>JAILYF010000008.1:5742465-7178082 GCA_025491095.1 Brachionus asplanchnoidis | reverse complement strand
ATATCTTTTTATGAATTTTGATATTTTTTTAAAAAATTTCAAAAATCAATTAATCGTTTAATATTTTATTAAAAACAAAATTGATATTTATTCCTTAATTTAAAGATAATTTTAATTTTCGGTTATCGTATTTATTTTTTTGTGATTAAAAATAAATCAATCAAAAGATTTTTTATTTTCTTTCGAAAAAATTTTAATTATTGCAATTTTTCACATACTTTTTCAATTACATATTTTAATTAAAAAGAATATTTTTGTGTTCATCATTCAATACTTAAGTTTATCGGCAGAGATTTTTCAAATTCACATTTATTGTAAATTCAGCATTTGTCAATTATTCATTTATTGTATTTTGCTAAGTTTAGAAATATTTTTTATGCAAGAAAATTGCATGTACTTTAGTGCCTTGCACTGGATGGCATTGAATTAAAATATGAAGATTCAAAACTAACTGCCGCATTAAAGACGTATTTTCTATTTTTTAGATCATCAATACGTATCTAAAAAATAGAAAATACGTCTTTAATGCGGCAGTTAGTTTTGAATCTTCATATTTTAATTCAATGCCGTCCAGTGCAAGGCACTAAAGTTAGTACGAAAAAGCATAATATCCAAAGAAGCAAACAAATTAAAACTTTTAGAAAATTTTGGATCAAAATTTAATCAAGAATTATTTTAATTTAATAAAAAAGACTGTAATCACTAAAATCATCTCTTTAATAATTCCTTGATTGAGAGTCTTGAGTAGACATCAAGAGAATAATAATTTTAATACATCAAATTATTTTAGATTTTATTTTTTAATTAATTCGCCTATAGTTATTTAAAAATTAAGTTTGCTGAATAAAATATGCTTTTGTTTTTTTAATTTTATTTAAGCAAATATTTTAAAGTCTTTTTGGCAAATATTTTAAATGGTTTACTTCAATATGACGGAAATATTTTATGAAACGGGGCAAAAGGGTTAAATTTGGGTTGGCCATGAAAAATTTTCGAGTTAATTTTAAAAAACAGCTATATGTCTGATTTTATTAATTAATAATTCCCATTTATTAACTATTAAAGTGCTTTTTAATTCAACTGTTTAAAAAAAAAAAACTAATGAGTATAAAATATTAAATTTAAACTGAAATTATCCTACTTGAAATTAAAATTTTAAAAACTGAATTTTATTTGTCTTAATGTATACAAAACAAAACTTAATAAAGATCGTTTAAAAATAAAAAATAAACATAAATATGCACTTAGTTTTAATTATACTCTCAAAAGAGGCAATTTGAACTTTTATTTTAAATGAAGATCAGTTTGTCTTTAAGATTTTTCGCCTTCAATTTTGAACATTTCTTTTTAAATGCAAAATTAGATTAAAAATCAAAATAAAAAAAATGTAAAAATTATAATAAAAACTCATGTTTTGGGGATAAAAAAATCATAATTTTTTATCCATCTATTACTTGGAATTGCCAAAATCACATGGCATATAAACGCGTATACTTATCCCCAAACTGGCAAAAGACAACTTTCTTCTGCTATTTATCAGGTGCTATTCTGACGAAGGAAGTACTATATATAGTAGTGGCTTAAGAGCAATTTTGATTGTACACGATCTTGTTGAGTATCATATTTTATGAAATCATGCAAGTATTAATCTAAATTAACTTTGAATAAATCAAATTTTGGCAATTTGGCCAACTATTTAAAAAATTCTCTATAATGGAAAAAAAAAAATCAAAAAAATTCTTTCAAAGTTGATTGATTTTTTATTTGTTTATTTTTAAAAAAAAAATTATTTTTTGTTTGGCATCAACAAATTGAAAATGTTAATGTTAGAAACTTGATTTCGACTCAAATTGACTTGGATTTGTTTTAGTAATGAAAAGCAAAAAAAATTGCATCTTTGCTTCATTAATGAACATACATACATTTGAAATTTTTGAAATTTAATCAGCAAAAAAAATTGCTAAAATAAATTAAAATATATTTTAAAAAAAATTATTTATTTTTTGTTGGAATAGATGAATGATATTCAGAAAAAAGCGCCCAATAATGTGACATTTAGTTCGTTGATGACAGGAAAGCAGAGCACTGGTATGGAGCAACTCAATTTACCAATTGACACAAACAAGAAAAAAAACCAAGTTGATCTTCCCTCTATCCGTTTTGAGCTAAAGCTCGAGAAGCCATCTTCGGATAAATTTTCCGAATTCAACTACAACAAACTATGTCTGCGCACATTTAAGGCAATGAAGCGGATAGAAAAAAAGCCGCAGAGTGACGAGGACGCTAACATCCCACGACTAGCCACTATTTCCAAAAAGGACTTGTCTATAATTGACGGCGTGTTTCAGATTGAAAAAAAAAAAGTTAAGGAACTTTTGGCAACATTTCGGAATAAGATTATTTTGAGTAAAGAAATGGACCGTGAAGAGGGCGATGAATCAAATGAGTTGGAAGTTGAGGAAGATACAAACGAAAGTGAAATTATTCACAATTCAAAAAGTAAAAAAAAAGCTTCAAAAGGACTAAACGGCGTGGACTTGAATAAATTCCGGTATGCCGATTTTGGCCACCTGGGTAAGGGCTATGATGAAAGTGATTCATTATAGACAATTCAGACGCCCAAGATGTACATATACCAAAAAATCTAGTGCCCAAAAGAGGCGGTTTTTATATAAATAGAGAAAAATTAAAATTGGCCACAATTGATGAAGTCAAAAAGTCAAAAAAAGTGCCAAAATTGAAGAAGCGTCGGAGCAAAGTGGCGATGACAGTGAGAATAGTGATGAGACCAGTGGAACAGAAGATAGTGATGATGAGGAAAGCGAAGAAGAAACTTCAAGTAGCGATGAGGAAATGGATGATGACGATGAAGAATCGGAGAGCGAAGAAGAAGAAGAAATTGGCATAAAATGTACCATTGAAAATGAATTGGCTAGTTCAATAGTGAAAGTGCTAAAGCGACTGTCAGTGAGAGTTTAAAAAAATAAAAAAAGTGGTCGAAGATGAGGAAGAGGAAATAAAAACTGACACAATCCGTGACGAAACCAGCGATTTGAGTAAAAATAAGGAAAATAAAATTGTTAATACCATGGATCCAACTTCGATTAACAGTAAAAAGCGAAAAAATGAAACTCAATCGACTGAATTTACTAATCCGGTTGATAAAGTTCAAGCCAAGATAACTCATTCAAATGGCGACTTTGATGAAATGCAAGCAAACAGCTTTAAAAAAGTAAATATTATTGAGCTGAAAAAATTTTATTTTATTTTTATAAGTGCATCTTTATTTAGAAATTTTTTGTCAACTTATTTGATAATTTTCAATTTTTTTATGATAAATTTAAGGCATTGTTAATTAATTATAGAATAAAATTCTTACAAAAAATGAAAAATATTTATAAATTTTTTTCTAAAGCCTTAAATTGCTTAATGAAATTATATTAGCTAATACATTCAATGTGTCACATAATTCTTATTTTTTTCATATGCTCTGTGAATGTTTTATCTTAAGTATTTTAGAATTTTTTATAGAAACATTTTTTACTTTGTGGAATTTTCATATGATTAGCTGAGTTTAATAATTTAATTGTACCATGTTATAATAATTTACCGGACTATAGTTCTACAAGAGCAACACATTTTTAATGTATCAACAAAGATAATTTAAAAAATTTAGTAAAAAAATATTTAGTTTATTCGGTTTGAAGTTTTTTTGATCTAAAATTGGCAATGTATTGAATTTAATCCTGTAAAAATATGTGGGACTTGTAATTGTTTATTATTTTAAAGATTACAGCATTAATTAAAAAAAATCATTTTTTTTTATTTTATATATATTCATGTATAGCAGAGCTACACTAATATTTACTTTTGAAGATCTGAATTTTAAAATATTAATATGCACACTTGGGAATCCCAATAATACCTTTTTCCAATATTCTCAGATTTAAAAAAATAAATAATTTAGGATGCTTTGACTTAAAATCTAAATTCTACTCAAATAAAAAGGCTCAAACAATAAATTAAATTGAATTATTATAAAATATGATGTCCAAAATGATTTATATTTTAAAAAAATATTTACCAACTTTCCAAAGGCTTTTATTTTTCTTAGTACCAAAAATTATAAAAAACCAAAGATTAATTATTTTACCAAAAAATAATCAGAAAATACCCTAAGAAATAACTATTCTCTGATACCCTCCACTGTTATTTCGACTTCAATGGTAAACAAGTAAATTAGTTAAATTTTTTATTGAAAAATCTGGTATTAATTTATTTTATTTGGTTCGAAGACAATTTATTCTTTTTTTAAGATACGAATTTTTTATTTTTTAGTATTAAAAATAAACAATTTTTGGTTCTACATAATTATTTTTTGGCACTAAGAAAAATATATGCCTTTGTCAAATAGACTTTGAAGTAAAAATTTGGAATATTACCATTAATTTTTTTAACCAAGTTTTTATTTATTTATTTTTTTCTAATACAACTCTTTTTTGCACAGTTCTGAATAAAATTTTTATTGCATCTTTTTTAATTTATAAAAAGAAAAAATTCCGAAAATAAAATAATCTTTATTTCTTTATTTTTTTACTAATCAATTAATTATTTGAAAAATTTAAGAAAAAAATTGAGCTCAACCAAGAGCATAAGAGCACAATTAATACTCAAATATTAAATGAAAAAAATCGCCTTGTTAATCAATCTAACATAGACACAAAACCCAGAGGAGACGATAGCAATGAATACATAGACGTCGAAGAAGAATTCCAGAGCCAAACAAATAAATCGCATTTGACCGACACCTCACTGGTCAGCAACAGCCTCAGCCGCAGCAATTTATCCCAATCGGTGGTCTATCAAAATTTACCCGATAATTTACCCACCGATTTTGCCGCACTTATAAAAAATTTTCTTGATTTATACGAACGCATCATTGCCACGAACAACGAGTCACTTCCCCAGGAACTCAAATCAATCCTGATAAACATCTACACCGAAAGCAAACGTGCCAAGCAACAATCCAATGTGTTCAACTATTTGTCTCACAAAACTGGCCGCAATAAAGACGCTCTGTTCCGGGTATGCCGCCGATTATTGAGCAAAGAAACTGCGCCCAATCAGTCCATTTTAGCAGGCACCAGCACCGAGTGCATCCAAAATTTACCTGCTCAAAATCAGCCCAATAAAGCACACAACTTTGCCACTCCCAATCTTCCTGTCAACCTTTCAATGAAAGCTGAAAACGATCTAAAAATCAAACAATCACCGCCAGTGTCTCCACAAATTACATTGGGCGACCTCAGTGAAGAGCTAAAGACAAAAATTGTTAATCTAAAAAAAGAATACTTAATTTGCAAGCAAAAAATGAGTTGGCAAAATTTCTAGAAAAAAGCCATGTTCAAAATTGGATTTATTCGGTGGACATTTCGGTGCGCAATTCAAAATCGGCCAATTTGACCAGACTGAGAGATTTTTGCGTCGGAAAATTGGCCGAGTCCTTCGACATGAGCAAACCGCTTTCAAAAGGACTATCAAACAATTGTCACCCAAATGCGCACCAAGAACTTAGAGAACACTCTAAGGAACAAAATAAGCGAGCTGAAGAGGGAAGTTGATGCCGAAATGCCCAAAAACTTTGACAAATACTCACGACTCATGGACGAGTATACCAAAAATAAATCAAATGAACAAAATGAGGAGGCCAGAAAAAAAATTAATCCGCCGAGAAAAAAATTTGATTTTACCGAAAAAATCCGCGATCTAATACTCAACATTATCCAAGTTAAAATGAGTCTGTTTAGAATATCCGGTTCGGCGCCATCACCTCAAAACTCTCAAATGGACGCCAGCGCTAAACTTAGCTACATTGACAATTTTTTTGAGACAGAACTGCTCAATTTGTGGCCCAAAAACTGGATGCAAAAAAATGTCCTCCTTAATTTTTACCAAATAAAGTATTGCCAACAACAGCAGCATTTACAGCATCAGCGCACTGCATCACTGAACCACACTGCTCAGAAGGCGCCCACTTCTTCTTCGTCCAAACAAGCATCCAGCTCTACCATTAATATTTCTAGCAAAAATGGCAAAACAGTCAAAATCGAGCCCCAAATTCCCAGTACAATTGCGGGCCAAGCAGCATCGAGCAAAATGAACATGCCATCGACGCCCAAGTCAATCAACCAACAAGTGCAAGCTATGAATCTGTCGAAACAAAATGTTTACGACAATGTAGTCAGCCAGCACAAGAAAAAACTGTAAATCAAAATGTTGTTCCTGGTGTGAACAGCTCTCAATCAGAAGAACTCATGCCTGGTCCAAATCCAAGTCGACCATCGAAATCACCTCAAAATTTGTTTCAAATATCAAATTTGATTGGCTCAGCTGGCCTGGCCAACTCGCCCCTACCAGATTTGACCAAACTTCAGCAGCAATTGAATTTAATGCTTCCCAATTTGGTCCAAAATTCGGCTAGTTTGCCTAATAGCAATTCGTTTTCTAATAATAATCACAAATAGTTTTAAGAGCTTTATTCAAGCGAATTTTTTTTGTATATACTTGTAATATACTCGTACTTGTATTCGTTTTTGAGGCATCACATTGAGGCAGTTTCGTGCATGGTTAATTTTTTAAGTTTGTGTATAATTTTTCATTGTTGCCGTTCTAGTGATTAGCCGGTTAAAAAAAAAAAAGTTATTCATAATAAATTGAAATCCAAAGTGGAATATTTGTGTGTCATTATTTTTTGGTAAAATCGTACTTTGAATTTTTATTTTTTTATTTTTTATAATAAACGATACTGAATTTAAACATTTTTTAAACAATTTAGACATTCATTAATTTTGAATATTTTTGGCTACAAGGAAGTTTATGAATAGCATGTTCATTTTGAATTCATGGATATAATTAAAATTAGACTTTTAAAAATTTTACTATTTAAATAAAACTCAGTATTAAAAAACTTAGCTAACTTTGTTAATACTTTAGACGGATTTTGATAATAAAATATATAGCTTTGAAAATTCCTTTAAAAGAAAATATCACTTTGTTAGGATTAATATTAGAGGAAAAATTTTGTCATGTGCTAAATTAACTAAAAACTGACTTTTCGCCAATTAAACTAGATGAATATGAAAATGATTAATATTTCATAAAATTACTTAATTAATTTAAAAATGTTAATTTATTTTAAAAATCAAGTTTGAAGCTGTTTTTTTCAATATATAGTTAAATTTTAAAATTTTTTTTTGCCTTCCGAAGCTTTTTTCTTTTCTCCTGATTTAAAACAATAAACGAATCTAAACATTTTCTTGAATTTTATTTAACTTATTTAAAAAAATTTTGCTTTTCTTTTGTTTGAACCGAATTTGTTATAAACAAAGAATAATTGAGATCTAAATTTAGAAACCAGATTACAGAACTCACATTTTTAATTATAATTCAAACCATAATATTCTAAATTATCTCAGATTTTATTTTGAATTAGAACAATATTTATTAAAATTATTATAATTCAAAAAAAAATTTTAAATTGTACCACCTTTTCTGATTCAAACAAATTTTAAAAATCCACTTAAACATCTTTCAGCTGGTTTTTGTTTTTTTTTTAACAAAAATTTGTTTAATTTATAATTTTAATGCGATTTAGAAAAAAAAATAAGAATAATATCAGGAATAATAGATCGCTAAGAATTTTAAAACAACAATTTATCTTACAATTTTAGAATATATTTAGATTAAAAGATTTAATTTAGTTAAAAGATTCGAAAAAATTTATACCAAATATTTTTCTATTTTATTATTAATTAAAACTTATGGATTAATTATTATTGTTAAAAAAATAATGTGTACTTAATATATTAAATTCTTGTGTTAAAAAAGCTTACCTTTTTTCCTTTTAAAAGAGGACTTGGAATTTGGTTGATACTTAAATTAAAATTTTAATAAATTCTTTTTCTAAGTAATGTTGATTAATTAAGAAAAAAGAAAAAATGCTTTTTTTAGTCTTATTTTATTTATTAATTTTTGAATTAGTTGTGAAAGCAACCTGATATCCTTTAATTCGTTTCTTTCAAAATTGAAGTTTATAAATATATAAATTATATTAATAAAATACAGAGTTTAAAAATTTAAATTTAAAAGAATGCAATCAAATTTTAATACTTTCCTATTACAAAATCATTACAAATATTATGCATTACAAAAATCTTTTCAAATTTTCTTCGTCAATTACCAAAATCTAATAAATTAACAGTTTCTCAAATTAATTAATAATTTTTTTTAGTTTTTACTTTTAAAGTTACCCTTCAATACGATAAGAAATTTTATTATAAATATTAACGCGTAGTTAATACTTTTATTGACTTTTTGTACTTTTTATTATTTTAATTTTTTTTATATTTATTGAAATTTAATTCAATTGTGAATATATATTTTATTTATACGGAAAAAAATCAATTTTAAAATTCTAAATTTTGAAATTAATCAGTTTAAAATTCAAAATCCAAATTGACTGTAATTTTCAACATTGAAAGCCTATTTGCAGTGGATATATAAAACATTCCTTTTATTTTTTGTTTTTTAATTTTAGAAAATTGGTATCAACTATTTCCAAATATAACTAAATTTGAATCGGATATTTAAATATCTAAGCACATATTTTTTATTTAGGTTATAGTAATGTTTTTTTGTTAATCTATTTTTAACTTTTTATTTTTAATTTGATAGATCCATGTCAAAACACCAAATAAGAAAGTTTTTTTATATATGACTTAAATTATTTTGTCAAAATAAAATTAGATTATTTTAAAGTATTTAAATCTTGGAAACATCTCTTTCAGATTTTGTGACTGAAATTTATTCGAGGTTCACGATTTGGTTTTGTTCGATAGTGGTTGATTGTTAAAATTTTTTTCAATCATTATTTACAAAACCGAAATCGTGTCCAGATAATTGAAATTTATTTTGAGTTTAACTTTTTAATGGAAATAAAATTTTTAAGCAAAAAATCTTTTTTTATTACAATTTCCAAAAGATACAATCGTAAAAATAATAAATAATGGGAAATTAGCAAAAAGTTACAAACAAAATTAAATGTCAGAAACCATTCTACTTTTTCTTCTTTTCATTAGCAGACGTATTTGCATCTTGCCAAGCGATATAAATGAATGCGCCCAAAATTAAATGAATAACAATTACAGTGACCGCTACTGAATAGATTAGCTTTCATCTGAATCTATAGCAAAATACTCTTTTTAATTTGAAAATAAAAAAATTCTTGAAGCAATTTGTCAAAGATTTTAAAAAGCTTACTTTCAAAAATGTATTTTTTTGAAGCAAAATAAGATGAAATCGGAGCAATTACCATCATTGAAGTAAAAAACAGCATTGTTCTAAATACTTGACCAACACGTTTATCGGCTCGGAATGCATTTCATGAATAGGATTATATTTTTTTTCTTCGTTAATTACGATAGGTCTTTTCATTTTGTTTATCTAAAAATTTTTATATATCTAAAATTTTTAAAATAATCGCCATAATCAATAGTAAGTTACTACTTCCTGAGATTTTAAAAAATAATTAATATTTAATCAACGGATAATTTATTTTTTATAATATTTATTAATGAGAGCCACCGGCTATTCGTTGGTTAATTCGGCTTGTTCCTATCACAATAGCATCTACAAATCTATCAGCGCAATTTTCTAAGCATTTCTCTTGTCTGGATGACAAATAGCTATCGACACCATCAGACATGCACTTGTCCCAGCAGATATTTTGTATTCGCTAATCTTTATTTAAAAGATTAAAATTTTGAATTTTTTTTATTGTGAAAATTTTTTACATTCTCGAATAGCTCTTGTTTAGCCAGTATTCGCTGCATTTCCGGATCATCGCTCATCGACATTTTTATACTTTAATAAATCAATCTTAAGTCTATTTTTTTTTAAACTGGTTTGTAATCTTACTTTCAGATTGATAGACTTGTTATTATAATTAAAATTAAGCATTTCAGATAAAACGTTTTTAAATATTTGAATTTTTTTAAATGCTCGCTTTTTTGTCTTAATTTTAAACTACTAATAATTAATTCTATTTTGCTTTCAAAAGTTTCTTTTATTAAACTGAAACATGTGGATAATTTTTGTTAAAAATATGTTTATATCTTTGCTTAATATATTTTTTAGAAATATGCATTTTAAAATTTCAATGAAGCTTTGAGATGAATCACGCGACTAAAAATATAATAACAAGATAATAAAAAGCCCCTATAAAAAAGCAAAAAGAGATAATTTTTTGATATGACGAATGGCTTTTAATTTAAAAAATTAATCAATTGCTTCAAATAAATTATCTTTAAGAAAAGAATTTATAAATTCAATATTAAATTTGAAACACCAGAAAAAAAAATTTTATCATAGTACTAGTCAACCCTGGCAATCTCAACTTTGTTTATGTTTCATCATCCTCATCCAATTAAATGATTATGAGGATCATGCATGACTTTTTTGATCAAAAACTTTATAAATATAAGTGATCATATTTTTTTTGATCTTTAAACAAATTTAAAAATTTTGAGATCTAAATTTTATTTCAGAATTAAATAGATTGTAAAAAATTGGCTAAAAATCTATCAATATAATGCAAAAAAGCTAAATTTTTTTGGCAAATTGTAAATTCCTAATAAACTAATAAATTATCCTTATAAAACTATTTGTTAACAATATGAACAAACACAAATTTTACTTAAATAATAATTTGGTCACAAATTATTTAATTATTAAGATTTAAGTTAGAATTTTCTTTTAATTTTTTAATTTAAAGAATCCAGAAAAAAAAAAAGAAAAATTTTAATCTGTTCTTGAATTAATTAATTTTAACTAAAGACGTCATTTATTTTGATTGAAATTCAATAAAAAATATCATTAAAAGCATAAAAAGTTTTTTAAAAAATTAACTGACAAATATTAATATTACATAGACCTAAAAAGTATTAAAGTTTTTTTTTATTTTTTTTTAATTAATAGAAATTATAACTATTAAGTGTCATTAAGAATAATTAATATGGACAAATTTTAAAATATTTCAATCTTTCCTTGAATTAACTTTATCTTAACATTTCATCAATTACTTTTTAATGATTTAGTAGAATCATTCCAGTAATTGCTTTAATTGATTGAGTGTATATTTATATAGTTAAGAATTATTAGATTCCCTATCAACTGAAGCTTGCTTCATCTAAAAAGGAAATTTAAGAGAAGTAAGCCAACGAAAAAATGTCAAAAGAATTAATAACGAATTAATAGAATTAATTTTTTATTTTAAAATTATTAGTAGTGTTTAAATCGAACTTATTTTTTTAAAAAAAATTTAATATTTAAGTAAAAAAAATAATTATTTTAGTTAATTCAAATATAAAATATTTAGTTTTAAAAGTTTTTTTCCAATTTTTATTTAATTTCAAATTTTAATTTTTAAAAAATCTTGATTAAAAATTCGATTAATTTTATATTTGAATGGAGATTCAAATATTTGTCCATATTTAAACAAAAATTATAATATTTGGAAATTTAATTTAGAAATTCAACATGAAAAATATAGATACAAATATTAGATACACTTTTAAAAGTTATTCAAAAATTAAAGTTTTTTGTCTTAATATAAGAGCACTTTACCGCAAAAACTTTTAGTTGTAATACTACTTATAAGTTATAAAATAACATGGAATAAGAAATCTATTAAACTAATAATTTATTAGTTTAATCTATTTCTTATTTTTTTAAAATTAAAAAAATTATTTTCTTACTTGACTAGTTTTTAAATGTTAGTTTTAATAATTCATGTTATATGAATAGAAGCCTATTTTCCGTGAATCTTGTCGACTAAAATGGTACTTTTAAATAGGAGCATTATTTTTTATAAAAAACTTTTAGCAAAACTTAACCAAATTTCAAGGTAAGAAAAATCGGTAATGAAGAAGATTTTTCTTTATTTGAAAGTTGAAATTCTTGTAAAAAATAATTCTCTTACCTCTATATTAAACAGAGCTCTATTTTTCATTTTATTTTGGGTTATTTACTTTTAACTTTTGTCTCTTACACCCGTTAAATTGCGCGCAAATAATATGTAAAAATTATATGTAAACAAAATTCGTATGGATAACTTTTATTTTAGTAATTAAAAATTAAATTTATAAATGATCTGTAATTTTTATGATGTTTAATTAGAATCGGCGATTTTCAGAAATTTCGACCATTCATTATTTCAAGCCATATTTTAAAAACTTAAAAAAAAAGAAACGATTTATTTATTGTACCGAGCGCAACATTCTTATTTGGAATTAATATGAAAGTCTAAATAAAAATTCTGAGCATCAGTTTCTGTCCCTTTTTTTTTGTTCCAAATTTTTTATCAGAAAAATAATAAAAACTTTGTAAACTTAGTTCTTAATATGAGATGATCATGCATACTTTAAAAAATAAATAAATTCAAAAAAAATTTTTTTTAATTTTTATAGAGCCAAAATTTGATAATTACGAGATGTTATTCGAAGAAGAGGACGTAGCTTATGAAGAGGATGTAATACGAAATCCTTACAGCTTAAAATCATGGTTCCGCTACATAAATCACAAAACAAAATTCTGCTCTAATTGGGTATCAGTTTATCTTGTATACGAGCGAAGCTCTTAAGCAAATGCCAGGCAAGCTACAAACTTTGGTACAATTATCTTAAGCTAAGACGAGCTCACCTCAAAAACAAATGCATTAATGATCCTGAGTATGAAGAAGTAAATAATGCCTACGATAGAGCCCTGGCCTATCTGAACAAAATGCCCCGTATTTGGATAGATTATTGTGAATTTCTGCTAGACCAATGTCTTATTACAAGAACTCGAAAAGCATGTGACAGGGCACTAAGGTCTCTGCCTATCACTCAACATTATCGAATATGGCCAATTTTTCTAGATCTCGTCGAGTCTTTCGATATACCTGACACAGGCGTCAAAGTTTATAAAAGATATCAAAAGTAATAAAAAATTAATTTCAATTAAAATAAATTTTTAAAACATTTCTTACTAGTTAAAGCCCGAAGATGTCGAAGACCATGCAAATATTTGAAAAAAGTCGGCCTAGTGGACGAATGTGCTCAAAATATTTGTTCCTTCTAAATAATGAAGATATTCACTCAAAATACCGAAAAAAACAAAACACCAGGTATACAAAAAAATTCAGGAAAATTTTAATTCTAATTTTTAAATTAAGTTGTGGCATGAGTTGTGCGAACTTTTGGCTAAAAATCCGACAAAAATAAAGTCAGTCAAAGTGGAACCCGATTTTAAGACAAGGAATTCAAAAATATGTTGACCAAGTCGGACAACTATGGAATTCATTGGCATCCTATTACATTGGTCTGGGCAATTTTGAAAGAGCCCGAGACATTTACGAAGAAGGCATGACCAAAGTAATGACTGTACGAGATTTTACTCAAATTTTCGATGCCTATTCCCAGTTTGAGGAAAATCTGATCTCAAATTTGATGGAACAAGCTAACAATGAGGGTCTCGATGATGATGGTAATAGAAAAAAATAATTTTGCTCATAATTTAATTAATAAATTATAGATGATCTTGAACTGGAAATGCGCCTTGCTAGATTGGAATATTTAATGGACCGTAGACCTCTTTTACTGAACAAAGTTCTCCTTAGACAGAATCCTCATAATGTTCCAGCATGGCTTACAAGAGTCAGCCTTTATGAAGAAAAACCTAAAGATGTATTTTTTTAATTGATTTTTTTAAAATAAATAATATTTTTGTTAGATTATTGACACTTTTACAGAAGCAATTCGGAATGTAGATCCGAAGCAAGCTAATGGCAAATATCATCAACTATGGATAGAATTTGCCAAATTTTACGAAAAAAATAATCAAACTAACGAAGCCAAATATGTTTTTGAAAAAGCAATCAAATCAAATTATAAAATGTGGAAGAATTGGCAAATGTTTGGTGTGAATGGATCGAAATGGAGCTAAGACATGAGTAAAAGTTTTTCATTAAAATTTTTACTTAAATTATTTTTTTTTCTAGCAATGCTGAAAATGCTCTCAAATTAATCCAAAGAGCTTGTATAGTACCAAAAAAAAGTATGACTACTTTGATCCAGACGAACCTGTTCAAAATAGACTATCAAAAGTCTTAAGTTGTGGTCCATGCACACCGATCTTGAAGAAAGTCTTGGAACATTTGATGTAAATTTTGACAATTCTTATTTATTTTGCTGTTAAAATTGAATTTCTAAAGGGAGTCAAAAAGTGCTATGAGAACATAATTGATCTTCGTATAGCAACGCCTCAAATCATAATCAATTACGGTATTTTCTTGGAAGAAAACAATTATTTTGAAGAAGCTTTTAGGGTGCAAATTTATTAATTTCTTAGTAACAAAAAAATTAAACATTTTTATAAAAGGCTTATGAAAAAGGAATTGCTTTGTTCAAGTGGCCAGTTGTGTATGATATATGGCTAAGATATTTGACAAAATTTATAGCGCGCTACGTAAATTAATATCTATTTGACTTTATAAAATTTTTATTTTATATTTTTTCAAGGGTGGCTCTAAATTGGAGCGATTAAGGGATTGTTTGAACAATGTCTTGAAAATATCCCTCAAAAATTCGCCAAAGAAATTTATCTGCTGTACGCTAAACTGGAAGAAATCATGGCCTGGCAAGGCGAGCTATCAAAATTATGAGCGTGGAACCGATGCTGTTTTGGCTGAGGACGCTATGAAATGTTTAACATTATATTCAACAAGTGGCTTCAATGAAAGGTGTCACTGCAAACTCGGGAAATATTTGAAAAAGCGATTGAGGTCTTACCAGATGATCAAGTCAAGTATTTAAAGTATAAAATTAAAATGAAAAAAAATTATTTTTTTTTCAGAGAAATTTGCATGAGATATGCAGAAATGGAAAGAAACTTGGTGAAATCGACAGAGCTAGAGCTATTTATGTTCACTGTTCTCAAATTGTGACCCTAAAGTAAAATTAATTTATCTTGTTAAATGAATTTGTTAATTTTATTGCATTTAAAGACAAATAATAAATTCTGGCAAACTTGGAAAGAATTTGAAATCGCTCATGGAAATGAGGATACTGTGAGAGAAATGTTACGTATTAAAAGATCAGTACAAGCAACTTTTAATGTTGAGTTTAATTTTATGGCCGCACAAATGGTAGTTCCACAGAGCGGAAGTAAAAATCTTAATTTTTAAAAAAATTTATTTTACAATTAATTTTTTTTTGCATCCAGAACCAGGTGATGCGATGAAAAGTTTAGAGTCTGCTGTTGAAGCTGAAGTGCAACAAGTAGCTAAATCGAAAGAAACATTGAATAATACAAATATACCTAAATCTAAAAATAGTATTCAATTTGTCAAGTAGGATACAAGTTTTTTTTTTAATTTAAAAATTAATTTTTTTTCCAAGAACGGTAACTACCGAAGAAGAACAATAATAAGTGGTTGTAAAGTTTTTTTTTCAATGGATCAAATTCTTATGTCATAACTTTAATTTTAAATAAATAAAAATAATTAAATCTTAATCCAAATATATTGAATTCTTTTAACAAAAATAATTTTACTTTTAGCAAAGCAAAATTTTATTTGAACATCATTTTTTAATTTTAACAATTTTTTTCGTTTTTATAAGAATTAAAAGATGAACCTTAAAGAAAGCTTAATCCAAAGTCTAGAATCATCTGGCTGGTATTTTCAAAAATAACTTTAAAAAAAATTATAAAATCTTAAAAAAGGCACATATTACCGGAATCTCTGGATGAATATCTACAGGAGAATTCAAAAATCAATCTTCAATCGTTGATAAAACCACTTTTAGATGTAAGATTATCAAATTAGAGTTTTAAATAATTAAAAGAAAAAAATAAGAGTGATTTAAAAAATATTGGATCAAAGTATTTACCAGATGGAGTGGTCAGCGGAAAAAGCGACACAGTAAATTTTTTAATAAAAAGTTAAAAAGATTACAAAAAAATCTTAAGTTTGAAGCTAATGGTGTACTTCAACTTGTCAAACTTAGAAACATCGGTGCTCCTAAAGAAAATGAGCAATCGCATTCGGCACCATCTTTGTTTAAGCTTACTCTAACTGATGGTTCAACAAACATCAATTGTTTAGCAATGGAAAATATACCTAACTTGAGTTTAAACACTCCACCAGGAACAAAAATTCAACTGACCGGCGAAATTAAGATCAAATCAAATATGGTCATTTGTTTGCTAAAATGTGAAAATCCTTGGAGGCCATGTTGATTATTTGGTAGAAAAATGGAAATTGACTAAAGACTTATCGAATTATGTTCGAAAAATGTGCATGACTGACACAGCACCACCGCCATGGGTTCCTTTCGGAACTCGCCAAAGAACCCAAGGTAAATCTCTAAATTATTGAAAAATATAAATTAAATTAAATTTTTTCAGTTGATACTAGCAAAAAGGTTTTTGAAGAGCCAGAAAAAATAGATGATGAAATAAACGAGTTCTCTGAAGCACGTAAAGCCATCGTTGCTGAGGCCCTTGAGGCAAAATCCAAGAAAAACAAAACATTCGTTCAACAAGTATTTTAATCGACAAAATTTTAAATTCAAAAATTTTAAATAAAATATGAAAATTTTAGAATATTGATAAAAGTAAGATAATATCTGAGGCTAGACCAGAAGTCAGTGTTTTCTCTCAACTTGAAAAGACAAGTAAATAAGAAATTATTTAAAAATTTATTTTGAAAAAATTTTTGAAGAGGAACCAAAGAAAAAAAAAGGCAAATTTAGAGACATTGACAACGAGAAAGATTATAGTGATAAAAATAACACTGCCCGACCACCAGCAGCTGCGACTCTATTTGATGCTTTAAAGACAAGATTAAATCTTGAAGGTAAATTTAAAAATTTAGAATATTATTTTTAAATTAAAAAAAAAGATGAGCCTAAACCAGAACCGCCTGTTGATACATACGAACCTAGAGGTTTCAGAGGCCAGAGGAATCAAAGAGGAAGATATCAACAGCAAACAAATAATAAGCCATATGAAATAAACAGGTTTATAATCCGAATGATTTTAATTATGAGCTTGGAGGAGATGCGAATAAAGCATCGAAAATGAATGATGATTTTTATTATGATCCTGCTGATTTTGAAGATAAACCAATTCAAGAAAATAAAACAAAGTTTAGAAATAATTATGAAGCAACTTCTTCAAATCAATCCCAAAAAACAGGATTAAATAATTTTAAAACAAAAAAATCCTAAAGGTAAAATTTTAAAACAAAATTTAATTAAAAAAAAATAAAGATGAGCCTAAACCAGAACCACCTGTTGATACATACGAACCTAGAGGTTTCAGAGGCCAGAGGAATCAAAGAGGAAGATATCCACAGCAAACAAATAATAAGCCATATGAAAATAAACAGGTTTATAATCCGAATGATTTTAATTATGAGCTTGGAGGAGATGCGAATAAAGCATCTAAAATGAATGATGATTTTTATTATGATCCTGCTGATTTTGAAGATAAACCAACTAAAGGGTCCAAAACAGAGTTTAAAATACTTTCCAAGCAACAACTCTTAATCAATCTCAAAATAGAAATAGCGCAAATAGAAATTTTAATAATAAAATTGATTATCCGTCTAATCAATATGAGACAAATATGACATTTAATCGGTCACAAAGAAGTCAACAGGGATACAGCAATAATAATTATTATCAAAATTATGAACAACAACCAAACTATCGATACAATAATCGTGATGATTATGGTTATTATTGTGATGAGTATTCTAATAATCAATATGATCAAGAACCTAGATATCAAAGAGTAAAATTTAAATTTAGAAATTTTAATTTAATATCTTGTATTTTTAAGGGAAACAACGATTATAGACAAAACAGTGGAAATTATGGTCGAAGTCAAAATTTTCACAGAAGAAATTACTAGATTAGTTATTATTTGTTTGCTTTTTTAAAGAAAAAATTAATATTAATAAAATTTTTCAACCGGTTAATTTTTTTTTGAAATTTATCAGATCTTTAATTCTAAAAACTACCCTTTCTGCTTGCTTAAGCAGCAAGTTGTAAAAAACTAGCTCTTTAAATAAATGCTAAAAAGTATTTTAATTATTAAATAAATGCCACCTGACACAGCATGATTCAAGACTGTTAATAGTAGTATCAGATTGCTATTATGAATAATATTGTGAATTGACTGAACTGCTTTATTTTTAATTGACTGAACTGCTTTATTTTGAATTTGAACTAAAACGTTCTTGACTACATCAACTATAGAAGTAAAGATAAATCTTGGTTCAAATTTAACCTGAAGAAATATTATTTTTTTCTTACAATAAAGTTTTTTTCATTAATTTTAGATTAAAATCTATCATTATTTATATTATGATTAAAAATGTGGCAAGATCTTTTGGCAAAAGTATAAATACAAATTTTACTAAAATTTAAGTGAATTTTAGTTGAATTCAATTTTTTCAGAGTAAAAGCAGCATATCGTAAATATAAGTAAATTGATTTTAAAACAATCTATATAATATTGAAAATTTATTTTAATTTTACGTAAAATTTTCTGAGGAGTAGACTGGAATTTTAAACTAGAGATTTGCCATTGATGACAATCTGGAATAACTTTAAAGAACGGATTAATCAGGAATTGAAAAAAAGCATTGACTAATGTGAAAAATTGAAAACCTAGTTTAATTTTAATTTAAAAGAAATAATAAAAGTTCGGTACAAAAGCTGAAGGAATTTAATTTTAAATTTTAATTGTTGTGGAAAACTCAAAAAGTTATAATATTTAACTTCGGATTTTTAGATCAAGAATTATCATCAAATTATTCTTTATAGTTTTTAATAACAAATTACCTTCTGTATTAAAGTTTGAAATCCTTATTGACTTGGAACAAATTTTTAAAAATTAATTTTTCATATTTTTAATTGGTTTTTATCTTATTCAAAAATATATCTAATATACACAAATAAATACCTTTATTTACAATGGCTGTAATTGAAAAAAATTTCGACATGTTAAAAGATTTGTAGATTAGGCTGGGCCGAGTTTAAGTTTTGCCCTCTCAAATAAAATAAGCCATAATTTCTGTTTTTGTATTCATATTATTCAAAATTTATCGATTGATTAATAATAATTAATTAATTTACAAAAATTGAAAATTTAATTTGATTAATTTTTCGAAATTTTTTATTAAATAGCGCATTATTTTACGACCAACATAAATTAAACTGATATCAAAGCAATTGAGTCAACTGAAACAAATACTCTTAGAAAAATCCCTAAATTTTCTGTCCACCTCATTCTTAATAAAGCTGAAAAAATGTTAAAAAAAAAAAAATAAAAAATAATAAAGGCTTCGGAACAATTTTGGAAGTACATATCTTAAAAAAGTTATTATTTTAGTAAACTTAATAAAAAAATAGCAAACTAGAAAGTTGAATCAATATTCTAATATTAAACAATATCAAAAAAACTAA
Source organism: Brachionus asplanchnoidis (assembly GCA_025491095.1). Lineage (NCBI taxonomy): Eukaryota > Metazoa > Rotifera > Eurotatoria > Ploima > Brachionidae > Brachionus > Brachionus asplanchnoidis. Next base: position 7,158,508 of record JAILYF010000008.1, on the reverse strand, counting down.
TAAGTGAAAATAAGTATAAAAAGAAGACAAAAAAAATGATTTGAGTAACATTTGAACATGTTTAACCTGTTACTCGGTATTTAATACATTTAATTTTTTAATTATTTTCTTTTTTTTTAATTTTTTAAATTATATAACTTTATTTTGTTTTTATATTTTTATTCTGTAGGTGCTTTATTTTGTTTGGCTTGTATTTTTAATACAAATAAATTTCCTATTTTTTCTCAATTTTTAAAAATTAATTTTAGAAAGCAAATCGGTTCTTATTTCCACTATGAAGCTATTCCAGTAAGTTTCCTGTCAACAAGTTTACCTAAGTTAAAAAATTTTACATTTTGTTTAAAAACTACAGATCATTAAAAACCAAGATTTGTTATTAATTTTCAGCATGATTTCAATTTTTTATTCAAATTTGTAACCACTACTTTTTCGAATTTTTTCAGTTAAACTTAAAAAAACAATTTTAATCTTAAAAATAGCTTCACATGACTAATTCTTTTTAAAATTTCCAACAAATTTATCAAATAGTAAATATTAAGCTAAATATAGAAAATAGAAAAAGTTGTTCATTCATAAAGCCTAAGTTCTCAAAAAATTTGTTCATAAAATTTATAAGACCAAAAATAATGCCTCATATAATCGATCATCTTTTATAGTTTTTATTATATTATATTTAGATTTTATATATATTGAACTTTGGTGTCGGTCATAACGAATTTTTAAGTTGTTAAAAAATATTTGTGTTTTACAATCAATAATAAGAAAATTTTTTCATCAAACTATGTGTTCACGTTTAAATTTGCTTTCTGCCACTAAAAATTCCAATGTCAGCTTCACTTTGCCAATTACTTGTCAAATTTGCCTAGGAAAAGTTAAAGATCCGAGTGTGTGTCCAAATCTGCATGCATTTTGTTCTTCATGCATCGATCTCTGGCTCGAGAAAACAAAACAATGTCCAACATGTAGAGTGCACATTGACAAAGAGAATCCTTGCAAGCGTATTTTGGGTGGAATCGACAGCCAAGACGATGTTGATCTCATTAAACCAACTGAGTTTTCCCAGCCTGCCACTCGAAAAGCTCGCTTTTTGAACTTTTTCCAACAATATGAAGATGAAATTAGTCGATTGAATAGTTTTATTGACTCATTGACAGATGAAGTTACTAAATTAAAGGTTTGTTGTTTTTTAAATTTAAAAATTTTTTTTTAAAAATTTTAAACAACAGTTAATTCATTAACTGGCGATTTTAGTAATCATTTAATTAATTAAGATTTTCTTGATTAAAAAATGAATTGAAAACCTTCAAAAAAAAGAAAATTAACTCTAAAAATTTTTATAATTTATTGAACAAGCATATTTCTAAGTAGACATTCAATGTTAAATCAACCTTTTATATGTGCAAATCTCTGCAAAAATTTTAGGCATGCAGAATTTCGCACAATACATGGTTATGGTATAACATGGTTTGCTACACATTTAAAAATGTTTCTCCATTTTTTTATTCAGAATGATAATTTTTGTGGATAATAATGAAATATGGTCACTGATCAAATTTTTGATAAATTGATAAAGTTCCATTTGCCCAAAATAAAATTTAAAAAGTATTGTGAATTTTAAATTAAGAACAAAACTAAAAGAATCAATGAATTTTTTTCTAAAAAATTAAGTCCAAAATGGTACTGTGCAGTATTGCAACGATCTTAATCTTTTCCCCAAAATTTAAGCAAAATTTAATTAAAATATTCTTTTTTATTTATAAAAAATAATTAATAAGAGGAGTGATAATCGGTCTATCAGTCATTTTAAGAGTTTTAAATCGGTTCAAAATGTTTTGATGTTTTTTCATAAATATTTTCTTTATAATATCCGTATCTTACTTATATTTTTCGTTAACCAAAATACATTCTAGACCCCTCAGTTTTGGGTTAACCTGATTTTAAAATCAAGGTATAATGCAGATTTGGTCAAAAGTAAAAATCAATTTTTGACTTTAATAATTTAAATTTTGGTTTCATTAATTACGAGAATTTTGAAAAAATTAAATTGTTTTGTTTCTGTGAATATAAATTTAATCGAAATTAATCGGTTTTTCTATACAATAAGAGAACCAAAGTTAAAAATATCCAAGTAAGACTTGACTTTGACTTTTGACCAAATCTGCATATAACCTTGATTCTAAAATTAGATTAACTCTAAACTGTTTGATCACATGAGCATGTTCCGAATGATAATAAGATTTTTTTTGGAAAAAGACCTTTGTAAGTTCTACTTTGGCAATTTTCTTTAATTAAGTTCTCAGAGCCCGGAATTAGGTGATTAATTAAATGCATGAGCTGATGCAATTTACAGAACCAATTCTAGAATTATTGTTTTTTTTTTTTTAATTTTGTTCTGATTTATTTTACTAAAATTCACAATGCCATGTTATTTTTCTACAAGTTAAAATTAGTTCTGTGAATGCAACATAGTGAAAGCAACTTTGATGCATTTATTTTAAAAAAGTCCAGATTTTAAGAATTTATTCATTTCCTTTGAAACTAATCATTCTTTTCATGAATCTCTAGTGCTATTCATTTTTATCAAAAAAAAATAGAATTTTTTTTGTTTTAACTCTTATAAAATAATTTCATTAAAATCGAATATTTTAAAGTGTGAATTAAAGATTTTAATGAATGATTAAAATGTTTTGAAAATTAATTGATTTAAATATTAATATTTATTTTTTATTAAATATTAAAAATAAATTTGATCAAAAAAGGTAAATTCTGTAGTTGAATTGAATTTTTTAATCATAAATTTTTAAATAACAAAATCTTTAAAAATTTTTATTGAATTAATTTTTATTTAAGGATTATAGTAAAATCCAATATCAAATTCATTACCGCCAAATGATGATTACAACTCTCTAAATAAAAAGCTCGAAGACGCTGAAAAAAAAATGACAAAAATGTCTGTTGAAAGAGATCATTTCAAAGAAGTAAAATCAATCTAGTTAATCATAAATCACATTTTTAAATAAAATTATTTAGCTGAATACAAAATTAGCAAGTGAAAACTCAATGCTCATCCAAGACATAGCATGTCTAAAGCTACTTTAAACGAAAAAAATTCTCAGATGTAATTTCAGTTTAGAAAAAATTTTAAAAAAATTTAATCAAAAAAATTATATTTAAATTATTTTTTTAGGACTAATAAATATACAATGGCAGCAATGGAGTCTAAAATAGAAAACTATGAGAAAGAGATAAAAAGACTCCAAAAAGCATTAGAAAAAAGTGATAAATACATAGCTGAATTAGAATCAATGAAAGACCAAAAAGGAAAAGAAACAAATAAATTGTCCTGAATCAGAACTAAACTCAAATAACCCCACATCATCTTTTAGCTTTGTCAAACCACCTTCTCCTAAAGAAGCCAATTCTGATCATTTAAGTCGAATTTCACCTTTAAACGATCCACCATCGGCCAAGAAGAATATAATTCCAAAAATAATTTTTATGGATCACCTAATAAAACCCCAACAAGACAAACTCAACTAGCTCAACCAAACACCCAAAATGTTTCTTCATTTGGAGATAGACTTAAGAAAAATTTGTTTAATACACCAGCTCCATCATTTGCATCTAATTTCCATTTGGTTTCTAATCATCCGTGTCCAATAATTTCCTCAAATCAATCAGCTGTATCATCCAGTTCTAATCAAACATCGAGTAATAATTTATTATTTTCCCCGATGAAAAGACTCAGACTAGAAGAAAATGGGGTGCAAATGACTGATAATTTAAGTCAACAGATTAGTGGAGCTCATAATTTAATTATTAATAATAATGAATCACAGCTGTCAAGTTCAAGCTTCTTAAACACAGTTAGTATTATTAATGAGAGTATGCAATTGATCGAAGATCCGATGATTCCAACTTTTAATACCAACACACACACCAATCTATAAAAAAAGCTAAAAAATCTAGTTATTTATTATTAATTTTTTATCTTCTTTTTTATTCGAATAAATTAATTGTAATGTAAACTTTTTTTATTATCTTTACTATTTGCTTGTTAAAAACAATTCATCAAAATTTTTGAAAAATCACAAATTTTAATTTCACATCAAATATAGTGATCTTATTTATTTTAATTTTGCCTTAGCCCTAAGGTTTTGACCAAAATAAAATTAGAACAGAGCAGAAATTTGAAAAGATGTATACTTAAAATAAGAATTGATGGTTAACTTTCAATTCATTTGACTGTGTATTTGTGAAGTCTCAATTTTGGACTTTAGGGATTTAAGCCAAGAAATAAACAAACAATTCAATTTAGTTAATAGTTTATTAAATGGAATCCAAAGTTATAACAAAAGAGAAAGTGGTTTATATAGTAGCTAGAACATGTGCTTCAGCTGCAGTTAATGGTATTGAATTATATCTTGCGCGAACGCACATTTAAGTTCGGTGAAAAATAATTATTTGGTTGGCTTGCATTTTTTCAATTTGAAAATTAATGTAATTTAGCGGTGTTTTTATTTTTCTATGTTATAATTATTCTATGTTTTTCATTTTTCTACGTTAATACAAAAATTCTATGTTTTTTATTTTTCTATGTTTTGAGGTTCTACATTTTTTGTCTTCTCTATGTTTTTATTTTTTCTATGTTTATCTAATCCCTAGTCAATACAAGATTAAATAATAAGTAGAGCATGTCAAGACTTAGGTCTTAACATACCTTCCCCTTAATAATGAAGAGGCAATTAGCCTCTGAAGCAATGATTGAACTACTATTTAACCCGTTATTTTTTTTTATTTTATGGCATAAAATAAAAAAAAGATAACTAATGTTTAAACATTTCAAAGGCTCTTCTGGATAATTATATACTTTCCTTTAAGGTTCTTCTGAGTAAACTCTTTTTAAACTTTTTTTTCTTTTTTCGATTGTCTGACGTCAAATTGCATTTTATCATGGTGTTTGATTGCGTTTCTTTTAAAATTCTTCTCCTGGCTAAATCTTATTGGTGTGTATGGTCTGTTTTTATTTAACGATAGGTATTGGGTTTGTTTTCTTGTAGACAGTTTTTTAGGTGGAACAATTATCGCTGACAAAGCGTATCGCGACCATTTACTAAAAACCCAAACTATTAATGCAACCACTATTGAGATACTGATGACCGAAGTAAATCTTAGCATCTGTGTGCACACATCTAGTGGTTTTTTGTCGGAGTTATACTCCATTTTCGGTTTCTGAGTTTTTTGTTGTGTCCGTTTTGAGAAATCTTTTTGAGAGAAATTACTCTCCATGTATGTAGGTACACTAAGTACTGACAATGGATGTTGTGTTTTTGATATGATAAACCAACTATTTGGCAAACGGATAGAGTCCACGTGTTTCTTAATCCAGAACCATTAAATCACTTGTTCCCTATTAGTATGAAGACTAAAACCACAATCGAAATAACGAGTAAAACCGATTGGTTTAATTGCCAGTACTGTAAGAATTGGTACTCTACCTTCTCAGCCAAAATGGACAAAATACTCCGATACGTTAAATCGTTTGGGTGTGGTATTGGATTGGTTGGGTTTCGAGATGATTCTGGTCGGAAATATGTCCGATTAAATTCGATATTCTTTGCCTCAGCATTTTTTCGAATTTTCCACTCATAATGGATTATTTACTTTCCTCGTGTCACAACACGTGTTTTGTTCTCTTCAATGGATACTACTAAAATATATAGCAGAATCCTCCCGTTGGGCACCAAATGTGAAATGGTTTGGAATGAGTTGAAAAGGATGATGAGACATCACTCACTTAGAAAAAGGATTCATTTAGAAAAAAGGGGATCTAAAATGAACAAGAAGCAGTTTTTGATTTCCAAAAAGTCTAAGTCCATCAAAATGCCAGTCTTATATAAACCATTTAAAAAAGGTATTTTCATAATTTTCATTTTTTTAAACTCTAATCAAGTATTAAAGGTAATTGATATAGTGATTGAAAAGAATGGAGAATGGTCAAATCAATAAAAAAATTATTAAGATAAACTTAATACAACTTTGAAAAAAATTCTAATAAAATCTGAGAAATTTTCATTTTTTTACTTTTTTTTACTTTTTTTTTACGAAAATTTACCAAATTTTTCCTGGTAAAAAAAATGAAACTTTACGAAAATTTACGTAAATTTACTTTTTTGAAAATTTTAGTAAAAAAACTCAGAAAATTCAAATTTTCAAAAAATCGTCTAAAATATTGAATTTTCGACTGTTTTTTGGCCGTTTTACATTTTACGGTAATTACGTAAATTAACGTAATTTGACGTAAATTTACGTAAAATCCACGTGGCGTAGCTCTACTGTATATATTTTTTTTGTCTTTTGATCTTTTCTCTTATTTTTATTCTTTAACTTTTCATATTTATATTTTAATTTTTTTCTGTAAACTTTAATTTTTACATCTCCACAATTGAGATTCATTTATTAATTTATTTGTATAAATAAATAATTCTCAATTGTGATACAAATAAATAAATAACCTTAATGACTCTTCTCTGAGCTCGAGCTAATGAACTTTTTATTTGTTAAATCTATTCTACTATTTTATTGCATTAAAATCAGTTTTATTCTTTGACTTTTAAAGTGGCAACTTTTTAATTATTATTTTAATTAAATTAAAAAATTTAAAAAATTTTACTTTTAAATTTAAATGAAACACATTTTTTCGATAACGAGAAATTAAATAAAAAAAATTAGTCTAGAGGAACAATTTTTGAGTGCTTATAATTTAAAAAAGAGCCAGAAAATCGATGCCATCATTGGAAAGTAATCGGTGTCATAGTAATCTTTTGAAATTTTAACTTATTTCGAAGCATTTTCAAAAGAAACAATGATAAACTAAAAAAATTATTAGAATTTCTGAGCATCCTAATTAATTTAAATACAAAATAGAATTTTTTAGCCAAAACTTATAAAATGATAGTGATATTATGATTAAAAAAGATTAAAGATAAAAAAATATATTCTAATCATGTTTTCATGTTTTCGAGTTTTTTTTTCATTTTGAACCTAAGATAATACATCTTCCATTTCAATCGCTTCGTTTCCGATTTTAAAATAATAAAATATAATGAAAAAATAATTAATTTAACATAAATTCTACACTAATAATATGCATTGAAAATTCCATTGTATTTAATTTAAAATAAAAAATTTTTAAATTATTTTATAAGCAAGAAAAATTATGTAAGAAAATCTAAATTCAATTCACAGATTCCAAATAGTTATTTTAATTGTGCTACTGTAAGAATAAGTTCAGTAATTGCATATTAAATAATTCAGTAAAAACACACGTAATACATACTTTTATATGATAGCAAATAAATTTGAATAATTTAAATTCATCCTTGCCTCAAAATAATTTAAACAAATTTAAAATATAGATGATTTATAAAAATTTTATGTCTATATTATTTAATTTTTATAATCGTATTAGCCAATGCCGATGACGAAGATGTGGCAAGTGTATTCGATGAAATTGAAATATCTAATGAAAAACCTCTAAAGCTAACCCAACAAACATTTATGGATACTATCAGCCAGCCTGAAATAGGCACTCTTGTAATGTTCTACGCACCATGGTAATTGTTTATATTAAAAAATTATTAATGTTTCTTAAAAGTCTTTAAAGGTGCGGGCATTGTAAGAGAATGGTCAATGTTTGGAATCAGCTTTCCAAGAAATTCAATAAGCGCAAAAAAATTTATATCGCAAAAGTGGACTGTATTGAACAGACTGAACTGTGCTCAGACAAAGATGTTCTCGCTTATCCAACGTAACCATTTTTTTTTGTCTAAAATATCTTAAAAATAAATAATTTTAGGTTTCAGTTTTTTAAAAATGGCAATCGAGATGGAATCTTATGATGGCGAAAGATCACTGGAGTCTATTGAGGCGTTCATGCTCAATCAAATTGAATTACCTGACAACTTAGAGACAGAAGTCGCTGATGAAATTCCTGTGCACGAATTGGATGATAACAATTTTGAAAATTTTATTTCTAGAGGATTTCACTTTGTTAAATTTTTTGCCCCATGGTGGTCATTGTAAAATGATGGCTCCAACTTGGTATTTCGATTTTATCTTTATTTTTTTATCTTTTTTTTTTATTCAATTAAAAAAATTTCAAGGGAAGAATTAGGAAAAAAGTATTTAAATTCAGATGTAAAAATTTCAAAGCTTGACTGTACAAAATATGGAATCATCTGTCAAAATTATAACATTAAAGGTTATCCATCTTTAATCTTATTTGAAAACGGCAAAGTTGTAAGCTATAGTTTTTATCAATGTTTTAATTTAAGTTTATTTTTTTTAATTATAATTTAAGCAATTTTAACAATTAAATTTGAGACACTTTTTGATAAATTATATTTTTCGATTGTTTTAAGGTTGATTCTTACAGTGGAAAGCGTACAATATCAGATTTTTCAGCATTCATTGATAGTCAGATTCAAAATTCCGAAAAGGAACAGCAAGACGAAGCTTCTACTTTACGAGGCAAAGTTGTGGAGCTAACTAATGAAAATTTCAAGAGTTATATAGACATGAACAGTTATGTTGTGGTGAGTTTTATACCAAATAATCAAAACAAATTTTTTAAATGATGATTATTGATTTAAAGAAATTTTTGCTCCATGGTGTGGGTAAGATAAACTAAATTGTAAAAGTTGTTCATTTTAAAACTTATTCAAGGCATTGTCAAGCTATGGTGCAAGACTGGGAAAATTTAGCTGTAAATTTAGCAGACAAGGAGAAAATTCTGATTGCCGATGTTGACTGTACAAAATATTCCGATGTTTGTTCTAATCAGGGGATCCAAGGTTATCCGACAATGATTTTGTTTAAAAAAGGCCATAAATTAACCGAATACAGTGGTAGACGAGATGTTGAATCATTTGTTGAATTTTTGACTCCTTATTTGGAGCACGATGATCTTTAGATCATTTGATTTGATTTTTTCTTTAAGTTAAATTAAAATTCTGTACGCTAAATAAAAATTAAATTAATTTTAGTACTTAAGTTTTATTTAAAAGCGATTATAAATAAATGAATACCAAAAAGTATTCAAAAATAAATTTTGACTTTTTAACGCTGATGGAACTTCCGATGTTTAATGCACTCTAAAAAATTCCTTATACCCCAATCTGCTCATTCATTCACGTTTTTCCTTTTACGTACGCAACATAAAAGTAAAAAGATAGATATATTTCTATTGACGACGATATTCTCAGTTATATTCATTTATTTTGTATTCTTTAAAATATATATTAATAGTTATTACAAGTTTGATTTTTTTTGTAATTTTTAAATTAATTTTTGTTTCAAAAATTTCAAATTTTCAATTTAAGGATTTTTTTAATGTAAATGAACATAATCTAGAGTTTTAATTTCCAAATTTCCTATTCTCAAAAGTTACATAGTTTCGGTAAACTCTAAGAGTCTTGAAGCTTATATTAAAAAAAATTTAATTAAACACTCAATAAGAATAAATTTTTTAAAATATTAATCCAAATATTTCTTTAGCTTTTGTATTTTTCAAGAATAAATAAAAAGTTTAATATTTAAATTTGTTTGAACTAGTTTCTTTTGTAAACAAAACTAAAAATAGCAGAGAAAGCTGTCATTTATTCTAGATTAAAGCCTTTAAGTTAAGTCAAGTCAGAGTTTAAACTTTATTTTTCGAAAAGGGTAATAAAATGTTAATATAATTGATTGCAAATCAAAAATCCTATTTTAATTGAAAAGAAAAAAAGAATTAGCTGATTCGATATTTTAAAGAAATTGTCACACATAAAAAATTAAAGGCTAGAATCTTGTTTTTTTTTTTTTCAAACAATTTTAGATTCCTAGGGGATAAATCTCAAAAACATTAAGAAAATAATCCATTTAAAAGTCAAATATGAGTTTGAATTTTCTAAAAATTGAAATAGTTCAAAGACATTGATTAAATTTAATTTGCTTAGACTGTTTTTTTCATTAAATCAAAATCATTTCAAGGGAAAAAACAAACAAAAACAGAAAAAAACTGATAAATTAAATTTTAACAAAAAATCGAGACTGTGCTAGATTAAATACAATCATTTCAAATAAAAATGTAATTAACGCTGTCTTAATTTTCAATTAAATAAAACTAAAAGCTAATTTTAGATTTATAATTTTACCCAAATTAAAGACTCATTCATCATGAGTTTTAGTTTGAAAATTGATTACCTTTTCCGATTTGTCCGAAAAAGAGTAAAAGAGAATCAAAAGTTGCTAATTTAAATTGTCAAAAAATTTAATAAAATCATAATTATTTTTGCAGAAAAAAGTTTTTTATTTTGAATTTATCTAATGAATTTAATCAGAAAATAATTTATGAAATTAAATTACTAATTTTAAAACTTATTAGAGAAATTTATTAAGATTTTTTTAGACAATTGTAGCAAATTATTAGAACAATTATTATTTTAGAATCTCAATTCAATTCTTTTGATTTAATTTTTAATCTTTATTAAAATAATATTTGCTTCAGAACTTCTTGTTATTCCTATGCGCATTTTTCTTTACACAGAGTTCAACCTGTTTTATTAGAAAAATCATAAAAATAATAATGAAACAAAAATTTTAACAAGTGTGCAAACCTAATCAGCTGGTTGAGAATTTTGTACTCAAATGTCTAGTATCTTTCACTAAAGACTGATGAATTTTAACGACTCAGAGATTCGATCACTATTTGGATTACACATGTTCTTGATTTTTGTTCTAAGTCTAAACAAGGATGATTGAGACCATTTTTTCTAAAAAATAAGCTTAAAAGAAAAAATATAAAAAATTAACTTTTTGCAATTAACATTTAAGTTACAAAAATATTTAAAAGAATAAAAAAAAATTACATTAATGTTATTGTTAATTCTTCGTTTAGAAACAAAAAGCAAAATCTAACTGAATATCACCCAGGAGGAATTTACTCAGTAACTTGGAATAAAAATAATCTAATGGTTTTCATCATAATCTTTGAATTTTTTGTAGAAGGAACATTTAAATTTCTAATATCATATTCCGGTTTTTTATCAGTTTCTTATAAAAAATTTTCTCGCATCAGCAGGTAAAATATATTAAAATAAAAAAAAAAATTATATGTTGAGTTTGATTTTACGATTATATTTTTTTGAATATGTGTTGATGCAATATTATATTTATCATTATGACGCCACATCTCCTCATCCAAATATTCTTGCAAATCAAATGACAATATTTATAAGAAGTCCACTATTCTTTAGATGGGTGACGGGAGTTATGGGACAAAATATTTTGAAGAATAAAAAACATTAATGAAGAATAAGCGAATGTTTTTTGTAGATTATGAAAAATTACTAGGAAAAAAAATTTTCTAATAGAATAAAAAAAATAATCGGATGAAATGAAAGTAAGTATTAATAAAACTTTCATAGAATAAAACAAGTCTTTTAATTGAATAAAAAACTCAACCCAAAATCCTTAACTTCCTCAGTACATTCGGCTTCTATTATCAGATTCAGTAATTTCATATTTACTGAAAGACAAGCTGAAAATTGGACAACACTAAATGTAGCATGATTAACTCGAGATTCAGGAGCATCTACTTCAGGATATTCTTAACATTTGGGTTTGGAATTCGAATCAAATTAAACACAGGCTTATATAATGAGTTACAGGTAATCAATTATCTTCATATCAACAGGATATATAGATTGATCAGTAACTTTAAAATTTAAAATTTGTATTTTAATAATATGTCAAAATTTTAATAATATGTCAATTTCTATATTTATATTTAAAAATTCTATTTTAAAAAATAAAATAATTTTTTTTTGCTTAAAAGATTATTCTTTAAGAATAATTTATATTCTATGAGCAAAAAAATATTCGTCAAAAGGCGTCATCCATTAGCTGCATGGAGTTCAAAGCTTTCAAAAGATTGAAATCCATTGGAATTTTTATTTTATATAATCGAATTCAGAATATTTTGATTTCAAAATTTTAAAAACCAAATTAACATTTAATAACATATAACATATTGAAGTTGACAAAATTTATATATTAGATGGTTTAATTTACATTATTTGTTCATAAACTTTAATTAATATTTTCTTCATTTAACTACGTGAACAATAGTTCATAAAATGTAGTTATTTTTTTTTTTGAAAAAAAGTAAACAAATTGACCAGCAACGAATATTTTTGAAGTGATGTGACAAGTTTTTTTTTTTCATAGTAACTTTTTTGTCTCTATATTTCAACATAACGTGTTTAACTTATAATATTTTAATGTTTATTTTTTTTAATTTTTATTCTGAAGGACCATTAGCTCGATACAGATAAACAACTAAATAAATAAGTGACAAATAATAGACAGGAGTTTAGAAACGGTTCAATTTTTTATTGCATCAATATTCTTTATTTGATTAATTTATAAAAATTTATTTAAAAAAGATTCAAAATTTATCCAAAAGCAAGAATTAGAATCCTTTAAAAAAAAATTTGAATGTAAAATTGATTAGTAGCAAATTTGAAAATAAAAAAAAACTATTCAAAATAGATAAAAAGATAGAAAATTCAATCTAACAATTTTCTCAGCTATTTTTTTTGTTGCTTCAAATTGAAAATGAAAAAAAAATAATCAAGAACCAAAAATAAAAAATAAAGAAAAAAATCCAATTTTCTTCATCTAATCTCATATTGTTAAACAAAACCAAATAAAGACTAATTTAGCGCGTGCACTGCTAGACGCACTGTGTGACACCCAAAATAACAAGTGTATCCATGACTTTAACTTTTAAATGTCATTTTAAATTTAAACCAAAAAAACTCAAAAAAAAAAAATCAAAAAGAGAAAAGAAGAAGAAGAAAAAATTAAACAACTTTAACATAACTTTAACAATTAGACAATTGACGATTTAATTTAACTTGTTGCTGTAGTTGCTGATAACTAATTGATTGTTGAGTGGCACCAACGTGACCACTAGTGGCCACTGGCATGGAGAACTGGCTCCTGTAGAAGTATTGATTAGGCTCGGTGTGCTCGCTCATTTGATAAGACTGAGTGTAAGCAGAGAGCGGCGGCGGTGGCGTCGGCGCTGATTCAAAAGTGGCCGCTTTGTCCGATCGCCTCAGCGACTCGCAGCTGTTCGTCAGAGATGAACTCGACGCGCACTTCAGCTCCATCGCCTTCATATTCTTGCTCAATAGGCTCGCTCCAGCCGACAACTCGTCCTCACTCACCTTGCTTTTGCTCGCCAAATTGGGCTGCGACGCGGACATAACCGCAGCTATCTTGGGCACCTGAGGCCGTCGACCGATCGTCAACGGAAACGATATTATATCCTTGTAAATCTCTTTTCGTTTTTCGCGAATCAACTCTTCGTCAAGACAAAACTTGTGCCACTTGTGCGCCTTCTCCAACATGTCCTGGATCTCGGGCGACAAACACGTCGATCTAGAGTTGGACTCTAGACTGAGACTGGTGCCGTCCGCGTTCGTTATTTTCACGTGTCCCTCTTTGGCTATGTGAAATTTGGTGCCTTGATAGAACAAGGCCTCGAAGTCGGGCGACGTGTCGTACAAAATACACTTGGCCTCGTCGGTGTGCAGCGTTATTTTGGGGGTGCGCGAGCGTACCATGCGCACAAACTTGGACGCTAGGTCGTACTTTTTCCAGTAGTTTTGGGGCAGAGTGGCGTACGAGTACTGGGGCGTAGAGTTGCGAGTGGGAGGGCAGTGGGGGCGGTCGGTTGGCGATGGGCGAGCCCTTGCCGCCGTTCGGCTGATAAATACTGATCAGGTCGTTGTCGGGCTCGATACGAATCACTTCCATGATAAACTGCTGGCTTTTTTTCACCTTGATCAGCTCTAGCACGACCTCGTTGCCGTCCATGATGTTCAGAACGGCGTTTTTGGACGCTTGACGCGTCGGACGCATCAGAGTCGAGCCGGCCTTGAGCGGCGACACACAATCTTGTATCCGCTGATCGGTGTGGGTCGGCGCGGCCGCTTTTTTGCTCTTTTTGTCCGTGTGCTGAGCGTATAGAGGCCCGGGCGATATGGTGTGAAGAGCGTGCAAATTTTCCGAAGACAAATATTTGTGGGTGTAGGCGAGCTGGCTGTTGGCCGTGTGAGACATGGGCAGCGAGTGGGTGGAGGCGCTGATCAATTGATGGTGGTGATGATGATGGTGGTGGTGGTGGCCCGGGTCTTTGGTCGGACTGTACGAAGAGAGTTTGACGGGCGGAGATGGCGGCGTGCTGCTAGCACACTGCTGCTGCTTAAGAAAGCGGTTGTAGTACAAATTTTTTGAGTCGACGTTTAGCTTGGCGGACGAAGTGGACAGAGAGGAGGTGGACGAAGTGGAGCTGTGGGCAAAGTCCTGCTCCTGGCCGGACTGCAGTGTGGCCAGTTGGTTGCGCGATGGGTTGGAACGCTGCGAGGTGGTGAGCGTGCCCCGGCCGCTGTCTATGGACTCGTCGAACGAGCCGTGTTTGTACGAGTTGAGCGGCGAGTGGACCCGTTTGTTCATGAACGGGTGCTCGAGCACCTTGCTGAGCGGGAGGCGTTCGGCGGGCTTTTTTTTGAGCAGGCTGGCTATGAGGTCCTGGGCGTCGGGCGACACGTACGCCGGCATCTCGTAGTCCGAGTTTACGACCCGGTTGAGCGTGTTGCGCACGCCGTCCGTGTCGAACGGCGGCTTGCCAGTCAAAAACGTGTACATCATGCAGCCGAGCGACCACACGTCCGCCTCGAGGCCGTGGGCGTTGCGCGACGCGATCTCCGGCGATATGAAGTTGGGCGTGCCGCACATGGTGAAGTGTTTTTCGTCGGGTATGTTGAGCTTGGTGGCCAGGCCGAAGTCGGCTATTTTGACGTTCATTTCTTTTGTGAGCAGCAGGTTGGAGAGGGTGAGGTCGCGGTGCAGGATGCCGTACGAGTGCAGGTAGACCATGCCGTCGATCACTGTTTGAGGTAGTGGGCGCGTCTCGTCCTCGTCGAGGATGGGCCGCGGCCGGCTCTTCAGGTACTGTTGCATTTCGCCGTTGTGACACAGCTCGAGTACTAAATAGACGTAGTTTTTGTCTTCGAAAAATGTGTACAGCTCGAGATGGATGGGTGTTTTAGTTGATAGTGGATTTTGACCTCGTGTTCGACGCGCTGGGTCATGCGCGATGCCTTCATTGTTTTTTTGTCTATCATCTTGATGGCCACCTCTTTGCCGGACGCCTTGACTTGCGCTCGGTAGACTTGCGCGAAGCCGCCCTGGCCCAGCTGCTCGAACACATTGTAATCTTTAATACTCTCATTTGATGGCATTGATCATTATCTTTAATTTTGCGGAGAGAAAAAAAAATTTTTTTTAGAAATTACAAAATATTTTATTCGAAAAAATAAAATTAAAAATTTTTTTTTTTTTTTATTCAAATTTATGTGATGTACGCGCTAACACTGTCTTAATTGGAACAATGTGAGCTAAATTTTGTTTTAGACTACTACTTGAACACAGGTCGATTTTCAAAAATGTACCCAACTCACACAATAACAATAACAACAACAATGACTCGAATACAAAGGCAAAAATCGATAATTCAAGTTCACCTGAGAGCTATTTGTTTAAAGCAGTAGCTATAGGAATACGATATCGATTTATTTATCGATATTAATTAGAATTTGAGCCCGTGTTAAGGCCCACTTGAAATGGCCGACCGGCTACTATTTGTGTCGAACAAATGAATTTCTAAACTACACCATTGAATTAAAGACTAAACACCAATAAGACAGCACCTGTCTTTGTTTGTATTCTTATCTTATAATTAGAATAATTGCAAATCTAATTTTTGCCTAGAGATTTGTCGCCGCGTCTAATTAGATATCGCTTGATTTTCTACTATTAGTCCCAAATTCCGGCTAGAAAATTTTTCTACCTTCGTTAGTCAAAAAAGGGTTTTAGATTTATCTACGATTAGTCGAACATGTCAAAAAGACATTTGGTTCTTTTAATCCCAGCTTGATTATTCTAAAAAATTTTTTTAATTTAAAAAAAAAAACACCTCCTTTTCTCATATATTTTAAATAATTTTGAATCAGAAACCAAACAATAAAAACAAAAAAAAATGTCATAGTGGAAAAATTACTTATTTTCATGGTTATTATTATTGTTAATTTTTCCTAAACTTTCTCAAAAATTTTTAATCTCAGCTAAAAACGTTTTTGTTAAATTTTTTCCAAAATTAGAAATTGACGTTTAATTTACTTGTATTTTCTTTTAATTTAAAAAACATAAGCATAAAGGGACGAAAGTCCAAAGGTAAAACGAACAAAAAAAATTGAGCATGACTCCAGGCTAAACTTGCTCTCTTGATACTTTTGATTGAATAAAAATATTTAAAAAAAAAATGCGAATTTAAAATCTAAATATATTGCAAAATCTTGCTACAAGAATTTCAAAAATAATTTTTATATTGTTAAAAATGTAATATTGTTAAAAAAAGGAGTAATTTCAAAATTTTCGAAAAAAATTGCTATTTTGCAATCTATTTTCTTTATTTTCAGACCCTAAAATATTAATCATGTTATTAAGAACATATTGAGACAATTGGAAATTAAAGTCGCTTTTTTTTTTTATAATTTTATTCAATTAATCTGGACAAAGTTTAAAGATAGTTTTTATTTAAAAATAAAGAAAAAAGTTTTTGATATTTGAAAATAAAAACCTACATTACTCTAGAAAATTCGCTACATCTATTTATTTTTTTGAATTTTTTGATTAAATTCAAAAATTATTTTGCTCAATCTTTACTTTTTTTTTACAAGCCGAGGGTCTGCGGTTCAAAACCTCACTGAAGAAGAAAATCTTACAAATGTCTCTGCAGTATGGGATACATGTAAAATGAGGGTCCAGTTTAACCTTAGCTAAAATCAAAACAACACAATAAAGAAATAAATGACTTGTGACAAATTGTTATCTTTCTTTGGAAACCCTTAAATCTTATCCATGTTTTTAAGCAAATATTTGATCTAATGGACAACTTGAAATTAATGTCGTGTTTTTTTTCAATTTTCAATTTACCTTAAGGAGCAGAGTTACAAGTTGAAATATATTAAAAAAAAAAGGTTCTAGCAAAATTTTTTTTTGTTTCGAATTGAACTGATAAATTTTGAAATGTTGCAATTTACATTTGAGCTCGGAACTACAAAATTCAACAGTCCACTAATGTTAAAAATTCTTCATTTTACATTTTAAATATCTGCTAAGAAGTCATACATTAATCTCCAATCTAGGCTACATCCAAAAATGTATCTTCTAAATAATTATTTTGGCTCAAATTTTTAAATAAATTTTGGCTGTATATTTTAACTATTGACCAAAACTACACAATTCTTCACAATCTACCCTATTGACTAAAATGCCTCTCTTTTTCGCTACATTCAAATCAATTTACTACAAAAAACAAAATACATTTAAGTTGTAATTTGTCTTAAAAATTAAAAAAAAATAGGCAATTATATTCCATTGATAGAGTTCTTTAATTAGCGGCGGTGAAGCTTGGAGCAAAAAAATTGAGCACAGCAAATTATTTTTTAATTTAAAAATAATATCATAATTTTGAAAATTTTAAACTTTAAAATAAAAAAAAAGTTACAAAAAAAAGCTTAAACACTGTTACACTTCTAAATAAAAAAGATCTTTAAAATATTTTGCTTATGATTGCACTTAACAACATTCGTTTAAAAATGTTAAACATTTATTTTATAAAACTCTTGTACAATTTAATAAAATATATTTTGTAACAATTTTTTCTCCATACTTCACCACTGATAAATAATTACGCAGAAGCTATACCAATTGGGTGTCTGGGCCTATGAGAGAACTAATAAAGAATGCTGTTGAAAGTCAATAAAATGTGCTTTAAATGAAACGACGCATCCATTGATCAAACATGAAAATGGGAGAGACTTGAAACAAACAAAAATACGTGACTTGACTTGATAAAAACCAACAAAAAAAAAAGAACAAGAAAAAAGATTGATGATATAGATGCTGTAGGACGGAAATTCCTTCAGGCAATGAGCATAATCAAGCTATTCTTTAGAATCAAATTAACATGAAGATCGAAAGTCCGTTATTTACGGGACAGTATAATAACCGACATAAAACAAAGTTCATAAATGAATAGTGACATATTTTTGTCTTCGAAAATTCATTAATTCTCAACAAAATTGACGCAGCCAGCATCAATCAAGCGTAAAGACAGTCTAATCAAAATGGCAAAGAGATATGAATCTGCAAAACACGAATTTTTAGCTCATTTTTTTTTGTTCTAAATTTGATAGCGTTCGACCACCATGCTTTCATGAAGTCGGGCAAATATTTGTCCATACTGGCTAATACATTAAATAAATACTTACATTTAAATTGATACTTTTAAAAATATGTTGTTCGCTGTTTGCGATCTGGGTTTGTCTTTGTCTTCTAAAAGTCTGACTTAATCAAATGTTTAAGCATCGGATTGCTCATTCATTATACTCGTCAAATATTTGAACGAAAAAATTAAACTTATATTTTTCTAAAATATAAAATTAATTAATCTTAATTTAGATTTTTGAACTAAAAAAAAAAAAAAAAAAAGTGAATCACTGGACACGGTCTAGAGTAATGGAAAAACTAAAATTTAAAGAACAAATTTAATTCTAATATTTATTGAGTCTTTTATTTGATTCATCAGTCAAAAATAAACTCGAAATGGTGTCAATCGACATAGATTTTTTAATTACATTACCCAAATTGTACGATTTCGAAAGCCCACTTTTTTCTTTTTTTTTATTATTCTATAAAATGTAAATCGAGTTATTGACTTGACTATTCAATGCACAATGTAAACAAACCTGAAGAAAACTTAACGAGCTAATTTAAATTTTGAGCTTTATTTTAGATGATCACTTGGAAACCACAAAGTTTGTTCTATGAATAAATGCCCTCTAGTATAAATGTAAATTAGAAGTTCGTAAAAAAGTCGAATAAAAAAAAACGAAAAAAAAAGGGCCATAAGTGATCAATAAGCGTCAATTGACTCTTGACCATATTTTAATGTGCCGCTAATTGCTCTATGTGCACACATCACTTCGAGTTCTATTTTATTCTTGCTTGTTCAGTAATCTTGGCTCTTGATAAAAAAATTGTCATAAAATTTATCTTATAAAAAATATTCGAATAAATAATTTTAAACTAGATAAAATGAAAAAAAATGATAAATGATTTTGACGAAGCAAATTTAGGGCCGAAATAATAATTTTCAACATTATATCTTTTTATAGATAAAAAAATCCAACTTATCTAACATTTAAAATAAATCATTTTATTACAGATGCTAAAATTTTATAAGATAAAAAAAATTCACTTGGCTTTTTGAGAAGACTTATTTAAAATTTTAAATTTTTTTCTCTCTGCTACAAATGCCTGACCGATGTTGCATTTATTGTAGCTTTTTATCTTTAAAATAAATTAGTTTTTTTATCTTATCGAAATTTTCTTATTGTGATAGTTCTCATTTATGATCTGCAATTTAAAGTTCCTTTGGTCTAAACCAGTTTGTTTGCTCAAGTTTTATCTTGGCTAAAGTTGAAAATTTGATACTAATGACTGAAATAATCGAGCCTTAATTGAGCTTTATATTGGAATAAATTTTGAACAAAAATGCTTTTAAAATGTTTTCTTTCTGGCGCAAATGATCTTTTTTTTATATAGATGTAGGTAAATAGTTTAAACCTACATAACGAGTGAAGTACAAGGTTAGAAAAATAAAAATTGGATTAAAGGCCGTCCATGAGGAACTATACACTTAGTCTATTTGGAGAGCTAATTTTTTATTTTTTTGGTCAAATTTCGACTGCTTTTAAATAAATAAAATTGAACTAAATTTTTTAAAGACTAGAAAAAAAAATACTATTTTCAAATTTTAATGTTCCAATTTCGGAATCAGTAAAAAAACTCAAATATTTTCATACGGTTGTCTTTAGACTTGGAATTGTGTCACTTGTGCTCTGAAATAACTTAATTTAATAACTGGGCTGTGTGTGCGCAGAGTGACGAGGGTATTCGAAAGCCCGCAAAATGAAATAGTGAGTAGTACAATTTTCGCTAAATAAATTCCACACCATGTTCTTATATTTATTGATTACAAACAATCTCTCGACCTGGAACATTAATAATTACTTGGAAAATCTACGAGTTCAATTAGATTCAAATAAACAACCGCTTTCGGGTAATCAAACCCGACAAAAATTTTTCTAAAAAATTTCTAATTATTTTATTAATATTTAAATTTATAGCAACAAAAGTAATTGTAACAATAGAACCAATAGATCGATCAACACCAGCATTATTGAATTGAAACAGCTATTTTATTTTATTTTTCTCTCTAATTAATTGTATTCGAGAAATTTGAGGTGACTTAAAATATAAATTTTCAAAAGCTTTAAAAAAAAACCTGAATTAATTACATCTCGAACCTAAAAATATACAGTCTGTGCTATGGCACTCAATTGTGTTAAATGCGAAAAAAAAAGCTTAAACAGATTTTGTTGATAAAACCTTAAAACATAAGCTAGCATTGTAATTAGTCTGTATAGAGATGATAAAAATTCCATCGACTAGATTGCAGTCACTATCGCAGCCAAGATTGAATCGATGCGAGCATCAACCGAGGTCATCATACACTTTAGTAACATTAGGCGCATTAAAATTTGAAACAACCAGCCGACTAACTAGTCTTCTTTGCCGCGGTTAAGAAATGACAACCATGTTAAAACGGGTAATTTACTTCTAAATTAATAATAAAAAAAAAATAAAACACTTGACACAAAAAATTCCTCGGAGATATCGCGGTTGAACAATTCAAGATTAAACATCAATTTGTTCCATTTAGGTCTTAGTGCACTTGGAAAACACTGTAGGCTAGAAAAATTAATTTTTTGTTGTTGTTCGATTAAGTTTCACATTTGCCGAGTGGCACTTTGACCAATTTAATAATTTTCCTCAAAGCTTTTTTTAAAATTTATTTCAGAATTTTCATGGTTTGCCTACGATCCGACAAATAGCTGTGTATTTAACAAGACTGCCTTGCAGGCCCAGTGTTCTGAGCATGTGAATAGTTTGGCTAGACCAAAATTTGACTACAATGGCTACCAGTTCGCCTACCCGGTACAAAGAGAAATATCTAAGGGGGCCAAGAGCGCCACAGCTACTGAGCGAATACTGAAATTAGCAACGCCTAGAATTAAAAAAGACAATCATGTAAAAGAATTGTAGATCGTATGAAAAAAATTTATTTTAAAATTTACAAACAACCAGCAATAAAAAATTTAAAAAATAAATAAATTTGTATAAATGATCTATGGTGTTTTAGATCTAGTTTTTAGTTTAAAATCGTCTTCGTGTTTTAAATGAATTGGCAGTGGATCAAAAAATGCGTGCTCAAACGCTTTGGCTAGAGATATTCTTTAAAAAAAAAATAAAATTTTCTAGTTAATTAGATTTCTTTTTTTTTTCCTCTATTCACCTCTTGTCCGGATCATACTCCAGCATATTCTCAATTAAATCTATCAAATTTTTGTGTTCCTCTTCATCGCTCAGCATATAACGCTAAAAAAAAATCAAAATTAAAAGATATAAAATAATCATGCAGGTCTAATGAAGCTTCATCAGACAAAGATTAAATTTTAATGCCTTTTTTCTTATTTTCCCGCTTTGTAATTTTAAAATGATAGAAATAATTCCATTCATTAACAAGATTAGTTTGCTTATTTGTTTTGCTTAAATGAAGCAAAAAATCAAATCTTACTCTTAATGGCTTGCATTTCTCGGACATATCGGCCTGCAGAGCTTCTTTCGTCCCAGTCAAGTCTTCCTCGATAAAAATACTTTGTTTTTCTTAAGTAATAAATTCAAATAAAAATAAAATAAATCTGATTTAAATTTAAAAAGCATTACCTTGTTCTCTTGCCATTCGGTAGGGTATGGGACCTAGTATTCGTTCCATCATAGCCAAATGTTCCATATTGTCATGGGTCTGGTTGAGAATGGATGAAAAATTATTTGAAATTTTTTTTTTTGTTTGAAAATTACCTGAAACAGAGTAAATCCGAGATAGAGCTCGAAAAGAATGCATCCGATGCTCCAAACGTCACAAGGCTGGGACCAGCCAAGCTCGAGAATTACTTCGGGAGCTCTATAATGCCGGGTCGAAACTACTGTTGAATGATGTTCCCAGTCGAATGTTGCTGAACCAAAATCAATTACTCGAATATGAGTATTTTTTACCACTCTTTCGTCTCTTTTCTTGAAAATATAAAATAAAATTTGTTCAAAATATATTCTTTTTTCCTACCTTACGAACATTATACACAATGTCATAATCGGAATTTACAAAAAGAATATTCTCCGGTTTTAAATCGGTATGAGTTAGCTCATTATCGTGCATGACTTCATTTAAAAGATTTATTAAAATTTATTAAATTTTTTCTAGTTAGTCAGGCTTACATTTGACCGCTATACATAGTTGGTAGATTAAATGTCTAACTTGTTGAATCGGATAAGGCACATAGTTATTTTCTTTCTGAAAAAAAAGCGAAATTTTTAAAACAATCTGTCACTTCGACCATAAAAATAGACAAATTTTTTGTTATTTTTCCATAATTAAATCTATTTTAATGATCAAAAATCTTTTTTTGTTGAAAATCATACCAAAAGTCAAAAACACTAAGTCCAAGCATCTCAAATGCAATGCAAATGTGACCGTGAAAGTCGAACCAGTCAAGAATATGTACACAAAGGCTTTAAATATTAAGACATTTAAGTATTTGTATATTATAAATTTAATATTTACTATTTCCCGATCGGATCTCGGTCTTTAATTGTTTTCAGAACATTTATTTCCAATTTAGCTGCTTCTCGATACTTATCTACATTTTTGATTATTTCAAGCGATTCTCATTCTGTCCCTTATAATATAATTTAATTTTATTTCTTATTAATTTAATTCAAATTTTTACTCAAATGAATCTTTGACTTCAACTACTTTTCCAAAAGTGCCTTCTCCTAATGTTCTTTTGATTTTGTCTAAAAAAATTGCTTATAGATATATTTGAATAAGTTCATACTAATTTACATCGACTCTTTAGCACATCACCAGGGACATAAATTAGATGGCCGTCATCGTCATCTTGTATCTTTAATCGACTCAAATGGCTTTTGTCACCCTTTCAAAAAAATTCAGCTATTAAAATTGTTGAAGAAATTTGATCATTACTCTTGATCTTGATGATTTAAACTATCATTTGCATCAAAATCGAATATATTACTCAATAAGAAGGTTTTTGGATCATGGCATTTTTCTTTAGCTTTAACATTTTCTTCGATATCTTAAAGAAATTTAAAATATTCAACGATTTATTAATTAAAATGTCAAAGTATTCTGATTATGTGTTTTTAGAAATATTTGTGAAGAGATTTAAAATGTATGATTCAAAAATTTTTTTATTAAATAATTAATAATTGCATTTTTTTTTAAATTAAGATTTAAAGCGAAATTAAAAAAAATATTAATTCATTAATTGTATATTAGTAAAGCTAGGATAATAGTTAAATAATTATTTTTCAATTATATTATATTTAAATATTATTTTATTTTTTAGTTTTTAATCAGATTAGAATAAAGGCACGTGACCTTAAATTTAGACTAAAAAAGAAAAATATTCTACTTATTTAGAGAATTTTTAATTGAATATCATTTTAAATACAAAGCCTTTAAGCAAAAGTTCAATTGAAGAATATTTATTTAATCGAGATTTTCAGCAACCTGGTAAACACGTGAAAATAAAATCTACTTCATAGTTTAATTACTGATGCAAAACGCAAAGTGTGTGAGTTTAATAATTGGGGCATTTTTTATTTATTTTTGAATAAAAAACCTAAAAAATTTAAATATTTATAAAAGTATATTGTTAATGCTTTACTATTTTTAAAGACTAATATTTGATCAAAAATTTAAAAAGTCTATTGACACAGACATCAGTTTTTTTTAAGTAATATATATTTTAAATGTATTAATTTCAAAATATACTTTTTAGGAAAAAAAGCTTAAAATTTGATAAAAAAGACAAATTTACCATTCATATTAGAGATTAGTTTAATTCTAACTCTATACAAAAGTAAATTTTATAATTCAAGATCAAAATAATAATAATCGATCTTTAAAAAATAAAATTGTCATATGATTGACTATCTTTTCAGGGCCCAAATTATTTTTTATCATCAAGATTAAAATAAAATTTAAAAAATAAACTATATTTAAAAAAAAATAAAAACATCCAAAAATTAAATTCTTATTCTAATTAAATATTCATTCATCAATTAATGAATTTAAAACCAATTTTAAAATGAATTTGAAAAACACGATAATCATTTATTAACAAAATAAATTGTTGAAAAAATATAATTTAGCCAAAAAATATTCAAAATAAATAATTAATTTTGGAAAATTTGCTATAAAATAGTGAGCATGTGTTATTAAAACAATTATTTTTTTGTGCCTTTGATTTAATTTGAAGACGATATTTCGAATTTTTACATTTCGAAATCATTAATCTAATAAAGAGTAATTGCCCAAAAATCAATCCGATATCTCTCAAGCCGAACTTTCTAAGATATTTTTATTGAAAAAGTTTATTCCTAGTTTGATTTTTGATTTTTAAATTACAATGTAAGAATTACAAAATACTTAGTGTAAGTATTTTGAAAATTTTAAAAATAACCAAATGGTTGATAAAGCCACTCTAATGCATATTATGAAACTCTATTTTTTTATTTATTTTTATTTAAAATATAGTTTGGGAAAATCTAGGCAGGTTGTAATGGAGCTTAATCCTTCTTTTTCAGCCAAATGTTTATGAGGTTTTGATTTTTTCTTGTTGAAGTAATAATTGAAAAGTTCTAAAAATAATAAGGTATACTTTTCCTAAGAGTTCAAATCATTTTTTGAAGATCTTGTCAAATGGTGTCAAAAACTTTTTTCACTCATGATTCGATTGAAGTTTTGGATATTCTAGCTAAAAGCTAAAAGTTTTCAAAATATTTTGTGAAATACTATGAGTCACTTTTAATCCTGTATCTAAAGAGTATTATATATAAGGATAAGAGGAGATAATGATATAAAAATGTTTATATTCATCATTTTATTTATTTCTAGACCTTAAAATTGTGCTATCAGTTGTTAAAATGTTAAACTTTGGACACGATTAAAGGAATAAAGAGCTTATATCTGAGGAATTCTCTAAATAATTAGCTTATTTGATATTTGATATGTTTTAAACCTTTTTATACTTGATATAGAAATTTCTAACTTAGAGATTATTAATTAATTAATTTATTTGAATTGTTCCAGACACATAGACATTAAAGAAAAAAAAATAAGATAATAAAAAGCTCAGATAACATAGGAATAGATTAAATTAAAAAAAAATAAAATGTCTACAAGGAGATTTTTAATAACAATATGACTACAATTTATGTGTTGCATCTTGATTTTAATAAAAAAAATAGAAAATTTATTATTCTCATTTTATTTGAAATAAATTTAATTATTTTCTTTAAATAACATCATTTTCTTTTAGTTTAAATTTTTCAAAAATTCGTTTAATAAGTTTATTTCAAAAGAAATACTATTAGAATGAGCAACTTTTGATTTACCAAACATTGGATAAGTTAATTTTTTATTTTTAATCATCAAATTTAGTGTTGTAATGATGAAATAATTATTGCAAATATTCAAAAATCAGTCGAGTTCTTTTGAAAAGACTTAATTTTATTTGAGGTCATGGAGATTTCAGCAAAAAAAAAACAGATCGAAAAATTTATATTTTCTTCTTTTAAAGGGAAGAAGATCGGGGGAAAAATCTTACCTTTTAATAAAATTGTACCTTTTATTTGAATTTAAACATTTAATTTATTATTTTTGAATATTTACTCAGCAATGCCTCTTCAGGATTAATTTTATAAAAAGCTAACAAAAAATTAAATAATGAAAAATTAAATATCAAATTAAAGAAAATTTTGAAATAAAAAATTTAAAGCGGAAGAAAAGAATATTTAAACAATATTGCCTAGTGCGATATTGCAAATTCATAAACCGAAACAAAGTTTTGGTGCATACAACAAGAAAACATCTCGCCATCTTAAAATATTCTTAATTTACACCGCATGCTTAAAGATGAGTTTTAACCTTGAGTTCACATAAAAATCAAGTTTTCTAAGGTTAATGCTACATTAAGCTTAAGATTTTTTCCAAAAATTAAAAATAAAACAATCGTTTTTCCAGTTTTTCTTTGAATTCAATTAGAGCTAGATCAAATGTAAAATTGAAAAAAATAATTTTTATTTTTTTATTGAAATAAAAATTTTTATTGGGTTATTTGAAGTTATTTTTTTTAATAATTTAATTAATTAACTTTCTGACTTGATTTTTTCAAAGTTTATTATTTTTAATCGAATACAAAAATAATGTGTAAATTTTAATTGACACTAGAAGTGGCGAGAAGTTTTTAAGACTTTTTTCGCTATTAAAAGTTAAATTAAATAAAAATCCAACAAAAAATAATCGAATTTTTTGTCACCTAATTTATATCTATTCAATAATTATATATTTAATAATTAAGCCACATTATAAAAATATTAACATTCAGACTCATTAAGCTTTTTCTGGTTCTTAATCGTTAAAAAATATCTAGACTCCAATATTTTTTTCTATTTTGTAATTATATTTCCCTAAATTTTTACAGCTGCTTCAATTATATCATTAATTATTTTAATAATAACATAAAATTATATGATATGTATTTAAAATTACCAAAAAAAAATATTTTTTTCATTTAATGCTATTAAAATCGTATAATTTTGGAGAAAAAAAAAGGAAAAAAAGTTTTTGAGCTCAAAAATAATAAAAAAATCTCAAAAATTTAAATCTCTTCAAAAATTCATAAGCAGAATAATCAATCATCCATTTTAAAAAAAAAAACTAAAACGTTCACTTACCTAATTTAGCTTTGCCATTAATTTCAGCCTCGTCCACAAGTTTATCTATTTTCTTACTTGCTTTTGGTATATAGTAGCTCTTGGTTCGAGTTAAAAGCCTAGATAAGGCAAACAAAAAAAAAAAACAATTAATTAACTTCCAAATCTAAAAAATCTAAAACCAAATCATCAATAAACTCAAAAAACAAACCAATGTATCAAAATGTATCACTGCTTGCTCAAAAAATCAAATCCATGCACAATACCACTCAGAATCACTGAAAAAAAAAAATATTTCCCAAGCGTATACAAACCAGCTGGGCGTTTCGTGTACACTGACCAAGCTACCCAAATTATCCGTAGCTTCACTCTTCAAACTCAGACTATTCTGCGACCCATTGGTCTCAACCACAGCACTGTTCTCCTTTGCACCAACAACAGCACCACCATTTCCACCAACTCCCTGTGCATTATTCACCGAGCCATTGGACAACAAATCAACATTGGCATCGCCTTTCAACAGAGTGCTATTTATGTAGTCATTTAAGAAGTCGTCCACAAAATCGTGGCTGTTTGCTTGATTGGGAGTAGTGGGCACCGAGGAGCCGGGCTGATTGACGAGTGGGGCAGCGGACGCGGCCAAATCGGCAAAATTCTCCGCCATGGACTCGCTCAGCACCTTGTTTATGGACTCGTCAAGAGTCTTTTCTATGCCGAGTAGCTTTTCGTCAGTGTCATCTGACTTTTTCTCTCTGTCCTCGTTCAAATCCAAATTTTTTATGAGACCGATCAACGGGTCGGTCTTGGCCGTGCTCAAAAAACTCGCCGGCTTTTTTTCTCTCTTTTTTGACTTTGCTGCTGTTCCAGCTCGTCCAGTTTGGCCGTGTATTTGGACGTGGTTGTGCTTGCTTTGTTGGTGGGCGTGCGGTACCTGCTCGGCACATAGCTGCTCAAATGGTCGTTTTCGCTGCCAATCGACGACATGTTGTTGTGCGACTTTGAGCTTAGATTGGCGGCGCCCGAGTACTTGGTGGCGTAGTTGACGGCCGCCGCAGAGCCCATTGTGTTCAGGCCAGAGCTGGTTTTGAGCTTGTTTCGGTTGGCCACAAAGTCGGACTCGAGCCGGCTGAGCAGGGCCGACTGGGCGCCCAGCATCGAGTCCAACTCGTTCCATTTGTCCTCTCTATTCGCACTGTAGTAGCTGGAGGCCGTGTCATTGCTGTTGGCATAGTTCGAATAGCTGTTGTAGCCGTAGGCTGACGGATTGGAATGGTACTGGCTGTGGCCGTGATTGACGTAGTTGTTGTACGAACTGTTCGTCCACTTGGGCTCGTATCTGTCTGTGTAGAAGCTTTCGTAGTCTTTGTCCTTGGCGACCAGATTGGGGCTGCTTTTGGATGATTTTGTGGTGATGCGCTCGGTTTTGGCGCCGTATTTTGAGCTGGCGTACTTGTTGGGACGGCGGTGCGGTACGGCGGCGTCGCCGTTGTCCTCGTGCAGCGAGCTGTTGTCGTAGGGCTCTTTGTGGGCGGTGGCGGTGGTGGCGACGGGCTTGGAGGTCCATCTGGCGTTGGAGACCGGATTGGTGGTGTACGAGGACACGTAGGAGCTCGATGAGGCCACGCTGGGCCTGCTGGCTTTGTAGTCGAGTGACGAGTCGCGTTTTTTGAACGAGAAGTCGTAGGCCGTGACAGGCTCGGTCGACTGCAGCGAGTTTTTGTACGTGTTTGTGGTGGTGAGCTCGTCGTCGTCCAGCTCGTTCGACTTCGAGTTCACCGAGTTTTCTTTTGAGTGGTTGCGCGACAGCAAGCTTTGCGCTTGGTGAAAAGTGGAGGCGAACTTTTTTTGAGTTGGCGCGGTCGCGATATGTGGCACCAAATGGGCGCTATGCTCGCGTACTTGCGCGCTATTTGGCTCGGCGTGGTCAGCGTCGTCCAAATGGGCTGGTTGGACGCCGCGGACGCCGACGCCGAGCTCGCTGATGGCTTGTACTTGGACATTGTGTTCATCAATCACATCAAGGGCTTTTGATCCAATCTTTTGGCAAACAAAATAAATATTCAGCTACATAGAACTCATTTTTTTCATATTTAGAATAACATCTAAATAAGAGAGAGAGAGAGAGATAGAGAGAGAGAGAAAAAAAAATAAATACAAAAGATATTCAAGTTATCTATAGCTTCTATGGAACACTAATGATAAAACCACACACATAGGCCAAAAGCGAAGCTCACACTCGATTAGAAGGCTTTTTTTTCTTCTTTTGAATGGAATCTGTTTGTAGTACCAATGCAGCAAAATATATGTTTTTTGTGGTTGGAAAAAAAAATGATAATCAAGTTAATATTGGAATTATTTATTAAAATAAACAAAAAAATAACAAGAAAATTTTGAACATTTAGCTAAGCTCTGATCTATTCGATGAGGGTTGATCTGGGGCCAATCGGATTCAGATTTGCAAGCCGAATGATTCACCGAGAAGATAATTTATTTTGCAGCAGTGAGGCAAATATGTGCCAGGAATTAGCATAACTCTAGTGCTAATCATAATTTGAGCTTGCTTTTGTTTAGAGGGTAGCTTCTATTTGGAATAGTTTAGAAAGAGAAAAAGAATAAGAGAAAAAAAGGTTAAGATTGGATTCTCGAGATTATGATTGGGAAAATTTTGATATTTTCCTATTGATTAAATACGAATTTTGTAATTTGCGCCATAAGCAAAAATCTACAATTTGGTTATGTAACCAACTTAAGGCCGATTTGGCTAATTGTGCAACTTAATTTCATTGTATTAGGCTTTTATTAAGCAAGTATTGAATGTTTTAAATGTTCTTCGGAGCTAAATATGAGCTGTATTGCTTCAAATTGATTAAGTTTATTTAATAGTTTTAATTTTGATTTAAAACGCTGCCTTAAAATAATTCTTCTATTCATTATTACATAAGCGATCAATGTAATATTTCAATTTATGTTCGATCTTATGTTATCTTATATTGCTCTTTGATTGTTTGCGTAGGCAACAGCTGATTATGTGCCAGCTAAACAGCCAAAATTTAATCTCTTAGCTTTAATGAACAATTTTCACTCAAAATTCTTTAATTATATTAGATTTCTCGTAATCATCATAGATTTTTTTGGCAAGTATTCCTGACAAACTCACCAATATTTCTGTATTAAAAGCTTTAACAACTGAATTTTAATGATTTTTATTTTTCAATAATCAAAATAATAATTATTTATCCTAAAAAAAAACATTATATAAAATTTTTAAACTACTTACCAACTTAATTTTGAAGACTTAATTTTTTTACTCTTGCACAGTTATGACTAAAGAATAAATTGTTTTGGTATTATTTTTACTGGTGATTTTTCAGAAATATTGGCAAATTAATTATTTAAAATATTTATTTATATAATTTGTAGAAGTTTTTGCTACTATCTTTAGTTTGAAATTAAAATAAGTTAGTTATGAAGAAGTGATATTTAGCTTAAAAAACTTGAATATAAAGTGAAAGTTTTATTAAACCAGTCTTTTAATATAATTTTTTCAAATAATACAAATATAAATGCTAAAAATTCTTTAAAAATGTTAGATTTTTCTTAATCATCATAATTTTTTTGGGGAGCATTCCTGGTAAAATCACCAATATAACTGAATAAAAATTTCAAAAACTGAATTTTAATGACTTTTAATTTACACGATTAATAAAATCAAAATAATCATTATTTATCCTAAATAAAATTTATTAAAATTTTTAAAAAAATAATCGATTTTGAAATCGGTAAATATACAAACATAAGATTAAACTCAAATTAAAGAAGATCATAAATTCACAAATTTGTGTCCTAATGATGATGAAAAAAATTAAAGTTTAATTCAAAATTTAAAATAAAAATTTGTAAAATTGATCTTAAATTTATTATAAATACTACTCATAGAGATCTTAATGAATTCTAAATTCTATTCTCGTCAAAATCTGGAAGAAGAAAAAACATAAGATTGATCTGTTAGAGAATATTTTTTAATTTCGTAATCAATTGAAATAAAATAAGCTAGTCTTGAAAAAGTGATATTTAGATTACAAAAACTTGAATAGAATATGAAAATTTTATTAAATTAATCTTTTTATATAGTTTTTTAAAAAAATACCAAGAAAAAACACCTTTCAAATAAAAAATAGAGCCTCATTGCTGTAGCAATAAAAATCGTTATAAATCTCGAACGGAGCCAATTTTAGATTATTCTTCTTCTTTTCTAAGCTCACTTTCAGAAACTAAGGCAATACTTAAAATACCAATATTCCATTCCGAAAATACGGAATCTTTTTAAACCAATTTTTTTATGAATATCTTATTGGTACAGTATGACATCCTCTATCCATCAAATGAAAAATATGCCAAAAAGCATGGACAAAAATGAGATTGTAAATATAATCAACTTATACTTTTTGCACTTTATGATATTTTAAAGTTAGCAATTATTAACAACAAGAAATAAAGTTAAGTATTAGGAGCGTTAGTTATAAAAAATAATTTTTTTCATAAAAATTAAGAGCTAGCAATGACGTAAATGTTTTAACAAAAGGGATCGAGTATTCATAATTTTAAATAGAAAACTAGATACTACAAAATTTTCAAAACAAAATTTAAAAAATTATTTTAACACTTGATTTCATGCATATCCTTAAAAATTAAATGATTTAAATTATATAACTTTTTTTTATATTAAATTTAAGGAAATATAACTCAGTTCAAAATTAATAAATAATTTTATGAAAACTTTTTTATCTAATAATAATTAAGAGTATCGCTATTGCTTAAATGAAAAGTCTTATGCCAAACAGATAATTCAACCATTTTTATTAGTAATATAAAAATACAAGTGATTCTGCTTAATAAATTCATCTATCAGCAAGTAATATTTTTTGCTTTGATTTCAAGTGATAATTTGTTTATCAAAAATAATAAAGAACTTGAATTGACTTTAATTAAATCTTATAATCAAATGATAGCTAATATTATTTTATTTTTATTGTTAAAACTACTCATCAATTAAATTAAAGAAATACTTGTTTACTATTTTAAGTTTACCTAAAATTAAATTTATTTATTCAATCTTTTATTTATATTAAATATATATTTAAACATATTAGAATGTCAAATAAAACAATTAAAACAAAATCTTTTATTTTTATCCAACCTAATCAACGACTTAAGAGTCATACCCAGTCATAATTAAGATGAAAGATTCAATTTATTTAAAAAATTTAAAGAATGACTCTAAAAACGTAAACAAGTTGAAAAGATAAATTTGAATAGTAAGATAAATCTGATTGAATCATCTTATAAATATTTTTTATTCATTTATTTATTTTTAAATAATTTTTATAAAAAAAAAATTAAAAAACATGGCTACTAAAAATAGTTTCCTGCTATAATTAAACAATGAATTTCAATTAAAGTTTTATGTTTAAAGTTATCATACAAAGTACTCTATATTTGTTAATCTAAACAATCTCCAATAATCAGAGCACAATATAACTAAGCAGTAAAAATCTATTAGGTAATCAACTAAATAAATAAGAAAAAATTGGATTATCAAATTTGAAAGAAATGAATATGATGCTTTTTATTTAAGAAATTGATATAACCTTTTCTGATCAAACCTAAGCAATAATTTAGAATATTTTTGATTGACCTCACTCTAATTTTTCACAGTCCAAAATTTAATATTCCTTATTTAGTAACAGACTAGAAATCTTAAAGTTATATCTTGCTTTAATTTCAATTACTAAAAAGAGTATAAACACATTTTTCAATAAATAAAAAATAAATTATCTTGTTAGACTTAATGCTTAATTTTAAGAAAACCAAATTTTAGACATGATTTTACACATTCTATTCTATTGGAAGTCAAGTTTAGAATTTCTTAGTTCTTTTTTAACTTTTTTTTTATTTAATTTTTTACTTTTAAAATAATGTAGATAAAAAAATTATAATTAAAAAAAAGGAATTTAGAAAATTTAATATTATGGCCTTTATAGGTTTTTTTTTCATTTTATTTCAGTAATTTTTAAAATGATGAATGTCAATTATTTTTAAAAATTTTAATCAAAGAAGTGATCAAATCTAATAAATATGGGTAGCTGTTTATTTAATTTTATTGTTTATTTTTGTTTCTAATTTTAGTCTATTAAAATAAAATATTAAGAAATAAACAAATTTAAATTAATCTGAATATATAAAATAAAATGACAACATAAGAAAGATGTAATAAAAACAGAAAAAAAGAAATATATCAAAAAATTAATACTAATTTAGAAGTAAGATTAATAAGTCAGAAAATTTCTCTGAATTTATGAAGCAGGTACGAAAAGGAAGAGGACTTGAAATTCAAACTGTTTTGGTATTCAAAAATTTTCTTAGTTCTGAGTTATTAACCGGTATTATCGATGGTTCGTGATTATTCCTGTATTTATCAATAGTTTCAATAGTTAATTAATAAATAATAGCAATATTATTAATATTAGTAAGAAACTTAATAAATACGAGTATGACGATTATTTGATATATTTAAGAGATTTAAGAGGCTTATTTCTTAATAGAGTGTTGAATTGACAAGATGATTTGACCAAATTTTACGATTTATTCACATAAAAATAGTAGAATCCTAAAACTAAAAATGTGAAAATTTTCGAAAATAACCATAATTTTGTAAATTTAAAATTAATTCAAATGAAAATAAAAATTGCTTAAGTGCTTGGATACATTTTTTTCACAAATTTTTTAATTCTTTTTTAATCATTATGCTGGAAAGATTGAATATTTCTAAGTAAAAAATTGGTTTATATTTATTATCTATATGCTATTTTCGATTAAATTTATCCCAAATATTTTTGAGATGAAACAAATTTTTTTAAAATTTGTTAGATAATTTGCTTCATAATTACAAGGAGAAAAAAAGATTGTAAAACTTAAATTCTCTGATTGATTTAATTATTAAAACAAATAAAAATAATTAAACAACATAAAAAAATGAAGTGAGTCAAATTTTATTGATTAAATTAGATTTTAAATTATGACGCTTTTTTGTCTTATTTCTATTATGTTACTTTTATGAATAAATAAAATCTAAATTAAAATTCAGTTATTTTTTATATTTAAATACACATAAGAAATTATGATTTCCTTGAAATTTTTCAAAAATTATGTCAAAATTTTAAAATTTAAAATAATTTAATTTTTAAATTTTTTTGTTTCCAAAATTCTTATACAATAAATGTTTAAGAGATTTATTCATTAATTTTTTTCAAATATTCGATAAACAGGCCATTAAAAAGATGGGAAAAAAATATTCTTTAAATTTTTTTTTCAAAACAAATAATGAAAAAATAAAACAGCAAATCTTTTTTCTAAACTCACTGATAGGATCTTGAATTTTTTTGCATTTTTTAATATTTTTTTTTATGCAATCGACTTATTCAAAAAAAAGGTTTAGGCTAAATGTTAATGTTAAATAATATATTTAATTTTTTTCCGAAATAATTTCTTTTTTATTTTCTATTGTCCATTATAGGTTCCACTCATTCAGCTTGTCATAAATGATTTTACACTGAACCGGATCTCGGTATACACATAATTGGTTCTTATATTTTCTCATTAATCTTTTTGGCCAAGTCAAACATTTCTATCAACAAAAGTTAATTTAGGTTTGAAATCATTTTATATCATGTATCAACATGCTTTTTTTCACGATGATTTATTATACTAAGAGCATTAAAAAGCATTGGATCTATTTACAATGAGAAAAAAAACGCATAATTTTTTAATTCTAATTTTTTTTTAGGAATTCTTAAGATATCTATCCGAGAACATTGAAATTTGTAAAATAAAAAAAAACAATTAATTAACGTAAACTAATGAATACCTCACATATTTAATTTTCTTTTAATATCATGTCACTTAAACAGATTCGATTTCAGCTAATCTGTCCTAAATAAAGCTCAACCCTGGCGCCTAAAATGCCAAGAAGACATGATCGTTCATCTTGTTCCGAAGTGTCGACTACAAGTCGGGACAGATCTTTGAGTAAATATTCTCATTCTAGCCGCAGGTATCAGCGATATCACAGAAAAAAAAGATCGTCCTCATCTAGTCCGAGTCGCTCTGTAGACAATCATCACAAAAAAAGGCATTCAAGATCTCGCAGTGAGCGCTCAAGGTCCCCGACACGAAGCCGAAGAAGAAGAGATCGCCAAAGCAAATATTGCCGAAGCAGATCCAGAAATAGGTACTTGAAGCTTAAGGGTTTTTATTTTATTTAAAAAATTAGAAGAAGGGCCAAGAAAAAATCTTATTACAGAAAAACGGACTCATCTGACTCTTCTAGACCAAAGCGAAAGTCTAGGAAACGGTCTACTGGCACCAGAAGCCGTGTTTCCCATTTACAAAATTTAGAGTCCAAAGTAGTAATTTTTTAAGCTTAAAAAAATTGGCAAAAAGTCTAATGGTAAAAAGGAACGAAGCGATTCAGGACATGTTAACATTCGGGATGACGATGATGGACACTTGATTTATGTTCCTGGTGATACTTTGCAATCAAGATGTAGCTAAAATTAATCTCAATTTACCGCTACTGACAACTAAACTTTATTCTAGATAAAATTAAGAAAACATTGGGTGAAGGAACTTTTGGTAAAGTGGTGGAAGTTAAAGATTTGAAAGAGTACAATTTATTGTTGAAATTTAATTGTTAAAATTATTTTTCTTTAGTCTAAATGAAAAATATAGGATTGCGATTAAAATAATTAAAAATGTTGACAAATATAGAGAAGCTGCCAAGCTGGAAATAAATGTTCTTAAAAAAATCAAAGAAAAAGATCCAGATGAAAGATAGTATGTTGATTTATAGATTTAAGTATTTAGAAGAATGTCATAAGTAAAGTGTAAAAAAAAATCTTCATTTTTTGAAAATATATTGTATCAACAAAATACATGAATTTGACATTCTTCTTCAAGTCACTGATTTCATTTTAAATATTTTAATATAACTCTTCGGGACCTTTTTCAGTATCTCAGGAACAAAATTTAAAGCGAAAACTAAAATTATGGATATCCTTAAACAATAAAAAATGCTCATATTTTTAACCACTTGTTTTCTGAACATTCTGATCACATTTTTTATTTTGAGAAAAAAATTGATCAAGTTAAATCTAAAAGATGTGAATTGAGCATATTTATTGTCCTTTATCGCACAAAAAATAAATTCTAATATTTTTAGGCCATTTAATTTGAAATATATTCATTGATTTATAATTCACTTGATGTATTTAAAAAAAATAATTTTCAAATCCATTTGATAACAAACTGGATCATTATACGCTTATTTCTAAAGTATACTTTGACCATATTTTTTGCATTGTTCCAAATTTTTTCAAATCAAAAGTACTATTTATAAAAATAAAAATTTCGTATTATATTTTTGATAATTTAATTTTATTTATCAATTTTGATCAGATATGATTTTCAGAAAACAGGTGAAGCGAAACTTTCTCTCAAAAATGTGTAAGTTTGTATTAATTTGAACACATTTTTGGAGCAAATAACATTTTTAAAAATTAAAACAATTTAAAAATTAAAAAAAAAGGCTTCAAAGAGTTAACATGAAGTAAAAAATCTATTAATAATTTTAGTTTATGTGTTCAAATTTTGGACTGGTTCGATTACCATGGGCACATGTGTATAGCATTTTCTCTTCTAGGCCTAAGTGTATTTGACTTTTTGGTAATTTTAATTTATTTGTTAATATTTATTTTAAATTAAATTTTTAGAAAGAGAACAATTATATTCCCTATTCAATTGATCAAGTTAGACATATTATTTATCAGCTTTGTATCGGAGTGAAATGTAAGCTAAAAATAAAATTCATATTATTTCTTAAATTTTACCAGGATCTAATTAAAATTAATCCATCGTAAAATTCCATAAAATGCCATAAAATTAGACAACTTTTGTTACAAGTGAGTAAATAATATATCAACAAAAAATCTGATGTAATTTTACGGAGTCTAATGCTAACTGACCCAATCTTATCTCAAATTTATAGTGTTTGATTCATTTATGACAATTTAAAAGCCCTCACCCACAATTAAAAAACTTTTTGGCACAAAAAATTACTTCTCTTTAGTCAGGCCTTTTTTTTTAATTTTAATTTTTCATTCAGAACAACTTGGGGACTACGGATAAGATAATATTCAAATTGATTTTATTTTTCAAGTCCACGTTTTTATTTATTACTTTTTTAAAAATAATCGAATCATTGGCATTCTATCTTTATTACAGATAATTTTAAAGCTTCAACTAAAGTAAAATAAAAATAAATTAAAGAATTTTCTTTCAATTATAAAAATTGTGCTCGTGAATTTTGAAATTTTGTTAGAAAAGTTTCGATTAAAATATGCAATTGTAATATTCAAATTTATAAAGCTATTAAATTAACTATTATGTAAAAGGGCATACATTTTTCAAAATCAAAAGAAAATAAAACTGATAAAATATTTCAAATTCTAAATGAATAATTCTCCAACACTCTGAATTAGTGATTATATACAGAAATAAGAAATTAAAAAAAAAAAACATAATAATAAAATAATAAGAATTATAAAAAATTTAAAAAGATTATTGATAATTATAATTTTACATTTCTTGGTTTTGTTTGGCAAAGTACAAAAATAATAGGGCTAAAAAATTAAAATATAAAAAAAGTTATAAAAAGTTAAAAAAAATTAATTTTACTTGAGTTGAATCAATCTTAATTAGTTAAATTATAATTTATCTAATGGTAAGTTGTTTAAAAGTCAGAAGTCTTAAGAACGACTAAAAATTCAAATGGTCGTGATCATGACTGATGAATTATCTTTTTGTCGTTTCAGGTAGTTATTGTCATGGCCTAATTTAAGTCAAAATTAAAGTCTGAACTTTAATTTTAGTAATTTTGACTTGACTTGTGACTGCTAAACAACTCTGGTTTATTACTTAAAATTACGAAATTTTACAATATTCTACATATAAAATGGCTTTTAAAACTTTAAAACAGAAAATGAATGTTAATTTTGTTCCTAATGTTAAGTTTTATTTAGAATTTTTGCTAATATTTCAAATAATGACAATTCTTTCAGAAGATAGTATTAAAAAAAAATACTTAAATTTGTTCAGAATTATTTGATATACCAACTGGTCTTAATAAATATATTTTTTAAACCCCCCTAAAGATTTACCTTACCATTCATTTTCACATGTAGAGAAAAAGGCTATCAAGTTAGATTTTATTTATTCAGGTAGAGTTGAAATGCATGATGTGAACCTAAGTAAAATAATTTTTTTTTAGTAGCTTTCGAAAACAATATTTAAAAGCCAAAGTCTTAAAAAAAAAATAAAATGGAAGAACTAGCTCCAATTTTTAAACTTGTATAAAAGTTTTAAAATATGACAGACCTTTTTCTATCTAATTTCGATTTCGAGAAATGCTTAACTGAAAACCAAGAAAAAAAGCCAAAAATATTATATATATTTTTCAGAGTTGGTCAAAAGTCAAAGTTAAAGTCTGTACTTAATTTTTTAATAAAGTCTGGGTCAAAACTTTTTTTTAATTTTTTTTCTTTAAACGATGCTTTTTTAGGGTTCTTATTTAGAAGGCCGCTACAATAGCTACCTGGAACGGCAAAAAATCATATGACTGTGATCCTGACTGATGGATTGCCGTTCCAGCAAGTTTTTTTGGCGGCCCAGTTCAAGTCTAAATTATTAAAATAAAGGTCCAAGCCGAGACCTTAAAGTATAAAAAATTATTCAAAATAATTTCCAAACAACTTTTAACGATTCTGACTTTAAAGTTTGACTTTTGACCAACTCTGATATTTTTACAAGAAAAGAAAGGCGTAAAGAAAATTTTCGAATTATTCTTGCATTAATTTTATTTTAACTTCTAGAAAGAAACTGAAAAATTATATAAGATTTTGTTCTATTCTTTTGTACTAGATTTCAAAAAACCCTAATTTTTAGATGATCGATGCCATTAAAAAACGCTATCTTATTATTTTAGGTATTAAAAATATATTTTTTTAAGTTCTTCACGACAACCAGCTAACGCACACAGATTTGAAGCCTGAGAATATTCTTTTTGTTGACTCAGATTATGATGTCATCTACAACTCCCGAAAAGTTTGAACAAAAATTTTTATTTAAAAGCAGAAATTCGTGTTATTTGTTTCTTAAACACGAAATCAACTTCATCACTCCAATTTTACTCATTAAATATTAGAATATTTTTTTTTATAAAAAATATTACAGAAACGAGATGAACGGATCGTAAAGCAAACAGAAATAAGAGTAATTGACTTTGGGTCAGCTACATTTGACTGGGAACATCATTCAACCATTGTTTCGACC
This sequence comes from Brachionus asplanchnoidis, assembly GCA_025491095.1. Classification (NCBI taxonomy): domain Eukaryota; kingdom Metazoa; phylum Rotifera; class Eurotatoria; order Ploima; family Brachionidae; genus Brachionus; species Brachionus asplanchnoidis. The sequence continues at coordinate 7,118,959 of JAILYF010000008.1, read as the reverse complement.
CGGCACTACCGAGCTCCCGAAGTAATCCTCGAGCTAGGCTGGTCCCAACCATGCGATGTCTGGAGCGTCGGATGCATTCTATTCGAGCTCTATCTTGGTTTTACTCTATTCCAGGTAAAGTAAATGAAAAACCCTAAATAAAAATTCTTTTAATTTTTTCGAATTTTTTTCTTAGACTCATGATAATATCGAGCATCTGGCAATGATGGAAAGGATACTCGGTCCCATTCCGAGAAGCATGGCTAAGAGAACAAGGTTTTGGTTTTGAAAAATTTTTTGTTTTATTTGAAAAAAAATTTTAAAAACTTTTATTTAATTTTTTTTATATAGAAAGACGAAATATTTTCGCCGAGGAAAACTTGACTGGGATGAGCGGAGTTCGGCTGGTCGATATGTAAAAGAAAACTGTAAAGCTTTGAGAGTATGATTTGGAAAAAATTTAAATTTTTTGATTTCATTTTGTTTCTTAGAAATACATGCTCAGTGATGATGACGATCATAGAGATTTGATTGATCTAATAGAGCAAATGTTGATTTACGAACCCGATAAAAGGTTCGAAAAAAATTATTTTTCTTCTTTTGAATATTTTATTTTTCAAATTTTTTTAGAATAACTTTGAACCAGGCATTAAAACATGTATTTTTCGATCGGTTGCCAACAGGGCTCAGACATCCCGATGATTTTCGCCTGCACAAAAAATGATTAAAAATTAATTTACGCTTTTATTTTCTCAATTTAAATAAATCTTTCTTTTCTTTAACATAAACATGTTAAAGTTTTCAACCTAAACCATATTTTTAAATTTACAAATTTTTTAAAAATATATCTATATAAAACACACACATATATATTTCATGTTGAGGTACTTTTTTTTTTGGTGTATTTTTACGAGTTTTATTTTTGTATTATAAAATTTTGAACGAAATTTAACGATTGTTAATAAATAATTGTTTCGATTATAAACATTTCAGTGTATATTATTGTATAACTCAAATGAATGCAAATAAATTAAATGAAGCAAATGGCCGATGTATCTTTTTGAGATTTGGTTAAACGCTTTTTGGGCATTCAGCAATTTTATTAGCTTGAAAACTATTTTTTCAAATAAACGGTTTTATTCAACCACTAAATATCTTCTTTTTTTTTCAAATTATCCAACCCTCAAAAAAAAATTAAATTATTATTTTTTACTTTATTTATTTTAATTTTGAATTAAAAAAAAATAATTGCTTTAAAAAGTTTCAAGTGCTCGAAACCCTAGAATGACAAAATAAATTATATTAATGTAGCTATCATAATTAAGTAATCTTACACAATTATAGAGGATTTTCTAATTTTTGACTTTTTTTAAATAAAGATTAAGCTAAGTAAAACTAAAAAAAGTCCTGGCAGGTCATTAATTAAAGGCTTGGTAAATAGATTGTTTTTTATTGAGTATTTTTTTGGTCGAAATTGTATTATTTTAACCCTAAAAGAAAAAAATATTTAGATAAATATTTGTAAGCTTTTAAAAGATTCTTCACACGAATTCATTCAAAAGCTGGTATTGCACCAAAGACTTAAAAAGTCTGAATAAAATTCTTTTTCATAAATACTAAGTTTAAGCTAATTAATGATGTCAACTAGAAATTTTTCGAGCTGAATGGTATTTTTAAGAATTAATAAAACTTGACAACACAGAATACAAAAAAATTAAATCTGTCTGTTTTATAGAATTAATAAAAAAAACAAAATTTTAAAGTAAAAAAATCTTTGTTTTGGTTACTATGGTAAATAAATACTATTGACCATTTTAATTAATAAGTTAAAGTCTAAAATTTTTTGTTGCTGTTAAAACTAGAACTTGAATTTAATTATTTTTGTCAACCAAAAATTTAATACAATGTCAGCAAGGGAAAGCTCATCACATAATGGAAAAGTCAAGTCCAAAAGTTCAGTCTCAACATTGCCAATCACGTGCCAAATTTGCTTTGAAAATGTCAAAGAACCTTGTGTATGCTCAAATTTACATGTATTTTGTTCATTTTGTATAGATATATGGTTGGAAAAAAATAACCAATGTCCCACATGTCATGTCCGAATAGACGAAAATAATCCGTATAAGCATCTAGTCGGTGGAATTCAAAATTTCGATTCCTCATTGCCAAAAACAACTGAATTTTCTAATCCTAGTTTTCGTAAAGCTAGATATCTAATAATGTTTCAACAGTATGAAGACGAAATCAGTCGGCTAAATAATCTTGTTGTTTCTTTAAAAGAGGAAGTTACTAAATTGAAGGTATGTTATAATTTTTTTTTTAATTTTTTAAGAAAAATTTTTAAAGGAAACAGCTAAAAATTTCGATCCACTCAATTCACCTCAACATGATATGATACAATTGCTGAAGAACAAGCTACAATATGTTCAAATAAGCTATAACGAAGCTTGTCAAGAAAATGAAGGATTAAAAGAAGTAAATTTTTATTTATCAATATCTAAATTAAAATGAGTAGTTTTTAATTAACTATGAATTAATGAACATTGAAATTTTGTCAGATTTTTTTTTTGGCTCAAAAATAGATCTATTTCGTACAAAAATAAACTTTATTACGAAATTAGTAAGAAAGGTTACATGAGATTGCGCTGGTATAGTTTAAAAAACGATGACTTATGGACCCTGAGGGTATTATTAATTTATGAGTTTATATTTTTGCTTTTTTTTCTAATTATTTTAAGTCCAAATTCATTTATTTTTTTCTTCAAAAATAATCTTTTATAAATACCGTTTAAACATAAAAGCATTGGCAAATATTAACAAATTTTCTCAAAAATTTACGACCCTTGTATAAGAGCGATGCAGTCGAACCTCGTTATAATCACTCTGTTCCGTATAATGTTGGTTATAAAAATGTTTTAAATTTTTTTTTAATTTAAATTCTCAAATTATCCCTTGTCAAAGTAGACTGATTAATTCTTCATTTATATAATTAATAAAAATTAAAATAAAGTTTATAAAACTCTAAAATATGAATATTTATGTCAAATTTTTTAATTTTTTTCAAAGTCAATATAAATTAAATTGATATTATTGTAAAATGAAAGCTTGAATGTTGAATATTTCAACATCGATCTCTTTATCAAAAAACTATTTATCAATCTTGAATAAAAAAATCAAACAGTTTTTTAGCATTATTATATTTTGCCAAAGGTTCAATCAGATTATTGCTATACTTTAAATTATAGCTTAAATGTCCTGAGTTATTTTTCGCCATTCTTTTTTTTTTAATTCTCAGGTGAGTTATGCTAGATCAGTGTTGTAAAATAGCATGATAACATTCTTTCCAAAAATACATTGCCTCTTTTGAAAATTAATCTAAAAGAGCTGAGCAATAATCAAAATAAGGTAAGATCAATGTTTTAAAAAGCTTTGACAGAAGCTGGCAAATATAAAATTTCTTGCTGTCCTTAACTATTTCTTGCTGCAAGCGAATTTAGAAAAATTTAGATTATGTTCACTCTTAGAACCTTTAAGACTGATATCGTTGACAACTTTTATACTGTTCCTACATAGGTTTATCGTTTCATAAACATTAATATTATTTATATTATAAAATACATTAATATTATGTTTGTAGGTTATAGATTTCCGATTTTAATAAATGGTAGAATTTTTTTTTGGTTCGAAAAAAAGTAAAAATTTAACAAAAGGTTAATAAATTAAAACAAAAATTGATTCAATTTTAAAAAATATTAAATTTTGGTTGTTTAAAATTTAACTCTAGTATGTAATTTTTATTACCTTTATTTTTTTGTTAATATAAGACTATTAGTTAACTCAACTGATCTAAATAGTTAAAAGCTAGATTGAATCTAATTAAAAAAAATCTAGCTAAACGCAGATCTTAATCGTTCTAAGAATACGGTTTGCTATGAAGTTTTCATTATCGAGCTAGGTCTGTTTTTGAATAAAAATCCTTGAATCTTTTAAATATAAAATAAATTATAATTTAAATTTTATCATTTTTAAAAAATAATTTTTTTGAAGCAATATAAAAATTTAGAAAATGAAAATTCAATGCTAGTACAAGACATAGCTCATCTCAAGGCAAGTCTCAATGAAAAATCATCCCAGCTGTAAAAACAAAATTTTAATTATTTAATTTTAAGTAAAACTTTATTTAAATTAAAAGCGGATCGAAGATAATTGCTGAAAATCTACAATCCAAAATACAGAACTATGAAAAAGAAATAAAATTTTTAAAAAAATCTTTAGGAAAAAGTGAAAAATACATTGCTAGTTTGAAAACACAACGCGATAAAGAAAACAAGCCAAATGGGAAATATGCTGAAGAAACATTTCAGTCCAATTCATCATCAGCATTTAGTTTCATAAAGCCATCTAGTTTAACATCAAGCCTTAATTCAGCTATCAAAAATAAAAACGATTCCAGTTCCATCAATAAGACTGATTTAAAAAGCGTAAAATTTAGTGAAAGAATAGATAAATTTCCGTCTAGCTTAAGCTCGGCAGGTTCTTCTAATTCACCAAAATATTCAGCAAACAAAAACATTCCAAACTTATGTGATAGCTTGAAAAAAAATTTAATTTCAAATTCAAGTGGTAATAGCCATGACTTCGATGCCAACAACCAACTTTCTCAAAGTATGCTGATCATGAGCAACAATCAATTGTCCAATTTTCTTTCATCAAACTCCTCGAATAGCTTCACAAATCAGTCACACAATCAAAATTTTGTTTACTCTTCATTGAAAAAGTGTCGTAGAGACGAAGTTGGACTGGAAAAGCCTGACGAATCTACCAACGAGAAAACAAAAAACAAGGATAATTTAAATGCATCCACATCCGAGTTCATAGATTGCATGGAAATATTAAATCGAGCTGAAAAAAATGTACAAAATCGTCAAAAATCGCCGACTAGACCAGTTCAAAATTCTAATTTAAAAAATAACTTCTTGCACCAAAACGAAACAAATGGTTTAGTTCAAATGAAGTCTGATTCTTCGATTCACTCGTCTTCTTCATCCGGAAATTCCCTTTCAGCGAATGGAGCATCTTCGATTTCATCCAGTAGTCCCTCCGATTCTTCGATAAACTTTAATAGCTTGGGTAAAAAAAATACAAGTGAAAACTTTAAAAATGCCACATTTAATATGAAATCATACAGTTTTAATTCTTACCATCCAAATACTAAACATGGTAAATGAATACAATTTTGAAATAAAAGTTTCATTTTAATTTTAAATTTATTTAGATGCTTTGTTTAAAGAACATGGTCAAAATTTAAATTATAATAATAATAATGGAATTAGCTTTAGCATGGCTAATAGAAGCAGGACTATTGAGCCGAATAATAATATTTAAAAATAATTGATATCTTTTTCTTAAAATTATTAAACTTATGTGAATAGAAATTTTTTATTAAAATTTGGAGATTTCATTTACGGACATTAATTTTGAATGTATACTTTTATTATTAATAAAAATTGATATTTTAATTAAGCAATTAATTTTTTATTTTTAAATGAAAATTTTATTTATTTTAATCTAAATCAAATATTTATAAATTTTGAAAGAAAAACAAAAAAATGACAAATTTGACGGTGTTCAATCAAAAAAAGCATAGAGACGCTTAAAATTAGATATAATTAAAGCCTTCAAGAAATAATTAATTTTATTTATTTCATTTATTTATTCATCATTATTTTTAAATTGCTTCATATTGGGAAAAATTGAAATTAAAAATTAGAAGTTATAAAAAATAAAAAAAACAGATCGTTTATTTTTTTTTATTCTAACTTGTGATCTCAATTTTTAATAGAATTTGCCCCAAGTGGTTCAACAAGTTACTGAAGAAGCTAACCCATCTCAAGTACAAGCTATTCATATGTACTAGAATCCATCCTGGGAACTCCGACATTAAGGATCAATACCGAACTGTATGCCTCCAACTGAAGAAGTCCCTCAGACAAGCCCGCTTGAAATACGAGCTAAATATCATCTCACTTAGCAAACACAACCCCAAGTTGATCTACTCGTATGTGAAGAGTCAAAGAAAGCTACCCACCCAGATACGTTCGCTCATCGACCCCCAAGGCAACACCATTACCGACATGCCAAAGATTGTGAATATGCTTAACGACCAGTTCTTCTCAGCCTTCAACCCAGTCACCCACCTCCCTGTTCCTACCATGCCTTCTAGATCCCTAGCCACCTGCCAAGTTGCCATGGAGTCTTTCTCATCGAACAAAGTTAGACTTATTCTTAACATACTCAATAAATACAAGTCTCAAGGTTCTGACAAACTTAATCCCTACGTTTTACGTGAATGCGCCGACGCCCTTGCCGAAGCTTTCTCCCTAATCTTCTGCCAATCCTTTAAATCCGGGAAGCTCCCCACCCACTAGAAGGAAGCGAATGTTACCCCCATCTTCAAGAAAGGTACCAGAACCGACCCAGTCAACTACAGACCTATATCCCTCACTGCGGTGCCATGCAAAATAATGGAACGCATCATCAGAGACATCATGATGGATCACCTCACCATTAACCAGCTCATCACTCCTCAACAACACGGCTTCGTATACAAAAAGTCATGTGAGTCGAACCTGCTGGAAACCCTCGATATCATAACCGAAGCTTCCAGCCGTGGATTCACCTCGATCATAGTCTTCCTCGATTTTGCCAAAGCCTTCGATAAAGTGTCCCACTCAGCACTGCTGTCCAAGCTAAAGTCATACGGTTTCGACGGCCTCCTCCTCGACTGGCTCTCCGATTTCCTTTCCGACAGAAAACAACGAGTAGTTATCGGCTCCAGCTCTTCAGACTGGTGCCAGGTCACGAGCGGTGTACCTCAGGGATCCGTTCTTGGTCCTCTACTATTCACCCTGTTCATCAACGACATGCCAAACGGAGTACACCACCACTGCAAGCTCTTTGCCGATGACACCAAGATCATTGCCACCATCAAGAACGGCCTCGATATTGCCCAACTACAGTCCGATATAGACCTGCTCGCGACGTGGGCTAACACCTGGCACATGAGTTTCAACGTCGAGAAATGCAAATTCATGGTTTTCAAAAATAAAACTAATCACTTTTGCACTTCTTTCAAGCTCACCATGACATCAGCTGAAACCGGTTCTAGACTGACACTTGAAGAGATCAAAACGGAAAAGGACCTCGGCGTATATTTCTCTAGTGACCTGAAATGGAGAACCCACTGCCAACACTCGGCGGCCAAAGCCAACTCCATTCTTGGACAACTCCGCCAGGCCTTCCATGCCTGGAATCCTCAATCCTTCAAGTCCCTGTACACTGCTTTTGTCCGACCTCACCTCGAATATGCCACCTCAGTATGGAATCCCCATAGACGAGCAGATATAAGGATCATCGAAAACATCCAAAGGAGAGCAACCAAACTAGTAGGCCGCATCAGAGACCGTAGCTACCAAGACAGGCTCGCCATCCTGAATTTAACCACCCTCGAATCACGCAGATCAAGAGGTGACCTCATCTCCCATTACAAGATCGCAAATGGACTACTTGACGTCAACTGGCTAGCCTCAACCAAACTTATGTCGTCCATCGCCTGCCACGGTCCAGCCAACGCAATCAGGGGTCACAAAAAACGCCTTTTTGTCCAACTATCCAACTGCCCGGCGCGAACAAACTTCCTTAATAACAGAGTTGCATCTACCTGGAACAACCTCGCGTCCTCGACAGTCAACGCTCCAACCCTTAACAGCCTCAAGGCCCGCCTCGACATACATCTTGCCCGCACGAACACCACCACCACCTAAACCTCAACGACCAACCATGGCCCAGTCAGTGAGACGGTAAGTCGAAGGCCTGGGCACTCCCCAGAAGCGTTTACGCTAGGACTGGGGTGGCCTTAGCTCGAAAACTCATCGTCCCACATTCCTTCTTGCCAAACGCACAACCAGTCATCATAGCGATTCAAGTTGTTTTGGATTGCTCGCAGGGTGATTCCCTGCTATGACTCAATTTATTATTATTATTAATTTAATTTAATTATATGTAAAAATTAATTAAGAAATTTCAACAAAAGACTTTTTAGGTATATTATTGTTATTATTATTTATTTCATTAAATGCCTTAAAGGCGATGTAAAGTAATAAAATTAAAAAGAAAAAGAAAAAAAAGGCAAAAAATTAGATAGTAAATTAATTAGATATTGCGTATTAAATCCTGGTCTAGCTCAAAAATTATCAGTTTTTGATAATTTTGAGATCGTAAAAGCTACATTAAATAATTTGGTCGAAAAAAAACTGTATTTCAAATTCAAATACCTGAGAAATTTATCCTTGAAAATTACAGATGTCTATTTATTATTTCGTTCTAAGAAACATACTATATTTGAAAATACTTAATTAAAAAATTTTATTTTGTAAAATATGAACTAATTGTGAAAAATAATTGAAACAAAAATTTGACCCCGACGTGACTCGAACACGCAACCTTCTGATCTGGAGTCAGACGCGCTACCAATTGCGCCACGAAGTCTCATACTTTAATATTATGTTTATTTTAATAATAAATTGAATAAATAAATTTTAACGAAATTATTTTTGAATAATTTTGTAAAGAGCAATTAAATTTTATTAAAAAAAAAATTGAAAAAATTTAATTTTATAATATGTCCACGATAGTCGAAATTTTTGAAAAATTTGGCATCAATCTAAATAATGGAGAGGAGACTTTTAATAGTTTTAGTGTCGACCCTCGCAGATTTCAATCCAACCTGATACAATTAATTCAAAAATCACCTGAAAATCCCAAATGGGAGAAAAATTATGAGACAATTTGGAAAAATCTCGAATCATATCTAGATAATGAAAAAAACTTTGCAGTAGCTTTATTACCAAGCAAAAATGTCAGCAGCCAGCACACTCACAGCTCGAATCAAGACAGTCTACTCAAAATTTTGCTCGAAATATCCGACCTGCAGTCCGACCTGTTCGATTATTTGATCTCAAAAATACTAAATTACCTAGAGACCAGCGACGCCAAATCTGACATTCAAATCCTCGGTCTCCAAATCAACATACCAAGCTATATCGTTTCTCAATTTAGGTACCAGCCACGTATCAACAATCCTCAAGCGTTGTGCCAAAAATTAATCGAACTGATAAACAACACCACAAATTTTGTAATCAAAAAAGAGATCATTGCCTGCTTTCCAGACATTTTGTGTGACTGTCAACACGATGGCTTGGTAAACGACTTGGAGCTTCTTCTAGATGAAATCGAACTCATCAGTCCCACTCTGGACACACTCAGCAACCTTAGTTTTAAGAAAGAAAATTTACTCGGCATCACTCGCAGCGTGCTACTAAAATATCCACTTTTGAGTGAAAAAGATCTACCATCCAGCTTGAGGTTCATTCTAAAAGCTTCCATTATCCTAAATGACAAAGATGTGTTCAATGATTTACGTAGCAAATTAAAATTAGAGGAACTAGCAGACAATTCAATAAGACATGTTGTCTATGATATATTTAGGGAAAACTTTCAAGTTTCTAATCAATTGGTCGAGCTCTATTCGACTTGTATTCAGTACAATACTTTGGCATTTGTGAACAATTTGATTCTGCCATTTGACTTTTTGGTAGTGACTTTGAGCTATTCGATCACGCAATATTCTAAATCAATTGACAAACTTTTCAAAGCAGCAATTAAACAGGAAGCAATTAGAAATGTTGAAAAGTCTAGTTTAATTTTTATTAAATTTTGCTCAAATTTTTCCCAAGAAATTCTCGATCCAATTGAAAAAATGTCCAAATCGTTGATTCAAAATCCTCCTGGTGAATTGGCATCGATCGGAAAGCTAATCTTCAAAGACATGTTTTTGCACATGGACAAAAACGTTCGTCAACAGCTACTCAATTATTTGCTTGAACTGGTAATAAATTATACGGGTCCTATCCGAGAGAACTGTTTAGATGTGTTGGTCAATCTGTCATCAGCAGAAAAAGAAAGTGCACTGACGCCTTTTCAGATGCAGATAAAAACCCTGCTTGATTACATTGAATTTTTTAATTTGTCTGAAATTCGCAAAGTATACACCATCATTTGCTCAATTGCTTATTCGCATCCAAAGCCCTCGGCACCCGAGTCCATCTCAGTAATTTCGAGCTCACAGTCTTTCACCAGACCCAGCAATATTCAAGATAATTTAAATATTCTTATCAACAAACAATTGAGCTCAAATAGCCTCAAACATAAGCAAATTGGAGTGATAGGAGCTTTGATGCTTTTAAAAAGTATGGCTAATAGAACCAAGGCTAAACCAACTGAGAAACTAGAAGAAGAAAATGAAAGTTTTTTTTCGTGCTCGAGTTCTCAGTCAAGTATTTATAACGCACCAGGCAATTCCACTTCAATTCAGAACACTTCATATATTTTGTCCAACATAGCAACAGAGATTAAAAATATTTGGGAGATGATCTTGGAATCAAGTCGATCCAGTCCAGAATCCTTGGGTCTTTTCGAAGACGATCTGACTGGCATAGTGCTAAAAGATTGCATCGGTGAAAGCTTGGAGATGCTAATGAAGGAGAACTTGCGAGACATGTCCAGAAATTTGTTTAAATTAGATCCTGGCTATAAGCAAACATTGTCCAAGTACAGCAGTCAATTGTCTTCGTTCAGATTTGGCTACGATTTCGGTCTTGACCAAGCAACCCATGGAGCTCTTAATTTGCTGCCTTTGGTTCTGAATGACTTGAAAAAAAAGAACACCTGCATTCTAAATCCGCACATTCAGCAGTTGAATCTTCCTTCGATTGCCATTCCGTCTACATTTCGTCTCATGTGTGCCTTAGAACGAAATAATCTTAAAGATTTTGCTGACTATTTGGGCTGTCCCATTTTATCTATTAACAAAGATGACCTGCTTCGTTACGGTAATGATTGGATAAATAAATTTAAAAGTTTTAATGATGACGAAAAAAAGCTAGTGTGCAATTGTATATTTTATTTAATTAACTGGTTTATTGAACTAATAAATGCATTTAGTGGGAAAATTTTCGATGACCAATTTCAGCTTGGAGACAAATTGATCAATCGCTTGAATGATATTTGCCAACTAAGAAGTGTTTTAAAAAATATTCTCTCTCTAATGAAGTTCTATCGTCCACCTATGGTAGTTTTTGGCCTCATTGACTCATCAGTAGATGAATTGCCATTCGTTCAGCAATTTGTTAAGGAAAACAAGCCAAAGAGTGGCAAGAAAAAAGGCTTCAAAGAGGCAAAAAAAGCTGCTAAAAAACCCAAAACTGAAATTTTGTTTGACAACTCGGACTTGGAAGAAGAAAAGAGCATCGTTGATGATTCCGAAGATGACCAAGAGTCCACATCTGAATTTGACTTGAATAAAATATCAATCTATTTCCGAGAATTTGATTTAAGTCTGATTAACATGGTGAATTTCAATCTGAACCTAAATCCCAATGTAATACCAGACACAATCGAAAAAGAACCAACATTTTCAAGTCTAAAACCAGAGCATTTGCTTTATGTAATAAGCGATTTCAATTCAAAACTAAGCATTATCTTAAAATCAAATTCTGCCAAAACTAATCCACTAGGTTTGACAGCTAAACCAACCAAGTCGCAACTATTTTTGCAGTCTAACCCAGTTGATGTGACTGGGGTAATAAACAATCTGATAGATAAAAACATGCCTGCTCTTATTAATCATTTGGACACTATTCAAAATCACATAAGAACCATCCAGGATAGACACGATGGCATCAAAGACCCCTCTGAGATTTCAACAAGTGAAAATAATTTATTTCTGCTAAAAATTCTCAATCAAATACTAAAGATGCTGCAGCAGACATTTTCCTATTTGAATAGTGTAAATAATCAGAGTAAATTGGAGGATTTATTTAAAATTATTATCAAATCAGTCAAAATACAGTCAAGTTCGAAATTGGCAAGTCAAATTGACAAGCTGCCCGATTTAGTGTGCTTCAATTATTTGGCCAAGTTTAAAGATGTTTTGTTGGACCTCAATTCTGGCCACACTTTGATCCAACTCTTGGATTTGATAATCAAAATTTTATCCAAAAAAACTGATGAAAACCTCTTGGCAAAAATGAAAAAAATACTGTGTACTTGTTCATTGGAATTTTTGACTAATGATTATAATCCAAAGTTAAATTTGGTATTCTCAAATCGACAGATGAGCAATGATGGAGTAGTTTGCTGCCTGAATTATTTGATTAGTAATAGTGAGAATAGCTTGAGTGTAGTCGAAGATTTGGTTAAAGTTATTTGCAATGATGATTTTATGCTCGATAGACAAAATTGTGACAAATATTCAACACTTAAAAGTCACTTTTTGTCCTATTACAGAACTTGTCTTGAATTTACGGTAAATGAGCTGAAATTTTGTGCCGGCGATACATTGGAAGTATTTTCCAAAATTCGCAGTCTAACTCACATGCACTGTGAATTGGTATTGCTTAAAAAAAGCGTCGCATTCAAAGACATTAACATGCTTACTGTGATCAAAAACTCAAAAATTTTTGTCACCAATTTCACTAGGTATTCAATGCCTTGTTTGGACAAAGCTTTTGATGGTTCGAAACAAGAGATAGTGGTTCTGCTGCAAAAAATACAAAAGTGTGTTCACTTTATACAAGAGATTTTGGTCACTAAAGACCAAGCGGCTATTGCCAAACAAGCTCCCATTTACAATAGAGTAATCGAAGCGCTGATGGTTAGAGTACAGCAATTGCTCTATGTAAACTCATTTGATGGAGGCTTTATGGTGAATTTTGTCGAGAGTAGACTAAAAATTGGCGACGATAGTCGCAGAAAAAAAGGAAAAAAACCTCTTAAAAAAAAGAAAGGAAAGAATAATGATAGTGACAAAGAGAACGATATTGAAGAGGATGAAGAAAGTGAAAACCAAGATGAAAGCTCTGAAGATGATGAAAGCTAGATTTTTACTGATAATTTATAGATGGACTCAAGTACAATTAAAATCACATGTCAAAAAATCAAATAATATTTATTAAAAAGTAGATTTTTTTTGTTTTAAGTATGATGATATAATTTGATGAACTTTTAATTTAATTTTTTTAATTCATTGAATTTTTTTTATAAGAATAATTATTCCATAGAATATTTAAATGAAAAAAATATATAAAAAATTGATTAATTTTATTGGTAATTATAATTGCAGATAATTTTTAAACTTGTTACAGAAAACAACGTTAAATTATAAAATTTTATCAAATTTTATGTTTTTTTTTTAATGATATTTTTCCATAAATTTATTCCACACTTTCTTTGAAAAAAAAATCTATGAGTAATTTTCTATATTGCTAAATAAACTTATAAAATATAATTTTAAAATTAAAAAAAAGTCCATTTGTATTTTTAAAAATGATGCTCATTAATTGGAACTAAAAAATTTTTCTATTATGCATTTTTGAACGAAAAAGGAAACAGCAAAATAACTTTTACAATATCAGAATTAGAATTAACTGAATGAATGCAGCTGAATTTTTTGTGTGCCGATTAAGAATTTTTATAATTTCAATCTATTACTGTGTCATTGTGAAAAATTAAAAAAATTTTAGTTCTGTAAACTCACGCTAACGACTCTAAGAGTAAAGCCCAAAACCAAACTTTTTTCTTTTAGATTTAATTACATACAGTAGTTTCTATTTTATAACAATTAGAATTGAATTTTTCTAAGAAAATATTTTGTAAGATTAAAGGTAAAATTTAATTTTTTTTTGAAATTGAGTTTAAACTCTACCTAACAGAAATTAATTGTAAAATTTTTTAAAAGTTTATTAAGAAATAAATTCAATTAGGTGCGTGAGGTAATTGGATCTAAATTTTTGAATAATAAAGAATGAAATGTTTATTTTTATCCGTTTGATAATTTTTCATTTTCATCACATGGAAGCTTTTTCCTTACCTTCACTGGACTTGTTTCACTATTTTCATGGCATTGTGAATTCCAATACAAAAAACAAAAACAAAATATAAAAAATATAACCGGTTATACATTTAAACCGGTTTCAAAAACCCGTTATACATTTAAACCGGTTTCGATAACCGGTTTTCTAACTGGTTTTTAAAAACCGGTTAGATTTCTAGCCGGTCGACCAACCCTAGTTAAACCAAAACAAAATGCCTAAAACACAAAAACCTTGCCATCTACTGATTCAAGCCTTACTAAGTGGAATAATGGGGTTGTGAAGTTCGTTTCAATTCGATCTTTTCAATTCAGAAAAACTTGAATAACTTTTTTATTAAAAGAGATAATTTAGTTCTATAAAATACTTAATTTTAAGCAAATTTGCTTAATTCAGTAAAATAAGTCTGCAAAATACTCTGCAATTTTATGCATTTTGCACGCCATTAAAAATTATTCAAATCAATTGTGCACTTACTTTGCAGAGTTTTTGCAGACACATATTTTCGGATTAAGCAAAGTTGCTTAAACATTAAGCATTTTACAGAACTAAATTATTCCTTATAGTAAAAAAGTTATTCAAATTTTTCTGATTTGAAACGATCGAATTGAAATGAACTTCACAGCCCCTGGAATAATTAATGCTCATTAATCAATGGAACTTAGTTTTAGCGAAAATTCTCCAAAGGATATTCTAGCTTATAAGCCAGGTCCTTTGTCCGCTTACAGCTCAATTTTTTTCAATTTTAAATAATGAAAAAGAATTTGATTTTTGTAATTTTTGGAATGCTTTTGTTTGTAAATTCACAATACCTTAAAATACTAAAACTTAAAATATATAAACCGGTTGCCCAGTCAACCCAAGTTTAATGATTCTTTTAAGATATTAGACTCAATTTCATTAAGATTTCATTAAAGATTCATTAAAAAATCATCTAATAATTATCATGTAATAATTTTTATTTTTTTTTTCATTAATTTTATTGAAGGAATTTTTTAAGATTTTTATGAGCATTTTATAGAGAGTTTTGTACAAAATATTATTTTTTTTTATTTTCATTCAGAGACTTTTTAAGAATAAATTATTGAAAACTTCTTTTTTTTTTGTTTCATTCTAGTAATTTAATTAATTCATAGTAAATTATAGGTTCCTGTTGAGTAAACCGTAAAAATAAAATATTATTTTCAAATACTAAATTTTTTTTTAAAAAACAAGTGTCCATGATTCGAAAAATTCATTCCCGCGCTAATCTGATATCTGATTCAATTTGGTTATGTCTTTGCAATTTAAAATTAAAACATTACAGAACTCTCCTAAATGAGCTAATTCAAAATAAAAGAAATTCATGAATTTTGGTCCAAATTATCTTGCTTTCTAACTTTCATGCCTTTTTCTATTTTCGAACTAACATTCCTTTTTTATTTTTGTAATTTTATTTTTAGGTAATAATTTTTCATTTTTTAAAAAAAACACAAAAACACAAAAAAAAAAAAAAAAATTTTTTATCTTTATTTTCTTTTACTTCTCCTTAAAGGAGGTTAATTCAATTCAATAAATAAATAATATATAATGGTGAGATAGTGACTAAATTGCTAAACTATCGAGTGTTTTTGGGCTATAAGCCTATTTTGTGAAAATCTAGATAATCAATTAAATTATGATTATTGTGTATTTAAACAATTAATTTTAGTGGTAAATTCTGACTATTATTAGCGAACAAATCAGGCTTTGAAAACACTCGGATATCTAAAAAAAACTGAATTGCATTAAAAGGGTTTGAAACATCTACTAAAATCTACAACATAGCTATTTAGCTATATATAAACAAATGCCTTTTGTTTAATAACATATCCAGCTTTAAGTTAACTTAAAAAGAAAAATTGAATTATTAAAAATATCTAATTTAAATTATTTAATTGAATCTTGGATCAACATCAACATTTATCTAATAGAGCTAGTCATCGATAAACAAATAAATAAATAACATATTATTTCGTCTTCTAAGAATAAAGTTTTAAACAATTTTTTTCTCTATAATAATCAGAAAATTGAATCATACTGAAAAAGTAATGATTTTCTACGGAAAAAATCTCTAATAATTTTTTGCACAAAATTTAGATGATTTTTTTAATGATTTTCAAAGAAAAATTTCTTTAATAATATTTTTCCTCACCATTTCTTTTAAAATCCTTATTAAAATCATTAATTTTTCAATGATTTTATAATGATTCTTTAGCGAATCATTGATTTTTCATTACTTTTGGGTTGACTGGGTGAACCGATTTCAAACCTACTTCAAAATCGGTTTGGAAATCAAAACCGGTCAACCAGCTTTAAAGTTTAGTAATGACTTGAATTTTAAAATAAACATTAAGTTGAGTTTAGATTTTAATTAAAGTTGTTGTAATTTTTTATTTTTAAATACTTAATAAATTAGATAATTTATTTTGAAAAAAAAATATTCTGATTCCAAGAAAGTAAATTATCGCAGCCAAATACATTTTAATCCCATTTGCGCCACTCCATGCCATCTGGTGGTTTAACATCTAATTTCTTCGCACCAACATCGGTCCAATTTGTTGATAGAACGGTGCCACCTGATTCACTCTAAAAACAAAATCTTATAGTTGAAGTATTGGTATAAAACAAGCAAAAGCTTATTACAAATGATTTATTCATTGCTTTTCGGACTTCATCTGAACCACCTTCATAAATTTGCTTAAACAATCTAAAAAAATCAATTGAATAATTAAATTTTGTTTTTTTTTTAGATTATAATCACTTGTTTAAAGCAGCATCTCCTTCTAGCTTTTCGTCTTTTTCTTCTGCTGCCACATCAGCTGCAATTTTATCCCAATTTTTAGGTTTTCGACTCGAGGTTGGATAATCGGCTGATTATTAAATTATTATAAAATTAAAAAAATTCGCTAGGCAAAAAACAAAATAATGTTACGTTTTTTTTCTTCAATTACATCAATTAATGAGGTTTTCTTCACAACAATATCATTGAGGCTTTTTTCTAATTTACTCCAATGCAAAGCTTCACATTTTTTAAGCTTAATTTCAACCTTTACAAAAATAAAGATAAAAATTGTTTATTAATAATCAAAAATATTTAATTAATAAATTAAAATCTTACTTTAGAAGAAAGATATTTTATTTGTGTTTGATCTGGAATTATTGTGTGTGACAAATTTAAATTTAAATTAATATTATATTTTACTGTATTATTCGACTCAATTTTTAACTAAGAAAAAAAAAATTAAAATTAAATAAAATTTACATTATAATAAACTTTACATTATTTTCTTGAAGAATAATTTTTATATCATTTTGCTGAACATTTTTTGCCAATAATGTGACTGTAACTTGCGATTCAGTCTGATACCATTCATGTCTAAATTAAATAAAATTATTAAATTAAAATATTTCACAAACTTTTTGAAAAATATCATCATGTTTAATTAAACATTACTGAATGAAAAAAAAAAATGAAATACGAATTTAATTTTTTTTGACTAAAAAGTTTGTATTTAGTATATCAAAAATAGCTTATCTTTGAAAATAGTAAAAATATCTTATAAAGAACTAAAAATTTATATTTTAAAATTTTTAATTATTATCTAGAAATATTATCAAATTTTATTTTACAAAAAAGCTTAATCCGAAATCAAATTTATTATTAGATTTTTATTGTTTGGCACAGTTTTAGCTTTAAATAATTTGAGTTAACTAAAAAAGTGAGATAAGATAAATCTAGTTGTTTTTTTTTATTTTTTATTTCGAGTAGTTTGAAAAAATTTCTTAAAAAATCTTTTTTTTTCTAAAATAGACTTCTTAAATGAGTTAATTAGCTGAAAATTAAATCTTGTCTTAATAAAAATATAATTACTTGATAGTAGGTGGTTGCTGAACAATAGGTGCTTCCTGATTCTGAATCACAGAAGTATTTTGGCTTGGTTTTATCACTTGTTTACATTTGTTCATCCAATCATTGAATGAATTTCGTTCTGATTCTTTTTCGACTTTTTGAAATCCTTCTTGCAAAGTTGCCAGAGCAATTTCAAATTGGTCAAGATTAAATTGAGCAATTCTTATTTAGAAAAAAATAATAAAAAAAATTAAAAAAAATTTAAAAAAAAAAAGGTAAAAGGTACCCTTTTTTCAAAAAAGCTCTCGAATCATTTGAATTAATACTAATCGCTGAATCAGCATCTTTCACTGCTTCAGTAAACTTCTTCAATTTTATGTACGCTTGAGAGCGTCCAACAAAATAAGAATAAAGCTGATTTGAACTATTTTTTTCACACTTTTCAATAGCTGAATTATAATTCTTTAAAAATAAAAAAAAAGACTAAAATTAAAAATATTTAAAATTTTTTTTAATGTTTCTGACCTCTAGAGCTAAATCGAACTGATCATTGATCATCAACTCTTTAGCCTCTTCAAAGTGTTGTTCCGCACTTAAATCCGACACGATCATTTTAAGCTATATTTTTTCTAGAAAAAATTTTTTTTCATTAAGTTAAAAAAAAATCAAAATACTCCAATTTAACCGAATTTTTCACGATCCGGAATATTCTAAATTAAAAATATGTTAATTTAGAAATTATTTTTATTTTGATCTTCAAAAAGCTTAAAAAGTAAGTTTATAAATAATACTAATACTTGAATGAGAAAATTGTTTTTTTTTTTTAAAGTTAATTTAAATCAAACTCATGATTATTCTAGAAATAGTTTGAATTTTAGCCTTTAGGGTGAAATCTCAGTGTGAAAATTTATTTACAAAATAATTAAACAAAAATCAACTGCCAAAAAAACACATATGCATCTGAATCATTTAAATTCAATACCAATTCCGGAATTAACTAATAAATATTGGATGGAGTAAGATAAAAAATGTTTTTATGATACCAAAACATATAGTTCTAAAGGCGATTGATCGTTCGAATCAAGATGTTTTTTTTTTTTGATTTATTTTTTGTTTTCTTTTTTTTGTTAAGAAAATAAAAAAATTAAAATTTGTTAATTAGTTCTACTTGGATCATTAGGTCCATTAAGAGCGCTCAAATTAGGTGTACTTGAACTATTTTGTCCATTTTGACTTGCTATAGTTGATAAAGAAGACTGCGATTGTGAATTGTGAGCATTAGCTGACTGTGCCACTGAGTTTACCACTGAGACTAAAGTTTGAGGATTAATGTAAGTGTCGTAAACATAACCATTTTGGAACAATGAAGATCCTAAGCCAAACAATTGACCACTGTACTTAACCTGATCAATTGTGTCTTCGAAATACATTTCTTTTAGCTTGAAAAAAGTGAGCCCTGTGAGCAAACTGTCACTTCCTGCCTGATGCTGTGGCCCGAATCGTTCAATCTCTAATTGCCGGGCCACTTCTTCCAACCCTCCCTTGAGATTGCGACAGCTCTTCATCAGGTATTTGATGTCGAACACATTAGGAAAATAAATTTTAAGAAGCTCTAGAAATTCAACTTCAGTGCCCGGTAGGTCTCTGTTGGTCAATAGTTTTATCATGTAGCCAAAGTCATAGCTGCTGTGAAACGATATCCATGTCACATTTTCAACCAGCACAACTCCTGATGAAGTCAACAATTCAGCAAAATGCATCGGGTCGATGCCATTTTCTAGATTTTTTTGAAAAACTATTCCTGATTTTGACAACAGGTCTATCGATTCCTGAGCGTACATGTCTTCACTGTAACAAAAAAAATGGTCAAAAAATTTCTTTTATTTTATCAAAATTACTTTATGTTAAAGTGAAAATTAAATTGAAAAGTTGAGGCTTCGGACGGAACATTTCCTTTCTCGTCCATAAAAGTAAAGCCCAGTTGAATGATCTTTAGCAAGTCTACATTGCACTTAAGGCACTGGTACTGGTAGTCGGGTGTTTTTACGTCGCCAATTATTTTGGCAACAACTCCCGGGAATTCAGTGTCCTTAAAATTTAAATTGAATTGAATAGAAATTGAATTGAAATTTAGGACATTACCATAGCAACATATGGATATTTTTGGATAATTTTGCGGATTTTTTTGAATTCATCTTCCAAGTTATTGTTCCAAACTTCAATAATTGTATAGTTTGGACTGGTCGACTCTTTCATTTTCATTTCAGATCGATTTAAAAAAACTATCTAACTAATTAATTGGTAGCCTAGAGAGCTCTATAGCAACTGTTAATTGTCAAATGCTGGCTTCTTTCCGATAAAAATAGTGGTTTATCAAGAAGAAAAAAATTTTGAATTTTTTATAAGGTTGATAATTGTGCTAAATTATAATTTTTTTTATTTCGATTTTTATTATTCAGTTTTTTGTCTAATTTGCAAACACTTCTGCTTTTGAGTTTATATAATAGTGGATGATGACTTGATGTATGTTTTAAAAATTGCACACAATTTTTTTTACTTCAGATGCTTTTATTACGTTTTGAATATATATACACTAGATGAATTCAAATTTTGCATGTTTTATTTTTACTATTTGAAATTTTGTTAAGTTTTTAAAATTTAAAAAAAAATTAATAAAAAAATTTGCAATTTTCGCCCTTGATTTTTTTTTATAAAAAATAAAAATTATTTCAATGTTAAAACATTTGTAAAATAAACTGAGTCTTCGCTGTTTTGTGACTGAACTGGTCACAAACAATTGTGACTTGAAAACTAGATCATTTTAAAAAAATCCACTAAAGAATCAGATGAAAAGTAGAGTTTTTATCAAAAAATGTAAGAGCTTCAAAAGGCGCCCTAAGAAGCATAATTAGAAATTGATAATTTTTTAAAAAGTAAAAAAACCCAAAGAGATGCAGATTTTAAAGGATTTTCTGAAAGTAAGAGAGTTTTAAAAATAACACCACTAATAATCAAAAAAAAATTTTTAATATTTTTTATTTTAATTTGAATTGTTTTCTAAAAATTAATCGTTTTTCTCAAACTTTATTTAATTTTATCTTAAAAAAAAATAATTACTGTTCATAGCTTTTTTATTATTTTTATTTTTCGAATATCTTGCAGATAATTTTGTCTTTTAACTTGATTTAATTTTGTATGATTTAATATCACAAACATTTCTGCTAAATTTAGCTTAAAAGCTTCCTCAATAGTAAGCAAGAAAATAGGTTTTTTGACAGGGGTGGAGGTCATTTTGGGTGTAAAAAAATCTAAAATGGCCTTGTGTTGGTAACTTTTTTTACATTTAAAGAGAGGCGTATCTTTATAAATATCTTGTTCACCTGTTAAGTAATATTTAATATTTTTATAGATTTTAAGTAGATTGATGTTGATTTTGGTATTAAGTGAAAAAAAGTAAGCATTGGAATTTGGGTTGTGACGTGCGGCATACTCAATAGAACACAGTTGCTTGAATGTTAGAAAATTACGCGATTTATTAGTTTCAGTAAAGAAAATGCTGAATTTTTTATCATGAAAACTTGATATTTTAAAATAATAGAAATTATATATCAATAAAAACAAAATGATATAAATTATTGGAGTAAACCATTTACTGTATTTAAATTGATTCATAAAATGGATGGAAAAAATTGATAGAATTCCAATTATTATTAAAATATGATGTACAATTTGAGTGTCTATTTGAAAAATATACACAATAGTTAAATAAAATAAAAGAATAAATATCAAAAAAAATTATCTTTTTGTAATATTCGTAAAAAAATTTCTTTCTAAAAAATTTTTTTAAAATCTAATAAATGATCTGAGTACCAGATTTTTTTTGTTCTATTTAACGAAAATTTTTCGAGTTATTTTTTTCCGGTTGGAAAATTTTTGCTAATTTCTAAGAAAAAATCGATAGAAATTTATTTTGAAATTCTATAAAGTTCTAATTTAAGATTATTTATCTTAACGGGAAATTAAAATCTAAAATATTATAAATTATTTAAATCAAAGAATTTTTTTTCATATATTTTGTTATATTAATAGATTTTTTTTTAAATTTTAAATCTCTAAATTTATTTTAAGAGTTTAAATGTCCTTAAATATATCGACTTATCATTTGCTAAATAATTACTAAACCTACAATAAAGTGATTGAACTTTTATCTTAATAAACAATTATATTAAACCCTTCTTACAATTAGAACTTTTTAATTTAACAAAATTAAAATTTAATTTTAGGTTCTTTCAATTAGTCAGTGTGAAGTTTTGAATACATTTTTTAAAACTAAAATAAAAATAATAAAATAAATAAATTTAATAAAATTTTGTTCGGATACTCCAGTAATTTTTTTTTGAGTAGTTTTTAATCAAATTATTGATTTTCATAAGAAATTTTTGATCTTAATTATTTATTCATAAATTTTTTTCCTTTATGATAACATCCTTAAGACAAATTTTCAAATCTTGATGTGATTCGCTTGGGATTGTGAATTTTCATTCCATTTGGTCATTTATTTATTCATTTTTCTTGAAAATTTTTCAAAAATTTTTGCAAATTTTTAAAAATTTTCAAGCTTTAATAAAATCTTATTTTTCTTTATAACACAAAGATTCTTAAATATTTTGGACATTTTTGTTTTTACAAAAATTTACTTAAAATAAAATATTGATATTTTAATTTAATTTTCGCAAAATATGGTAAATTTTTTGATTTTTAATTTAGTAAATTCATCAAAATTTACAATATTTTACGTAAAAGATAGGTAAATTAGAGTTGTTTATAAGTCACAAGTCAAGGCCAAGTCCTGACTATTAAATTTTTTTATTTTTTTTTCAAGTCCGGACTTTAATTTTAGTGACTTTGACTTCAACTAGGCCTCCATATTAACTACCTTTAACGGTTAAAGGAACATTTGGCAGCCACAATAACTACAAAAAAATCATGTTGTTCGGACTTTTTTTTTATTCAAATGAGCCGCACGTTTATGGAATACCAGAGTTGTTTAAAAGACCCAAAAAAAAGTCCAAGTCATTAAAAAAAATTCCAAGTCCGGACATTTTTTTTTTAAATTTAAAAAAAAAAAAAAATCAATAATTTTAAAGGAGCCTTTGATTGATGGAATAGCAAATAAATCTGTTGTATAAACGAAATATAAATAATAATACAATAATCTTACTTTTGGACCTCATTCACATTTTTTGAAATAATTCTATCTCTTTTAATTTATCTCTTCCTTTCTCTTTAATTTCTTATTTAGAATTTTAAATGATTTATTAAAAGTCGACTTTTACACCTAATTTTATATTATTTTGCGATAATTGAATATTTTAGAAACCTATTTTGAATTGTATTTAAATCGTTTTTTTTCCCTTTTTTGTATATTTTATTCTAAATTTAACTCCATTAAGCTTATTATACTTTTATTTCTCCAAATAGATGTTAAATCAATAAAATGGATATTAATTTTCGATTTTTTTTAATAAAGGATTACTTTTTTGTATTATTATTCAAACATAAGAGATAAATAAAGTAACACTTAACTTATTTAAAGACATAAATTTAAAAAAATTGATATTGTTTTTTAGGTAAATTTAATAGAAAACCAAATTTTATTTTTTAGAAAATAAAATAATGATTAAATTGCTGCCTGAATTGCAATAGTAGTATAAAAAGTCTTTTTTAATAATAATTTTTATTAAATTTGATTTTATTGTTACAAATTATGATACAAAACCATGTTTTTAATCTTATTAGTTAATTTCATATTTTAAATTTATTTTGAGCAATTCATTACATTATTGATATTGAGCGAATATATGACAGTTGATAAAAATTGGGAGATCTAGTATAAAAGAATGGAATTAACCAGAATTTGAGGCAGATTAAAAGCTTGCTGATTTAAAGTTTTAAAATTATTTCACTTGACAATCGCTTAATTTCCTCATAAAGTCCATCGTTAAAAGCTCTTGAATAGTTTCTCGGTGATTGAGTATGCTTCTTAAACACCTGAATCCATGAGTCTGGTAATTTTTTTGACAAAATATTTTTATCCAAAGTGTAGATGACCACTGTTTGTCCAATGACCCATGCTGCAAACCAAATAAATGCCAGTAAATAAATTCCTTTGCACATATTTTACAACTTTTTTATCAGTTTATAATTTTTATACACTTGATAGCTTAAGAGGTTAAACCAACATGGTTCTCGGGCGGAGCAAAATAAATGGAAATTTTATTATGAAATGAAATATTATGAAATATGAAAATTATTTCATTATATAACATTTCTTAAAATAAAAATTCTTTTTATAATGTTGGCCAAATATTTAGCCCAAAATTTCAAAAGTATGTAAAAGTTTTTAATGAGTAAATAAATTCAAGCAGCTTTCATTGTCAAAATTTTTATCTCAAATTATCTCTCAAAAACCCTTAGGTAAATATTTAATTATCATGCGTAAAGTGCTCACATTTTAGAGACATAAAAAAAAATATGAACAAAAATTCTACACCGTCATCTTCATCAACACAAACTAAGAGCTCATTTTCTAGCCTGAATCAAGAAAACATTGAACCAAAATTGTTTGGTTTATCAAACTCTTCTAAAAAAATCTTACTCACATCAAGTTTCGTACTTATAATAGCTTACTTAATAATTTTAGCCTTAAATAATTCAACAGCGAACTTTTTGTTGCCTTATTTCGTCAGAAAAGATTATTCAAAAGATACAAAATTCGAGATGGCACAAGATAACAATGCTTGGAAAGATGCAAAATCGATTTATGAATTTAGTGCTAAAGATATAGATGGAAACATGGTCGAGTTAAGCAAATACAAGTGAGAAAAGTTAAATTATATGTTGAAATTTTTTCTTAAAATCTTCTTTTTTTAGGGGCCGAGTGGTTTTAATTGTCAAGTAATACCTCGTTATTTAATTTAATTAAAAAAAATAAATTAAATAAAAAATTTAGTGTTGCCTGTAATTGTGGTTTTACGGGAAGTAATTATCCTCAACTGTCTGAGTTGTACAAAAAACATGAAAAAGACGGCCTGAGTGTTCTTGCATTTCCTTGTAACCAATTTGGCGGCCAAGAACCTAAAGTATTTTCATGATCAGCTTTTTTTAGTCTTCAATTTTTTTTTTTAGCCTGAAGGAGAGATTAAAGATTTTGTCAAGCAATTCGATGTCAAGTTTGACATGTTTAGCAAGATAAATGTCAATGGAGATAATGCTCATCCACTGTATAAATATCTTAAAACTAAGGTTGATGGAACTTTTGGAAATTTTATCAAGTGGAATTTCTCCAAGTTTCTAATCAATAGAGAGGGCATTCCTGTCAAACGTTATTCACCAACTACTAAGCCGCTTGAAATTGAAACAGACATACTCAAGCTCTTGGAAGGAAAATCTTAATCAATATTTAAAATAAAGATTTTTAAATATTTTTAATAAAATTTTATTACTTTTAAAAATTCGGTAAAAACCGAAGCAGCATCTCAATATTATTTTTTCGGCTTAGTCTGCGTGTTTTAAAAAACAGTTTTTTTAAGTAAGGCCCATAAAATATTTCTTGCCTAAACCTTCTCAAAGACAAGTTCTAAAACTATATCTTACATGCCAATTGTTCAAAATATCTGAAAATTTAGCATATATAATTCATTAGGTTTATAAAAGATTTAAAAAAAATTTTTGATTTTTTGATATAATATCCATGAATTAAGTCCCTTATGTAAATTAATTGAATGGCTCCAAAATATAATCTCAAAAATATAGATTAAAAATTATGAAAAGCAAAAATAAGTTAAAATATAAGAAAATTATCTATTTGAGTTTAATTTTCAAAACCGTCGAATAATTTGATCCGAAAGTTTGTAATCAATAATTTTAGTCTTTAGAAAGATTCGCCAAAAAAAATATTTTTCGAATTTTTTATTTATTGTCCCAAAATAAAAAGATATGCAACTTTTACCATGATAACAATTCTAATTTTTTGATAACTGTTAAAAATTTGCTACTTTCTTCAAATTAAATTATATGATTATATAAAAATTGGAATTAGCTAATATTTTTTGCATTATATATACTTTGGGTAACTGAAAATAACATTCTTGCTTATTTTCTTAAAAAATACACGACAAGCTCCTGTTTACA
The DNA here is from genome assembly GCA_025491095.1 of Brachionus asplanchnoidis. Classification (NCBI taxonomy): domain Eukaryota; kingdom Metazoa; phylum Rotifera; class Eurotatoria; order Ploima; family Brachionidae; genus Brachionus; species Brachionus asplanchnoidis. The sequence goes on along the minus strand of JAILYF010000008.1, from coordinate 7,092,928 downwards.
AGTTTTCAAAATCTTCTGCCAATATTCTGTTTTTCAGGTGCATAATTTCTTTGAGATTGATAATATTTATTTTTTTACATTCGTGTTCTCTCAAAGCCAAAACATATATCTGACGGTCTTTGTAATACATTTTCACAAAGAGAACCCATTTTATTGTAAACGATGTGGGAAATAATATAGGTTTTACTTTATAGATAGGAATTCATAAATTTTTTATTTAGTTACTAATGTTTTTTTATTAGATTCATTTTTAATAATCATCAAAGATATTTATTCCAAGTGAATAGCTTGCTTCTTTAATTTCTTGATATTTTTACATCATGGAAAAATATGGCGACTGGTAAGTCATGTGATCAAATAAAATTTTAACTTTTAAAAGCTTGCCACATCATTTTTATGACAGTGTTTGCCTGCTTGTTTTTGGATACAAAATACATTCCTTATAGTTTAAGTTTTGTCTGAATTGAAACGATCGAATTGAAAAAAACTTTACAGTCCCGAAAATTAAATAGCATACAAAAGATTTAACTTTGATTTGATCATTTAATAAAAAAATAATTAAGTTTTCATAAATTTAACTCAGTGAGGAAAAATATCTTCAGCCTCAGAGTTTAAATACTCAAAGCCTTTAAAATTGTAATCTTAGAATTAAAAAAAATATATATTTAAATTTCTAAATGCTGAAAAATTCTAAAAATAAAGGTAGCTATACTTAAAGGGAAAAAAAAATTGTTAATATATAAACGAATATAATAGTTTTCCTTTATTTTTTTATAATCATAGCTATAATTTTGTACAATAAATTTCAAATATTGTTTTTTAAGATAAACTTTGATTCTGTAAAGATACATAAATTCCGCTGAAAAAACTTAAAACTTTAAATCTTGAAGAATTCGTCAAAAAGTTAATATAAAAAATCGCATATCATTTCTTTTTTATTAAGTTGCATTCAATACTTCGCTTGATAAAGTAAAAATCAAATATTTTTTCCCTCGAGGAATAAAATCATTTTTTTGTTTTAATAAAAAAATTTGATTTAAAAGTTTAATTTATTAATTGTAAATCAAAATTTTCAGCCATTAACAATCATTAATATAAACCAGTAATAATATTTTTTTTCCATTTTTAAATTTCATCAGCAGTATTTTTTAAAATAGCAGAAATTTTAAATTATAATTTAAAAATATATTTTTTAATCAATTTATTGATATAAATGAACATAAAGTATATAATTACTTGACAAAAAACAGTTAATTAAAATATTTTGAATAAATATCTTTAATTAATATTTTTTGTTCATAACAATTAAAAATTTTTTTTTTTCTCAAAATAATAAATGAAAACGGATGTCGAATTGCCTGATTAACCTGGTATAAAGATACTGCGAGTGCATCTAAATCTTACAAACCAACAGCGAAGATTAGAAAGCAAATTTTTTTTTTACTAAATTAAATGTAAAAACTATCAAATTATAAATAGCATTTATTCTAATATTGTTAACCATTAAGCATGGGTGTTAGTTGAAAATTTTTAAAATCAAAATCTTGTAATTACAGTGAAAAAAAAAATTTCTGAACAAAGCTGAAAAATCTAAACTGGCTTAGAAAATGTTAAGCTTGGAAAAAAAAAATTAAAATTTTTTCTTAAAAGCACAAGTGTTAACAAAACGCAACTGCTAAGTCTATAACAGTACCTACCCATTCATCAAATGTTCACATCGGTCTTTAAACTAAAAAGAAAAACTAAAATCTTTCTTATACAATTCGAAGCCACGCTTTTAAATTTTAGTTTTTAAATTGCAAATTTCAAAATTTTAAAATTTATTTTTCCAAGATTTCACAAAGCTTTTCGGCTTGACAATTTAAGAAAAAAATCGATTCTCTTCTCCCCACACGTCCCATACACAACATCCATTTCATTTAGGCCTACAAAAATTTTAGATCAATTTTTTAAATAAAAGAAAAAAAAAATTTTTAAAACAAAATGTCAGCAGTCGAACTACAACCAGAAGTGTCTGGTCAATTAATGGCGCCAAGCGATGTCAAGCCCTTGATGAACAACCAACCAGGCCAAGTGGAACAAACACAAAACCAGGAGCCAAATAGCCAGCAGCATCCTTTGCACCAGTACGACTTGACCATAATGCAGAAATTCTACGACTTGTGCTTGAGCAAATTCAGCGAGCAGAATCCAAGCTGGAAGCCGAGTGAATGGATGCACATGAACCCGATGCCAACTCAGATGTCTCTGGAGCAAAAGAACGAATGGCCTAACCCGACATGCCTCAGCCAGAAGCAACGAGTGTACGAGGCTTTTGCGAGGTTGGCGCGCGAGTCCGGCGAGCCCATGATTCTGCTGCCCAACTTTGAATACGGTGACCTGATCAATTTCGACCGATTTTTGCAGTCAATGCGCCAAGATGGTGTCAACTCGATCGGAAAGTACAAACACTTTTTGAACAGCAAGGACATTCGCAAAACCGAATGTGACTTGGTTGTAATTCACCCGCGCTTTGGCGTCCTCTTGTTCGAGGTCAAGGACTGTGATCATTTTGACTTTAAGCGTCGCAGCAGCGCCAAGTCCCACTTGAACCAAGCTCGCTCCTGCTTTGACTCCATTGCCAGATTCATTGCCGAAGTGAAAGGCTTCCAACAGAACGAATGCCGCATGCCCATCACCGAGTTCGTCGCTTTGCCCAATGTCACCGAATCTCCACTCGTCAACAACCAAGCCATGAGCCCAAAAGGAGACCACAACACGTCAACAACATCGAGCACCTCGAGCTCCCGCACTCACAGACAACTCAACTTTTTGATCAAAACAGACTTGGAGGACAGCGCCCAATTTGCCAAGTGGTGGACCCGCTGTGTCACTGAGCCCAAGAGCCAGCAATTTCAACAAGCCGAAGCGGCCAGTAAGGTCAACAAATTCGATGTGAGCCTGATCAATTTGATGGTGGGCTTCATCAATAATGTGAGAAACAACTCCATTTTGCCAGTGGTGTATGCTCAGACTGGCGACTTTGCTCTGCAACAAGAGGCCAAGGAACACTTTCAGCCTGCCTTGAACATCCATGCTGAATTTTTCAAGCCGACCCACGAAAAGTGTCGCTCATGGTCCAAAGTTGTGCTGTTGAGCAAGGATACTGAAAAGACGCGCCGAACCATCTGCTTGCAGACTTTGTGGCTATTGCTGAACGACTCGCAGAAAAAAATCAGCGTAGTGTGCTCCGAAGTGAATAAGCCCTACTACGAGGAGTTTTTTGCGCGTCAACGCAAAGTCTACAACAGCTTGAACAACCTCAGAATTTACACCAACTTTCACTCGTGCGATTCCAATGGTCAGCACACAATCAAAAACAATGGCGAAGTGTGGATATTTGACTCGGCCATCAACGGCTCGCTCAGTGAAGTATTCGAGAGAGTCAAGGAAATGAAGTCCTACTGGATTTTCACTGAACAAGAGGACTTGGTAGCCCAACTCAACACTGAGATGACCAATTTGGATGTTAAGCTGGTCAAGCTGGACGGTGAGCTCAAGCAAGAAGAACTGATGCCATCCATCAAATTTCCCATGAGAGTCAAGTGCGATTTGTTGGTCGTGTCAGACCTCATTTCCTACCAGCAGACCAATCTGTTCAACAAGTTTGTCAAGAGCAATGCTGTGCTCAATCAGGCCATGAGCTACCAGAATCATGGTCAGCATGATCGTTACCATCAGCAGCAGCAGCAGATGCATCAGTTGAAGTTCAATCCATCGAAGAAATTTCGATCAGTTAAGTTCATTCGCGGTGGAAGCATTGACAATTTGAGAACTCAGCTGAAAATGCACGATTCAGTAGTGGCTCCAGTCGTGTTGGTGCACGTGGGGGACGAAGATTTGTTCAAGACACGGGACTCCACAAAGACCCACGAGCACATCAAGGAGTTGACCACTTTGATCCGTGAGTACTGTCCCAACAGTTTTGTTATGCTGTCTACTTTGATGAGACGCAGATCAAGAAGTGAAAACGGAATTATCAATGATGTTAACAAGGGAATAATTAACTTTTGCAAACAGACCAAGAGCGAGCTGAACTGCTTTTACATGCTAAACAACCATTTTGAGCCCAATTTTCACACTCAAGAGGGCCGACAATTGACCACCAAGGGCCTCAGACTTTACATGGACAACATTTTGTTCACAGTCGACTACTTTTTGATCAGAAACAACAAGCAACATTAGAACGATTTTATTTAGGCTTTTAAAAAAAAAAACTTTAAATATTTTATTCCATTTACTTAGATTTGATTCTTTTTTTGTTTAATAGTTTTATTTCATAATTAGTCCATAAAAAAAGATCTTAAAGACGTTTTAGTGAATTTGCAAGTGCCCTCAGGGATTTTTATAATTTTTTTTTGCCATATTTTATGGTTTTTTTCCACTAAAAAAGCTTAATTTTTTGATTTTTCTAAAGGTTTTTAAAAATTTAGAACATTGAACTGAATGATTAAATTTAGCTTGAGCCAATAGTTTAATATGTTCTTTAAAAAAAAAAAACAAAAACTTAGCATTTAAAGTTGTTATTTGTTAAATATTTATTTTAATTTAAATAAAATTTGATTTTAAAATTTTTTTTTTATATCCAAAAAACTTAAAAGTGTTTTTTTGTCTTTTCTATCCTTAAAAATAGTGATCTTTCAAAAGATAAACTTTATAAATTTTGATCAAAATTAAACTTTTGACAATAAAAATGAATCAAATCGAATTAAGCGTTATCCTCGGTTTTTAGCTTGAAAAAAAAAATTTGTTTAACCAAATACTTAGATATAATCGTGCCATTTTACATTAAAAATGGGATGTTAATTCCTAATATTTCAAAATAATAAAATTTATAGTTTTATCACTAATTTTACTTTAAGATTTTATTTTTATAGATAGCATGTTTAAAATTCTTATTCGTTTTAATATAATATTATAAGTTAACAGCTACATTTATTAATTTATCTCAATTTTCCTTATAAAAAAATTTCTTTAATTATATTTCATTCCAAGCAATTTTTTTTCCTATTTGGTTTCGAAAAAAAAATATTTACCGGCATTTATAAATAGTGAAATTTTAGTTAAATTTTATAAATGATTTAAAAAATGTAAACGCCTTACAAAAATACATCTATTTACTAAAAATATTTTATTGACGCGTATTAGATCTTGAAAGCCTTATCAGATTACTAGTCGTGTCTATAAGTCAGTCAAATTTAACAAAATGATCCTCCAAATCTCTGATGTACGCCAAATTATATTTTGCTCTTCTTTGAACCTTCTCTGATTCCATTATGGCACTATGAAATGAAACAATACTCTCGGTAATGTCAAGCATGAGACGTCTTTTGAGGTCTAACTTTTAAAATTGTCACACAAAAAATTTAATAATAGCTTTTGTCAATTAAAATTATTTTTTAAAGGTAATAATAAATTGAATCCATTATAATAAAGTTTTCAAATCAATTTTACAAATTAAAAAAATTTTTTAATTACAAAAAAAAATTAGAGCTACTTTGAGTACTATTTCACAGGCTATCAGTTAAAAGAAATTTAAATAGACAACAGATTTTATCTAGTTAACAAGAAGAATTTCATAAAAAATAATTCATTTTTTGGTTTTTTAGCAGGATAATTTATCTGCAGATAAATTAATATTAAATTTCAAAAAAATATTATTGCTTTTTTAATAAGGATTGTTCATATGAAACTTCTGAATCAAAATTTTAATCAAAAATTGCTAGAATAAATACAGAAATGAATTTAAAGTATTAGTGTTGATTTATTGAGTCTAAAAGATGAGACAAAGACTTTCAAATATTAGAACTTCTAATATTTGAAATGGCTAAAGAAATTAAATTTTTTTCAAAAATCCCAAATGTATTATTTATATAAAAAGAATAAAATAAAAATTTATCAAATTATAATAAATATATTTTCTCTTTTAGAGTCTCATTAATTTTGTTTTTAAATGAATTAAAATAATAAAAAATCATAACCTATACTGTCTTATCAAAGAAGGACCCTAAACTTAAACAAATAAGTTTATTACCCGATTTTTTTGACTGAGTCAAGTCTTATAGTCAAGCTTTTTATTTTTCTTTAAAAAAATAATGCATAAGGTTTTTATTAAATAAGCTCTTCTTTTAAATTCAACCTTCTCTTCTATCATCAATTAGTATTGCAAAATGCTGGGTTTTGAATTTTAATAGCTTTACTTTGGCTTACATGCTAAAAGTTCATTGTTAAATGCATTGTTAATTTGATTTGAAATACATCGGCATCTCTGAAAGAAATCGAAAAATTTAAAAATTAAAAAAAAAATTGTAAAAAACTTTCGTTAATATTAATATAAAATATTTTTGAAAATATAAAAAATACTTTTTTTGGGTTCGTTTTATAACGAAGTTTCCGAATCTGATATCGTATCTGATATAAGTTTTGATAGTGAGGAAGTTTTGAATTGCCCAAATCTTTATTTAAAATTAAAATTGGATAATTATTTGAAAAAATAAATTGATCATGCATATATTTGCTGCCCAATTTAATAAATAAATTGGATAATCAATCGTCAGATTCATAATCAACATATTTTTTATATGCTCTAATATGTTATCTAACAAGCTTCTCTATCTGATTACGTGGTGATAATATTTTCGATTGTTTGAGAATTTAAAATTTTCATCTTTATTTTTCATAATAAATTGATGGTCTTAGCTGTATCTTGAAGAAATTGAGCGAATATTTGGCTTAATTTCCAAAAAGTTAACTAATTAATAATTTGATAAAACAATCTGGAGTTAATACAAAAGTTTGATTTAACCTATAATGTAAATTGAAGCATGATTTTAATCTGGTCCAAAAAGACACAAAACCAAGAAAAAAAAAGAAAAAGAAAATTTTTACGAATTAAACTAGATTTATGATTATTTGAAGTTTCACAATAATTTTTTACCAGAATATTAACCATATGGATAGAAATTAAATTTAAACCTAATTGAAAAATTTTTGAAATAAAATTTTTTTATTTGAATTTATTTAAGAAATATGATTAAAATTTTAAAATACAGATTTCATTTTTAAAAATATTATAATTTTTCAAGTTTAAAATTAATAGTCCAAGAATGACAATTAAGCAAATTTATCTTTTAATAACAACACAGAAATTATTTTTATTAATTTTCATAAAGTTTCTTTAATTTTAATGTTTTCAATTTTTATTCTTGTTTTTTAAACTAGTTTGAGATAATTTTTTAATAAAACAATTTTAATATTACTCTGGTTTTCTATTTAAAAATTACTAATTCTTTTATAAAAAAGGGTAAGTTCACTTTAAATAGCTTGAAGTTAATTTCAAACTATTAAAATAAATCAAAATAATGCAAATTTTAATTTTAAAATAGATGCGCTACCAAATTTTGACAAGGATTAACTTTAATAATTTAAGTAATATTTCATAACTGCTAAAATAATGTGAATCTTATTCTGAATCTAGATATAATTTATTTCAATTTTACATATTTAAAATTAATTTTATTTATAGTAAAAAATATTCAAAAATTAGTAGATTTTTGGTTCCTAACTGCCAAAAAAAAACAAAATATGAGCCAACAAAATTCAAATATTCAACCTTCTATTAATACACCAAGTCAAAATTCACCATCAATCTCACAAAATGTCCAAAAAATTTCTTCAACTACGGGCATTCAATCTTCCAAAAACATACAAATACTCAATCCTCTGAATTCAAATATTAATTTAAACCAAACGAGTGGACTTACATTTACTTTAGAAAATAACAATGTAAAACCATCGAGTCTAAAGATAAATCAAATGACTGGCTCCACAATCACATTAATACCTGCAATTAACTCAGGAAATTCGAATACTGCCCAAACTAATCCATTGAATAGCAGCAACGTCTCAAGTTCTGTATCCCAGACGAACACAAATTCCAGCAATTCATCTTCAGGTACATCAACTTATGGAGGATTTGGTAATTTATATTTTATAATTTATAAATTTTTTTAATTTGACTGTTTAAATTAAGCATATTGCAGTAATTGTGGAGAGTACGGTGTGAAAGCGGCATTTTATGGTAAATCTAAGCTTTATTGTTCAGTAGCCTGTCAGAATGGGATAAAAAAGCAACAGCAACAGCAACAACAAAATCACGGAATTAAGCGAACTGTTGAAGCAGTAAGTTGGTTAAAATTTTTTATTTTTAAATTTTTTAACTGAATCTTGAATTTTTTGAATATAATTTTAATTTTAAATGAAGTAAAATTTTTAAATCTGTAAAAAAAGATAGGGTTCAGGAAATTAGAAAAAAATTTACTGTCAATTAGGAAATGATTGTCTACCTACATTTAGATTCTTGATCTACATGGTCAAAAAAATAGTACTTAATTTTCTAAAATTAAATATATTTCTTGCAATAAAAATTAAAATAAAAAAAAATTTTATATTTTTATATATCTTATTGGATACACCAAAATAAAATAAAAAAATTATAAAATGGCTAAATTTAAATTTTTAAATTTGATCAAAAGATTATAGATGCAAAATTGAAATTTTAGTGTATTTTTAGAAATTGCAATCCTTTTTAAAAAGTTCAAAAATAAAGCCATAAAATGCTATAAATAAGTAAAAATCAATAAAATTTTAAAGCGCATATAAAATAATTTCATCAAAATAAAATGAATTCAAAAATTTGACTTGAAAAGTAAATAACATGTTATTGTGGGGAGCTTAACAGCTAAATTTAAAAACCAGTAAAAAAAAAAGCTAAATCATCGAAAATGCCTAGAATTGTCAAAATATGCGTAAATCATTCGATATTTTATTTAAAATCGTAAATTTTATTGCATTTTTTGATATTAGTTCATTTAAAAAAATTAAATACATTTTTAAAGTTGCTTATGTTTAATAATTAGTAAAGAATTTTAAGATTCCTAATTCTAATTCTTTTTTTAATTCAAAACAAATCAAATATCTATATAATAAAAAATATAAAAAAAGTTCAAATTTTTTTCAATTCGAAATAAATTAATGATATTAATGTAGTTTACGGCTTAGTGTAAAATTTCGATTTGAAGCATATTTTTTTTTGATCTTTGAATCAGAAAAAATATTTATTATTTTGATTGGCAAAATTATAACTTTAAGAATGAATCCCTTTTACAAAAATCTGGCTGATCACTAGATAGCGGTAAAAATATTCAATACTTTTGAAAATAAAATTTGACTAGGTTCAACTTTTAATTAAAAAAAATAAACTAATTTAATTTAGCTAAAATTAATTTTTTAGAAATAAAGTGATTTAGTAAATATCTTGGAAAATTCTTAAAATTTGTATTATTAAATGTTTATTTTTAATAATAAAGTGATGTTGAATAAATTTAAAATATTTAAGATATTCTCTAATTTTTGAAAAATTTTTGTTCAGTAATTTCTGTAAAACTAATGCTCTTACCACTTATCCCTTATACAGATATTTTTTATTTATTTTAGTCAATTAATTTAGACAATCTTAAATTAACAGATTTTAATCTGATCAATAAAAAAAAAGACTAATTATTTGAAAAAAATTAATTATTGAAAGACTGCATGAACAGTTACAAAGACTTCTCTTAGAGTCATAATTGAAAATTTCAATTAGTATAAATATTAATTTAATTTAATTTATATATTTTATTTATTGATTAAACCATAAACATCAAATTTTTTTAAATTTGAAACTCTTATAAAAAAAAGACTGAAATGTTAAATATTTTTTACTTTTAAATTTTTTTGACTATTCCAAAATTAATTTTTTCACACAATTTTTCTTAAAAATGACTTTTAAGCTTCTAAAAGTTATCTCAAAAAATTTTCAAACACGATATATTTTCTGGATGTTGTCTGAATTTTTTCAACATCACTGAAATAACTGATATCATTAATAATTGATAAAAAGAATAAGACAACAAAAAAAAGAAATACTTTGATCCATTTTAGGTGGCCTGAAATTGAAATTTCTGAAATTAAAAAATATATATAAATTGTTAAATTAGCTTTTAAAAAACTGTTGTTTCCTTTAAATTTTAATTTTTGTTTACAATTTTTGTTTTTTTCAAGCTGAATCAAAGTCCAAGTCATGTTCAAAATGTACTACAGCATACAACAACATCTTCAAACACTTCATCTACTTCGAACTCAATTCCAAATATTTCTCAGTCAAGTATTCATTTTTTTTCAAAATTTTTATGGTATTTTTTTAAATTTTAAAGAGTCAGGTCATTCATCTTACTCCAAATCTGGTCAACCAACAATCAGTAGCCTTCTTTCTCAGCAAAGTCTCCTATCCAAGCAGAATGATAGTTTACATCAAAATTCTGAATTTAATACAAATTTGTTACCCTCATCGATGGTAATGTCGCCTGTCTCCAATAATGTTTGTTCCACATTCACTCAAAGCCCTACAATTGCAGCCTCAGCCAAACGAGCCCGCAAAACATCCAATTCTTCAATATCAGCGTCTAATTCGAACACAGATTCGAATCAGCCCTTTTCAATAAATTCTTCTTCAGGTTCAGTTTTGTCTCAACAATCTGTTAATAACTCTCAAAACACTGCAAATGATGTAAAGACATTTTCGGTCCCAAATGAACCATTTAAGCCGATTATGGAATCAAGTTATAACTGGATATCCTATTTTGAGCAGCATCCAGATTCTTTAGCAGCTCCAGTAAATGCTTTTAAACATGTGCCTTTGACTAATGAATGGTTAAAGTTGATTAATAACTTAAAAGTTGAAGTTCCCAATCGAGATCAGCCTCCATTTCATATATTAGAGCGAAAACCATCACAGGATCAGTTGTATTGGTTTGCTACAGTTATCAAAATTGCTGGATACTGGCTTAAACTTAGGTATATAGGATTCGAAGAAGATTCTAGCAGTGACTTTTGGATGCATATTAATGATAAAGCATTGCACTATATCGGCTGGGCTACCGACAACCAGCATTATTTGACACCGCCAATGAAAATTATAACGAGAACCTATACATGGGAAGATTATATCATAAAGAAAATTTTAAACTCAAGAACATTACCAAAAAACTTAGCTCAAAAAGTAATTTAAACAGCAAAATATTTATTTTTTGTTAAATTTTTTTGCTAAGATAAGTCAATCGTTGAGCTCAAAATTTCGAAAAGGTATGCTTTTGGAATTGGTTGATAAAAAAGCTTTGGGTCAGATGCGGGTGGCCAAAATAATTGAGAATATTGGTGGTCGCTTGAGACTAAAATATGAGAGCAAGACAGAATTTGATGATTTCTGGTGTCATGAACAATCAGATTTAATACATCCAGTAGGGTGGTCAGTCTCTGTTGGGCACAAAATAATTTCCTCACCAGAATATCAGATTGAATCTGCGAGTAAACACGAGAATAATGATTTTTTAAGCAACGATTGCACCCCTGATATGTTTGTCAAAGTATTTTTTTTAAACATTATTTTTTTTTTTTTATTTATTTATTAAAGACAAAAATTTATAAAAAAAATGAAAATAATGCTAAATTTCGGAAGAATATGAAACTAGAGGCTATTGATCCTTTAAACTTGTCCAGTATTGCTGTTGCCACAATAACTGAAATTTTATCTGACGGATATCTGATGGTTGAAATTGATGGCTGTAATGAGGAAAATGGAAAATTTTGTTACCATTCCGCATCTTCGTCTTTATTGCCAGCCGGTTTTTGCGCTAGAAATAAAATAACTCTACAAAAGCCATTAAGTAATTGACCTAAAAAAAAGTAGTGTTATTTTTATTTTTATTTTAAGATTATAAAAAAAAGTTCGATTGGGAAACGTATTTAAAAGAGACAAAATCAGAATACGCGCCTCCAGAATTTTTTACAAAAGTAATAGATTTTTTGTTTATTATTTTATTTATTTGTTTCCTATACCGAGTTAAAGCTCCTTCAGAATAAAAGAAAAAAGAAAAGAAAAATAAATCAAAATAGAATGCAAACAAATTAGATAATTTTAATTTAATTAAATTGTATTAAAGGAGAACAAATTTGAGAATCCATTTAGAGTTGGAATGAAGTTAGAAAGCGTTGATCTAATGGAACCGAAGTTCATTTGTGTAGCTACTGTTGTGGCCGTAGTAGCTCGCTTAATCCGCTTAAATTTTGACGGCTGGGACCAAAAGTACGATCAATGGGTGGACTTTGAATCGTGTGATATATATCCCATTGGTTGGTGTCATCTTGTAGGCTATAAGCTCGAAGAGCCCCCGAAAAATAATGAAGAAAAAAGACAAAAGAGAAAATCACGTAAAGTGTCGAATTAGCTTTGTTGAAGAAAATTTACAAATCAACATTTTAAATATGTCAAAGTCCTATTTTGTTTTTGTTTTTTTTTAAATGTCCAAGTGTATAATAGAAGCATGAATAAAAATTAACTGAATATTATTTTGTTGATTAACATGATTTTTTTTATTTTGATTTTTTGATAGAAGTTAAATAAAATTTGCTTTTTTTATAAAATTAAATGCTTTTTAATCGAAATTCAATAAATATTTCCTTGAAAATTAAATTCTTCATATTTAACGGCTAATTTCTAAAATTATTAAATTTTAAATAATTAAACATCCATCCAGACATTTATAGAAATTTTTATTTATTTTATTTTATTTTATTTTGGCTCTCGTCGGTTAGGTGAAACAAAGTTCATATTTTATAATTTATATTTTAATTATTATTGTATATATAAAAATTCAGTAATTTAATTTTTTTTCAGCAATATTAGTGATTTTTTTCAGAAAATAGATGGAAAATAAAAGTATCAAAAAAATTTTAAGAATAAAATATCAGAAAAAAATTATTAAGTTAATTCTATACCTACCTAAATCCGACTCATTTGGTTCGATCATTTAATGTCCGAATATTGAAAACGTCGGAACCTTGATAATTCGGAATCACAAAAAATTAAATAAAAACTTATTGTCGGATAAAAGAATATTATATTTACAACATTTTGTTTCTTAGATTAACCATTATTGATTTATTATATGATTTAAATTTTTTTTAAACTAAAATCACAAAATATGAATTTATAATACAAAAATAAATTTTTTTTAATTTGTTTAAAAAGATATCTTAACCATTTGGAATCTATACTTTTTGGATTTCTTCAATGAAGTGCTTATTCTTAACCTTAAAAAATATTCAATTGCCCCAATTTTGTCAGTTCGAAATAAATCAAAATTGAGCGGAACTCGATCAAAAAAAAATTAAAAAATTAAAAAATACAACTTTTCATTTACTGCAATAAACAATATAATTTTCTTTCTAAAAATTGAAAAGATTATGACTTTAATTTAAACTTTTGATTTCTTAAAATCTGAAGGCCACTTTTGTTTTGATTTTTGTTTAATCTAGGAATTATATTTAATATTTAGAATCATTAATTAAATCAAATTTTTTGTTAGCAAATAATTGCAAATTTAAAAATTAAATTCCAAATAAATTTAAATTTTTTTGACATAAAATAATTTTGCATACCATCTAACGAAGATGACTAAATAATAAAAATCATTAAAGATTTACTTGAAAAAAAAAATAAATTCCCCTAGAATGGAAACGAACACTCAAGTCATCTTAAACAATTTAGATTCTTCAAATAAAAACTCCATTGATTGGTATTTAATAACTTTACAAATCAGAAGTGATCTTTTAATATTGAGATTTTTTTTGAAGGAACCATCTGGGATGCATTGCCTTGGCTTATTTGAACAATATTCACATAATTGACGCAAATAACTTAAAAGTGTCAAAAATTTTGTTTAAAAACTAATTTTATGTCAATAATTTTAAGATATTGAAAACATTGAGCCCTCAGAGCTTGTCCAACAGTGCCATCTCCAAATTAAAATGGTCCACGTCCAACTTGAATAGCAACAAAAACATCTATCCACATTTGGCATCTGCAACAGATGATCTAATTTCAATTTGGGACATAAATGAGTCTAGAATCGTTGGTGAACTTAATCCAAATGAAAATAATCAATCAACTCCTAATAACAAAGTAGTCGAAATGAGATGGTTGTCCAGTGCTCAGACTACTAACAAGAATAACAACTCAAACACTCTGTTATCTCTTTATTCAAATTCCAAATTAATTATTTGGAATACAGAAAGTTCTTGTCGAATTTGGCAGAAAAACATAAATGACCAGCGACTACATGGTTTTACCTTTGATCACCACGATTTCTTAAGGCTAGCATGTAAACTAATTTTTCAACTTTTAAAATTTCATTATAAAAAAGCATAATTTAAGTTTTGGGTTCAAATTTTATTAATTTTCTCAAGCTCGATTCAATGGGTGACTCGAATTTAGTGGAAAAGTGGCAGCGAAAGTTCTATCTGGCTTCAAATGATGCATCAGCACAGATCGATTCAAATGCAGAGTCGCCGCGGCGCTCATCAATTAATTTGTTCTCGAACTATTGGAAAAAATCAGTCGATACCAAGTCAAGTACTAGTCAATCTATTCAGCAAAAAGTGCTGTTGAAAGAATGCTTTCAAATTGAATTTCATCCAAATGTCAAAAATATTTTGTTTCTAGTCTATCCACGTGAAATTTTTGTCTTTGATCTGACCATTTATCAGACCATAGGGTTTATTCAAACAGAAAAGGTCTACAGTCCATTCCAACAGATTTATCCTTGTCACCAAGCAGACGCTTTCTATGCCCTGCATGAGAACGGGTCGCTTTCAGTACATGGCCGATGCAAAGACAGCATTCACCAGTACGAACTTATAGTCAATACTGAACAAAAGCGTTTGCCAAAGAATTGTAGCTTATTTGGTCTATCTGTGTGTCCAAATACGGAGCGATTCTGTTCAATGATTTTGAGCGATGGCCGCTTATTAAAATATGAACTTTTTGGCAAAAAAAATAAAAATTTGGACAGAGAAGACTTATTTTTATTTGAGATGATGGAAAGTAAAAAAAGGTTAAAATTAATGCTTGTGTCCATGCTAGACTCAATTGGCTCGAGTTCTTTTGTGGCCAAAATGGGACCTCGTTTGACAAAAAAAAATTGTAAATTTTGGTATCCGTTGATGGCTATTGGAGACTCAGTTGGATATTTGTCAATTTTCAATTTGAATTTAAACAAGGTTGATCGCAAAATAGCATTGTCAACAAATCCTTTAATGGGAATTGAGTGGATTACTCTTTCTTCACTGATTACTTGGTCTTTTAATTCAAATATGTCTTTGAGTGTAATTGAATCATTTAACAATTCACAAAATAAGCAGCAAATTTTGGTCAAAAATGATGTTTTTTATGTCGATCTGAGAACCGGGGAATCGGCTCTTGTTCGAACAAACCAAATCGAAGAGTCTCCAATCACAGCAATAAAAATATCTCATTTAAGGTAAAAAATAATTAAATTAAATTGATATGTTATGTTATAAGCAATAAATCTTAAATTATGTGAATACGGCTATCGTCCGTATATCGAGAAAATTTAATGAAAAATTCATACTCTTTGAATATATTAAATTTAAGTATTTAAATTATTTATAAATTGTGGTCATGTCGAACATGAAATTAAGTGTTCACAAAAATAATTTATCATATGTATCATGTCCACAGAATTTGATCACATTTTCAATTATTAAAAAAAAATAAAATTAAAAATGGGAAATTTTTTTGTGAAATTTCTAATTTAAAAATATACAGTAGTTATGTTTTAAAGTCTTCAATCTCGATTTATAAATAGGTACATTAATTTCAGTGCTTCAAAAAATTTTAGTTTGCTAAAGTGAAATTCAAATTTTTATTTTTTTACTTCAAAAAAAAAATTTATATTTTTAAATTGATTATAAAGAAAAATTTATCCGAAAATAATTCAAATTTTTTTTGTGTAAAGTTGATAACATACTGGATATGACCCAAACATTTGAGTGATAAAATTTTAGTTGAAACTTTAATTAGATTTTGAAGATGCACTGTAAAATTTTTTTTTAATCTAAATAATTTAATTTTTATCATTATATTTTATACCGTTTTCCCTTTTTCTATTTTCATATTTTTCTTGTTAAGGATATTTTTAAATATTTACTGTTAGACTAAAATTAATCTGGCTACTACATTTACTCCTTGGAACAGCAAAATTTCAATTTTATGTGATCATTGCGGAAAAGAATGGCAATATTAATTTTGACCTAAAAAAAATCTCAAAATAATACCAAAAAAATTGGAGATTGTATGCATTAAATTTCAAAAAGTTCAAATTAGTAAATTATGGTTAAAGATAAACTATTGAAAATATGAATAAAAAAAAACAACTGAAAATGATACAGAATGAGTTAAATTTTTTTTTAAAAAATATTAAATTTTATTAAATCGAAAAATGTTCTCTCAATGCTCGAAATCTAGGAAAATAAAGGGAGACAAATTAAATCTTTAAAAAAAAAATTATAAAAAAATAAGATTTTTAAATTTTTTTACTAAAATTATCAAAAAAAAATAGCGTAAAATATAATATCATAAATTATTGTTTTTGGATCTTTAAAAAATATGCGATATTTTACGTGAACTTATGCTAATTATTGACGAATCGACACTATTGAGATATATTATTTAAATAAAGGTTTATTTATTTTTTAGGCAGTACATGGTTATCTTATTCAAGGAGCATCCATTTGAAATATGGGATTTAAAGAGCTTCTCACTGATTAAAAAAATTTCAAGAAAATCACCTATAATCACTATTCTGGTAAATTTATTTTTTATGAAATGAAATAAATACAAAATTTGAATAAAATAAAGGAATGGTGTCCTCATGATTTTAATAAAAAAACAGAAGTTAAGCCAGGAGCTAAAGATTCAGATGTTATTGATGCGCAAAATTCAGAAAATTTTAATACCGAAAAAGAGAACATCATATGCATTGATGATTCTGGACTAATGTACAGTTTTTGCGTTGAGACCAACCATATAAAAGATGGCGCAATTGTTTTGCCAGAGGACGGTGAATTAATGAACGTTTCATCAATTGATTTAAAAAAAGATTTTATTGTTTATGGTGACTTGGACGGAAATTTGAGCCGCTGGAACTTGAGAACTAGATCTTTAAAATCTATTTGCTACAAACGCGGACTTGAAATAAAAAAAGTAAAATTTGCTCCTGGTAAAGAAAACATGCTTTTACTGGTACAATACAATGAGTTAATTCAAATCTATGATATCAATAACCTAGATTTATTCAGCGAATTTAGGTTAAAAAATAAAATTTTAGACTCAAATTGGTGCTCGTCAGATAGACTTTTCATCCAATTCAGTGATTTTTCACTCAAAATCTTTGATGTCAACTTTAACATTAATTTTGATTATGGTCAATTGATGGCGCCAAACTTGTTCAATTTAGAGCAAAAAGAGACAAATTTATTCAGATTAAAAACTTTAATATTTGATCGCTTGAGTCAAAATAAAATAGATGAATTGAGTCAAGATTTAATTTCATCAGAACTGGTGAAAATTTTGAGCCAAAATTTTCAGAATGCTTATAAGAATTCAATTGACCGATTTGCTTATGTAAGTTTGCTTATCAACCTCAATGGATTTGAGACCAAATTCTGGACTCTATTTTCCTATTTAACCGAGACTGACCAAATTTCCGACAAACGAAAATTTAGACCAGTTCTCGGTTATAATTCTTTAATGGTAAATTCATCCGAATTCTGTGCAAAAGAAATTGATATGTTGAATTTATACCGAGACAAAATTGAGGATCCACAAAATAACTCTGTTTTAAGGGACTTTATTTTATCTAATCAATTGGATTCAGCTTTTAATTTTTTAATGGAATCAGATCCCATTAGTGAAAGCTACACAAATAATTTAGTCAAGTTGGTTTTATAAAAAAAAAGCTAATTTTTTTTAAATTTTTTGGTATTCAAGAGCCTGCTTGATTGCCAGTGTTAAAGATTCAGATGAAAATTCTCAAGCTAAGACATCGATTAAGCTTGTGGCCACTAGTCTAATAGCTAATGGAAAGATTTATGGTAAGTTTTTTTTCCTTCTCTGATAATGTTCTCGTCATTTTCTAAAAAAAATTAATTTAAATTTTTTTAATTTATTTATTCGTGTTAACGCAAAATAGGTATTTAGTAGATTGCTGTCAAATGAATTCAATGTTAAAAATAATTGTCAAAAATTAAATTGTTTAATGATTCTAATGTCAAAAATCTGATAAGCATGCTAATGCAATATTATTTATTGTCAACAAATTAAATAAGAATCTAGTGCTGAAATTTTTTTAAAGTTGAAAATAAATATTGTCATGTTTTTATTCCAATAGTTTATATATAATAAAGAAAAAAATTATCAAACAAAAAGTTAATTGGTCCGGTGGCTGCCGCTTTTTTTCCGAAAATTTTACTGCTAATTAAATTACAACTCCTCCCTTTTTAAATTAAATTAAAATAAAGTTTTAGGTAGAAAAATGCTCGGTATTACTCGGTATTAATCGGTATTTACATGACCACATATAATAAACCATATCATCAAATAAATCATAAAAATAAATCAATCCTGCAGAGTTGATATTAGGACTTTTAAAAAACTCTTCTTAACACCCATTTATACTTGTTCTGTGATTTTACACTAGAACAACAACTTTTTTTGGATTTTTTTAAAGATTTTAAAAATATTGGTATTTGATACGATACGTACGTATATTTCCATTCAAGTTTCCTTTCTAATAATCCTTGCCTAATATCAGAAAGATAATTTCCAGTTATGGGCTGGTACATGTGATCGCGATGAAGCTTAACATTTTAACAATTGGATTAATTGACGATCATCTTTGTAAGTTAAAACCTTAGATCTCCAAGATTTTGGAACAAGACTTTGATTATTTAGGTAGACCATAAAGCTTTAATTGTTTTATAAACATCAATTATCTAAAACATAGCCAAATTAAGAATTTTTAAATAAAAAATTTAAATTATTACCAGCATTTTCTATTTAAACGACTCGATTAAATGCATTTTATGTTTTTAAACTTAATCATCTTCCTTGTAATTTTATGTTATTCATGATCGATCTGTGTCATATTAACGGCTTAATATTTAAATTTCTTTATTCATTTTAAATTTCATCATTAGCTTCTACTTAATTGAATTGACCAACACTGTATGATTTTATATAAATTAAATATTTTATTAAAAATTAAAAATTTGATATTTTAACTTTTTATAAATAATATTTGTCTTCAAAGGTTACTATTTTAAATTTTAACTCAATTAATTAATCGATGTTTAGATATTTTTTCTATTCATTTTAGCTTTTTAATTTTGTCCGAACAACAATATGAAAATATAATTTAAGGATGGTCTTTCAAACTTGATATTAGAGTAAATAGTTTTGATTAAAATTTCAATTTTTAAAAAATTTTTGTTGGTTTCATTCTTTGAAAATATCTAAAAATTAAATGATTTTAAATAAAGCTTTTTAAAAATTAAAAAAATATAAAATTTTAGTAAACAAAAAGACTTAAAATAAAGTATATTTTATTTTTCTTTAATTTTATTCTTTTCGAAAAAGAGTATAGTAGGGTAAATTTGTTTAGTTTGATAAAATTTTGAAATTTTATAGGTAAAACATAGAGTCTTAAATTATTTTTTTATAACCTTATTTAATTTCCAACAAAAACACTTTGTAACATAAAATTTTAAAACTAATTTCTAAATAATACGAAAAATTTTAAGTGGATCGACACTTTATATTTTTTTCTTTAGATATTTATTTAACCGTATTTGATTTTCTTAACTTAATGAAAAAGAAGCATTTCAAATATTCAAGTGGAATTATAATTGCTTATAAAAATTTTAATTTAAACCTTGTATCAAGATGGAAATAAGTTATTTAATTCTAATAATTGAATTTGAGCTTCTCAAATATAAGTCTTATAAAAAATAATTAAAAATTTTAATACTCAAAAGCCAAAAATCTAAGATATTTTTCGAGATGGAAAACATTTTATGCAAAATTTTTAATTTGATAGTTATTATTTAATTTCTAATTAATCAAAAAGATTAACATAACTGATTATTTGACATTACTTTTAACAAATTAAATAAATTTAATGAAATTATCATCATTAAAAAACTCAAATTAAAAACTTTAAATATTTATCAGATTTTTTTAAATATTGAATTTAAAAATATTTAAAAAAATGCATCTAAATAAAATTTTCAATACTTTATTCTTACTCAGATCTGAAATAAAAAATAAATCAAAATATAAAATGAAAAGTTAATTTTAGATGGTGTGGAGCTTTTGTGCTTGATAGGTTTAATTTTTGATGCTTGTCGATACTTGCAAGACAACAACGAGTGGGAAAAAGCTGCTTGGTTGGCAAAGATGCGATTGAGTGAAAATGAGCAGCAAGAAATTATTAAAAGATGGAGTGAATATTTAATTTCGAACACAATTAACCGAAAAGTAATATTTTAAGTCAGTAAATTTTAAATTCTAAATTTTATTATTTTCTATTAGGAATCAGCAATTTTTTTGCTTCTTAGCTGCAATTCTTATTGGAAAGTTTTGGATCTTCTAACAGACACAAACTATATTCAGCTTACTTATTTATTTTTCTATCATTTGATCAGCAATAACATCATCAAAATTGGTGAAAATTTACAATATGACAAGGAAAAATATTTTGCAGAAGAAATTTCTAATCATATCAACAGTATTGAAAATATTCAGCATCAAACGATTGTTAAAAAAATAATCACAAACTTTTTGGAATTTAAAAAGCTTTTAAATTTTTAGACTTTTTTGTAGCACAAATAAAATTTATCTTTTAAAAATTTTTGAAATTCTTCTAAATCAAATGTAAAATATTAAATCTAAAACCTAAATTTTATATGAAGGTATATTACCATAGTTACACCGTTAGTTAATAATAATCGCTAAAGAAAACAATAATTTATAATTATATTATTATTTTTTATTTGAGATTTACCATTGAAGATTTAGTTTAGGATATTTTTTCGTTTGCGGTGAGACCTACTAAGATGGACATCAAGGACTATTTCCGGACTCTGTTTGAAAACAAGCTTCTGGTGTAAAAATTTATCAAATTTTATTTGGATGATGTTTTTAATTTTATATTGAAGCAAAATGCCAGAAAAAGAAGAGGACCATTTGACTCCGGCAACAAAGTTGTTGGAGAAAAGGCGAGAAATGGGGGAAGTTGAAACAGCATTGGCGGCAGAGAAAGAAGTAGCTAATGTTGGTCACTTTTAAATTTTGCTTTAAAATTATTTTTTAAAAGGAATTTCAAATGAAAATGGAAAGCTTGTCCCAGCGAAGGATCGAATTGGAAAAAAAAGAGATGCAACTAAAAGAGTCTGTGATAAAATTTGATAAATTTTTGAAAGAGAATGATGCAAAATTGTCGCGAGCGGTCAAAAAAGCAGAGGATGAGAGAGAATTACAAAAAGCAAAGCAAAAAGAAATCGAGCGACTTCAAAGCGAGATAGAAAGTCTGACCACATTAAAAGAAAAACTGCAGCGTAAAGTTCAAAAAAATTCAAAATTTAACAGATATTTAGAACAAGTAATCAAAAATTAAAAAAAGATTATTAATTTTTAAACTTTTTCTTAGAGTGTAGAAGCTCTTGACGAATTTCAAGAAATAAGAGAAGTGATAGACCGATATGAAACGTTGACCACTAATTACAAAGACCTACTGGAGATAGAAAAAGAAAACCAGGAAAGAATAAATGACAGTAGAAAAGAATTAAACACTTATTTAGAGGTACTTAAACTATTTTAGTTTGATTGAAGATTTATTTAAGTGAAATAGAGAAAAAATTACGAAATCTTGACTATGAATAATGAATTGGCCGAATTACAAACCAGACTTGATCGTTGCCAGAATGAGTCACACAAAGCCGAAAATGAGTGGAATCACATTCAAACAACAGCAGCTGGTAAAACTTTACTCATTGGTGAAACTAGAATGTAAAACTATATAAACTAAAATTGAGATAAATGTTAATATTTTTTTAAATAAAAATAGGGCCATCCGTAATTTGTATCAGTTGGTAATTGCGCATCATGGAAAAAATAGTGAGAAATATGCTGATGTAGATACAGATCATCAATTAAAAAAAGCAAGTAGTTTGTTTCAATAAAAACATTTTTAATTTATTTTTTCAAAAAGGTTCAAGAATTTGTTAATGATTTGACCAAAATAACTAACGAGTTAAGTAGAGAGGGTTTGGCATACTATTCTACGGGTTCAATTAATTAAAAAAATTTTAATAATATTTCACAATCTTAAATTTTTCTTGTTCTTTATTGTTTTTTTTTTCAAATGGATTTTATCATTAAATAAAATTTAAAATTCAATGTTGTTATCAATTGAAAATAATTACTTATCTTCGTAGATAATTAAAATCAGACAAAAGAGACCTATTTTTAGATTTTTATTGTACTGGTAAAATAAGTTTGTTTACAAATCTTAATTTAAATTTTTTTCTATCTTAAAGTGATTACTTTCTTAAGTTTATTTTATTAGAAATGTAAAAAATAAATTGTTAAAACAAGAATATTTTTTTTGAAAAAAAGTATACTTTCTCAAAATAATTTTATAAACACAAGCTTAAAATTTTAAAACTTTTGTTTTGTTAAAACAAAGAAATTCTTCTAATTTTGTTAAGTGGAGTATTTTTATATAAATATTATTGTAGACATGTTTAGAGAATACATTTGATTTTATGACAGCGTGGGTTTTAGTAAAACAATTTATACTTTTTGGCTCTTTAGATGAAAAAAAAATTTCCCTAATTAAGCTTTATAAAATTATCAGAAAAAAAATTTAAGTCCGATTTTTTTTAATTCTATCCTGAAATAATTTGAGCAAAATTTATTATCATATTTTGTGCTAAATTTTGCGAAATAAAAAATTTGATCTCAATGTGTTTGAAACAAAGTTTGTCCAAAAATATATTTTTTGACTCTTCTGCTCCATTAATCTCAGTTTATTTAATTTTTAAATTAAATCTAAAATTGCAATTAAAATCCCATCCGAAAAAGTTATAATATTATAAAATATTTTATATCATATAAATTATTTCAAAATTAATAATTAATAGTTATTATTTTTTTAAGATATAATTAAAATTTTTACGCATTATTTTTGGAAAAACAATGTATCCATCCTTTAAAGCCTACGAAATGTACTAGCATTTAATAATTTTTTCAAAATTTTTAGACAAATGCGTAAAATCAATCATTTATTCATATAAAAAATTTATTTTAATTGAACTTCTTTAATTTTGCCGATGTATTTATCAACAAGTTCTTGAACTGTTTTCAAATCTATGCCCGATACTTGTTTGGATACATTCATATTGGTAAGTAGAGCATATTTAGCCGCCAAAAGACCATTATAAATAGTACAAGCCAAATTATAATCTTTGAATATCCCTGCAATAATTCCCGAAGAATTGCTATCACCAGCACCACTTACATTCACAAACACATCATCTCTTTTCAGCTCGACAATAGGAAACAAATACATGTGAGGATTCCACTCTTTTTTTCTAAAATCAGCTAAATTTCTCTTTGATGGCAATTGATTGTTCTCGTCCAAGTTCAGCTTTACCGAGCTAGCCACAACCAAATCTTCTGTGCCTCTAGTCAAAAATATGAACGGGACATGTTTCAACATATATTTTAAGATTTCTTTCAAATCATTTTCCTCAATCACCTCCATGTTATTCTCAAGCATAAACGAGTATTTGTGAGAAATCATCTTTAAAAGCTTATTCTCGGTCTGATCACCATTTAAAATTTGATTAAATATGGTCAATAACTCTTTATAATTAGGTGACATGAAAGTAATCTTATCCAGACATTTTGAGTCGTAGACTTTGGTGCACTTTCTTAAATCAGTTGGGTTAAACCAAACAGGTATGTTTTCTTGGTGACAAAAATCACATATAATCCTTATACTTTCATTTGGAATATCGGCATCTATGACACACAATTCAGAATTTTTGATCGAGTCCAAATTTGTTTGCACAAACAATGGATCTATGGAGTCGTGAGCCTTCATGGAACCAAGTGCTAGTTTCAAATCACCACTCATTCCGAACACAGCACAGTAGGATCCTGTGGAAACTTTTTTATCTTCCACTATCTTAACTAGGTCGGTTTGGATGCCGATCCGCTTAAGTTCCTCAAAAACAAAGCGACCAATTAAGTCATTTCCAACTGAAGATATAAGAGAATTGTGTATTCCCATTTTATTCAGTGCTTCGGCCATGTTCCTACCAACACCACCCAAAACTTGGCTAAACATTGCCGGTTGGGTCACTCCATGAATGCTAAGGGTCGATTCATCACTCAACTTAAAACTAAGATCCAAATTAATTCCACCAATTAAACTCACTTGACCACTTTGATTCCCACTGACCACAAAAGATTTCTGGTATTTTAACTTATGCAATTCGAGCGCTATCTGAGCGCTCACTTTGGCATTGTTTTTAATCAAAGCTAAATTGGACCTCATAGATTCACCTCTAGTTTTTTTATTTATTTTTTCAAGCAAAAAAGGGGTTACTTTTTTACCGCTAATTTCTAGTACTGACGCCTCTTGCAAAGCATCAGCTATGGCATTGTTTATTAGATCATAATCAGTGGCATATTCGTCTGGTATGGGTACAGCAATTAAAAGACCAGAGTTAACACCCAATTTTAGATTAGACTGAATTAGACGAGCTGCCTCAGACGCACTTGAGCAATTATAGGGCGCTGTAAAACCACTTTTTGCAGTGAAAAATGAAGGAAATTCTTTAGAGCCATTGTGGTTAAATGTAGCTACACAAACACCCATTGTTTCTAGATACTCCAACGTTTTGCCTATGTCCAAAATTGACTTGACACCCGAGGAAACAACTGTGACAGGTGTTCTGGCCAATTCCTGTAGATCAGCTGAAATGTCCATTGATTCAGCATAGTCCCGGTGTACTCCTCCGATGCCTCCGGTGCAAAAAATTTCAATTCCTGCTGCATGCGCTGCAATACAAGTTGCTGAGACTGTAGTTCCACCAATGAGAGAATGATCTTTGGAAAAAACGTATGGCAAGTCGCGTCTGGATATTTTTATGGCTTTTTGATGGTCTTTGGCTATTCTTTCTAACTCATTTTTATCCAGACCGACCTTTAGTTTTCCGTCCAGAAATGCAATTGTTGCTGGTACTGCTCCTTCTGATCGAATGACATCTTCCACCTCTAAAGCCATTTCAAGATTGGTTGGATATGGAAGACCATGAGTTATTATTGTGCTTTCCAAGGCCACCAAAGGCTTCGATGTAAGCTTGACTTCATTACTTTTTTTCAGTAAATTGTTCTGAATTAGTTTATTTGTAGAATTTTGACGTGTGAATAAAAATTTAGTTCTTAGTCGAAAAATTAAATTAAGGTTTGGAGTTTTGTGCTTTAAATTATTCATTTTTTTTTGGATTCCGATAAATTTTGTTTTTTGATTCAAAAAAAAATCAAATTTGCATTAAATTTTTTAAATATTTCAAGAAATAAAATTTATTCTTCAGATACTTTGTCTTATTTTTGAATAAATTTTAATATTATTATTATGTACTTATCAGTTTTCATAACTATTTAATCTGCTTTTAATAAAATTTTTTTTTTTTTCGATGGATTATTTTTTTTAACCTTTCATTGTAAATAATGATTTAACGAAAAAATTTCATGTGTTCAAAGAGTTAATCCTTTGCTAAATAATATTTGAAAAATTAAGCTTGCTCCTGGCAAAAATGAATCCCAAAAATTTAGATTTTCGCGATGTTTTTTAGATTATTTAGTTTAAAATTTTTATTTTGAAATAAGTTTAAAATTCTATAAAAAAATATTGAAAAAGATTTGGTTTGATTTTTTGTGTTTGAATTACAAAATGTATCCAATGTTGAAATAACATTGAAAAAGTTCGATGTTTCAAATAAAAAAATAATTTTAATTTAATAATGCAAGCATGAAAAACTTTGTACTTTTTTTTTATAAATTTTGACACTGGGTTTGTGATATGGTTATACTTAAGATAATATTTGTGGTTTAAAAAACTATCTATGCTCTGTTTTTCATTTTTTATAAATTGAGTTTTTGTTAAATTACATCAAACGAACGTCAATTATCACTAAAGTCAAAATTGATCACCTATTTTGATATTTTTTCATCTATTCAGAAAAAAACTAAATGTAATATTAAAAAAATAATAATTCAATTGATAAATAAAAATTATTAAAAAATAATATAATTAGGATAATAAATTTAAAGTTGGAAGGAGTAGATAAACTTTAACCGATTCCGTGCAATTGGTCTAAGTTTCATTTTTAAAATGTTTTTAAGAACCAATTTTGAAATTTTAACCCCTTCCTATTCTAAATATCATTATTAAAAACAATCTAATATTTTTTTATAAGAGTTCAAAATTTAGTAGAATTCAAATTTAAATATATTCAGGTGTATACATGTGTAGTGCATTTTGCAGAGATATTGCTCAATTTGTGCATAAATTTGTGCATAAAAGATAAGTTTGGTCACCAGATCTTTTTGTATTCTATAATTTTCCATAAAACATAAAGTTCTCTTTTTTAAAACTTTTTTAAACTAGAAATCAAAAGTGTTAAAAATATGTTAAATTTGGTAATTATAGACTAAACTTATTACTAAATAAATATACATTAAATGATACATTAAAGGTACATTTTTGTTTTCATTGACAATAGATGAACGAATGGTGCAATTATGTATATTGTACCACGTTTGTTAACAGAGCTAATTTTGAACTTCAAGACAAAAATATTAATTTATAAACGCTTTCTGTTCTTTTGTACCCAATTACACACAGCATCAACTGAAAAGATCGAAAGCTTGTTATGAGTTGATGTTTTTATTATTTCTTTAAAATGTATTGATATATAACTTGATTTTCGATGATTGGAAAGCTATTTTCACTTTTAAATTATCAGTACTGTTCATAATTAAAATATGTCTCTTTTAATCTGGTAAATATTTTATTAAATTTTACAATATTTTATTTTGAAAAAATGTATGTATATTTTAATGTATTAGAAAACATGTTTTGGTTATAATGCTAAAATGTTCAGATTAAAGTGGGTCGACTGTATTTGTTTTTTTAGTTACTTTTATTTTAATTGAGAATTTTGTAGACATTTCAAAAATAGTTTTAAAAAAATCAAAGCATTTTCTAGTTGAGTTTTTATTTGCTCATTTTTATTTAATTGAGTGCTAGATACCAAATAAAATAATAAAATTATGAATTTTGCCTTTTTTTAAAAGAATTTAAAAATGTTTAGTTTCAATTTAATAATCAAAAATATTTAATAAAAGGTTTCATCTTTTAATATAATCCCCCTTATTCTGACAAGGTTCGCTTTCAATTCAACATAATTGTTACCATGGTGGTGCTGTAAAACGAATTGAACCTTTTTTTTTATTTCGTCAAATTTTAATTAAAGTAAAATGAATCCAGACATTAAAGCCAATTTAGACAATTTCACAGAATCCTTGATGCGAAAATTCGACTTTCTGTCTACTAGAAAAGACTTCATGGACTTGTTTATAGATAAAGATTATATGCAAATAACAAAAAAATTATTTTCGGGTAATTTACAAAATTTTGACAAATTTGAATTTATCAACTTGGCTTGTGATCTAAAATTCACCAAAAGCATCATTTCAGGTCTCAACTCTTGTCATGAAGCTCTAAAATCTAGCGCTATAAATTCAGATAATCTAAATAAAATTTACAATTCAGCTGCAATGCTTGTATCAATAATACAAACATTTTCTTACTATTCGGCAAAATTCTGCAATGATTTTCATCAATCGAATGGACTTGAGGCTCTTTTCAAGTATTTAAATGATAAAATCTTAATTTCAAAATATAAATGTTTGGGAAATTCAAATTCATGCAACTTTGAAGTGAAAAAACTGGTCCAAGGTATCTTGAATTCTTTGGTTAATTTGTCTAGATCATACTCAAGTTTTAAAAATGAATGGAAAAAGGAGAACAGCACATTTTTGATTTTGAATCTTTCGAGTGAATTAGCAAACATCGATGACTCCCTGTTGTCATGCTATGTTATTTTGGCAAAAATATGTGAAGAAGATGAAATATCAAAATTACAAAATCTAAAAAATATTCTTCCAGGAATTATTTCGATCATAAACCAAATGGCCATTAATTGGAGAAAAATAAAAATGTTGTTAGAACCAAAGTTCAACTGAGCGAAATGAAAGTTGCTGAGGAAGTAAGCAAGATATCAATCGGAAGCACATCATGGAATTTAATTGATCTACTCGAGGCGTTGTATTCTTCAGCAGTGAACGATTCAATAAAAGAAAGCATTTACTTTGATTTTCAAATGAAAAATGGACTGAGAAAAATAATATTTTTTGGAAATCAAACTGAAGTAAACTATGCCCTCAAGTTACTTTGGCAATTGTGCTTTAATATAAAAATTGCTGAGGATGTGCAAAATGATCAAGAGCTTCTAAAATTAATTCAAAAATATGCTTCAAAAGCAAAGTGTTCTGAAAATGTTAAAAAAAATTCTACTGGATGTGTTTGGATAATAAATAAAAAAAGTTTTTTTAAACAAAATAATGTATCACAAACAGAAGTTCTTGAAGTGAAAAATCAAAAAAAACATATAATGATAAGTTATAATCGAGATAGCCGCGATTTGTGTTTAAAAATTAAAAAAGATTTGGAAAAAGATGGCCACAAGATATGGATAGATGTGGAAAATATTCATGGGTCAAGTTTAGAGGCAATGGCAAAAGCAATAGAAGATTCACAATGTGTGCTAATGTGCATGACTGAGAAATACAAACAAAGTTCTAATTGCAGAGCAGAGGCAGAGTACGCTTTTCAGCTGAATAAGCCAATCATTCCTTTGATAATGCAGCAAAATTACAAGCCAGATGGATGGTTGGGAATAATTCTTGGCTCAAAAATATTTGTCAATTTTACCAAATACGAATATGATGAATGTCTGAAAAGGGTCAATCATGAAATTTATAAATTATTTAGACCAAAAACGGCAGTTGCGCCTCCAAGCGTTGGTTTAATGGCGATGCCTTATCAAACAGATCAAAATTTAGTACAAAATTGGAGCGAACAGCAAGTTGATAAATGGTTTAAAGAGAAAAATTTCAATGAGATAATCTTAAAAAATGTTCTTCCGTCTGATGGTAAAAATCTTAAGCAATTATATGAAATGCTTCTCGGCGCTCCGGAATTTTTTTACACATCAATTAGCTCTAAAGAAAGCATGCCAACTAGAGATTTACTCTTTTTTTCAAACGAATTAAAGAATTTATTTACAAATGAATGATTTTTCATTTAGTAAAATTAATAAAAAAATTTTGACCTTTTTTTCGAACTATAAAATTAGATAAATATATGAAATTTTATATTTTTTTAATTAGAATTTAATAAAATTTTTTAAAATTATGGTAAAACCTGATCCAAAACCCAGTATTTTTTTGCTTAATCGATAATAAGTAGATTAATTTTATGACAGCATAAGTTTTCATTGTTTAATTACTTTTATTGAACTTTTAAATTGAAATGACGATCATGATCCTTTTTTAAGATCAACCAAAGATCTTTTAATTTAATTTCATTAAAATTTAATTATTAAAAAACGATAAAAATATTCATTTATTATTTTAAATAAAGAAAAAAAAGTTCAAAAAAGTTCAAAAAAGATTTTACATTTTTTCAATAACTGCTATTACTTACAATATTATTATCATATCAAGGAAAATTTTTAGGACTAAAATTAAATAAAAGTTTAAGTTTTTCAGAAAAAAATTAAATTCTTCTGCACCAAATTTTTTAATTGAGCATTACTTAAAACTTGTTTTTAAAGATAACTTTTGATTAGGAATTATTAAATTCCTATCGTCTTCTTTATTTCGTCATTAACTCATCTTTTTATTTAGCACTCAAGAGTATTTAGTTTTTAAAACACAAAATTTTAATAAATTAACCCTAAATTGTAAAAAAATTAAGAATCGGTTTTTCAATTTGAAGAGATGGACATATTTTTGAATCTTTTTTGATTGATGGAAAAATAAAAATCTATCTATTTTGCGAATATATTATTTCAGTACAGATTTTGAAGAACATGAATCCGATGATTTTTAAAACAACACTTAATAAAGCAAAAAATATGCAAAGGAGGCCTTTCTGTTAGAAAATATGGTCTTGAACATCTTTATAAAATAACTCTGTTTTGTAACATAAAAAATCAGTCATTTATTGTCAAACAAAAAATGTGGCTAAAATTATTAAACATTAGAAAATTCTTATAAAGCTTTTAGTTTAATCATTTTTTCTGTTTGAACTCATTCTCAGAAACTAATATAAAAAAAGTTAGGATTTAATCGAGCTCTAAATAAGTTCACTCGTGCTCATAGATTCCTAAATCAGTCTGACAATCAAAGTGAAGCTGGTGGAGGAACAAATATAGTCAGTAATCTAAAAATTAAAATTTTATTAATTAATAAGTTAAGTTTTTTCTAATTAATTTTTATTTTTTTTTTCAAGATAAGTTAAAAAATTAGCTCTTGAGGTAAATAAATTTTCACCACCTTAATTTTTTTGTTTACAGGTGCAAGTTTCTGTCTATAACTCTTACAAATTGTCTATAAATTTACTAAATTTGTATACAAATAGCTTTTATTGTGTCTATAAGTTTACTAAGTGACTTAATTAATTTCAAAATTAGCATTTTACTATTAAATACATTTCTAGTTGCTATAGAAAAACAGTAAGATGAAAATAATTTATTGGATTTTATTCTTATTCAATCAATAATAATTTTGGCAAAAATGAGTTTAGAGTGTGATGAAGGGTCAATGGTAGCTAGTGGTGTTCTAAAAAAAGAAATAGAAAACAAAATTCAGGAAAACAATAAATTTAATTGTGCTTTACCAAGCACAAGTAACTGCTCTAGCGACAGTGAACTAAATCTTCATACTTCGTTTCAAAAATTATGTTCAATCACCGAACCGATCGAATTCTACAATCAACAAGAAAATGAAAAATATCTTAATTATTTAACTAACGAAAGCTACAGTTTCCAAAACAGGAAAGAATTTGCAGCGCTAGCTTTAAAATTTTCATTTGAAATATTTTTAATAAAAAATTTAGCATATGCTCACGAAGTTACAATCAAAAATCTCGTTAGCCCAATAACAAAGTTTAAAAATTCCAGAAAAGTAAAAAACCTTGGAAAGCTTCTTTTGTCTTTAACCAACCAATCTTTAGAATTCGGAGCTAGAATTCATGAGATGGAAGGTATACAAGTTTTGATAGACATCGCGACTGACAAAAATTTAATTGGAATCCTATCTAGAACTATTGAATGCAAACAAACAATATTTAATAGTGTTGAACTCTTTATAAAATATATTCTCGGAAGTCTTCACAATTTGGCGAAAATAAGTCCAAAGTATATGAATTTATGGAGAAATGTTGATTCTGTTAACCGATTAATAGACCTTTCCAACAAAGTGAATTCTTTGGTAAGTATAAAAAATGCCTGCTACATTACCATAGCATTGCTAGCCACAGATAAAGAAATAGAAAATTTGCAAGAAATCACAGAAGTAACTGCATTTTTAACCAAAACAATCAACAAATGTGTCCTTCAATATTCAGATCCTTTGAAAATTTTGCGCACTGAAATCCAACTGAATGACGACAGTGTTTATCACAGCATCATATCTGTCTCTGCAAATGGTATTCTCTGGAGTTTAACAGAACTGGTACAAGCTCTATATGCATTAGCTATAAACGATTCAATTAAAAAAGATATCTATTTCAGAGATAAGATTAATGAAGCCATAAAGAAAATTGTATTTAATGGAAATGAAAAAGAAGTTGAAATAGGTTTTAAACTTTTGTGGCAGCTAAGTTTTGATGAAACCGTATTGACTGATGTTTCAAATAATACCGAGTTATTAGAAAAGATAAGATCATTTAAAAAATCTTCTAATAAGGAAATTGTTCAGAATGTTGACGGTTTGTTGTGGCTCATGAAAAAAAATTTAAAAATAACTACAAATTCAGACGAACCAAAAGCAACTAAGATGAGAGAAAAATCAATTGAGAAAAACCAATTCAAACATGTGATGATAAGTTATAATCGAGATAGCCGCGATTTGTGTTTAAAAATTAAAAAAGATTTGGAAAAAGATGGTCACAAGATATGGATAGATGTGGAAAATATTCATGGGTCAAGTTTAGAGGCAATGGCAAAAGCAATAGAAGATTCACAATGTGTGTTAATGTGCATGACTGAGAAATACAAACAAAGCTCTAATTGCAGAGCAGAGGCAGAGTACGCTTTTCAGCTGAATAAGCCAATTATTCCTTTGATAATGCAGCAAAATTACAAGCCAGATGGATGGTTGGGAATAATTCTTGGCTCAAAAATATTTGTCAATTTTACCAAATACGAATATGATGAATGTCTGAAAAGGGTCATTCATGAAATAAAGAATATTCTTTTAATAGTACCTCATGAAGCTAATTTAACCGAAAAACCTCCAAAAGAAGCTGAGCAAGCAAACTCACAGCCAGCGACACTAGATTGGTCACATACTGATATTGAAAAATGGTTCGAGGATAAAAAATTGAACAAAACTATTCTAAAAGAGTTGCATCCAATGAATGGCAAAATTTTGTTTCAGCTTTTCTCTATTTTAAAAACTGCGCCCGAATTTTTTTATCAATCTTTTTGTTTTAAGCAAAAAATTAATATTAGAGACATGGCTCTTTTTAGTTTTGAACTAACTCAATTATTTAAATAATTTTTTTACAGCAATTTACAAGCTTTTCTACATTTTTTACGATTTTTAAAAAATCTTTTAACTTTAGCAGATTATTTATCTTTTTATAAAAATTTTAAGGTAGTTAAATATTCTTTTTATTAATTTTTTAGTTTTTTTGTTTATGGTTTACTAAATAAAATAATCAATAATTAAACAATAAAGATTTAAACTTGATTTTGGATAAATAACAATTTTAAAATCTAAAATTTAATAATATTATTTGTTTTTTTTTATTTTATTCTAACTTATTTTAAAATTAAAGCTTAAAAATTTCTCAGCACTTCGAATATTAAAACTAATTTAATTTCAAAAATGATTTAAACAGTTATAGGTGTTAAAAGATGGTTTCATCTTGAATATAAATTCTTGAGCATTATAAATTCAGCTCTATTTGCGAATTATTCAAATTGATAATTAACACTAGAAGACCTGAGGGGTTTTTTAACCCCTTTTTGACTATTTAGCTTAAAAAATTTCTAAGCATCTGATTCATTAGATTTTTTTATGCCAGTTTTTTTTCATAGTTAAATGTTTCATGCTTTTATAATTTTGAATTTTATTGATTCATTTTGAAGAATAAACATTTTTATCACTTTAACTCTCTTAGATTTAGTTGCGCAAAAGTTTGAAAACAATCTAAAAAGATAAAAATTAAAACTCATTATTACACATCGTAAGTAAGAAGTAAATAATTTTTCAAAAAAAGAAAATTTTGAAGACATTTAACCTTTAGGATATTAAAATTAATAGAGTTTCTGCTATTTTTACTTTAAAAAAAAGTAAAAGTAAATTATATGACTTCTTAGGATCGAACCAAATTGTTATTTCCAAAAATTGGCCTTTTTGAGTCAAAAATAACAATAAAAAATTCTTTATGAAAATGAAACTGCCAAATAAAGAATGAACTATTATGCTGAATGAAAGCAAAAATATTTTTAAAAATTTTATTTATTTTTTCTTAAGAAATATTTGTATAAATGGATTTGATAATAGAAAATAAATCATTAACTATAATTTTTCTTTATTTTCTAATAAAACCCTATTATACCATCATTTAAAAAAAAATTAAAAAGTATTCATAACAAATATACAATCAAACTTTAAACAATTCAATGCTGTAATTAAAAAAAAAAGATGATATCTTCAAATTATTTTATAAAAATAACTCGTTTATAAAAAAAATTTAATTCAGACAATATTTACAAAGCAACAATTTTTTTAATATGTTCAGCAACATTACTGACTAAATATTTGGCTCTGGTAAATTCAAGCGGACCATGCAAAAGTCCAAAAATACCATGAAACAAATTTTCAAAGTGCATGTGCTCAATTTTTTTTCCCACTTCTTTAAGCCTAGCCGCATATATAAAGCCATCATCTCTTAACATGTCTATTCCAGCTGTTAACAAAATAGTAAAATCAGGTGTATTCCGGCTCAAATAAGAATCATCTACCA
Organism: Brachionus asplanchnoidis; assembly: GCA_025491095.1. Classification (NCBI taxonomy): domain Eukaryota; kingdom Metazoa; phylum Rotifera; class Eurotatoria; order Ploima; family Brachionidae; genus Brachionus; species Brachionus asplanchnoidis. The sequence goes on along the minus strand of JAILYF010000008.1, from coordinate 7,058,471 downwards.
ATAGAGGCGATACTTTATTACTCAATAAAATATCGCTTAATCTATTATACTTTCCATATGTGTCATTAACTAAATCCATTCGGGAATTTTTGGATAAATGATTTTCAGGTAAATAAATTCGGCTAACATATCTGGCCAATTTACTTTCTTTTTGGTAGGCTGTAGTAGTGGCCATTCAAAAAAATTGTATCATCTACTTCAACACCGGTAAAATAGTGAATAAAATTTTTGAAGTTGTCTTGACTATACTTCCGAGTATTCGTTTTGGCAAATTTTGAACATAAGATGGTAATGTAAAGTCAAAAAACTGCAGAACCGGATAGATTAATACTTGCATCTTTGGCTTTATGATGTCATGTTCAATTAATTGCTGCCCAATGACTGTGGCCAAATTTCCGCCGGCCGAGTCACCCATTATTATCAAGTTATTCAAGTCTATTGAGTATTTGGCATGGTTTTTTATTAAATAGATTGCAGTTTGGAGCGAATCGTGGAATGCAGCAGGGTACTGATGCTCTGGAATCAAGCGATATTCGATATAGATCACCAAGTACTGAGTATACTTTGCCATTAAATAAGTGACAGGTTCGAGGGTATCTAGAAAGATTTTGTACTAGATATTTTCATTTAGTTTTCAAAATATTTACCTGCTGATCCTACAAAGTAACCACCACCATGGTAAAATAAAATTGTAGGCAAAGTTTCATTTTTTTTTGACACTTTGTTCCGACCCATGGGCCTGTATATTCTAATGGACAAGTGCTCAATAATTTCATCATGTACACTTATGTTATCACTCTGATCCCGTATGTTAAAAGAACCTACTGATAAATGATAAGAAAAACGGGTTACATTTACCCGATGCAATATCCCAATTTTTTCCGTAAAATATCCCTAATAAAAACATAAGATTTTTTTGTTTAATAAAATTTATTTATTTACTAGAATGTTGGATAATTCGGCACCAAAGCATATCAGTCTATATTTCCATGGTTGTTCAAAATCATCAGGCAGTTGTTGATTTATTAGCTGAAATAAGCAGCCGGTAATCAAAATAGCAATAGCGGCTTTGGTCGTTTTTGTTTTTAAATCATTCATGTTTGATTAAAATTGAATTATTTAGAAATAAAATTTATTTTTAAATTCTGAAAAATTGTTAGTTTGAACCTTGATAAGTAAATGCTTTATAATTAATACTTATTTTTAATTCTTATATGAATAAGTTTGTTTTATATTAGGAAAATATGTTATAAATTGTTATGTAATAATTGTGTCTTCATAATCGCCTTATTATTTTTATTTTATAAAAAAAAATCGTATGATTCTCGTTAAATTGTTGGAGAATTTTTAGCATATAATTAAACTTTAATTTAATCTAAAAATGAAAAATTGTGTTTATTTTGCCGACACTTAAAATATTGCTAATAGACTTTGTTAAAGAATTAAAATAATCTATTCTAAAAATATTCGAGACATTTTTAGATATTCTTAAAACAAGGCTATCATGAATATTTTCAGTTATCTATGTTTAACTAAATCTTCTATATTTTAAATAAAACAAAAAAATTTAAATTAAATTTATAATTTTTTATATTTTTCAAATCAAGTAGCATAAGTTTGAAAAAAAATCACTCTTTTTTTTAATTTATTTATTGCAGATCCAATAGATCTTCTAGTACATTGAAAAACTTTGAGCAAGACATCAATTTATTAGGATCGTTTTTAAAAAAAAAAAAATAGAAGAAATGTCACTAAAAATTAACTTAGAAATCTATAAATAAATAAATATAGAGTAAAGCCCAAATCAAACATTTTTTCTTTTAGAGTTAATTACATATTTTATAACAATTAAAATTTAATTAGCTAGAAAATACCCTGAATATGGGATATTTTCCAAAAATAAAGCCCAAATTTAACTTTTACTCTAACAAAAAAATTGTCTTTACTCTCATAAAAAAATTAACTATTAAAATAATTGTAGACTTAATTTCGAAATAGAAAACAAGTAAATTTTAGGCTTTTTTCTATTTATGAACCTAAGTCTAAGAGCATTTTTTGTAAGATTAAAGGTAAAATTAAAAATTTTTTTTGAAATTTGAGTTTATACTCTACCTGACAGAAATTAAATGTTAAATTTTAAAAATATTATTAAGAAATCAATGGTTTTGTGAAATACAGTACAAAATGATAAAAAGAACAGAAAAAAATGTAAAAAAATTGAAAAAATTTTTTCTAAAGGTTTAAATTTAATTCTGTAAATGCAACATAGTGCAACATTAAAAGTTACATCAAAAATCAAGGTATGCTAAATTTGCAGAGTTTAGCAGAAATTAAATCTAAATATAATCGAGCGGAGTGCATTTTGCAGAGATTTTGCACATCATTAACAGACTTTTACAGTTGATGCAACTTTGAATGTTGCATCATGCTGCATTCACAGAATTAATTTAAACTTTTAGAAAAAAAGTTATTGAATTTTTTTACACTTTGTTCTGTTCTTTTGTACTGAGCTTGACAAAACCGAAATCAATTAAATTAGATGTTTGTGATTAAATTTTTGAATAATAAAGAATGAAATGTTTATTTTTTTCCGTCTGATAATTTTTCCATTTTTATCACATTGAAGCTTTTTCCTTACCCTTTTTGGACTTGTTTCACTATTTTTATGACACTGTATAATTAAGTACTAAAAACAAAAACAAAATATTAAAAATGCCAAAGCTTAAGTTCTGAAAGGCCAAAGCAAAAAATTAGTCTTATTTATTTGACCAATTGCTAATTGCAATTATGTCGTTTTATAAGCTGGCTATGTTACTTATATGATTAAATGGGTCTATTTTTGCTTGAACTTTTGCAACAATTTTTGAATTAAAGTTGCGTTTCTGTTGCTATCTGTTATGTCATTGATGTAGATAATGAAGAGTGTATGGACCAGTACAGTTTCTTGAGGGACGCCGCTTAGTACCGGAAGCTAGTCTGATTCGTGTTCGCCTAATTCTCCTTTTTGCTGTCTTTTTATCAGAAATTTATTTATATTTTTTTAATTAATTTTATCATATTTTGCTTTCTATTTTAAATTTCATAAACTAATAAATAAATAAATCTTATAATTATTAAACAATTTTAATAAAATTAATGAAACAATTGATATTCGATAATGAATTTTTCGGATGAAGAATCATTAAATTGTTTTAAAGTCACTAGGGATAAATAAAACGTTAATCACGGCTTTTAGAATTGGCTGAAAATTAAAAAATTTAGCTGATGATTATGGAATCTAGAGAGAGAATATTTATGATTTAAAACTAAATAATCTTAATCAAGGTTTGATAGGAAAAGTATCAATTGAAAATACTACGACTCAAAAAAAATATTCAAACTTCTAAATTTCACTAAATTTTTAAAATCAACCAGCTTTTTAACAAAATACAGTAAATTTTTTATCTGATAGATAAATTGACTTAGTCATCATTTATTTTTAAAAATAAAACGATTCATCTCAAAAACTAAAGCTATTTCAAAATTCAAAAACTTAAATTAGCTGAATATAGTCAAAAATCTTAATTGTTAATATTTAAAAAACCAAGATAATCCTTTTGACTATTTACGCTAATATAATTTCCAAGAACATTGGATTTTCCTAAGAAAACACATTCAATTTTAAAGAAGATGAAGATGTTTTAAATCGATATTAAAGATCTAATATGTAGAATGAATATTTATTTCAAATTTATAAATATTGATTACAATGTTTTTATAGATTAAAGTTTCATTATTGCTTTACAAACAATGGTAACAGGTGCTTTTTTAATTCGAAAAAATTATTGAAGATAAAATAAGTCCTTGTTGATTTGATGTGTGTATTTAACAATTAAATATTTAAACATTTTTCTAGATACTACTACTCTACTAGCAACAGACTCTTAAAAAAAATATAATATTTTTTACTCAATCATACTTACCATTCAATTTGTTAAAAAAATTTATTTTTAAATTTAAGTTTGTGTTGATTAAAAAAAAAAACTAAAAAAAAGCTTCAATTAATACAATCATTAATAATTAATTAAAATTAAAAAAAAAAAATTACTTACATACGACTTTTAAAAATGTTTTTTTTTTTTTTTTGTGTGTATCTCAATATTTGAATATTTAATCTAAAATTAAACTTTTGTGGTATTTATGTAAAAATTTATTTTAATATTTTAATTTCTTAAGCATAATTGTAAATTAAAAATAGGAAAACTAACAGTACAAAATTCCTTGTATTTAATTTTTTTATATTTTTAACATCGCCAAGTCTGGTGTAATTTTATGAATAAATAATAATAATAATAAAAATAATTCAATTAATTTTAGTACAAATTTGTAGTACAAATTTATGTCCCATAAAAACTTGAACAACGAAATAAGATATGGTAAAAATAATTATAAGTAACATCAAAGATAATAAATAATACTGAGGATGTTGAGTTTAAAGTCAAAAATATCAGTATATCTAATCGAACAATTAAATTTTGAATAAACCAAAAGTTTGAGATTTTCAAATTATTTATATTCTGACATTGATACTAAACTCAAGTCGATAAATAATTTAATAAGTCGCAAAATTTGTCACCAGATTATCGTAATTTCCCAATATGTTCAAATTTTTATTTATATTCTACAGTATTTCGAAAAAAATAATTTTGCCAACCTGAGCATGTTCAATCATGATTTATTAGTAGCACTTAAAAAGATTAAATCATTTTTACAAATAATCGCACTTTCCTTATTGTGAATATTTTTATCGATTATTAATTTCTTTATATGTACTTTAATGTTTAGCCACATTTAAATATTAAATGGAATAAAACCTAAATATTTTAAAGCTTCTAAAATTTTTAAATTTATTTGTTGCAGATCGAAAGATCTTCTAGTACATTCTCATTTAAGTTGGTCCATAGCTTGACTAAAATTCTCGGAAAAAAATCTATCTAAGAAATATTTTGTATTTTATTTTTATTTATTTCTATTTTGTTTTTACAATTGAATATTTTATACTTTTGCTTCTCCTAATGGAAGTTAATTTAATTCAATAGATAAATAAATAATATTTTTTTACATATATTTTCAATATTAACCAAAAGTTACAACTACAAATCGAATAAAGTGTCAATAAGATAAAAATTTACTTTCTATATTTTTAACACACTTGACAATTGAAAAAAAAATCCTTTTAACAAAACACTTTCAAAAAAATAGATATTCTAATCAAATATTTGAACACATAGTTCATTTTTTGTAGGACACTTTCAATATCGAATGATTATTCTAGAATTTTTTTTATCAAATACTTTAAAAAAAGACAAATAAAAGCAATCATAGACACTTAAATAGGAAGCCATAAAAATTGTACATGAACAGTCGATTCGATTTTTTAATTTTCAAAAATTCAAATTTTTTTACAAACCAAATTTAGAGCATATTTTTGCTTATCTTATCTTAATTCAGTGGTGACAAAGCTTTTTATAGGTCAAAATGAACAGAAGCAGAATGACCAGTAGTAAAGTGAGTTCTTTAGGCTCTCCGTCGATATCATCAAATATGATGTCCAGGATCGCAATGAGCCAAGCAAACTGTTCACCGGGATCAAAAAAACTTAGAACTGAACTACGAAGGGTAATGAGCGACCGGGTTTTAAAAATAACCCGATGCTCTCAACAACAAAATGTTGATAAAATAAAACAAAAAACAGAATTAAATAATTCAAAAAATCTATCTAATGATATATGCGACAATACATCGATTCATATTGAACATTCAAGTTCAACTCCTAACTTTATTAACAAAAATCAAAGCAATTCGGAGCAAAATACTGAATCTTGTTCACTTGTAAATAAAGTTGAAAACACCAATGACTCAATAATGATATCAAGTAATTTTTTTTTTCTATGAAACTTATAAAATTGAACATAAATCTAAAAGTAATTAATTAGATTTGATTAAAATTAAGTTTTTTTTTTTTAATTTTTAATAGAAAATTTTAAATTATTTTACTAGCTTTTAAGGATAAAGATGAATTGCTTGAATTTGTTAAAAAAACGTACGATCAATTGGTAGAAAAAAATAACAATCTTGGTAAAACAGTTGCAGTTATATCCGGTGCCATCAAAGCATATTCAAAAGCCTTCAATTTGGAGTTAAAGGTAATAAAATAATTTTTTAAATGAAGATTAAAATGAGGTTAGATCAAATGAGTTTTAAAATTAGTAATATTATATCAATCAAATTGGATTATGACATAAATTTAAATTAAAAAAAAAGTTGATATTTATTTATTTTATCAATTATAATATTATACATTAAAAAATACTTTTAAAAATTTGAATTTTTAAATTTTAACTTTGGTATAGCAATTAAATTGACAAAAAAAAACATGAAAGAAAGGAATGAGAATTTTGGAAGGCGTTTTAAGTAATCATTTGCTCAAGCCTATTTTTTTGTTTAAAATATAATTCTTGAGGACCAATTTAGAAAAATAATCAAAACATACTTTGTAAAGGTATTAAAAAGTAGCGATGGTTGCTCATGAATTTACTTTTGATTGCGATTTCTTTCAAAAAAATATAAAAATTATTATATTATCAACTATTTATTAAATATATTTTTTTTAAGTAAATTATGACAAATTTTTTTTAATTTTCAATTTTTTAAATTGACTTGAATAATTTTGAAAATTTATTTTATCGTTCTATTTTTGAAAATAAACATATGATTACAGTCGACGCTCGATAATTCGGACCTCGATTATTAGGGCAATTCGGTATTTGGATAGAATTTCTTGGTCCCTACGCCTAAATAAATTGTTTCAGTGTAAAATTACTTCTGTAATTCGAAATCTTATTCCAATTTATTTCGCTTTTCGGACAAAAAAGAGACAATAATTAGGCCTTTTAACATGATAATATTAATTTTTAATTCGTAGTTCTTTATTAAGCGTTACTTTTATAGTGTTTTAATTTTTTTTTTCAATCTAAAAAATGAACACTTAGCCGGAAAAAAATTAAAAATGAACTTAAGATTGAACAAAAGCGTGAGATATTTTTGTATAAAGAAGCAAATCCGTGTTTGGCACAAAAACAATTAATCATTAAGTTTTCAGAAAAATATAAAATTAGAATTCCAAACTCTACTATAAGAGAATTTTAAAAAATAAAGAATGTTACATTAATTTAGAAAATATAAATGATTAAAGAGATAGAGGTGCTAAGTATCCAAAGCTTAGCACCTCAAAATTTTTAAATTTAAATCAATCGTTAATTTTTTCTTATTTCGTTAAATTAATTTTTGCTCCAAAAATTTTTTTGTTAAAATTTTAAATAAAACTGAAAATATGTACTTCATAAAAGAATATTTCACTAATCCGGATATTTAAGAAAAAAAATTAAATTCCGATTAAAATCTAATCCGGAATGTTTTTTTTCGGTCCAAATCATTCCAAATTATCTAGGGTCGACTGTAACAACTATAGATAACAGATAAAACTTGATATTCTCTTTTAAATTCGAAAAGAAAATTTAAATGTTTAGCGTCCTTCTCATAGAATTTTGCTTTAAATTTATTTTTTAGAATTACACAATAGTCTAAAAATGTTTTCTATTTTTTTATCTAACAGCAATTTATCTTTAAATTAATTTAGAATTTGATTTCTGATATATTCAAAGAAAACTTGATTCGGACTCAAATTCAATTAAAACAACAATACAAAGGAAATGAAACAAGCGAAAATTTAAAAACAGAGTAATTTTTGTCGATTTATTAATTTAACCAATATTTCTTAAAAACTCAGTAAAATTTAATTAATGAATTTTCATAATGAATATTTTAATTATTATATTTTTTTTATATCGGTATCATCAATTTAGTCACTCATATTTTAAAAAATTCTTGGAGCTTAGACTTAAAATTCTCATTAAAATAACAGTATTTTAATTTAAAATGAGTTAGCAGAATTGTAAATTTTTTGATATTGACAGAACAAAATATATAATTCGATAACATGTTTATAGTATCTAAAATGTATTTATCAAGGCAGCAAAAAAATCAAAATCTGTATAAAATTATGGCCCATTAAAATTACTGATTATCAAGAAGTTTTAGTGAATTCATCATTTTTTTAATACTAAAAAAAATACTAATCTGAAGGGCTCAAATTCAAGTATTGCTTGTACTCGAAGAATACATAAATACGCACTTAATTTCAAACAAAATACCAATTGATGAAGATTTTGTCTGGGAAGTTGCCAACTCAGTCAGATGGATTAGTCAAACATTTAAAGAAAAATTTAAAATTGAAAAGTTTCTTTTCGGCGAAATATATCCGAGCTTTTTTTCGATAGCGCCTGAGCTAATTTTAAGTCTTATGGAAGAACTAGGATATGACAAAGAGGAAAATTTAGACGATAGCTGCAATTCATCTAATCCGGTGTCTGCATCAAACTCTGTGTTGGTCACCCCAAATAAATCGCCCAGTCGGTTGTTAAAAAATGACAACAATTATTCTCAATTTAGTGAGTCATTTTCCATAGAAGAATCGGACAATACTGCCTCTGTTGGTGTTAGTAAATTAAACGCTTTATTCGAAGATTTTTGTTCAAAGAATGAATTTGAAGCAAATGAATCTGATGAGCTTGTTCCAAGCCAAAAAAATGAGGAAAAAGATAATGACAGTGACGATCTTTTAAATGATTTTAAAAAGAAAAAGCAGTAAGCTAAGATTTTTTCACAGCTCAAAATTTCAGAACAAAATTTGGCTAAAACTTTTTTGTATCTAGAATAAATCGTTTCAGTAGTTTTAGTGGTAGTTCGACCACAGGACGCTCAATAGTAATTCAAAGTAAAAAAAGAGTAATTAAAAATATTTATTTATTTTTTAAAAGAAATAAAAAAAAATAAAAAATTGATTTTTAGATGAGGCTCAAAATAAGATCTCCATGTAAAGATTCATCAAGTTCGGTAACGAGTAAAGCAACTGGTGAAAATTTAAAAAAAAGTCCCGGAACCAAAACCCAAAATATACTAACAGATGATGACAATGGAAAAAAACGTCCTAGGACCTACTTGATTACTGATACTCCTGACCACAAACAAAAAACTACAATTATACGAACTAAACAAGAAAAAATTCGGAAAAGATTCTCATTTCAGCCTTTAAGTACCAATTCAAATTTACACAACAACTCTTTACCAGTGATTCCAGACACGCCAGTTAAAGGTAAAAATTAATTCATATTATTTGATTTAATTCATTCTTTATTAAATAGATGACAATCGCTTTATAAATAGCTCAGAACCAATGCCTCCAATTGGAATTATTAGTTCAAGAGGTTCAGATTTTTTCAAGAGCAAAATTTTTTCATCGCCTTCTAAAATACTTTCCCCAAAAAAATCTTAAAATTATTTTGATTATTTTTGTTATTTTTAAGAAATAAAAATTAAAGTTAAAATATCTATATTATGCTCAATTAAAGCAGACTTGTATAGACATGGAAAACAAAACATAATTGGAAAATGGATCCCTTTTTTTTTAATTTTTTGTTATAATTAATTTTTCATTTGGAAGAAAATATGGTTTAAATAAATTTTTTAAAATCCAAATTGTTTTAAATTATCTTATTATTGCGTTTCAATAAAGGGCAAATTTTTTGAATGAAGTTTTTTTGAAAACTTTGTATTGCTTTGATTTTTTAAAATAATTTAATATGTTAAAATTTAAATAATTTTAAATGTTGTTTATCATTTGCTTTAAAATGGGACTTAATACCAACATTATAAAGGTTTTATAATTTACCTCTAATATTAAATTAAATTAAAATGGATAAGCTTATAAATTCAAATATAATTTTTTGATGAGATAGCCAAAAGACTTGAGTCTTTATAAATAAAGCAAAATATGAAATTACTGAGAATTTTTGCAGAGATTTGTGCATTTGAACTAAATCTCAGGTTAATATTCCTCAGTAAAAAAATTCTAAAAAATCCAGCCAACTAATTTTGATGTTCATTAACTATTTATATTAAATTCATTGCTTTTTTCTCGAAACTGATGACCGTCGATATAACATGACAAAACTGCATGCTTTTAATGGAGGTTTCTTTACTAAGAGCTAAAATTTATCGATACAAAACTTGAATTATTTGAACACTGAAGAACAGAGGACTTTGAGTCTAAATAATTGGTCACAGTTAATTCAAGTATATTACAAATAAAAAAATCATAATAAAATCACATTTCTGTGATTTTGTATTAAAAAAATAGTTGACATAAAAGAATAACTCCGTTCCGGTATTTTTAATATGATTAACACATTTTATTTTTTAGATTCATTATTTGATTAAGAAATTTTTTAAAATTTTTTTTAATATTTTATTAAATTTCTAAAATGTTAATAGATTACGCAAATATTTATCATTTAAATTTAGATTGCTTTAAAAGAAAAAGATTCGTTTAATCAGATTACTAATTGTTAGATTTTATAGCCTTTTAACTAAATAAATATGTAATAAAAAAACAAAAAAAAAAAGTGATTTAAGATTCAAAAAAATTAGCAATAAATTTAAATTGAAAGCAGTTTTATTAAAAATCTTTTATCAAAGCTCTTTTATCTAAAACATGTTGTACGTAATTTTTTTAAATTAAAACCGCATTTGAATTTTTATTCATCATGTGAATCGAAGTAATCATCTTAAAAAAATATATATAATAGGTCTCTGGTTTCATTAGCTATTCTTGACTATTTTAAAAAAATTAAAATAACTAAATATCAAGCTAAACCATTTAGGCGTTTAATAAGAAAAATTTTAGAGATTCAATGAGAATTTTAATCAAAAATTTACATATATAAAATAAAAATCTAATCTTTACATTATTAAGCCTGAAAAGCAAAAAAACAGTCGGAATTTCCAATTTAATTGAGGATTTTCTCGTTAATCAATCATGTCTCATTGCCGACCATCAAAAAGAATACTAAGATTAAATTTTTATCAGACTTTATTGATTTATAGTCAAAAATTTGACCATATTGAGGCCTTATTTTAATAACTGACACATTGTAAAGAAAAATAAAACCTTAGACTCATTTCTCAGTATTCTAAATAAAATCAACAATCTTTATTTACAAAAATTATTTTTTATTTTAGAAAAGTTTTTGCTAAAACAAGGCTAAGTCCTGTAAGATCCAAAGATAAACAAAAAGAACAAATATTGTCATTAATTTCTTAAGGTCATTCTTGGGTTAGTAAGCCAAAATTTTATTTTTCCTCAATTCAAAATAGACATTTATCATCACTGATTTTATGTTTACTTTAACATGTTTCTATCAAATTCCAGCTGATTTTGTGTTGTATTAACAAACTTTATCTTTAAAACATATTTATAGACTATCATATAGCAACAGGCTGTTAAGTTATCATATTTTTTTAATCAAAATAGTATAAAGTTTGTTAAAAATTTACAATTAATTAGTTACATTTGCAGATAGGAAAATTAAAGATCGGGTCATTTATCTTAGCGTTTATTTTTGGTGGAAGATCATGTTTCGGTTTAGGATTACGGCCCAAAAAAAGATAAATGCCTTAGATAAATTGATTGAGATATAATTAAAATTTGTTTCTTTTAATTTTATGAGGAATATATTTTTTATGTTGGTCAGAAGTTTAATCAAGGGATTTATTATGCTTCCAAGTCAAAAATATAATCGGATAGAAAATTACTGATAAACAATTAATTTGGAGCAAAATATTTAAATTTCTAGTAAATAAACAAATTTGTATGGATACTAGAGTTCTTTAGACTGAATAGATTCTGACACAAGCATAATTTGGTTTGGCTGAAAGTTCGATATTAATTCGGAAGGCTGAATTTTAAACTCTAGCCAATTGATTTTTCATTTCTAGACTATAAATAAGAAACTAAATTGCAGCAAATTTCACATAGAGTTTGATTCAGAAATTTTAGATAGCTAAAAATGAGCGAAGTAAAGCAGAACCAAGCGATCATTGAAGATTTGGCCAAATTTGAGACCAATGCTCTGAAGCATGTTCAAGTTGCGGAAAAGATTAATCTGCCGTCTAAGGAAGACATTGAGTCAGAAAAAAAGCACATCAGCTTGGTCAATGGCGTCGAGTCATTTGATAAAAATAAACTAAAGCCAACAATCACCCAAGAGAAAATTGTTTTGCCTGATAAGGAAGGTATGCTATCAGATTTTAAAATGAAAAAATTTATTTTTAACTTATTAAATTCAAGCTATTGAGAACGAAAAAAGAAACAAAACTGAAAGCGAAATTTAAACCACATTCTTCAACTGAATTATTCAACATGATTTTATGATTTTCTAGATATTGTTTTTTATTTTTTAAAATTACTTAGGTTTTGATGTCAAAATAAAAAGTTTCTAAAAGAACAAAATTATATTTGTTTAAATTCAAACAGAATTTCAATTTTTCTAATGTCAGAATTTGATGAAATCCAAACTCAACTTTTAAAAATCAAAACGATTTTTTCTAATTTAAAACATATCGTTTAAAAGGTTAAAAAATGAAAATGAAAATATTTTGAACACTTAAATTTTCAAAAGGTAAAATTATTTAAATAAAAATGAAAACTATTTTTTAATTTTAGGGTTCCAATTACTGATTCTTTTTATTAAAAGCTGTAAGCTAATTTTTCTTGTCAATTATTTATTCATTTTCAATAAGTTTTACATTTTTGATAAAATATTTTATTTTTACTTTACATGTGCTCACATAATACATGACCGATTTCTGAAATAGTTATCATTTTTTAAATTTTAATTTGTGAGATCTTTGAAAAACTAATGATCATAGAAAAAATGTGACAAAATTGAATAAAATTTTTTTATACCAAATATTAACAGTTAAATAATAATAAATAATTAAATAAAATATTTATTTTATTTTTTTTAAATGAATTCTTATAGATCTGTAAGTGTTTAAGTTCAATACTCTTTTCTTTTTTACTAGAAATTCTCTTATTGAACAAGAATTAGATTGAGCTTTCATTTGCTATCTTTTGCAGATAAAAGTACACTCTTTCATAATTTAGACCTTTTCAAAACGTCTTGTTTTTTCTAGCCAAATAAATAAAAGATTTAAAAGTTTAGGCCTAAAATTAAACTTTTACACAATTTTTGAGGGTTCTCTTGAGGATATTCTAATTAAGAATCTTTAGGAAAATGCAAATTAAATTATTCAGTCAAGACTTTTAACTCGACATTTAATTAAAAATTTTAATATCTCAAATCAGATTAAATTTAGTTTAGCTAGATAAAATAATACATGAATAGTGTATACTTAAATTATTAAAAAATTTTATTAAAATTAATTTATTTTTTATATTCTATTCTCTTTTTTATAAATAAAAATTTTCAAAGTGAGATCAGCTTTTTAATTGCTTTACTTTCAATTTTTTTTATTACTTCTAGTTCCAGTATCATTGAGACACGAACGACAAGTCATGTAAACAATACTCAGCAAAGCAAAATACCACAGCTAGCCAGGTCTCTTTTATTAAAAATATTTTTATTAAATTTTTAATAATTAATAAACAAATTAAAATTCATAATTTTTTAGTTCGTTTTTATTTGAAAAAAAATCAATTAAAAACCGATGAAACTTTTATTATTCATCGATGAATCATAATGAACTCACTCTTTATTGATGAAAATTCGTTTAATTTTATTTTTTTATTGTCGCAACATCAAATTCTAATTGACTAGGTAAATTTACTTAACTCTTTTATTCAAAAATTTCACTCTCATCTTCACTTTAATAATTTTTGTCTTAATCTTCAACAGTCTCTTCTAATTATTGATAATATCTTGTTAATTTGGTTCCAATTTTTGGATCAAATAGAAAGAGAACCCTTAAGATTTAAATGTTTCTTGCTTAGCATTTCAAAATCGCTTATCTTTTGAAAAATTTCGATTTTGATTAAATATAAATATTTTAAAATGTCTTTATAACTGAACCGGTAGTGTCGTTGTTATTCTAAAGGATATTTTTATTTTAATATGAATGATAAAGTACGAGATATACTAAGGTAAACTTAAAGCATTTATCCTAAACAAAACCTGTGAAGCTGCATTAATTTTTTGCTAAAAAAATCACTTTAACCCTTAGAGCATAAAACTACTAGTCAACTTTTTTCAGTTTAAATTGACTTTTTAAAAATTATTAAATAAGGTAATAAAGAATTAAAAAATTTCCACCAAGTTACATCAAATGTTGAATTTTGGAAGAAAGCAGGCGAAGAGTTTCTCAAATTTTAAAATGGGATAATTTTTGATAGGATTTGTATTAGATGTGATCATAAATAAAAATATCATGTCATCACATCAAAAAGCAAAACAAATGAAAAGAAAGGTTGAAAAAAAATTCACTCCACCACGTCGGTCCATAGCTTTGGATTCTACTAAGTTAATGGAAAGAATACTTTAAAGAATCCATAAATTCAAAATTTTAGAAAAAATTATGAAATTCGACATAGGTTATCTTGAACAGTCTAGTAGAGGTAACTGGTTTTAATATTTTCAAAATTAAATTTTATTTAAAAAAAAAATAACATAAAATTTAATTTCTAATCATCAAAAGTAAAATAATTTATTGAAAAATTAAATTTATCAAATTAATCCTTTAAAAATACAGCTCCTGATTTCTATTCCAATACTCTAAAAAAATATACATAATTCTTTTGGGATTTTTTGATGTTGTATTTATTCATTTTCAGCTTCGTCTGAAAAATTCTGCAAATTGTGGTTTATTGAATCAATCAACTTTGAATTTAAGTAGTCTTGTGTTAAGCTATGAAGTTCTAATGGTTGATGGTTTGAAGTTATATTTTTGACCCTTTAGAAAAAAATTTTAATTTAATCATATTTGAGAATGTGATAATAAATACCAAAATTTAGCTTCAAATTTTGCATCAGCAATTATTGGCAAGATTATAATATCCGATTGAACCATAAAGTCATATTCAGCTCTACAGTTTAAATTAATACAAAATTCTCTGCTTAAAACTTAAATAAAATTAAATAAAAATTAGAAAAATTTAAATTAAAAAAATTGAATTAAATGATAATAAGATGCTAGATAATTCCGGTTTTAGCTGAGAGATTTGAGTAAAAATATTCCAGAAATACAACTAAAATAACTAAACTTCTGATTCCTAATAATAAGAAAATTAATCTTTGAATAAATTTTAATTTTATTAATAATTCATTAATGTAATTATATTTAACTTGCATTTTTTGTATATATTTGTTTTATTTTTTTAAAAATCTAATACTAATCAATTTCCATCACAAAATTTGACTATACATTCTAATATTACCAGCCGTAGCGTAAATGTATATTTCAATACAATACTTAGAGAGAAGGTTTCCCTAAAATACGGATTTTTACTATCTAAAACACTGATCTGGATCGAAAAAATTTACAAAACAAAATTTCACTTTATGTCTGATTATCACAACTGCCTAATATGTATTGGACTAAGAGTGATGAATGCGTATTTGGTAGAGTAAAAATGTGCATAATAAATTCTTTAATTTTATTAAAATATTCTTCTTATTTTCCCATAGTTGTTTGAAGCCACAAGTTTTAAGCCAAGTTCTTACTCTAATCTAAGAGAAAAAAAATTTAAGTCCGGACTAGGACTTTAATTCCTTTTATAGCGTAATGTGTTACCATAGGTGATCTCCTTGAAGACCACCTCCGCAAGCTTGCTTGCCGTAGCTTATTATTATTATTGTTATTATTATTTTTATTACTATTATTATTAAATATAAATTTCTCCTCCTTTAGGGTTTTGAATATCAGTGAATTTTTAAGTTGAGGGATCGAAATTTGTCAATTTATTGAATTCTTCTTCCGTGCGAAGATCATGGATAGCGTTCTCCAAAATGATTGGCATTCTAAGAATAAGAATAAGTTCTGATTCTGAATTGTTGATTTGGCGACGCAACTCATTCATTTATAATGGTTCTTTCTAGGTTGCCCCTTGAAACTGGATCTAGATGTTTGCCACCTAAAATACCTAGAAAGAACCATTATAAATGATTGAGTTGTGTCGCCAAGTCAATGATTTTTACATTCACTTAGAGAAATTATTCAAAATTTTGTATTTTATAATAGTGACAAGAAATTTCAAGATTTATACAAAACTGATCGTATTTGAATTCTCAAAGTTTTAGATTTATTTGTTGGCCATTTATACGAAAAATATTCATTTATTTTTTGGTTCAACAGAAAGAATCGTTGTAATAAAAACTTAACTAAAAATTAATCTTCAAAAATCAACTAGTTAAAAAAGATTTCATTTGGTATTATTTGTAGATCTATTCCGCTGTGCAAATAACTGTTCAGACCTTTTAAATTATTATATAACTACCAATGTAAATTTAACCAGCATATATTCTGTTTTTTTTATTATATTTTCCTTCGATAGCTAAACAAAGAATCAAGCCTAAAAGGTGGATGAAAGGAATCAGATAACTTTCAAGCGTGCACAAATTTTTAATTTTATAATAAACTTTTCTTTTTTTTTGTGCCGCTATACTAGTAAAATAAATCAAATTTTGCTACAAAAATTTTACATAAAAATTTTTTTAATAAGATAAAAATTACCTTTTAGGTGAAAGATCTTTATTTTTTGTAATAAAAATTAGGAGAACAATCTGTTTAATTGACTGTAGAAGAATATTCGTTTACGTAAATGCTAATAGCTTTTTTTAGCAAAATAATTAAATATTTTAATTAAATAAAACACCTATTGGGTAATAAAATAAAAAACAAAAAATGAAGAAAAATATTTAAAAAATGAATAAATTTTAAATTACAATAAATCAAAGGTATTTGGACAGTTTATTTGTCAATAATGAATTTACTAGCATTATTTAAAAGAGGTCAGTTTCAAGTCACGATTTAAATATTTAAAATAAAATAATATAATTAAAAATGAAACAAAAATAATTTCTACATTTTTTTATTAGATTTTTTTTATTTTTATTATGTGATTGTTGGAAATTATAATTAACTAACTCTTATTTACGATGCAATTATTTGTTTTTTAAATTATAATTTTGAAAAAAAATAATCAAAAAAAATTCCAATGTAAATTATCTTAATTTTTTACTTAAACACAATTAAATTCTTCTAAACATTTGAATATTAAAAATAATTTCATATTTTAATAAGCTTCACACATAAATTCTATTAAATCTAGACCTTACCTGGAATAAATTTACAGTGAAAAATTTTAAACCTTCTATTCAACTAAAAAAAATTATATACATACCTAACAAGACAATATCACTAGTTTTAATGGCAAGCAACGATTCTTCCATTGTATAATCATCGACATGTTTAAACCAGACTAAAAATTCATTTGATTTCAAAATATTAGAGAACTCTGAACAAACTTTGAAACTGTCAAAATCATAACAAATAAAAACTTTTCTTTTCGAAGTTGTTTTTATGCCCAGACTGTTCAATCTTTCAATGACTTTATCTTTTTCAAACATCCAAACAATTCCCTCGCAGTACCTGATCAAATTTTTGTTCGGATACTGGTAGATTATAACTTTTTTGACTATATTTAAAATTGACTCATCTTCGAATTTAAAATCTTTGAAAAAAGACATTTGAAACAAAATACGCGCTGCATATTCGGCCTCGTGGTCATTACCAATCATTAGGATATTTTTCATGCACCTCTGAAAATCATTCTTTTGCACAATCACCTCATTTTCTTCGTCATTCATCAAAAAGAAGAGTGTGTCCAAAAGTTGAATTAGATTGAGATGAAAATCTTTGCCCAATGCCAAACTTATTGGCGCCTTTCGTGAAGAATCAAAGTAAATTGGAAAGCTTTTGATGCTGTTCATGCAGCTAATTACAATCTCTATTTCAAGAAATAGCTGATCTATGAACAAATTTTTACTAAAAGTATCTGGAATATTTGAATATTTAGATATGAACATGTACGATGCGATCAAGTGATGATCGGTTTTTTTGCTCAATTTCATGATGGCCAAGCAAACTTTGTCCAGTCTTCTAGTGTCAATTCTAACAGTCTTTTTCAAATTGTCAATTAATTCGATTGAGTTTTTTAAAAAATTAGACACTTCCTTGGACCATAGTTTATCCTGGTTGATTATGTTTATGCAGTCCAACAGAACATTTGTGTCTGAAATTACTTCTAGTATGCAATTGGCATGGTTGGAGACAAAAAGTTTTCTGAATACTTTCGAATAGTAGCTGAGAGTTGCGAACACTTGAGTCAAAGTCATAAACATTTGGGCTTTTCTTTTACTATTTTTTTTGTCATTGTCCATCAATGTATAGTGGTGGTTGTTCAAAAGTTTGCCATTGAGTTCTTTAAAATAGGTCTTGGCGCCGTCTTTGAGCATGGCGAGCAAAAGTTTGTAATAATAAATGGTCTCAGGGTATGTGAACATGGAAATTAAGGTGTAATTTCCCAATATTTCTTTGGTTAGACATTTATAAAAATTAAGCGCCTTTTCCAGTCTGGTCTCTGAATTTATAAGTTTGTGTAAGTTGCCATCAGACGAAATTTGCTCAATCTGGACTCTGAGCTCATTTTCTATATCAGGTTCGGGATATTCACCGCTTAATTTTTTGGTCACACGAGTCTTTAGAGTAGCGAGACAAAAGTTTTTTTTCGAGCTGTTCACATTTTTAGTTTCGATGGCAGATGTTTTGTTAACAGAAGAATAATGAATTAAATTTTTTATTTTCTTCATCGAAAAAATATAAAAGAAAGAAAATAAAAAAAAGTTGTTTCTTTCATAAATCAATTGCACTCAAGTTTTTCAAGCTTTTCTAATTTGTTGGTAAAAATTAAAATATGGCTCAAATCAACTTTACCATCTTTGTTAATTGATGAATAGAAATATTCAGGTGAGGTTTTATATACTTTAATTAGTTGAGTTAATAATTCGCCATCGTAATGATAAAATTGCGAAGCAATATCTACATGTATGTCGGATTCGATTAACCACTCTTTAACATCCTTTGAATAAAATTATTTAAATTAATTAATTTATTTAAGTTTTTAAATGAAAAATAGTTAAAACACTATGTTACGCTTGACTGAAATTAATCTTCAGAATTTTTTTTTCAAAGCAAGTTAAATAGATTTAAGATTTAAGAAATTTTACTTAAACCAGAAAAATAATTTTTTCTTTTAATATTTAACTATTTTTATCATAATTTCCAAACATTAAAATATTTTAACAAGAAAATTATTCTTTTACTTCATTGGTCCAGTTTTCAAGCGTTTTATCAAACTCGTTAATTTTATTTGGAACAGATACACTTTTTGCTGTGATCATGTTGTCTTCACATATCTGCTCATCTATTTCAAGTTTTAATTTTTTCATGCACTCTTCAAATGGATATTTGGAAAAGTTAACAAAAATTTTTGTTCCCAATATTATTCCCAACCTTAAAATTTGTTTCCAAGATTATATATTTTATTAAGAATATTTTATAAATTTTTTTAAATTTTGGTTATGATTCCAAACTCGATCTAATTTTTAAATTGTTTTACTAAAATTTACTTTTCGGACTTTTTGAGAAACAAAATTTTCTCTTTTTTTTTAATTTTCCGAATTTAGTTGACTAAATTTTATCAATGAAGTTAAAATATTACCAAAGACCAAATTAAATTAAAGTGGGATCTAATTAAAGAAAAAACCACATGGAACTATTTATTAAAAAAGATAAGATTACTCATCTAATATTTTATAAATCGATAAAGTCAAATCAAGATGAATGAAATATACTGAAAAAATATAAGCATTTTTGTAAAATCCAAAAAAAATTCTAAACAATAAATAAATTAAATTTTTTTAATTCATTTTAAATTTGAATTAAATTCATTAAATTTTTGGTCAGTTTTTGACAAAATATAAATACAGATTTTAAGCAGAGATTTAAATTAAGAAAATCCTTTGCACAATAAATTAAATTTTTTTTCCAAATCTTAGAATTTTTAATTAATTTAAAGTTAAAGATTTTCAAAATTGTTATGCTGAATGAAATTCAAAATAAAATAAATAATATTAAACAATCTTGTAAAATCGAAATATTTTTTTTAACAGATTTTTATTCACACAATTATAAAATTGACTAAAATTTCCTAAATAAATTTAATGATTCGAAAACTTTTTAACTATAGTTCTATTTCGCCAAAATTAACTAATAAAACAAATTATTTAATATAATAATCAAAATATCTAACTTTTTAACAAAAAGAAATAAAAAAAGCAAGCTATTTTCTAAACAAATTATCTTAATTATTAACAAAAAAGTTGATTTCACATCAAATTGGCATTTATAGTATTAACCTTTTTTTTTAATATTTAGTGCGCTTTTTTTGCTTTTATCCTTGATTAAGAAACCTAATGTCCCTTAAGCACCATATAAAATAAAATTAAAAATAAGTTTACCAAAATTCTAAAATCAACGAAGCTAAATAATGGAAGATTTAAAAAATTATTGAGCTTAAATTAACAAAGTTGGATGAAAATTTATTGTACCTGCTAAAATTTCTTAAAAGAATTAATTTTTGAACATATTTTTTTTTATACACGAGTTAGCTTTTTTGATATTCATTTTATAATATAATAATCAAAATATCTAACTTTTTAACAAAAAGAAATAAAAAAAAAACTTTTTTCTAAACAAATTATCTTAATTATTAACAAAATAATTGATTTTACATCAAATTGGCATTTTTAGTATAATTTTTTTTTTCACTTTTAAGTTTTTTTTGATTATTCTTTAAAAAATTTAAAGATTTTTGACGAAATTATTTATTTTGAAATTCTTTATTTAAAAAATTATTTAATGGCAGTTATTTAAATACTGAAAATCGCGATCAAAAATCGTATAAAAACGGAACTGAAGATATCGTATCAAAGCAAATTTTTTAATTTTTAATAATATCATATTTGTTCGATCGGAAATTTGAAAATTTTTTTAGAATTTTAGCATTACTTGTTTTTAGTTTAATAAAAAATTTATAAATATTAAAAATATTAAAATATAAATATTTTCGATTTTTTTTCACAATTTATAGGTCATTTTTAAAATACTCACTCTTTATTGACCCAGACTGCAATTTCTGGAATTTCTGAAAGAAATTATATATTCTTTTTATTTCCATCAAATCATATATATCAGAAATTAATGAAATTAGATATTTCTCTACAAATGATTCTTTTAATTTTAGGCAAGTGTCACTCTGTTAGATCAAGATGCCTAAAAAAATTAACCATTTTCAACTTATTTTTCTGAATAGTTACATTTTTCAACATGTGAATCTAGCTTAATTGGGTTTTGTGAATTTAAAATGCAAAGTGAACAAAAAATTTACATTTTTTAATAAATTAAATAAAAAAGTTAATAAAAAATACTAGAAAAAATACTGCAAGATAGTGCAACATACTTTGTTGCACCTTTTTTTCCTAAAATAAAATTTTTATTTTCTTTTTTTTTTAGTAAATCAAATCAATAATCTATTTAAATCGTATTGGTTCTTTATTTTTGTCATTTTTTACATGAGAAAAAATATTTTAGGTAAAAAATGTGCAACAAAGTATGTTGCACTATGTTGCATAGTTTGTTCTAATATTTTTAATTACCTTTTTTTTAAATTTTAAAAAAATGAAGAATTTTTATTCAATTTGTATTTTAAATTCACAATACCGCTTAATTGAAACATATTTTTTTTCAACATTTTAAATAAAAATTGACAAAAACTTATTTTATATTTTCGCTAATTTGGTCAAATCTTACCATCCATCAGGAGCATAGTTCTTTTGCATCAGCAAAGGAATAATTGGTTTTCGTATGTTAAAAGCGTATTCAGCTTCCGCTCTACAATTCGGACTTTGCTTTTCATTAAATCAAATAAAAAAAAATTTTTACTGAATATTTCTAGCAAACCTTGTATTTTTCGGTCATGCACATTAGGACACACTTTGAATTTTCGATAGCTTTAGCCATCGATTCTAGCGATGAGCCGCGGATATCTTGAACATCAATCCATATTTTGTGACCATCTCTTTCCAACTCCTCTTTAATTTTCAGACACAAGTCTCTGCTTTCTTTGTTGTAACTGATCATTACATGATCTTCCTTTGAATCAGACTTATTAAAAGTGATACCAGAGTGATTGCCCATTTTAAACTCAACTTGATCCGAATTATTTGAAATCAATTTGCTGATCCAGAAAATACCAGCAACATTTCGTCTCAAAAATTCATCTGAATCACTGTTCAAGTGATTAAGTGACTCAACTATTTCATTGTCGCCATTTATTTTCTGACAAACTTCTCTGTCAAAACAGAGCTGCCATAACAATTTTGTAGCATATTGTTTCTCCAATTCATCTCCATATTTCATTATTAAACTCAAGTGTTTTTTTAGTCCATGTTCTTGGTAAATTTTATATTTCATGCTATCACTTGCTGCAATATTATTCAACGATTCCAGTAATTCTATTAAATTAAACTGAACCTGGTTGTAAGCATATTCTGCCTCGCTGTTATCAATATCGTCCGGAATTGATTTTTTTCGTTTGGCCATTTTTTTGGTATAGAACCCAATTAAATCAACTATTTCTTTGATTATTGACTGAATACTTGACAAATTTTGCATATCTTTTTCATTAGTAACACTCACTATGGTCAAATAGCTAAGAATTAAAATATTTGGGTACTTTTTTGTATGACCTGTTAGATTGATAAGGCATTCTTTAATGTGGAGCTCATCTCTTTCCTTGTTAATTTCGTCACTATGTTCGCTTATGTTTCTTATACATCTGACAACAGATTCCACAAGTTTAGCCCCTATTTTTACCCTACTTTTATCGTCATATTTGAGGTTCAGACCATTTTTAACAAAATCGTTTGACAAATATTCAAGCAAGACTTTAGTACCACTTTGTCGATGGAATTCAGAGCTGAATATTTTCGATTTTCTGGTAAGATAATTGATTACATCAGTCAAATAATAGATAAAATAGAATTTGATCTTGGGATATTTTTTCGAGATTTTATCATCATTTTTTAAAAACTCATTATTGTTGACAAAGTATTGGCACCCTTCATAGCAGTCTTGAAAAATTTTCGAAAGCAATACATCAAATTTAAATTCATTGACTAATTTTGGTTCTCTTAACAATTTTTGGAAATTTCTAGAATTTGACAGCTTATTCAAAAACAATGCTGCTTTAAGACTGGTTTTGTCTGAAGTTAATTCATTTGGTGTTTTAAAATTATTCAAATAGTTAAGAGAATATTCCAATTTTTTCCAATTTTCGTCCCACGATTCAAGCAATTCGACATCATCCAAAAATTCGTTATCCATTTTTTCCAGTATAAAAATTTGAAGCTTTAAAATTTAAAAATAATAAAAAATTATAAAAGTAAAAAATGCATAGCTAAAATTTATTGATAATTTTTTGTCAGATTAATATATCTATGGTAACGTAAGAATTTATTCAAATAAAATTTTTATAGCTTTTAAATTTGTCATTGTAAAAAAAAAATCTAAAAATTAAAATAGACATGGTTGTGGCTACAAAATTAAAGGCTATGTTGATAATAAATGTTTTGTAAGAACGAATCTCGAATTCAATGTGAGGAAATTCGATCAATGCATTAATGGCCACCAAGATAAATGAAAACAAAATTATCTCATCAAAACGAATTGGGGCAAATATGTTGCTTAAAAAAAATATAAAAAAATAAAATTTGTTAAATATTTCATGATTTTTACTTGATTAAGAAAATCAAAAGAAGATTAAATATGGCCCACGATATAACAATGTTGATAAAAGTAATCAAAACATTTTTGCCTTCACTTAAAGCTCTATAGTTACTTGAAGTCTTAAATGTGGATCTAAAAAAATTAAACATTCACAAAATTTTTGAAAATTAGCCAAAAATTTACTTGAACCATTTATTTCCAAAAAAAGGATCTGAATACCATATAATACCAAGAGTGAAATTTAAGACAGTATTGATGGTCAAAGATGATATTAAAGCAATTATATTCATCTCTAATCTTAAATATTTTTTCGGATTTTATCAAATAATTTTAATATTTTTTATTCATAGTCTCTTATGGAAATATTTTATATCCAAGAGAATTTTAAATTAATTTCAATGTTAAATTGACTTTAAATATTATTTTGAGCAAAAATTAAAATTTCTTTATTTAAAAAAATAAAGCTAATTAAAGTACACAAAGTATAAAATAAATAAATATAAATTTTAATGGAATGTTAAAGTGAATTTACAATTTATTAAATCTAATTCAGATGCTTTATTGAATCAAATTTTATAATACCAATAAAATAAGAAGTGTACCCCAATATTGAAAGCTTATTTTGCAGAAGTGTTTACATCGCTGAACTCAATAACTTGAATTTAAACATTTTAAGTATTATTTGATTGCCCAGTTTATGTGTAATTGCTATTTTAATTGATTTTTTTGTTGACGGAATTATTAATCGAAAACAATTTGAAAAATATTCGCATATCAAAAGTATTTATGAATCAGGTTTTAATTATCAATAATATACTTTTTGTTTTAGTCTTTATAAATTTTAGCCTTTTTTATTAACTTAATCCAGGAAAAAAAAATCGATTTTATTTGATAACTTTTAAATGTGTTTTTATTTAAAAATTTAAAAGATCCGGTTCATTTAATTATAAAAATCTAATAAATTACTTCTTTAAAACCAATAATATAAATTTGATTATTAAAATTTTTAAAATAAAAAATGCAAAAATCAAAAATTTCTGATTTAAAACAAATTATATTAGAAAATGTTGAGACATCAACCAGTCACGGAATACCAAACATTTTTCGAAGTAAAAATATTATCCTCAAGATTTTTTGGACTATTTGTGTAATGGGATCATTTGGTTATTGTGTTTATTGTCTATCACGAAATTTTAAAGACTTTTTCGAATACAAAACAAATACTCAAATCAAATATGAACGAGTTAACCAAATCCAGTTTCCAGCAATTTCTTTTTGTCATCAATATCCATTTAACATAAATTCAAAAAGTAACCTAATTGACATAATGAAAGACGGACTTTCTCAATTGACTTCATTTGTATATCAGCCGGATAATATTTTAAATTATAAAAATCTTATGGAGTATGCAAAGTATTTTATACAGAATCAGACAATTGTTTTCGAAAATGAATTAGAATCGATTGCTTTTACAATTGATTTTTTGCTTATTAGTTGTAAATTCAATCAAAATGAGTGTTCTAAATCAGATTTTGAGACTTTTTTTTCACCAAAATATGGTTTTTGCCATAAATTTAATGCAAATCAAAGCAGAGGTATCAGAAATATTGGAATGACTGGAAAAAAAAATGGTCTTTCCCTTGAATTATATGTTGGTGAACCTACAATAGACTATGATATTGGCAAAACAAGTGGAATCGAATTATTTATACATAATTGGTCAAGTATTCCTGTGGGCGAAGCAGAAGGTATCAGTTTGCCCGGAGGATTCGAAACTAACATTGCCATTAATCAATTTTTTATGAAGAAACAGCCTAGACCATACAGCAGCTGCATAGAAGATAAATACTCGGAAAAATCATTTAATTCACACGTTTATTTGGAGACTGTTCGCTTATATAAACAATATGAACAAAAAGGATGTTTGAACTTATGCTATCATAAAAATATCGAGAAAAAATGTGGATGTTATGATCCTGATTTTTTTTTTGCTGAATCAAATCTATTCTGTAGTTTTGAAGAATTTACAAGTTGTATTTTGGAATACCGAAAAAACATGGCTGATTCTTTGGAAAACTTGGCCTGTTTTGAGCAATGTCCAGAAGAGTGCGATTCAGTCAAGTATGTTTATCAAATTTCGCAATCTAATTTTCCATCGCCATTCTACAAGAACATTCTAATGGAATTCGATAAAGCTCTAAATGATTCTAAAAGAGGCTTTGTTTTTGAAAATCTTGATAAATATGTATTAGCAGTGAATATTTATTATGATGAAATAGCCACTACCACAATCGAAGAAACTCCGGCTAAAACAATAGAGCAATTGGTCGCCGAAATTGGTGGGTTTTTGGGCTTATGCATTGGAATTAGCTTTTTGACTTTAATAGAAATTTTCGACGCAATTATTAAGATTCTGATGCTTTTTTTTAGTAAAAATAGAATCAATAATGAATCAACATAAGATGGCGGATGAAAATTTATAAATTTTTTTTATTTTAATTAGAAACTAAAAGATGCTTAAAACTTTATCAAAATTTTGATCAAACGCTTTTTATTTCAAAATATTTTTAAAGACTCATTTCAAAATATAAAATTTTAATTATTTAAACAAAAATAAACTTTTGAAATTATTAATAAAAAAATGATTTTATTTTTTAATTTAATATAAGTAGTAGTAGTAGTAGTAGTAGTGTGAGCTGCAACACATAAGTGTGAGTGCAGTTCATAATGCTGCACTTTATCAGCTTGCAACCTAAGTTGCATTAAGTAAAAGTTCCTCAGTATCAGATTCTGTAAACAGATCTTCTCCAGGTCTCCGACTTCATATGTCTATCAATTTTGGCCTTAAACTGATTGACCGTATCAGTCCCTACTATTTCCGAGGGTAAAAGGTTCCAGGTTGTAGCTGTTCGGTTAAGTAAGAATTTATCCCTCATTGTCCCTCCCTGCGTATCCCTTGTTATTTGGCTATTGTGTCTCCTGCTTGTCCCCTCACTTACTCCCTCATTCTCTCTAATATCCAAATCTACCTTCTCGAACCCTTTCCTTATCTTAAATATTTGTAATAAGTCCCCTCTTTTTCTTCTTGTTTCCAGGTCTGTTAAACCAAGCTCCCTAAGTCTTTCTTCGTACTCTAATCCTCTTAATTCTTTTACCATCTTAGTCGCCCTTTTCTGGATTCCCTCGACCTTATTAATTTCACTTCTAGTCATAGAATTCCAAACGAAAGCTGGGTACAGCTTTTCAAACAACTCTTTATTAAAAAATTTGAAAGTTTTCCTCATTCTACCTAAAGCACTGTTAGCTTTAGATACCGCTGCTTCTACTTGTTTACTATGCTTCCCATCATTTGAAACCATAATACCCAGATCTTTCTCAACCTCGGATTCCTGCAACCATTCTTTTTCTTCCCCATGCTGAATGTAATATTTGTTTCTAGGGTTCTTCTTCCCGTAATGCATGATTTTGCATTTATTACTGTTTAAGGACATTGACCACTTATTGCACCAGTTATCTATCAAGTTATCTATCTATCTAGTTATTCATTTGATAATTTTTTATTCTTTTTTTCTAATATCTCCATTTCTAGATTTTTTGAAAACAAAGATGTTTAAATTTAAGCTTTAGTAAATCAATTTTTTTTTTAACTTTAGAAGCGGTTCTGACATTTTTCTCTAAAAAGTAACAAAAAACTTTTTTAAATAATATTAAATGCATTTTTAAAAAGACAAAAATATTTAATTTACATTAGAGCTGCAAATTCATTTGCACGAAATTGAATTATATATATCTCACACAAACTTCAATATTCCCTTAGTACACACTATTCATATTTATTTGATGAATGCAAAAATTTCAAAATCTTTATTATTGGAATTTTTTTTTATTCAAACTTAAAAATTGATAATTAGAAATTAATTTTTGAAATTACCATGGCTGATGAAGAAAATCTTACCCTCGAACAAACAGAAAAACTTGTTCATTTTCAAGTAAAATTTTTGTAAAATTTTTGACAGAATTGTTTAAAGACATTATCCCAAAGGAAATAACTCATAACGACTCGATTGAAGAGTGCAAACGACTTCTAGAAGTTTTTCAATGGGATGTTGAAGTGAGTCATTTTTAATATATTAACCGCTTAATTTAATTTTATTAATAAAAAAATTAAAATAAAATTCTTATATTCTTTTTTAAGAAAGCTGTTCAGAACACATTCGAAAACAACTTACCACCATCACCACCACCATCAAGCACTCCACTAAGGCAAAACCAATCTGCTAACTTTTTAAACGAAAATCAAATACCAAATGTCAATTCCGAAATTCAATCATCCATTTTTAATGACCAAGCAGTCGCACCTCAAGGATTTTTTCAGTGGACATTCACGCTCATTTCTCTTCCTTTTCGATTCTTTTTCAGAACCCTCCTAGACCTAGCTACTTTTTTTCTTTCCTTTTTTGAAGATGAGTCCATTCCTGAAAACTATGACCCTAATGCAAATGTTGCGGAATTTATTAATTATTTTGATGAAAAATTTGGTACCAATCACCCCGACTTTCTTAATCTATCTTATTCTCAGGCTCTCGATTTAGCCAAAAGGGAGCTTAAATTTTTAATTGTTTACATTCATCGTAATGAAGACACCCAATCAATCAAATTAGCAAAGTAAATTAATTTTATTATTTTACAAAATTAAAATTTTAAATTAAAAGTGAAAATCTTACTAATCAAGAATTGATATCTTATGCCCGCCAAAAGGAAATTTTGTTCTGGGCATGCACAAAGAACTTGCCAGAAGGTCGAAAGGCCTACAAGTCTATAAAAGCATCGAGGTGTCCAGCTTTGGCTATTCTTTTACCCAAACGTAACAAAATGACCATCGTTACAAAGATTGAAGGCCCAATTCCTGCTAGCAAGCTAATAGATGGCCTCAGAAAATTAATAAGCGAACAAGAACCCGAGCTGATTGTAGCTCGTACCGATAGAGATGAGAGGGTTCAGACCCAGCAGATTAGACAGCAGCAGGACGAAGCCTTTCAAGAATCACTCAGAATCGACAGAGAAAGAGAAAGGAAAAAACAAGAGGAAAAGGAAGCTTTGCAAAGAGCTGAAGAGCTTGAGAGACACAGAATCCAAGAAGAAGAAGACAATCATAAGGTAAAAATTTTAATTTTCAATTCTAATGTAAAATGTTTTTTTAGAGAAAAATTGAGCGAAAGGCCGAGTTAAAAAAAATTTTCGATTCGAAGCCCGAGCATGATGCAAAAGACTCGGAAGCGATAAAAATTGGATTCAAATTTCCTGATGGATCTAGAGTTAGCCGAGTATTTCTTAAGACTGAGCCATCAGGCGAATTGTACAAATTTGCATTCAGTAATGATCAATGTCCGCTCAATTTTGAATTGAATTTATTGCAACCAAATCGGAAAATTGAATGCTCTGAAGATTCTGAGACATTAATCCAAGATGTGGGCATTGATAAACCAATAATGATTTATATTTTAGACCAAGATGCTTAGAATGATACAATTTTTTCATAAATAATCTAACTAACTGATTGTTGTTCTATCAATTTTTTTTCTCAATAACCGATATTTAATAAATGAAAAGTTCTTGTTCAATAATAATAATATTTATTCATTACTCATCTTGATGGCATAACTGTACCACGTTTTCTTAAATTATTTTATCATGTAAATGATGATTTTTTTTTAATTTTCTATTTGTTTTATATAATCTAGTTATAAATTTTTTTTTTCTTTTTTTAATTAGGATTAATTGAAAGAAAATAAAATTCAAATTATTTGAACAATTTTTATTTATTCATCAAATAAATTATAACTAAAGTCTTTCAAATTTTTTTGTTTCCAAGCAATAAATTAAAATATTTAATGTAATAAAATTCATTTTAGTTAGCAAGAAATAAGAGTTACTAAAATTAATTAAATTCAAATTCAAAAAAAAAATTAAAATCTGCTGATAATTTTTGTTGATTTAGCAAAATAAACAAAAATATTTTTGATGTTTTAAAATGTTGATTCTATTTATATTAATCAATTTTAATAAATTATGTGTCAATAAAATTTTAACATTGGCGATGTTTGTTACAATAAAAAAATATACTGACTGAATAAATAAAATATCCAGTATTTTATTTACAAAAACATATATTTTGAATAAAAATTAATTATGAAAAAAATCATTTTAAAGTAAATTTAAGTCTAATCTAACAATAAAATAGGCTTTAAATTCTTTTTAGCACTGATTTTACTTTTTTTATCACCAAAAAATCTCACTTTTCTAAAAATACTTTTATGAATCAAAATTACTACTTGCAAACAAAATAACTTCTTGAAGATAAAATTACTTCATTAATATAAAAATTATTTTAAAAAAATGATTGATCTAGAAGAGACATTTAATGAATCATCGATCGAAGATAAGAGTTTATCTGCTAACGATAGGCATTGAAATTGACAATAAAATCAACAACTCCAATTCTTTTAAATTTTTACTTTTTTTTCAATTTTTTTTAAATTTTTTTAATTTTTTACTTTTTTTTTTAATTACTTTTATTAAAGAGAATTTTTTTAAAAATCATTTTAATTTTAATTACCGTATAACCTTGCGCGGTATTGCATGCAGTTAAACCCAAAATTGATTTTAAGTGCATGCATCCCGTACCATCTCTCCCATGTTAACCCAACCCTATTGATTAACCCGTGCATTTATCTGGTCTCTTTGGTTTTAAGCGCGGCTTTTATTGCTAAGAATTAAAAAATGAAGTTGCGCTGTAAAATAAAATTTGAATTTTTATGCGGCATCTATTATTAAGGACAATGATAAATCTAAACTAAGGATTTAGGTTTAGACGCTGGGACTAAAATTGGAAATAAAAGAAAAAATTAAAAATTAAAAAAATGAATTTTAAATTATTTTTTTTAAGAAAAATTATGAAAAATGATTTAAGCGCGGCTTTAAAAGTTAGAAAAAAATTTTTAAAATTGAAAAATTGTTTAATCGATTAAAAAAATATTTTATAATTAGTCATCGGTTAAAATTTTTTTTTGTTTTGAAGCATTTTTTGCTTCAATTTTTTTCAATTTAGTATTCGGACTATCTGGACTCCTACCTCTTTTTTTCAAATTTTGACTTTTATCGTTTTGAAACAAAATTGGCGTTTCTTGGCTCATTTGTCGTACACTTCATACGATAGGGGATTCGGCTACATTTTGGGCTGGTTGGGAAATTGCATCAGTTGGACTATTATTTTCATGTTGGGCTGGTTGTGTTTAGCTATTGGATGGACTAGGACTAACATTTTGGGCTGGTTGGGAAGATGTGTCAGATGGATTTATTTCAAAAACTATATTCGGATCAGTATCAAAGCCATCAATATCATCTCCTTCATCAAGTTCGTCTATATAATCGGCTATTATTGTGTTGGTTTTCATAATATATGATAAAGTAGAGTGTAAATTAAACTGGTCAATTATTCCACATTGGCTAAAGCTCTTGATAATTAAAGTTGAGTTGAAATCTTTCCAAATTTCAGAGAGCCAACTAATTGTTTTTACATATCCTGGAGATTTTGTGTTACCAAACCTGGTAAAAGATCTTATATCCTCTAAAAACCATTTGTTCCATTTATTGTGATATTGTTTTTTAATTGAAGCAAACCAGCAAACATCGGCTGGTTGTAATAAATTAGTCATGCGCGATGGAATAAGATTGGTGACAATACCATTCACTTGCAATTCATCTTTTACACTCATAGTCAAGTGACAGGGGGCTGAGTCCAAAAACAAATTGACCTTTTTAAAACCTTTTTGAACCATATGTGGTACAACAATGCGTTTGACATAATTAACTACTACATGTTCATTAAATGTTTCAAAAAATGCTTCAAAACAAAAAAAATCTTTAACCGATGACAAATTATAAAATATTTTTTTAATCGATTTAACAATTTTTCAATTTTAAAAATTTTTTTCTAACTTTTAAAGCCGCGCTTAAATCATTTTTCATAATTTTTCTTAAAAATAATAATTTAAAATTCATTTTTTTAATTTTTAATTTTTTCTTTTATTTCCAATTTTAGTCCCAGCGTCTAAACCTAAATCCTTAGTTTAGATTTATCATTGTCCTTAATAATAGATGCCGCATAAAAATTCAAATTTTATTTTACAGCGCAACTTCATTTTTTAATTCTTAGCAATAAAAGCCGCGCTTACAACCAAAGAGACCAGATAAATGCACGGGTTAATCAATAGGGTTGGGTTAACATGGGAGAGATGGTACGGGATGCATGCACTTAAAATCAATTTTGGGTTTAACTGCATGCAATACCGCGCAAGGTTATACGGTAAGTATTTTTTAGACAGCAAAAGTATTTTTTTTTCCAAGAGAGTTTTTTTAGACAAAAAAAGTACTTTAATATCACAAGAGTATTTTTAGAATGCAAAGAGAAATTTTAGAAAAATGATGATTTTTGGTGATAGAAAAATTCTAAGCCAATAAAATATGGCAGTTTTTTTTCATATAGAGAGGTGGTGGTTTAGTGGGTAAAACAACAGCTTATTGCGACTGAGAGTCCGGGTTCGAATCCTAGTCAAGTCAAATAAAATGTAACGTTAGAAAAAATAAATAAATTATGGATTTGAGCTTGTGCTTTCAGTGTTGTGCTTCTATTTGCCACCTGATTTGAGTTCATCGCCAAATCGTTACTCTGGATGGTTGTTACCATTCATCTAAAAAATGGAACCTGGCATTAGAACAGCGATTATCTTCCCATGGGAACGTGTCAGGACTCGTGAGTCAAGGGGACTATAATTAATGGCGTTGAAAGACGTAAGTAGCGAGTATAAAAAACTCTGTTATAAGCAGCAATGCTTCCGCAAGCTAACCAAATATAACTTGGGATGTTCTACAAGAGGTTAGACTTGTCACAGAAAACTACTACTACTACTACTATATATATTATTTTTTTCAATTTTTTCCTTTTAAAGACCAAAGATTAGAAGTTCTGTAAATGGAATCAAATAATTTGCTTAGAAATTGATTATTATATAAGGCTAAATATCATATACTTTAATTTTGATAAGTGGATG
Organism: Brachionus asplanchnoidis; assembly: GCA_025491095.1. Taxonomy (NCBI): domain Eukaryota; kingdom Metazoa; phylum Rotifera; class Eurotatoria; order Ploima; family Brachionidae; genus Brachionus; species Brachionus asplanchnoidis. The sequence goes on along the minus strand of JAILYF010000008.1, from coordinate 7,025,499 downwards.
GTGTAAAAATGTCTTTGAAATTTTTTTCGTTTTTCAAAGAAGAGAATTTTTTGTGAAAAATTTTTAATTTTTTATTTACTCGATGTAATGAATTAAGCTAATGTATTTTTAATTTTTAGGGCAAAATGGAAGAAAAAATGGATAATTTTTTTATTTCTTAAAAATTAATCAGTAATAATAAAAATCAGTAGGTGTTTGTTTTTTTTCTAAATTTTCATGTTTTTAACTTTTTTTGCTAATAATTTATTATAAATAATTATAAAAAATAACATATAATTATAAAATTGGGGGGGACTAAAAAAAAATTTTTTACACCCAGGGTTCCAGAAATAGCAAACCCTTTAAAAAGTTGTTGTTCTCTAAGACTCAAAATCTCAAAGATAAAACTTAAATATACTATAAAAGTATGGATATTCTGAAAGGACATAAAATTCTCTACATGTTAATGTAATTTAGAAATAAAAAGGGTGTGGTGGTATTTGTTGGCTAAAAAAAGGAAAAAAATGTGTTTTTTCTAGTTTAAATCGTATCTCCTCCGAATGATCAATTATGATCCCACTTTTTTTTTTTAATCTAGATAAAATTCTGATCAAATCTATGGTTTTACCTTTCTACTTTATTGCATTTTTTTTCTTAATAAATCTCTTCAAATCATGTGATTTTTAACAAATTTGTATATTAATATTCTATTGATATTTTTTTTCTAAATTTTACCAAAAACTTACCTAAATATAAATAAAATTTCGTGAAAAATGCCTTATTGAATTATTTAGTCTTAAATTTTTTTTAAAGAAATATTGATATTTAAGGGGGTCCTCAATAGAAACTATTACGGTTGATAAAATTTGGAAATTAAAAAATATAACTTGTTTTTTAATTTATTATTTAATTTACTTTATCCTTATATTTTTATAACTTGCTTTAAATTTAAATTTTGCTGCTCCTATACTACTATTTAAAGAAAAATTATTATATTTCTTAAAAAAAAAATATTTTAAATTCTGAGATGTAAACGTTACACCCAAAAATGTGATGGATTTAGCGGTCTTTCTCAGTAACAAAAAAATGAATAAATATTTGATTTTTTCCCTATTTTTCAGTTTTTTGAAGTTAATTCATCTAATAAAGTAAAAAAACATATTCTCAGTAGAATGAAAAAAAATCAACCCTTAAATTCAACAATCTGATGACGAAAGCTCGTAAAAAATTTAAGTTAACATATTATGGTTTTTTTAAGTGATGACCAAAAAATTTTAATTTTTTGATTTTTCGATTTTAATTAGCCAATTGCTAACATTAAAGTAAATAATTAGCTCATTTAATAATTATTTTTAATCAAACTTTTATGACTTAAGGCACCTAAGTTGAAAACAAATTCAATAAAACATTTTTTTTAAAACATGAAAGATGAAATTCATGGAGGCTTCAAGTAATTAATCTTTTATTATGAATATTGTTTGAATAAAAAATAAACATTATGGCAAATTCCTGATAAATATTACAAAAATAGTAAACATAGATATTCAAAGACAATGATTATATTTTATAATGAATTTTTCGTTTAAAAAAAGTATTTTGAAATAATTAATGTATCCACTATTCTCATTATTTTCAGAATTGACAAATATTTATTCGAATTCATTTAAAATTATCTCATCGGAATCAACTGCCATTATACAAGGTTGTCCACTAGAAATTATTACTCCTGATTCCTTTATGTCAAAGACTAGGTTTTTTTTTCGTTCATTAAATCCATATAAAATTGATTTAAATATGACTTAACGTAATTGCTCGATTTTAGTGACATGTCACTATAGTTGGGTATTCGGCTATAGTGACATGTCACTATTTATCGAACACTGGTTTTCATTTTGACCTTTTTCGACTAATGCGACATGTCACTATAGTCGAAAAAGGCCTAAAAATGATGATTTTTACAAAATTTAGTGTCTAAATTATGAGTAAAAAGTTTAGTTTTGATAGATTTGTTTTTTTTTAATAAATAAAATAACATAAATTAATATATTTGGATAATAATCCATTCTTGTAATATACAAAAATGGCCACAAAAATATTGTTAAGAGGCATATAAATTGTATTGTATATTAAAAGGGTGGATTATATATACCAAAAATTTTTTTTCTATATTTTGTATTAATTCTATAAATAATAAAAATTGATTTTGTCTAAAAATAAAATTAGTTAATAAATTGTGTAATAGTGAAAGTCCAAATTGAAAAAAATCTGAGAAAAAAAGCGTTTATTTATTTTAACCTTTTATTAATGTGTGCTTATTTCATAGAGAATGGAGGATTTTTTTTTAAATTATCAATTGTTACGTATTTGTTTAGGGACATTCTATAACGGTGAAAAAATTACCAAAGTTTACAACAAATGATGTAATAAAATTCACTATCCAGCAATCTTTTTTTCATCAATATCTCCTCGACACTAATTCAAAAATAAATCAAATATACACAATGAAAGACGGACTTTTTCAATTGACTTAATCTTTATTTAAGTCTAATAATATTTTTAATTAAACTTTTAGACATTTTATTCATACATCAGCTGCATGGAAGATAAATACTGGCAAAACTCATTTAATTCCCACGTTTATTTAGAGAATTTTTGTTTATATAAACAAACAGGATGCTTGAATTTATGCTATCATAAAAAATTAAGAAAAGGTGTGAATGTTATGATCTTGATTTATTTTTGTTGAACAAATTTTTTTTTACGAAACATTTAAAATTTGTATAAATATCGATAAAGCATGACTGATTCTTTGAAAACATTAATAAAATTTTTGTAATGAAATAAAAAAATCTAAGATCCTTTAAAATAATTTTATTTTAAATGATCTAATTTAAATTTTTAATTTTACTTTTTTCTCTTAATTTTTAACTTGGATTTGGTAAAACGCGGATAGATTTCTATTTTTTTTAATTTTATTGATATCTTATTAAAATTATGAGACCCGATGGCCTAAATAAATCAATGAAAGCTTCTATATATAAACTATCCTATTAGAAATGAAGAAATCAAATGATTAATTTTGTTTGTGACAAATGCAAAATTCTATTTATTTGACTTTCTCAATTTTCTTAAAATTATTTCCTTAACGTTCAAACAAAGATCTTCTTTGAAAGCATTTGAATTTTTTCTTTACTTAGAAGAAATTCATCTTTGCAAATTATTTTTTGAATCATTAAAAAACTAATTTTTAGTAAAAATTTTAATTATTCACCAATATATTTTTAGTGAATAAAAATAAAATTTTTATTTTAATTTATTTGTGTAAATAATTTTTTTTTGAAAATTAAATATAAAGTTCAATTAGTTTTTTGATTCTTGCTTTGAGTTTTCCTATTTCCCATTTAACTTATAATTTTCAAATTATCAATTACTTTATCATGTCCCATGAGTTATTTACTTACATAAAACTGAAATATTCCATTAGAATTTGCTAGGTATTTGGGATAAAAAATAATTTAGAACGCAGAAAATTTTTATTTATGCTACCTTAGATTCAATTGATGAAACTTTATTGCTTTAATTTTTTTTATAAAAACTTTGCATGTTTTTTTGTAATATGAAGAATCATATCAGACTGATAGTAAAATTTAAATTGGATAAAAATTAATCAATTTTTAATGATTAGATAAGGATTAGTCACAAACAGAGCAATAACTCAAGAAACTATTATTTTACTGGTTTCGAATTCCGGATATGAAATTATTTTTATTATAGAAATATAGTTGAGTTTTTGTAATTTCATTTCAAGAATTTGGTTTATCTTTTGAATATTATTGAATCAATTAAAATATATTTCAAGTAATGAAAGTAGTAAATAAAACTAGAAATTACTTATCTTAATCTCATATTGATTCAATCAGATAAAAGGCTTTTTTCTTATATTTTGAATTTTTAATTAAGTTATTTTTTCATTAATTATAATTAATAAGATGTTTTATCTGTTTTAAGTTGTCTCAAAACTTTCCTATGAAATATTCTTATGACATATGATTAATTATTCTTGAATAAAATATTCTTATATTTAATTGGAATGGATTTAATGTCTGTGAATTCCTACATTGTTTAATTAAAATCTTGCTATTTCTTAGTTTATTTTTCACAAAAATTATTGGTGTTGGCAAACGTAGTGGTGCTGGCAATATTTAAGTATTTGAATGTGCTTTATAAATATAAAGAATTCGTTAAAACTAATTTTTATTCATTAGTGATTTATTTAGAAAGTACTAAGCTAATTCAAAGAGATGTCTCTTCACATAAATAAAAACGAAAAGGAAAAACTCATTCAATACCACCTCACTTTTATCTATATTATTTTTTAGGCTAAACATCTCGAATCTTTTTATTTAAAAAAAAGTTATATTCTACAACACATATTTTCATTTAAAATTTAATTTTTTTGTATTTTTAAATTGTGTAAATTTTAATAATTTTTTAAATTCAACTTAATTGATTGAATTGATTTTTCGAAAGAGCCATCAATTAACTATTTTTTTTTTGAATTAAATTAGACTAATAAAGATTTTTTTACAATTATTGACAAAATAAATATGAATTCGTAATTTTGACTGAATTTTCATAAATTCTCAATGATTCTAAGACTTCATTTTATGATAGTTTTTATTCTATTAAGGATTCATCTCTATCATTGGAATTTTTTAAAGATTTTCGAAAGGTTTTCATGCTATCACATAAAGTATTCAATTTTTTAATTTTTAAAAAGTAATTTATCAAAAAATTATCAATTTATTTTTAATTTTTCATTTTTAATAAATATTTGAATCAAACATGAAATTTTAGCAATTACTAATTGAATTATTTTTTAAAGATAAATCAGAAATTATCTGGAATTTACAGTTCATGCGTTAAAATCAATAACAAAGTTTTCTGTTTAAAGAATTAAATGAAATTTTTGATTAGTAAATGTCGAACGAACGAAAAAGTCTTTTAGCCAATGTAAATAACAATTCAAATTATTATAATTCAATGCAAACTCCAATTCCTCTTTCAGTAATAAACAATAATGAAAAAAACTTGATGAACATTCAACAAGATAAAAGTGAAGAAGATGGTAATTATAACTTTTAAATTTTGTTTAAGTTAAAGCTCTTTCAGAATAAAAAAATTTCAAATTATATAATTTAAAAATAATAAATAAAAAATTTTTTATTTATAAAAAATAAATAGACACACAAAATATTAAAAATTTTAATAATAGACTATTCGTGAATGAAAAACAGGTAAAGAAATCCGAAACTTGCTCGTTATTTATTCACGAGTTTATAAATCAACAAACCCGCTTTAATATTTTAGTCTTTTTCCTAACATGAAGGTTAAAAAGAGGACCTACGTCGCTCGAAACTGCCCTGGAGTTAGTCTCAAAATTATTTTTCAAATAAATAAATAAATATATCAATATATCAATAAATAAATCAATAGAACATATTATCTTAGTCCTTTTCCTTCAACAGACCGTTCTCTTATTTGATCTAAAATAGAACCATTTTTTACTTATTTTTTCTTAAAAAAAATTTACTTAATTTTTTCTTGATTATTATTACTCATTCTTAATGAAGTTTACTAAAAAATTTTCTTAAATTTAACAAAATTGGTCAAAAATCCACTTTTGTTTGGGTCCTCTTACAATTTACGAAAATTTTGGTAAATTTACGTACGTTTATTTTCGTAAAAAAACAAAATTACAAGATTCAATTTTATGTAAATTTCTTGTAAAATTGTGGCGAATCTAAACAATATTAAGTTTTAAGATACAGTGCTTTATTAAATCATCCACAATGAAACTATATGTTATTTTTTTGACTAACGTAATTCTTAGGAACTCAACTTATGCCTCCCACTTTAAATTGAAACCGTAAACCTTGAGGCGAAGATTAATCTTTTTCCTATAAATTTTTTTACAAAGATCATATAACTTGACTTTTCAGCAGATATTTCATTTTCCATTTTTCAAAAAAGTCCTTTTTCAACTTCTAAAAGATACCTGTCAATGATTTTTTCTAGATTTCTTTTTTATTAAAAATAATAAATGTATCAAATCATCAGCAAAAAAAAAGACTATTGTTTATTTGTTTTATTTCATTTTAGCACGCCATTTATAAATATGCGAGAAAGAAATTAACTTATTTCAAATCCTTGAGGAACCCCTTCTTTAATTGGATATTAATCAATCAGATGCTCATTTTCATTTACTCACAAGAATCGTAGAGGTTTAAGATAAATTGCATGTCAATTCTTCAGGACTGAATTTCGACGAAAATGGACTTTTTTGATAATAGAGATTAACCATGCTTAGATCAAAATTATGCTCTAGAAATAGCTTAAAATAAATCAGCCAATATGTCATTTGAACAAGGACAGAAGAATTAGAAAACCAAGACAGATAAAAAATTAAACCACAAATGGAATTCGGATGGAAGATGCATCGTGATCAAAAAATTGACTTTATTTCATTAAAATTTTCATTGCATTAAATCTTATAAATTACTTGTTATATTAAAATTTTAGATTTTCCTTTGGATTATTATAAAGATGTGCCATCAATAAAATACCAAATTAAAATTAAAAACCATAAAAGTTAAACATATTTTTTAATACTATGATGCTTAAAGTAGCTGAAATTCATTTATTGAATTTTTTGAATTTTGAATATTCTTTTAGTATTCTAAGGAAAACATATTTTTAATTTTATCTTTATAAAAAAAATAAATTTTAAAAATCAAATGCTAGTTTGTTACTGACACAGCCGAATTTTATAGAAAATTGAATCGATGGTACATTTATGTATCGATTGTATGATTGTATAAATCGATTGTATGTAGAATTTACAAATAAAAAAAATATCTGTTTTTAGATGAGAAAACGTCATCTTTAAAGTATTTTCCCTTTTCTACACTGCCCAATGGTCTCCCTTAAAAATGTTTAATTTAAATAAAATAAATAATCATTATTAATTCTAAATATTTTTCTAAACAGACGATTCTAATTTAAATACTTTTTAATTTTAAAAACTTTTCAGCAAAATATGTCTGCCATTAAAAATATTTATTTTAAGTACTTACGAAAAATTTGAAAAAAAAGCTTTTATTGAATAGAAGCTTCAAAATAAGAAAAGTTTTAAAACTTTAAATTTTTTGGTGATAGTTGCGTAAATTTGTGCAAAAAAAATATTTTTTTTTGCTGTTTTAGAACTTTATTTTGTTTAGATTTAGAATTTAATAGCTTAAGCATTAATGATTTGACTAATTCTGGTGTTTTAAATTTTTCGATGCAAATTTAATTAATTAAATATTTTTAATTGAATTTCGTAAAATGGTTTCAGAGCAATTACCCAGTTTTTCTCGAAATTTAACAAATTTTTCCCATCAAGGAAACAAAGCGTGCAAACCATTAATGCTTAAGCCATTAAATTTTAAAGCTAATTAAAAATTACTCTGCTCAAATTTTCTCCAAACTCTTTATGCACATTATCAATAAAAAAATATTTTTTGACCAATTTCTTGTTTTTCTGAATTTTAAGTAAAGTTTATTCAAATCATTACTTAAATTAATGAACTTTTACCAAGAAATAAATAAAAAAATAATTACGAATTAAAAAATATTTAACATTTTTCAGTGTGTGATAAAATAAGCATTTCTATTTTTAATTCTGACATTAAATTTTGATAAGTCTGAACAAAAATAGATAAAGATGTCTTGCTATGTTTTGTTTATATTCTTGGTGAAAAATATGATATATATTTCCTCAAATAGAATTTTTAAACCAGTTTTGAGAATGCACACGAAACTGGTTTGAAAATTCGCTCAGCATTATTACTGTAAAATTGAGTGAGTGCTTTAATGAAAAAAAAATTATAAATTATTCTAATTATTTTCATAAACTAAAAGAAAAAATTTCTTTATTTTTAGTAAAAAATTTTAATCGGTGACTAATAACTTTTGTGTAAAGGCTTTTTCCAGTACATGAGCACAAGACACATTCGAAGACTAACAAAAGGGTTAGATACCAATGATCATTTTGGCGTAAGTATGGACGATGATATGGTTGAGATAACAACTGATGCCAGAAGAGACGTGTCAGATTTGATAGATCGTTCACAGGGCTCAAAAAACTTGATGGACGTGCCACTAGTTGACGATTCTACTAGTCGTACTCATTACGACGATTTTCACACAATCGACTGGCTCAAAGATTTGAATAGAGACCGATTTAGGCACAGAATAATTCAGAAGAGAAAGAAAGAGAGTATTTGGCAAAAAATTGTTACACTTCACGACTCTTGGTCGGGCTGGATATGTGTTCTACTAGTCGGTTTTTCATCTGGTATCGTTGCAGCTGTAGTTGATATTGGAACAAGTTGGCTGTCAAACATAAAAGATGGCATTTGTCTCAATGCATTTTGGCTAAATAAGCCGCAATGTTGTTGGGCTTCTAAAAATTTAACTTTTGATGATTACAACAATCCGAAATGTCCTGAGGTAACCTAATGATGATGTGTAAATTTTTTTTTTATTATTTTTAAAAAAAGTGGTTCTCGTGGCCAGAGGTATTTAATGACTGGAATGATGGGTTCGGGGAATTTTTAATAAGCTATTTTTTTTATACATTCTGGGCTGTTTTATTCTCAGTATTTGCAGTTTTGTTAGTGCGGGTTTTTGCTCCGTACGCGTCCGGTTCGGGTCTACCAGAAGTAATTTTTTTTAATTTTTTTAATTTTTAAAATCCTCAAATAATAAATACTTTGAATATTTGATTTTATTATAAAGCCAAGATATAATGGATTGGAGCAATTTATTAAAAAAAAATTTTTTTTTTGAATTCTATTGATTTTAATTTTAAGATAAAAACAATTCTGAGCGGTTTTATTATTCGGGGCTATTTAGGAAAATGGACTTTATTAATAAAAACAGTTGGTATGATGCTTTCGACCAGTTCGGCACTTATTCTTGGCAAAGAGGGCCCATTTGTTCATATAGCATGTTGTTGCGGAAACATTTTTTCTTATCTATTTCCCAAATACGGCAAAAATGAGGCTAAAAAAAGAGAAATTTTATCAGCTGCATCAGCTGCAGGAGTTGCTGTAGCTTTCGGAGCTCCGATCGGAGGAGTTCTTTTTAGCTTGGAGGAAGTCAGTTACTATTTTCCTTTGAAGACGATGTGGCGCTCATTTTTTTGTGCTATGATGGGTGCTTTCGCAGTACGAATGATAAATCCTTACGGAAATGGTCATGATGTTCAATTTTCGATTGACTACAAAGCACCATGGTCTTCATTTGAGCTTATACCATTTATTCTTCTGGGCATACTAGGTGTAAGTATTTTCAAAAAATTAGAAATATAAAGCTATGCGAAGTTTAGTCACAAAAAATAATATAACATCTTATGACAAAAAACTTTAATTTTATTTAAAAAGAAATATTTTGTTGATTAAAATTAATTTTTAATTTAGGACACTTTTTAAGAAATTTTTGGATTTTTTAAAGATTAAACAGATGCATCAATTTTTTTTTAAATTTATTTAATTTTTGTTTTTACTGTTATTGATAAATTTTACTTTAATTTTCGATACAAAAGAAAAACTTTAGATACATTTTGTTGTAATAGCTTAAAAATTTTTCTTTAAATGAAGAAAAGGATGTTTTCTTGTCTTTTTACTAAACTCTGCATAGCTTAAAGTTAATTTTTTTAATTTTTATTTTTTTATAGGGTATTTGGGGTGCTTGTTTCATAAAATTTAACATTTTTTGGAGTAGATACCGCAAGACTACAGCACTTGGAAGATATCCGATTACCGAAGTAGTCGTTGTAGCTTTAATAACTGCTATAATTACATTTCCTAATCCCTATACACGCTTATCTATGACTGATCTAATCAAAATTTTGGTCGGTCAGTGTAAGGCTGAGGATGAATCTTACTTATGCAATTATAGGAGAAATTTTACTAGTGCAAATGCCAAAATTTTGCCTGCAGATGCTGGACCAGGAGTCTACAAAGCTCTTTGGCGCTTGTTTATGGCTTTAATTGTTCAAATTACTTTAATGATGTTTACAATTGGAATAAAAGTTCCAAGTGGTCTTTTGATACCAAGCATGAGTATTGGTGCAATTGCTGGACGAATGGCTGGAATTGGAGTCGAGCAGTTAGCATAGTAATTTAGATTATTAGATCAATTTTTGGAAATTTTTAAAAAATTATTTAGCCACTATCCTAAGTTTATTCTGTTTCAAAATGAATGCAGCAAAGCTGATGAAAGTTGTGTGACACCAGGTCTCTATGCGATAGTTGGAGCATGTGCTTTTCTTGGAGGAGCCACTAAAATGACAGGTAACTAGATATTTATTAAAATATCTTTTCAAAAAGTAGATTTAATCGTTAAAAATAAAGAAAAATTTCCCCATATTTATTTAAACAAATTTTATTTCAACGTAATTAAAAATTATAATTATTATATAATAAAATTAAATAAAAAATCAAAGTAAATTCAAATCGTATTTCCATGAAATTTATATGTTTTTTATTTAAAAAAATATGTTAAAAACGATTAAATAAATTAATTTTATTTAATATGATTTTCATTTTTCAAAAAAAAAGAATAAGGAAATTTCATTAAATTATTTTATTTTTTTCAATTTTAATTAAAATATTTTTAAGTAAAAAAAAAATTTTGATAAAGAGAAAAAAAATGATTTTATTAGATAGAAAATCATTGTGCTCAAATTCTATGAAATTATAGAACAAATTATTCAAATTTCTTATTTAGTATCACTGGTTGTAATTATGTTCGAGCTTACCGGTGGTTTGACTTATATTGTACCACTGATGGCAGCTGCCGTGACAGCAAAGTGGGTCGGAGATGCGTTTGGAAAGGGTGGAATTTATGATGCTCAAATTGAGTTAAATGGCTACCCGTTTTTGGACAATAAAGAGGAATTTAATTATACCACACTGGCATCAGACGTAATGACACCAAGGCCTGGTGAGCCGCCTTTGAGCGTTTTGACTCAAGAGGGTATGAGCTTGGCAGAAATCGAACAAGTGCTCAAGGAAACTAGTTTTACTGGCTATCCAGTGGTTGTATCACGCGATTCTCAGCATTTGGTCGGCTATGTTTTAAGACGTGATTTACAAATGGCAATATGTTAGCATTATTAATATTTTCTTATTTTTCTGTTATCTAAAATTATCTTTTCAGCTCAGCAACGCAGAAATCCTCGGGTAAGCGGAAGAAGCATGGTTTTTTTTAATCAAACAGTACCACAAAATCCCAAATCGTCTAATGCAGCCATGTCACTTAGATTCTATAAATTACTTGATTTGGTAATTTTATATAGCTAGAAATTATTTTATAAATTTTAATGAATTTTAATAAATTAATCTAAAGGCACCTGTTACAATAACAGATCAAACTCCGATGGAAACTGTGATAGATATGTTTAGAAAACTTGGGCTGCGAATAACTTTAGTGACTCATAATGGGTAATTTTTTAAATTTTTAGCTTAAAAATTAAAATTAAAATTTATTTTGCAAGCCGACTTTTGGGAATTATTACTAAAAAAGACGTTCTGAGGCATACATACTCAATGAATAATCATGAATCTGTGTTTACCTAAACTTTTATCTTAATTTTTAAATTTTTTAAAAATTTTAAATTATATTTTAAAGATTATTTAATTGTTTTAAAAAGACATGAATTTATCAATTAGGTATTATTTGTTTTGATTTGTAAGAAAATATCATGAAGAGTCATATTTGTATATTTAAAAAAAAGCTTAAATTTTCTTAAAATATAAATGATCTGAGAATTAATTTAAGAGATTTTGTTTAAATCATTCCTCTGCAAAATTAAATGTCTATACGCTAATATAAAGTTTGTTTAGATTAAAATTGATATTTAAATAAATATTTTTATTCGCTATTAAATTCATTTAACTTATGGACTGTTATACAGGAATGAAATTTTTTGAAGCATATCTCCAAAAATTTTACTGAAATACCAAGCAATTTGAAGTTGATTGAGACGAGCAAAAAGTTTTATAATGAAAATTAAATAAAAATTTGATCTTTTCCTCAGAATTTAAAAAAAAATTCAAAAGAAACTAAACACTCTCCTTTGTCTCCTTTGTCTTTGACTGAGTTTTTTATATAATTATTATTTTTTTCAAAAATAAATATCAGTCTTTTTGATCCATCAGCTTAATACTTTCCTAGAAATATTTTTCAATTTTTTTAATTTAACGACTCTCAAAATTAACTTGTTATACTTACAAAATATTTAAATTTCAATAAAATTTCAAATCTTAATATAAAAAATAAACTTTTCTTTATAAGATACCTAACTAGAGTTTTATTTAGTCTTACATTTAACACCATCTATCTATATATATTTATGGAGCATAAAGACCATTCTGATATAATGATAGTTAAGTCTTTGATTTTGAAAAATTGATAGAAAAAGCACGATATTTTTTGCAAATTTTTATAAACTTTTTCACCATTGAACTAAGTTCACTTGAAGACTTAATTGAATTTTTCAATAAGATAGCTTCTTAGTATTTTTCAAAACTTTTATTTTAAAAATTCAGTTTTTTAAGAATTTCAAAGAAAAAGAATATTTAAAGAAATTTACGTATATTTAAAGAAAAAGTTGAGCAGAAATTTTTTTAAAGGCTATAAATCTTCGTACTATATATTTGTTTACTGTACCGAGGTCTTTCAGAATAAAATAAAAAAAGTTTTTTTATTATTATTATTATTATTTTATATTTTTAATTTTAAGTTGCCTTTAGCTAAGCACAAACTAAAAAATGAGTTATATCGTCCAATAACATAGAATTATGTCAGTGCTTTAGAAATTACAATTTTTAATTTCTTCTTTTTTAATAAACTCATTATTTTTGGAATGAGGCGACTAGAATAGAATTTTTTGGTAATCATTTAAATTTAGCTTTATTGATTAAAGCGATTTTTTTCGTCAGCTTAGCGATTATTAATTTTCTCAGAAAAAATTAATAATTAAAAGTATTAATAAATTTGACACTAATTAATTTTAATACTAACTATTTTGACTTACTCCCAGATCTTTTATACTACACCAAAATGAAAAATCATATTCTAAAATAGGAAAAATTCAAATTATGTCCATTTTTGATCGATTTAATCAAACAAATTCATACGAGAATCATCCTAGATCTGGAAGACCTAATATTTCAACAAGGAAAGATGATCGTCAATTAGTACGATTGATAAAAATATAGATTTTCACCATTAAAAATCCTTTCATATAACTAGAAATTGTCATATGACTAACACTCGAATTAAACCACAACTTGGACCAAAATACAATTAACCGAGAAGAATTGATGTATGCATTATCTAAGCTAAAAAACAAGGCTATTCCAGGTCAGGATAATATAAATAATAAATTGCTAAAACGACTTCCGATTAATTAACTGAATATATATAAAACGATATAAAGAATACTAAACATATTTAATTCCAAACTAAAATTAGGATATGTAACGAAAAAATGTAAATCATCAATAATTGTAATGATTCCCAAAAAATAAAAGCAAAAAAACGAGCTCTACTTTTATCGATCGATTTCATTCATCGACTGTTTAAGCAAATGGTACGAAAAAAATATAAACCAAAAACTAAGAAATTGGATCGAACAAGAAAATACAGTACCCCAAACCTAATCCGGTTTCAGGAAAAACAGAAGAAATCAAGACCAAATCCTTAGGATTAATCGTTCAATCATTACCTTCAAATTATAGGCCAGTTTCACTAACTTCGATAATCTGCAAGCTTACTGAGAAGTTATTGAAGGATTCGATGTTGTCGTTTTTAGTGTCTAACAGTCTGATCGACAAAAGTCAGCATGGGTTTACCCCAAATAAGAGTTACGCAACAAACTAACTTGAAGCCTTAGACTTTTAAACCGAAAATATCCATCTTAAAAACTTTGTAGACGTGGTTTATCTAGACTCTGCAAAAGCATTCGACAAATTTCTGCACTCACGACTCGTTTATAAATGTAGTTTATATGGAAATGATGAAAAACTACTACTAAGTTGGATCAATGCCTTGCTTACAAATCGTTCTCAAAGAGTCATTTTAGGAAAAGCCGTATCAAGTTGGAAGCGTATTAAAAGGGGCTTTACTCAGGGATCCATTTTGGACACCTTGCTCTTAGTCAACTATATTAACGACCTACCAAGCGCTTCAAAAAACTTGAGCCTATTGTTTGCTGACGATAAAAAGATTTTGTAGGTAATTAGAGATTTTGAAGACTCAAAAAGTACCTCAAAAAGATCTTGATGCTTTGTTGGAATTGACAAACAAATGGTTAATGAGTTGTATCTAAGAAAAATATAAGGTGATTCACTATAGTAGAAGCAACTTGAATTTAAATTATAAATTTGGTGATTATGAAATGGAGAGTTCTCCAAACCAGCGAGATTTGGGAGTAGTTTTTAGCAAAGACTTAAAATGGGATGAGCATATTGAAGAAATCATAAATAAAGCTAATCGAACTCTAGGTATAGTTAAGAAAACATTTAAAACAAAGAACAAAATTGCTATCAAAAAGCTTTACACGTGTTACCCTGAACAATCACTTATTCATCAGCTTGTCAACTGATGCACAAAGATAAGTAAGAATAATAATTGTCACGTATCTCAGAAGTTAGACGCTTCGAAATGCTGACATTTACATTAAGCATTTAGCTCACATCTTGACTTAATTATAAGCTCGTGACACGAGCATATAGGTATAAATAAGAATTCCATTCTTAGAACTTCAGAACGTCAATAACTTAAATAAAGCTTTTAAAGATTAAACATTGTTATATTATAAACCGGTTACAATTGGTGGCAGCGATAAAAAAGATGATATTTTTAATGGTACCTATTTCTAAAGATTACCTTGAAAAACTTAGTGAACAAGAGATAGTATACTTGATAAAGACACAAAATGGGTCTTTTGAAAATGAATTCCAGAGGTTAGATAGCGACAGCGAAATGGTAAGCTGTACAGAAGCCGCACAAATGGAATGGCTTCAAAATGTTCAAAATTCTGGAAAACCTAAGAAGTTACTTATAGAACTACTTTTCAAAAGAGCTGAACTATTGGACAGTATCAAAAAGATGAAAATAGAAGATGATGATTCTAGGAATATAAATCAAACAAAACAAAGTGATGGAGGAGAAAAAAGTACCCTTCAAGAAAAAGCCACTTCATCGAAAACTTTAATACATAAGGGTGTATTACAAGAAAACGTAGGATTCGGACCTAGGGAAACACGAATCATAAATTTTAAAATCGACGATATACCAAAATTATATGGAAACAATAGAGATACAGTAGATGAATGGATATACCTAGTAGAAACTGAGGCTAGGAACAAAGGAATTATTAGAAGTAGGCTAATATATTGCGTTAGAAAGCTTCTAAGAGGAAACGCCTTACAAATGCTTAGAAATATCAAAAAAAGAATGAATCAGTTACGTGGGATAAATTTAAAACTCAGTTATGAACCCTGAATTTATAAATCTTCCAGTTTTCGCATCTAAAGAAGTAAACAAATGGATACTTGATGAATAGAAAAAACTAACTTTTAATCCAAAAAGTAATACTTATAAAACAAAAATATTCAAACCTTTCGATAGATAATGTAAAATCACAAATTAATTCAACAAATATTATAGTTAACGATGCAGAAACTTTTATTAACAAAAACGATGGATACAATGAAAAAAAAATAATAAGAGAACAAGAAGCAAACGTTGAAAGTATACACGATTAAATTTCGAAATAAATCAAATAGTTTTTGAGAGTTGGTTTAGAATGCAAAGTCTTCGATGAACTCAATTTTTAGAAGTTCATATTAAAATAAAAATATTTAATTGAAAATTAAATAATTGAATGAATTAAATCATTATTAAAATAATGATTGTTAACCTCTTCTCTATAAAAAAAATCTTTGATTAATTTCGAACATCTTATCGTGTATACTATCAACGTTTGCTTCTTGTTCTCTTATTATTTTTTTTTCATTGTATCCATCGTTTTTGTTAATAAAAGTTTCTGCATCGTTAACTATAATATTTGTTGAATTGATTTGTGATTTTACATTATCTATCGAAAGGTTTGAATATTTTTGTTTTATAAGTATTACTTTTTGGTTAAAAGTTAGTTTTTTCTATTCATCAAGTATCCATTTGTTTTCTTCTTTAGAAAAAAAATGGAATTTCCTATTTTCTTTATTTTATCCTATTTTATATTAATTTTTTTAATAAAAAAAATTCATATTTTAATAATACTTTTTTCTTATTTTTTTATTACGATTTAGTCGAAATTTTTTATGACCCAGCTTCGACTTTAACTTAACTGGATTAACCTGTATTATTATTTTTGCAATCGATGAAAAAAAAATTGAGATAATTTTAAAAAGACTAATCAATTAAAAAACAAAATTTTTAAAAGTATGAATTTTTATTTGGATGAATCTAAATGCTGTCTGTGATGTAGCAAATGGAAATTTTGAAAAAGATGTTGAAAAACAAAAAGATTGACCAAAAATTCATTATTTCATTTTTGATTATCCTAAATGTAATGGGGTATTTATTAAAAAAATTCTCCCTAAAAAATGATTAAATATGCAAAAAATGTTTTAAAAGAAAAAAAAATTGTATTTTATTTGAATCGATTTATTAAAAAATGATCAATAAGATAAAAAGTACTCCCATAATGATTAAAATCATGCCAGTCTAATTAATTCTAATGAACAAAATATAAACTTTTTTGAACAAAAATGATCGATATTAAATTTTTTTAATTGTAACCAAAAATTTTAATTTGTAAGTGGTATATAATATTATTTATTTAAAAAGGGTGATTTTTTTCCTTTCTAATAAGCATCACAAAAAGATAATTCACGATGAAATGAATGAAATTTTAAACGTGGCACATTATCGAAATAATCAATGTTTCATTTAATTTTTTTTAGAATAATTACATCATTTTGTGTTATTAGCATTGTTGGTGGGTCCAGAGGTTTTAAACTCTCGAATCTTTGACAAAACAATGCTTAAAATACATTAACTTTTATTATTCGGTTAGTCCTAAAATTTTTTCAAGTATCTGTTTTTAATTTTATCAAAAAAACTTTTGGTTTTGAGATGTATAAAAATAAGTCAATTTATTGGCTTTATTTAGATAAAGATATTATTTAGATTTTTAATAATATCCTATTGAAGATTTATTTTTGATAAATTTTTTGTTTTAGATTTTTTAAAAAGGTAAAAAAAAGATATTTTTCTATTTTTATATATGTTTCTTTAAAGATAAATTTTATGCCATAAAATAATTTTTTTTCGGTATTTTAAATTCCTTGGTGACATACATCAAAGACAGAAAATTAAATCACGTATTTCTGGATAATATATTTGAACATGAAAATAGTCAAAATTATTCTTTTATAGAAAAAAATTTAATTTCCAAAAACATTCTACAGTGAAAAAATTCAAATACTTTAATGTTAATTTAGATAATAAAATTGAACAAAATTTCTCACTCGAATTTATTTTTAAAAAATATTTTTTTAATTAAAACGAAGATGGACAAAAGAAAAGAATTTATTTTTTATATGAGAAAATAAAACTTATAAGTCTTCATCTTCTTCAGGTAATGGTGCATTTTTGGCGGCTTCAATTTCCTGTTCATACCTCTTAATCAATTCAGGATCCATTTGAACCTCTGGAGGGTCTAGAGCTGGCATGGCCACAAATTCCAAGTTTGCATCACCGGCCAATTTACGTGCTAACCACAAAAATGGTTTTTCAAAGTTGTAATTACTCTTGGCCGAAATGTCGTAATATTGCAAATTTTTCTTTCTGTGAAAAGTGATTGCCTTGGCTTTCACTTTTCTGTCTTTAATATCAACCTTGTTTCCACAAAGAACAATCGGAATGTTTTCGCACACTCTGACCAAATCTTTGTGCCATGTTGGTACATTTTTATAGGTAATACGAGAAGTGACGTCAAACATGATGATGGCACACTGGCCCTGAATGTAGTAACCATCTCTGAGGCCACCGAACTTCTCTTGACCAGCTGTGTCCCACACATTGAATGTGATCGGACCTCTGTTGGTCGTGAACGATAAAGGATGCACTTCTACACCAAGTGTAGCTACATACTTCTTCTCAAACTCACCAGTCAAATGTCTCTTTACAAATGTGGTCTTGCCAACACCACCATCACCCACTAGCACAAGCTTGAATAAAATTAAAATAAATTTATTTTTCTTTTATTCAATCTTACTTTAAAGGTAACCGGTTCCGTAGCCATTTTGCCAGATTTTTATTCCTATCTAAATAAAAAAATTTATTCAAATAGATATTCTTTATTAATAGAAAATATTATAGAATTCTCGTTTATTCTTCACATGCAAAAAGTCTATTTCAAAATAAAATTAAATTTTCTAGCTATTTCATAATTTTAGTTCAGAATCTAAATGTGCTTATTTTGTTTAAAAAAATATTTTGCAATTACAAGCCCCATACACGCATTTAAATTAGAAGCTAGAAGAAATCAAAAGAAAAAATTGCATTCAACTAGATCTCGCCAGTTTTGAGTACTTGCACGATCAGTTTCCTTTTTAATTTCAAAATTGTTTTGTTAAACTATTTTTATAACTAGTATTTTTCTATTCTCTTTTTTTCTTGTTTCCATTTTCACATTGGCGCATCCAAAAAAAATTCATTTGGTTTTATGCAAAATTTTGTTAATTTTTTTTTCAATTTTATATGAAAAAATGTCTAATGGTTTTTACATAGTCATTTAAATCAAAGAGCTTTTTTAAAGATTCTTCAATAGCTTGTATGCTTTTTTTAAACTGCATGTGCTCCTAATGCTTTTTACTTCAAATTAGTCTCTTAATTTTAAAGCGTATAGCTTCTTAAAACCAATTAATACAACATTGTTATTTTTTTATATTAAAAAAGTTAAGCTTTACTTTATTCTATTATTTAATTTTCAGTAATTTTTATTTACTAAATTACTTGTTTCATTTTTCAGATAAGAAATTTTATCAGAGGAAATAAAAGAATAAAATGAGCGAAGCAGTTGCATTCAAAGTAAGAAAAAAATTTTATTAAATTCTGGCAAAAGTTGGTAAACCTAACATCTTTCATAAAGCTTGTGCTAGTGGGTGATGGTGGTGTTGGCAAGACCACATTTGTAAAGAGACATTTGACTGGTGAGTTTGAGAAGAAGTATGTAGCTACACTTGGTGTAGAAGTGCATCCTTTATCGTTCACGACCAACAGAGGTCCGATCACATTCAATGTGTGGGACACAGCTGGTCAAGAGAAGTTCGGTGGCCTCAGAGATGGTTACTACATTCAGGGCCAGTGTGCCATCATCATGTTTGACGTCACTTCTCGTATTACCTATAAAAATGTACCAACATGGCACAAAGATTTGGTCAGAGTGTGCGAAAACATTCCGATTGTTCTTTGTGGAAACAAGGTTGATATTAAAGACAGAAAAGTGAAAGCCAAGGCAATCACTTTTCACAGAAAGAAAAATTTGCAATATTACGACATTTCGGCCAAGAGTAATTACAACTTTGAAAAACCATTTTTGTGGTTAGCACGTAAATTGGCCGGTGATGCAAACTTGGAATTTGTGGCCATGCCAGCTCTAGACCCTCCAGAGGTTCAAATGGATCCTGAATTGGTTAAGAAATATGAACAAGAGATCGAGGCTGCTAAGAATGCTCCTCTACCTGAGGAAGATGACGACTTGTAAATCAACTATTTTTAAAATTTTCTTCTTTTTTAAACAATTTGATATGATTTGATTTTATTTTTTTTTTGTAGAATATGTCCTTCCTATATTTTATACTTCTTAATTTCCTTGATCTTATTTCTTTTGAAAAAATTGTATTTATTTTCAATCATTTTCTTTAAAAAAAAATCTATAATTTTCTTTCTTGATCTAGTGCTAATTAATGACATCAATTTTTTCTTTTTCCCCCTTTAAAAGATTATTTTAATTTTCTTTCGTCTAAATTTTGAATCAAATAAAATTCGTATTTCCTTTAAATTTTTTTTTATTTATAAAAAATAAAATTAATTCTTACCTCAGTTGCTTAGTGACAATGAATGATAAGAAAATCAATAACCATTTTTATTTTAAATTTTTTTGATAAGGCTATTAATTTGATTTGATCAACCAGGTAATATTAATCTTAAAATGACATATATTTTGATGAAAATATATGTAATTATTCATATTTATGGTTTCGCATGATTCCTATCGGTAGTTTTAATTTAGACGGAAGTTTATTTCTTCAAAAATATTGATTTTTAAAAATAGCAAAAATCAAGTGCTTTATTTTTTTAATTTTGCTCTGACAATTTGATGGAAGACGAAAAATCCAAAGAAATTCAAAGAAAAGACATCTTTTCTTTAAAGTAAGCTTTTATTGAAAATTTTATAAAATATTTATTTTTTGTCCATTTTTTTATTTTTAACTTAAGATTTTCGTTTAGGTGAATTTTAAAATCTGATAAAAATAAATAGAAATTAACTAATTTATTTTAAAATCAAAAATTCTTTTTAATATTTTTTTAAATGATTAAATTAATTTAAAATTTTAAAATTTTTATGTCTTAAATCAGTTTTAATTAAAAATTTTCTTTAATTTGTTTCATAAATGAAAAAATTCCGTTGCTGTTAAAATCCATCATTGAAGAACAATCTCTAACATTCTCGGATTTTAGAAAGATTTATGACTAAAAATAAACAAAAAATATTGTTTAAATAGGATTTAAAAGCTTAAATACATAAATAAATAACGTTATTGGTACATAATTGTAGGAAAATATTTAAATAAAGCCATTCTTATACAATCAATCGAACCATTTATCAATCCAGACCGATCCACATAAATCCGAATTTCGGGTAAGAAAGAGTTTATGTAGTTGGGGGTCTCTTCAAATAAAGGAGAAAAAAAAATTAAAATTTTATTTCTCAAATAACCATATTACTATTGTTACATTAAATAAACTAATTTTTATTTTATTATTTAATAATACCCTATTTTGTCAATTATGAATTGTGACTTGTCTACATTTAAAAAAAAAACACTCCAGATTTTTTTTGTCATATCAATAAAATATTATGATGACATAAGTGCATGATTTTATTAATAAAATATTACATATTAAAATACGACAACAAAGACTATTTGATGAATTGAAAATTTAAGCTGCCAAACTTCCAAAAATTTTCGATCAGCTGTGCTATTAAATTGACTGTTTGATATATTTGTCAAAATAGTTTATTTTTTTCTTCTTTTTCCTGATTCCATGTAGTCGTAGCATCATAAAAGCTAAACTACGTTTAAAAATTATTCAGTGTAATTCCCAAAATTTTCAGAGTTTACTTGCTCTTTTAAAATAAACTTTCCCAGAAAAATATAAATACAAGTAAACCCGTTTTTGTCGTACTCGGTTAATTCGACATTTGGTTTAAGTCGAAAAATATTGATAAAGTTGGTTGGTTTACATTGACATCAATTATAAAATTTTACGAATAACTCGAACTCGTTTTAGTCGAATATCGCTTTTCGAAAGAAAAACGTATTATAATTTGGTTTTTTAAAAACTTAAGTCGAAAATTACACTTAGTTTTTACATTGTTTCAAAAAATCTCTTTCATTTTACCCGGATTCACCTTTACTAGATCTGAAAAAGATGTCAAAAATATTCAAGTTGCTGATGAAAATAATCCACGAGAAGAAAAAGACATGTAGTAAGACAGCCTAATTATTTTATGTGTGAACGGGGTGACAACTTTTAAATTAGCTAAGAAAATTGTTAATTTTCTATAGGCATTGGGATTTTTTTTCTAAAAATAAGTAATTGAGTGTCCAGAGAATTTAAATATAAAACAGATTGTAGAAAAAAAAATTTTTTTCTAATTTTTTTGAGTCAAAAAATAAAATTGGTCCAAATGGGTGATTTTTTATCAAATTATGTATTTGGTTTAGGGTTTAAATCTCAGATATTTTAATTTTATTTAAATCACCTTTTTTGCCATTTAATCTAAAAAATGTTCAACGAATTTGCTAAAGAAAAAAAATTTTACATTTTTTTTTAGACGGACTTTTTAAAGGGGTGAATTTATGGGCTAATTCGGTTAATAGGGTATCACCCCGTTAGGTCCAAAATTCACCCAATTACTACCAAATTCACACAATAAACCTTGAAAATAACTCATTTAACTCATATTAACCTTTGTAAAAATACATGACCACCCCATCTGTGTGATATTCAGGGCTAACCGGTTTAAAAAATTGGCCAATTGGGTTAACAGGATTAACCGAATTACCCCTCATCTCATTAACCCCAGAAGCTAACCGGGTGACCCGAAAATTTCGGACTAAATGGGTGATTAAATTTCGCGTTTTCTATCGTTACATGAGCCTTTAGAAAAATTATCAAAAAAATAGGTGACCCCGTTAGGCCGTCTTACTATAATTTAAAAACTTCCACAACTCAGATCAAGAAATGGTTGACTTTGTGTAACTGAAACGAATTGAACAAGTTGAACAAGAAGATGAAGAAGAAGATGAATACGACGATGATAAATCAGACAATATCGTCTCATAGTGAAGCTTTATAATTGATTTCAAAGCTTAGGTTATTTTTCTACTCGAAACTAAATGGAACTATAGTTACAATTGAAAGTCTAAATCAGATTGAGTCAAACTTTCTTGATTTATCAAAATAACAATCAAAAATTACGTACTTCGCAAATTATCCTATATGTAATAAAAATTCAAACTCTAAGTATAAATTTTTTCTTACGGTTAAGTCGAAACTTTTTACGGCCGCGCATCGACTTCGACTCAACTGGGTTTACCATTAAGTTATCTTGGGTAATAAGAATTTGATTGAGTCTTGCTAGAGACAGTATTTTTCATTTTTAGATTTTGAGTCTTAAAAAAAGTTTAATTGACTATTAGTTATTTTCCGACGAATACAAAAAGTACAGAATGAATTTTAATACAAGTTGATTTTTTAAATATAGAAAAAAATTTTAATCGATTTAAATAAATATCACGAGCCTTGTTATTTATAAATTTATATTGATACGCTTTTTTTCTAATAATAAAATTTAAATTTTTTATTTTATCTCCATTATTTTATTAACAAACTAAATTTATTAGATATATGTTTTAATTTTTATTTTCATAAAGAATAAAAAATTACGTGTTTGATCCAAGCGAAGATTTATACTACAACTGGCTGATAATCATATCTCTAGCAGTTCTATACAATCTAATATTCATAATTGGTAGATCGTCATTCGAACTATTACAAGATTACAATCCAATTTTATGGTTTTCACTTGATTACATATGCGATTTTATATATTTAATAGATATCTTTGTACGACTTAGAACAGGTATAATATATTTTTTATTTTCTCATCATTTAGAAAATTTGGTTTATTTTAAGGCTATCTTGAACAAGGAATTTTACTCAGAGACCTCAAAAAGCTTGCATTAACCTACTTAAAGTCTTTCCAATTTAAACTAGATTTAATTAGTGTATTACCTATTGAGCTTGTTAGCCTTGTATTTACCACTTTCCGTCCTGAAAACAGACTCAATCGTCTTGTTAAACTAAATCGCTTGCTTGAATGCAGACTAAAAATTGAGACCAGAGTAAGCCATCCATTTTTTTTTCGAATACTCTATTTGATTTTAATGCTGGTCACATTGATCCATTGGAATGGATGTTTTTATTTTATAATAAGCAAACAAATTGGACTAGGCCAAGACAAATGGGTCTTAAACAGCACAATAAATCACCAGTACATGTTAACTCATCAATATATCTCCTGTTTTTTATGGTCTACTCTAATGTTGACCACTATTGGTGAGGTGGAAAATCCGACCAGCACAATCGAAAGCTTGGTGATGGTAGTGAACTTTTTTACAGCCATTGTTTTGGTGGCCACTCTGGTTGGTAACATTGGCTCAGTCATATCAAATATGAACATAGAAAAGGACAGATTCAAGCGTAGAGTGGACGCTATTAAGAGCATTATGAAACTGAGAAAAGTGACCAAAAACTTGGATACCCACGTGATCAAATGGTTTGACTATTTGCTCAAAAATGACCAAAATTTGGACGAAAATGAAATATTAGAAGATTTGCCTGAAAAATTGAGACTTGAAATTGCATCCTGCAACTACATGGAAACTCTTAAGAACATAAATATATTTGCTGAGTGCGAAGAGGGACTTCTGAGGGAATTGGTGACAAAACTAAGAATTCGAGTGTACAGCCCGGGTGACTATGTTTGTAGAAAAGGTGATATCGGCAAAGAAATGTTTATAATAAAAAGAGGCTTTTTGGATGTTGTGAGTGATGATGGGACCAAGATTTTTGTGACGCTGAAACCAGGGGCTTTTTTTGGTGAAATAAGCATTTTGAACATTCCCGGAAATAAAATTGGAAATAGACGAACAGCTAATGTTAGATCTGTTGGCTATTCGGATTTACTTCGATTGAGTAAAAAAGATCTCTGGGATGTTTTAAATGACTATATTGCTAATAGATTGATGCTCATTGAAAAAGGAAAAGAAAAATTGAGAAAAGATAATTTGCTGATAGAAGACGAAAATGGAGAAGATGGCGACGATAAAGCGGATTTTTGTTTTGATGAAAATGAAATAAAAACTAAATTAGACGTAATAGAAACTAGATATGATGAATTAATATGTAAAATAGGCGATATATCCAAGGAGTTTGAGAAGGAGTTTGATTCGACTCGTGAACGAGTCAGATCTCTGAGGGAAATATATGAGAAAAAAGTTGGAATAAGTGTTTAAGATAGTCTTAAAGATTGGCCAAATATTTTGATTAATATATCTGGTTGCTTGTGTAAGAATATGATAAAAATTTTTCTTGGTCCCAGAATCATTTCTTTAAACCCAGACCAATTAAACCCGATTCTATTCCCATATCTAACCCGATTAAATGTTAATTTATTTTTTTTTTTAATAAAAAATTTCAAATTGTCCATGAGGCTTAAATAAAAATTTAAATTAAAATAATAAACTATTTCATTAATTACTAAAAGTTTGGACTATAGTTTTCAATCAATTTTAAAAATATTATTCGAATTCTTTAATTTAATATTTTTTTATACTATAAGGACTGAATATTTTTATTTGAAAATAAATAAGAAAAATATTTTCTAAGTTAAAAAATTGACTTTAATATTATTTTTTTGAAAATTCAAAAAATTAAATAAATAATTTATATATATAACGTAATTATCCGAATTTAGTAACATGTCATTATTTGATATAAATATTTTAAAAGTAAGTCTAAATTTATTTCTGAACTTCCGTTGCATATAATTTTTAATAATAGAATATTTTCAAATAAAAATATAAATTGTAATTAATCTTGATCGTCGAACAATGTCAAGCAGCCAGTTTACAAATTTTTTTATTTTAAATAAAAAATCAATTTTTTTTTTATTCAAATAGGTTTTCTAAAAAATGGACTACTAGAAAAAGACTTAAAAATTTTAATGACCGATGCCTTGAGTCAAAAAAGGTTTTATCTAATCGATCTTTTGTGTATTTTACCCACCGACCTTTTATATTTTTGCCTAAATAGCTATGACTTTTGGCCCATAATTCGCATCAATCGTTTACTAAAGATAGTTCGCGTTTTCGAATTCCGATCCCAAACAGAAACTTCCACAAATCACCCATATCTTTTTCGTATTTTGTCCATTTTTACTTTTATTTTAATCATGATACATTGGAATGCTTGCTTTCTCTTTTTGCTCAACAAATATTTCCAAACATTTGAGGACAACAACATACGATTCAATCGGGGCATCGATTACCAAGCTAACAAGTACACATTTTTGATTCAATATGCCGCCTGTTTCTACAAATCAACTCTCTTACTGACCACAATTAGCAACATAGAACGCCCCAAAAGCTTGCTCGAAATGATCTATTTAACTGCTAGTTTCCTCAATGGAGTCTTAGTTTTTGCACTTATTGTTGGAAGCATTACAGAAATCATCGATGATCTGAACATGAAAAGGACTGAATTTCAGGAAAAAGTAGACGGTGTTAAAAACTACATGCAATTGGCAAAAGTTGACCAAAGCATACAAAATCGAGTTATCAAGTGGTTCAATCATTCTTGGGAGAATAATAGTGGCTTAGATGAAAAATTAATTTTGGAGGAATTTTTGCCCGAGAATTTACAAGCTGAAATAGCTATGAATATTCACTATGAGACATTGAAACGGGTTAACATATTCCAGGACTGTGAGTCTGGTCTTCTTCAACAGTTGGTCACACGTCTAAAGCTAAGAATTTACAATCCATCGGATTTTATTTGTAAAAAAGGAGATATTGGTAGAGAAATGTTTATTATTAAGAGTGGAAAACTAAATGTAGTGTCCGATGACTGCAAAAAAGTATTCGCTACATTGACTGAAGGAAGTTGTTTTGGTGAAATAAGCATTTTGGACATTGCGGGCAGCAAATCTGGTAATCGAAGAACTGCAAATGTTGTATCAGTTGGCTACTCGGATTTATTCTGTTTGACTAAGTCGGATCTTTGGCAAGTTTTGGCCGAGTATCCGTTGGCAAAAGAGGCATTGATCGAAAAAGGTAAAGGGATCTTGAGAAAAGATGGTCTTTTGATTGAAGAAAATACAGCCGAGGCTGAACAAACAAGGAAAAGAAAATTAAATATTAAGGAAAATGCCAATTTATTGGAACAAGAATTGGACAATTTTGATAAACGAATCGATTTTATTAAAAATTTGGTCAAAAGTGGTCTTGTTCTTTTGGACACTAGGATTAAAAAATCTGAGAATAAATTAAAATTGTTAAAATAAATTTATTTATTGAATAAAATTTAAAAAATAAAATCACATGTTTTATCACATTATAACAATTGGGGTTTTAGACCAGCTCGATCGATGACATATTGAGGCATACAAAAGACTGGATTTACATCTCTTATCATTTCTGGATAGGCTTTAATTAAAGAAAGACCCGTAAAGGCGAATAGTGTATGAAACGGATCAGGCTTTATTTTGTTTTAAAATAAAATAGAACTAAAATTTCTTTTAAAATCTTACCATATTTCCAGGTCTGTCCGAAAAGCCTCCAGTTTCTTCATCCTGACAAGATACGATGTATTCTTTCAACTTCTCTGTATTAATCCATTCAAGTTTTCCAATTATCTTTAAAGAGGCAATCACCCACCAACTATAGCAAACATCTTGTAATTTTTCCGGTCGTCCATTTAAGCCCCCTGATGGTAATTGTCGTTCAGATAGCCACCATCCGAGTAAATCTACATTTACCATATGTAATCTGTTTAAAATAGACAAAAATCCAACACAGCAATAAATCTTTATTAAATGATAAGATGTATTGATTGTTGATTTATTTTTTGGTAGCCTTACTTGGCCTGCATGAGATTCAGTTCCTGGTAAACATCCGAATCCACCATCATAATTCATGCAGTTTAAAACAAATGAAACAGCTTTTTCTTGATCAATTCGATTCAAAGCGTTCTTTAAATTAAAAAAAAATTTTTTTTAAATGTCACCGATTATAACTTACTAAAAATGACAGGGCAGCTACTGCACAAAATGAAAACCTTGTATCTATTTCACCTTAACAAAAATAAATTTTCTTAATTTTTGGAGATAAATAATTGTAAATTATTACCCCAGCAATCACCAGCAAAGCTACCATCTTCTTTCTGCAAACCGGCTATGTAGTCAATTAGTTTTTCACAATCTATCTCGTGTAATACATCATAAATTATAGCTATCTAAAGCAAAAAATTTAAATTTTAAAATTATTTGATACTTAATTTAAGAAATTACTTGGACAGCACTAAGAGAGTATAAAAGATGAGGGTCGTGGCCATCACAATGGAGAAAATCCTCCTATTTTAGAGAATGATTAAAAGCTTTAAAAATTTTTTTTTAACGAACCGCTAGCAATGCTGATTTCGTTTTAGATAGGCTACAATATCATCTTTGTTAAATTTTTCCAATGAGTTAACCAAATCCAAAAAAGTTACACTCCAATATAAACCACTCATTCTCAAATAATCTGACACTTCATATTCCTAATCAATGAATGTTTTCAGTAATTCAGATTTATGATTTTAAATTTTTTTACGTATTGATCATGAGTCTTGCCATAATTAACGATAAATTCAATAGTGCTTGTCTATAAGAAGTCTTCTATCTGATTCCATTTTATAATTTTTTTTTATAATTTTTAATTTAAAGTTATTAAATTAAAGCATAATTACTTTTATCATGACTGTACATGAATTATTAATACAAATAATATTTTATTTCATTTTTTCGTTGACATAAAACTAACAATTTTTCAATAGAAAAATACCATGAGTTCTCTTTTACATAATTTTAGAATTTTAATCATTTAATGATAGTGATAGATATTACCTAAGCCAATTTGATGAAACAAAATTTCTGAAACTAAAGAGCGATGATCAAGTTTAATTAATAAACGTCAAGATTAAGTTTTGGGATTTGGAAATAAAAAAAAACATTGATTCAGTTATATTTTATATATTTTTTTACTGAACACTTAGCAAGTTTTTTTTTAAATTTAATTATTATTAATAATCAAACAAAAAGAAAATCAAAATTTTTTTTTAAATACTTTAATCACATTTTAGTTCTTAAATTATCTTTAACAAAAAAAATTTGAAAAAGGTTATAAATTTTTAATTAAAATAGTTAAATCATTGACGAAAGAGAACAAATATAAGTTATAAAATTCAGTGAATTTTTTTTTATTTTATTAAAATTTTATTGAACAAATAGTTTTATTTTTAAGGTGCCCCAAATCATAAACCCCAGTTTCCCAGGAGTAATAGAATTTCATTAAAAACTCAAATTTTAGGTTTTTAAGTGAACATAAAAAAGGAACATAGTTAGATATTAGAGTTAGATATAGAAAGGCTGTTATTGAATTTTTTTTATGATAATTTACATGAAATTGTTCAAGAATTTTTAAATTTTGATCAAACAAAATTTGATCCTTTTATAAATAAAAAAAAATTAAAAGAATGCACTTTTTTTTACTAAAATGTATTTAAATTTTATTTCGTCAAGATTATTGTAAAAGATCTGTCAGATATATTTAACAGATCAACTAGAGATTATTTTGAATATTTATAGATGAATTTTGCAGGATCTTGATTTTAGGCTCTGAAAGGTTACGATTTTATACGAAAATTTGTAAAATCAAATATTTTAGGTTTTAAACCTTATTATTTCCAAGAAACCCTTTTTAGATGAAATAGCGATGAAAATAAGTCATTTACAAATCTAAGGAATCAATGATTCTTCAAAGAATTGAAAATATAATAGGGTACTCATCTCCTTTTTCCACTACCCTTTTGAGCAACAGCGCCGATCTGACATTGAGGCTACTGCGTCGGGCTGTTCATCTATACTGCAATTAACAATAACAATAAGTTAAAAAGACCACAGTCCTTTGAACAATTTTTGAGCAAAATTCAACCATACTAACTTTATTAATAAAAGCTTATAGAGTTAAAAAAAAAGTATTAATAAAACTTTCACCTAGCTGTTAATCTGCTTAAATCTTAATATTGAACAGAAAATTTTCATTGGAATTTTATATCATTTACAAAAAAATACTTATTACATTTTTTTTCAATCGGAGGTATTTATCTATCTATCCGGATAAAATATTCAAAAGTTGTATAATTTTTAACATATCAGTATAATAAAAAAATTTAATAGATCAATAAAATTGATCAAAAAGGAATAAAGATCAACTTTTATTTATTTAAAATACAAGAGATAAATAATGTCGTATCAAAATTCAAAATTTTTTTGATATTGCAAATATTTGCTTTATTTAATATAAAAATTGAAGTTCTATTTGAATTTTTTTTACCAATAACATGGAGTTTAAAGTTTAAATTATTGATAAAATTTAAATTAATGATTTTTAAATAAACAATTAATTTAAAATCAAAATTAATAAAGTCATTTTATATTATTTGAATAGAGATACAGTTTCATTTCAATTAATTATTGTTTTTTATTTTTGGCTATAAAACTGAATCAAATTAAATTAATTTATTTTTGAAATAATTTTATAGAATGCGTTGATTTTTAATTGTGAATCTTTTTCGAAAACAATTAATATCTTTGTTTAAGATTTGACTAATCACCTCTTATTAAATAAACAATAAATTTGGTAAATCCCGAGCGCTCAAAGCAAATATACTCACTTATTAGACCTATCTTAGCGGAAATTACATGTTTTTGATTTCCTTAATGCCTCATACTCAATCTTGCTTAATTTTTGGGGGATTTGAATGTCTCAAACTCTTTAAATTTTTACATAATACAATTTAATCTTGACTAATCTCGCAATTAATTTAAGTCCATAGGTAGACTTTGCTAAAAATGAATTTGTTTAGTTTTACTCTATCATTTCCAATCTAAAGCAACTTTTTTCACATAGTCAACTAGTCAAATCTTGAAAATCCGATTGCCAAATTCTTCCAATCCTATGCACAAACATTCATTCAAAGCAACGCCAATCGCCAACAAACAAACAAAAATTGAATACAAATAGCAAAATATTTTACGTCTCTAATACAAATACCTCTCTCTAAGGCTAAGGAAAAGGTAATTTTTTCAAAAATGACAAACAAATAAACAAATATTCATACACAGTGATAATAAATAGATTTATTTTTGTCTATTCGATTCAATTCTACCAGTTTTTATCCCCAAATTTGTTCAATACGTGTTTACTTTTACTTAAATTGATCGTCCTAGTAAAAAAATCATGAATGTTATTTATATCTTAGGATAAGATCTTCCAAAACTAGCTAACTATTTTGGGCCTTTGTTTAATAATAAAATCCCCATACAAATAAACCCAATTTTGAATTAAGTGATAAACTCCATAGTCTAGAAATTATGTTACAACTTAAGTTTGTTTTTTTTTTCTACTATAGTCCTATCTATGTGCTATTTTGCTACTAAAGGAAATTTTCTTTGTAAAATTGATAAATTTTTAATAATAAGCTTTAATAAATGACCAATTTAGTAAATTGATTTTTGCCAATATCACAAAACAATTAAGTAAAAGTTGACACAATATTAAACCTATTTTTTAAATATTTACATTTAATAAACTTTGAGTTTTTTTTTTTTCTGATTTATTTTTAAATAACTAGATTAATTAAATAATGTTTTTGTTTTAAATTAAAAAAAGAATAGACATTTTGCTAATTTTGTCATATAAATAAACTAATTTTGAATTTCGATTGGTAAAAATCGAAAAATGGCGTATGGTATGGACACCGGTCAACTGGAGTCTCCAGCTGATCGATATGGCAAAGGCTCTCGGTTCTACAAAAATACCAAACGAGTCCTAAAAGTACTAGCTTATTTCTTCTACTTTTTGCTCGTTTTGTGCTCAGCAGTGGCCAGCAAAGGATCATTTTTGCTCATGACCCAATCTTTGGGAAATCCTAAACAAGTGCAAAAAAATTTTTTTTACAACAAAATCTTTATTTAAAATAAATTAACTAAAGGAAAGACAATACGCAAGCAGGTGGTCTATGCTGATCACTGCCGCCATTTGCATACCTTATATTTTCATTTTTATGGAATCAATTGCTCACAGTTTATTCAGAAATCGCAAGGGTCCGTCAATTTTCGACATAATGATTGTAATTTTTTTTCTTCTAAAAATTTAATAAACTTAGAAAAAATTTTTAAAAAATTAAAAAAAAATTTTTTTCAAAAAAATTTAATAAAAATTTTATTTTTTAAACAAAATTTAAGGTATTTTTTGTCGAGGGTATACACTCGTTCGGACTAAGCTTGCTCGTTTTCCGAGTATTGCCGAGCTGTGACGTGGTCCGAGCCGTTCTCCTAATGAACTGTCTGTGCATTGTACCCGGTTTTTGTAAGATACTTTTTTCTAAAAATGGTGCAGGCGCTGTTGGCAAAGCGATGATTGTTTTCATTGATTTCATAGCCTTGGTGGCCCAGTGCACTGTATTTTTTGTCATCACAGGAACAGAGTATACAGCATTGATTGAAAAAGCCATGTACGCAACCACGCCGTCGCCGTCCGGCGACACCAAGCCGGTAGACATTGACGACCCGTTTGGCGAGACCATGCGTCAAATGGCAGATGAAAAACCGGTGTGGAAGGGATCATGGGAAGCGCCTTTCGCACTCATATTCACTTCGATTACTTGGTGGGAGAACTACGTGGACCGGGACATAAAACTAGGCTGTATTAACATGCCGTTTGCAACCTACAAGCGCCATCTGCAGTCTGTCCGCTCCAAGGTCAACATTGGTGCCAGTCTGTGGAAAATAGCCCTAACCATCACATTTAGCTTCATAATGCTTCCGGCAAAAAATTTTGAGAATGCTTTTGTGAAAATGCCGCACGCGCCGGCTCCTGGCGCCACCACTCCACCAAGTGGTGATTCAAATTTTGACTTTGGTGGAATAGACGTCAATTACGACTCGGACGCTCTAGTTGGCCATCAGTTTAAAAAAAGAGATCTAGGCATGACCAGCACTAGCATGATACCAATTGCCATGCACTTGGAATCGGTGTTAACAGTGCCGAATAATGCGTGGAACAACCCGACAACTCCCAATTTGTTTGACTTCATAGCAGTGAAAGAAAAAACAGCCGATGATTATTGGAAAACAATAAGCCCATTTGTGCCATTTATAATCCACTTTTTCAGCACTGGCCTATGCTACTATTTTTCCAAATCATCATGCAAAATGTGCATGCAAAAAATGGCCTTTGCTTTGCCGCTTACATTGGCCACCCCGGTCACAATCGGCATCTACATGGTCATTTGCAATGGAGGTATAGACCGAATTGATTTTATCAAAGACATGATGTATTGGGAATGCTCGGAAATATTTACCAAAGGAAATCTTAAATGGCAGCTGATATTCGGCCTGGGGTTGTGGTGGTTGTCTGAAATTTGGATAGCTATACATGCATGGTTCCCGGAAAATAAGCGGCTGGCGTCAACCGAGGTTCTGTTCGTTCTGCCTCAGTACGACAGTGCTCTGATCGAGCAGTCCTTGCTCTTGAATAGACGCAGAAATGAAAAAGAGTATTCTAAGTGCAAGTTGGAGGAGCATTTCGAAGAGCTGGACATTGTAGATGGCATTTCCGCTTTGGAAAATGATAAACAATTTGACTCAG
This sequence comes from Brachionus asplanchnoidis, assembly GCA_025491095.1. Taxonomy (NCBI): domain Eukaryota; kingdom Metazoa; phylum Rotifera; class Eurotatoria; order Ploima; family Brachionidae; genus Brachionus; species Brachionus asplanchnoidis. Next base: position 6,992,068 of record JAILYF010000008.1, on the reverse strand, counting down.
TGCCCAAGTTGTATCTGTGCGGTACTCTTTGGCACGAAACAAGAAGTGAAATGATCCAAATTTTGAAGTCAATTATGAGAATGGACATTGATCAGAGTGCTCGCAAAAAAGCAAAAGAGTACTTTAATGTGATCGACCCGGACTACTATGAAATTGAGGCTCATATATTTTTCGATGATGCATTTGAGAAAAATGACAAAGGGGAAAAGACCATTAACTCTTTTGTCAAAGAGTTAATCAGTGCCATTGATAGGGCGGCTGGTATTGTTCACGATATTGAAGGAATGAAGATGACAGCGCCAATTAAAACGCCGACTCCGTACGGAGGTCGGCTTATATGGAAGTTGCCTGGTGGAAATTTGCTAATTGTTCATTTGAAGGACAAGAAAAGGGTGGTTAAACGTAAACGATGGAGTATGGTTATGTACATGTACTATCTTTTGGGCTATCGTTTGCTCGGTAAATGTGAAGATCGTCTACAAGCTTTGTACAAAATGGTGGAAGAGGATCCGAGAAGACGAAAGCATAGGCGCCACATAGCTCAAAATGAAGAGCTTCATATTTATTACAAAGATGTTTTGGGACCAAAACTTTTAATTGAAGTAAATTAAAGATTTTGTCCTTTTTTTCATTAAATTTATGGTTTGTAAAAAGATTACTAATTAATTTTTAAAATGCTTTAAAAAAAATGAAATTTTTTTTTTGATTTTAAATTTTATTGTTAATAGAAATATTAGTTTTATTATTATTATTGATTGGACAATGAATTTTAAGAAGAGGATAAAATGGGTAAAATCAAATGACTGTTATTTTTTCATTGTGTCATTAATCATTAAAGCTTTTTTTGTTGTTACTGGTTTACCGCGTTTCCTATTTTCACCCAGTATTCTGAAGTTGGTTTGATTTTCATCATCAGTAATGAGCTAATTAAAGATTTTTATATTTGTCAATTAGATATTAAATTGAATTATTTTTTTATACAAAAAAAAATTAGATACTGTAAAAAAAATATCAAATACTAATTAATATTTTATTAGATACAATAAAAAAAAAATTAGATAGCTTTGAAAATATAAGCCAAATCAAATGAAAGGTCCAAAAAATAAGTTTCGATTATTTATATTTATCTTCTTGCCAAGATTAACTATGATTTAATGTTTAATCTTTTTTTTTTCGTTTTTAAGTTAAGTATCTAATTTCAAATAAAAAATATTTTTTTCAATAATTATCATACTATAATAGAATTAAAGAAATTGATTTTTAGAAAATTGAAATTTTGGCAAATTGAAGTTACAGATCAAATTTTAAGATCAAAACGATCATTTAAAATATTAAAACTTAATTAAGCATAAGATTTAGATAATTTTTAAAAAATAAATATTAAACATTATTTGACATGTTATGTCTAATAATGGTTCATTATAATTAAAATAATTCAGGTTAAATTAATTCATAAATTAAAATTCTAAGCTTTTATATTCATTCATTCAAACTTAGATAATTCTATTTTTCCGCTTAAACAAATTATAAATTTTAAATAAAAAATTAAATTTTTTTGTCACTCAAAGTTTTTATTAAAATTAAAATAAAAAATTTAAGCCTATTAAAGTCTAATAAAAAGAGATATTTTAAATATTATATATATTTTGGAAAAAAAACTGTTTTTCTCTATTATTGAAAAAAATATTAAATTTATATTTTGATCTTCTGATCTTGATTTCAAACTTCAATTTGCCGATATTTTTTTGACTATTTTTAATTAGTTTAAATTAAAATGAAGTGAAAAATGACCAAGACGTTAATATATGCATGAACAAAATTTATTTTTAATCATTTGTGTTATTTAATTTTAAGAACGATCTTATCTGAGCTGGCATATCTTAAAGGCCTAAATTTTTCTAAATTCTAAAAATCATTTACAAAACTAAATTTTCTATAAAATTAATTTTAAAAATAACTTACTTTAATTTATAAAGGCCGAGAATACATTTATTTTAACAATGGATGGTGATGTTGATTTTGGCCCAGATTCTGTTCGAATGCTAATAGATCGAATGAGAAAAAATAAAAAAGTCGGTGCCGCATGTGGTCGCATTCACCCTATAGGTACAGGTCCATTGATTTGGTTCCAAAAGATGGAATACGCTATTTCATATTGGCTGCAAAAAACAACCGAGCATAGTCTAGGCTGTGTTCTTTGTGCCCCCGGATGTTTCTGCCTGTACCGAGCATCAGCACTGATGGACGACAATGTAATGGCCATGTTTGCCAAAAAACCAGAGGACCCGGAGGAAATTTTGCTACAAGATCTTGGCGAAGACCGATGGCTCTCGCGTTTGCTAATTGAACAAGGCTACAAAATTGAATACTGTGCTGCATCGGACGCCTACACTCATGCCCCAGAGACCATTACCGAATATTTCAACCAGCGCAGGCGATGGATACCCTCTACTCTCGGAAACACAGTCTGCTTTCTCAAAAACTACCGGCGAACAATCCGAATAAACGAAAATGTCTCCTTTATTTGCGTTCTTTACCACATGTGCTTTTTGGCTTCGTACATCCTGAGTCCAGCTACGATCACAATTGCGATTGCTGACGCGTTTAACGCCACCACAGACATAGACATGTGGGGCTCATTTTTGCTTGCTTGTCTCCCGGCAGTCATTTTTCTGGTCGTGTGCTACCAGGATTGGAAAGAAGAAATAAAAATTGGTTTTGCCGCAATGCTAGGAACCTATTATTCAATTTTGATGATGATTGTAGTTGTGGGAACCATAGTGCGTGTAGTGGACGGATCTTGGAAAACTACGGCAGTACTTTTTTTGGTCATCATGGCTGTAATATTTTTTTTGACCGCCATATGTCATCCATTTGAGCTCAATTGTGTCAAACCCTGCTTTTTGTTCTTCCTGTGCATACCAGCTAGTTACATTTTGATAATTATTTATTCATTGACTAACATGAACCAGACCAGCTGGGGTACTAGGGACAATGTTTATGTGCCTCAAAAACGGCGCAAGATAAATTTAGATGAAAATGATGTCAAAGAGCTAGAAAAACAACTTTCAGACGCCAAAGTCAATAATGAATTAATCAACAAAATAGAAGAATTATTGGAGAATGGAGCCAGCAATTCTCAGGATGAATTGTTGCTGCAAATTTTGGCAGCTCTGGAGCGCCTCGAAATGAAGGAGACAATTGACAAGCAATTAGAAAATGGTGTTGATGTGGAAAAGTTAATCGAGAATCAGTATAACAATACTGGTTTGGCTAATAATCAAAATTTGGTCAATCTATTAAATGGTCTGAACAATCAGAACAAAGCAGACAATGATGAAAATCCAAGCGCATATTGGCTTACTCAAGAAGAAACGCTCAAATTTTCCGATTTTGTCGAATTAAATGATCATGAGAAAATATTTTGGAAAAAATTAATAAAAAAATATTTGATTGTTGAAAAATTGGAGCCTCCAGCCAAGCATAAGCTACAAGTGTCACTGAACGACATGAGAGACAGAGGGGTGTTTGCCTTCTTTATGCTCAATGCTTTGTGGATCGCGTTTGTCTTTCCCGTTTTGCTTGCCCAGGACAGACTCAAAGACATGTTGTACATCCCCATTCCCATTCCATCACTTTATTATCAACCAGTGCTAATCGAACCTTTGGGTGTACTTCATTTGGCGTTTTTTGCTTTCATCTCTTTGGTTCAGTTCTTGGCCATGTTGTGCCATCGATATAACACATTTCAGCATATTCTTGCTTCTACTAAACTCAGATCGAATATTCATGAGGGAATGAGAATAGAAGATATCATCGATACTGTGAAAATGTTGCAGCAAATCAAGGTAAGGTTTTAGAATTTGAATTTTTAATTACCCACAAAAAACAGTGAAAAAATTAATGTAAAAAATTCATCGAATTTTTTTTAATTGAATAATCATTTAAATGAATTATTTTCATAGAATATTTATCATAGAATTTTTTTTATAACAATAATCTCTTAATTTTTCATAGTTAAAATATTGACAAAATATTTTAAATTTTCCAAAAATGTATTAAAAATGAAATTTGTAATTTAAAAAAATGAATTTCAGAAGTATTTTTTTTTTAAAGTTTGTTAGCTATTATCATAATTCATAAAAAACAACTTTAATTTGGTAAAATTTGATCAAATTTTGTGTTTATTTTTGTAAAAATTTTTCTATAAAGTTGCTATACAATTAATTTGAAAAAAAAAAATTCTATGAGTATTTTTCTTTTAAAATATATTTATTTTGGTTTTGTTTTATATTATTCTATGAATTAATGCATCATCTAAAAAATAAATACATTTAAAACTGAATTTGTTAGTTTTTGACAGTCGATAACCCCCATCTAATACATATTCTATTTTTTTGACAACATATTGAAATTCTTCTATGATTACAGTTACAACAAAAAATATCAGAATTTAGAAAAGTTTATTCTAAAGGGGTTAAGCTGATGATATTCTGATCAGACTTCTTTAAAAACTTAAGTCACAAGTAAAATATAAGATTTCACTTTGACTTTGTTTGAGACTTCTTATGACTTTTGTTTCAGACTTTGGTACAAGTCTTATTGAAATTTAGTTTTTCGTGCTTCTTTTATTGAAAATGATGAAAACTAAATGCATGATCTATCAAAATTAATCATTATGAGAAGAAATGCAGATTTTTTAAGCTTTTTCATGTAATAAGCTTTCATTATTTCATCGGAATGGATTTTTATCCAAGAAACTAAAGAAATAAATAAATTAAGTATTGAATAAATGAAAAGACCTTGAAAATATTTTAAATTGGATGATTTTAAATTGAAAGAGTTTATTGAATATCAATTAATTTTTAACATAATAATAATCAATTAAAAATCAAAAATAATATTTGTCACAACAAAACTTCTTTGGCTTTTGGAATGCTACCTCTTTTTATTTTAGAATTTAAAGCAACTTTTTTAGCTTGAATTTTTTTTTTCTCGTCCATAAATTTAAACGAATTGCAAGAAAAAAAATCATTTATCAGGAACAATAAGTTTTAATTGATTATTATATTATTAAATTTGTTTTATCATTTAGTTTTCGCGATTTTTAAATTTTTAAAATAATAATCTATTTTGCTTTAAAAAAATTTAATTTTAATTTTGGCTTTAAAAAATATTAATAGCAATAATATAATGAATATAAAAGGTTTGTATAAATACACAAAGTAAGATTATCCAAAATCTCGGTTTAGTAGAAATTTCCAGAATATACATACATATTTGCTTTCCAGTCAGAAATTTAAAAAAATTTTGGATTTTAATTAATTTTTTTTAATTTTTCTTTTTTTTCTTTTTTCTTGATCTTATTATCTAATATTTCCGAAGAATACAACTCTAGAAAGAAAATGGTTCAATTATTGTTAATATGAGAAATATAGAATTCAAGATAAAACAATTTTTCGAATACATTTTTCTGATTAATTTTCAATTTTTTTTTAATCTAAAATTTTCTAATTAAATTATTGAAGATAAATTAAAATGCTTGACTTAATAAAATTTTGATTTAGAAAAAAAAAAATTTTGTCAACTTCGAATCAAATTTTTATGACTTTTTATTTAAATTTTCTCAAATATTTTATAATTTTTCACAGATTTAAATCAATATAAATATTTTTTAAGATTGAATAGTTCAAATTAATTTTATTTTTTTTAATTAGCCGATTGATGAAGAGGCCGAGCCAATGCCAGATTATAGTGACGAAGAGATCGACAAAGCCTCTGACGATGCCAGCGAATCGGATGAAGTAATGATCAATGGCAAACCAGTTAATGAAATAGATAATGTAATACTTGATAATTTTTTCTCATATAATTTTTTTACGTATTTTCTTTTAACAGCAGAATTATGATTCAAACTTTTTGAGACAACGCTTGAATAAACATGGGCATGATAATCCTGCATTTGTTGATGATTACGACTCAAAACTCTATGGTATTTTTTGTAAAAAAATTCTAACAAATATCAAGATTTAAATTTAATTTTCATTAGGAAACGATTACCGCTCAAAGAGTGAAGAAAAAATTTTAGATAAATCAAGATCAGGAGACCCGATTTCTCACAAACGAAATAGAAGAAGTAGAAGGCTACAAAAGAAAAACTCTTTAGATGTTAACTTTCGTAGAAGATTTTCAATGCTACGAGATGGTAATGCAGCGGCAAATAATATATACAATGATTCGATACTGGGCTTTAATGGTGTAGATTTGGATACATCAGTGAACATTGGTGGGATGGGTCGTGAGTCTAGAGTGAGCGGAATGTTCGGTGCTAGAGCCTCAAGTACTAATATGTCAAATAAAATAATTGACAAGCGATTTAACAAGATGATATTTAACATGCATGGAATACCTGTTAGTGGCAATATATCGAGCAAAAAGCAAAAAGACATGAATCAGTCAGAATCCGAACAGCCAAAAAAAAAAGACAAAAAAAAAAAGAACCAAAGCGTAGTTGAAGAACATGTATGAAAATTTTAGGTTTTTACTATAGTAAACACCTTGGATTTAAATTTATTTATTTTAATATTAAAATTGGATTCATTTGTTAATTTTATATGAATCTTTCTTTTTTTTGTGCAGATTTAGCAATCTCTTACAAAACAACAAAAATCCAATAACAAAGAAATAAAATATTTATTAATCAGATATTTTTTAATTCCTCAAAAAATCATGAACAATTACCACAAAATTAAACAAAATTTTAGAAGCTGAATCTGTTTTTTATTTTCATTAACACCCTACTATTAATATTAAATGATGGTTTCTTTAGAGTAGATTAAAATGTAGATTTTACAAAAAAAATTTAAATTAGACAGTTCAGTTTGAATATAGAACAGAAATAAAAAAAATTTAAACAAATATGTGCCTTAGTTGTTCTTTTCCAATTTCAGCTAATTAAAGAAGAGCCTGTGTCAAATAAAATTAACATTAGATAAATCTTTTAAAAATACCTTTTATTTATTTATAACTTTTGAATGTATATGTATTGACTTGCTGCAAAATTTATTGAGACAGTTTACAAACTCTGTGTAAGAAAAATTAACTTAATCTTTTAGTTTTTTTTAATATTTTACACCAAAAATTAATTCAAGTTTCAAAAGAATTGAATTTTATAATTTAATAAACCACTGTCGCAGAAAAGAAAACTACTACTACTACTACATAAAAAACTAAGAGATGAAATCGATTCATCTAAACTAAGCTTCTTTTCTATTAAAACACACATTTTACAATTGCAAATAAAATAAACTCAGTCCAGAATTTTTTAACGCTAAAAGTATTCAATTTTTTTTATGCTTTGAAATAATGAAAAAATGAAATATTTACAATGAAATAATGAAATATTTTTTGATGGAAACTGATTTATTCATGAAGCTAATTGTTTTACTAAAAATTCAAACTCTCTTAAACAGAATTACAGAAAATGTAGCCAAGTGACTTATTTATTTTTAGCTAATTTTTGTTGTTTAATATCAGAAAAAGATATTGATTGTTTTGTTTTTATTCAAAAATATTTATATTTTATTAAAAAAAATAAATTTGAAGTTTTTTATTGCTTGATTCAGTTTATTTGAATTTTTTTTCCAACTCTAATCCTTGATTGTAAATGTTCTTAAAATGCTAAATAAATAAAGATAAAAGCATGTAAAATATAATTAAAAAAATGCTCAATGATACTCCTCACACTTGGCTTCAATCAATTTTAATTCATTTTCAAAATTTAAAAATATTATATAATTTTGTACAAAAGTTCATTTAACTTGTTGGGTATGAAAGCTTTAATAAAGAAAGCCTTTTTATTTAAAAAAAAAAACTTTTAGTTTGAATAAATTTCTGCATTTTCACGATTAGAAAATATTAAGTATTCGAATAATTTTCTTTAATTGTTAAGTCTTCTAAATTATTTTTTTTTAGTAGTGGAGCCTAGAGTGTTAAAAGTCTATTTCCAGTTGAAAGGTTCCAAAAATCTAAAATTAATTTATGAAAATTGCTTTAGATAAGAATGCATTAATAATTAATTGCTCGAGTTAAATGACAATTATTTTGAAGACCTGTACAATTTTTTCTGCCAAATTTAACCATTAAAAATAAAATTAAAAAAAAAACGACAAAATATTTATTCATCCTAAAGATTGAAGAAAACAATTAGTTAATTTAAATGCCAGAGATAATATTCGGCTACAATTTTGAGGCAAACATTAATGAGTTAATCTTTAAAACCTGTCTATCATATTTATCCAATATTTTCTAAGCATTTTCCAAACTTGCTATTGTAAATCGCCTAATTTTAAATCAAAAATCTACCACGCTATCTATTATTAATCAATTATTTTTAAAACTGATTTTATCAACTTAATTTGTATCTTTAACTAATGAGTTTTATTACAAAACATAAAAACGAAGCCTTATCTAACTTTTTTTTCAGTGATGTGTTTATGCTTCAACTTATCTAATTTACTTAAAATCAAAAGTACTCGTAAAAAAATTTATAAACACTTTGTACGGTGGCTGATTGATGAATTAAACTTTTTTTGAGGGATTAATAGGCGTTTTATTCTTAAAACTTATTTATCCAAAGATACTATATAAAACACGATTTAATTAATTAAAAAAAATATTTATTATTTTTTAATTTTCTAAATAAACTAGATTTTTGTACAGGTCAGGAAAAAACAACAGTAAAACAAAAAAATTTATATATATTTTTTATTGTTAAGTTATGCATAATATCTCTAAATTTTTCTAGGCCCCAAAAAAAATAACAAAATTTTTTAAATTTGAATTTCTATTCAAAAAAAATCATAGTTAATTCAAATCTTTTAAATATTTCAAAACTTTAAATATTATTCGACCATAAATTAAATGTAACAAATTTTTAAAGATTTTCCTCGCATAATAAAATTTAAAGATATAGGCATATATAGATAGTATTATATGATTTTTTAAAATTTTTCGTACAGATCTTTAAATCAGGTCAAATATTGTAATAATAATAATTAATTAATTTATAAATAAAATTTAGATAGTGACAATTCTGAAAATTGCTTGCTTGTAGACCAAATTAGAGATGATTCCTTGATGAAAACTTTTTTCCAATGATTGCCAAAATTTGATTGCAAAAGAAAGATAAGAAATTTGAGAAACGATCACCATAAAAAATGAACATGCAAGCCCAATGAGAAAACTTTGAAAAATTAGTGAACTAGAGTATGTTCATCAAAAATCGAATTCCCTTTCCAATTAATCAAAGCGTTTTATCTTTTTAAGAACTACACTGGCTTAAAATAATAATATTCAGATTTAAGTTTAATTATATTTTATTTATTATAAGCTTTTAGCTTTGGATATGTTTAATTATAAATCAGATTAACTCTAATATCCAATCTATCTTATCTTTTATGAAGCACATTGGATAATATTTGTTTATTTAGAGCATTACAAAGATTAGTTAAATAATTTCATAATTTTTTTTGTCGTAAATTTTTGAACTTATGCGGATTCGGAATTTATAAAAAATCAAATGTTTTTTCTATATTAAAAAATAATTATGCTTTCAGTTAATTTTTGATGCTTCAATATACGCTAATCATTTATTTAAGATAAAAGCCATTAATCAAAAATTAGCTCTTAAATATTAATATATCATTAGAATTTATTAATCAATCGATTTATTTTTTAGGGACTTGATTTATTCATAATAATTAGTTTTTTTATTTACTAAGTGGAACCAGCCGGAAAAACATACGACTTTGCATTAATTACATAAATGGCGATAAAAATCTTCGAGTTCAATGTAACTTAAGAAAAATAATATCAAGATATCCTTCTAGTTGCATAAAAATGTAAGGAAAAACTTTGATGAAAAATTGGATCTCATCTCACCGGGATAACATTAGGAAAAATCAATAATATCTAGCCTTTATTAACTAGCTTGACCCTTAATAATTAGTTTATTTGATTCAATGCAGGACGTCTTAATTGTATTGCCATAAGTCACCATGTCTCCGAGCAGATATAGCATGATGAACACAAAAGTTTTCTCACATGATTAAATTACTCAGGTAAAATTAAAATTAATTAAAATAATCTCTAATCAATTAAATTAAAATCTAATAAATTTAATTTAATTTAATATTTTAAAGTTATTGCGAACTTATCACGCAAAATAAACCATATCTTGAAATTGGATTAATTTCAATAAATTAAATTTTAAAAATAAAAGTTAAAAATTGATTAAAGGGTTTTTACTCAATCTAAACATAGAAGCCGTTTTTTATTCAAGTCGTTTTTCTATTTTTTAGCAAATTCACTGAAAAATTTAAAATTTAACTTCAATCTAATTTAACATTTTGGTAAAAATTATTTAGTTTCAAAAATGTTTTTCTTGTGGCTGAAAGGAAGGACTAAGTTTCCATTCCAACCGGCCAAGGCTTTTCCGAACTATATTTTAAATAAATAAATGAATAAAATAAATATAGAAGCCAAATTAAAGCCTGTTTTCATGACGAATTAGGAAATTACTGTAAATTAGTTTAATAATATTTTATTTAATTATCCGATTATTAGAACTTTTATTTTTAGGGAATATTTGGCAAATTGAGAATGAATCTTGGAAAATTATAAGCTGTTTAATTTTTTAAGTGAACTTAAAATTCGAGTATTCTGTTAAAATATTACTGACATCAAGTGGCAACGAGAATTTTGTCACAAAAATCAATCAGATAAATATTAGAAACAAATTCATTTAATATATAAAGATGAATTTATTTCCGTTAGAGAAAATGAGTTTCATATCGAGATGATAGACCTGTTTGCCAAATTAAAAAGCGATTTTTAATTTTGAGCCTAATTCTTTTGTTTGAACAAAACGCAAGTTTTTAATTATTTTATTAATTCAAATTTGTTTTTTTTTAAAAAAGCTGTCTTAGTATCAAATTGACAGTTATATCACGAATTTATTTTGTTTACATTGAATAGTAATAAAAATAAATATTGATATTTTTTGATTGTGTTAGATTTTTATTAACCAATTCTTGAGTTTCACTCAAATACTCAAACTTTATTTAGCAATTCTAAATAGTTTTAAAAGTACTGAATTTTTGGTTCTAATTTACCATTTAAATCAGTTAACATTAAGTTTTTTATCAATCAAAATAAAATTTCAAGATACTAAAACTTTTCTTCTATAAAATCTATCTCTACAAATGAGTTAAAAAATGAATATTTAAAGGTCATATTTTTAATTAGAAAACAATTAAAATTTTTATTTTATTTCAAAAAAAAAATAAATTAATTTAATAAAATTGTTGAGTAGATTTCATTATTTATTTTTCATTCGAATACTATTTAAATAAATTTTCAGAAAGTATTTTATAAGTTTGAATTTAAAATGTAAAAGTAAAGAAAAAATTTAAAAAACTTACTTTTCTTTTAATTTTTAAAAAATGAATGAAAACCAAACAATTTTTTAAATGTTAAACAGAAAATGTATTTTGAAAAGTTGAATCGATTAATAATGCTAAATAAGAGGATTTAAAAAAAAAATATTTTTTTGTTGCTGCAAAGCGATTCATTCATTAGGATTAATAGACAAAATAATTAAATAATCTTCAATAAGCCAGGATTAGTCCATAAATGAGCTCTGATAATATTAAATTCAAAAGTTCAAATCGAATGATGACAAATAGGGCAAGATAATTTAACAAATTTTAAATTAAATAATTTGCAGTTTTATTTAATAGAAAATTATTTTTTTAGGATCTTTGAATAATAAGGAAAGCAATAATATTTGTTTTTAAATTAAGTTCAATGAGTAAATCAAAAGTAAAACCATTTTTTCTTTTTTTCAGTAGAATTCAAATTTTATTTTACTTCTAATTAATTTTGAGATTGTTTTTATTCCGAATTCGACTACAATTGTAAAAATAATTCAAATTGTCATTACGAAATAAATTTTCCTCAGAAAAAAAATTACTTAAAAGATTTTAAAGGAAATAAATTTAGAAAAAAAAAATTTTCGAGATCTTAAGAGACATATTAGAACTAATTTCTATTTAAGAGTAAGTTATAGAAAAAATCATACTTTATTAATTTCCTTTTAGTAGCGATTTTTTTTTTATAAACTAGTGATTAAAGTATCATTAAGCAAAAATTGGCCAAAAATTCAATAATGAGATCCAATTGCAATTTATTAAGGTAAATGAGACACAGTTTGAATTTGTTTTGTTAATTAGATAACATTGTGTAAATTGTAGCTATTTAAAATCATTTTTTTTTAATTGTCAAAAAAATTATGTCTTTGTTTAAAAATTGTTAAGGAAATAGGGAATGTAGGAAGCATTGAAAATTGATTTTAACAAAAAAATTATTTTAAAATTAATCTCGAAAATCATTAATAAAATTTCATCAAGAATCAATACGTGATTCAACAAGAGTTTATTTTGATACTTTTGATATTAATGGAGTAAATTTTTATCAGAGCGGGTTTTTATTATAGAATTCAATTTTTCGAATTATTAATAAAAATCCTAATCACTGAAAATTTCAATCTATCTCAACAAATAACACAGTTTACAATTTAGTAAATATCCTGTATAAATTTGCTTCATGCTAAATAATGCAGAATTAAATTATTTTATTTTGTCTAGAACTTTTTTTTCTTGTCAAAAGTTATCTCTTAATTTAGCACTCAAGCTGTTATTGCAAATTAATTTCAATTGAAAGTTTTTGCTTAAAATACTTTATTTTCTAGTTTTTAAAAAAAATTTTGCCAAATATAAAATCAATTTTTTTTGGGAAAAAAATCTTATCAATAAATTTCCATAAAAGAGTAAATTTGGAATCAGACTTTTGAGAGCTGGCTAATTTTTCTTTTAGAATAAATTTTAAACTGAAAATTAAATATTAGATTCATCTGTTCGAATATCAGCATTATCAGAAAAAAAAAACAATTGTGCATATTTAAAAGCATATTATCAACAAGTTTCACTTATAAAATTAATTTTTTTTTAACAGCCTATTGCAAAATTAAAATTATTAATAAATCTATCGTTTCCTAAATTCGTTTTATAACAAGAAAAAAATTCAAATCATTATCTCGAAATAATTACATTTAATTTTTTTTTATAATATATAATATAACAATCAATATAAAATTAGAATCAATCTGAGCAGGGCCCTCGAGCACATTCCAGAGATATTTATTCTACTTAATAAACTTGAAAATCTTAAGTGTTCTAGAGAAAAGTAATTTTTGGTTTGATTTAGGAACTGATTCCATTAAAAATCAATATTCTTTAACTTGATAATAGATTATTTGGCGTAGAACAAAGCGAAAGTAAAAAAAATCTGATGACAGATTGGAATTTTTATTCCTCGATAAGAAAATATTCTATAAGACTGATTATCATGTTAAATTTTTATTCCGCTTTAATTTAGATTGATGATTTAATAAATGGACCTGGGTTAAAAGAGAGGAATTAATACAATAATTAAAACTTATGGATTTGCTGGCAATATCCAGGCGCATTCCGCTCTTGGGTTTTTTTGGATCAAGTGCAAGTGATGATGACTTTGCCGACCGATTAAACTACAAATACACTGTGGCTATTCTTGTTGTATTTGCATTTATTGTCACCAATAAGCACTTTGGTCACAATCAGGTTACTATTGTTGTAAAATTAGGAATTTATTTTTTATTTTTATTTTTAAGATTAATTGCTGGGTTCCAGCTTTGTTTACAAAAAATTTCGAAGAGTACACAAATTTAGTTTGCTGGATTACGAACACCTATTATATACCATTTGATAAACAAATTCCAGAGAACGAAACAGAGAGAAGGCAAACCGAACTTAGGTACTATCAATGGGTTGCCTACATTCTTTTATTTCTTTCATTGTTATTTTATCTTCCCAGGATAATATGGTAAAATTTAATTAAAGCTAGACCAAAAAATTTAATTAAACATCTAACATTTAGTTTATATTCATTTCTTTGAAGAAAAAATAATTAAAAATGTAGAAGAATTAATCAGTTTTTATGTTTTCAAAGGGTTATTTTTATCTCAAGTCATTGTTATTTTTTTTAGTTTTATTTTAGATTCAGAATTAATAGCAAAATTAAAAATAAAAATCAATTAAATCTTCAGGTGTTGAAAATTGATGGATTTTTTTCCCTAAATAAAAAAAAAAATTGTTGAGCAAAAAAAAAAATCAATTAAATAAATTTAAATGCATTAAAAAAAGGTCGGAAAAAGTTATCAGCGCCAAAAATAGATGATAAATAAGGAAATTACAAATTGAGTTTGATTAATATGAATTAATTTTTTGAATATAAAATCACAAATGACTTAAAGCAAATAACTTGAATTCAAACAAATTAACTTTAGAAATAATTAAGTTTTTCCCAAGTTAAATTTATGAATATTTGAATTTTTTTTAAATAAAATAAATAATTTAAATTAAATGCATAATTTTAATTATTAATTTTTTTGGTCGAAAAATTAAAAGTTTGAAATTAATAATAGTCAAATATAAAGGAGAACTCTTAGTCTACGCTCAGGTATTGACATAAAAGTAAATTACATTAGTTTAATAAAAATAATTTTATTAAATTTTATATAATTATTTAATAAAGGATATCGTCGAAGCGTCACACGACTTCAAAAGTGTGAGTAAATTGGAAAAAAATCGAAAAATGATGGAGTACATGATTGGCACAATAGATCAATATGTGGATGACCCTCGACGGCAGCGCTCTAGTCGTCACATGAACATAATCAGTAGAATGATGGCTTTAATCTGTTTTATGTTCGGAAAATTCCTCGGAAACTATTTGATTATTCTGTATCTATTCGTTAAGCTCTTGTACATACTAAACTGTATAGGTCAACTTTTTCTAATTAGTATTCTTTTGGGCCGTAATTATTATATTTACGGTGCATCAATTTTTCGGGATATTATTCAGGGAAAAGGCTACGCTGATTCCGAATATTTTCCCAGAGTGACAATGTGTAAGTTTCAAGTGAGAGAGCTAGGCTTGAAAAATTTTAGTCATGAATACAACGTCCAGTGCGTACTGCCAATAAATCTATTCAACCAGCAAATATTCACATTTTTGTGGTTTTGGTATCTAGTCCTGCTAATCATAAATACCAGTGCTTTGCTAATTTGGATCTATAGATTCATACCAGTAAATCAATACAATTATGCCATAAGAAGAATAAAACTTATGAGGATCCGACTGGTGGAGAATTCCAAGTTGAAAAGAAAAGGGGGAAAAAAGGTGACTTATCAGCAATCGTTTGTTTCTGATGAGTTCGAACGGAGGGAATCGAAATTTTCGATTGTTCATGAAAGAGATGATGAATATTTGTTTGAAGATGAAAAAAATGATGAGAGACATTTGAGTCCATCACACTGTGAAAAACCCATCTTTCCAAATATTCCGTCTAATTTGGGATTTGACAGCAAAGGTTCAATGAAGCTTAAGCGCAGAAAGAAAAAAAATTTCAGTCATAGTTTTGATGATAACTTGTCGAATGTGTCGACATCAAATATTTTAGAGGACTTCGATTCACAAATGACTGCATCCTCGTTCTGTGTCAAAAATTATAAATCTTTTGTCTATGATTATTTAGAACCGGACGGAATGTTCATGATCCGAATGATTGGATCCAACTCGGGTGATTTTGTATGCACACAAGTGTTGCATAATTTGTGGAAGTTGTTTTTATGTAAACAGCACTCGCTTCCTCAGTGGATGCAATTAAGTAATGAATTAATTCAGTCAGATAGGAATTTGTAGTTAATTTTGATTTTTTTTAGTCGAAGAGTATGGACAAGATACAATAAATCAAAAGGGTGTCAAGAGAATGGAGAAGACATCAAAAGAACCAAATTTGATATCGAAAATATTCAAAGAAAGCAAAAACAAAAATTCAAATCAGCCGAATAAATCTAGAAGAGTTTACCAAAAACAGCCTGCTCGAGAAAATGATGAAATTTTTGTAAAAAACTTAAAACCAGCAATTCAAACAAAAAGAATAACTTCGACTCGGTCTAAAATATAGATATTGTTAAATTAAACTGTAAATTGAATTGAGGGAAAAAAAATAAAATTGTTAAATATTGTTCTCAAAAATAAATGTTGTTAAGATCAATTTTAAATAATAAATATTCCAATTCAAAAATAATGATGAACATAATCAATCCATTCAAAATTTCATTTAATTATTGTTGTAAAGTAAAAAAATATTTTAAATATTTTTTTAATCTGTAAAAAAAATAGCTTAAGTTTTTGGAGGTAAAAAGACGAAATTTTAAAGAGTCAATATCAGAGTTGTTTAAAAATGCCAAATTAAAGCCCAAGTCAGTAAATTAAATTTTTTTTTCTGTTTAAAAGTCGAAGTCCGGACTTTAAAAAAAATGTAAAGTCTTTGACTTGGACTTGAAAAATAAGAAAATAAAATTTAAAATTCCGGACTTGGACTTTAATTTTAGACTTTTAAACAAATCTAATATTGACTCTTTTCCACCCAACTGAGATTTTTTCTAGGACTAAAGGTTGAATCAAATCAACTCCCATTACTTCCTTTTAGTTAAGCTTAACTAGCCTTCATTTAAGTATATTAAGATTATCTTCAGTTATTACGTCTTGAATTTCAAACAAAGCTGAAGCCATCAGACTCCTTTCTAAAAACCGAACGAAGCAGGTCTTTAAAAATTCAACAATCACTTTTTGTTCTTCAACTAAATCACCTTTTTTCATTTTTATGGTTCTTATCTGCTTCTTGGCACTCATTTTACTCCTAATACATGCCTATACTAATTTAGGATTATTTTTTGCTTTTCATACGAAGGTATTTTCTTACAATTTTTTGATTAAATTTTTTCTTACAATAAGCCTTTAACTTTACGATAGTCACCAATACATTCTAAATACAAACACAACTCAAAAATTAACAAGCTAACAACTCCGGGCTATTAAGTCGAATTTATTAAATTTTTGATTTGATTTCAAAACTCCAGTGTGATTCAGTTTTATTTTCGTGTTAGGATCAAAAATTGAATAAAATTCAGGTGATAAAAAGCAATTGTCGAGATAGGTATGACTGCAAAAGATCACAGTGATGAATCATTCGATCTCGTTAAAATTTTTTAGTTTTCAAAAGTTTAAACCCGAGTAAATCAGTATTTTTTTATCATCAATTAATTGTTATTCAATAAAACTCGGTAACATCCCTTCACAAAAAAACCTAAATATTGCTCTTACTCACATGCCGAATACATTAGTTAAATCATGTGTTTTCATCTTTATAGTTTGTTTGATATTTCTAAAAATTTAATGATTTCCAAACCACTTAATTTGGCAATTTAATAGTAGTAGTAGTAGTATTGAAAGCTGTGACACAGGCGAACCTGTGTGAACGTAGTTTATAAGGCTACATTATATCAGCTAAATCCTTATCTGCTATGCCAATTACTAAACCTGATATACCTTAATTAATTAATTAAATAATTTTATAGATCTTGAAGTTCAAGATCTAAGTAAAATTATCCAAATTCCTTGTAATAGTCACTTAAACCCTTTTTCGAATTATACTATATTCCCAAATTCGAATTCTTACAAATTCTACTACTTTAAAAAAAATTTGGAGAGCCAAATAAAGCCTAATATTGAACTTGGCGGCTTTTAAAGTGTACCTATTGGGAGTTAAAGTCTCCTTGCTTAATTTATTTAAAATTTTATGAAAAGATTTTAAAACAGTCTTAGATTTTGCCGCTTATTCAGAGTGCTAATACATAATCAAATACAATGGTTTAACTACAGAAATTTCTCAAAAAATTTTGTTATTATCATTTCAATTTAAAAAAATCTTAATATTTTTCATTTTATGAATAAAAAAAAGTGATCTATAGTTAAAGGGTTAAAGTAAAATTTGATGAAAAAATTCTAATATTAAAATGGTAGTAGTAGTAGTAGTAGTTGTATACTGCGATCCATATATAATAATAATAATAATGATAATATGAGCTACAACAGGCTGTAGAGCGAGACTAAGAGTCTCACTATGGTAGCTAAAACGAGTTACAAACATTAGATAAATAAACTAAAAATAATAAGTTTTGATTAACTGTAGTTGTTATGACGCTAAGAAATTATCCAGTTTCTTTTTAAAATTGTTTTTTGATGTTGCTGCCAACACGTCAGGTGTTAGTCTATTCCAGTTATCAAATACTCGATTTAAAATGAAATGCTCTCTGTGACTTATCCTTGTGTATTGCTTGACCAGTCTATGCTTTTGACCACGAATGTTACCAGCTGGGCCGTCCGAAAACAATGAACTCGTTAGTGCCAGTCAACTTTGCTATACCCTTTACTAATCTTGAAATATTCGATAAGATCACCTCTCTCTCTCCTCACTTTTAGGGTGGTTAGTCCTAGTTTTTTAGCCTTTCTTCATATGTGAGGTGAGAAATTGACTTTACAAGCTTCGTTGCCCTCGCCTGAACTTTTTCCAAAATGTTGATGTCCTTCTTTGTAAAGGGACACCAGGCTGCGATCGCGTATTCCAGGTGAGGTCTAAGAAACGCAACATAAAGTTTCTTAAAAGTGCTTACCGTCCAACGATTAAAAGTTCTACTCAACTGTCTCAGTACCATTGTAGCTCTTTTAGCTGCAAGTGCTGCTTGGTGATTCCATTTTAGATTCGAGCATAGCACGATTCCAAGATCACGTTCTTTATCAGTCATTCCGAGCGCCCTACTGTTCATTGACAGGCTAGCACTAAAATGTTTATTGTTTATAACCATAGCCTTCCATTTTTTATCGTTGAATTCCATTAGCCAATCATTAGCCCAATGGCTAAGTGAGTCTATGTCTTGTTGAAGATTGGTCAAATCTAATGAGTTCTTGATCACAGAAATTAACTTGGTATCGTCTGCGAATAGCTTGCAAAGACATTTAACCATTGATGGCATATCATTAATAAATATAACGAATAACAAAGGACCTAACACTCAACCCTGAGGAACTCCACTAAGAACGTCTAACCAGTCAGAGACAGCATCACCCATAACAACTCTTTGTCTGCGGCCACTCAAAAAGTTATTTATCCAACTGACTAATCTTAAATTAAATCCATAAAGTTCCAACTTTTTGATCAGCGCCCGGTGCGGAACTTTGTCAAAGGCTTTTGCAAAGTCCATAAAAACAATCACTGAAGTGAATCCTCAGTTTTGAGCCTCAGCTATCGAGTCTAACGTCTCCAGTAGATTAGTAAGACAAGACTTATTTGCCACAAAGCCGTGCTGTTCATTCGCTATGAGGCTATTTCTGACTTGATGGTACATCAGTGAGTACCGTAGAATGCGTTTCATTAACTTACTAGCTATCAAAGTCAAAGACACTGGCCTATAATTAATAGCGTCGGAACGGCTTCCTTTTTTGAAAATTGGAGATATGTTGGCCTCTTTTCAAGCACTTGGTACTATTCCACTACTTAATGAAGCATTAAAAACTTTCTCCAAACAGGCTGCAAAAAAGTTCGCACACTTAACCAGCACGTGTGGGTGCATACCATCAACTCCAGGTGCTTTATGTGTATCGAGTTTAGTCAGATGTATGAAAATATTGGCCTATGTAAATATACTAGAGCCTATGATACATTCAATATCGCATTTTTTTTCCAAATCTGGCAGTGGTCTATCATCATCAAGACTAAAAGCCGCTTGAAACTGCGTATTAAAAATATTTGCAACTATCAGCTTATCGTTTACTAAGTTTCCCATCTCATCTTTCAGTGATCATATTCTATCTCTACTATTTTTTTGAGAGCTAATGTATGAGAAAATACGTTTAGGGTTGTTTTTACAGCCTTTTATAATGCTCGACTCATAGCATAACTTCGCATTTCTCACTTCCTTTTTTACTACTCTACAAATTCTGTTATATAATAACTTGATGGCTTGATTTTTGGAAAATATACGAGTGACAATGAATCATTTGTATTTCAAATTAGTCCACTTTTTTATATTTTTTTTGAACCACTTGGGGTTTGTTCGAGTAGTAATGTTTTTTTCGGAAAAAGATAAATTTGGAATAAATTTAGAAACACCATCACGATATATAGATAATAAGCAATTGAACATTGAGTCCGAATCGAATTTATACACTAATATATATGATTTCTATTTCATTTTATGAATACAAATAATTATTTTATTATTTTCCAAAAATTTTATTTATACCCAATCAATATAAAATTAAAGAAAATAATTAATTTTTTTATTTATAAAAATATTTTAAAAATTCAAAAAAAATTACATGCCTAAATTTATTTTCATTATCAAAAATTTTCAAAAATATATTCAAATTTGTATAAATTACATTCTATTAAATTTAAATACGGGTTAAAAATTAAATTAATTAAGCAAAAATAATTAAAAACCAATATAAAAACATTTATCCTTATTAAAGGAATAATGTTTTTGCAGACTTGTATAAAAGTAACAAGTCACATGCAAGTCAATACTTTGACTTGTTTCAAAAATTAATAAATTACAAGTTATTATTTTTTTTATCTTTAAGATGCTTCTGTCTAATGTATTTCCGAAACTTCTTTCAAGCATAAATAGTTTTTCGTATTTTATTCGTTAATTCAATTTAAAAGAATATAACGATAATATGCATTGTTGTAAAATTAATGTTTAAATTTTTAGTTTGAAAAAGAAATTTAGACTAATAATTCAATTTTTTCCTGAATAAAAAAAAATTAAAGAGTTTTCCAAACAAATCTCCTTTTTTCTCAATTAATTTATCTCCAATACCTTTGGTTAATGAACATGCTTATAAACAAAGCGGATTTTTACATTAAAAAAAATAAGAAAAATCGAGTATAAAAAATTCTAATAAATAGTTTTATTCTAATTTCATTTACGAAAATAATGCATAAAAATCAATTTTTACATTTTTGAGTTTAATTTAATAAAAATAAAAAAAAAACAAAATAGAAAAAACATCTTGAAAATAATTAGATAAGATAAAACTCACTCATTCATGAATTCAAGTTGTCTTCGTACCATTGGTCTGGAACTTGCTGAAAATATCTATCAATGGCATTAATAAATCTGGTCTTGTAGACTTCGGGCGAGACAATCGTAGGCATTTTTCCTTGTGAGCCTCCGATTGTCTTTTTGATGTATGTTTCAACTTTTTTATCCCATGTAAAAGCTCTTAAGTAGTCGATAAGACCGACCGTGACTTGATGGCTCTCCATATCAATTCCACACAATAGTGAATAGTCCATTATATATTTGCTGCTCAAAAAATTTGAATCATTTTCGATAGCTTTCATTAGAATATACTTGGAATGTGGTTTTATGTAAATGGGGTTGTCGAATGACCATCGAAGAAAATTCTCATCGAGCAGAACAACATCTTTGTCACTCGATTGAGTTGTGACAGTTTGTGGTGTCGACTGATTGACATTTATGAGTCGATTGCGCTCAGATCCTTTCAAATCAAATATTTGAATGGATTTGCTTTTGTTGGCCACCAACAAATTTTCCATAACAATTACATCAATTTTAATAGCTTTGCTTGATGAAATGGTCGAATTTTTTATCATGCATATTCTGTATGCACCGAATATTTTTGCCATTGCGGTGGCTTTTTTGTTTTCTATGGAATCGATTAAATAGTTGATGTATTGTGGTGCAAACTCTACAAACGAAGCAACCTCTTGCTTGGACATTTCTTTTAGAATAAACCTATTGTCTAGAGTTTTTCTAAATTGTGAATTTGATTTGCCTCCTTTAGCATCCCAATTGACGCATCTAAATAATGAATTTATGAATTTGTCTTCTTCGTTTGGCATAACAAGTTTACGGAGACGACGAAACAATTCAGCATGGTACGCCTTGCAGTAAAACTTTGAACTTGAGTCCGAAAATTGAAGTTCAAAATGTATTAAATTTGACTTTAAATTAGCTGACGGATCGAACTCATCAATATCTAGTTGTTGTTGTTGTTGTTGCTGAATTTGAGTTGGTGCATTGTAGAATTTCTGAATATCCATTTTGCTCGTGTTTTGCTGGTATTCATTATATTCACGGGAACATAGAGCAAATGCGACTATCGAGCTCAGATATTTTTCGTTGACATAATAGGACGACTCAGAGCTGAGAATGTAATGTTCGTCTTCGGCAAAAGGAATTTTAAGCGGCTGGAAATTTGAAGATGCTATAAAACTAGCCAAAATACGCTTGCCAATGGCAATAGCTGACTGAGAGCCTTGAGATGACTTGGGCACATTTTCTTCGTAGTCAATGATTGGGCTTTCGCTCAATAATGACCCATACTCCAGTGATTGATCGTTGTACAAAATTGGTTTTCCTTTTTAAGAGAAAAACATAAAAGTTAACTTTTTTATTTAATTAAATTACGAATAAAAAGAAAGGGATTTTTTGTGTTCAATTACAATTATGCTTTTTATGATGAAAAATTACAAAATTTCACAAGAACAAACATTTTGTTATTTAGTTGACATTTTTTTTTAAATAAAGATGGAGTTTGAAACTCATACGAAAAAATAAAATGTTGATTTAGATGACATAAAAATTTATTTTTAAACAAATTTAAAATTTAATTCAAATAAGTTTAGAATTTTCACAATATTCAAATATGTTTTTCAATTTTTATCATTGATATATTATTGTTGGGTTCTGAATTAAAAAAATACAAGTTTTTCGTCATATTGCCAAATGTCTGTAATTTAATTGAGCTAAATGCACTTCTAAGCAAAAAAATACAACCCTGCGCTTAACCGAATTAAACAATTAAAAAATTTTAAGGCAAAATCATTTTTTTGTTTAAATTCTTAAAATTTTTTTTGATATGTGAGCACTCATGTTCACTCATTCTTTTTGAGTGTGAGTAATTCATTCAAAATTTTGAGTGAATCAGTCACACTCATTTTACTCAAAAAAAAAAGACTAAAAATAAATTGATTAAATAAATAATTTCTAAAATTTCTTTTTTATTGCCAGATTTTTAGATAATAAATATCTAATATTGAAAGCTAATGATGAATCGGAGTCTTAGTCGAAACTATTAAGATATTTTGAAAATTAAAATTATTGTAATTATTGGGCTGAAAATAAGGAGTAAATAGGTCCAAAAATTTTATGTTTTAAAAAGTTTATAAAATTTTTGATTAAAAATTATCAATGTTTGAATCCTAGTCTAGTTTAATTTAAGCAAATAAAAATAAACATAAAATCAATTCATCAATAATCAATACATCTACAAAATTTTTTCTTAAAAATTTTTCTTCTTTCTCTTTAATCTTTTTGATGCTTTTAAAAAATTTTAATACAAGAATAGGATTCAAATATTGATCTTTTTTTTAATTTTTAATCAAAATCTTTCCTAACTTAAGCATAAAAATATTTAATTTTATATTTAATTAAATATTTACTTTAAATTTAAGAAAAAATTTAAGAATAATTTATAATTTAAACGTTGGTAAAATCAATTTTTTTTAGTGTGAGTGTGTTTTTTCATTCAAAAACTTATTTTTCTGCTTATTTTCAGGCCAAATTTAATAATTTTAATTTTCTAACTGTCTTAATAGTTTCGTCTAAGACTTAAATTTAACATTGGCCTTCAGAATTCGCTATTTTATTATTTAAATATTTTGAATAAAAAGAATTTTTAACAAAAAATATAAGAATAAAAACAATTTAGAAATTAATTATGTAATTAAATTTTTTTAGTCATTTTTTTGAGTGAAATAAATGTGAATGTGACAGATTCACTCAAAATTTTGAATGAAACTACTACACTTAAACTGACCATTTTTTCATATAGTATGTCAGAATGTGAGTGCTAAAATTTAGCCGACTTCAATATGAAAGAGATTGAAAAGACATAAAAAAGTAATAAAAACGTAAATTATGTGACTCAAACATAAGTAAAATTTTATTTTTATAGAATAGTGAAAAAAACATAAAAAAATCAAATAAAAAAGTGACTAACACATAAACTTTTTTTTTACAAATAATGTATTTATATCGTTAATGTTGTCATTTTTGGAAATCTTTTCAGGTAAAATTTGAGCCCAACTTCCGAATTTGCGTTCGTAATAAATACTCATTTGATTTTTTACGCATATTTATATCAGAGTTGTTTAAAAGTCCCAAAAAAGTCCAAGTCATTAAAAAAAAAAGTGCAAGTGTAGACTTTTTTTTTAATTTGCTAGATCAGGCTAAATATCAAAAAATTTATATACTTTTGGGCTGTCTAATGCAATAGATTTGCCATTTACAGAATTTTTTTGCAAATTTAGCATAAATTTCTTCTTCAGTATTCAAAATTTTAAAGCCTGGACTTGGACTTTTAAATGAAAATTTAAAAAAAAAGTCTTGACTTGGACTTGACTTAAGACTTGTGACTTTTAAACAACTCTGATTTATATATAAAAAATTTTTATTTTCAAAAAATTAATAATTTCAAGTATTAATTTATGTTTTTTTCACTTTCTCGGAAATTTTTTTTAAATAACTTCAACATATGTTTTTCTTTAAAAAATTCCCTTGTTTTATTTTTTTTTTTAACTATTTGAATTTATTTTTTTTGTATTTTTGTTATTTATTATTTATTTGTATGTCTGTACCGAGCTAAAGCTCCTTCAGATTAAATAAAAAAAAAAAAATAAAGATAAAAAATTAAAATAAAGTTAAATAAAATAAAAAATTAAAAACTAAAAAGTTGAGTAAAATAAAATCAAGAAATAAAAATATGAAAAAAAATTTGTGAGAGTTAGAATCGATACGTGTTTACAAAATTTAAACTTAAGGAAAGCAAGACAAAAAAAAAGAAATGATTACAAGTAAAACCAAATAAGACAAAATTAATGCAATAGAATTTTTTTTTTTTTTTTTTTTTTTAAATCTCCTTTAAAATGTTAATTTTTTTAATTTCAATAATTATTATTTCAAATTGTTCTTTGTTTTCTTTTTTTTTTCCTTTTTTTAAACTCAAATAGACACCAACCGATCAAAAAACAAACTCAAACCAACTAAAGCCGACTAAAGCCAAACTAAAAGAAGGAATCAGCAGTTCAACAGCGATGGACAGTCTTCATCTGGGTACTTTAAAAATTTTTTTTTTTTTTTTTTTCTTAAATTAAATTAAGTTAACTAAGTAAGAGGAGAAATTTAAAAATTCCGGTTTACACAGTTAAGGTTTCAGGAAAAAAAGAAGAAATAGTAAGGTAGCAATTACACAATGGAGTCGGGTATTCAACATACCTTGATTCAAAACCCGCTATATATTCATCAACCAGCTTGATAACTAATGGAACAGAATGACGCAGTCCTCCCGCTACATATCTTTCGCTTAATTCAAAAAGTCGATTCGAGACAGTTAAGAATTTAAGTTTATTGAAGGCCTCATGATGCAGAATATTGGAAGGAGTATCATATTTTAGTTTAAGTATAAAACGAATTGCTGAGTTTTGTAAGACTTGAATTTTTATAATGTTTGTCTCTGAAAATGAATTCAGACATGGAAAAGAGTAATCAATTAAAGATCCGATTAAAGATTTATATTGGTTTCCTAGTGTGTTATAATTAAGACCCCATTTTTTGTTTGACAATATTTGTATTAAGTTCAACCGTGAACTACAACGCTGTTTTATTTCATCAACCATTGGGGTAAAGGTTAATTTTGAATCAAATTTTATACCGAAAAACTTGATTTCCTTTTGACTCTCAATTTTATTTTCATATATTTTTAGATTTAAGTCAATATTTTCCTTATTATATTTAGTGAAGACAATGTAACAAGACTTTTCAACAGATATTTTCATCTTCCACTTGAAGAGCCATTTTTCTAGTTCGTCTAAGTATTTGTTTATCTTATTTTCTAAATTTCCTTTTTTCTTAAAAATATAAAATGTGACCAAGTCATGTTTTTTGGTTTTCACTTTTTTAATGTTTTTTTTTCAACGCGTTTAATATTTTTAAAAAACAAAATTACTGATGTTAGTGTCAATTATTTTTTGTTAGTACAATTAAATTAAATAATGCCAAATATGATTAAGTTAGTAACTGTTTTATTTCTTTGACAGCTAATTTGATCTAATTGAAACAAATATATATCTAAAAAAGCTTTTTTTCAATAATTAATTAAAGAAATTCTGCTGATTGCTGATTATGACAAGATGAGTTTATTGGTGTTATACATAAAGGAAATTTTTGAGCTAGACAATATTCACTATTTTCAAAATGTCTTTTATCGAAATCCCAAACAACTTAAGCCAAGATGAGTCCATTGAACCAGAGCAAGCTAAAAAACTAGAGGAAAGGGAAAAGTTTACCTCCTTTTCTGTAGTTTTCGTAACTTAGAATCTGCTCAAGGAAATCTAGCTATGACTTTTGCCGATAACGATTGCACCTGTAAACGGGCCACAGAGAATTTGCCTGGCGATGTAATTTGGTATCAATGTACAAAATTAATTTAGTTAATTAGTTAATTCGTTCAAAGCTTTACAGTTTTAACGACTCTATCCCTATTGAAATGACAGACGAGGTTCATGATCATTCAAAATGGGAAAAGCAAAAGACGAATTATGTCATCAGAGAGCCAGCGAGAATTAAAATCATTGAATACGAAAAAATGAGTAAGTAAATCTTTTAAATTTCTAAGATTAAACATTCATTAATTTTTATTTTTTTAGACCTGAAACCATCAGCAATTCTAGACATGCTAGAAAAACAAAAAGTCGAATGTCCGAGCAAAAAACAACTGAACAATTTTATAGCAAACTATCGTCGTAATGAACATGGTTACAAATGTATCACAATGAATGAGTTAGTTGAGTATGTTACACCAAGATCCGGTATTCCAGACGATTTAGATCAACCATTCATTGTAGCCTATGAATATGACGCCTCAAGTATTGAAAAAAGATGGTTTAGGTTCTTCAACACGACTAAACGCCTTGTAAAATTGCCTACAACCAATGCCTTAACTCGTCAGCCAAATGAAACTCAAAATGTTAATGTTTTGTGTATCAGCGTATATGAAGAATCAGATTCGGACGATCCGCCTGTCCAAGAGCCAATATCAAAAAAAATTATTCTTGAAGAGACCCTAACCGTTACTCCACAACCCCAAGTTTAAAAAAAACGCGGTAGACCAGTTGGATCAAGCAAACAAAAAAAAAAGTAAATTGAATATTATTTTAGCCTATATTTAATTATTTTTGCTCTAATTTGATATAAATTGTATTACTTTTTTTATTTATGTACCTTTTTTATTATAATAGAAGTAAAAAAATACATTTGTCCCTTAGTTCAGTAATTTTGTTTTTTATTTCAATATTAATAACATAATTAATAATTACATGCCTTTTTTCAACCTAACCATTCAATATTGATTTATTGATCACTTAACTTAATTAATAAAGAAAAAAAAAATTTCTAGCTTAAGAGATAATTTTGTATAAATAAGTCTTTTATATTTTATTTATTTTTAAAATTAAAAAACCGCACAATGATAACTAATTAATATTCAAAGTGACTTGAGAAAAATAAAACAAAAATAATCTACAAACTCTTTTTAAAATTGACTAAAAATTTTTCTAATTGCTCGATTAATATTTTTTTTTCTATTTTAGTTAGGAATAAATTACCTTGTAGTTGAGAATCGCTGGCCGATTCGTTAAACAATTGAGGAGATTTTATTTCATCATCGGACTTTGTTTTCTTATTGCTGAACAATTCGATTACTTTATTGTTCCAATAGATTGTAAAATTTGCCAAGTACTTTTTCAAGTCGATTATAAGCAAATCAACGAGCGCATAGTTGATCTCATTGACACTGGTGACAGCTTCCTGCAAATTATTAGTCAAAATCAAATTTATTTTCTCAATTTTTGACTTTAAACTTGTGTCACTATTTATCTGTGCTAAATGCTGATCCAACTTTTGGATTTGTTTATCGCTCAGATTTTGCCCCTTTAATTGGTTCAGCCTCTCGACTAAAGTAAGCGATTGAGCAAGAGCTTTTTCGTGCATTACTTTTATTTCTCCTATGTATTCGTCACGTTTTTTAGCATGTTCCAATCTCTTTATTTGAGTATTGGGCAAAAAAAGCTTCTTGATAGTTATTTTACTTGTCGAAAATACAGTCACTGTATTTTTGTATCTAAAATATTGGTAGTTATCGCTGAAAAGCGAATGAGTGCATTGTTGGTCGGTCGGCTCCGCATTAAATTGGTGATATGCAGACTGAGCGTGAAATGTCAACTGAAGAAATTTGGCAAAAGAAAATGACCATGTGTCGGGCGACATGGCAACTTTTTTGGTCGATTTGTTACATTTCTGGCAAACAGACCACATAAAAATGTTTATGTCATCGTACACTGGTTGAGGATTGTTTATGTTGGATTGTTCGAGCATTGATGATGCCAATTGATGAACATGCTGCTGCTGCTGCTGTAGTGACTGATTGCTTGATTGTGATGGACTTTTGGGCAAAAGAGATGACACAGAAAGAATAGACATGGACTGTGCTGTTGACTTTGGAGTTTGATTATTAGACGATTGCATTTGATTAGGTTCGTTTTGTGGCTGGCTTTGAGAATAATTTTGTGAATGATTTTGTGAGTGTGTTTGAGAGTGATTTTGCATCTGATTTGGTATGACGCTCATGCGAATCGTGATCTTTGTATCAGCGTGAATAAAAGATCGTGTGTGAAGGACAATTGGCAACGAACAAAATTCATTGGGACATTTGTAGTCATTTCTAAAGCAATTTCTAGCCAAAAAACTTCCCAAAGTCATGTCGTTTTCTGTGTAGAATTTCATGTTAATGACACGCGGCTTTTGACAAATGTTCGGGTATACTGGTGAAGTTTGGCATTGATTTACGTAAAGGACAGCTAAATGTTGCCGATTTAAAATGTCCAAACAATCAAATTTTGTTGAATTGACTTCATTCAAATTTGTTTCATGCTCGATGTCTTTAAGTATTAGTTTGCGTTGGTTGCTGGACATGTTTGTTGCGATGCCACCGCGAGACTTGAAGTCTGCGTAGAGTTTTTGTATTTGTTTGTCGTCAAAAGACTTTGTTAAGTGCATTAGCAGAAATTGGTGAATTTTGGCCTTGTTTTGATCACAATCAGTCCAAAAATTAGTTGTCCTATTTGGTGACGTGATTGAATTGGTTATGCACTGAGAGTCCAAGAGTAAAATAAATGAATCTAGATAGTTCATGTAATTGCCTGGCAAATATGTTCTTAATGGATCGCTAGTGTCCTCTAGGAGTAGATAGGGCATTTTGTATTTTATAAAAGGTGAACAAGACAAATGTAAATCATCAATTAATAGCTTAAAATTTCGATTTAAATTTCCATTAGTTTTTTCACTATATTGTTCACAAATAGTAAGCTTTAGTGCTTTGTTGTCAGTATCATTATCGTGACACTGCTGAATGCTTGTTTCCAATGGATTTTGGTCTATGGACACAGGCAAGCTATTTGGCTTTTTATTTTCTCTTTCGTCCAACGATCTATCTATTTTAAACTCTAGTCGGCTATTCTCTTCTTCTTCTTCTTCGTCTTCGTGGTCTTGAGTCTTGGATAAATCGGAATCATTGACAATTATCTCGGATTCATCATTAACCATTGATTCAAAAATAGCTTTTTTTTTTTAATAAAAAATTATTTTTTTCTATTAATTTCAATATTTTAATTTAAGGCTCAACGATGATCCATAGAAATTTTGATTTTTTTCTCAAGCTAATATAACCTTTAAACCAAAAAAAGGAACTGTGTTTTTAGATTTTAGGTGGTTATGGTCATGAAATTGCTAATTTGTTAAATTAATGATAATCAAAAAAAAAATTTAAAAGTATAATTTTTTATTGGGAATATATTTTAATGTCAAAACAATATATTAAATGTAACTTAAAAAAAAATTCACATAAATATATTTATTTCCCGGAATAAAAGAACGCTCAAAGAACGCCGTTCTTCGTCAGCGTTTTTTTTTCTCAAAAATAATTTTTGAGAAAACAGAGCTTTGAAGTTAAATTCGTTAAACTAAAAAAAATATTTGACATATTTTTTGATCAACTTGAATTAATTTTTGACTTACCAAATTAGTTAATTTTTTTACAATAAATTTTTATTAGCCGAATAAAATTTTTTTTTATAAAAAAATAATAATATATAATAATATAATAATATTTATTCTTTATTTTAGCTAAGCATCTATCACACTAATATTATTTATGGTGATTTAGTAGAAAATACTCAATCTTTAGCTGGATCCCTTTAATTGTATAAAACATATTAAAATCGCATGAGAAATGAAAAAAAGGTTTTTTCAATTATTTTATTTTGATTTAATCTGAAGGAAACTTGAGCTCGCTACAGATAAACAAATAAATAAAAAAAAATCAACCTAAATTTTATGTTATCATATATGTCGTTATATATGGATACAATGTACTATTTTGAAAAACAGTGTATTTGCCTGCGTTAAAATGGCTTTCTTTTCAGCGTTTTTTCCGGGTTGTCTTAGAGAATAAAATGTCATAAAAAATAACAAAGTTGCTCAATAAAATAGTATGTGTTTCATTAAAATATTACTTATTCCACAAAATATTGAATGTCACAAGAAAATATCAATTATTTAATAAAATTAAACATCAGAAAAAGTCGTCTGTCAGTTATAGAGATATTTGAGTCTGCAACTCTATTAATCTATTATTATTTTCTTTTGCTTGCAGTGGGTTCATTGTATTTTTTTACATTCAGAATATATTATACATTTTTAAGATATTTTCAAGTGAAAGTGCTTATTTTATAGTAAATTTAAACATTTTTTAATATATAATAATATCTATCTGAGAGAATTAATATTTAAATTTATAATCAATTTAATAAATTTATCTTTATAACTGATAAAACACGTGTTGGACAATTTATATTTGTATAAAATACTTAATATATAAGACGTAATTAATATTTCTCTGATATTTAATTTGTTTTTATTGACAATCATTTTTTCAAATATGTGACAGGTCAATTGGTGTCCTTTTTCATTTTAGTTCTACTAAATGTTAGAATAATTAACTAGAGTTAAATTAATCTTAAAAAAGCAGTAAAAAATGAAGAATTATAAAATATTAAAATTTAAAAAAAAAGCAAGAGATAAAAAAATTTTGTTAAATTGAAATAATTCAGAGTTATTAAGTCAATAAATTAAGAATAAAAGACTGCAATTGCCTGGGTATATGCTTAGAATGAAAGAAACACGGATATCAAAGATGAGCCTTTAAATGGACACTTCAAGGGCGATATAAGGTTGGGCGACCAGCAGTAACATAGAAATCAACAATCACGAAAGAGCTCATCGAAATGGAAATGACATGGAAGAAGCAAAGTTAAAGGCAAAAGATTGACTTGAGTGGAAATCAAAAGGAATGACCCTTTGCTCCACAAAGAGTGAATAAGAAAAAAAAAATTGAATATATTCTCTTCATATAAAATGGTTCTAACATAACCATGTAAAATTGACATAAGGTAATTTATTTTTTTTGTTGTTTTTTTTTGGTCAGAAAAAAACTCATGCAGATTAATTAATTAAATAATCAGCTAAAAAATATTTCCGATCCTTGAGTATTCAATTATTAAAGTAATAATAATCAACTTACTATTTTTTAAATTAAAATCAGCATATTTATCCAGTACAAACGATTGTTCTAATTTGGTATTGTAAACAACATAGATCATAAATTTCAATACTGCTTTAACATTCTAGAATGAAAAAGAAAAAAAATTTTTAATAAAAATTAAGAAAATTTTTTTAATAAATTATTTTTGTTGTTATTTAGGCTTCTTTTTAAGAAATTAAAATTTCAATTGTAAACAATTACCTTTAATTCAATTTCATTCTGACTATGCAGAAGAATGGTACAGCCCAGATTAGTTGGCGTGCCTTCGAAAAACATCAACGATTTTTGCCTATCGCTAGCAAAATGGTAAGATTGGACATGAAATCTGGAGCAAAAGCCCAGCTTTGGTTTTCGTATTGGATCATCAATCGAATACATTGGATCAGCTTGTAAGAACCTAGCCAATTTGTCCATAATACTTGGCTTAACATTTAGAGCTAGAGACACATTGGACAAGAGAAAAAGGTCTTGAGCAACTCGAGCAACTGATTTTTCCACAACCAACACGTCTGGCTGGTGTCTGAGCAAAAGTTTGGAACAATAGTTTTTAAGATATTGACTCTCGGCCGCATATATTGATTCCAATGAGCACATTTTGTCCTCTGTACGGTTGTTGTACTCAATGGGCGATTTGAGAAGCAATACTTTTGGACTCGACGCGTCTTTACTCATTTTTTTGTGAGCCAAATTTTTGGTAAACACCAAACCATTTACTATTCGCGAATGGTTTTTGTTGCCACAAACAAGCTTTTTTATTTTAATGTAAGCTCTGATGTCCATTGAATCGTTGTCATGTTTGACGTCGGGCTTTACCAAATCAACGCACTGTGTTGCCAAGTCTACAATTATGTCAAACCATTCAAAGCTGATATTTTTTAATTTGAGCATTTGCTTGAGGATTTCGGCGTGAAGATGTTTGTGCACTTTTTGCAAATTGTCATTAACTGTGTTCAAGCTGCGTGACAATTTTTGCTTAGGAATGAAGTCAGATGGCGAATTCGAATGTATATTAGGAGTTAGCAAGTCAGCGTCATTGATTACACAAGCTTTAGATTCGATTTGAGTAAATGGAACGCTTTGTAGTGATTGATCTATTGATTCGTCCTGGTCGTTCATGGCGGACACAATTGCAGCTTCTTTTAAATTTATTTGACTCGACGAACTGGATGTGGACTCGGCATCAGGACTCGGACTCGGCATCGTTTTATTTATTTCCTTGATCCATTCGGGCTCTTCTTCGCCATCTATTTTTTTCTCGTCCTCTCGATTGTTGAACGAGAGCGCCGATGCGCCCGGCTTGTAGAACGTGTAATCATCGTAAAACACTTGTTCGAATTTGTTGACCAAATGAGCGTTGTTTGCTGCTGACGGGTTTAGATAATAGTTCGATTGATTTGGATTTTGTTGAAATGAACATTCGAGCCATTTTCCGTGCATTAGTGCTTGACCGATTACTATAGCCTGGTCTCTTTAATAATCAATTAATTTTAATTTATAAAAAATAAAATTTAAAAGAAAAAATTTGTTTCTTTTTTTAAAAAAAAATAAAATTTTTTTTGGTTTTCCCTTAAAAATCTGGATCCGGATTTTTGACAACTAAAATTAAGATTTTATTTACGGATTTTTCAGAGTTGTTTTAAAGTCCCAAAGTCCAAGTAATAAAAAAATGTCCGGACCTGGAATTTTTTTTACTACTTGGCCAAATGTTCCTTTTACCGATCCATATAGTTATTGTGGCGGCCTAGTTTAAAGTCAAAATTACTAAAATTATAGTCTAATTCCGGACTTAGAAAAAAATAAAAAATAAAAGCCTGAGTTAGGACTTGTGACTTTTAAAATTTGTAGTTTAATTAATTAACTTTTATTATTGGATTAATATCAATTAGAAAGCAAATTTATTTTAAATCAAACAATTGTATTTTAGTTTTTTAATTTACTAAAATTATTTTTTATATGAAGCTGATAGCCTGGTCTCTTTAAGAATTAATTAATTTTAATTTATAAAAAAAAAAATTTCAAAAAAATCTAATGTCTTAGACTTGGATTTTTGATAAACTAAAAAAAAATTCCGGACTTGGATTTAAATTGAGACTTGTGACTTTTAAAAAACTTTTAAAATTTAAATCACCAAAAATCCGGATTTTCTAAATGTACTAAAATCTGGATCCGGATTTTTAAAGTTTAAAAATAGAAATTAAAATAAATTATAAAATCGAAAATTCAAAGTTTGACTTATAGCAAAATAACAAATTTAAGCAGAGTTGTTTTAGAGTTCCAAATTAAAGTCCAAGCGTGAACTTTAATTTAAGTCAAAAATGAAATTCTTTGACATGGACTTAAAAAAGAAAACAAATTTAAAGTTCGGATTTGACTTAAGACTTGTGACTTTTAAACAACTCTGGAAAAATAAAAAGAATATTTGAGTTAAATTAAAATAAGATGATTGGCGACGTGATGGGTATAAATTATCAACAATGGCCTACTCTTACAACTGTTTAAAACTCAGACCAATGTGCCTCAAATTTACTAAGCTTATAATTTACTTAAAAATGGAGAAACTAAATCAAGAGTTAATTAAATCATTTTTTTTTACTTTACCAATACATTACATATTAGATATTTGTGATAATCAGACTTCCAGTAAAGATTCTCAAGGTTCAATTTTTTTCTAAATTTTCTTAAATTTTTTGGATCCGTATTTTAAGTAGTAAAAATCCGTAAACAAAATTCGTATTTTAGGGACAACTTTTTTGTTTCAATTAATAAATATTCAAAAAGTTCTTTCATTACTTTGATACACTTTTAGCTTTCATTAGCCAGTCAACTAGTTCACGGCCGCTGATGCTGTTATAAATTTTCCTAAATTTATTTATGCTCTTAGTGGTGAATTGAATACCGTCCGATGTATGATACAACTGAACCCATAGATTCCTCAATTCAGCCGAATTGTTCAGAATTAACTGTTTCAGTTCAGATTCATGCGATTGCGCTTTATTTAGATCTTCTTTGTTCTCGCTCACATCGAATGGATTGTTTAGGTCATCGATACTGTCACAAATCGGATCACCAACTGAATTCAATGGCAATGTCGACAAGCTAGCTGTAGATGAGTACGAATTGCCAAGGTTGAATTGAATATTGGACGAGTCAGTGCTCAAACTATGGAATGCTTCTTGATCAGGATTGGAAAAGGCTATTTTTTTTAAATAAATTTTTTTATTTTTTTTTAAATTAAAACAAAAAAATTAAATTACAATTAAAATAAGAAGTTGGCAAAGACAATCGCTTCATTAGTTCTTTTATTGAATTAGAGTTTTGCCTAAAATCGGCATTGCCAGATGTTTGTATTTCGGCCACAAACGAATGACAAAACGTGCATGCTCTAATGTTACCATTTGTGTTCGGCCAGATTATTTTGCTTGGTATTTCATGCTCTGAGCATTTAGAGCAAAATATTTGACCACACACTCGACAATGCTAAATGAAATACAAAAAATTTAAATGATTTTATTCAAACTAAAAAAAATGATAAGAAAAAAATTACATGTCGCCTGCGGATTGTTGTAAATTTTTGACTACACTGAAAGCATTCTTTCACTTGCTCATCTGGCATCCAGAATTGTTTTGAGGAACTGGTTTTCAATTGATTATCTGAATTAGTTAAGCCAGTGCTTGATAGGCTTAAATTGGGACTTGATTGAATTGGCTGTACTGGCACATTTATCGATTTAAGTGAATAAATATGCTTGAAAAAGTTAGATATGTTGTATTTGTTTGTAGTGTTGGTGCACGGATGGCCATCACTGCCAAATGAGTTGTCGCTTTGATTTAAAGACATATTTGATTGATTAACACTAATCGATTTGGGACTTGGTTGCTTCACATATGAAATATTTTCATTTACATTCTCAACTTTGGTGCAAACTAAAAAAACTAAAAATTTAGCAAAAAATATTCATCAAAATTTATTCATAATAAATAATATGATTATGTGATTGTGTAAAAACTATTACAAATTATTTAAAAATTTTCCATAAAAAAATAAAACTTTCTTAACTTAAAATCTTCATTAAAATTCTAATAGAGAGTTAATTACTTGTGTCATTATTCGAAAGATTCTTAAGCCGTTCGAGTGAAGATATTGAGTTTCCATGGGTGAAACGCCTAAAAAGTTTTTTTCTATTTTCCAGCAACTCTTCATATTCATATTCAATATCGATATTCTTAAAAAATGTAAGATTTTTTTGATCCTCTTTGGTATCCATTTGATAATTATTTTCCTAGTTTCAATTGTTCATTATTCTCAGAACCTAATTTTTCTTTTAAAATAAAAACTGAACAGGTCTAAAATCACTAGCTTCTTATTTGATCATAAGTTTGCTTTATTCAAATTTAACTTATCAAGTCTATCACATTTTTTAAATGGATAAATTATAATTTTGTTTTAGATTTAATATTTTAAATTTCAAACTTATTTTCTTAGATAAGATATTTTTAATTTTAGATCTATTTATTTTCTTATTTAATTTAGATAAGAGATGAGATTTTTCGTCAAATTAAAATACAACTCATAATATTTTTTTTTACCTTGGATAAAGTGCCTATCGATTAAGTCGGCATAGAAAAATTTTTGATCAAATTTCAGATTAAAAAAATGATTAAAACACTTAAATTAGACAACTTAATTTTATCAATAAATTTTAAGTTTTTTGTTTTATTTTTAAATTTATCCTAATTATAAAGGAATAATGTTTTTCTGTCATTTTATTCATTGTTTCCATAATAGTATTCCTTAAAAAAAATTCTAAATTATCCGAAATTCTTAAATAAAAATATTTACCTGAATGTAGCCAAAGACAAAACAAACGCAGACACATGCCCGCGTTCTACATAGTCTACTCGACTTCCTTAAAATTATTTTTCTGATTCAAGTTTCTTTTAGAGTTTCCAAGGTTTATTTTTAGCTTTGCGAAAAGATTTATATTTCTAAAAATTCAATTAAATTAAATTTTGCTACCATTCCAAAATGGACAGGGTCCTCCCCCTAATTGTCATTTTTATAAAAAAATCTGAAATTTAATCAATAATTTTACTATGCCTTTGAATCTCGCTAATTTTTCAAATTTGCGCACAACATATCTTCAGTTATAGTAAAATTTGTAAAGATTATACAAAATATGTTAAGTTTCGGCTTATTCAAAATTCTAATACACAATCACATAATTTAACTATAAACACAGAAATTTCTCAAAAAAATTTTGTTATTTTTATTTACATTTAAAAAAAAAAATTGTATTTTTCATTGTATTAATCTAGAAAATAGCGATCTAGAATTAAAGGGTTAAAGTAAAATTTGATGAACAAATCAAAATGTTTATGAGATTTCCAGTGCATTTTGTGTATTCAAAAATAAATATAAAATAAAAAAAATAATTAATTTTTTATTTATAAAAAAAACTTAAAAATTTAAGTAAAATTACATGCCAAAATTTATTTTCATACTAAAATATTTTCAAAAATAAATTCAAATTTGTATAATTTACATTTTATTAAATTTAAATACGGATTAAAATTAAAATTAATTAAGCACAAATAATTAAAAACTAATATAAACAAATTTATCCTAATTAAAGGAATAATGTTTTTCTATCATTTTATTCATTGTTTCCATAATAGTACTCCTTAAAAAAAATTTAAATTTTCCGAAATTCTTAAATAAAAATATTTACCTGAATGTAGCCAAAGACAAAACAAACGCAGACACATGTCCGCGTTCTACATAGTCTACTCGACTTCCTTAAAATTATTTTTCTGATTCAAGTTTCTTTTATTCAGTCACATAAAATTACCTGGCCATATTGACTCTATACTATTTACACCATCTCTAAGAACATAGGCATCGTCCTTTGCTGCAACCACGTTTATTAAATTTGTATCAATAGGAACATCATAATTAACCAAATGAGTACACTCATCCATCAAGACATGCATAAATTCAACTATTTCCATTTTTATCCTTTTTTTTGGATCATTATAATTAAAATTTGTCAACGTGTTATAATCTATATTCGATTCAGGAATGAACGAAGAAATTTTTTTCCGCTTTCTCTCTTTATTTTCCTCGGCATGAAGCCACTTTAAATGTTCTTTGAGATCTCGGTAATTTGAATCAGAATAATAATCTTTTTCTAAGTTGTGCCAATCCACTG
The DNA here is from genome assembly GCA_025491095.1 of Brachionus asplanchnoidis. Lineage (NCBI taxonomy): Eukaryota > Metazoa > Rotifera > Eurotatoria > Ploima > Brachionidae > Brachionus > Brachionus asplanchnoidis. The sequence goes on along the minus strand of JAILYF010000008.1, from coordinate 6,954,047 downwards.
CTTTACTGAGAACTCCTCGGGTAAACACAGTTGCCGCAGTTGACCAGCTCAGACAAGGAACAAGACCAACAGGTTTTGACCAAACTGTAGCAGTTAGTGATGCCATCTAACACAAGTTCAACAAAAATGAAAATAAAAAAAGCTAAAATTTACATGTCCTCCCATTGAAAGTCCAGTTAGAATAAAAGGTCCAAAACCATTTTTTTCACACCATCGCATCAATACTGCTCCTTCTGTTACTAAACATCCGCCCATCACAAATAAGTCTCTGACATAAAGCAGATTCGAGCGTCTTTTTTTTATTTCTTATAAAAATTTATTTTGAAAATCAAATAAATATTTACTCTTGATTCTTTGGTTTTCTAAGACCATAATACGGATTTTCAATGATTATAGATGCTACATTATTTTGTTCCAATAATGGATTTGCCAAAAATACACGTCTACGCCAAAACCTATGATCACCAGTACCTGCAAAATGGAGCACAACTGGTTTGTGTCTACTGTTCCAATTTTTCGGTATTAAAAACTGAAATCTTAAATTAAATTTTATTTGAAGTAAAGAAAAATTGAGTTATTTGAATACCTGCAATTTCTGATTTCTTCAGGCATCAATTCAGGTATCAAATGTGTAAACGGGCTTATAAAGCTTCCTTCCAAAATTGTACTTTCTTTTAGTTTGATTTCCTAAATAAATAATTTTAGATTTTATAGAAATTTTTTTCGAATCAAACAATAAATCAATAAATTTTTTATGACACACATATTGTTTTCAATAATGTTTCAATTTCTCAATTTTTACAATTTTTACTTTTAACATCGACTATAACGTGTTCATTGAAATAAATAATAATAATAATATGTGTGTTGAAAAAATAGATTCTTATCACATTTAGTTTTATGAGAATTTAGAGTTTTTAGTTACTTTTTCTATTTTGACCGGATAGTCATTTGTCAAAAATTGTTCACATGTTTCTCTTCGACCAACTACATTTCTTCTGTATTCAACAATTCTTAAATGAATTTGTAAAAATTTTTTAATTTTGATCGAATTTACAAATTATTCTGAAAGAAAAATTGAGAATTTTTATTTTGTTGTCAGAATAATTTTTAAATTTAATTTTTAATTATCTTATTTTAAATTTTATAATTTTAAATCAATAAAAAAATTTATATCAATACAATTTCAAATCAAGATAAAGATGATCAGCAATTGAATTTTTTTTATTTCTCATAATCAATTCGAATATAATTTTGTATCTAGTAAATAAAGAATTTAGCTCATTCGGAAAATTCGCTCATTTATTTTCAAAAATCAACATTTAAAACTTAAAAAAATTTTAATATATGTTCATAAAAAATGATCGAATTTTGTTTGTTTTGCGAACATTATTATTATTTTGTGATCAAAAATTAATAGCAAAAACTTAATCATGATCACAAAAATCCTGGCTAGATCATTCCAAAATTAATACGGATTACAAAAAGTATATAAAATTCAGTATAAATTGATAAGAAGAACAAAAAAAAGATAAAAAAAAATTGAATTACTTTTTTACTAAAATTTTCAAATTACCCACGCCACAATTACGTCACGAAAGTTAAATTTCTTCTAAATTTGGAGAGTTTAACGGACTTTCATAGTTGATTAAACTTTGAATGCTGCACCATATCGCAATCACAGAACTAATTTTTAACTTTTAGAAAAAAGTTATTTAATTTCTTTAAATTTTTTTCTGTTCTTTTTATCACTGATAAAATAATTTAGTAATGAATTTCACAAAAACTTCCAAAAAAAAAAACTATTGTGGAATGCTTCATTTTTTGTAATTTTATTTCAAATAAAACTTTTTACTCTATTTAAAAAGAAAAAGTTTTTAAATTCGATTAATTTTTTTTAACAGGGAAAATTTTGAGAGATTCTAATAGATTAAAAAATAAATATTTTGTGAAGAAAATGTTTCAAAATATTTCTGTATTGTAAACAAATTATTTTTCAAATCGTTTAACTTTGTAACTTAACGATTCTAAAATTCATGTTACATAGCTTATTTTTTGCCAAATTTAATTTGATTATTTTATTTATTTATTTTATAAAACTTTCAGCCTCATGGGCCTTAAAGAATATATAAAAAAAGGAAAGATTTAAAGAAAAAGTTCAAGATTGAATAGATCATATAAAAAGAATCTATGATAAAAACTATCTATTTAAATATTTTTGCTTATAAAAAAAAAAATAACAAGAAATTAAATACCTGTAAGTTTATAAAAATAAAGCCAAATACCATGATTTTTGTTATATTAAAACTCATTTAAATTCATTTTAATAATAACAAAATGCCTTTCTTTTAATTTTTTTAAACAGAGGCTTTTTTTAATGATCATTTATATTTTTTCTTTTGATTCCTGCCCTTTCTCAAACTTTTGTTTTGTTTAGTATAATTTATTCCCAAAAACTTTAAATCCCATTATTTGAATAGTGACGGCATTTTGGATTGTGAATTTATGCTAACATTTCAATTCAAAATTTGAATTCTTAATAAAAATATGGATTTTAGATTATTTATTTTTTTAAAGGTGAAGTAAACATTGTTTGATTTACTGCGATCAACTGCGGTGACCATTTAGTAATAATAAATTTCCAGTTAAAAAGAAAATTTACAATAAAGTGGACATTTTATATTCTAAAAAAATTGCCTGTTAATTTAGAATTGATAATGAATCCTCAATTCATAGTTAATTGTGATAAAACCAACCTAAAAAATTTAGTTGCATTTTTTTTAATTTAAAACACCATTTTTGGGTAAAATTAGTATATAAATTCAAAGGATTAATAAATACTTGTAAAAAAAAATTTTGTGATGGGGACGAATTTTTTTTTCTTAATCCATCTCCTAACATGCCACTAGCCATTAGATAAATTTTAAAATTTTTTTAAATGATTTTAAATTCTAATATTTCCTTGAAAATTATAACAATATTAGTGAATTATTAGTGAAAAATATTTCATTTAATGCTGTTTTCCCTAAAATTTCACAAAGCTTTATTTGATAAATGAAAATAATTTATTTTTCAATTTTTGAAAGGTTTGCATAAAAATTCATAATGCCAATAAGATTATAATTCGAAAAAAATAATTATTGTCTCATTTTAAATTTAAGCTTTAACCTTGAGCACATAATAAAAAATGAAATTGGCATATTAAAATTTATGATCAAAATCTTAAATATTATTCAAAATTTAAATTTTATATATACATTCTATATTGCATGAAATTAAGGTAATTAATTTGAAAAAATTACTTGCTGAGATATTCATACGAGCCCCAACCGCCTTGGTAAAAGCGGGACAGCATAAATCTTCTATAATATTGATCTATTTTACTCATTCATCCAATTTTGAGATACCGTACAAAAAAATCTAACACATCAAACTAAATTAGGAGCTTTGAATTGCATTTCTGCGATATTACTCACAATAAATTTAAATAAAAAAAAAATTATAAAAATAAAAATAGTGAAAAATCAAATTGCAGACGAGAAAAAAATTTATTTTACAATAATCAAGTTTAAGTTTAGTGAAAAGCTAGAATTATTTTAAAACAAAGATTCTTTAAAAATCTCCAGCACAAATTACCCCGAATTTATTTATTTAGAGTCTGTTAGAATTTTAATCTAAATACAAATTTACAATTTTGAACTTTTTTTTTTTTTTTTTTTGAAAAACAAACAAATGCATTTCCATTGGGAAATAAAAAGATTTACATAAACTGACCAAATAAAATAATGAATAAATTTAATAAAATAATCAATCTCTATTCATCTTTGACCTCAGTACTCTCAGCATTGTCACTTAGCTTCTCATTTTGCGCCGGATCAACATCAATATGCTCGCTTGTCTCCTCCAACTTTCGCTCCTCGGCCTTCTCAGCATCCACATGCACACCATTAGACTTTTTGTCGCTCAATCTCTTTTTGTTCAGCGATCTATAATTTTCACTATTTTTCCTCTTCTCTCCGACAGTGGGGTCTTCATCGTCATCCGAATCGCTCATGTCCTGATCATTGGCGATTCGTTTGTCCTTCAAAACTCGACTGCCTCCTCTTTTGTCGGCGGCAGCGTCTTCTGCAGAGTCCATTTGCTCGCCATCGTCCACATTCATGGCATCGTCCGCAATATTGGACATTTGGACGCCTGGCGCATGAGGTATCATTCTCAAGTTTTCTAGAAGCTTGCACTTTATTTTGTCCAAGTATTCCGGCGAATTCTGGTTGGGCATATTGCTCGGAATGATGTTCAATCTAAAGTCTGGACCGTAGTACTCAAAGTAGTCATTGTAGGGCAGTTCATTGGATATTTCCACACCGAGAGCCACTGCTGTCTCATAGGTCCAAGCTCTGGCCACATTGCGGATTGTGTACCCACCGCCGCCTAGGACCAATAGTGGCAAGTTGTAGCTTTTGATGAATTCCACGCACCGACCGTGGCCTTTAAGGGTAAGATTGAAGCAGCCAAGGCGGTCACCAGTCAAGGAGTCAGCGCCACATTGAAGAACCACAGCATTGGGTCGGTATATTTCCATTACCTTGGTCATGACCGGCTCAAAAATTGTCTGATACACTTCGTCATCAATGCCGTCCCTCAAAGGAAAGTTGACTGCATAGTGCTTGCCTTTGCCCGCCCCTATGTCCCTTAGGTCCCCAGTTCCCGGAAAATACTCGCCATATTTGTGAAAGGACACTGTCATGACCCGGTCAGTGGTGTAGAAGGCCTCTTCAACGCCATCGCCATGATGCACGTCTATGTCGATGTACAGCACTCGCTGATGGTACTTGAGCAGTTCAAGAATGGCCAGAACAATGTCATTGACGTAGCAAAATCCGGACGCTTCACTTTTTTTGGCATGGTGAAGACCGCCGCCCCAGTTGATGGCAATGTCTGTGGCTTGTTTGTTCAGCTTGATGGCGCCAGCCACTGAGCCTCCCGAGCTGATCGAACAGAACTCGTAGAGGCCATCGAACACTGGACAGTCCTCGCCAACATTAAATCTGGACATGAGCTTGTTATAGTCGCTGATGTTGTCCGGGTGGATGTTTTTTAGGAAGCGAATGTACTCGTCGCTGTGAAATTTGGTCATGTCCTCGAAGGAAGCGCGGTGAGGGCGGTATATTTCCATTTTACGGTAGAGACCGTAATTGAGCACCAGGTTGTGGGTCATGCGGATGCGATGGGGCTTCATTGGATGACCTTGTCCGTAGTAGTAGTTTCCAATTTGATTGTCGTAGTAGTAGCACACACGGCGCTTGGTCGCTTGGCCAAGAGCGCTACTAGCTGGCAAACTTGAACTCAACATAGTCACAAAATGTCTAAATTTCTATTCAAGATTATTTAAGATGTTTAAAAGAGTTTAAGATGTTTTGTTAAAATATGGCTGTTGGATGGTTATTTCCAACATTGGTTTGAGTAAAAAGGTGGTTTAAAAATTTGAATTTTTTTTTTAAAAAATTTTATTAGCAAAAAAATTTAACACAGTATTTTGTTTGATTGTTTTGATAATTTTGTTTTGCTTTGATAAAAAAAATGGTTGTAAGTTGATGCTTTGTGCCGATCAGACGATTTGAAATAAATTATTTTCATGTATAGCTTGGGTTGGGGAAAATTTTTTGGTTTTAAATTAAACCATGATTGTACAAGTGTATATTTTTTAAGTTATTTTGCTAAAAATTAACAATATTGAAATTAAGAAAAACAAAGCGAATAAAATGGAATTGATTTTAATTTTAATTGATTATAAAAAAAAATTGAACAAAATTCAATACTGTCTTAGCTTGGTTAATCTCTTCAAATAATTAATTTTCTCTTCTCACACATCATTCGTTTACCTTAAATTAAAATAATTATAATTTACAAACAATAGTTAAGTTATAGAAAAAACAATTTTTTTCGTATTTTTTAAAATAGTTTTTAAATATTCAAAATTAAAAAAAATGAAAACAAAAACTTAGTATCAATTATCTGTCATCAATTAGAGTTGTGTATTTTTTTAAAACTGAACAATTTTTAAGTGAATTCAATCAATTTTTGTATATCTGTCAAACCTTTCTGTAACAACAAAAATTAAAAATTTTTATAACTATTTGAAGGTCTTTCAAAAAAAACAAAAATAGAGTAAGGTTTTATTATTTCTTATATTACAATTCTGTTGAAATTAATCTCAATAAAACACCTAATTCTATTTTTTTTTCATTCTTTAAAAGGCTGTATTTTGAGTTTTTTTATTATTGTTGTACAATATCAAATAAAATGTAAATTTAAAAAAAAATTACTTTTTATTAATTTTGCTAATGTTGTTAGAATATTTTGGTTATTTTTAATTTGAAAATTTGATCAAACTAAATAAAGTTTATATAATTAGATTTTAAAGTGTATCAAATGCAAAAAATTTTATTTATATGGATTTTATTTTTGATCAAAAATAAATTACTCAGCCAAACTTAAGGTACTTTCTTGATTCAGAAGTATTTAAAAAATATTTAAACAGTTATTTTTTTTTAATTTATTTAATGTTCTAAAATCTTACCAATTTATTCACGTTGAGTATTTAAATTACTAATCTCTTCATTATTAAAATATTTCTCTTGTTCTCTGCTAATTATTTTTCTACGTTCGGATCTCACTTTTTTGTCCTTAAAGACAAAAAAAGTTAAAATAATTTTTTTAAAAAAAATGTAAATCTTACGAAAAAAAAGTGAATAAAACAGCCTGACAGGATCCAAAAGAAAAGTGTTATGACTATAACCGATGCAACAATATTTCTTTTCATAAATTTAACTAGAATTAAAGATTAGTATTAAAATTTAGCTATATTATTTTTTTTTAATTTACTAAATGAGTTAATCGATGCTTTTTGTATAACTTTCCAAAATCTGCTGATGTGGTCTTTTACTTTGGGAATGCATTTATTCTTTATAATACATTTTAATAAATCAATTTTATTACGATCTTATATTTAGTTTTACTTTTTCACAAATTCCATCAAAACAGGCCCTCCCATCTGTTAAATAAAGCGGTGAATTATAAATATTGCCAAAAAATTTGTCAATTGGTTTGCATTGTCCATTTTCGAAAACATTTCTACAGCACAGCATGCACCTTTCACTCGGCTCTTTACACTTGCATTGGTCCAATGAATCATCTAATTGTTTGCAAAGTGAATTGCACCTTCCATTTTCACTACATTTTCCAAAATCATACGAATTGCAAAGCGTATCTTTAGGTTTTGCTCTTGGTGATGGGCAATCTTTACTTTTTCCATCACAAAAGCTAGTTTCGTAGAAACACTCAAAATAATTGGGACTAGAATAGCACGAATAATTAGCCGGAGCTATTTTGCAGTTATTGCAGCAGTAATGGTTATTGTCACTACATTCAGCCCCAGGTTTTAATCTGCAATTGTACTCACAACATTGGTCAATACTATGACGACCATTAAAACCTCCATCACACTCTTCACCTTCTTCTATCCGGTCATTACCACAATAGCCTAAGCTTTCTGGTTTGAAACAGTCCGCTTTCGAACTCTTAAGAATTTCACTTATCCAATTAATGGAACAGGGTGAAAAATGCTTTTAAATTTTATCAAATTTTAATCTCGATAAAAGTTAGTCAAAAGTCAAAATCGTGAAAAGCCAAAGTCAGACTTTGACTTGAATAATTTGAAAAAAAAATTTATTTCTTTATTTGAAAATGAATAAACTATATTTAAAAATTGAATTTTTATCTATTTTAATCAATTTTTTTTATAAGCTACAATAAGATATTGATAAAGTGTGCAAATGGTTAAAAAAGCTGTCGACTCGGCTAAATAAAGAAAAATATAAAGTAGCTCATATTGAAAGCAATAATCCCGAGTTCGATTAAATAATTGGTTTGGAACCCCTGAGTAAGTCAATATGCAAAATATATTTGGGCATTTACATGCAGAGTGATGATTAACATGAGGCACACAAGTAAGAATGTAACAGCTAAAGCAAATAGAATGTTTGGGCATCTTGAAGTTGATGATCATTTCAAAATATCATTTCAATTCAAAAAGCTTATCCTTAGATATTAAACTTAATCTCTGATTTAATTTAAATAATTTTAATCTAACATGATTAACATGTAATGTAGATTTAGAAAATAAAAAAACAACTGAAAAAACATTTTTTCAATCCATTGATAAAATCGATTTTTGTATCTAAATGTATTAACTGATTTTTTGCAAAGTTTATTTGAAATTTTTTATATCAAAAGTATTTGTGTCTAGCATTCAAAATTAAATTTAAAAAAGAAATTCAAATAATTAATTTCAAATAAGTAATAAAATGACAATAAAACTTTACAAAAAATCAGTTAAATAAATTAAAAATCGATTTTATCATTGGATTGAGTATTTTTTTTTCAATTTTTCTATATTTTCTAAATCTTCAAAACAGGTTAATCATATTACATTAAAATTATATAAATTAAATGAAAGATTTATTTTAATATCTAAAGATAAGCTTTTTGAATTGAAATGATATTTTGAATTGATCATCAACTTCAAGATACCAATGCTAGGTTTAATTAAGTAAACACTTAATTATCCTTATAGTGAGACTATTAAATTATCATTTTATGGTAAGACCGCACCAGGAGTATGATGTCAGTGGATGGTGTCCTTATTTGGAAAAATATATGAATGAGCTTGAGAGAGTGCCTGATTTGGATTATCAACAATGTTTACCAAAGCTAGAATTAACTGACCAGAAAACAAGAAGATCAATGGGTGACAAAGTGGCATATAAATACGAACAAATTGAATTTTTTAAAGGAATCAACTGCAGTCTAAACACAGGATCAGGTAGCTGAAGATATCTATTGAGGAGAAATACAGTGGTGTTCCGGATTTAGTAATTTACGATAATTTACGTAAAAAATAGTAAATTTACCAAATTTTACGTAAAATATTGTAAATTTACGTAAATTTACAAAAGTAAAAAAACGTAAATTTATCAGATTTTACGTAAAATTTGGTAAATTTCGAACATTTTAAGTAAAATTTGGTAAATTTCGAACATTTTACGTAAATTTATGTAAAAAAAAAATGTCCAAAAAATTTAAATGAAATTGAATGCCAAAAATGCAATTTCATTTCTATGTCATTTCATTCGAAGTCCCAAATTATTTCAATTTTTTGGACATTTATTTTTTCAATAGATTGAAATAATTTGGGACTTCAAATGAAATGACATTGAAATGAAATTGCATTTTTGGCGTTCAATTTCATTTAAATTTTTTGGACATTTTTTTTTTTACATAAATTTACGTAAAATGTTCGAAAATTACCAAATTTTACGTAAAATCTGATAAATTTACGTTTTTTTACTTTTGTAAATTTACGTAAATTTACAATATTTTACGTAAAATTTGGTAAATTTACTATTTTTTACGTAAATTATCGTAAATTACTAAATCCGGAACACCACTGTAGCTATTATCAATATATTACAATTATAAATTTAATGGCATGCTATGCTTTGGAAAAAAAATTCAAAGAGCAGACTCGACTTTGACTTTTGAGCAAATATGTTCTAAATTTAGATTACCATGTTATTTTTGTCATTACCACTATTGGAAAATGAGTACATTAAGTAATTACCACCTTGACTAGGACTGGGCATGCAATCAGGCTTTGATGGATCATGCTCTGATCCCCAATTATGTCCCAATTCTTTAATAAAAATTTAATTTTTTTAAGCTAGTTTGACGCATCGTAATACCATGAGCTGTGACCAATTCAGCTTCTTTTTGCAGCAATCGGCCTTGTTTACTTGAAATGCTTTTATAACTACTCAAGCCGGTGTTTACACTTGATTTTTTTTCACTGAAAAAGCTTGTTTCAGAGCATATACCGCCAATTGAGTATGGAAGAGGCGAGCTAACATAAGCAAGTCCCAATACACTTTTTTCAAAATTTTGATATGTAAACAAATGAGCTAGACAATAATTAGACCAATCTTCTTTACCAAAGAGCTGTAATTTAAAAATAAATAAAGCGTCTGGCAATTTTTAAAGTTAAGATTACATTTAAAATTGTGTCTGCATTTTTTGAACTATTTTTGTTGTTGTAGTGGTCGTATACATCGGTTGTAGGTTCTTTGTGAATGATTATTTTATCAATGGAAAAACCATAGTTTGAGTTCGGCTTTCCTTCATCAAAGATCCATTTAGTTTTGGTAAAAATGTTATTTATGGCCACTATTATATTCATCTTGATAATTAAATAATTAATAAAATTAATAAATTAAAAATAAATTTCAATAAAAATCACAACCATGTAAGCCGTAATCAGTTTATCGTTTGAATTTCCTATTTCTTTGTAAAATTTGTGATCAGCCACTAAAGCCAAGTGACATCTGTTTTTTAATTTTTTCGGTCCTTTTTGACGTTTTATTCGACTTTTTATTTCGGACGAAATTGCATTCCTCTTACTTTGGTTGTTAGCTTTAGCATACTTTGGATGACAAACTGTTGTGCTAAAAGATAATATTTATTTTTATATAATTTAAACCTTGCCATCAACAGATCAAAACTCATTTTAGTCATCATAGCATTTAATTATCAAAAAATATATATTTTTAGATAAACAATTTTTTCTCAAATTTAATAATTTATTTTTTAAATTAAAATCAATTTATGTTTTATCGGTTTGTTATTAAAATATTATATTTAACTTTTTTTCATATTGATTACTTAGTCTTGGTCCCTAAGTATTCTTACGGTTCCATGACCTCCCGCCTAAGTATTGTCTGCATATTTCGGCCATCTTTTAAGGTTTGGTGCTATTTCTTACGGACTATAAGAAATATGATTTTTGATTCTATTAAGTACTTTTTTTTTAGTTTAAATCAGCTAATCCTTATCAATAAGATTTATTTTTAAAATAAAATTTCCCTTCATTTTTGAAGCTTTTATTCAATTGCACATATAAAATATAGACAGTTGAAATATTTCAATCCTTTTTAAAAATTTTCCTCATTTCTTTAGAAAAATGTCTTATTTAAAAAAAAATTCATAAATCATGAAAAAAATTAACACCATGAATTTTCCTTTTTAAAATATAAAAAATTTATTTTAGTAATTTTTTAGGAAGTGAAATTTTCTGAATAGAGGAGATTCTTGGATTCCTGCACTGTCTTTTATTTGAAGAAATACAGTGTTTTGAAGTTCTGCGAATTAAACAAAATTTTATGAATATACCGATTACATGAAAAATATCGGCACAATACATTTACTTATATTTAAATTTCTTGCTTGATTTTTTTTCTTAATTTTTATAGATTTGTTAATTCTTTTGCTTTGAATACTGACATTATTCTGATGCTTCAAATACTTAATCGCGATTGTTGTATAAAAGAGATATTGGATAAATTTTTTTTAAAGTCCGGACTTTGAATTTAATTTCAGTGACTTTGACTTTAACTAAGCCACCACAATAACTACCTAGTAGTGTTGGTAACCGTACAAACGGCCATTGATGCGGCCAAAATTTTTATTGACCGTGAACAAGACCGCCTATACGGACGGCCACTTTGGCAGCCAGGCCGGCGGCCAAAAATTTGGACCGCGAAGTTGACCGGTCAAATCAAAGACGTTGAAATTTGCGATCAGACCATATCCTGGAAAGTTAAAAATTTGCCAAAAGTTTTATATTGTAAGAAAATGCCAAATTTTTCTTGAAAGGGCCAAATTTTTGAAATTTTTTTTCTTTAAAATTTTATGAAAAAATATTAGAGATTTATAGAATATTTGAAAATTTTTTGTTTCTCCATATTAGAAACTTGAAAGAACATCAAATTCTTTTTCACTGAAATTTTTTGCCGCTGATCTTGTCTGACCGCCAAAGTGGCCGTCCGTTTTGGGTTTGACGGTCCGTCTATGATTTGGCCGGCCAACTTCACGGTCCAAATTTTTTGCCGCCGGTCTGACCGCCTTATTTTGGCCGCGTCTGGACCGGCCAGGCTTGGCCGCCGCCCAACACTACTACCTAGAACCGGAAAAAAATTCATATGACTGACCTTTAAATTTTTTTCCGGACTTGGACTTGAAAATCAAAAAAAATAATTTTAAGTCTGGACTAGGACTTAATTTGGGACTTTTAAAAAACTCTGATTTTGCATTTAAAAATTTCGGAATTAATCTCGCAATTTTTTTGAACAATCTTTTTGAAAAAAAAAATTGGGTTAAAGTAATTATATTCTTTTTTATTTAAAAAACGTTTTTTCATAACATTTATGAATTAGTGCAATAATGTTTTGCGTTGTAATGCATTCATAGAAATAGTTTTGAAATTCTTCAAAAAGAACTAAAATTCTTTATGCAATTTTTAAAAAAAATTTTCATGAACAATTCCAAAATATTTTACTAAAATCTATTAAAATTTATAAAAAATCAAAAAATTTAATTTTGTGAAAAAGTTTGCCTTGCTTCAAAAAAATCTGCTCTCAACTTCGGAAGCGGATCAAAATAGCATAGTTATTTGACTAAAATTTGTACAGTTAAAAATAATAAGTGTCATAATAGCTAAGCTTTTAAATTTAAAAAAAAATTAGAATAGCTAAATATTTTAATGTAAATGCTTAAATCTGAAAAATGTCAATTAATCTATTAATACCTCATAAGAAGAATATCAGAAGTAAATAAGTCTTTATTTTTTTCTGGTCAATATCAAAAATTCTGGAATTTTCGACTGAGACGGATAATTTGATTATATAAGTGACTTTTAGTGACTGAAGTAAATAAATAAAATCATTTGTCTAAAATTATAAAGAAAACTTCAAAATTATATTTTTTTTAATTTCAAAAGTTAAATTTTTACTCTTTTTTTTTTATTTTTTAACTTAATTTTAAGATCGTCCAAGAGGTGTTTATTGTAATAAACAATTAAAGAAGAGTAATTGAGACTTTCCTCTTTGATACAAAGTTATTTTTTGGATTATTTTATTAATTCAGCTAATCTTAACACTCATTTTAGGTTTTATAAATCAAGCTATTTTGAAAGCTGGCGGTAAAACCCTAACCTAACCCAAATCCTAACTCTTCTTTCTTTCCTGAACTGTTCAATACTTAAACATTTTGCATCTGTCATTAATTACAATTTGTATATTATAATTTAATTTACTTTTATCTGATTTTTTCTTTACATTTTTATTTTATTTTTTCTTGATATTTTTTTTAATCTGAAGGAGCTTTAGCTTGGGCATTGTGAATTTTGATACAAAAATCTAAAACAAAATATTAAAATTGCCAAAGCTTAAGTTCTGAAAGACCAAAACATGTGCTATAAATCCTTTGTACCACCACTTAAAGTTGAGTTGAATTTTAAGTGTAATATAATATCCCAAATTTACAATTTTTTGAGTTTTGCAGAATCAGTATATTGGTGGTACAAATGATGTATCAGTTGCTACAATTTACAGAACATGTTTTGGTCCTTCAGAACTTAAGCTTTGGCACTTAATATATTTTTTTAATTTTTGTACTAAAATTCACAATGTCTTTAACTTGGGGCATATAAATAAAACTTTGGTGATGCGAAATTCAAGTTCAAATTGAGCAAAATTGATCATTTTTCAAAAAACTAAAACTAAGCAAACTTAGAGTACAAAAGCTTTGTTGCACCTTTTATACCTAAGATAAAAATTTTTATTTTCTTTTTTAGTAAAACATATCAATAATCAATTTAAATCGTATTGACGTTTTATGTCTTGTCGTTTTTTCATCGGAAATATTGTTTTAAACAGGTGCTAAAAAATTGTAACAAAATATGTTACAATATTTCTTTTTTAATATTATTAGTAAACTTTAATTTTAATTTATCTAAAAACGAAGTTTTGTTCTATTTGTATTTGAATTTCACAATACCTAAGACTTTGCTAGTTTAATATAATACCCTCAACTAAACCGTCTATAAATATTTTCATTTCCATAATAAAATAAACAGTATAAAGCCATTTTGTTTTTTTGGATAAGAATCTAATTAATTTATTTACTGGCTTTCTTTGTTAGTATTGAATGTTAAAATTTATGTTTAAAAAATATACACTCAAGCTAAAATTACATTTACAAAAATTAAATTTATACCTTTAGAAGCATCTACACTCATTTTACCCGTTATCAGGAATTTACAATACATTTTTTATTATTAAATAAAAATCTAAATAATAAACACAACTCCTATGATAAAATAACAAAATTTTATTTAGTTAATATTTTTTTCAATGTAGATTAAATTGGCATTAATTTAAAAAAAAATAGAAAAAACATTTTTTTTCACATATTTAAAGAGAGTGTTTTTATTTTTGTAAGAATTTTTTTTTTTTAAATATTATTCTTTTATATTTAATTTTTTTATCATTGCCAAATCTGGCGCAATTTTTGAAATAAATAAAAATGATATAAAAAATGATTTATTTACTTGAATACTCCGTTGGATAAAATATTAGACTCAATATCTTCGGTCCTGTACACCAAGTACTTAAGCTTTGAATTTGCCTGGCCACTCGATTGAAAAGGTTCAATGTAAAAGTTGTTCTCCTTAGTTCCGTTGATGATTCGGATGTGGGCAAAAATTAATGGCTGTCCGCTAGAATTTGATTGTGTTGCTTCTTCAAAATAAACAATTACCTCCGAATAGGATTCGTTTTCGACAATGCCGCGAAAATAATTTGAAGAAAACGAGTCTTTTAAAAATTCACTCGGCTTATTTGAATACCTAAGCTCTATGCTTAAATTATCGCCAACTATTGCTTCATCTCGCCTAAGAATCAAATTAAAATTCCTGTTAAATGCCCGAAATTTTAATCGATTTGGTGCTAGGTATAAATTGTCCAAAATTTGAGTATCTCGTCTGGAACGAGATGTGTGTGATTTAAATTCAAAATTTTCATAATCTAATTTTTCATATGACTTCAACGGAAGCTCTGAGTCGTCAAACACATACTCTAAAATAAAAATGTATCAATATTTTCTAAATAAATGTTTTTAAAATGGTCTGAGTGAGAGTTAAATAGTTTACCTGCTAAGCATTGTTTGTGGATAAATGAATTTAGATGAACTAAAATGAGTAGAATAAAGGCCGGAAACTTCATTGAGACTTTCGCTAGATTAAAAACTATTTTGACTAATTCCTACCACATAATTTATAGTAAAATTTAACTTTTGAGATAAAAAAAATTAAAATATTTTATTGAAATAATTTTTGTTTATAAGGGGTATAGGGAATCCGTTATATGAGAGAGGCAAAGTAAACTTTTTCGAGGTGCCCTCGAAGCTAAATCTAAAATAAAATTTGAAAAAGAAAAAAATTTGTTTTCTTTGGATTTTGAACGGAATTGACATTTTGTTTTGGATTTTTGTTCTGAATAATTCTAATCCTGTCGACCGTTTTATTGTCTCATAAATAGGGACCAGTTAATTTCATAGAATGCTAATATAGAAATAAAAGTTCAATTTCATATAAAATACGCTTTATTGAAATTATTTAGAAAATTAAATAGAAAAAAAAATAAAGAAAAAAAGTGATGATTTTAACGAGTAAATTGATACTTTAATTTTTTATCATATGAACTAATTTATCAAAAAATGATTAAAATGTTTTCTTTCATACGACTTTTTTTCTACACATGCAATGTCTCTATTCATTTCTCGCTGAAGACGACTTCGATAAGGAGGAACTCATAGTTAATAATATTCTAAATTGAAAATTAAGCTAAAAATTTTTTTTTAATGTTAGATTTTGTAATTATTAAGCTAAATTTATTAGATTTAACTTTGAAATTTTTCTATTTGAAATTTCAATTAGAAAATTTTCCAGACAAATTTTCAATGAAAAGAACATTTCTATATCACTATATTCTATGAAAAAAAATCTAAATTAGGTTTCGATATCATTTTTATCTTTTTTCTAAAAAAAAATTTCTTCAAAACAACATAATGACCTTGACATTTACAATTACGGTCGAAATTTTTGCTTTAATTAATTTAATTAATGATTTATAATTTTGCCTCGTGATTTCATCTGATGCTTCTTTAGGATAAAAAAAAATGTTTTAAGATGGACATAAAAAGAAAAACAAATTCTTATGTTGGTTTTACATATGAAATTTTACAGTGATTCTTGTTAAAATGAAATGGTCCGTTCCCGAAAAGGAACGGAATGAAGACGCATTCCATAAAAAACCATTCCCGTTCCGTTCCATTCCATTCCATCCGTTTCATTCCATCAATTCCATTCCATTCCAGCCGTTCCATTCATTCCATTCCAACCGTTCCGTTCCGTTCCATCCGTTCCATTCCAATCCATTCCAACCGTTCCATCCGTTCCATTCCATTCCAACCGTTCTATCCTTTCCATTCCATTCCATTCCAACCGTTCCATCCATTCCATTCCATTCCAACCGTTCCATCTGTTCCATTCCATTCCATTCCAACCGTTCCATCTGTTCCATTCCATTCCATTCCTTACGGGAACGGACCGTTTCATTTTAGCAAGAACCACTGTATTTTAGTATTAAAAATTATGCTTAGTGAATGCGCAAAAAGTTTGCTTTAATTGTAAGAATTATATCTTCTCCTTAAGAATTTTTATCTATATTGTTGTAGTTTTAAAAATTAAATTTAATATTTAATATAAAATTTGGAGTGTCTGACGCAATAATTACCAAGGTAAATGCTTTGATTTCAATTAATGATGCTAAAAAACGAACGATAAAATTATTAAAGAAGGATCTAAGCATTTAATTTTTTACTGTAATTTAGTTTTTTTTTAAAATAATTATATCGTTCCTCCTTACTTCGAAAAAATCTGAATGTTTATTTAGTAAAGCTTGTTAAAAACAACATTAGATCTAACAAGAGTCAAAATCGTTTATGTAGCCTAGCCATAATCCTTTCAAATAAAGATATAATGGTAAACACAGACGAAATTATAGATGAGTTGGGTCGAAATAAAGAAGGATGATTAGAGTTTATTGTCAATAAAAAATAGTCAACTTTTTGTATTTATTTAAAAATTTTAGTGTAAATAAAAAAATTTCATAAGCCGATTTTTGTATGATTAAGCCCTCTCAGGAGACCTATCCGCCACAAACACTCAAAATTCATACTTTATGTAGTTTTCTAGATAAAAAAATGTTAAAAAAAAATTTTATACACACTCTAAGGAACATTAAGAATTGGCGATCAAACTTTATATGTTCTAATTTAAAAAATAAAATTTTAAGAGATAATTAGTGAAAATAGTAAATTTTGGATCATACCCGGTGCAGTTTATGTGAGTTAGAAATCTCAAATAAATATTTATTAAGTATCTAAATCCTTAAAATTTTTAAAATAATCAAAATTAAATCTTCAATTTTTTTATTTGCGTGAAAAAATTTCTAAACCTGGTCGAAAATAGCAATTCAAATAATTCAGATCTGGCAATAGATTGCTTATTGAAATATCGTTTAGCTTTAAAGAATTTTTAAAATGTGTCAAATGCCCCAGCTGATGATTCACATGATGAACGTCTCGTCCTTTAAAAATTTTTAAATTTGTCGCATCAATTTGCATTGTATTAAAGTGTATCTCTGTAGCTATTGATCTATTTGTATTGTGAATTGTTTTTCCGACTACCCAATGCATCGATGCTCCAGAAAAAGAGTAAAAACTACTAAATTTTTTAAGGTTCACTTTATCTTTAACAAATTCATAATATGGTCTGATTACTTTTTTATTTAATTCCAACAATTTCATTGTATACCTCAGCTCAAATTCGCTTGATACAGTGATGATGAATTTATGCTTATTATTGCTAGGATCATAGTAATTAATTTCAATTCTATGGTTTGTTTCATTTTTCTTGGCAGAATTTTTAAAATAAGATTCCAACTCTTCAAATATTATTAGATAAATTTCATTAGGAAACTTGATTTCATTTTTGAAGTAAAAAGAACTATTGGCATTTTTGTTGATCTGAAGAGCCAATTTATCTAAATAGTTTTCTATGCTGTTTGCACTATAATCACATTTAATATCATCAAAAATAGTTCTACTAGTCACTTCTTCTAAATTTGCTACATAATTTCTAACATCACCTGGTCTTTGGAGCTTTAAGGCTCGTGGAAAAACAATTTCATCTCGATCCATGACACTTATATATCTATATTTGTCAATGTTGTCCCAGTAACATTCATTCATAAAAAGTATCCACATCGAATTAAAAACATGATGAGCAATATGATTGTTTTTTTGGAAAAATTCCGTGTATGTGAGAATATATTTCTGAGGGCTATTAAGGTCGTAAAAATTGGGCAAGCAATCAAATTGGTCAACTTCAGCAAATTCTTTATAATCATCGAATAAATTTCGAAACTCTATTCGGTTTTCCAATGAATGATTACAAAAACCAATTTTTGTATATCCAACTCTCTTTTTCATTGCGATCCACCATTTTATTGGATTTAATTCATCAATGTTCGTATTATACATACATTTGGAACACAAATAAACCCCTTTTTTATCTTTGGAAAAAAGCTTCATATTTTTTACTCTCACTTGAATGAATTCTTTAGTTGCTTTGTTTGATTCCAAATCTTTTATTTGAATGGAAAAACTTTTAATATTGTCTTTAATTGTTAAATAGTCATCATTTTCGAATCTATAAAAAATGTAGCCTAAGCCGAAGTTACCATATTTTGATATCGATGCGGTCAAATTTGTCAATATTTTGGTCAAAACCTTACCATCGTTTAGGCTAATATAAAAAATAAATTTCATCTTTAAATTGGAGCTTGCTTTTGTGAAATAAGTGAAAGTTAGAAAATTTGCGTCGTTAAAAAAAAATGTCGAAGTTCTTTTAAAATAATATTCTCGATCAATGCTAATCCATTGACATTTTTTGTCATGTTCGTGTTCACTCCATTCATAAGTGTGTTCATTAATTGAAGTATTGTTCTGTATTAGTAAGAATCTTTTATGCATAAAAAACATCATAATACCTGCCAAAATATTTATTAACAGAAAACGAAAAAAAAATTTCATCTGTATCCAAAAAATTAGAAAATATTTATTTATATCACTTAAAGGTAGTGTTGGGGAACGGAATGGCGTTGGCATTTCTTTTAGATTTAAGTGGAAGTGACTCTTATTGAATTGATCATAAACTTACGAAATTAGTTAAAAATTAATAAATATTATAATAAAAATAAAATTAAAAAGTAGATTAACCTTTGAAAAGGACGCCGTCATTGCTTCATCCATTCCGTTTGACAACACTTCTTAAAAGATTGTCGTAAAAAATTTTGGAAATCTCAAACTTTTTTATTTTAGTTTTTAACAAAATAATAACCAAAAGAAGCGTAAAATCAGTTAGTCATTTATGGTTAAAGGTATTGTCAATGAGCTCAATAAAAACAAGTATTGGCAAAAAGTTTAAAAAAGAGTCAATCCTTTTTGATTAAAAATATTTAAAAAAAAAATTTGGCTCCGATATAAAGCACTTATATGTTTACCCTAATCTTTTAATAGAATATAACAAATAATCACGACTTTTATGTACTTTATGCCGTACAAACCCATGTATTTCTATTCCTAGTATGTAATCTTTAATGCATTTTAAATTTAAATGTTTTTGGTCATCTCTTTACTCCTAATGAACCCCTATTATATACCCCGTTTTTTCTTCTATCTTCTTTTACTTAAATTATTCCTTTAAGTTATAATTTTAATTATTTTCTAAAAAGCTAAACAAAGGATACATAAAGTCCCTAATTTTAAAGCTTTTTCAATCAGAAAACTACATAGTTACTTTTGTTCCCAGATTTTTTTATTTTTTATAAAGTTTAATAGAGTATACATAAAGGAATCTGTTTATAAAATAAAGTATTAAACTTAGGGCTCGTATACCGGTTCCAATTTTAAAGCCGGTTTTGAAACCAGTTTTTTCATTCATTTTTAATATAAAAAAATACTTTTGAGAAATGTTAATTCTTATAAAAAAAATTATTTTTTATTAATATTGTTATTATTATTTAATTCAATAAACACCAAGCGGCGATGTTTAATATAGTTAAATATTGTTTTAAAAATTTAGTATTAAGAATAAAAAAAACACTGTTGTATAAAATTTGTATAAAAATTACAATTTTTTATTAATAATTATTTTAAAAAATAACTTTATGATTCGTATTATTCAATGTTTGAAAAAAAGTTAAATCGAATACATCGAATAAAGATTTCAAAATCTAAAAGCTAAAAATAGCAATAAAATTATTTTTATTCCACAGAAAATTTTCACTTATAGATAGATAAACCGATTTGAAGCTGATTCTAAAATTTGGTTCTGTTTTAATACCGGTTTCGCAAAAATACGTTTAACTACAATTTTTAACAACAACTTACTATTAAAAATAATTCTGTATTAAAATTTTTGTAAAGTTTTGCAGATTTTTTTAATCAATTTGTCTTTATATTTTATTGCTCATGAATTAAATATATTTTTTGTAAATTTAATCTAACTTTGAGAATTCGAGAAAAATTTACATGAATTCATACTAATATACATGGAGAATAAGATGGATGCCACATTTAAAAAAAAAAGAAACAAATTTGAGACAATTTCGGAATCAAGCAGAACAATTGAGATGCCTTAATCGATTTTAGAAAATGGGATCAATAAAAATATTCTTAGAATGGCCTCTGATTAGCAACTTTCTTTGATAGACTTTGCTAAAAAATACTTCTGCATGCTCTCAAATAAAAAATGTTCTCATGTAAAAATCTAAATTGTAAAAAGGAAGAAATCGACTCCGTTTTTACAAATATAAATAATTAAAATTTAAAATTGAAAATTAAAGCTTTCAAATAGTGAAAAAATCATTTAAAAAAATAAAGAAAAAATACCAACTGAAGATACAAAATCTATCTAAAAATAACCAGAAATTACATTTTTATAAGACGTAGTATCTTGATGAACCGAATACTAATAATTTTTATTTTAGGAAACAAAAAATACAGCATAAAAATAAATGAAGAGATCAAAAGCTATCTAAAACTTATAAGATGGCATCATATGGCTATTTTATAATAACTGATTATTATATTTATTGTTTGTTTAGATTTAATCATTTTTAAAATTTAAAAAATTTCCAAATTTATTTAAGGAACTTATTTTCACTTCTTGGACCATTTTTTTCTGGAAAATGAGATTAAAATTTATATAAGTTAAATGAATTCATGTATAATTATTTTAATTTATTTTATTAGATAAATTAAAATTATTTATATAAACATCATTTTTCTCAAAAAATGATGTAAATCCAAAAATTTATTTGAAATTCCATATTAATTTGATAGACTTTCATACAGATATTTGTGTAAAAGGAATATATGATTCAATTGATTGTGTCAAATCGAAATAAATTTATGCTGATTCCTTTTAACCTTCATAAATCAGTACGAATTAACAATCTAGAAAAAAAAATTATACTCTTGCATAATGCCATTTCATACGAAAGAAATTTGAATGTAAATTTGAAGCGCCATGGAAATATTGGCTCACAGTCCTTGATCGGAGAACCACATTTGAATGAAAAAAATAATGCTGATTCTGTTAAAACAATCGTTTTGGATGATATTTTAGATGTTCTTCCACTACAACCAAATGGAGAAAAATATAAGAACGCAGTATTAAAAATTGATATTGAAGGATTTGAGCCAAATGCATTCGTTGTTTCAAGACGGATATTTGAAGCTCTTGATTATAAAATGATACTAATGGAATGGTATCATTTAAATCGGCACCGAAAATTGTTTTTATGCGAAATAGAAAACATGATGCAATTGTTTAAAGAAAATGGAACGAGCCCATACGAAGGAAGAAAAATGTTAAATTTGAGTGACTGGTTAAAATGGCCTGTTCAAATAATTTGGATCAAGGATTAAAATAAATTCATTAAATTAAATATTATTTATATTTGTATTTTTTTTCTTTTTGTTGGGTAAATAACACACTATTATGTAACATATCAAAATAATTTTATTAATTTATTAATAAAATTAATTTATTAATAAAATTAATTTATTAATTTTATTTTCGCCAATTGAATAAAATACCCCAAAATTTAATTTTTTAACCCCAATTTTATTAGAATTACATCAATTAATCAAAAAAAAAAATGAATAAAATTATATTTTTTTTGTCTCATTGACACCATATTAATTAGAAAAAATACCAAAAGTATTAAAAAAAAGCTTTTTTTGCATTTCTAACACAAAAAAATTTTTTTTTTAACATTACTATTAATAATTTAACTGGTAATAATATTAAGTATAAGATTTTAAAAAATACCAATCGATGATGTAAAAAATAAATCAAAAGATTTTAGATATAATTTAAGTACATATTATATTCAACATGACTGGTGTCAAAAATGATAAATGATGGAAAAAAATTTTGATTTTTATATCTAAAACTGATGAATAGGTTTTAATTTGCTTTTGGGCTTATTTAAAGTATGGAACTAAAAAAAAACAAGCTTAAATCACGACTTTTTATGCTTTTGCCCACCATCATGCTTCTTTATCAGTAAAAACAATCTAATTGTCAAGCTGATCTACAACATTTTGCCAGTGGCAAAGGATAAACTAAAAATAGGTTACTTTTATGGTAATTTATTAAATAACTACTTATATTAAAATCATAAATTAATTTTCGGAGTATCTGACGCAGCTTTTTATTTATCAATATCCGTTAAGCTTGCTAATTTAGCGAAAAATCAATCAACCAAAATCGTGTTAACCTTTCTTTGGTTGATCATCAATAGAAAATTAAAAAAAAAACATCAATAGAAAATAAAAATGAATAATTAAATTTTAATTCTATTTTAAATGAAAGCTTCGAAAATATTTTTACAACAAATTTATAGAAGAAATAGAATCAAGAATATCTGTTAAGGTAGCATTTTTTAGGTTAATTTATTAAACTAGATTTTAAAATAAAACCAAAATTTGATTTTATAATCAAAACATTCGTTAGGACTTTTTAAAAACTAATAGATGGTGATACTATTTAATAAAAAATTGCTTAATTTATTACAATCGATTTAATGAATTCAATAGTAATTTAAAATAAAACATTATATTTTTTAATATGTAAATTAAAGACTTCTTGATTTATACGGTTAATTATTAATTTAGAAGTTTAATGTCCATATCTTAAAGTTTGAAATTATTTTAAAATAAATATTTAATTTTAAAAACTTCTTATACTTTTGGAATTCCCATTCCCTGTTGTCAAGAGGGCATACTTGTCTTGTTTTTAGCCATCTAGAGATACAATGAAAATGAAAAGCATGCTATTAAACAAAAAATTAAATAAAAATTTTTCTCTGATCAAAATGAAATAGTAATTTACATTACAAACTCCCCAGGCCACTGTACATTCTTCACTTGTAGCAGATGCTTGATTAGCCTGACACTCAATGCCTTTAAAGAATCATAAATTGTATTAAATTACAAATTTATAAAGTTTACAAAGATCCATGATGTGATTACGACAAATGGCACAATTATCAACCACAATATCTAGATATTTTAAAATAGAATAAAGATTCAAGTAAAAAAAAAATTTATTACCCCATGCCCATAACGCAACAGCATTCCACTTAAAAATAATTTTTTAATTCAACTAAATTTAACAATTTTTTTCATCCAACCTTTTTGACTTCAAAGCGCTTTTTTTCTGCTTGATTTGTCGATGTGACAACGGTTGATTCTTCTTCCATTTCAACTTGTTCACTCATATTATCAATTTTAAACCAATAATTGTTTCGACTTAATTTGGGTATATAATATTAAATTACAATATTGCCAAAATAGCTTAAATACTAAAAAATTTTGAAATTTTGTTTTGTAAGTTAATTTTGATAGCAAATATAAAGTTATTTTTTGACTTGTCAAAAAATTTGGAATAAATTTTTTAAATAAATAACTTTTTTATTTTTTTTAATTTAACCGTAATAATATAAATGATTTGTAACTTTTTTTATTTAAATAAATCAATATTTTTACAAAAATTTTGAATTTAAACTTATTAAAAAAATTATGTAAAATTTTCAAGCAGTTTCAATAGTTCTTTGAAAGATGGTCTATCTTTTGGATTCTAGAAATATAATAATTTAATTTTGGTATTAAAAAAATATTAATTAGATGTACTTTATTCCAAGCTCTAGCTATGACATTTTCATACAAGTTATTCGAGCAAAAGGCTGGTTTTTCAGGAATGATGCCTGATATAATTTGTTTAGCAGCGACAGAATTAGCCGTACTTCCGCCGTAAGGCATTTTGCCCAAGGTAAATATTTCATACATAAGACAACCTAAAAATCATTGATAATATTTTTTATTTAATTTTTATTTTTTTTACTAAATGACCAAACATCAGATTTAGATGAATAACTTCGATATTTGATTACTTCTGGTGCAGACCATTTAACCGGGAATTGAGATTGAGGGTGCGCAATGTAGCAATCATCAGTAAATCTGGCTAAGCCATAATCGGCTACCTTAATAACTTCACCTTCACCAACCAAACAATTTCGAGTTGCAAGATCACGATGAATTATGTAATGAGACTCGAGATACTCCATTCCATCACACACATCAATGCACATATTTATAAATCTGATAAATCTGTTTTTTGAGTTTATAATTCTTTCTTTATTTTTTAGTAAATAATTGTGTAACGATCCTTAAGAACAAGTTATAAAAAAAATTATTTTTAACAGGAATTGTACCAAAGCGAACAAATTCAGTAACTATTAAAATCGAATCATCATAATCCTTGCTAAGACCATAGAGTTGCATCAAATTTTGATGTTGCGTTACTTGTAAATTTTGCAATTTCCTTTTGAAAAGTAAAAATTGAAAAAAAAAATTTGAATTAATATTTAATACATCATAAATTCGGCTTCACGGTTAAAATTCATTTCGTCTTCTTTCGATCCAGGCTTCATTTTTTTGACTGCCACAATTTTTCTTTTTTTAAACTCGGCTTTTAAAACTATTCCAAATTGACCAGAGCCAATTTTTTCGTGAAATTCAATATCTTTTCGATCAATTTCAAATTTGCCTAAAAACAAAATTTTTTAAAATTATTTTCTCATAATTTAGATTATTTTATTTACAATAATTATTTTCCAAACTTTCTATTAGTGTTTTTTTGTCAATAAGATTTTTTTCAGCTGGATACTTAAGATTACTAATCAAACCTAAAATTAAAATATTTTGAGCTAATTTATCCAAATGATTCTTTTGAATGATATGTACCCGCCTGATTTTTTTGATAAAACTCAATCAAAGCTACTAAGCTTTTAAACTTATACTTTACATCAATAAAATATAGTTTATCTTCGAAGTTTATTTTGTAATTGTAAACTTTTCCACTGTAAAAAATTAATTAATATTATTTTAAATGATTAAAAAATATTTTCAAAATATACTTTTTATAAACGCAAAGAGTAAATTTTCCCCTGTCAATTGAGTTATATCTGACCAAGTAAGTACCGCCAAAATTTTGATTACCAACTAGCAACGTATAAGCTTCGCTTCTGGTAATATTTCCGTGAAACCAACTATAAATCAAATATTAATAAAAGTTAAAATATTTAAATGAAAAAAATACTCTTTTTCTAAATGTGATAGCTTGTTTGAGTCATTTGAATCTGATTCTTCAATAAAAATTTCTAAATAACTTCCAGGAACGCATCCTATGTTTCCATTTTTGTCTCTGATGTAACACCAGTCGTCTTCTCCCCGGCTCAACAAGGTATAATTTTCACCCTTAATGTATAATTATCATTTTTGAAAAAAAAGATGCTTTTTTAGTGATTAATGATTTTGATTTGTTAGTTAGGTTTTTAAAAAAATTAAATTTTGCTTTATCTCAAAAAATAATTTTTAAAATTAAAAATTAACTTTAAATTCAGGACTAAATTATTAATTATTAAAATAACTTATTAAAACATGCTAAAACTGTTATTACTGCTAAAACTGTTTTTTTCTTTTATTTAAAAAAAGTGGAATACTTCTTAAGTAAATAATGAGAAGAGTCCAGAAAAAACTTTTAAATTAAGATTTAAACAAATTAATTCCCAGTAAAAATTTAGGCTTTTTGCACATAAATGTGGTATTTTAGATAATAAAATTGAAATTTTAGTTTTTATTTTTTTTGAAAGAAAATTAAAGGAAATAAATTAGTCATTTTGCAGTTAAAAATGAGACAGGTAGAACAAAGCATATAAAAAGAAAAAAAACATGTAGCAAATTTTGATTTAATTAATGAGAAAAATCAGAGTTGTTTAAAAGTCTCAAAAAAAAGTGTCCGGACTTTTTTTATTAAATTTGCTAGATCAAGTCTGGACTTTTTTTAAATAAAAATTTAAATCTTAGCTCGGACTTTTGAAAAGAGAAAAAAAATCCCGACTTGGACTTAACTTGAGACATATGACTTTTAAACAACTCTGAGATTAAATTAAAATTAATTTTTTTAAAAAAACTTATAAATTTTTCAAGCTAGAGAATTTAAACGATATTCTTTAAACAATGCTTGAATTAGACTCAATTTAAATTTCGTCTCATTTAAACTATTATAGTTATTTTTTATATAATTTATGTTTTATCTCTTATTGATTTATATAGTTATTTGATTTTTTTTATTAGTTAGTTATAGTTATTTTTATTTTTTAATTCTCTTATTATATAATCTAAATTTGTAAAATTAATTATATATTATTTTCTCCTTTTATGGATTTTTTCTACCTTGCCCGTTTAAAATTAAAAAAAAATCTTTTTATTTAAATTAAAAATTTGGTTTATCAACAATCGTACATTTTTTTGAAAAATATAAAAATAAATGTTTTTCTTTTGTCTGCTAATTTTGAAAACTTGGCCAAACTAGTCAATTTTGTGACCAATTAATAAAATTTTGTATTTAAATAAACTTTTTATATAACTTAGTTATAATAAAAAGAAAATAATTTCAAAGTATTCTTGAATCATTTGCTTCAATTATCATTGAAGCTAATTAGTTTAATTAATTTTTAATATTATTCTATAGTGGTACGATTTATTCTTGATCATTTATTCTACAACATTTTGAGGTTAATTCTATGACCAATTGGGTCTATAGTAATTTTAGTTAACTAAGGTTTAAAATTTTTATAATCAAATCATAAAATCAAGTCTTACTTTAATTAAGTTCAAATTTTCGGAATATAATCCGATAAAATCGTCCAAAGCAATGCATCTTTTTTCACCTTTGCTTACAACTCTAAATTTTTCGCATCCACTTGTTTGATCAATGATTTTAATCACATTGTTTTTGGTGTTTGATGTTGCTTTATTGAATGAATGTGTGCTATTTCTGAGCCCTGTATTAAAATAAAAGATAGATACAATTTTTAAGAAAATAAAAAGGTTGTAAAAAAATTGTTTTAAATAATATTAAATAAGATCTAAGAATTATGAAAAAATAAAATAAGAAGTTATTAGAGTTATTATATTATAGAATTGAAGTAAATTGGTCGTTAGGTTCATTGTAAAACTATTACAATGTCAATGAGAAGTTTTGTGACTTTTTTTATATAAACAATAGCTAGAGAAGTTTCATTACTCAAAATCTATTTAAATAAAAAAAACTGTTCAAATAAAAAAGATTTCACCTTTGAAATGAGAAATAATTTCTTGTTTTTTTGGTATTGTGAATTTCGAATTCAAATTGAACAAAAATACTTCTTTTTTGATAAATTAAGATTAAATTTAATAAGAAATATTATAGAAAATACTGCAATATAGTGCAACATACTTTGTTGCACCCTTTTTGCCTAAAACTTTTAAAAAAATTTTATTATAAAATTTTTATTTTCTTTTTTTGTTTAGTAAATCAAATCAATTATCTATAAAAATCTCATATGTATGCTTTATAAAGTAAAAAAAAGACAAAAAAGTTTTTTGTCTTTTTTTACATGAAAAAAATTATTTTAGGTAAAAAAGGTGCAACAAAGTATGTTGCACTATGTTGCAGTATTTTTTCTAATATTTTATATTAACTTTAATTTTAATTAATCGAAAAAAGAAGAATTTTTGTTCAATTTGTATTTGAAATTCACAATACCTTTTTTTTTGTAATTAAATTAATTTATTTACTTGAATGTCTCGAATTAGTAAAATTTTCGACATCTGAATTAAAATTAGATGAAAAAATGCTCGAATTTTTTTTATATCGGTCCAAACTGGTTTTGTGCATTGAATCAGGCGAATTATGATTTAAATCAGCATTTTGAATTTGAGAATTCTTTCCAATACAAACATTATTGTAATTTATTTGAGGTAAAGGTGGTACTTTAGTATTTCGTATAATTGGTTTACCATTTTTTAACAAATTAGCTTTATTAAATAAATGGGGGGTAAAGTCAGCTCGGTTAGTTTCTATCTTGGATTTACTTTGAGCCACATTTGAATACTTTATTTCACTATTTTTCGCATCATTTAAATTAATGATGGGCAAATCAATTTTTTTTGACGTCTCTCTAAAAGAAATCCTAAATGTATTTTGATTTAAACGCGATGAATTCTTTAAGTTCATCGATTTGAACATTGCATTCATTCGATTTCTTTGTTTTGAACAAGATGAAAACGATGAAGAGAAATGAGAACTAGAAGACAAGTCAGAGGAAAGTGATGAAGACGAAGTTTTATTACTTGGTAGTGAATTTTTTGCAGATTCGCTCGAACCATTATTAATAACAGTATTTTCTGTGAAAGTTTTTTCCTCCAGATTTGATGCATCACATTTCTTCAAGCCTTTGACATAAGTTGAATTAGATCCATCTGCGCATATACCACTGTCGTAATAAAGCGATGATGGTCTTGGAAAAAAATTCTTCAAATTTTCTAGATTATGAGCCTTGTCTTCAGAATTATCGCTTGAATATTGTTCCTCTAATCGGTTATAGTACATAAATTTATTATAGCTAAATTCAGATTTTTTTAATTCAGCACTTTTTTTTTCCAATAAAGAGCTCATTTTGGTAGCTATTTGGTCAAAATTTTCTCCTTTATTATTGTAAGCAGAGTTTAAATGGTACTTGTTATACTCAAAGCCATGATTGTCATATGATTTTTTAGAGTATGTTTTTATCAATGATTCGGTGCTTAGAGAAGTCAAATTAGACTTATTATCAGTTTCTTTTCGTTTTAGACAAACAGAATTTCTGTTAAATTCAATAAATGAAATTGGAACCTTGGTCTTTTTTGAGTCGATTCTGTCCACTGAGTCATCAGAGGTCTCCTTTGCTCCACTTTTATCATGGCCATTAGCCTCTGTTTTGGAAATTTTGAGCTCTTTGGCCAATTTTTCCGAGTTAATTGAGGAAAAGTTTAAATTTTTGGCCAAATTTTTTGATACTTTGGGTGTCAATGTAGAAAAATATTTCTCGTTTGCTTTTGCTCTAAAGTTCTGCTTGTTCTGCAAGGGAACCTCGGGTGCAAATTCGTAATTGTACATTGAGTATCGATTGGAAAGTGTTTTGCTGCCATATTCATTTTCAGGTATGTAGCGCGAGTAGTCCGAATCGTGGTTGGCATTTGACCTAGCCGAAATGGTATGCGCACGAAAATTTGATTGAAATGCAGGGTTTTGAGATGGCACTCGATTATGCACAAACATGGGATAATTGAAGCTCATGTTTTGGAAAATACGCAAACTTAAATACTATAAATAAGAAATTATTACAAAAACCTAGAAATTTGGGAGAATTTCCATTTTATTTGTCTAAAATAAAAAAAAATTTAATATAGGACATGAAAATTCGTCGAAAAAGAAAATTGAAATAAAATTCAACAACTTCCCGCCGATGGGATACTTTATTTACCAAAAATACAAAATGATAGTTCGCTTTCGCTTAGCTTTCTCAAAATTGTACAATAAGAAAAAGTTTTTTTATTTTTCTATATAGAGTCCTAGTGTTTCACCTTTTTGATTTTTGGTTGCTAGACAAGAAAAAAATTTTTAATTACATTTTTATTTTCGCGTCATTTAGCTCTGTACCATATCTTACCAATATATTAATATTTAATTTAGCAAATAGCCAGCAAATTTTTGTTCAAATAGATATGTTTAACAAAAGAGCAAAAATTAAGTTTGGTCATTTGCGATCTGGACAAAAATGATCGCATTCAAGCGTGAAAAAAAGAGACGTTTTTGAGATGCATTAGCTTGCTTTTATGCATGTAATATTATATCTTCTTTTTCTAAACTTACTTGGTATAAATTCTGTCCTCACTATCTATTCGACTCAGAATTTAGAGTATTAAAATATTTAATTTTTTATTTTAAATATTTAAATAATTTTTAATGGAATTACTGTGTCAAATTGTTCATTCGAAAAATTTGACCAAAATATTCATTATTTGTCATTCATTTGACTTCATTTGTTTGAGAATATTGCCCGAAGACATTTTATTTTTAATTATCATATTAAATTTTGAGATTTTAAGATTAAGTTCAAAGTGGATTTTTAAAGATAAAAGATAAAAAATCAAACATAAATTGATATTTTGGATTAGATTATAATTTTTTAGTCAATTCAAGCTATTTCAATCAATAAATGTCAGCAATAATTAAAAAAAAAGATTTTTCTTCTTCAATTGTTTCTTAATTTAACTTATTTAATAAATAAACACATAAAAAATACGATTTTTAAAAATTTAAAAATATCTAAAATCAATTTGATTTTTATTATCTCAATTACCAAATAAAAAAATGACTTGAATGAACATGTTTTATTTTTTTTACCCAATGAGACTGTTAAAAATAATTTTATTAAAAAAAATATTATTCGTTAAAATTGTTTTTCTAAATAATTTAATAATAATCTTCAACAGGGTTTAACCTATATAGCAAGACCCGAAGGTCTTACTTTATTATTTAAATTAAGTATTTCATATATTATTTCATATATATTTTGTTACAGTAGTGATTTGACATTTGTGTTTTTACGAAAATTTACGTTAAGTTTACGTTTTATTTAAACTTTTACTTTTTTAAACCATTACGTAAATTTACGTAAAAACACAAATGTCAAATCACTACTGTAACAAAATATATATGAAATAATATATGAAATACTTAATTTAAATAATAAAGTAAGACCTTCGGGT
This sequence comes from Brachionus asplanchnoidis, assembly GCA_025491095.1. Classification (NCBI taxonomy): domain Eukaryota; kingdom Metazoa; phylum Rotifera; class Eurotatoria; order Ploima; family Brachionidae; genus Brachionus; species Brachionus asplanchnoidis. Next base: position 6,922,763 of record JAILYF010000008.1, on the reverse strand, counting down.
CTTACTTTATAAAATCAAAAAATCCTGTAGCTTTTTTTTAAAGCTGTTCTTTTATTTTGGTGATATTACAACCGGAGAAAACCGACTCCAAAAAAAAATTCGCCAGGACAAAAAGTCATACAAAAATACTCTTTTCCTAGAAAATATAAAATAAAACTGGCGAAAAGTCAAGCAATTTTCATATGATCCATTTCAAACTAAAATAGTCCTCAGCAAATAAAAATTATTAAACCATTGAATATTTTTTTCTGATTGAAAATATGAAGAGGGTTAATATAAGCTTTATATATCAATTTTAGATTGAACAATTCAAAATAAATTCAAATTTAAAAAACCTTGCACGAATTTTGAAAACAAAATTTTAAAAATATAAAAATGTTAGATCAATTTTTGTTTGAATTTAGGCAATTTTTGGTTTGAGTTTTCCAGAAAAAGAGAATTTTTGTATGTCTTTCTCTATTGACGGAATTTTATGTTTGACTTTCACAGATATATTACCCTTTTCTCCTAACATTAATTCACAGCTAAATTTATTCGGATTGTGTTAAACGTGTTGGCTCACACAATTGCTGACCATGAAGTACTCAATGAGGTCATCTTAATATCGAAGATAATATATGATAATCGAAGATATGAGTTGAGAAGACACAGACAGAATCTTACACGAGAGCTAGTTAGGAGTTGTTTTCCTAGATTTAACTTTTTTATTAACAGGGTTGTCAATGATTGGAATAAACTACCGGAAGAAATTATCAACTCAAGGAATTTAAACAGTTTCAAAGCAAAACTTGATGTTTGGATGGCGAAACGATTTGAAGCGACTGCTATAGCTCATTAGAGCTCTGCTTGGTTGACTCCAAGCTGCAGTTTATACTACTACTACTACTACTATCTTCGAGTTTTAAGCCAGCCCAAGTGTCTCTAGTCTCTCATCATATGAAAAATTTCTTAAACACTATGTGTTGATATATGACATTCATCAGCTAAAAATTTCATTAATTTTCCAAAATGACCAGCCAAAATATACTTTAAAAGCCTTTGAATATTGAATTAACAAAATTAAATTTAATTACAGTCGTGTCGCATTAATCCGAACTTTTTCGGAGTCAAGAATCTCGGTTCGGATTAAATTTTTCGGATAAAAAAAAAACTTAAATTTTACAAAGATAAGAAACATTTTATTGAATTGTGAAAAAAATAAAAATTTAGTTAAATTTTTAAAATATATAACGTAACAAGCATAAAATCTATATTTATAATAAACTTACGGATAAAAATCAAAAATTGTTTCTTGATTAGCTTAAATATTTAAGGATGGTAACTTGATTTAATTTATTTGCTTTTAAATCTGAAATTTGATCATTAAGGCAATTAAACACATCTAAAGCAGATTCATTTATTTTTGACAATTCAATATATTGGTGAACAATTTTTAATGCATCTAAAACACTTCTATGGTAACCTAGTCTAAAGGGGTTATGGGTTAATAGGGTGAACGAATTTGAAAAACAACTATATCTCCTTCATTTTTAAAGCTACTACCTAAAAAAATATCTTGATATGTAGAACTCGAGGAGAGAAATCGAATGATATGTGTGAAATATTTAAAAAAAAAATCATTATATGCTTTTTTTTCTCTTAAAGTTCGACTACGCCTAATGAGGTGAAAAAGCCTCGAATTAGTGATTCGGGAGAAAGGTGCTTTAAGGCCCTAGGTAATACTTAAGTTCTAACCTATTTCGCTTGTTAGATTCAGCACATTGTTAAACGGCTGGAAACAGATTATATTTAAGATTTTATTTCACCAAAAGTAATAATAAAAAAAGAGCCAAAAACATATAAACCGTGGTTACTTATAATAAATAAAAGTAAACAAAATAGAAGTTTATTTTGCTGGCATAACATATGCCCCCCAACACAAAAAAATGGTCACACATTTCAAATATATACAAAAAAATTTTCATATCTCCTGGTAAAGTGGACTCAGTCGTTTATTTACCAGTGGTGTCTCACACTTAGGCCACCCTGGTACACGAATTTGGTTTTTATGGTACAGTCGGAGAAATACATGTGTCCACAAGGGGTCTGGTCCACGCACCGTATCGATTCCAAATAAATGTCATGTACATGAGAGAATTTTTTTTTTTTTTTTTCGAGCTCCCAACATGATGTGGAATAAAAAGTTAGTAGTAGTTTAATCTATCGACCGGACGTCGATTTCGAACTGGGCGGTTACTATTTTGATTTGGGCCAGTGTTTGTTTGACTCCGTGTTTGTGTGTCAAGATTTTCACTGTGAGGTGGAGACTCTGGTGGGAAGACAACTTGTAGCTTTTTTGGACGTCCTCTCTTACGTCCTATATAGTTTTTTTCAACTTTGGGTACTTCCTCAGTTGTCTTTTGCTCGTCATCTTTACTCTCCTCCTGTCTTGAGGCCGCTGGAAAGGTCCCAAAATATTTTTTTAACCTATTATGGTGAACGGTCCTTGCTCGAGCCTTAATATTACTAGCCCATCGTACTTTATAGTTTAGCTCATTTATTTTTTTAACGATCACATATGGTCCTTCCCATTTGTTAACTAATTTACGTGATAGTCCTGGTTTTGTCTTGACTACGTATTTTAAGACTAGGTCACCCTCATCATAATTTTCTGGTTTGATGTTTCTATTGTAATACAACTCTGTTTGTACTAATTTTAAGTCCTTATTTAATTTTACATGATCAAAAGCCTCGGCTAAATGCTCTTTTAGTTGAGTTAAATACATCTCGACCTTAGTCTTCTCTGGATTTGGTCGGTTTATTAAAACGTCTTCAGAGCTGGCTTGAGTGTTTTGTTCGTTATGATTTTCATTCATTACCAGGTCAATTGGAAGTTTTGGTTTACGACCGAACATTAGCTCATATGGAGTGAACCCTGTTGTGCTATGAACTGAAACATTGTAAGCAAATGTAAACTTGCTCAGCAATTCGTCCCAGTTGTTCTGATTTACGTCCACAAACCCTGAAAGCATCGTTTTAAGAACTCTGTTGAACCGTTCAGTCAATCCGTTACATTGTGGGTGGTAAGCGCTGGTTTTTAGTTGATAAATATCCAGTAATTCGTAAAGCTTTTTCATTACTTCAGCCTGGAAGTTGGTTCCTAAATCTGATAGAATGTTGGTTGAAAAGCCGAACAGGAGCACGAAGGACAAGTACTTATCTACTATGGTGTCTGATGTTTGATTTGGGATGGCGAACAAAACTACAAACTTTGAGAAATGACAGCAAATGACCAGGATATACTTGTTTCCACTTGAGGAAACTGGAAGAGGTCCTACAATGTCCATTGTAATTAGCTGTAGTGGCTCATCCGTTAAAATTGGATTAAGCTTAGCTTTTGGGAGTTTAACTGGACCCTTAGTCCTCTGACAAGTTTCGCAATATTTAATAAACTTGTCGATTTGCTTACCAAGCTTTGGCCTAAAGAACCGTCTGAACATTTTCTCTTTCGTTCTATTTGTTCCAAGATGTCCACTTAAAATGTTTGAATGGACGAGGTTAGCTGCTTGTCAATCACATGTAGTTTATCATAAAATCTTGCGAACTGCTTTTGCCGGTCACTTAAATCTTGACGTCTAATAGATGTGCTCGGTGTTTCTCTCTCTTTTAGTCCAATTACCCATTGTATGTCTGGGTCATTAGTTTGGTCTAAAAGGTTCACACAAGAGAAGTCTTCTTGGTGCCTGTTTTATATAACATTTAATTGGATGGGGTTTATAACAAATGGGACTTGGTCTTCATCTTCGCTTACTGGCGGCTCCTCTATCGACCATCTGGATAAAGCGTCAGCGTTTTCATGTTTACGACCGCTACGGTAAATGATTTTAAAATCGTAATTTTTAAGTCTAATAAGACATCGTGCCAATCGTGCATTCGGTTTACGGCAGTTAATTAACCAGGATAGCGGTTGATGATCGGCGACGGACGAGGTAGAAAAAAACATAAAAAGAAGATACTAAAACATAAAAAAAGAGAAGGTCACATAAATCAAAACTTTTTTTTTTAAATAGACAAATAAACATAATTAAAAATGAGAAAAAAACATATATTTATTTTTATTTTTTTTATTGATCCTTTTTTAATAGCGTGCGCTATTAAATAACTTAAAGAGAGAGAGGGAGAGAAAAATAAAAACACTTTCTTCTCAACTTCTTTATTTAATTTATTCAAAAAACAAAAATGAAAAAAACATGTATATAAATAACTCCAGCAAGGCCCCAGAAGACCGGGGTCTGCTGGAGGGGGTGTTACATTACTCCGGGGAGTAAAGAAATAACAAAAATACAAAAAAAAACAAAAAAGACAAAAATCAAAACAAACAAATAACAATAAAAATAAAAACAAAAATAAAATAAAATAATAATAACCTATTTGTGAGGTTCCTCCGTGATTTGGGCTGCGGGTCCCCTGGAGTTCCTAGCTCTTGCCATCGCCGCGGAGAGACCTATGCCTCTACCCCGCCCAATTACTGCTCCGAACAGAGTGTCCAGGCGGACACTTATTTGGGAGTCGGGGTACAGTTCGATTCCCCGACCTGGCGTGGAGACGAGTGTGTGTTCTGAGTCCTTCTCCGTCTCCCTTCTAGGCGTATGTAACGTGGCGTCTTCTTCTGACCGGCTCCGATCCGTCCGTTCGTAGGGTCCGTTAACGGGTACCCAACAGGAAATATAATTTTCCGGACCACAAATCATAAGTTGCCCATCGAAGGGAGTGGTCCGGATCATTTGCATGAGCCATGTGTTCATTTGAATTTTGTTCATTGTTAGGAAAAGTATTGGGGTGGGCCGCCTTTCTACAATGCGGCACCTGAGAAGTCCCCCCCGCTCACGACCACCGTTTTCCCAAATCCACTCCTCTACTGCGCAACGGGTGACGTTGCGCATTGTAGGTCTGGGTTCGGCACGGACCTCGGACGGAACTTGCTGTTCGGCGCAGAGTTGCTGAGACATGTTTTATTTTTTAATATTAAAGTTTTGAAAATTTTAAATTGAAATTTTCTCTTTGTATTAACGTGCTATAGAAAGCACAACTTTCCTACAAAACTTTTTCACGTGCTGTGACGAGCACAACTATCTTACAAAATTTTTTTTTTTTTTTTTTTTTTTTTTTTTTTTTTTTTTATATAAAAAACGTGCTATAGAAAGCAAAACTATCTTAAAATTTTTCTTTTTTTTCTTTCTTAAGATTTTAAAAATTATTTATTATTTTTTATATATTTTTTTTTTTTTTTTTTTTTTTTTTTTTTTTTTTTTTTTTCTTTTTTTTTTGATATAATTTTAAAAGAAATCCTAATACTTAGAAATATTGCAAGCGATCCGGTGGCCTCCTATACCTTTTTGTTCGCACGGTGTCTTTTGGTTTACCCCCGTTCAACTCGTTTTTAGCAACATCCACTTGCCTTCGCAAATAGTAGTTCGGTTCAAAAACGGAGGTATCATGACCCGATTCGGTACGGTTTTCCGGCTGATTATCTTCATTCAGATCTAGAAAATCTGGATCCATCCAGTAACTGTCTGGGTTAATTTCAGCAGTGATGTTATTTTCCTCGTTGGTTTCGGTAACTTGACTTTCCACGTCTGGCGACCATCCAGCTTGGGCGTCACCTGAACTGTTCACTGATTCCTCGATCATCATTTTATAGCAGGTGTTACTGGGGGGTTTAAAACACCTTTTTAACCTATTAGCGTGGACCAACTGTTTCTTTTGGTTAGCATCGGCCCGGATCAGGTAATTATTGTCACTTAGGACTTCGACAACGGTGAAAGGCCCTTTCCATTTATGGCTCAGTTTCTTCGACACGCCCTTCTTGTTAGTTTGCTTAAGCAAGTATACCCTGTCCCCGAGAGCGTAGCCAAAAGGTCTTACATTTCGGTCCGCATAGAATTTAAATTTACTTACTCTGACGTCTGCATTTTGGGCTACGGTCTCATAACATCTGAGCAGATCGGCTCGGACTTTGCTTGCATACGATCGTAAATCTAAATTCAGATCCAGGTCTGGGGCAGGGAACAACAAGTCCACGGGTAACTTTGGTTTTCGACCATAGATGACTTCAAATGGTGTTACGCCCGTCGTATGGTGCACCGCAGTGTTATAGGCAAACGCTAACTTAGGTAGGTATTTGTCCCAGTCCTTTTGTGAGTCGGCTACATAACACGCCAACATTTGTTCCAACGTGCGGTTGAATCTCTCAGTTTCCCCGTCACATTGAGGATGGTACGCAGATGTCCGCAGTCTTTGAATGTCTAGCAACTCATAAAGCTGATTCATAAGTTCCGATTGGAAATTGGTTCCTCTGTCCGACAGCGCAGCTTCAGGTACACCATGCCGGCAGATAAATTGAATCAAACAATCCGCCACTTCTTCCGCCTTTTGCGATTTCAGCGGAAACAACTCTACGAATTTTGAAAAATGGCAGACAATCACCAAGATGTAAAGAGAATCGCTTTCTGTCCTGGGTAACGGACCCAATATGTCCCATGTTATTAAACGGAAGGGTCTGCTGGACCTAATCGGAACTATGGGCTGCTTGGTATAACTTTTTGGGGCTTTTACTAATGCGCATTGATCGCATTGCTGGATATACTCGGCTACCTCTTTTAAGTATTTGGGCCAGTAGAACCTATGTCTGATTTTGTCGGTTGTTTTGTCTACCCCAAGGTGTCCGCTGAACGGATCGTTATGAACTTTTTTAAGGACTTCTGTTCGATCCTTGACCGAGACCACATATTGATAATGTATCCCAGACTCTTCTTTGTCATAACGCCGATAAACGTTTTTTCCGAAAATTTTAAAACGTCCAAATTGGCACCAGTAAATAAATAGTTCTGGATTTGTTTTGTCACATGTATCCGGTCTCGCGCCTGTTTTTATCCAACTGTGCAGCTCTGCTATGGCATCATCCTCGAGCTGGTCTTCATTGAACTCGGTTTGCTGTAAAACCAGGTTATTGATCACTACTCCTGGGTCCCTAGTGCTCTCTTCCTCCACGTCGTTTTCTTCTTCCAATAGCCATCTAGAAAGCGCATCCGCGTTACCGTTCTCATGACCCTTGCGGTATTCAATATCGAACTCGTACATCCGTAGTTCGATCAACCACCTAGTTAACCTTGGCGCTGGGTCCTTAAGGTTTTTTAACCAAACTAAGGGCTTATGGTCTGTAACAATAGTAAATTTTCTGCCATAGAGATAATGTTTGAAATGTTGAATGGCTAACACTATCGCTAACAGTTCCCGCTCAGCCGCCGAATACTTTCTTTGCTGCTTCGTAAATCTTTTGCTCCAGTAAGCCACAGGTCTCCACGATCCTTTATATTTTTGACTTAAAACGGCCCCAGCGCTGTGTTCGCTCGCATCAGTTTCCAGTCTAAAATCTTCCTCGAAATCCGGAAGTATTAGAACACCTTTTTTCCCATCATCCGGTATTGTAAGACATGTCCGGATCTCATCGAAACTTGCTTGTCTTTTCTCGTTCCAATCAAAATTCTTACTTTTTTCGGTTGCCTCGTGCAGTGGTCCTGCTATTTCAGCAAAACCCTTAACGAAACGTCGATAATGGTTCGCCAGCCCCAAAAAACTCTGTAATTGTTTGATTGTTTTAGGTCTTTCGTATCTGAACAAAACTTCTATTTTAATGGGGGAGGGCTTTACAGTGCCATTACAGATGACATGGCCGAGATATTCAATGGCTGAGACGAACCACTCGCATTTCTCCCAGTTAATTTTTAAAACTGCAGCTCGGATCCGTTCAAGCACTGTCCTTACGTGAATGTAATGCTCCTCCAACGTCTTCGAGAAAATGATAATGTCGTCCAAATAGACAAGGCAAAAAACGTTCAAGATTCCTTTAAGTGCTTTTTCCATGGTCCGCTGAAACGTTGCCGGTGCATTTGTCAGTCCGAACGACATCACGTTGAATTCAAATAAACCAAATTCGGTGATGAATGCAGTTTTTGGCTTGTCTTCCTCCTTAATTCTAATCTGATGATAGCCCGAAGTCAAATCTAATTTCGAAAATTTAGTCGCTCCGTTCAGCAGCGCAATCAACGTTTCAATTTTTGGAAGGGGGTAGCTATCCTTTATGGTAACCTCATTTAATTTCCGATAATCGATACACAACCGAATTTTCCCATTACTTTTCTTAATTAAAACAATGGGGGAGGCCCATGGAGAATCGCTTTCTCGGATCAAATCTGCCATCAACATGTCATCGATTTGCTTTTTGACTTCATCACGCAGCGAGAAAGGGATCCTTCTTGCGGGCTGTCTTATGGGTTTATTGTTAACTAATTCTATCCCATGTTCGCAAATGTTCGTTTGTGTTATCGAATTCAAGTCTTCCCCTATAATATCGGAGAACTCGTCCTCAATTATTAACTTGTATGTAGCAGCATTTAAGGTCCCGATGTTTGCCGACTCTTCCACCGTTCCGGAGTTAATACGTTCGATATCGGGCACCTTTGTAAAGTTGGAAGTTAAAATTTTACCTGAGTTTTTCTTTGACAGAGCTGACCTGATGCATTCCAGATAGTCCTTTATGTCTGCCAGTTTAAAAGCTACATCTAACTCGAGTAGACAGTCGTTTACCAGTTCATCCACTACAATTACTTCCACTTCACTCTCAAAACTTATCAATTTCACGGAACACTTTCCCTTTCCAATTACTTTGACAGGGCCACCCACACAAGTCTCCAAAGTTTCGTCCAGTGGTTCCAAGGCTGCATCGGGTGTCTTACAATGATCCCAGATTCGCTTCGCTACTATTGTACTAACCGTCCCAGTGTCTAGTAGGAAACTCACGGGCTTGCTGTTCATTTCCAAAGTTCCCACGATACTTTTGTCCAACATTATTTGGTTGATAACTTGATTGGACAGACTCTGCTCTGCTCTATTCTTATTACCCAGCATTGACAGTTTCATTTGATTTTTTCTTGAATAGCAGTCTGCTATCAGATGACCTGGTTTTCCACAGTGCAGGCATAATTTTCCATTTCCTTGTGAGGTTGGTTGTACAAATTGCTCTCTCATTTTTGGACTGGATTCATTCATTTGATTCTTCCTTAGGTAACAGTCCGCTCCCCAATGACCTTTTTTGCCGCAGAAAAAACATACTCTTTCACCACTTGGATTGTTGTATTGGTCAATTTGGTCCGACCAACTAACATGCTTCTGGGTCTCCAAGTGACTAGTTTCTTTGTTTCCCATTTTTTCCGAGCCAATCGGATTTTGTTGGTTTCTGTTTAAAATTTGAAGCTTGGCATATGTTTGAACCACTAGGTCATACGCCTCAGAGCAAGTTTGTGGATTCGAAACATCGACTCTCCAAAATACTGCTTTTTCGCTCAGGCCGGTGATAAATCTTTCTTTCACCAAATAATCGTAGCGGCTCTGCTCGAAACTCCCCGTATACACAAAAGCATTTCGTGCCAAGATCCACAGGTTGGTATAGAAATCACGGAAATCCTCGCCAGGTAGCTGTTTTCGATTGTAGAATTCGGCTACCGCATCTGTTTGGGATGCCGGTTGTTGTCCAAACATTTTGACCATCAGTTTTTCCAATTCGAACATATCCACAGGTCCCTTAGGAACCCTGAATTCGAACCTACTCAGACAATCGTCGTCCAAAAAGGTTGCCACACAATTCCGCAGATCAGCTTCCATAATTCTGTTGTTCTCAACAAATAATTTGAATCGATTCCACCACGTGCGAACATCTTGCTTCAGTGTGAAAATTGTAGGCTTAAACGACCATTCTTTAGACGGCGCCGAATCTTTCGTTGTTTGAACTGCAATTGATTTGTGTTCTCCTTCTTGCTGTGTGTATTCGTTAGCACCTTTCTCCGACCCCTTATATATGTCGAACATTCCGGAATTTTTAAATGGGTTAATTGGCGTGTCCAAATTAGCATCTCGCCTTCTATAATTAGGGAGAAACACATTTTCCTCCAATGCCTCATTAGATTTAGCCTCATTCCATGACTCCCTGAAAGGATTTGTTTGGTGCCATTTGTACGCCATTGCATCATCATCAAAGAAACTCTTTTGTGTTTTGATTGGCTCTAACAAATATTTTCCCTCGTGTTGTTCCGGCTCAGAACTGCTGAACAAATTTCGACCTGTGTTAGGAAAAGAACGTCCCCGACTATTCCCATTGAATCCTATTTGATCATCCTTTCGCCATTTGTTTCCCGGTTCGGTTTTGATCGCTGACTTTTCCAAATAATCTTGGCGAACTTTTTCCGGAGTCCCATTGAACAACTCATTTGTATTGGCGAATTGAAGACCAGCATTTGAATTTTTTTTCTGACCAGTCCAGAGATTTGTGATGACTCTAAAAGAACTAGCTACGACAATCATAGTTACAGCTAGAACAGCTATGCTAAAACACAGCTGTACGAACAATAACACGTGTTCATTCAACATTGTGTTCAAAAAAAATTTTTTTTCTAAGCTTAACCGCTGCCACCAATTTAATAGCGTGCGCTATTAAATAACTTAAAGAGAGAGAGGGAGAGAAAAATAAAAACACTTTCTTCTCAACTTCTTTATTTAATTTATTCAAAAAACAAAAATGAAAAAAACATGTATATAAATAACTCCAGCAAGGCCCCAGAAGACCGGGGTCTGCTGGAGGGGGTGTTACACTTTATTGATTAAAAAGAGAAAAAAACATAAGTCCATATTTAAAAAAAAAGAGAAAAAACATAAGTCCATATTTAAAAAAAAAGAGAAAAAACATAAGTTCACAATGTCAAAAAAATCAAAAATCTAATCCATCTCATACCATTTACCGGCCTTTCTTTTTTTAGAAACACTCTTATTTACAAATTGTTTATCCTTTAATCCTAGGTAATTAATATCATCAAGCAAACAACAAGCCACTATATGATAACAAATAGCTCTATCTAGGAAAAAATAGCATGTACAATTAGTACAGTCCGAGCAAAAACATTCAGGATTAATAAGAATTGTATGAGTTTTAAATTTATCATTTAAAGAAAATAAATATTTTAAATTATCAAATGTATCCTCTGTTTTTCCCATTCGTGATATCGAATTTAAGCATCTCTTAGCATCTGTTTTTAGTTTACTATTCAATCTTACTAGTTCTGGTATTTCAACTCTAACACTGTCAATTGACTCCAACTTGACAACATTTTCTAAAATCTCAAAAATAGGCACAAGATTAAATTTTGTTCTGTTTGTAAAATGTGTTTTTATTTTTCCATTATACGACTCTATTGGACAATTAGACATTGAATAACCAGGTGGAGTATTAAATAACTGCCAATTACAAAATGGTGAGTCTATCCATTGCTTTTTGAAATACAAATAAAAAGTTCTATTAGACAGTTTGTTTTTCCACTTTTTTAAAATTTTATTTTTTTTATCAATAAACCTGTCACTCTCATTACTCTTCGTCTATATTTTAAAAAACTTTGTATTTGAGTTAACTTTGGCATTTGTGGGTCTCGATTATTATCAAGTAAAAGTTTTTGATAAATTTTATAAGGTTTTGAAATGTTTTTGACGAAAATCAGTTCCTCTATTAGTTTTTTAAACTTAGCAGTGATGCCTTGTAAATTTCATGACCTTTAGTTTAGTTATATGTGTTCTAACTTCTTTATTTTGTGTGGTACTTTTATGCAAGTTAATACCCTTTACGACTATTTGTTCTGTAGACTTGCATTTCCAGAATAAATACCGTGTTAGACATGTATCCGTGCATTTACAGCTCGGATAAAGAACTGACATTTTGTGATCGCTTTTATCGCATATTTGGCAGTTGTTTGAATTGGAATAAGATGATGACGTTTTTGGGTATTGAGTCATAAAAAATTCGAGCTCTACCATCGAGTTAACTTTGATCAAAAAAAGCCAATCGATTTTTCGACGCATTTTTAAGTGTTTATTTTTTTTTTATGTTTTTATATCTTTTAAAAAATTTTTGGTCCAAGCGATTATGTTTTTTCTCTCAAAAAACGATTATTTTCATTCTTATATGTTTTTTTATCTCAAAAAAAATTTTTTTTCAAAATTATATGTTTTTTGTCTCTAAATAACTAACATAACATAATTTTATGTTTTTATTCTCTTTTTCAAAAATAATTTTTTCAAATTTCTCTTTATGTTTTTTTTTTTTTCTTTATCTTTTTATATGTTTTTTTCTACCTCGTCCATCGGCGACTACCTCAAAAAAAATCCCATATAATAATTGGTGGAAATATTCGATTGCCAAGACGATAGCCAGAAGTTCCTTCTCTGTCGTACTATAATTCTTTTGAGCCTTGTTCAAACCCTTACTAAAATATTCTATTGGCCTCATAACGCCGTTTTGCATTTGTGATAGGACTGCACCAACACCAGTGTTGCAAGCGTCGGTGTCAAGACGGAATGGTGTATTCAAGTCTGGTAGTGCTAAAAATGAGTCCGAGGTCAGCATGGAAGTAAATTTTTAAATGCTTTTTCGCATTCCTCGTTCCATCTGAGAGAACCATCTTTCTCACATCCCTCTTTTGAGGTAAGAAATTAGAGTGGAGCTGCAATTTGAGAGAAAAATTCGATGAATTTGCGATAGTATTGGGCTAGACCTAAAAAAGATTGGAGTTGGTTTAAATTAGTTGGACGTTCGTATCGATGGAGTGCTTCCACTTTTGACGGGTCAGGTTTAATGCGTCCATATGAGATAACATGACCAAGGAAATTGACCTCTCTTTTTACCAACTCGCATTTTTTTAACTTTACTTTTAGGTTATTAGCCTGCAATTTTTCAATAACCTTTGTCGCATGCCTGAGATGCTCTTGAAGTGTCGAAGAGTGGATTAGAATGTCATCTAGGAATGCAGATACGGAGCCATCTTCAATGTACTCTTTTAATATGGAGTTCATCATCCTTTGGAAGGTGGCAGGAGAGTTTGTGAGACCCATCGGCATGACATTGTACTCGTATAAACCCCATTCGCATGAAAAAGCAGTGTATTTTTTTGATTCCTCATCTAATGGAATTTGGTAAAACCCTTGGTACAAGTCTAGCTTTGAATACCAGCGCGAGTTTGCTAAAAGAGCAAACATGTCCTCGGGATTTGGTAGTGGCTGTGCATCCTTAAAAGTCAAGCCGTTGAGTTTGGAGTAGTCTACCGTGAATCTAATTGGTCCATCAGGTTTAGCTACTAAAAGGACAGGTGAACTCCAAGGGCTCTCACTTTTCTGAATAAGCCCAGCATCTAAAATTTCTTCCAACATCGTCTTAAATTCTATTCTTTTACTGTATCGAACTCTCCTAAATTTTTCGCGGACTGGTGTGCAATTCGGATTTATTAATTTCATCGTGTGCTTAACTGGACTGAGGGTGTTTTGTCTTAGTTCAAGTAAGCATGAAGCAGAAACTTCTTTGAGTTTTGACATAATTAGCTCGATGATATTGGTAACGTCTTGCAGCTCATCTTTAATTGTTTTGACTGTAAATCTATATCCACTTTTGAGACTCTCTATTAAGAGATGTGAAAAAGGCCTCCCAATGTTGTTCAGTGTCGAGATGTTTTGACTCTTGGCTAACAGGACCTCTGATACATTTTTGATTTTATTCCTGATAATTTTGGACATTCTTTTAAGAGTGCTAGAATACGGTAAGAGATCGCGACCTAAGAGACAATCAACCATTAGGTTCTTTACGACCAACAATTGTGTCAATACTTCGTCGTTTCCAATTTGTATTTTCACACTTGCTAATCCGAGAATGTTATTCATTGGACCCCCAGCTGACAGGATTTCTCGCTCTACAGGTGTTAATTTTGGCTGTGGATTTAATTTGTTGAATACCTCATCACTCAATGTTGAAATGTCAGCACCCGTATCAAGCTCAAAGACAACGATCTTATCATTTATTTTGCAGACTCCACGAATTGGATCGGATCTCGTTGACTGTGTCTGTTCTGTTGTATTCCGGAACACTTGCAGAATTCTTGGACAAGGATGCTCAGGTATTGTTGCTTTACTGACACGTCCTGAACTCTCTTTTTCGATTGAATAGAATCTAGGCCTGTTTCCTATAAGAAAATTTGTTGTAGAGGGTTGAATGCTTTCCAAAGTTGCTTGTTCTAGTGTGTTGATCCCAGGAGTGCATTTGAGTGTCTCTGTCTTTCGAAGCTTACTTTCCCAATCACTTGCCAACTCCATCATGTCGTTAAGAGATGAGTTATATCCATTACATAGCTTCTCTTTGATCCGCTTATCTTTGATGCCACGTATAAATCGATTCATTATTAAGTCATCCCTCGATATGGACTCGTTTTCAAAAGACTCGCGTGCTAGTCTTTTTTAATTTCCCATAAATTGAAAAAGGTTTTCATATTCTTGTTGAGATCTGCTAACAAAGGTCATGATTGGATCATGTGTTGACTCGTGACGAGCGAACAGCCTTACTAGTGTTTTTCGGATATCTTGGTAACTTGCGGTGGGGTTTTCTCGTAAAAGGAAATTTTCCAACTCTTCAGATACGAAAGGAGACAGATATTCTAAAACTAGATTGCGTTTTTTTGCTTCAGAGATCTTTTGATTACGTCGTTCGAACACATTCAACCAACCTCGAATGTCGTCTCTACTGTTGTAGATTGGTGGAGACACGTATTTTTCTTTGTGAGCGTATGGTATGATCATCCCAACTGTTCTTCCATAAACCCAATTTAGGATGCATAAACACGCATTGAGGGTCCATTTTGCAGGCCTGGATGAAAAAATTATTACGGATATTTTCCATGCCGTTGGAACAATACCTAGCCAAAACATCATTTCGTATAAAAATGAGGGCCAAGTTTTATATGACAATTGGTCATAATATTTTAGAAGGAAACTCACAACACTATCAAGGATAGTTTGGCTTTTTAATTCCGGTTGCTCGGGCTGATCAAAAAGGATCTTTTCCTCCTCCATTACTTCATCTGCCCACTGATAAATTTTCCGACTAACTATATAAACGAGAGCGAGGTACATAGAACGCAATGCATCCATCATTGTGGTCGTTTTAGTTAGTTGCCACTTAAAGAAAATTGAGCGTGCTTTTCTTTCTTATCGGGCGCCAATGTTAAACGGCTGGAAACAGATTATATTTAAGATTTTATTTCACCAAAAGTAATAATAAAAAAAGAGCCAAAAACATATAAACCGTGGTTACTTATAATAAATAAAAGTAAACACAATAGAAGTTTATTTTGCTGGCATAACAACATGCTAAAGTATCTAAGAGAATTTTTTTAGAATTTTAGGAAATGTCCTTAGGGCTTCATCTAATGGGGTTTTTTTTAGGGCTTAAAAGATTAAATAGATTTAACCCTATTAGTCAAAAAAATCACCCAATTAGTCCAAATAAGATTCTATTTAACCCATTTAACCAAATAAGACTATAAAAATGCAGTGACGTTATTTTTCGATAATTAAAAAATTGTAATTTCATTTTCTCTCTCTCTCACTCTCAAAAAAAATATTTTTCTATCCAAAACAAAGTTTTAATTTCAAATTAAAAAAAAAGCTACTGTAAAAATAGCAAATTTTTTAAAACTAAGCTAAAAATGTCACAAAACGAAGAAATTCAATCCAAAAAAAAAATTATATAGATCAAAATCTAAAGGACGCAATCAAAGATGTAAATAGTAATAAGTTAAATCGATCTCAAGCCGCAAAATTTTACGGTATTCCGAGACAATCGCTTGTTAATCATTTAATAGGACGATACAAATCAAATGATGTTGGACGTCCACCAGTTTTTAGTACACAAGAAGAAGAGGTTCTTTCGCATATGCAACAAAAGATGGTTGATTGGGGCTATGCTATTGATAAGGACGGGCTCAAAGAATTAGTTAAAAACTATGCCGAATCTTTGGGTAAAAGTGATCGTTTTACCAATGGGAAACCAGGCGATGATTGGTGTTGCCGACTTTTACCAAAAATACAACAAGGCCAATTTAGATAAAGTTTCCTTTCCTCCCCTTTTACGTACTTTAACGGAAAAAGCTTTTCGTAGAAGCCATGCAGTAGCCGGATTTGAAAGTACTGGTTAGTTCATTTTCGTTTTTTATTGTTTATCACTGCCTTGCTTGATTAATAAAATTAAATTTTTTTAAAAGGTATTTTTCCAATCAAGAGGTCAATGATAGACAATTCGAAGCTTTTAATCAACACTGCTTATAAATCGGATTCTGATTCAGCTGATGAAGAATCAAATAAAGCAACTCCACTAAATGCAGCATCTTCTTCGTCTAACTCTTCTCCGTCAAAAAATGTAACTTTGTCTGTAACAAATACAAATGTGCCTGTTATAAATGCAACACAATCAATAGAGCAACCGTCACAGGCATTTAACTCTACGCCTACTACGACAACCATTAAAGAAGCTGTTGAAGTATCAATGAAGTGGTTTTTACAGAAAGAAACATGTGAAGTGAAAACGAAAAAAGCAAAAATTAATAACAGAAAACTTGCTGAGTGTCTTACAGAAGAAGAATGTATAAAACGCCTTAAAGAGCAAGAAGAGGCCAAAAACGCCAAAAAAGCTAAAAAAGGAACTGGAAGAGGAAGAGGACGACCACGAAAGCATATTGAAAGCAAATTGACACCAGGTGAAAATGAAAACTCTTCAGAATCCGAAATATTGTGTAGCTCATGTGAAACAAAGATGGCTGAAGAGAAAGAGAACACGTCAAAATGGTTATCTTGTGAAGGGCGCTCAAATTGGGTTTGTTATAGTTGTTTACCAAAAGAATTTAAAAAAAAAACAAACAAAGAATTTTTATGCGATGATTGTGTAGATTAACTCTTTCTTTTTTTTTAAATACTTCTTAAAACTCACTCTTGTTTTGTTTTGTCTTTTTTGTTTTTAATTTATCATTAATTGTTATAGAATGCAATCAAATCGTAAAATATTAATTTATTTTTAAACAAATTATTATTTAAAAATCAATTAAAGAATCGCCTAATAAATTTATTAATAAATTTAAAAGTTTTCCTCCTAAATAGGTTAAATGGGCTAAAATTCTGTTTTTAGGGTTAAATTTCGGGCTAATTATATACAATTTTAGGGTTAACCGGTTTAACCCTTTTGAGCCTCACATAATTAACCGCGGAGGTAAATGGGTGAAAAAAAAATTTCGGGAAAATTGGGTGACTATTTTTGAAGTTTTTGAACAAAATGGGTGCGAAATACGCAATAAAAAAATAGGGCACCCGGTTAGACCAGGTTAACTATATATGTACAATGCTTAAATGATTTTTCTTAATAGCTATCGGAATTACATCGATTATTAAACTATCTAGAAAATTTATTTCATATTTTTTTATTTTTGAATAATCGACATAAAAATTGACAAATTTGTTTTTTTTGTTGAACTTGTAGTTCATTTTTTGATTTTTTTTTTACTAATTTTGTCTAACATTTTGTATGTTTCGAATAAAAAAGTAATAATTCTAATTGTACATTAAAATTTAGCAAATACTGGGAATATAAAATTTTTGTTCGAATCGCAAAATAATCTGAACTAAATAATTCGCATAAAAAAAACTTAACATTAGTTAATATTGAGAAGGGGATAGGCATAAAGAAAATTGGATCAAAACCCGGATAAATGATGTTCAGATTAATGCGACACGACTGTAGTATTTTTATAATTTTAAAGAATATATTAGTAAATAATCATGATTATTTTGTTTTTCAAAATCTGAGTAGAACATTTTTTAAGGATCCTAAAGCGATATTTGAATGTGCTAGGCATATCTAAGCAGATCCTCAATTAAAATTATAATTTTAATTTTTCAGTTCTAATTTTAAAATATGAATGTTTGAATTAATCGAAAATAAATTTTATAAGTAAATAAAAAAGGTTGATTTTAATTTTTTTAAAGTTTCATGTAAAATTAACTGACATTAAATAATTTATTAAGAATGCTAAAAAATATTGAGAAGAATTTAATATGAAAATTTTAAAAATTCAATTTCATTTACTATTTGAAAAATACTTGCCTTATTCGAAATGAAGAATTAAAATGTTATCATATATTACTTAATTCAAGGTAAATAGTTTTGGCATTTGTTGTATAATTTTTGGGGCTTTTCATCATTTAAAAAGTTTGTAATGCAATAAATTTATCATTTAATTAAAAACTTTTATAAATATCACGACATTTGAAGCTAAAATTTTCGAACTCAAAATAAAATATCTTTCAATTTAAGCGAATAAAAAAAAATGTCAAAAACTTTTTGTGTATTTCTAGTTTGTTTTAAAACAATTCTGGCAATTGATTATCCATGGATGTACTACTTACCTTATGGAGAAGATGTAACTTTGAAACCATTATTCCAAAATAAAACCGAGACCATTTTAATTCAATCATGTAAATGGCTAACACCGACGCAGATTCCAATTACCAGAGAAGGCTTATCTTATGATACGGATCGTTATTTCTTAGACACGTCGAAATGTGAATTGACCATTTATAACAATCAAAAAGACACCAACGGGATCTATCACTGTATAATAAATAACAAGTATATTTCCAAAGCTATGCTAAATGTGTACGGTGCTCCCAAAGATAATCTTCTCGAGGAATATCTTCCCAACATAATAGCAGGGTCATCAACTGCTGGAGGTCTGAATCTCATTTAATATTTTAAATATTGATTAAAATTTAATTTTATTCTCTAGCAATAATGGCTTTTTTTATTATTACTTGTTCAGTCTACAAACTCAGATACAAAAAACCGAAAACAAGTAAAAAAATGTTTAAATTTCTTAATTATTTTTATTAAATTTTATCAAGAAAATACAAAAATAGTATCAACAGAATTGTCAGAGGTTGGTCCAAAGAATCATTTCAACAATGAGTCCTATCAAGCAGATGAAAATCAAATAGTGAAAACTGAAACTGGAGAAAATTCAAATTTTAGATTTTAAATTGAAATTTTTGCTTTAAATTTTATTTCAATTTAGTTTGATATTAAAATTTTTATAAATATCGTCAATTTACAGTAGCAAAACTTATTTCATAAGCGTCCTGTCTGACGCGAATTTCCTTGAAATTTTTATCTAAACTAGACTTTTTTGAATCCACGAATAAAGTTTTCGTACTTTGCATTTCATTTGACTGAGAGCCTGTTTGATCTTGCTCCTGATCCTGTTCTGATTCAGGTAAAAATAATTCCGTATTAAAATTTGAAACTTCACTACTTCTTCGTGTTTCCGGAACTGGTCTTTGGACACATTTTTCAGCAATTGTTTTTTTTACATCGAATCTTTGGGGTTCATTTTCGCGGTCCGATTTCCTACTTCCCACATGATTTGCAATTAGAATTTCAACCTATTTCAAATTAATTCTATTTCAGATTGACGTAAATTAATTTTGTCCTAGATTTACTTTTTGAGCTGATAACTTTAAATTTGGATCAGTTAGAAGTTCGGTATTTTTAATATTTGTCTTGATTGATTTGGCTGCAGTTGACCTAGCGTGATATGGTAGTCTCATTTGATAGCCCTTGTCAGTGAGGTCTATTTCATATTCAAGCTGAGCTTTCTGAATTCTTAAATAAAAATTAATAAATAGAAAGTTTTTTCTACATCAGAAAAGTTTTACGGTCTATTGGTTAAAAATTGGTATAAATTTTCAAGAAGCAAAACAGCTGCTCCCTCTTTGCAGTGAATGGTTCCGTCAATAAGTTCATTTGATATGTCCATCTCGTTTTTGATAATAAACTTTAAAATTATAATTGAAAACTATTTTAAAAATTAAGATCTGGTGTACTTTTTTAATTAGCGACCAGTTGGAGAGCTTCGAGTCTAAAGATTTTCCATTATTGAATGTGAACATTTTTATTTCGTCTGGATAGTACCATGAAAAAATTTCAGCAACAAGAAAGCCGTTTGTTAAATCCCTTAAAATTATAGATAAAAAATGAGCAGTGAAATATTTTTTTCAATAAAATACCATTTTGGATTTTTAATTTGGAATGTTAGATCCAAACTTTGGATCCATTTGACTAAACTTCTTGATAAGCCGGACATTTTTAAAATAAGAATGGAAAAGCAACTGCTACGATAAAAAAACTTTTATTTTTTATTTTGATGTATATTTTAAAAAACAATTAATTTGATTTTTAAGAAACCATGGTAACGTTTTGTTTGCTCTAAATTTTTTTTTAAATATTTTTTATAAAATTACAAATCCTATTAAGATTGATATTATTACTCAAAAAGAAATAAAAAATGTAATTAGACTAATGGCGAATATGAATGAGAGAGTGATAGCATTTTAAGAGATTAATTATAAATATATTTAAAATGTCAATGTATTTAAGTTCGAATTTGCTAATTTATATACTTAAAAATTTTATCATAAAATAAAAAAAAGTAAAATTTTTATTTCGATTATATAAATATATTTTAATTGATGAATATTTAATGTCTCGTTATGAAAATTGTAAAAATTTCTCTAAATATTTTTTAAATCAATTCATTTGAAAAAAAATTTCCAATTAAAAACATTTGATTTTTTAATTTAACAGCTAAATATTAAAAATCTTCATCAGATTCTACAATGTCTGGAGAAGAATCTTAACTTTCTAATCGATTATTTTTATTATTGAAATTAATTTAAATTTTCTATACGAAGTGCACTTATAAGATTACTCGGCAAAATGTTATTTATTGTACATTTATATATTTTTACATTTTTGAGAGAAGAAAAAAAAATCTCAAAATCAAAAAATCTAAAAAAATTTTCATTCAAGAAAAGTAATAATAAATTCGCAATTACTTAAAAAGGAGTTTTAGAAAAATTTAAATGTAAAAACCAAGGATAATTTTTTGAAAATCCCTTTTAATTAATTGCGAATTTATTTCTACTTTTCTTGAATGAAAATTTTTTTAGATTTTTTGATTTTGAGATTTTTTTTTCTTCTCTCAAAAATGTAAAAATGTAAAAATATAAAAATGTACAATAAATAACATTTTGCCGATTACTCGTTCTTGATGTTTTTTGAAAATTAAGCATTTTCTTAATCATTGTAGCCTCAGTTGTTTGCAATTTTTTTATTTGACTTTTATTTAGGACAAAGTTTTCAAACCCATTGATAAGTGTAGGTCTATTAAACATTTTATACAAGTGTATTTTAATTTTTGTTTGTTAGATATTTATTATCAATTTTTAGGTTCTTTAATGTATAGAATGATTTGAAGACTGATTTTATTCTTGTATCAATTTGATCTTTATTATTGTTTTTGTCATTGAGAATTACTCCGAGATATTTTATTTTATTAACACGTTTAATTTCGTAGGTTCATCTTCGGTTTTATATCAGTTACTTTCGGTTTCTTTCCAAATATAATGAACTGAGTTTTTTCTGGATTAAATTTTATTTCCTGTTGCATTCCATATTTCTCACATATAGTATGTACGGCTTGAAACGAACAAGGGGTAATAACGATAAGTGTATTTTGATCTCACATAACTTTTTTTGAAAAGTTTTTTTTTTGCATAAATAAAAAATGACTATTTTTCTATTTTCTTTTCTACAAATTAATCAATTGATATAAGACCTTATATATTTTTTTAAATTGATTGTAAAAATAACCACATAAATAAAAAAGATACAGCTTGCGAAAATAAACTTCTTGAAAAAAATTTTTTTTTAAACAATGAACCTTTGAATTATGTAATTTTTGACCCTGATTTCATTTTTTCAATCGTTTTTTTTCAAAGAGATAACCGTTCTCTTTTTATTAAAGAAAAACACATTTTAAAAAAAAATTCACTTAAGGTTTGTACCGTAATTGGTTTGTTTTGAATTTCTATATAAAAATAAAATGATTATTGAAAGTTTATTTCTTAAAATGATCTTTTTTTTTTAAAAATGCCAAGAACAAACTCTAAAAATAAACCTGCTGCCAATAAAAAATACACTGACGAGTCACTGAATAAAGCCATAAACGAAATTAAAAATAAGAAACTTAATATATATAAAGCGGCAATTAGATTCAATATTCCATATGTCCAAATTTGAATATACAATTCATGTAGGCAATGTGAAATTTTAATAAAAAAATTCAAGGATAAAATTAAATTGTACGTAATTTTATTGTAAATAATTTGTACAATATTGTACTCTTTAAAGAATTTTATTTTATTTTAACATCGAAGAAAAGACTTTTCCGAATACTATTAAAGATATGCTTGAAAATTTAGATATATCCAAATCGATCTATCCAGATTAAATAGATTCAAACTTCTTAAAGAATATTGCCGTATGTCTGGCCCTACCGATATCGATTCTTTTCAAGAGGTCTATTGAAGAGGGTAGATTACCGAGAATATGGAAACTTGCAAATGTAACACCTCTTTACAAGAATGGAGCAAGATCTGATGTAGGGAATTATCGACCTGTCTCCCTTACTTGTATACTCTGCAAAATGTTAGAGAAGATAATAAAGCAAAGTCTTTTGGAATATCTGATTATCAACAAGTTGATGACGAATGTTCAGCATGGCTTTGTTCCTAACAAATGTTGCACTACAAATTTATTGGAATCACTTGATCTAATAACAAGTTCCTTGAGCGAAGGTAATTGTATAGATGTTCTTTTTACAGATTATTGCAAAGCGTTCGATAAAGTGTCACATCGTAAGTTACTGTTAAAAATAAAAAGTATGGAATTGAAGGTCCTATCCTTAATTGGATAAGTGACTTTTTATCTGATAGGATGCAACGAGTTGTTCTTGGTGAATCAAAACCAGCCTGGGCAAATGTAACCAGTGGTGTACCTCAAGGATCTGTTTTGGGTCCACTGTTGTTTACCATTTATATCAATGATTTACCGGAAGTTCTTGAGTCAGAGTGTAGAATGTATGCTGATGACAACAAAATTTTCAACATTTATAAGTCTTCTGAAGTGTTGCCCTCTACCCTTCAAAATGACATTTATAAAATTGAAGAGTGGTCGCGAAATTGGGAGGTGCAGTTAAACCGCAAAAAGTGTAAAATTATGCATTTTGGGTCAAAGAATAAAAATATCAAGTATTTTATGCATGATACGGATGGAGTTCTTAGTGCTTTCTCGGTTAGCCAAGTTGAGAAGGATCTTGGTGTCTGCGAAACAAGCGATTTAAAATGGTTAATGAATGTTAACACAGCAGTCAACAAGGCAAACAGCATGATTGGGGTAATTAGATGATGTTTTAAAAATCTTAGTAAGAATGCTTTTCGTCTGCTCTATATGACACTGGTTCGTCCACACCAATATGCCATTAGTGTTTGGTCACCGCATTTGAAACAAGATATAACTCGAATTGAAAAGATTCAAGAAAGAGCAACTAAGCTTGTCGCTGGATTAAAGAACCTAACTTATACTGAAAGATTGAAGGCTCTCTCTTTGACAACTCTAGAAGAGAGACGTGTTAGAGGTGATCTTATTCAAATTTTTAAGAAAGTCCATAACTACGAGTCGTTTAATCTAAAATATGGTTTGAAATTTGCACAGAAAAGCTAAGCGACAAGAAGTCATTCGCTTAAAATGGTTCGTGAAATAAGTAGAAAGTGTACACCACGAGACGTGTTTTTGACAAATAGAACTGTACCTTATTGGAATAAATTGTCAGAAAAAGCGGTCACGGCGAAGAGTTTAAATAGTTTTAAGGGTCTTTTGGATGTAAAATTGAATGGTAGCTGCCAAAGCTCACTTTTGAGCTAAGTACTTCGGTACTGCATACATACTGCAGTTTAACTACTACTACTACTATTGCCTTTATGTGCCAGATTAAATCTCCTATTAAAGAGCAGCCTATTATTAAAATAATTTGTATTGATTAGTTTTAGTTTACATTAGATTAAAAAAATATTGGATTAGATTACTTTCTGAGATTATTTCGAGCTAAAAATAACGCTGGTCTTGTTTGATCGATTTATCTATTTATCTTATATTCATGCAAAAAGTCTTTATTTTTATTTGATGCCAATTATTTGTCACTAGATTTCTTTATTTTACGAATAAATTTTTTTGTACTTAATTTGAGCTAAGAAATTGATTTTTTTCTTATTTGATTTTTTTGTTGAATAAAGTCTTAAGGATTTAAAAAAAAAATTTGTTAATAAAATTTATCATTGAGAACTCAAACTATGATATTTAATAACCGTTCGATTCCATTGAAAGATACCAGAACGAAGTTATTTCATCATGAGTTGACAAAAAGGAACATTAATATTAGAAATGCATTAAAAAGTAATTTTTGATTTTCAAAAGATATGTATTCCAAGTAAATTAATTAATCTTAAATATAGTATTAAATTAAGAAAAAAATAATACAAAAAAAATTGATAAAATTTTTTGCGCAACTGCTTTAGCTTACTTAAAATAATCTCAAATTAAATCTGGCACAGATACTTTGAATTATAAAGCTAAAGAAAGTTTTATAAATTTTAATTTAAAAAAAAATTAAATCAATAAGAAAAATTTTTATTAATTAAAGACTATAAAAAATCGCTTTTCTTAACAAAAATCGATTAACGCAACTATACATATATAACTAAATTCTCAATTTTTAAAATGCAAATTATGTTTTTTTATTTTGTTAAATATGCATTCAAGAAAAATTTCAACACATTAAATATATGCTTTACTAAAGCATATTTTAGAATCAACGCACTTTGCTTGACGCTAACTATATGCAAAAACCGAGTTTTTATTTTTACTACCAGATTTAATTTAAGATTATTACTCTTTTTTCCGAAAATTGTCTTTATGATTCCAAGGCTAATTATTTTTTTATTTTAGAATAAAAAAAACTAAAAATGGCATCAAGACTCGCCAGAAGCAATTTGTTTCAAAAATTTAAAAGTAATTTTTTTTAAATTTGAATAAAAAATATTTATTCCTAATTAAAGATGCAAAAATCATCCAAAAAAGGAACTATGGTGGCGATCATCATTTGACCAAATTAGAAGTCGATTTGGCAAATAGAAATACTTTAGATTTGCTGCCACAACCGAAAGGCAGTTGGGAAGAATTGAATAACAAAAGACAAGCAGTTAATAACGCTTGTTTGGGTGTAGGAACCATCGTCTTTTTGTCGGCTATTTTTGGAACTATTTCTTTGGGTTACTGGAGCGACGCTTATTTCAAAGCTCCGTATAATGATGTCAGACCAGATTTCCCAGGAGCTCGTTTCTCAAACTAAACTTAATGGCTAAATTATCAAAGATTTAGTTAAAAAATATATTTTTCAAAAAATTCGTGATTTTATTTAATTACTCAATAAATTAGTAATAATTTGAATCTTGAACAATCGCTTATTTAAGGTTTTTCCTAAAATCTGAATTAATTTTTTTTTCAAAAAAAAGATCTAAGAAATTTAGATTAGAATCAAATATTAATGTTAACAAATCTCGTTGATATTTTTTTTTTCAAAATTTAAGTTTATATGTTAGATGAGAGAAAATTTCAATTTCAATTCAATAATTCTGTTAGACCTAGAATTAAAACGATTTCAAAAAGTTGTTTGGCAAGATCAATTTATTTAAGAAAAGTAATTACTGATGATTTCATTTAAATAATTTAATTTAATATCATTTATGTCCAGATTAACTGCATAACAAAAAAATATAAACTATAAAAACTTTCTTGCTCCTATCATATATTTTTATATATATTTAAAATATTTTTTTTCTCAATAAAGTATCAAGCTTGAACAAGGACTGAAAGAAAGCAGCTAGTTCAAAGCAGTCCGTCTAAAATCCCCCGTGCTTGTTGAAAAAAAAAAGTCCAAATTGGTATTTTACAGAAGATTTTTGGTCAAAATTTATCGAATACTCTACTATTGATTAATTGTTACCTTAATATATTTTCTTTCTTTCTCCAACCGTAGTTTTGTGAATTTAAGATACAAATTGAACAAAATTTTTCATTTTTTGATTTATTAAAATTAAATTTAATAAAAAAATACTAGAAAAAAAACTGCAACATACTTTGTTGCACCTTTTTTAATTAAAAATAAAAAAAACATCTAAAATAAAAATTTTGTTTTTTTTTTTAAGTAAATCAAATCAATAATCTATTTATATCTTATTGATTCTTTTTTTTGTCATTTTTTAAATGAGAAAAATTATTTTAGGCAAAAAAGTTGCAACAAAGTATGTTGCACTATGTTACAGTATTTTTTCCAGTATTTTTTATCAAATTTAATTTTAATTTTTTAAAAAATTAAGAATTTTTGTTCAATTTATTTTTGAAATTCACAATAACCCAACTGTTCAGTTTTTAAAAAGTTTTTTATCTATTTTATTTCCATATTCTATATCTCTTTTAATTTAAAGTCTTATTTCTATTTTTTTTTAATTCTGAAGAAGCCTATGTTCCGTACCAATAAACAAATAAATATGACGGATTATTGTGATATATTTTGTTATCAGAGATAACTGAATAAATAATATATTCTAATACCAGTTATTAAGTCAAATTGTCAAATAATCAAGTCAAAAATGTATTAATTTTTTTTTTGTTGTTTTTATTTTGTTGTTGTATTTATCATGAAGCTTTTTTTTTTTACTTCACTCCAGAGAAACTCATCGATCTCGATGATATTTTTCTTGTTCACTTTAAATAATTTTTTTCTATCAAGATATAATGATCCTGAATCTAATGATTTATAAAATAAATTCTATTTTATTTGCTTTTTTGATCAAAATTTATTTCTAATTTAAAGTCAGTCCGACAAACAATTAATCATTGATAATATAATGTAAAAGCTCAATTGATTTCTATTTTTGTTCTTTTTTTTGTCCTTAAATCCACAATACCATGTTTAAAGGCTTTTTTAAAAATAAAATATTTATTTATTTATTTGTTTATTCATACCGTAAACTCGTGACCATTACTCTTGGAACTATGTCAAAATTTGGGTTTATTCCATACGGAACTAATACCATCGTAACCATGTTATAAAATTTTTTTATTTTTTTTAGAATAAACCTTGACGTCTGACTTTAAACTAATAGTAAGCTCAAAACTTTGATTTTATTCTTAGAATAATTTCGAATTTATTTTGTAAAAAACTCAAAAATTTGTAGAGTTAAATTCGAAATTAAAAAAAAATTAAAAATTAAACTTTATTCTAATTTTTGTATTTATTCTAAGAGTAAAAGATAAATTCGATTAAATATTAAAAATTAAAATTAAATTTAAAATTAAATTTAAAATTAAAAAAATTTGATTTAATAACCAAAAAGAACTATAAAAAAACATTTAATTTTTATTTTTCCTATTAATTTTACCATTTTCGTCACAAGATAGCCTTTTTCTGCCACTTTTCGTTGGTGTTAAATGATTTGAACAATTTTCGATATAATTTTCAATATTGGAAGTTATTGAAATTTGGGATTAATATTAAATTTAATTTTAATTTTTAATCTTTAATCTAATTTAACTTTTACTCTTAGAATAAATACAAAAATTAGAATAAAGTTTAATTTTTAATTTTTTTTTAATTTCGAATTTAACTCTACAAATTTTTGAGTTTTTTACAAAATAAATTCGAAATTATTCTAAGAATAAAATCAAAGTTTTGAGCTTACTATTAGTTTAAAGTCAGACGTCAAGGTTTATTCTAAAAAAAATAAAAAAATTTTATAACATGGTTACGATGGTATTAGTTCCGTATGGAATAAACCCAAATTTTGACATAGTTCCAAGAGTAATGGTCACGAGTTTACGGTATTAAATTTTTTAATTTTTTTGAATTAAATCACAAAGTCAAAATGTGTTTACACCTGATCCCATTTTCAACAAGACCGAGATTTTGTTTTCTTTGGATCAAATTAAACATTTGATTTTATCTTGATTTATTTCCAATAAGGTTCTTTATTTTTTGATAGTTTATTTCAAAATTTAAATGGTACTCCTTCCGACATTGTTTTTTTTTTTAAATAGTTTTACATTAATAAATTGAATAAATAAACAATTTTAATTAATTGTAAATAATTTAAAAAAAAAACGAGTTTAAATAGAAAATAAGGTTCAAATCATGTTGATTCTTTTCAATTAAAAAATGAAAATGAGAAAATCAATTTCTAATAGCATCACTTTTAACTTTAGACCTACTTGATCACTAGAATTGCATCTTTTACAAACTAAATCTATGTGAAAACAAATTAATATTTTTATTTGACTACAGCTGTAATCTATTTCATTATCTATTATGATGCCAAATATTTGATTATTTAAAGGTGTTTGAGTAGCTACAGACCTAAAATCAATCGATCATTTATTATTATTTTTTTAATTAAAATTCGATCAATTATTTTTTTAATTTTTTATGATAAATATTTTCTCTGACATTTAATAAATATAAAGTTTAAAAAAAATTTTAATTTTTGCGATGATATACCGTAGTGATTTAACATCAGATCATACTCAAACAAAAAGAATTAAGATAAGTACATTATTATACAAAGTTTTCAATATTTTTTAGTAATTTTAATTTAAAATTAAAGATAATTTGATTGAAAAATTTTTTTCTAAATCAATTAGTCGAATTTTGAATCTAGTTGACTTTTTTGCGACCCATTATCTCTCGTTTAAAATTCGTACAATCTTTTTTTCTAGATTATTGTGAAGTGATTTTTTACTGAAATCGAATCAAGAGAGGCAAATTTTTTTAATAATGACAAAAGATAAACGAATTGAAAACGGGCTCATGTCGATAATGTGATCAAATGTTCACAAAAAAATGTTATCAATGGGATCATGTCAGTTTGGTTAACATTTTTATCTTAATAATAATGAAATAGTGATCACAAAATTGGTGATCATTATTTCAAGAACCAGATAAAATTTTGATCACCAAAGAATACCTCTCTAGAATATATTTTGAATTTTTTATTATTTATAATTCAATAAAATCCATGTAATTAAATACATCTTACAACTAAAAAGCATTTTTGATTAATTTTCAGCTAAAGATTATAACTAAATTAATAAAATAAAATATATGTAAATATATGTAAAATGAAAAAGTTTTAAAAGTTCATGTATCCTGAAAAAAACCTTTATCTTTTTATAAATGAAATCGAATTCTTTGTCAAAATAATTTTTTCCTAATAATAAATATTGATCACAAAAATACAGTTAAATTTTGTATCTTTTAATAATTAGCAAAAATTTGGTGATCAGCGGTTTTGTGATCAAAATGCTCACCAAACCGACATGATATCATTGATCACATT
The DNA here is from genome assembly GCA_025491095.1 of Brachionus asplanchnoidis. NCBI lineage: Eukaryota > Metazoa > Rotifera > Eurotatoria > Ploima > Brachionidae > Brachionus > Brachionus asplanchnoidis. Next base: position 6,893,477 of record JAILYF010000008.1, on the reverse strand, counting down.
ATGGACATGAAATCATTTAGATAAAATGTCTAATGAAAAAATTCATTTTTTTTAGTTTTTAATTAAAAGTTTTTGCGGCATAGTGTTTTTCAAGCAGGTCACTTGAACATATTAATCAAAATAATTTGAGAGTCGAGGCCCTAAACGACATACAAACGACCTTTTTGGCAATGACTTGAAACCAAAAATATATTGTTCACTAAATTATAATTAAAACATGAACTCTGATTGAAACTAAATTGAGAACAAACATGCAAATTTTAAGTTAAATTTTCCAATGACACATTTAAAGCAATCATTGGACAAATGAATGGGACATTTTAGGATCAGAAATTAGAAAAAATAAAAAGATTGACATAGATTCGAACATCATAAGCATGATATGTGCTTCTCATAATTCTCATTTATCTTGAGAGCACGGACGACACGGTTGACAAATTTCCAAACATGAAGCAATTTTCATAATGTTTTTTATCTTTTTTTTTTAAATAAATTTTTTGGAATAATATAATTTTTTTTTCTCTTAGGTATTTTACATTTCTAGAATAAAAAGCTTCTCAAAAATCGAATATTTTCATATTTATTTTGATTTTAATCATTTTAACCACAGGTAAACATGAGTAAAACTTTAGCATCGCATCGATTGAGTGCAACAGCAATCGGAATTGATTTGGGAACAACATATTCCTGTGTTGGTGTGTTTTTTAATGGCAAAGTAGAGATAATAGCCAATGACCAAGGCAATAGGACCACGCCGAGCTACATTGCTTTCACAGAAAATGAGCGCCTGATTGGTGACGGTGCCAAGAACCAAGTTGCATCAAATCCACAAAATACCATTTTTGACGCAAAGAGGCTTATTGGACGTCGCTACGACGATCCGATGGTTCTTGAGGACAAAAAATTTTGGCCATTCAAAATCGTCAATGACAAAGGTAAGCCAAAAATTGAAGTTTTGTACAAAGGACAGGGCAAGACTTTCACACCGGAGGAAATCAGCGCTATGATTTTGTCAAAAATGAAGGAAACAGCTGAAAATTTTCTTGGAAAAAAAGTAATTGTTTTTTTTTAATTTTTATTAAATAAAAAATTTAAATTGATTTTTATTTTCAAAAAAAAATAAAAAGATTTTAGATGCTGTAATAACAGTTCCCGCTTATTTCAACGATTCACAGAGACAGGCAACCAAAGATGCAGGTCTCATAGCTGGTCTAAATGTTCTGCGAATAATAAATGAGCCCACTGCAGCTGCTTTGGCCTACGGTCTAGATAAAAATCTAAAAAGTGACAGCAATGTCTTAATATTTGACTTGGGTGGTGGAACTTTTGATGTTTCCATATTGAATATAGACGAAGGTCAATTGTTTCAGGTAAAAGCAACTGCAGGAGATACTCATTTAGGCGGAGAGGACTTCGACAGTCGAATGGTGGAATACTTTGTAGAGGAATTTAGGAAAAAGTATAAAAAAGACATAACCAGAAATCAAAGAGCCATAAGGCGACTGAGAACGGCGTGTGAGCGAGCCAAGCGCGCATTATCTACAGCAACCGAAGCCAATATAGAAATAGACTCTCTTCATGACGGCTTGGACTTCTATTCAAAAATTTCACGAGCTAGATTTGAGGAATTGTGTGCTGATCTGTTCAAGTCTACACTAAGACCAGTAGAAAAAGCGCTTAGAGATGCTAAATTGGATAGAAGTCAAATCGATGAAGTGGTGCTTGTAGGTGGTTCAACTCGTATTCCAAAAATTCAAAAGTTTTTAGAAGAATACTTTGGTGGAAAAGAGCTGAACAAAACAATTAATCCAGATGAAGCTGTTGCCTATGGCGCAGCAATTCAAGCTGCCATTTTGTCTGGAGACCAAAGCGAAATAATCAAAGATGTCTTGCTGGTAGATGTGATTCCACTTTCTCTCGGCTTAGAAACTGTCGGTGGAGTCATGAACAAATTGATTGAGAGAAATTCTCGTATACCCTGCACGGTCACCCAGGACTTCACAACTTACGAGGATAATCAGCCAGGAGTTACGGTTCAAGTGTATGAAGGAGAAAGATCTATGACCAAAGATAACAACTTGCTGGGAAAATTTGAATTAATGGGACTACCACCAGGTAATTAATTGTCTAAATGAAAAAAATGTATTTCTAGATTATTTTTTAGCTCCCAGAGGCATTCCGAGAGTCCAGGTAACTTTTAATGTGGATGCCAATGGTATTTTGAGTGTGACTGCCCGAGAAGAAAGCACAGGAAAAAGCAAGAATATTAAAATTAAAAACGAAAAAGGAAGATTGAGTAAATTTGAAATTGAGAAAATGATCCTGGAAGCCGAAAGGTACAAGGAAGAAGATGAGAAATTAAAACGTCGTGTTAGTTCAAGGAATTCTCTGGAAAGCTATTTGTTTAGTGCTAGATCAGCTTTTAGAGAATACAGCAGCAAACTAGCAGATAATGATCGCTTGCTTTTAGAAAAATTGATTAAAGAAGATATCGCATGGTTGGAAGAAAATCGTGAACAAGATGCTGAAGTTTATGAAGAAAAGTTCAAATATTTGCAGAATGCAATTATGCCGATAATGTCCAAAATTCACAAAAAAAATTCGGAACAAGATGGTCTAAAAATTGAAGAATTAAATTAGCAAATTTTTGTTTGGTAAAACCTTGGCAAATTGATCTAAAACTTGTTTGATTTAAATTTGTCTGTTGCAAATTTAAATTATATTATATATTTTTTTGTGTGGAATGTTTCTTTATTTTAATCATTAGCATCTTAAATATAAAATTTATCAAACTTTTTTTTTATTTTGAAAAAGTATTAAGAAAATGAAAGAATGAAGGAAAAAATTCATGGACTTTCACTTCGAATTGAAATCGTGAAGACAAAAATTAAAAGGCTGATAAGCAAAAAGCCAAAATTTCAATTTTTAGAACTTTTTTAAATAAATTTTTCTTTTTCTAATGTTTAATACTACACAATTCATTAAAGTGTTAGAAAATTAGCAAATTGATACTTGAAATAAAAAATTTAAATTTGAGTTAATTAAAGGGTTTTAAAAACCATCGGAAAAAAAAGAATATAATTTTTACAGAAATTATTTTGAAAAAAAAAATTTGCTCGTTAAATAAGAAACTTAAATTATTATTTATTTTTATATTAAGTATTACAAATTTTTTAAATTAAGCATTAAACAATTTTTAAATTAACTGTCCCAAAAAAATAGGAATAAACAACATGAACATTTTTAAAATCGTTTTAGCATAACAGATATAGTTGATGATTTACATCTTAATTTTTGGCTTTTTGCTGTTAAATATCTGATGAGTTTTAGTTATAGTCATCCAGAAAGATTTAGAAAATAAAAAATCTAATCGATCATTTTGGATATATAAACGCTTTAATATTGAAAACTTTGTATGCGAAAAATTAATTTCAAAAATATGAAACCTAGATTACATTTCCTTGCTGATGTTTATCAGGATCCTGATGATAAATATGAGTCAGGATCAGCTGACCGAATGCGAAGATTCGGAATCTCTTAATGAAGTTAAAAAGTTGTTCTATTATGTTTTAAATGATGACTTTTATACAAGTGTAACTAAATTGGTAGAAATCGAAGATGATTTAAAAAATAATAATTTGAAATGATTGCTATGTAAATCAAAAATCTAAAGAAACAATATATTTTAATTGAGAACTTTTGATTTCAGTAAAAACTAGTCACCTGACATTTTCAAAAATTTTAGAGTTTGTGAAGTTCATTCTAATACGATCATTTCAATTCAGAAAAACTTGAATAACTTATTTATTAAAAGGAATATAGTAAAAAAAAACATATTATTTGAAGTAGATCTTTGTAATGATGATATTTATAATAATTTTACCCTTTTGGTCCTAAGAAAATAGGCTTTAAAAATAAAAAATTAATTTTTTATTTTTTTTATCAGTATAAGGGAATTTATTTATTTTTGATTTGTTTCTCATTATATTTTTTATTATAAAACACTTAAAATTAAAAAATAAACAAATTTTTTTAAAGATTTTTATCTAAAAATTTAAATGATTTATTATTCTAAGCAAGTTTTAAAACATTTTCAGCATTATTTAATTAAAGATAAGAACCAAATGGAATTTAAATAACTAAGCATTTTATATTAATTTTTTCAAAATTTCTCTATGATTCTACGTTGACTTTAGAAAATTTGGAATTTTTAAATCGATTTCTAAGCGAGACGTATTGTCTTCTTAAAAATATTGAATAAAACAAAACTGTAAACAAGGCAAGTACAAAAATAACTAATGATACATAAAACAAGGACTTCCATGTTACTAAATCATAAATGCAAGGAGTAGGACACTTCAAGCTGGGATACGATTCGAAAGGTATTGCATTTGAAGGCTCACGCTTTTTGGTCCAAACTTTCAATCTTTCGTACAAATAAAGCGCAGTTTTGTTTAATGTTTCAAAAGTGACTTTCCCTAAGACTTCAGGATCATTGTATTGATTCAAAGTATTCATAAAAACTCTCTCAAAAAGCATTGGATCTGCTTTTTCCTATGAAAAAAATGAAAATTTTGATAACAATGATTTTAAAATAAAAATACATATCGAGTGTTCCAGAGACCGGCATAGACCGACACTTTGGCAAAATTAAAAACACTCTTGACCATTCGATAATTGTAAAATTCCGCATAAGCCTGAACACATTTTGATTTTTCACTCAATGGCACCGAATTGCAATCTTCACTTTAAAATTTTAACTTTCTACTTGGCAATACATGTTAACTAAATGGCTAACTTACACGCATGGTGGATCGTCTTCGCTTACATATTCTGACAATACATTTTGTCTTGAAATAAGAACAAAAAGCTGGACTATCAACGCAATTACTTTTCTTTTCATTTTGTTCTATTATCGTTTTAGTTTGATGCTAAAATGATAAATGTTATTGTTTTTTTTTAGATCTTGTGTAAATAAAAAATTTTAATTTTTTAGCTAGTTTCTGTATTTAATTAAACTGAAAAAATGTGAGCTTAAATCCGAATTAGCTTTGAAGTGAGTACGCTGTGAATCGAGTCCTAGAAAAATAGTTTTATTTCCATGGATATTTGAATTCAATTTTGAAATAGTCGCATTTCCTTTTATTTAAGCTGAACCAAGTGAAAAAAAATGGACCAAGAATCCAAGTATAATTCAGAAATGGATATAAGTCAGTCAGTTTTTAACACTCAAGCATATTACGAATTTTTAAAAAATGTGCAGGTAATTTATTCACATTTTGAGATAAATTTCTATTTTGATGTTCCAAGGAAATGGCCAGTAATTCTCCAAATATATCTTTGATAAACATGAACGAAGTGTTAATGGAGAAAATAAAAAATTCAAGTAATTCTAATTATGTTTATTTTAGATAAATTTTTTACTTATTTTTTCTTGCAGCTTCTTCTAGAAAAATAACAAATTTGATTTACACAAATCTTGAATTTAACTCTATTATTGAGAAAAATGATTTTTCCGGCAGTTATTTGACTAAAGCTCAGGTTTTATTATTTAATTTTTTATATATAAATTTTTTTTTTTAATTTTAAATAAAAAAATATAAATTAAAATCCTTAATAGACTCAGTGGGAGAAGAAACTTATAAAAAACTTTAATTTGATCTGTACTGAATTAAATATGCCTTTGGCAAAAAAAGTAAACAAAAAGTGTCAATTATTCAGCTTTAAATAATTTTGGATTTCTAGCGAAGCATTGTAGAAGGTCAAGAATTGAAGCGAATATGGAATGAACTGGGGACTAACGTGTCTGGTATTGATATGCATAATTTTGTGATAATTTATCATATTAAAGGAATTTTCTTTAAGATATGAAAAAATTTCGACCAATTTTTTCAACCTCAGAACTTTTAGGTATTTAAAAATAAATCAAAATAAATTTTTTTTTGTTTATTAAAAAATTTTTAGAACATATTTTATCGCTTAAATGTAACAATTTAAGCGATTTGGCTTTAAATTCAATGACCGGTTTAATCAATGTTCCTATAAGCATTAAGAGTTTAAAAGATTTGGTAAGATTCAACAATTGCCTATTATTTTTATTATCCAAAATTTTTTACACAGAAAAAGCAATACGAAAGAATGTCTCTTGATTTTTTCCAGAGTGGTCTAGATGAAAATTTGAATAGTGTAATAGAGCAAGAAAAACATAAAAACGGAGCAAAAGGTTTAAATAGAGTAAAATGTAGAAAAAAAATTATTTTTAATTTCAAGTTGTTGAAATAAACGATGTAATTTTGTCAAAGGAATTTTCAAAAACTGGTTGTACTAGAAGTCTTCGCTCCAAATTATGGTCTCAAATTTTAAATGTCAATGTTGGAAATTTAGTAATTTTATTTTTTTTTAAGAAAAAATGATTGCTTAAATTAATTTTATTTAAGGATATTATTTACTACAATTATCTAAAACAGTGTGTTTTTGACTATGATTTTCTAATTGATTCAATTTATTATAAAGTAAAATTAAATATAAAAAAAAAATTTTAAATTAATTTTAATTGTTTTAAAGGACGTAAAAATCAAAGCTGTAAATGATGATCAATTGTTCGTATTCGAAGATCTTCTTTATCAAGTGTTACTTATGTTCGCCAGAGATACTCATGTCCTCAAGTGTTATGAGGAAAAATCCATCCAACCTCCGAAAGGGTTAATAAAGCTTAAAAACTCAACTGATTTAAAACATCATCCAGTTATTTATCCTCCTAATGGTTTTATTCCATTTGACGGTTTTTCAATGCTTGTGGCACCTATATGCTACGTGTTTTCTGACCCAATGCTTTTATATTTCATTTTCCGAAAATTTTTTATCAACCATTTTCACAAGTTGAGCATTATATCTAGCGATCCACAGTCAATAGTTGGTTTATGTGCCCTTTTCGAAAATGTTCTTCAATCCAAGGACCCAAAATTGTTCATTCAATTAAGAAAAATGGATATTCAGCCGATTAAAATTGCTTTCAAATGGATAATAAGAGCTTTTTCTGGTTACTTACAATCGTCTCAATTGCTGGAACTTTGGGATAGAATGTTGGCCTTTAATTCATTAGAAATCTTACCTGGTGAGTACAATTTTATTTAATAATTAGAGAAATTAAAAAAATAACATCAATTTAATTTATAAAGTCTTCGCTGCAGGAATATTTTTATACAGAAGACAAAGTCTAATGTCAGTTCCTAATAAACTTCACGTTGAATCAATTTTGGATGATTTAAAATCAGTGAGAGTTGTTGCTATTCTTCAATTGGTTTTTGCATAGTCTAATTTTTTAAATGTTAAAATAAATCATAAAAAGTTTAAAAGTTTAGAATATCTAATTTTTTTAATTTTATTTTTTTAAAAAGCTATTTAATGATGAATAAAGTGGTTATTTAAATATTTAAATTAAAAATTTTATGGCTCAGAAAAAGTAATCTTGCATTAATTTAAAATTCATTTTTGTAAAAATTTAATATAAAATACCAATGTTAACATTTTTTTTGATTACCTTTATTTAAATTTTATTTCTAAAAAACTAAGTGAAAATGAAAAATTAGGGACACAAATTTTTTCTTTTGAATTTGAATAAAATGTTTAATGATAATTAAAATACACCGTTATTGAATGAAGTTTCAAACCTATGAAATTTTTTTCAAGAATCATCATTATTTTTTACCAGAAGACTAAAAACAAACAAAAAAGCTAATTATAAAATAAATATTTTAGAAATAACCATTGAAATTTTTAACTTAAATCTGAAAATTTGAAAATTAACATAGAAAAATTCTATAAAAATATTTTCTTGAAATTTAAAATATCTTAATTGTCCTTTGATATTAAATTTACCATTTTATTTAAAATTTAGTTATATCTATTCTATTAATTTTTTTAATTTTTTTTTTAAATTGGTCTGACGAAATAAAACTAATATAAAAATATACCAAAATAGTGGTCGGATTTTTACGAAAAATATTTAACTTGAAAAATAAAAGTTTAGTTTTCAAATCTAGAGAAAAAATTATTCATCTAATTGAATAAGCCTTTTTAATATAGAAGTTAAATTTAAAGTAAAAAGTTTAAGAAAAAAAACAAGCCAAAAATATTGATTCTTTTTAGGAATTTAATTGTGACTATGTAATTTTTGGATCAGTCTAAGTTTTTAAAGACAAAAACACTTTATTTCTAATAAATAAAAAATATCAAAATTGTCTAAATGATGAAAAAATAAAGCAAATAAAACTCTGCTAAACCGAAGTGTTTAGGTTGATGATTGATAACCTTCATAGGACAACTTTACTTACCCTTGTTCTATAAAGATCTAAGAATAGGACTGCAATTTAGACTGTTAGTGGTCCCACCATGGCCTCAGTTTAAGTTCTAGCATCATTATAGTCTGAAGCTGGGACTGGAATTCGGAATGGCATCCATTGATAGACTCAGCCTCATCCAAACAAAACGGTTCCAGTTTATTACGCCTATTTTAGCATAGACGTGTACACCATCTGAACTAGTTTACAATCAAAAAGAAATTATTTATTTAGAAAAAAGCAGATTATGTTGCTATTAGGATCAAGATAAATAGACAAAAGAAAATCATTGATAACTAATATCTAAAAAAATAATTAAAAAAATTCTAATTGCCAAAAAATAATTTTAACCAAAATGGTCAATTTTAATTGAAAAAAATAAATTTTAATAAAAAGATTAATTTTTTTTGATGCACCATTAAATTATTTTAATAAACAAAATCATCTTCTTAAATTTTACCCTAATAATTCCTAGAAGAATTCATCTTTAACATTTGGGGTGCCAAATTCAAAGCTAATTTTGCGAATCTTATTAATATAAATAAAATTTTAAGTTCATCTCATTTTTTTTTACATTTGATTACTTCAATAAACAGCTGAGTTAGTCAAACGACTTTGATTTTAAATTTTTCAAGTCGAGTCAAAACTTTGACTTAAGAATATTTTTTAGTATTTTGATTTCTCTTTGGAAGAGAAATTGATTGAACTTTTTTTAAATTGTGTTCATTACCGATAAAAACAATTTTTTTTAATATCATTTTTTTTTAATTATGCTCTTAAATGAAACCGGCATTGTGAATTTCAAATACAAATCGAACAAAAATTCTTCATTTTTTGATTTATTAAATTAATGTTAATAAAAACTATAAGAAAAAATACTGCAATATTTTGCAACTTACTTTGTTGCACCTTTTTTAACTAAAATAAAATTTTTGTTTTCTTTTTTTTTAGTAATCAAATCAATAATCTATTAAAATCGTATTGATGCTTGATTTTTGTCTTTTTTTACATGAGAAAAATTATTTTAGGTTAAAAAAGTACCAAAGTATGTTGAACATTATTGCAGTATTTTTCAAATATTTTTTATTAAATTTAATTGTAATAAATCAAAAAATTAAGAATTTTTGTTCAATTTGTACTTGAAATTCACAATACCATGAACTCTAAATATTCAATTATAAAGTCAAGTAAGGCTTTACTCTTGACCAACTCTGGTAAAAAAAACTGGATAACTATTATATGAAGTTGACTAAGCAATTAAAGTGAGGCTTGTCTATTAAAAGCAAATATTTCTTTTGTTAAAATTATTTATTTTTTAAATTGAATTAATCCATTGAAGGTAAAAAAAAGCAAACATTCAAAAATTAAACAAAAAAATTTAATTTTCAAAAATTTATTTTTAAAATCGGTTAATCTCACAATTATATATATAGTTTGAAATATAACAACAACAAAAAAATAGAAAATTTACAATTGGAAAAAATTGTTACACCAATAAAAAACCATAAAATGAAAAGAACTAAATTTGAATGCATTAGATAATGTTGGAAAAATTTTCTAAATTAAATTTTTGTTAAAATAAGCTTAACAAATAACAAAAAAATTTAATAAAAATTCATCTTCAATTATTAATGTATCTTGTTCTAAATATTCACTCGGTTATGATGTTTATCTATTTGCTTCATTTAAATTATATATCGGGATGACAACCATTAAAACGACCCCGTTATTACTAATTAAAAAAAAAAGGATTTCATAAAAAAATCAAAATTTTAAATTTTATTTTATATGTGATATTTAATAATACTGGAAATTGAGATAAATTTAATTGCCATAATTTTCGGTGTTATCATTAATGAATTTATCCGACCAAATATTTTTAATCAAATCGACCGGGTCTTGTTCACTAGTTGTTGGAAAAATGTTAAATTCGTTTAATAATACTGAATTCCAAGCTAGATTTTTATTCGATTGAGAATTGCCTGATGGTACTAGACTTTCCAGCGCGTTATCCAAGTCTGACTTAGTCTCGCTTCCAAATAGCTTAAACTCATTAAATGTTAAAGGTCCTTGATGAGCTTGATTTCTCAGCTGCGTAAAGTTATTTGTATTTTGATTAATGCCAGTTGGTTTTCTATACTTTGGTTCATTCAGTCCATTCTTTGGTCTTTCTATTGGCCCGAACTTTATATGTCTATTAAAATTGTCCTCTAGCTCAAATGAATATATTTTTGAATCAAAATCAGTCATAGAAGGGTTAGACGGAACCGAAAGGGTCTTATTTAGTGGAATTTTCATCTTCGGTGCTTCATTTGCTTTATCATCTCTGCTGTGTCGGAAAAATAAACTATCAAATTGTTCAGTCTGTTCCACCATGCTGTCATATTCATCTAAAAAGTACAAAAAATAGTAAAAAATGTAAAAATTAATATTTATTAGAGCAGTGATTTTAATTTTGATTGATTTTAAAGATTAATGATTAAATTTTAAGAAAATTTTTTTTCAAGTACCATCTGGATTGAATTCGTCAACAACTAAGGTGTCCTCAAATTCACAGTCTTCCTTTATTTGATGCCAAAAATTTGATTCGGGTGTCGAATCTGGATTTTTTTTATCATTATTACACTCTTCATACAAATCAGTATTTTTGATAGGCTTAAAAATTCGTGAGGGCGACTGCGAAGCTTCTGACGATGGTGATCGCTTGGACAAAATTGATACCGATCGACTGACTGAATTTAAATTAAATTAACCAAAGATAGCTAGAATAAAATTTGGAACACAAAAAATATAAATTAATTCCTTGGACTCTTATGGGCAATTTTCATGTTTCAATTACCTTGGATTTTTTTTTATTTGCTTAAAGATCATTTTTTCATATTTGACGATTAAAAATTCAAGTTTTAACGAAACTATTTATTTTAGATAATATTTTTAATGATGGCATGATTTAGGCATATAAATTACCTTTAAAAATTTAAGTCAATTTCATTTTAATTTTATCTTAAATTTAATTTAATTAAAAAGGAATCTTTAATAAAATTTAATTAAGTTTAATATTTTTTATTTATTTTCAAGATAAAAAAATTATTTAAATGTTTTAAAACTCAGAATATTGGTAAAAGATGAGCTGAGCTTTTTAAATTAATAAAATAAAACACTAAGTTCATGATTGAATAATAATTTTCTTTCTATTGTAAAATTAAATAAGGTAAAATTAATAAATAAAATGTTAACTCACCGTTAAAATCTCCCCAAGTAATTAAAAGTGTAAAAAATCAAAAAATTTTAGATATTATTAAAATTAATTATTATCCTTTTTTTTTAGGATTATTCATATACTAAACCAGCATTTAATTATATTTCATAAAAAATTTTTAATGAAAAAAATATTTCATTGAAAATTTATCATATATTTTTTTTCCAAAATAATAATCTCTCCTTATTTTTCATACTTAATTAATTGGCAAAATATTTAAAATTTTCTAAAAATCTACTAAAAATGAAAATTGTAATTTAAAAAAAATTTATTTAAGTGATTAACTTTTTTTAATGATCAATATTGTAAGATATCATTTTTGAAAAAAAATTAAAAATTTTTTCCAAAAAAATTTTAAGTAATTAAATTTAACCAAAATATATGTTTTTTTTAAACATACTTATAATCAAATAATTTCACATAATTTACAACTCATGCAATTTTAAATTTTAAATACAAAATAGTTGAGCATAAATAATATCTATCCACAAATCCAGTAAAAATCTTCACTAATTTAGTAAAAAAATAACACAATCAATAAACAATCAACTAATTCAGTTTATAATATTTATTTCAGCAAAAGAACACAAAAAATAAAAAAATATCACAAAAAAAGATGAAAAAACACTAATTCAATTAAATCATAATTTTATTTTAATTTTTATTCACTAATTAACTAATTAACTAATTAACATAGTTAAGTAAAAAAAAATTACATAAATAAAATGAAAAAAATTACCTATTTTTTTTGTACAGCCATTTGGACAATAAAAATCTCTTTTTTTAAAGTTTTTGCGTTACACTTCTCACAACCTATTTGAATGCTTGAGCTTTTGATTGCGCTTTTGAGCGCTTGTTGCTTATAGGAATATCCAGGCCTATCTTATCAAAATTCATTAATTTCAATCTATAAGCACAACCTATTATGTGGTCACAAAAATATTTTTACTTAACTTTCATTTATTTAGCTTATTTACTTTATTTTGATTTTTTTTTTATCTTATTTTATTAACTTTAATTTTATTTTATTATTTTAATTTATTCTGAAGGAGCTCTAGCTCGGTACAGAAAACAAATAAATAAATAAATATTTTTACTGAATTTGTGATTTTTTTTTCTAAATTTGTGGTGACGTTTACTGACGTCCAAAATAGTTAGTCAAATGATAAATTGTTAAGCATGTTTATTGACAATAAGGACATTTTTAACTTTTTAAATTCTCTTTGTATTCTACAGTCATTCTTTCTTATTTAATTAATTGTGTACCAAATTTTATTGTTGGATATAAATGAACAGAAAACTTCAATAATTTTACTTTAACACACAGAAGTAAGTAAATTATTAAGAAAAATATCAAATTGGTCAAACATAAGGAAAAAAATGGTTAACTTACAGCTCTCGAAGTTTTCATTTGATTTTGAGTTGATTATCAAATTGGAAAGATCTGGTTGGTGTGCAAAAATTGCCGCTGAATCATTTGGTAAAGGAGCAAACATTTCTCTTGTCGGATTAGAGCCGACCAAGGCATTTATTTGAGCTATTGGATTTGATTGGTAAACATGTTTCAATTGACTTAAAATCAAGCCATTGTGATGAGCACTCGAGATTGGCATATCAAGTACTGGCTCTTGTTGATAGTTTAAAATATTCAAAAGATTCAGCATGGTCAAATTTTGTTTAAACGCCTCATCAGTTTCATTCGGACTAGCACGGGCTTGCTCATTAGAAGAAGTTTTCTTTAAATTTTTCAAAGTTTCATCAATTGTATTCTGGATCAATATTTGTTGACCACTTTTTTCTGTCTCAACTTTACTACCTTTTAACTCTTTCTTAATCTCTTTATTTTCAACCTGGGTTGCACATTTTGATTTTGAGTCCACAAATTGAACTGGTGACATGGACACTGATGGCGATGGAGTCGAAGTGCCGCTACTATTTGCCGAAATCGATCCACTACTACTGCTCGATATAGTTTTATAATTGACAGCATTTTCACTCTTAGCCTGTTTGTTGCACTTGGACTTTTTTTTCTCTTTTCTATTCTTGATCTCAGTCGAATCGAGTGGAGCTTCGCACGGCTTTTTCTCTTCCTTTTTCTGAGCTTTGGGCGAGCTCGGACTTTTGATATCGATTTCTAGAGGCTCAAAGCCAAAAGTGTCCTTTTCTTTGGGGCTTTTTTTCGGCTTGGACTTGGTCTCATTTGTTCTCGGACTGGTGGTGTGTTTGCGCCCGACTTTAGGTGACTTTACCTGCTTGGTCTCTGTTTCGTTCAGCGATTTGGTCCTAGTGACGCTTTGTGCCGAGTGCTTGGTCGACACTGACACCTCTTTCTGTAAATTGAACTCGCTTGCCACCTGCAAAGCGGTAAATTCTTTTTTCTGTCCTATAGATCTTTTCAAATTGACCATTTGGAAGTTGACTATTGATTTGGACTCAAAAATAGCGCTTATGAAAATAATGGTTAGCAAAAAAGTCAACAAAATAAGGCATAGATAAATCAGATAGTTTTCCAAAGGCGGCCTTGGCAAAGAATCGTGACAAAATGTGAGCAAAGTGTGCGGTATCCTAACTCGTACATGGTATTCCAAGTCGCCAATGTTGGTCACCAGAGTGAGCCGCTTTAGAATGACTGAATTTGTAAAATCAGGCTGGTAACGAATGTCCAGATGAAATTTGGTGTCGAAATTGCGGCCCAGTTTGAACGGACGGCAATTGTGCACTTCGAAACCTTGAGAAATGCACGGTTCGCCGTCGAGCAATATTTTGAACACCATCAAATCAGTGGAACCAATATTTTTCACTCGGAACAAATTTCTAAGCACAATTCCCTCGCGGTTTTTATACCATTTTTTAGAAGTGTCGCCAAATTTCGGCATTTGGCAATCACTGTCGCTTTTTTTGGCACAATTACCACTCGAATCGTCCAATACATTCAAATACTCCAAAATAGAAGTGTTCAGACTGAAAAGTCCATGCAGCCTGTCATTTCGATCGCGGCCCATCGATCCACAAATTTCCATTTCTGGACTCATTTTGATCTCCAGAAAAGACTGGCCCACAGTCCTATGCATGAATTCTTTGTTGACAAAGTTCGATGTATGAGTGGGAGCTTGGTCATTTATGCGAATCTCGGCAGTTCCGGCCTCGGCCTTTAGATGATAGGTTTCCAAAAGAGTCAAATTGTTTCGAATGATTAAGAAGTTTTCGAATGATCCTAATTTGGTGGGGCTGAATTTTATTTTGACCAAGACAGTTTCGTGCGGTTCCAGAATGGTCACTATGGACTGTTTGTCCGGCTGAATGTCCATGTCGTGTAGCAGCTTGTTTATTTTTTGGTAATGAGCGGAATTTTTGTGCACCAAAGAAAGAGAGAACATTTTATTTGAAAAATTGGACAAGTTTTTGTGCTTGGTCAAAAATTTGTTCGAGTTGATCAGGTCTAAAAATTTTTCATTTGTGGAATAGGAGTCTAAGAGAAGTATTTGGATTAAGACGCTGCTTTTGGACGGATTTAAAAGAGTTATGTTGCGGGTGCTTGACTCGAGGTAAATTTGAGTGGTGTCGAATGAGATGGAGTTTGGCAAAGCAATGCGTGGCCTTTCAAAACTGAACTCAATCGGAAATGAAATACTCAAATTTAAATTTGATCCATTTTTTCTTTCAATTTTGATTTCTAGACTAGTCCTGAATTCATGAGTTAATTTGTTCAAGTTTTGGAAATTTTTGTCCATTATTTTGAGCATTTTGGCATCAAAATCCACTGCTTGTAGGATTTTTTCTGAAGACAAAAAATTTAAATTGTTAATTTTGAACGTTTTGAGCCAAAGATTGTGAATGAGAGACATCGAGGCGTTCTCCAATTGATCCAACTTGGTAACAATTGCCTTTGATAACTTTTTAATGGAATATTCTTCGTTGGGCTCAATGCCGAGGTACATGTGATCTAGGCACAATAGTTTAGGATCAAATTCCAAGTGTCCAACTGAAGTTGTGTTGTTTGCTCTTATTAACGCATTTGAGGCGCCATAAGCCACTTCACCATCTTCTAAATTCATGTCTCTCAAATCTTCCCTTTGAAAAGACAAATTTTTATTTCAAAAGAATTCGAAAAACCAAATCTCGTCTCAGTAGGAATGGGCAAAAATATTTTTTTTTACAGAAAGGGAAGTCTTATTTTTCACATTTTTATTTAGCTTAGGGTTTATTTAGTCAAAATAATAGCAGTTCAACATTGGTTTTGAATTAATAACAAACAAAAGCCTTTCGGAATTTTTTTTTAATTTAAAATCAGAGTGAATTTTACTGTTAAGTATATAATTTAATTTATTAAAAAATTATTTGAAAATGAGGCACCTTTGATCAAAAATAAAAAAATTCGTGCAAATTTGTGAAAAGAAAAACAAGTTTTTCAAAAAACTGAAACTTTCAGGAAATTAAGGATTACTGAATATAACGAAATTTTTTTCTAGTTAATTTTTATTTTAAAATTCGCATCGTTTTTTTGCTTAGTTTATTTTTTAATGTATTATTATTTATCAAATTTGTTTGAATAAAAATCTCTGTAACAAAAATAATAACTATTTTAAATTAAAAAATTAAAAGAAAAAAATTATTCAAGTTTTCTTTTGTCAAATTAATGATTTCCTAAATAACCTAAACCAATATCAGCTTTTTTTTTTCACTCATCAATTCATGTTTATTCAAAGTGACGTTTAAAAATTTAATATTAATTGAACAAACATTTCTTGAATAAATTAAAATTAAAGATTAAAATATATTCTAAAAAATTTTTTTTTCATTTTTCTAACCGAAAATTATTTTTTTCATTGTCCAAACTACCAAATGAAACAGTAATTTGATCAATTTGAGCAATGATTTAATTGATTTTCAAAAAAGTCGTACATGGTCACTTTAATTTTTTGAGAATTTATTTTTATCTTTAATTTTAATTTAAAAAAAATGAAATATTATTGTTCAATTTGCATGTTGGTTTTGTGAGATATAAGACGGTAAAATAACATTCAAACTTTTTTCTAGAAGATTAAAATTAGTTCTGTGAATGCAACAAACAATTTTTTCACTGATTATGTGAAAAATCTTGTAAAATAAACACAGTTTAATAGTATGATTTTTCTTTTTTTCTTTTTCTTTTTAGCTTATAAGCCATAGACTGATAAATACATCTTTTTAATAAATAAAAGAAAGTTTAAATTTATGATCATTCTAATCTTGCCAGGCATCAAATCTATGATCTAAAAAGATGATCATAAAATTCTCATTCAAAAGAAAATTTTTTTTCAATAATTCAACCTCAAATGAAAAATTCCTTTAATAAAAACAAGTCAATGCCATGTGATTAATCAAGTAGGTCCTGATGCCTCTGATTTAAAATAAATTATTATCTTATGTGATGCTCGATGATCATGTTAAGCAATTTAAACCAAATATGATTGTTCTCTTATTCTGAATTGAAATACCAGCTGAAAAAATTAACATAACTAAATTTAAACTTTAAAGACGCAAACATTTTTTTTTCATTTTTTTAGATGTCAACGATGGCACTTAATTCAGATAATTATTTTTTACTTATATTTTATAGACAGTGCTTTTATTTTACATGTTTCTTACAGAAATTTGTGAAATTTTATGTAAAACTACGTAAAATGATGTAATTTTGCGTAATCTTACACTTACTTAGACACAAAATCAAATGTAAGATTGATGCATTAAACATTGCATACATTGCATTTTTTAAAATATACTTTTAAAAAATCAATGATTTTAAGGCATCTTGAAGTTGATGATCAATTCAAAATATCATTTCAATTCAAAAAGTTTATCCTTAGATATTAAACTTAATCTTTGATTTAATTTAAATAATTGTAATGTAACATGATTTACATGCAATGTAGATTTAGAAAATAAAAAAAAAAATTGAAAAAACATTTTCTCAATCCATTGATAAAATCGATTTTCAATTTAGTTAACTGTTTTTTTGTAAAGTTTTGTTTTCATTTTATAACTTATTTTGAATTTTTTTTTGAATTTCTTTCTTAAATTTAATTGTGAATGCTAAACACAAATACTTTTGAAATAAAAAATCTCAAATAAACTTTACAAAAAATCAGTTAATACATTTAAATATTAAAATCGATTATCAATGGACTGAGAAAATGTTTTTCAATTTTTTTTTTATTTTCTAAATCTACATTGCATGTAAAGCATGTTACATTACAATTATTTAAATTAAATCAAAGATTAAGTTTAATATCTAAGGATAAACTTTTTGAATTGAAATGATATTTTGAATTGATCATCAACTTCAAGATGCCGATTTTAAATTTAAAATGTTTACAATCTTTTACTTTATCTCACCATTTCTTACAAGAACTAATAAATTATTGCAAAAAATTACCAAAATTTACAGCAAATATTGTAATAAATTAAAAGTTTTTAAAAAAAAAAAATTCAAAAAATATAGAGTGTAACATTACGTGAAAAAAAGTGTAACATTTAGTAAAATTACATTATTTTACGTAAAATTTAACAAATTTCTGTAAGAACCATAAGTAGAATAAAATTAAAGTCTTATTGACTCCTATTTCTCCTACTATTATTATTATTCATTATTGTTATTTATTTATTTAAAATTTAAACTAAATTATGACTAATCATTAATTGTCTATATAATTATTTATATTATTTGTGCTGTTTATTTATTTATATTTACATTATTTAATTCTTGCACACAGTCTTTAATCAGATTTTACGCATTTATGCGTTGCAATAAATCACTATACTAATATGATTGAGATCAGAAATTTTCTAAAATGAAGATTTGCAGCCTGATTATTTTTTACCGAAGATAAATAAATAGTTACCATCTAAAGTCAAATAAATTTCCGTAATGTTTGAATTCAAGTGATTCAATATGAAGATCTTCTGCAAATGTCGATTTTAAAATTATTGGATATGTAAACTTTTGATACTTAAAAAAAAAACAATTATTTAAATTTATTTTAAAAAAATGATTCACCCTTACCGGAAATACTTTAAAATTCATTTTAGAAAGCTCTATCGAATTCCTATCGATTAAATCAATCGATCCATTCAGAACCCTAAATTTTATTGGCAAAGTGCGGGTCTTAAAATAATTCGAAAAATTAGATTACGGAGTTTTTTTTTAATTATTAAAATATTTAATTTACTTCATAGTTAGTAAAAAAATTTAGGCTAAAAAATAACCAGTCCGAGCTAATAAGAATATTCCGGTTTCTATTTTTAATTAAACTGGTAATGTAAATATCAATGAGAATTCTTGCACCAGGCTGAATATCAATCTTTTTTTAAAAAAATTTAAATTTTTTAATAAATAATTTAAATAATGATTACCTTTGTTTTTTGATTGAGTTTCAAAAATTTTGATTCTTTTGACTGGTCTCTATTGTTTAATGTGTCAAAATTTTCCATCACAGACTCGTACTCGGTCATTTTAGATCTAAATTTAATCTCCAAATCTTTGTGACCGAGATAAGATTTTTTTTTTATTTCTGCTAAGTTAATTGTAATCTATGATTAAAAGGTTAATGAAAAAAAACTCGACTTTACTTTTAATTATACTTTTTCTGGATTTGGGTTTATAATTTGAAAACTATTTTTTTCCTCAACATTTAATTTGAGAAAATTAAGATTAAGTTCTGATAAATTTTCTAATGAGTATTCATCATTTGGATCATATTTTGCCTTGATTTTTTTTAAATTGAATTAAATTTTTAATACATCAAAAGTGTCTTACAAAAATTAGAAGATTGTTATAAACGTATAATGGTATTTCAAAATTTGTAAGATTTGTGAAAATATAAATTTTTGGAATTTGATTGAAAAAATCGTTCCTTGCTGATTTTTGGTCACATTCAGACTCGATCTTTGTTTTGTACTCAAAATACTGTTTTTGAAAAAATTTAAGGCGAAAAATGCGCTTTTTCTCATATACAGCATCACTGTTTGATTCAAAATAAACTGGATTTTTAAAATCGTAAATCTAATTTTAAATTAAATTATTAGATTTTTTATTTTTTATTTTGAAAATTTTACCTTAAAAAAATTCTGTGCAATTTGATCTAGTTCAATTTTATGAACAACTATTGGTAGCTTAAATGTGCTTAATAGCTCGATTTCACGAACTTTTGTAATGTTTAATTAGTAAAAATTTTATTTAGCAAGAAAATAATTTTTTGGTCCTCGCAAAATCAGTGTATTTTAATTAATAGATATATTTTCAGATTTCATAACTTCAGTAAAAAAAATATTTCGTATAAGATGAAGCTTTTCTTAATTTTATTTAGTTTTCAATTAATTGATAAGTATTTTTAGAATCTCAGTCAGTATTTATTATAAGTATTTCAATCATTTCTTAAATTATCTAATTAGAATTTAATCAGAATTTTAATCAAAAAGTAGGTATTAGTATTTAAAAATATTGATTGACATTACAAAGATGTATTAATTAATAAAAAGTGTAGAAGAGGAAGACCAAATCAAGCAACAAAATCTCTTTTAATTTTATTTAATTTTTTTTACTAAACATTAATATTTTCATTAAAATATATTAGCTATTTTTTCATAGATTACATGTCGTTTTTTAATTAATTACTGATATTTTCCAACAAAAAAAATTGTTCAAAATATTAAAATACTTATCAGTTCAATATAAACACATATCAAAAAACTTTAAAAATACAAGCAAATTATTTTTAGGATGTTGATTAAGTTACGAACAATATTGATCATTTAATTAATTTTCAATATTATTTAACATAAAATTAAATCCTTGAATAATTATAAAAAATATTTTTGTTATACCTTTAACAAATCGTCGAAATTTAAATAAAAATTTCACATAAATTAGCTTAACAAATATTTTAACGGGGTTAACCTCGTTGTTTTATTAAAAACGCTACAGAAAAAGTTTATTTAGTAAAAAAGGGTAAGTAAAGACAAGATGTAGTCCTATTTTACTAAATGAACTTAGAGTTTAACGAAAATAAATTTCACGTTATTTTACGATTACAAATTTACTGATCTCATTTTGCTTAAAATGCCTTAAAAATTCAAATTATCTGTTTCTCAAGGAAATAAAATGTTTTATTAATTTATACAGCTTAATTATAAATATCAATTTTCAATTTTATTTAAGAGTAATATTTAAAATGAAGTGTACGTTAATTATTATTTTATAAAATATTATTCTCATAATTAAATTTCTTATCTAATGACATGATTAATAAAAATATTTCTATGGAGCAAAAAGTTATTACTTTAAAGGTAAGCACCCTTTCACTCATTTAATAATTTATAAAAAATAAAAATATTGGTATTAAAATTGAAATGAATCTTTGAAAAATTTTGAACTAAAATTAAAACTATTCTGAGCTTTTAAATTTTTTAAATGTTTTTTTTACAAATTGGTTAATACTAAATTACTGAATTTAATTTTTAAAATTTTTCTTGTTTGTTTTTTTTTATAGATTTTATAGATTAATTTTTTGACTTATGAGGTCTAACATATTTTTTAATTTTAATATAATAATTATTTGAAAGCTATCTGAGTGATAGTCGATCAAAACTTAGACTCAAAAATTAAAAAACGCATAATTACACATTTCACTCTGAGTGTTTTCATCTAGTAGAAATTTCACTTGATTTGCATTGTATTCTAAAGATCTGATAAAAGCGAAAATAAACTAATATTTAAAATTTCTTCAAAATTTATACCCTTCGATAAAATCGCTTTTGAAATTAATTGAAAATGATTTTTTTGTATCATTTGTCCTTACTATTATTTGTCCACGATTTTCTTTGGACTGCAAAGCTTTTTTTTTTTAGTAAAATTCAACATAAAAAATATTTTTTTATTTATTTAATTCAAAATTACGATTGTATTTTATCTTAGCTACTTTGGTCAATTGATCAATGGTAGGAGGTAAAACTATTTCTTTCACAAAATCTATTTCTAATGCTACATTGGGCTTGAAAAGGCTAACATTCTGAAAAAAATAAAATTAAAAAAAAAGTTTTATTTGAATTCAAAAAAATTTACTTGAACTGACAAAAAGTCGGGTCCTGAATTCGCGAGGTACAAGTCAACAACACGCTCTGAACCAAACGGATGAGCAATTGTATAGTAATTAATTGATTCTGAGTTCGATACTTTAGATGGTACAAATGTTCCGTAGTTAAAATTGACTTTTTTAAAAGTTACTAGGCCGAAGTCAATTTGTTTATACGGAGCAAAAATACCCAGATTTTGAGACACTTCCAATTCAATTGGAAGAACGAACGAAATTTCTTTATTCACTTCTTCGCTAAACACCGACTGAGAATCGATGTCCGGATTCCAAGTCTTGTTTATTATTGGAACTTTATTGGTGACTTTATTAGAATACTGATTTGCTTTAATGCATAAAAAAGCTGTGTGATTATTGGCAGTGCGGCCCATAAAGTGCATCGTCACAATTGGTTTTGTTTCAAAAGGTTCTAAATTCTAAATTGAAAAAAAAACTAATTTTTCAATTAAATAAAAAATAAAACAGTTTACCCATTTATTTTTATCAAAATTTTTAAAAATAATTCTTTTCTTAGAATCCAGGCTCTGTTCTGCATGATCAGTTACAAGATTGAAAATGTCATGATTAGGAACTTGGATATGCAGGTCGTCGTCGCTTGAATAGACCTCTGTTACCTGAAGAAAGTCGGTAGTCGGATTATGCAGGTTAATAACAGATGTAAACGTTGTATTCAGAGGTATTCGTGCGTCTAGTATGGGCTTAAGCCTGTACTCGTTCTGTATACCTTTGCCTTTTATCTGAAAGAAATGTTTTAAAAAAATGCTTAAATAAAGTTTTATTTAAATTTTTTACATGATATTTGAGGATTCCTTTGTTAGTATTTATGTAAAGCAAGCTCTCAGTGCTTCCAAGTTCACGAGCCAAGAAATATACATCAAAACTTGAGTTCCCATTGACTGGAATGACCTTTAGAATTATTTTAAAAATATTGTACCTAAACTCAGTTATAATTTTACTTTATCTACAAAAAATGAGCAATAAAAATGCTTGGTACTCCCAGATATGGACTCAAGTTTGAGGGGCTCTTTGTCAGAATTGATTACATAGACAGTTCGCACTACTGGTACGCCGATTTGTCTTCAAAAAATAAATTTAATTTTTTCTTAAATTTTGTCAACTATTTACTGTTTTTTGAAGTCCAATCGTGCTGGATGAAATTTGGCGATCGGGGAATCGCTGATTTCGTGATCAGTGTATACAAACAGTTCTGTGTTTCCAGAATTTTCAGATGTTTCCTCTATTGAGCTTAATTTTTAAAATTAAACTTAAATTTTTTACATTTTAATTAGCAAAAATTACTCTAGAATTGACATTTCACTTGAGAATATAGAAAACTTAGAAAGAAAAAATTAAATGAAATTTTTGAAAAAAATTTTTTTTTTGTTTATTTACTATATTTTTTTGGATTAAATTTTCTATATGATTGTCATTTGATTCACTGCTGAATTTAATTGCTAAAGTAGAATAGAAAAAAATAATTGAAATATTTTTTATTGAAGAAATTTTAGTGAATTTATTTTTATTCTGTTTAAGTTTAATTAAAATAGATAAAATCAAAAGTCATAGTTACCATCACCGTGATCGAAGAAAAAATTTGATTCTTCGCAGTGCACGAACGATATGCAATTTGTTATTAGAAAAAAGACCAATATGGTCACTGTTAAATTTAGTTTAGAATAGATGCCGATTGGAAAGCAATTTGGTGTTGAGTTGGTGTTGACCGGCATTCTAGACATTTTGAGATATTTTTTGTATTTTTCATTATTATAATTATTATTTATTTGTTGATAAAAAATGTCGTTTTTATCATTTAAACTCATTTTTAAAAACAGCAATTGAATAAAAATTTTAAAATTTAAACATTGACTTCTAATTTAGTTTTTCTAAATAAAATGAAAAAAAATTAAACAAAAAATGTTTTTTTTTAAACAAAAAGCCTCAATGTATAAAAGAAAGTTTGATATTCGATATAAAAAAATGATAAAATTGTTACTCTTTTAAATGAAATCAACTACAAAGACAATGTTTTTCGATCAAAAAGAAATTTAAATTGTTGAAAATGAAAATAAAACTATTAGATTCTAATTTGATCAAAATTCAGGGGAAAAAAAAAATTATGGTTGATAATTATACAAAGAGAAAAAATTTTATTCATAAATTAGATACACCCACATTTATGTTCCAGGTAAATTTAAATTATTTTTACAGAAATAAACCCAATGCTCAATAAAAAATTCTAATTAATTTAAATTTGAGAAAACTATTGCTTTTAGTTTTCTATCAAAAAATTAAGCAAAAAAATGAACTCTACAAAAAATTGATTCTTGATCAATAAAGTTATCATTTTTTTGTAAAATGACTTTAGATGAACTCGATTTTTACGCATCTTAATGAATAGTTTTTCAAACTCTATTTTAATTAATTATCGCCAAAAATAGGTCATATTAAATACTAATAATTCAAGCTTTATCTTATATTCTCATTTTTAAACTAGCTTGCCATAGTGAGAAGGAAGGTTTTTTTTATCAAAAAACATACTATCTTTTTTTTTTTAAATTTTGTTAAATTATTTAATAAAAAGTCATAGGACTCGAACTCAGATTTTCAAATCGAAATTTAGCTAAACACGATGTGACAAAAATTTACACAAAATATCGACATCTAGTTCGACAGGGAAAATTTTCCATTAGTAATTGTTACCTTTAAATAAATCGTAATTTATTTTATTGCTCTTATAACAATAGAGCTGTTGCTTGAAAATTTATATCAGAAATATTTTTTGTTAAGTCTAAACACTACCATTTATGGAGTTAAATAAAAGACTTAAAATTTACATTCAATTTGGATAAATTGAAGGAATTTTGACTCGGTACACTGATTTTTGGTCCTTTAAAAAAAAAGTGTCTTTACCAATCTAAGGAGTTTGCTTGACATATAAGTATTAAAATATCAAATCTTTTGTTTATAAAAATTGCCTACATAAACAAAAATCGTTTAAATCTATTTAAAATTTTGATTTTAAAAGCAGGTTTCCATTTTAAGTTTACTCCAAATTTGACTGAGTACTATTAATTAAACGAGTCCCTGTTGAATATCTACTTTTTAATTTTTAATTTCTCAGAATTGTTTGTTTAAAAAAAAAATTGTAAAAAATCGATTTTTATCTGATTATTTTTCAGCTATCTTGAAATGTATTTATCTTATCGATTGCTATTTAGCTAAGCAAACATAAAATGCTGGATCTTCTAGCTTGAACAGACGTGAGAATGAGAATTTGGCACGCAGATTTAACAAATTAAGTGAAAAAAAATTTAAATCTAATTAAAAAATGTTTTTTTGTTAGTTTCTAAAGTTGGAAATTTTTTTTTCAAAATGATAAATTTTTTCAATTGAAATGAAAAAAAAATAATTAAGAAAAAATATTCAAAAATAATTAATTACTGGCCAAAATTGTGTATATTGTTGATTTTTTGTTGCGTTTCAGAAATCATTGACAGTGAAAATTGGGAAAAAAAATTAAAATTCTTTTCAGAAAAGTTTTATCATGCGAGCGTGGTTTTAATTGAAAATTTTGAATTTGGAAGTTGGATTGGGTCGAAGTGGCGAATCGATTCCAAAACGGAATTATCTGATGTTTGAGAATGAATTTATTTCGAGAAAAACAAATGTTGTTTAAATTGTAAATAAAACTATTATAAGTAGTTTTGGTGGTGTTGGTTGCAAATAGCTTGAAAAAAAATGGAAATTTTATAATTTTTTCTCTCTTATTGAAATTATAGTTGAAATTTTAATAAATTATGCTATCTATATTAAGATTTTAAAATTAAACATTTTAGTTCGAAATCTACAAAAATAATTTTGATGAAAATTACGCTTGGAAATTTAATAGCAACAAGCACTCACTCACTAATTCTGCATACTAATGTTTTTGTTCAATGTAAAATGTAAAAGTTAAATGACGTGAGTCATCGATATTTCTAAAATCTGGAAATTCTCATAGCGACAATTTCCGATTAGAGCAAAAATAATTTTAATTTATTTCTTAGGATGATTGTGCATTGAAAATGAATTTTTACCATAGATTTACAAATGCCATGATTTAGTTAAAGAATAATTTAGTTTTAACGCAGTCTAATATATTCGAATTCTAATTAGCATTCCAAATTTTTAGTTTATTAAAAACCCTATCAAGAAACCATCGAGATTAAAATACCTAAAAAAATCATCAATCTCTATTAATTGTTTTCTACTAGCATTTTAATGGGTTTTTCGAATTTTGATTATTGTACCTGTTAAAAGCTGTCTTAAAAAATTAACAATTAAGCTTTTATATTTTAGTTCACTCTAAAAAAAGGTCACATTTACTCACCACTCTGCCTAATCACTTAATTTTTTTAATATAAACACTTTAAACAAAAAAAACACCAAAAAGCATTTGGGTTGATTCAAAGTTGAATTTAGTAGCTATTCTTTGGAAAATGAGAAAATCCGAAAAAAATTTCCAAAATGAAAACATTGTCTGTGCTGGTTTGGAATATTATTTAGACTTTTTCGTGACCATTTATACTTAATTTATGCATTTTACTCAAAGACTTCGAACTAAAATCACATTAAAATACAGCGCATATTTTTTGACATCTCATAAAAGACGCTATATTAAATTATATTTTTTTTCTAGAATATAATATTAAAGTGAATTTTTTATTCATTTTTTTTGTAAAATTTAAATTTTTATGAACCCCCGAAACATTTGGTCTAGATTTACAGGTTACATTTCTTCAATATAATGAAGGCTAAATCAGAACAATAAAAGCTCAGTTAATACATTATAAAAATAAAATGGGAAATCCATAGGGCTACGGTACCTTTTTTGGTCCTAATCTATACTCTATCCATTTACTTCTATCCATTATTAGAGCCCAACTCTCCAACTTATTAGTTTATCTGTTCAATATCTGAGCATCATAGCTATGTGGCTCTTGTGCGGTATTTTTTTGGCACCTCTCCTTGTTTCCCCTCTCTCATTGCTCGACTATTCTGGCTTATCATAAGTAATGAAGTAATGATTCTCATAAGCAAAGATAGATCTACTTTCTTGAATATGATGCCCAGTGGAATATGATCTAGTAGTTTAATATTTAGTATTCAACGATAGCACCCAGTATCAAAGCTGTTTACCTTTTACTGCATTTTTGGTATGATGATTCATGGACTTGAATGGATATGATCAATCTTTCAATAATGTTCATTTTTGGCTCAATCTTATCGAGTTGTCTTATTGAGTGTCTGTTTCTTTTCCATGCTTTTTCATAATGCATCATTTAGAGCTTTGGGTCTCTTGTTCATGAGGTCCATTTCTGATGATCGAATCGTAGAGCTCACTTATTAGAAGTTATTGTACTTTTTAAGTTTATATTTTCCAATTGTTCTTTTATGTCATAAGCCATTTCAACCTGAATTTCAAAACCTGCTCCATAAAAACCAAGTCACTTTACTCTTTTGCTAGTTTTAACTAGCCACCCTTTAGTAATCTAATTGTGACATTGAATGACTCAGGCGTTTTTTAGCTGACTTGGAAGGCTCATTTCAGAGTAATTGTAGAGAAGTATTATTTATTATAAATCAAGATCGTCTGCTTATTGAGTCAAAGGCCATATTAAGTCCACAATGCATCCTCGGATAAACACCTTAATTAGGTCTTCATCAGCTACTATATCTGGCTTGTTTTCTCTTTAATGTGGATATATTGGTTTAGTTGAAGTTGGTTGAATACTTTGGTGGCTGTGGACATAAGCGAGATTCCTCTGTAGGTAAATACAAAAAAATATACTTACTTTAATTCTATTCAATTAGAAAAAAATGGAATTTGAAAAAATATTAAAATTTGAAACTTAAAATTTTTGCATGAGACATTGGGATTATAACTTTTTTATCTTTCCTTTTAATATTTTAGGAATCTCAGAGTCCAAAAAGTGAAATATTAAATAAAGATTTTTTGATTTTGTTGAGAAAAATGGTTCAAGTTTACACAGAATTGCTGATCAAATTTATTGAGGTTTCTTGTTAATGTTTGCATACTAAATCAACTGAAGCATTTAATATGTGGATATCATGTACAAACAATTGTCATATTAAATTTTATCGGGCGTCAACTTACTAGTTCTACTAGTATTTATTTTTGTATTTTAAAAATAATTTAAATGTATTTTTGGCTTAAGTTTACACTTTAAAGGAATGAAAACTGAAAGCTTATTAACTTGTTGATAAATAAGTATCATATGCGCCTATAGACGCCAAAAAATGAAATTAAAACACATGCGATTTGTTTAGAAAAGATTTTTCGACTTTTAATCAGTAGCTTTAAGATCTATTTTTGAACAAAAAATGCTTAAATTATTCCAACTTTTTCTGCATTTAATAAAAATATCGAAATAGAGAGTCGGTCAAGCAAATAGCAAAATTGATTCAAGACAATCGACTTAATGAAATTCTAATATTGGCATAAAAATTATGGACAACACATGAAGCCTAAAAAATTAAATTTTCTATCTAAAAATTTGCGCTAAAATTATTCAATTTGTTTTGATAAATTGATTATTTTTTCTAAATAAAAAAAAATTTTATTTTATTTATTCAGCCTTTTGTGCTGTGAATACATTTGATTGATACGGTTATAGGTGTTTGTTGCTAAAACACTACACTCGATTGTGATGTAATTAATAAACAGTTGAAACTTTTAGCTCAAATCTAGAAACAATTTAGCTTGTTGAACAAAGAAAAAATTTTGCTTTCAGCTAACAATTAAATTTAGAATTAAGAAAATAAATTGGAACCTATTTCAGATACTGATTTATGGTTTGATTGTCGGTCAAAAAATAGAAGGTGACTCGTGAGCAAAAAATATTTATACCCTTTAATTTAATTTAATCATATAAATATTGCTTTTTTTCATTAAATTTTAATTAAAAATTATAGTATTTTCTTGTTATCTAATTTTTTTATTATATAACGATACAAATTAATCTACATTTTAGCTACCAAGACATAGTACAGACATTGAGTAAATTATTATCTCTTGTAATCAATGAAGCATTCGATTTTTTTTAAATATCGAAATGAATTATGGTCTTTGGCTTGCTTTCGTACCTCGAGGTATTTGAAATTTCAATTAAAGCCCTCATGCTTTCCAAAACAAAATTAAAAAAATATTGATTAATGATTTTTGTATAAAATGCTCTAAAAATATCAAAACAAAATTAGAGATCAATTCGGATCTTAAATGTTTTTGGCTTAAAATCTTTTTTTTATAATCAAAACATTATTTTTGATACCAAGTTCATTCTTTTTAATTTAATCTTCAAATTAATAAACTAAGATAAATTTTATATATTATTTTCAATTTTTTTTTAATTCTTATAATTTTTCAAATTTTATATCATTTGTCAAATTTTAAAAAGACATTGATATATTATACACGGTTTCAGATTAACAAATAATAAGTAAAGACAAAATTTTTAAAAGTTTATTATTAAAAAAGCCAAAAAATAAAAAAAATATCAATCATCAAGAATTTGGCTAAAAAGCCGAATAAATTCTAAATAAAAAAGAATTAATGAATCTAGGTTTTTGATAGAGTAAGGTTAACCTACCTAGATAGCTGATTTTTCCATCGTGATTTACGTCAGCCAGCTTCATTAGTTCATCGCATTCTCTAGAACTCAATGGTTCGCCATAATTAAGCATTATTTTTCTGAATTCATTAAAATCTATCGATCCAGTCTGATTCTTATCGAATCGTTTAAACGCCGAGTACAGCAAGTTCTCAAATGATTCATCATCCTCATCATTCCAAATATTTTCCGCATATAATTTAAATTCTTCATAAGTAAGAGAGCTCTTGGCGCTTAGACCTGCTTTTGACAAAGCTTGTTGTGAGTCTTGCAGTGACGGGTTTTGACCCAAGGCTCTAATAACAGTAATCGCATCTTCTGTTCTAATAGTTTGTCCTTTGTCATGAGAAATCAAATCGAATTTTACTTTCAAAAAAAATTAATAAATTATTCTCCTGATAATGAATTAGTTACTTTTAAGTCTAGATTCGCTTAAATTATTTCTAAAGCTATGCGCCTAAGGGAAAACTAAGTTAAATGGAAGTTGAAGAAATTAAAAAAAATTCAAAATTTACCATTTTAAATTTTAATAATTCTTAAAATAAAAATCAAAGATTTTTAAAGCGCTGTTAATATTTTGAATAAATTCCAAAAATTCGTCAATATTTAATATTTGTGGCATTGTGTTTAGAAAGCTGTACGGAAAAAGTACCTGTGATAAGCCATTTTGTTATCTAAAACTAAAAATAAATCTTGCTTTTAAATATTATTCTTAAAACTTAGAACAAAAAAAGGTAGAAACAACTGTCATAACAACTAAATTCTGAGAAAAATCAATACTAACATTAACATTTAATATAAATCATGACTTTTGCCAAAATAACATTTATTTATTTATTCCTCGAATTTAACTTTTTAAACACAAGTTCAAAATTTATTAAGAAAAATGAATTTTTATATGAAGTTAAGAAATTATGTTTTCAAGTGGAAATAAATGAAGATTAAAATATCTTCGAATTAATAAATCAAATACTCACTAATTTTAAAAACTAATCTATTTATTTTATAATTGATTCAAAAAGAAAGGGTCAAAGCTATTTAGATTAAAATAGATGCTTAAATTTAAAGACTTAAAATATTTTGCGAGATAAATTTTAACAAATACGGAAATTGACTTTTTATTTTTTTATTTAATAACTTTTTAATTAAAAAAAAATAAGAAGTCCAGTTAAAAAAAACGATAAAAGAAAAATCGATTTTTCTCTTTTAAGATTCTAAATATTTAAAAAAAGAAAGAAGAAAAAACAATGAGTTCTACATTTTACATAATAAATTGTTAGAAAGCGTAATATTGAGTAATTTATTGAAAAAAAAATTGTAATTTTAGCTTTTTTATTAAAAAAATATTTAAAATAATTTCCAAGAAAGTATTTTAAATATTAAATTTGAAAAAATGCGTTAAATTCTTATTTTTTACAGACATTTTAATTTTAAAAATAAAAACAGATTCAAAATATTTAAAAACAATATCGATTCGAGCATGCATAGTAATATTTAGACTGACTTTTTTTGCCTTTTGGTGCATATATATATAATTTTGACTTTCTCTTCAGATCTATTTTATAGGTTATAGAAATTGCCGTTAAAAATTACAATTTTAATATCTACATTTGATGTAAGATTATTTAATTTTACTCAATCATACCTAATATTGCGTAGAATCACCTAAAAATGGTATTTACATTTTAAAGCGATCGATCATTTTCTTAGGGTAGAATCGATTGAGTTAATAATATTCGCCAACTTAAGGTCTATGTCACTTCTCGTGATTCAGCACAATATTGATTAAATGATTTTTAAACCTTTGACAGTCTTTTTTTTAGCTTAAAATCTTTGGATTCAGTGATAACATCTCTAAAAGTTGTAATGGTTGGTTGATGGCCATTTATTTTGGGAGTCAAAAAAATTACGATTGGAATTTGAGCAAATAGAAGAATCTAGAACGGTAAATTAATTAAAGATAATTTATTTGACGGGCAGTGCCAAATTGAGTACTTTGCGTTGAAATCACCAATAATTATTAGATAATTGAATTTTTTGTTTAGGAACTCAAGGAGCTCTAAGTTGAGACCGGTGTAAAGACTGATTTACAACGAGAAAATTGCTAATTTGTTGTTATTTTTTAGGTCAAATTCGAACCCAATTCGATCTTCATCTTCGATTTGTTATGTCAACAACTGATCCAACTTAAGAATTTTTTATACAAATTGCTGCCTAACCTCTTTTACAATTGAGTCAGAATTCGCAAATTATATTAGATGCTGGAGCTGAGCTTGTTTTGATTCAATTACAACTGATTGAATGCTTTCTTGGAGAATTTTTAGCTTATTATTCATCTTGATAGTAGTCCGTGTCATTTCCATCAAAGCTTTCCATTTGAAGAGTTGTTCGGTACTCATTTCTGACAAGAGTTTATTCATAAAAAAGTGGCATAATTTTTGCCAAAATTTTTAATTCAAATTCGTGAAAAACTGCGGATTTTTGATTAAATCAAAATTTTTGGTAAAATATGGGAATTTTGGAATATAAATTGAAAAAATTCAATTAATTTTTTTTAAAAGTCCAATATTATCTTGGTTAATTGTGTCATTCAATTCAAGACCATGCAAGAATTCTAAAAAAATGCACACACTTTATATTTTAAGAAAACTACATAACAGAATATTTGCAGAAGCTGGATTATTAGGGTAAAACATTGGTAAAACAGTTCTTCAAATAATAAAAATTACAGAACTTATTTCGAGTTAATATATGTTAATGAGATAAAAGTTAATGGGATATTTTCAGTTTTTATTTTTCATATTATTTTTCTAAAATACCCAATGCCATAAAATTTAAGTTAGCAGATTAAACTTCATTATTAATTTTATAATTATTTTGGCATTTAGAGAAGGGGAAATCATTTTTTTGATAAATTTTTACCTAAGATGATAAAGATGAAAATTTTGCGAACAATTCACCCAATAATTTTTAAAATGACAGACAAGGCTCATCAAAATGATAAATTTTACAGCTTATTTATTAATATTCAGATAATTATTATTCGGCAATTTGTTAGATTATTAAAGTTTTTACAGGAATCATTTGTTTAAAGAGTTGTTTGAGTGTAAAGCTAAAATTATTAAATCGATTAGATCGGTAAATTTATCCTAAAAGCAAGCAATTTTTAACTGTGCAGTTTTTTTAGATATTAAAATAATTTAAATTCAATAAAATTCAGCTAAAACATGTTTTGCCAAAGCAGAAATTTAAAATAGTTCCAAGACAAAAAAATCGACATAATTTTTTTAATGAAAATTCGTTTCTTTTATAATAAAATAAAAATAATTTAGCTTAAAATATTATCAAATTTTATTTTCCATTTTTGTTTGATATTTAGCTAACTTAACACAAAGCAAATTAAATGAGCAGAAGAAAATTAAAAAAAAATTACCGACATCGATTTCATAGTGTATAGAAAATTTTGAAAATAATTTCCCAAAAGATAATTCGTTTTTTCCGAATTAAAATGCATTCGGCGAGCTCAAGCTCAAAAACGAAGCGGAAGCGCGCGTCGAATCTTCTTTCCAACAATCCGATTCAGCACGGCTACGTGGTAAATATTCAGCATATACGAAATAAAATTTTTTTATGATGATTTTGTTTAAATTTAAAGTCTTCTGGTATTGGTAAAGCAAGCTTTGTACATGCCTTAATTGTTATATTTTTAGAATTTTTTGCATGGGGTCTTCTCACTGATCAAGTTATAACTGTAATTAAATATTTTTTATTCAAAAAAAGAATTTGAATCATCAATTTAATTAGTAATAAATGATAAAAATATTTCGAGGAAATAATTAATTATTCACGTTTAAAATTTGAACACCTGAAGCTTTATTTTTTTCTTATCTAATTAGGTTATCTCGAATTGTAACAAAATAATCATTTAGGGATTTTTTTTAAGAGATTAAAAATTAGGATTAAATATATGATAGTTTATGATGCTTATTTTTTTTCAAAATTTTTAATTCAAGTTTGATTTAAAAATGACCGATCAAGCCAAATAAATTTCGATGTTTTATTATAAAATTCAAAAATTATTTTCTTTCCATTACGAAATAGAATTAATAGTAAAACCGATAATTTATTTTATTAACTATTACATGATAAAAAAAATTTGCATAATTTTTTGTTGATAATTTTTATTAATTTCTCGGCCATAGTTACAATGTCTATTGCCAATGTAGATTTTAATTTGTTTTAAAAACTTCATGATTCAAACTAGGTATTTTTTCAAGTTAAAACATTTTAAGAGCATAATTTTTGTAGTTAGGAAGCAAAATATTTTTGAAAGTAGAATTTAAATTTAGATGATTTCATATTAATTTATTCAGAATTCAGATTTTTCACTTTTTCATTTATTTAAACTTAACTACTCTAATTATTCCCTCTAAACGAGAAGAACTTTGATTATTTTGGGATCCCTCATGTAAACCCCAAACTATTTAATTATAATTATAATAAGTATTCATATTTTTTGAAAAAAATTTACTGAGAAAGAAATGAAATAATATATCTCTGTACTTTTCATTACTGATATAAAAAAGAGGCAAATTGAAGTTTGAGATCAAGATCCAAAGATCAAAATATAAATTGAAATATTGTTTTGAATAAAAGAGAAAAAATTAATTTTTCAAAAGCAATTACTTGACATGTCATGTTAAGTTTATTTTCATATTTAAAATTTAAAATATCCTTTTTTATTGAACTTTAATAGATTTAAATTTTTTAATTGATTCTAATGAATATTTACAGAAAATTAAAGTTTTAATTTTTTTTATTTATTTAAGTGGAAAAACTAAATTAATTTTGTTTTATTGAATAGATATAAAAGTTATAAATTTAAATTTGTGAATTAACTTAACCTGAATTATTTAAATTATTGATTGTTTTTGTTAAATAAATTAGATATCAATCATTTTGATGTTAATTTGATAATAAACCATTATTTGACATAACATGTCTATTAATATTTAGTATATATTTCTTAAAAATCTTTAAAATCATTAAATTAAGTAAGTTTTAAAATTTTAAATGATCATTTTGATCTTAAAATTTGATCTTAAACTTGAATTTGCCTAAAAAAGATCGATTTGAAATTTAAATAACAGTACTGATAAGATTTCTTGTTAATAAAACATGGTTTGATTCAGCTAAAATAATTAACCTAAAGATATTTAAATTAAGATTCAAATCATCTTTTAGTATTTAGATGTAATTTTTTTATGCAATTTTAAGCGAATATTTTTTTACGAATAGTAATTTCTGTTTTTTGTAATTTTTGTTGTAAAAAAGTGGAAAGCTCTGTTAACCCTTAAAATTAATTTTTTACTTTAAAAGAAACTAAAAAAGTATTTACCGTTAAATATAATTAGCTTCTTTCTAAAAAAGTCAATTAATAATTTTGATTTAATGATCTTGGATAAATAACTATTTGAATCTCATATCAGATTGTAGTCTCTCCTTCATATTCATATTGATATTCAATCTATTATATATATTAACTGCATAGAAAACGCTTTTTTTATTTTTTTCTTAAAATCAAATGATGCGGTTTATAAAAAATTATATAAAAGCGTTGTGCAAAGAAGAAAAAAATACGGAATCTACCGTAATTAATTATAAAAATACAATTTACAAAAAAATCTTATAGAAATAAAACTCTTTGACAGCTTAATGAAACACCGCATTGTCTTTTTTGAAAATGAAAAGTTGATCTTGATGAAGCAAATTGATTCATATGAGCAAATTATTTCCCATAATATCAACATGTCTCTAAGAGCCTTCCGTCAAATAAAAAAAAACTTAAAGGTCATACTAGTTCATACACCACCAAACTTCAATTGAACCCCTGCCTTTCTTCCTTTATTAAATAATCCATTCTTCATTTTACTTATCTGACAGGATCCTTCTCATCCAATCTCAGTTTTTTCTATAGTCTTACTCAATTACAGTTTCGTCGCTGAAAATTTTTTCTTTTAATTTTGCCTTGTTCATTCCATAATTTTTTATTAATTTTTATAATATTGGTCTTCGAAGCGTAAATTTCTTTTAAGTTTTTTTTTCAATAATATTCTCTGAATCAAATAAGCCGAAGATTTTATACTATTTGACAATCTCCGATTATATCAATGGATGGTGATGCTTTTTTTTGAGCAAATGGAAACATCCATGTCTGTAAAAATTTTGGGTCTTACAGATCTTGGAAAACTTTTTTAATATTTTATTTTATTACATTGGTCGTTAATGATTTTTATAGATTATTTAGATTTAATTACATTATTAACAAAATTTACTTTTTATCATAAATAAAACACACCTTTTTGACGGAAAAAATAAGCTTTGATTTTCCTCTTTATGGAACGGTGCTTTTAGGTTTTCAAATTCAAAAACATCTTAATTTATTTAAGATTGTTAAAAAAGTCATTTTTGAAAAATTTTTTTAGAAGTAGTAGTAGTTCTTACTGCAAAATTCTAATATGTCGAAATCTAGATCCATTACGAATTCTTTTCTGTATGGTAATGATTCTGTTGAATCTCTGAAACTAGCGATTGAATTGAGTCTTACCACAGATTCCGACAAGTTGTTCCAGAGCGGAACAATACTGCGTCTCTATACAGCTTAACCTTCTTTAAGTAATTTTCTAATTTAAATCAGATATTCTCTTACCTTTTCCACATCAAAAATGTCGCTGCAGTAATATTCACTACAAATTTCAGTATCCACGGTATTTTCTTTTTTGAAAAATTGAATTTAAAGAAAAAAAATTAATAAAAATTGATAATAATAATTTTCATGAATCAAGATGTGTTACAATTTTTTATATTTATTTATTATTTTTAAATATTCTTTAATTAAAAAAGGAGAATTGTACTAGTAATTTAATAATTTTTTACTTAAGTTTTGAAAATTTCTCGGCGATTTCAAAATTAAGCAAAAAAATTGAAAATTTTACTGTTCTCTTCGATTTAAATAATTAAATAATTGCTTTTTTGCATTTATATTATTCAAAATGAACGAAAAATTTAGCCACACAATTTAAAAAATTGTTAATTATTTTAAAACATTTGTCAACTTTTCTACAAAACTGTATTTGATGATTGTAATTCTATTTTTTTTTGGTTAATCTTTTACAAAATAAATTTTTCAATAGGTCTTAAACGAAACATTTCCAAGCAGCACATTTTTAGCAAATGGATTGATCCACGGTGTAAAAGGAATCTTATCATTTCTGAGTGCTCCACTAATCGGCGCTCTATCTGACATTTGGGGCCGAAAAGTGTTCCTACTAATAACAGTTTTTTTTACTTGTTTACCAATACCATTGATGCGCATAAACCCAATGTGGTATTTTGCCATGATATCCATAAGTGGTCTATTCGCAGTCACATTCAGCGTTGTTTTTGCCTATGTGGCCGACGTAACCGATGAATCAAACCGAACGACAGCATACGGTCTTGTGTCTGCCACATTTGCCGCTAGTTTAATCACAAGTCCCGCTCTAGGCTCTTATCTAAGTCGCTTTTACTCGGAAAATTTCGTTATCGCTCTGGCCACGGCAATAGCTGTTTTCGATTTATTTTTCATTTTAGTGGCGGTACCAGAATCGTTGCCTGAAAAGTTGCGGGAACGATCAAAATCAATCAGCTGGGAAAATGTGGACCCATTCAAATCTTTAAAATCTATTTTCAAAGACCGCACTATTTTGTTACTTTGTATCATTACTTTTTTATCTTATTTGCCCGAGGCCGGACAATATTCTTGCTTTTTTGTCTATTTAAAATTAATAGTCGGATTCACCCAAAACCAAGTGGCTTATTTTATTGCATACATTGGCATTTTGTCTTGTATTGCTCAAGTAAAAAATTTAAATTTTTTTAAATAAATAAATAAATTTTTTTAATTTTTTTTTATTTAGGCTGCCATTCTAGTTATACTTATAAAGTATTTCGGAAACCGTCAGAGTATAATGATAGGTCTGACATTTCAAGTATTGCAACTGGCAATATATGGCTTTGCAGGGCAAGAATGGCTTATATGGTTCGCTGGTCTTCTAGCAGCTTTGTCCAGTATTGGTTATCCAGCAATTAGTGCTTTTATATCAAACCAATCTCACGTTGACCAGCAAGGTGTATCACAAGGAATGGTGACCGGAATCCGAGGCCTGTGCAATGGCATCGGACCTGCAATGTACGGTTTTCTATTTTGGATATTTAGAGTGAATCTAAATGAAAATTCGAGCGGACCTTCGGAGCCCGTGGTAGATGGTAATTCGGCAAAAGCAACCTACGCCACTACTCATTTATTACCGGGTCCTCCTTTCCTTTTCGGCTCTGTTCTAGCTCTAGTAGCCATTTTTGTGACCTTATTGATCCCGGCTAAATATAAGCCTACTTTGATCTTTTTGCCATCTAGCTCAAACTCGAAGCCGAGTGAAGAAAAAGACACTGCTGTGGTTAGACAAGCGTCCAATCCGACCACTACAATTACTTATAACAGAGGCACTTCAGGACACTCAAATTATTCTATTAAAATGGATTTGATGAAAAATGAAGAAAAAAAATCTTTGCTGAACAGTGATGAAATGGAAGAGGATGAAATTGATATGGATAGTTTAATAGAGAAGAATTATTCAACTCAAATATTGAATACAATCGGTGGTATCATAAACCAAGGACCGCCGAGTGGAGCTAGTGTGCCAAACAAGCCGACCAATGCTCCCAACTTGATCTCTTTATCAACGTCGTCTTCATCCACGTCAAATCCAAACCCCAATACAAAATTTTTGATAAATAATATTTTATCAATCAACCAAAATTCAGGTACCAGTTCGGCAGCTCAAAATTTTTCCAACCATCATCCAGTGAATAATTTTTCAAATAAAACTAATTTAGATTGAAAATGACTGTGGTATATATATTTTTTTTTGAATGTATAATTATTATCCTATTAATGGCAGACACATAGATAAAATAAATTCACTTAATCCTTTATTTAAAACGAAAAGTAAATTGTTACGGTTTTATGTTATTATTTGATGGCAATATAAATTTATATTTTTAAAATTTATTTACTTCCTTCGTGTATTTACAATAAAATTTCTAAAAATTGGTCAACAAGTTCTTGAAATAAAAAAAAAAAATTTTTTCAGAAAAAAATAAATCTTTTCATTTATCAATACTGTGACCATATTTTTACTATAAAAGGATTTTAAAAAAAAAATTATTTTATTTATTGATAATTGGTTAATAAATTAAATATTGTGAGATTTTATCAATTTTCTTTATTTTTTGATGAAAATTGAATCAGTTAAATAATAAACTAATCAGTAATCAGTTTATTAAAAAAATATATTTAATGCTGAAAATGAGAACAAATATTAAAGTCAGTTAAATTTTATTAGTTTTTTTTTTAAATATATTTTATTTTATTTTAACAAAATATTTTTTTTTGAAATGCGATCAGCTTTCTATATAAATATTATAATTTTTACTTTAGAAGTGCATAGGGTACTTCTTCTACAAATTATTGCCACTTACAAAAAATATAAAAAATTGTTGAATGTTTATATTAATGGAAAATTCATCTAAAATCTGCAGTAAGCAATTGAATTATGTCTAAAAATAGAGGTTTAAAAATAAAATTTTTGATTTTAAATAAAAAAATAAACCTTCTGTATTAATAGTTCCATCAGGCTGAACTGTGATTGTCTTGAGAATTTCCTTAAAATCATCTTCATCAAGTGGTTCGCCAAGACTCAATAAAAAGCTTTTCAGCTGCTCTACAGTAAAATACCCATTTCCGATCGGATCGAATACTTCAATAGCTTGCCTCAGCTCTTGTGGGTCATTTGCTTTCCATGTTTTTTTTAATAGTTTAATGAATTGGTTAAAGTCGATTCGATCAATGTCTAAAATTAAGCTCAATTTAATTATTTTCCCAAGTTTTTAAATTACCATTCAGCTCAAACCATTCTGTGATTTCTTTTATAATTTTAAGTGAAGGATTCAATCCAACAGCTCTTAGCAAAGAGCCGATTTCACTTATCAAAACTGTACCAGAGTTTGTTTTGTCTATTTTAGTAAACGAATCTTCGAACTCTAAATAAAATTAGCTTTTAGCACTTGGTCTATTTTTTTGATTTCTTATAAAAAATAAGAGAACACAAATAATACTAACCTGCCAACTGCGTATTTGTAAATTCGATTTCCTCTTGATCTTGCTCTATACCATCTTCACTAAACACGGGCATAAAGTTTAATATATCCTTATAAAAATTTTATTTAACTTTTTTCAATTTTTTTTTGAATCAGTTAAGGACAATTTTAAAATTTAATCAACTTACCTCACTTTCATCCATTTCCATTGTATTTTTTAATGATTTCTAATTTATAAATAATTGATAAAAAAAACAATTGCAAAAACGAAATAATACCTTTGATAAATAAAACAAAAAAAAATGAAAGAGGTTTTTTTATACTAAAAGGATATTTATATAAAGTTTTAAAGAAAAGTATATTTTCGGGCTATAGAAAGGTAATCGAAAAGAAATTAGAAATTTTAGCTGTATTTTGTTTTGGGTGAGAGCTTTAAAATTCTGTTCGGGAATTATTAATTATATTTGAGTTTGAAAATAATGACTTCAATAAAGAAATATAACAAAAAATTCAATAAGCCTATTTGATTTTAAATCAGGAAAATTTTTTAAAAACTTCGCATGAAACAATTTCAAACCGTTCAATTTAAGGAAGCATGCTTAATTTATTCCAAAAATTTAATTTAATTTAAAACTAAATGGTACTTAAAATTATTGAAAATATTTTTCAGAAGCCTAATAAATTAATGGGTCTTTAGGAAAAAATATTTACATTAAGTTAAATTTTATGAGCTTCTTTATAAATTGAAATCATTTTTGCGTCTAAAATATTTTTTAATTGAAGACTTATGTTTTAAAAATTAATGTTTATTGATTGAATGAAATAAAAAATTTACACACTTATTGATTAATTCAAAAAACATGAAAAGATATTGTTTGTTCATTGAGCCCCAAGACAAAATTTTTTTATTCTTAGATACTGTTTTTTATTTTGATTTTAGAGTAAATTAAAATAACATTTTTATTTAAAAATAAACATCAAATTACATAATTAAATTTAAAAATTTTAGTTTTATTTTTTAATTATAATTCTCTTTCATCATTGTGAAAAAGTTGAGGGCTTTAAGAATACAATAAATTGTAGAAAAAGCCTTACTATTTAAGCTTTTATTTTCACTAAACTTTGATTAATGACACTTAAAAATTGGCTGTAATTTCACTACTAACGTAAATAATTAATTTCAATTTGTTTTTTTAGGATTGTTTATAATTTTGAAAATAAATAGAAATTTTTTATATTAAATTAGTTGTTAAGGAAATCAATTATTTAATGGGAGGATAACGAATTCACATAAATGATTTTTTTTCAAATACTCAATATGTATCATTCAAATTATTTAATTATTAAATTGGATTAAATGAAAAAATTTTTGCTGATCGAAAACATTTTTATTAAACGCTTTTTTTTTATTTAAATCGTTTAATAAATTTTATTCGCTTTCAACATTTACAGTTTGTAGTTCTTAAAAAAAAATTTAGATTAAAATAAATTAATCATTATTTTCTAGAAAAAATTACCTTTGAAGGTCAAGACTGGTACATAAGTGACCAGAGTGTACAATTTGTGTGGTGAATCTTCATCTTCGTTTCTCTTGCGGGCCAAACGTACTCTTACACGATATGGAACATGGCTAAAAAAATAAATTAAAAATTTTGTTAAATTACTTTTTTTAAAAATTTTTTTGTTTACTTGATGCCTTTTGACCAAATGTATTTATTCAATCTTGAGTCAACACGGACATCTTCAGTTCCCATATGTTTTTGGGCGAATTTTCTGATTTCGGTCAAAGCTCTTGGCGCTCTTCGCTTAAATCCTCTAAAAAAAAATTTTAAATAAATTCATATGTAAATTATCTTTACTTACACTCCATGTATTCTTTTGTGCAAGTTGATGGTGTATTCTCTGGTGACGATTTCATTGGTAACGTCTTTCTTTCTACCTTCTCTTTTTTGCTTGTTCATTTTTATCAAAAAAGCAGTATTTAGATACTCTTCTAAAATAATTTGAAAATTTTAATCCATATTGTTTAATTTAAAAATATTTAAATGAGTGATTATGAGCGAATTTCGATTGATTAAATCGGATATGTTCCACAGATCGATACAGAATGCATACATTAATTTTAAATTTTAGAAAACTTTGCCAGCAATTAGAATATGATCAGAAAAAACTTGATACATTAATTCAAAGCGAAATACCACAAACTAAAGCATTTACTATAAATGAATGCATTTGATTTTAGGTGAATGTTGCTAATGCAGTATATGCTTTGCACGAGTAAAATATTTTGAAAATAAAAATTTTAAAATTTATACTTAATAAAATTTTTAATATTTATTTTGATGAAAATAAAATTTACTTAATCTTAGTTTATTTTTTCATCAAATCTAACCTAACAGTCGACTAAGTTTAAAAATTAAAGTATAAAAATTTGTATTTAATTATTCGATTAAAAAAGAGCAAATAAAAACCTTATTGAATTAATTTCTAAGGGAATACAATTTTCAAGCAAAACTCTGTTTGTTTGTAATCAATCCAATTAATGGTATCTATTTACCGTGCATCTGAATAAGTTCAATATTTTTCTAAAAGCTTTTTTATAGGCTTTCTCTGCCCGCTATTTGAATGGAATTATAAAAGTCTGAATTTAATTCTCAATTTTCTGTATATTCGTAAATTAAATGAGAATTTTTTAATTTAATTCCTTTTATTAATATAATTTAATAAAAATTTAAAATTTTAATTTTCATGAAGAAAATTGTTGTGAGATATAATGCTCATATTTATTTTTTTTAATAAGTTTAAAAATTATTTTTAGAGTATCTTAAGAGTTCATAATTGAGAATAATTAACTGAATTGTGTTCAATAAAACGATAGTGATTTATAAATATAGTACTATCAGACTTATTTTTTTTTAATATTTTATTTTTATTTTAATTCTAATAAATTTTTATAAAGCTAAAAATAAGGTTGAAAGAAAGCACATCATTTTTTAACAACAGATTTCAAAAAATTGAATAAAAACTATTAAAATGAATAGCTATATCAATTTTTGAAAAATTCACGTATTTTAGGTCTACCAAACATTAAGATAATTGAAAGTAATTTTAACTAAAAAGTAATTTTTTAGTGTATTTTTAAATTATAAAAAAATATTTTAATATTAAGAATTCAATGCTTGACTTTTTTCGCAAAACTCTGCAACAGTTTCGTTTTTGCATACTTATGCTGAACGCAAAAATATATCTCAGTATTTAATCTTAATTAATTAATTAATTAATTTTAATTTTTATAAATTAAGTTAAATAGTTTTTAAATAATTTTTGATCATGATTATTAAAATTTGATAATAAAAAACAATTTGCAGAGAATAAATAATTAAGTCTAGTATTATGCTTGGTCTATTTTTTTTTATTTAAAAGGAAAGGTAAAATTTAATTTAAAGACTTTATAAAATTTAAAATAAACAATTTATTGTGATAATGATGATGTTGAGTTGACTTTTAATGGATTTTTTCATTTACCAAAGATTTAAAATTCATTAAGTTTTATCAGCATTGATTAAGATAAATTTGTTATTTCGAAACAATACTTGGAATTTTTTTGGAATTTATATCGTTGTCAGAAAATATAAATAATGTGGTGGCATTGACTGTTTCATTTTGAAATTGCCTAAATTCTTTTTATTTATGAAATAAACTCCACAGAATAAATTTTATTTTATTTATGTAAATAATATTGTAGCTTTTTAAGTGGAAATCAAAAAGATTTTAATTTAATTATTTTTTTGGTTTTTTAAGAAATTAAAAAGATGTTCAAAAGAAAATTAAAAAATAAATAATTCTAAACATCTTTGGGAGACTCAGTATTTTAATTGTGGTCTTTTTAGTCATCTTCATTTTTAATTTGATTCATCATTTAAATTGGTTAAATTTTTCATTTCAAATTTTTTCTTACATTCTCAAATTTGAAAGCAAGTAAGATTTTAGAATTTTAACTTTTAATATAAGACGTTTAATTGATTACTGATTTGACTTAATGAGTTAAAATATATTACTTGAAAAAATAGAGAGGCTTTTATAGGCTCTATTAATCTTAAATTCTTTCTTTTTTCAAATAATTTTAATTTTTTAAATGAAATATTTGTAATTTTAAAGTAGTTTTTTTGTCATTTTTAAAATTAAGAACAAAATAAAACTATGTATGGATTTCTAAAATTTTATTTTTTTCCCACTAAGATTAATTAAATTTTCCAAATTAGTCCAAAATAGTCAATCAAAATTAGTTCTTAAGACTAGAACCGTGATAAATTCATGAAAAGCAAATCTCTTTTAAAGCATAGACAAAAACACTTTGTCATACTTATTCCGTGGAATACTTAGAAAAAAATTATTTAAATAGTATACTTCAATTAGATTGAATGACAAAAATCTCAAAATTTAATAAACTTAACCAAAGGGTTTTTTTAATAAAATTTTTTAATTTCTTTCTAAAAGAAAGTAAATCAAAAAACAAATACAAAAGAAACTTAATAAAAAAATATTTTTCTTCGTTAGTCACTTTATTTGTTGGACTTAACTTACCGAGGAAATATCCATGAATATTTGCTTAGAATTTTTTTTTCGTAGGTCTTACCTTTAAAGCTAATCTAAAATTTAAGTACAGGTTAGTTGGTTTTATTTTGGATAAGATACACAAAAAATATTTTTTCTAATGTTGCTATTCTT
The DNA here is from genome assembly GCA_025491095.1 of Brachionus asplanchnoidis. Classification (NCBI taxonomy): domain Eukaryota; kingdom Metazoa; phylum Rotifera; class Eurotatoria; order Ploima; family Brachionidae; genus Brachionus; species Brachionus asplanchnoidis. The sequence continues at coordinate 6,849,157 of JAILYF010000008.1, read as the reverse complement.
TTACAATTCTCAAACATATTACTAATAGTAAATATTAAATAATAAACTAGATTAGAAAAGTGGATTTTAGTTAAATATTCAACGGGCTCAAAAGCATCTAAAGCCAAATCTTTCTCTTATCCTCGACTAGAAATTGGCTTATGTTTTCGTGTTTTTTTAAATAAAAATGTATTTAGAATAAATCGTGCAGAAGACCAATTGAAACCAAAAATAATTCGATCAGAGTCAGGGCGCATTTATCACGGCTAATATTTTTAATAAAAAAAATCTCTTTATCCAAATGAAGCACAGTATGTTCCAGAATATTTTTGGATCAAAGCAAATTACAACAAGGTACAAAACTATTATTTAATCTCAAAATCACTTAAATTTATTAAATTCAATAATTAATACTTAAATAATTAATAACAAAAATAATTCCAATTACAAAATGTTTTAGCTACTTAAATCATAATTTACGGATTACCTAACCGATAACTACAGGTATTAAATTATTATTATAATTTTGTACTTGATTCACGTTTTTTTTTTTAAATTAAAATCAAATTAGTTTTGAAACTTTATTTTTTTTCAATTTAGAGTTATTTTTTATCAATATTTTGTTTCTATAGATATTAAATACATAATTAATGTTGAACTAAAGATATTTAATTATTCGGTCAATGCCTAAGAGTTTTTTTTATAATTTTTTTAAAGGTCTTAATTTCAATCTTTAAAATTTCGAAAAATAATTTTTTTTTAATATAAAATTTCGCTTTTCTTTGAATTTTAGATAACCAAAGAATTCAACTGACAATAAGTGTGTAAGTAGGGCAATGACAAAATATTATGATTTGAATACTCAATCTTTTTGGCAAATAATTTTCAAATTAGGTTTTTTTTTCGGTAATTGAGGTAATTTAAATCATTTGCTCAAATTTATAAATAAAATGTTTGCAGTGTATTTTTGCTCAATTGAACATTTTAAAGAATTAAATCTTGAATATTTCTAAGATGTTTGTTCTCCTTACCTTATTCAAATTTAAAAATATATATGAAAATAGGAACAGTTAGATATATAATTTTTTAAATTTGACATTAACTAAGATGTTTAAATTCCTTTTTTTATTTTTAGATATTAAATATTTTTTCCCAAAGCAAAATGTAATAGATCATTAATGCCTCTAACTATGCACATATGTAAATAATTCAGTTTATATTTTTTAATATTTTTCATATGCAGATAATCATAATTAAATGAGTTAAGTGTTATTTTTTTTAGAAATGTTCCGAAATATTTTAAATAAATGATCTTGCTAGTCAACAAATATTTTAAAAATCTAAATGTTAAATAGTGGCACATTTTTTAGATTAATCATTAAATGACAAAAATGTATATGCTTAAAATATTGTAATAAAAAATAAAATAATTAATTTTATGATTTTGAAGTTGAATTTAAGTTGAAAGAAAATATGAATTAATTAAAAATTAAATTTATTGCTTTTGTTCAGCAATGGAGCCTTAGTTATAATTTTAATGTTAACCTTTTTCCGATACACCGACTTTATCAGAAGATATTTTAAATTAAGCAATATTCAATTAACTAAAAGGTTTAGATATTTTTAAATTATTAAAAATAATTTTATTTTTTCAGGCTTTATTATAATATCTATGCGTGCAGAAAAAGCTAAGTTGTATTTATGTTTCTACCTTTTGATCTTGAAATATCATTTTGACTAAAAGACTCAATTAAAATCACCTCAAATTATTCTTATTGCTCAAGGTAGAATAAGAAAACTTTTGAAAATTTTGTTTTTAAGATTCTTAAATTTTAAGTTCTTGTTCAAATTTTTTTTTTTCAATAAAAAGTTTTAGTTACTTTTTCAAGAGCTAATTTCTTTGATGCTTCCAATTGACCTGTAATTTTATACTCCTCTAAAAGCTAATTCAGCAGAAAAAAATCTCTCAATGAGTGTAATTAAAACAACACTAATTGTGTTGTAAATCTTTGTTTATAGAACAAAAAAAATTAAATATTTTATTGATTTTTTAGCATCGTTTAAATCAAAAATTAAATTTTTGTTAGCTTAAAGCTAAGTAAAATCGAAGAATCTTCTAACAGGTTTTTCTGATAATTTAATGCATTTTTTCTGAGACTGGTGTATGTGCGCGGACAAGTCCGACCTCTATCTTAATTATGCAGCAACGTCTCTCTGAATCAATATTTTACTGGAAGGAGAATTTGTTCCTGATCAAAGATATTATGTTATATGACACAGTGTATATTTACACAAAAATCATTATTTAAATTAGATTGGCATGAATTGTTCGAATTCCTATCGTGTTTCTCTAGAGCAATGCAAACAAGCTCCAGTTAGGACTAGTGACCCAGATTGATTAGTCAACATTCTGGTCAAAATAGTAGAACGGAAAATTTTTACATTCAAAATTATAATAATTTATTCAAATAATAATTTTTAGAGTTTTTCTTTTTTTTCAAAATCTTCTGGAACTCGACACAAAATCGAGCCTCACTAAAACTCTGCTAACATGGGGGCTAAAGTGTGGTATTTTTGTTGGTTAATTTTTGTTGTTGTGAGCACACAGCTTGGGTCTAATTCTTAGTGTACACAAGAACGTGTCGCGATAATTACAAACGTACCTGTTCGTATGTGCTCAGAACAAATGTATGGCTCAAAATTTCGATCTATCACGATTTATGAGCGAATTTTAATTCGTCTGTTAAGAAGGTTAAAACAATAATAATCAACATGAACTCTTTGGTTTTCAATATGAAAATATTTTTCTAATCTATGAACCAGAAATATTTTGATATCGACTGGTTTTGATTCCATTCTAGCATTTGTGCATTGCTAAATTTTGGCCTAAATTAAGAGCGCTATTTAGGAATAAGGTCTAAATTAGCCGAGCCTTGGATTGAATTAATTTTTTGGGTTGAATCAAAAAAATTAGGATCTGGATTATACAAAGTGTTTGGACTTGAGTTGTTTAACAACGAATTAAATCAAAATGATAATGATGACAATCCAAAGATTTGCTTTTCTTATTTTCGATTTTGTAATTATTAAAATTTTAATAATGAAAGGTTCAAATTAAATAAAGAAATTGTAAGTACTTATATAACTATTGTAAGTTTTTTTTCTTTTTCATTTTTTTTCTACGTTCTAAAAAGACCCAAAATCATAACAATAAAGTACTTGGAGATATTTTTTTTTGAGCTTTTGTCACAAATTTTCTTGACTCGTTTTGCGGTCGCTATTTTTTTGTTGATTTTCTATTCGAATAGTTTTTATAAATTTTTGTCAATCAGAGCTCATTTGAGCTTGATTGCTTGGCCAAAAATCTTAAGTTTAAATTGGAGTTATTTATTTTTATACAATTCTCAGTCAGTTTTTTATAAGTTGAAAATTTAGCTACATTTTTTCTACATTTTGTAGCTACATAATTTGGAGAAAAAAAGGACCGTTTAGCTGAGTGGTTTGTGAGGTAGCCAAACTAGCAGAGGGTCGAAGGAAAGACATCGTACGAGTGTTTCAGCATGTTTAGACTACTTTCATGAAAAAAAGGGGAGCCAGTTTCGACTGAGTAATAATTGTAGTGTAGAAAATCAACTCGATGTAGTCACCTCTGTGTCAGATAGGAGCCATTGCCAAAAGGTTTCGTAAAGGAGATGAGCGCCATGTCCTTTTGTCATGGTGGATAGCCTAGGACAAATTATTAAATACTAATTAAATATTATTTAGTATTTAATTTAACAGTTTTTAAAAATTTAGCTCAATATATTTTGTTCGTGCTACATTTTTTCTACAATGTAGCTACAAATTGTAGAAAATATCGAAACGATGAATTTAAGAGAAAATTTTAATATTTGACTTAAAATTTTTTCTTGCTACATTTCGCTACAAAATGGAGGAAAAAAAATTTTTTTTATTTTTTTTCCTTAAAAGATTTCTTGAATTTGGCTTTTTTTATCTCTTGGGTTATGTAGTAGCCTTAAATTTATAGAATGAATTATCTGTATTGAAAAGATAATCCTTGCGGTTAGGGTTCTAAATAATTGCTACATTTTTTCTATTATGTAGCTACAAAATTTAGCTAAATTAAAGGCGTTGTATTAAATTTTTTTTTTTAATTTAGCTCAAAATTTAAACAAAAAATTTGTTCTTGTTCCATTTTTTCTACAGTCTAACTACAAAATGTAGAAAAAAATTGTAGCGATGAATTTAAGAGAATTTTTTTTTGTTTTTTTAATTATTTTTGTCTTTGTAACATTTTTTCTACCATGTAGCTACAAAAAAAGTTCTTAAATTTGGCTACTTTTTTATTCCTTAGTTTATGTTAGTTAGTCTAAAGTTTGAATAATGAACTATCTGCATTGAAAAGAAAAGCTTTGTGGTTACGGTTCGAAATAATTTATTTATTTTTTCTAGAATGTAGCTACAAAATTTAGAAAAAATTGTAGCAAAGAAAAATTTAAAATTTGGCTCAACAATTTAAATTTGAAATCTTTTTCAAATCTTTACTCAAACACTTATTTTTGTCTTATTGTATCTTTATACTTATTCTTAATTTTTAATTTTACATCGCCTTAAAGGCGTTCATTGAAATAAATTAATAATAATTAAAAAAAATTGTTCTTGTTGCATTTTTTCCTGCAGAGTAGCTAGAAAATGTGTAGAAAATTTTTGTAAATTATTTTTCTACAATGTAACTAGACAATACAGAAAAAGTTGTAGTCATGAAAATCAGCAGCAGAAAATTTTAAAATTTTACCCAAGAATAAAAAAAAAATATTTTTGTTATCGCTGAATTTCTTTACAATATAGCTACAAAAAGTAGAAAAAAAATTTTTATTAAATTTTTTGCTGTCTTAAACATTCTTAAAAAAGCCTTTAAATTTGGTAACTTTAACTTTTTTTATCTCTTAGGTTATGTTAGCCAGTTTGCTTGTTGAAGAAAGAATTATCTGTATTCAAAAGAAAAGCCTTGCGGTTAGGGTTCGAAATAATTCTGAGTAAGTCCGCAAGACTTTGCCTTTGAGTGAATGGCCGCGGGACACGGCGCTCACCAAGTTAATATGATTTTGCTCTCTTGAAAAAAGCGCTTTAATGTATCTTAGTGTTCGCTGTTTACCCGGACGCATTTGTCATGAAAGTTTGATAATCAATCAAATGAGACAAGTCATGAAAAGCCAATCAATCCAATGTCACTTTGAAGACACTCAGTCTATGCATAGACTATTCTCGGAATAATTGAGACCGACCGAGTTTAGTCTAAGCATTGTAAACAAACAATTGTTTTTTTATTTTAAAAATAAAATAGAATTTTTGGTCAAGAATAGTCTGCTCTCGAAAAAGAGCTCCAATTAAGAACACAATCGATACCGTACATTAGTTTATTCAGACTTTAGCTCCAAATTAATTAAATAACTTGAAAAATTTGACAAATTTTGTCTCTAATTAAACCTCAAATTAATCCTTTGGTTTGTTTAGATTTTTTTTTAAAAGTTTACAAGTTTTTTTAATTAATTTTAGATAAAATAAAAAATAGAAAAGGATGAATTTTTATCTTAGATAAAAAGCAACGAGCGAAGAATAAAGAAAAGAACACTTTTTTAGTTGAATAAACCACTAAAACAAGGCTTTAAAAAACAAATCTCGAATAACACTGGTTTTGAATTACACAGTAATGGATACGACAAATGACAACGATTATTTTGAGCTCGAGCCGTTCGAGCAATACAAACCGCATGAGGTAAGCTTTAATTAATTCGAATTTAAATGATACCTTTGAAATTAAAATAAAAGCCCTTCAAATTAAATATTCCGTCTTTAAGTTAATAGGCTTTGGAATCTGACAAAATTGTTGCCAAGATATTCAACTTAAATGACTAACCCTTATCCATCTTTGCTTGGAATTAATTCCTACTCTTGACAAAAGTTTTCAATTATTTTTTTGGACCAGATTCTTAAAATTTAAGAAAAACAAATCTCAAAACCAGATCTAAAATAGAAATAAAATATAAAGAAAATTCATTTTACTTATTATTTAGTAATTTAAAATAAAGAAAAATTTCCATACGCTTAGAAGACGCTTTTGCGAACACACGAGTCCTAAAGGTTTATTCAAATTTTTAAATGTATCAAAAAAATGGCCATTTTAATTGAATTTATTTAAATACAAAAGATTATTTGACTTTAAATAAAAGTTAAAATTGGTCTAGATTAATTTATTTTTTTTTTATTTTTGAATGGGATTGTAAATATCCAAAATTTTATTTTTTTTGATCTAAAATAAAATTAATTAATTTATCCGCAATCGTAATTAAAAACCGTAAGCATTGGTTACAATTTTCATTAAGGCCAAGATTAAATTAAAAAAAATTTAAATAATTTCGACGGTTTCTTTACACAAAAAAGTGCTTGACACTCTAATTCAATTAAAAAGCTTCTCTAAAAAAAAGCCGGTCAAAAAGAATTCTATTACGCAAAAGTCTTTGGGTCAATAGAAGCTTATCACGTGGATTAAAAGTTTAATCTTTTCCTTAGGTTCGTTATACGAAATTATGACCACAATTAAAAATTTCTAATAAAAATTTTTTAAATTTATTTCTCTCTAGACCGACTATTTATCAAATATTTTGGCAAATTTTGCCAAATGTTTCAATTCATTAGTCTAATTATTTAGGATACTAATGGTCATAAAATTTAAATTTTGCGACTATTTCAAAAATAATAGTTTTGGTTTAAAATTGCATAGCAAATCTCGTCGAGCTTATCCTAATCTAATTTTGCTTGAAATTTGTTTTAAACCTTTGCGTCGCTATAATAAAGACAATAAAGCGACATTTTTTTGTTCAATTAGAATACAATAGCTAATACATATCATTTTATTGGGATTTTTAGCTAGGTCCGCTCAAATTTACCACAAACATAATCGAGAAATATTTATTTTTCAAAATTTTTAAATTAATTAAGCCGATTTCTAGCAATTTTTTCCTGAAAATTTTATAAAAAAAGTTTCCCGTAGCTTTTTAACTCCAAAATTTGATTTTAGCAAAGAAAAAAATTATTTTTTTAAATATTTATTTTCAAATTAAATTCTAATGCTAACAAATTTGCACCGTATTGAAGAACTTTCTAAATCTAGAATTTTTGTACGGCTTTGTTGACTAGATTAGAATGCGGAAAAGACCACATTTGAAATTTGAGTGTTTCCAAGTGTATATATTTGTGTACGAGTTATGTCACAATTTTTACCGAATTTGTTTCAAATATTCCGAGTTACAATATTTGTTTGAGGATTAGTTATGTTTTTAGATTAAAATTATTCTTTTATTTTATCTTTTGTAAGACTTTGAGTAGAAAAATTTAATTTAATAGGCTCATTTTTTTCGTATACAAAGTTGGGAAAGGCTTTATTTAATAAACTTTTAAAATTGTGCCCCAAAATCTTAATTTAAAAGTCAATTTAAATCAAAATAAGGTTCAACTTTTAGGCTGTTGCTTAAATTTTGACCTGATTTGGTCCCAATTAAAACCATTATTATTTCTCGTCTTATCGCGGTATGATTTTAACACCTATGCAATTAATTCAAATTTTTTTTCAACAATGAAAACAATAATATTCTAAATTCCGAGTTTAGTTTAGAGTAGCCAAGTTATTTAAATAGAAAAAAAATCACATCAAAAATTGTTGACCAGTTTTCCACCGAGATTTGCGACTACTAGGTCGATTCTAATAACAATAGAAAAAATAAAAAATAAAGGTAAAATTTGACTGATTCCAGTTTATCGCAAATTGGTGTCAAAACAAATTTTCTATTTATTCGCATTTTTTTTTTACTTGACTAAGTCTAAATATTTGATTTTAATTTTTGAAAAGCTCGTAGATTTTAATTTATCAATTAAAATAGCTGTTTGCTGCTAAATTCAAGGTCCTAAAATGAAAGTCTAATATCTTTTCCAAACGGACGGAATAAACATGGCTTATATTTTCAACTATGGAGTATTGAAAAAAAAAATTATTTTAAATTTTATTTTTAATTGTATTTTAAGTCAAAATTTTCGGCTTCACTTAAATGGCTGCTGTCCAAATCTAATCAAACGTGCCTAAGCGAGCCATTCTTTGAAGAAAATGAACTTGGCAAGTCGCTTCGCACCGAAGTTGTCCAAGAATTAATTAATGGAAATTTGTATTGCAGCGCATGTAGCAATTTGTTTAGTAAAAATTTCGATCAAATTTCTCATGTGATTGATTTTTTGGCGAGCAAGTCAATTTTGGTCACAGATGAAAATGATGAATCAGTCACTTGGCAAATTATTAGCCAAGATTCTCCATTCTATGTTGTAAGCAATCTGTTTTAATAAAAAATTAAATTTTTTTGATTAATTTTTAAATTTAGAGTGCACATTTAGCCTTGATTGATAGTATTATGACGTATTATTCGCTTCGAATAATACAGTTCGATTCAGTCTACAACTCTTTAAAGTAATTTCAAAAAAAAACTTAAAAATAAATATTTTAAAAATAATTTTTTTTTTAATTAAAAATTATTAGAAAATATACAAAAAATATATCTAATGATAGAATGCCTTCAAATTTGGAGCAAGTCTGCTCATATTGGTTGAATAACATTGCCAAGATTGTGCTCGATTGTGTAGAGACCGAGTGTAATACTTTCGGCAGACAGTCCAGTCCGGTCAAGTGCCAGCCTCACATATTTTTGAACGGAATAGACAACGACTTGGCCAAGTCGCTAGCATGCGGAACAATTTTGTCTGTTCTGATCGTGTTTTATACAAGCGACATTGAAATAGATCTGAGTGATATTTGTCTTCAGGAAAATGTTGGTTTTGAAGAAAGAGTTGAAAATTTAAACTTAATCAAAGAGTTTTGTGAAAAGTTTCTTGGACCCAAGATATTTTGTTTTTCGTTCGAGGACTTTTTGTACAGTCCATTGGAAATGAACATAAACAAATTGGCGTTTATAGCCGATCTTTTCTACTTCTTTGAACTGAATCCAATACCTAATTTAGTTGAGTCGAACCACTTTGAAAAATTCAAGGAATATATTAAGAGTAAACTAAACATTAGTTAAACTATCAATGATCAACACTTTTAAACTAAATTATTTAATAATTAAAAGTAGCGAAAATGTTTATTAAATTTTATTTTAAAAAATATTCCAAGTCAAAATTCTCGGCTTCACTTTAATTTCTGTTAAACAAAAAGTCGAGAAAATTGAACAAGTCTGAAATTAATTTATTTATTTTTAGATATAAAAAAATTTTTGAAAAATTATTAATCAAAAATATTTTAAAAGAAGATCTTTTTTTTTTTATTTTTGACACTAAATAGTTGTTTTGTTTTGATCATTGAATTTACGAGGTCAGCTGAATTGAATTCTAAAATTAAAAATTAATTTAAGAATACATGAAAAAACACTATCATGCCACTACACCGTTTTTATCGGCGCGTATAGGCGATGTCACCCGCAACAGCTTCATAAAAAAAAGTCCTTATACTCCAAGTCAATCTGCTGAGATAAAGTAAATCTCAATTAGTTTAGTTTCTATTTCAAAATTAAAATTTTTATTTTTAATTTAATTAGAATGTCGAAAGCAGTGTCGAGCGCGAGCAGCTTGCTCGACAATGTATCGCTTGAAGCGAGCAATAATTTTGAATTTGTAGCTACGAGTTCAGCGTCAAAATTCATGCTGAACGAAAACGGCGACTATGCCGAGATCGAGAACGACGACGATGATCTGTTGGATGAAGAAATTCCACCTAGTGAACAGAATGCCATGTTTTCCTCAAGAACTTATGTTAAGGTAAATGGTCATCTTGCAATTTTTTTTGTTAAATCAAAGAAAATAAATTTTTTTATTATTATTTTATGAAAAGCTTGACTGATTTTATTATAATTTGTGAATTTTTTCATTTTTTTTGTAATTTAAACTTATTATTTTGAAATTATCTTTGCTTTAAAAACTAAAATTTGGTCAATTGTCAATTACCAAATTTGAAAGTTAGCTTAAGTTAGATGGTATAATTAATCAATTAAACTCATGACATGTTTGCAAATAAATTTGACAATCAAAATTCAATTTTTCTCACAAATGTGCTCAAAAGTTTAAAAAAAAATTTTGAACAAAAATAATTTTTGTTCGTCCCGATGCACAAAATCTCATTTGGCTTAGCTTTGATAAGCATTATTCAAATACTTTAATCCTGAGCTATTTAAAAATAAGCTTTAATCACAAAGAAAAATAAGTTTTTGTTTTGAAGAGGGCAGGATGAAAATAATTTGTTGACCAATTCTGGTAATTAAGTTTTGAAATTAATTTTTCTTTTAAATCATTAAATTAATGAAGCTTGTAAATGGTCATTTCAATTCGACCTATTAATTATTAAACAATTTAGAGAAGAAAAAAATTAATGGTTAATTTTACGAGTCAAAGGCCTGGAGCTTAGTTGGCGCACATAATAAAGAATCGGCAAGTTGCGTCATTTTTTCAAAAATCCAAAGTCCGCAATCAGAATTTAAATTGAACAAGTCTGAGTTTATAAATTAGTTTTCCAGTTGCCCAACTCTAAGACTCAAGCAAACACAACTATTTTCTCATATCTTTAATAGCAAACAATTAAATAAAATTTTTAGAATTCTTTTCTCTTCAATTTAATTTTATAGACTATTCATCTGCTATCAATTTTTCATTCAAAATTGCTTTTCAAGGTAAAAAAATCGATGCAAAAAGCTTTGAGATAAATCAAAGCTTTGAGAGCTAAAAAATGAGACAAAATTATTTATTATTTATTTGTATTTATGTTCTCTATCAGATGCAAAAAAAAATTAAAACAGTTTTAAAATAGTTTAAATTTCATCATTTTGTTAAAGAAAAAAGTTAACAAAATTTAGGTATGCTCAATGCTTGAATAGGATTTTGGTGGCAAAAGGAGCCCGAACGGTCGGGGATTAGGCCCAGCGTTGATCATGGAGGATTAAGCTATTTTTGTTTTGGACTCAAATTTTTAAGTGACACGAATTGCTTATGCTACATAATCGATTTGACATAAATCTCTTTAAATTAATGTTCATTGGGATACCAATGGTTAGAAACGATTATTCTCATATTAGTCATATTGTCAAAATCGAAGCTCGATCACAATACAAAACATTAAGAATCATTTCGATTAGGTCTCGCTAATAAATCATACTCTATCTCTAAACACAGCGAAAAAATACAAAACAAAGCTTAATTTTTCGAACTAAATAAATACCTTTGAACAAAAAAAGTAGATAGATGGGTAAATAGCGAGCAAGGATTGACAAAAAAAGTCATAAAATAGAAAATATATGATTTTTTTTCTACGAAAGTATGAAAATAAAGTCGAACTAGCGAAAAAAAAAAACAAACCCAAATATTTTAAGATATTTGTTATTTTTTTTCTAGTACAATATTTATCTATGTTCTCCATTTTGAATGATTTTGTTAACAAATTGTTATAATTTAAGTTGTCATCAACAAATCGCATGAATCTTAATGAGAATTCACAAGACAAAAACTCGGACTATTCAGGCCTAGCGGAATCGGGCATGAAAACTGTGCGCGTCAACTCGAGCAACACAAACTTGCCGAAGGTAGCGGAGCAGAAACATCAAGACCAAGTAGACAAGTCGACAGGCGTAGTGAGGCGCTTGAGCGTTACGGCGCGACCCGGGGACATATTTTACAAAGTCAAAGACGTCACTGAGACGTCGTCCAACACGGACAACAGCGAGGCGAATCAAGAAAACGAGGAACAAGAGATTGTCATAAATCCACAGGAGACAGCTATGAATACATGGCGAAGAACGACCACATGGAACTCGAAGCGCACCCAGCAAAAGGACTGCGCCGACACAGGAAGACAAACGCCGAGGCAGGAGTCGGACAAGAGCTCTGCTCACTCGAACATTGAGCCCGGTTCTCCCATGTTTGCCAAAGAGCTGCTCTCCATCAGGCAAGTTTTTTTGTTGTTTTCTTTTTTTGTCAGCTTTTATGTCTTCATGTTGGGTTTTAGGCAAGCGATGGAAGCGCGCCGCTTAGATATGATCCTAAACTACAATCTAAGGTCCATGTTTTAAAATTATTTTCTTAGTGAACTAATTAACTTAGACTCACATTTTAGGCCATTTTAAATGTGATACTAACATAAAATTAATGCCAATCATAGATAAAAAATTTTTTTTTTTTAATAGTACATTAAACTTTTAATGACGCGGAAATAATTAAGTGGATATAAAACTTAAATTAGATTTATGCGCTTAATTTAATATGGGTTGAGAAAAAAGCATTAGTTTTTTTTTAAAAAAAAAGAAGATTTAAAATTCGATGTTTCATTTTTGTTGAATTGGATTTTTACAAGTCAAATAATATTTGTTAGTTGAATTTTAATTTAAAATAAATATGTGATTATTAAAATTGGTTTTGCTGAATGATAATTTATTTAGTAGGTGAATGGAGGCTCGCAAAAAATGCATTTTTTTCTTAAGAATAATCTTAAATTTTTGAGCCATTGTAAATTTTTAAATTTTTAAATTTGATTTTTTTTGTGTTGATAAAAACAATAAAAAGTTTAATAGAATTTTTATTTTTTAAACTAAAATTGGTGCTGATGTGGAAACAATTTTTTTGTTGAGAAAATTACATTTTGTTAGATCAAATTTACAAAAAAAAATATTCAATTTAAGAGTTATAAAATATGAAAATAAACAGATTAAAAAAATCTAAATTTTATATATTTATTTTTATAAAAATTACAATTTAACTGAAAAATTATGAGCATTTTTAGTATAAAGAAATTTTTGCAGAATATTTCACCTTCATACCTTTTTAATAGGCGACTTGAGCACCTCCCAGTAAACAAAAATGTTTTGTTTTTGTTTATTCAGATTATCAGACAAATTCTTTAGGTTAATTTTTAGCTGTTAAAATAAAAATATTTTCTCTTTTAAAAAATCAAGCAAAAATAATTTTTTCCTATTTGAATTCAGCTTCGTAGATATAAAAAAATTAAGTGCTAAAAAAAAACTATTAGTTTGCTCATTGATCTTTAATTAATAATATTGATTATGAAAATTTTCTATCAATTTATTTTCAATTTAATTTTTTACTTTAAATATTTCATAATCACATAGATAAAATAATTTTGAATTATTATCGGAAATAGAAAGGAATTTTGATACAATTTAAACAATAGCTACAAGACTCAATTTTGATGAGTTAGCGAAATTTTTTAATTAAAATGCGAACAAAAAAAAACAAGTTAATTTTGTTGCCGGACCCTTGGTGAAATCCAATTTAATGATGTCAAAGAATTTTTCTCATACCATACATAGCTCGTTTAAAGTCAATCTATTAGGTAACAAACTAAAGTTGATTAAATCCATTTCTTCGCTCTAATTAATTAAAACTAATAGTCAATTATTGTAGAATTATTTTAAATTAACTTTTTGTCTCTTATTTAGGATGCAGCTAAAAGAAAAGAAATCTTCAATGGAACGTGACAAACGAAAGCTTGAAACAGAGTTGGAAAAACAACGCCAAAACATAGGCAAACAAGTTTTCTTGCAAGTAGTACAAAAAAAGTCACAAAATCAAGACCAAGTATCACAAATAGGCGAGTCTCAAAAACAAACACAAAGTCCCAATAGCAGTATTTGTGAGTCACCAACACCGAGCCAATTGACCAGTTCGCCGAACAGCTCCAATCTTAGTCACACAAATAGGGAGGCAACCAGGCGTCAGTGGGACAAGACCCCCAAAAATTTTATAAACGATTTTGAGCAAAATAGCAAAGAAGACTATTTGCCGAACAATCACAATACTGGCACTAGTAGTGTGTCTTCATTGTCCACGCCAAATTCATCCGCTGCTCAATCGCCACCATTGGATTCAACTAAAAAACAGTCAAGTCCTAAATCCAACACTGAATCAATGACTGTAGATTTAACAAAAGCTTATTACTCCAGAGATGAAGTAATTAAGGCGATCGAATCTCTAAAAGATAAATATATTAACTCGAGTAAAATTAACAAAATGGCACCAAGTACCAGTGCTAATGGTACGTCGAACAGTATGGTCAAAGACATTGAAGTCTTAAATAACAAGCTTACTGAGCTTCAAAATGAAATAAACCGATTAACATTGTTACAACACAATCAACCAGGTAAAAAGAGTGAAACAAAGACACCTCAAGTTAATCAAATAGAACAGGTCCCGGACCGAAAAGAAGATGATCAAAATGATCAAAGTGAAAATCAAAATGGTATTTTTATTTTCTTGTTATTTTAGCTATTTATAAATGTTTTCTGGAAAAGGGCCATTTTTTATTTCGATAGGAAACGGAACTGCCAAACGCGAAAAACCGGCCCTTTCCTCAAAAAAAAATTTGATTTTTGTCAAAAGTAAGTTTTTTAGATTGTTTTTTTTTTATTTATTGATGAATTAACCTCCTAAAAGGAGAAGTAAAAGAAAAAAATTCATACAAAAATTAATTTTAAATAACAAAAAGAAAAGAAAAGCTAAATAAAATTAAATAAAAATTAAAGTAAAAAGTATTATAGATAGTAAAAAAAGTATCTATTCAGCCTTACAAGTAGAATTGATAGATTTGTTTTATAAAATGGACACCGTTTTTAGTATCTGATTCAAATGAAATGGAAGAACATGGGAGATTATTTGAGATATTTTTACAAAGTGATTTAAAGAGGCAAGATCATTGAATTTGATCGTATTAATAACTGATAATTTTAAGAAAAAGAATAGCTGGTCAAATCTGAAGATTTTAAATACTTTAAGAATACCAGGCATTTGACATTTTGAGCCTAAATGTCTGTTGCAAATTTGTTAAATTGAACTTCTTGATCTAATGTTAAATTTAAATCAAAATTTTTATTTTTTGATTTAAATTAAAATGAATTTTTTTATAATTTTTTTAATAATGAATGACTTAACTTTATTAAACATGATTTGTTTATTCTAATTAGATAGAAAATTATATGAATTTTTATCTGAAGTATAAATAAAATCTAAATCAATATTTTGAAATTTTGCATTTCAAAATTTAACTTTATTTCGCCGTTTTATATTTTAATTAATATTTTAATATCATTAAGCAATAATTTGGATACTTAAATGTGGATTTTAAATTTTTCTTTAAAGTTTTCAAATAAAGATTTTAAAATAATCAATTTAAGATTAATTAGACAAAGAAGAATAGTTATTTTTAAATTTAAATAATAAACATCTAATGTTTTATTTAAAAATAATAAAAAAAAGTTAATTTTATCATTTTCATTAAAATTTTAATCAATTAAATTTTGACCATTTGATCATGATCATGAACTTCAAGTTGCCTGCAAATTTATTCATTTTATATTCTTCTGCTATTTCAATTGACTTGTAGGTTTTTGTACTGTCCAATTTGTATTAAATTTCACAACGCCCTAATAAGTTTTAGGCTAAATTTTTTTTAATCCGGATTTTTTAATTGTTCATTTCAGACATTCTTTTTCAGAATTTAATCAATTCTAAATAAATATATATTAAAATTGTAAGAAGAGTTAAAGTCTTAATTTTAAAATTTTGTAGACAAAATTTTAAATTATTATTTCATTTCAAATTATTGGGTTCAAAATTGAATCGAATTTTTTTAGTTTGAAATAGTATTTGAAAAATCTAATATTAATAAAAAAAAGATTATATGATGATCTTCATGAACTTCTAAATTGGAGATGAATTGTTGAGTTAGTTAATACGCTAAATTTTTTAATAAAGGCATGATTTTGGAATCATTTATAAGTATAGAGTTCTTAAATTTGGTAAAACAATAAAGAAATTTAGTAATTTTAGCAAGTAATTTTAAGAATAATAAATTTCGGTTTAATCTAAAATAAATATATCCATTAAAAAAGATAACCTACATCCAGTTTAGTTACAAATTGATTTTTTTATATAAAATCAGTCATTACATTAGTATTTCCATTTGTTTTGGTAAACAAGGTATTTTTTATTTAAAAAAAAATAAAACTTTTCGGTCAGAAACACCTGGTAAAAGACTATATTTGGGTAATATTTGGCTTCATTTTTTGATTCGTTATTCTTTAGCTTAAATTTCTCCCATTTCAAATCTCATGACAAAAATTAAAATTGTTTGTTTTAATTGAAATTACAACCGAGTGTAAGTTTTCTTTTTATTTTAAAAGGGTTGATTATT
The DNA here is from genome assembly GCA_025491095.1 of Brachionus asplanchnoidis. Lineage (NCBI taxonomy): Eukaryota > Metazoa > Rotifera > Eurotatoria > Ploima > Brachionidae > Brachionus > Brachionus asplanchnoidis. Next base: position 6,832,893 of record JAILYF010000008.1, on the reverse strand, counting down.
TAGTATTCCAATTTTTTTTTTAATTGTGATTTTCAATTTGAAAAATAAAAAAAAAAATCATTCTAAAATAAAATCAAAATTCTAAAAATTTTCAACCAAAATATTAAATTTCAATAAACAATGTAACTATTTATTAATAATAATTGAAAGATTATATAAAAATATTCAACTAATTGTGTTCACTCTTATTCAAGCCTATACTTTATCTATTGTTTATTTAGCTTACCGCTAGAAATTCTGGTGAAACTAATGACCATCGGGCAACAAAATTGGCTAGTCTCTATTATTTCAGCTAAAAAATATACCAAATTAAATTTTGTTTTACTCTAAGGGCTATTTAATTATAAGAGAAAAAACAAAATCAATTGTAATACTTAGACTAGAAACTTATTTTATCGAAAAATCTACAAAAAAAATCGAAATCTCATTTTGACATTTAATAAAGTTCAATGGATTATTGGGTCCAAAAGTTTACTTTTTAAAAAAAAACTGTCAAATTACCCTTAATCCAAAAAAATCCTATTTTAATCAATTGTTTTTTTTCACGTCTAAATAAATAATCTTTTAAGCTAATGATGATAAAAGTGACCAGCAACTGTCGAACACCACCAACAATTTGCTAATGACCGCGGTAAAAGACGGCCACTCGCCTGCAAACACTAACCAAGCACCAGATGATGCCAATCAATTGGCAAACGACAGTCATGAGGGCGACATAGACGCCAATGACACCGACTCATTCGACTACAAACAGCGCAAACGCGAAATGATAATTCAAAAGCAGATGGAGCGTCGACAGCAACAAGAATTGCGTCGAATGCAGCTGGAGGAAGAACGGGCCCAAAAGGCCGAAGAACTGCGTCAAAAAGAAGAAGAGCTGGCCATGAAAAAAATGGTGGAAAAAAGCCGCAAAGAAACCATATTCCAGGCTTACATTGACAAAAAAAAACAATCTGAAGTGGAAAGCATGTCCGGCTGTTTTGGCCCGCCCAACAGTCTAATCAATGCCAAAAAATTTCACTCTACCAATCGCCTAAAGCCATCGGCCAAATCCAACACACAAAATTTGTTCGACCAATTCGACCAGGCTTCGATCTACTCGGAACGCTCCGCCACTGGCCACTACTCATCCAACACAATGGTCAAAAGTAAGTGAACACTTTTTTTTTTGTACATTTGTTGCGGTGTTGTTTTTGTTGAGCGCTACTCTCTCTCTCTCTCTGTCTTCCATTTCTTGTCCTTTCCTCTGGGCTCTACACCACTTGGACGACACAACACAAAAACCAACAAAAAAACCAACAAAAAAAACTCGCTCTTTTAAGTCTTTATTTTTCCAAAAAACAAAACAAAAAATTCTATTTTATTTTAATTTATTACAGCCCACAGTACTAATAATCTATACCAAGTTGGTCCTAATAAAAATCTAGCTCCTAGTAAAAAGGCGAGCCGTGTTTCTCGGCCACCGTCTTGCGCTCGGCCAACAATAAGCTCCCTGCGCAAAATGAATAGGACCTTTTCGCTTAATAACGTGTGCGAGATTGGCCACGGGGCAAAACAGGCCGAGCCAGAGCCAAAAATTTTGCCACTAACCCAGGCATCGCTGGCCATGGCGAACGCAGCTTCCTTCACCCAGAACACCGAGTCCATGATGCGAATGATCGGCGACACCAACTCAAAGCTAGGCTCCAAGTACGCTTCGTCCAATTTTTTGAACGACTTTCAGCCGCAGCAGACGCGCACCACACCAAGACGGCGCACACCACGCAACGCCGAAGAGTACCTGCTCTCCCAGGGCATAACAGACCCCGAGGGCTACCTGTCCAAGGGCTACTACGTCGGCAGCATGCTCGACTTGTCCCAGTTTGCCAAGCCGTCGCCACACTGTCCAAACGACCCGCCCAAGGCCGACGACAACCAGCCGTCCTCGTCGTCCTCCTCATCCATGAACGGATTTCAAAAAAATCAAAAGTCTTTTTTTCTGCAATCAAGCGGCATCAAGAGAAGAAACAGTGTGCACGAGACCTCGGTGTCCATGGCCAACTTGGACCTAATTGACAGCGGCGCCGAGCCAAAAGCAACATCCAGAAATCAAAAGTACTACCGGGCGCTCAACAACTACAGCAAAATGCGCTCCATGACCAGCAACATTGTGGCCAGTCAGAACCAGTACGACGAGCAGCTGAACGACGGCTCGAACGGCTCTTCGGCGACGGGCTCCGATTCGTCGTCGTCGCCCACGCCCTCCATTCAGCAAAAAGTGGCCTACGCTAACAACTGCAGCCTGGGTCCATTGATGAGCGCCGTGTCCAAAATGGAAAACTTGTCCACCATATCGCCGTCGTCCAACAAAACTGTGAACACCTTTCTCGAGCACAGATTCAGCAACCAAGACGACTACGACGACTACGAGTACTTGGAGCGAAATCTGGGAGCCGAGCCGCTGAACTCGTCGTTTGGCCAGCGCAAAAAGGACAGCAACACCACCACAAACACAAATGTCACCGACTATTACACCGACGAGTCGAACAGCTGCCACAACGACGAAATATTGAGCACTCAATTTGTGCAGCAATTTGGCAATCAGAGCTTTTTGGGAAAAAATGTGAACGCGTGCAAACTGGGCGCAAAAGCAATGCACCAGGTTCATGCCTGGGACCACACATCACTTGCTTCCACTAATTCCATTTATTCAGGTTGGTTGATTTTTTTGGTTGGCAAAAAGAGAAACTTTTCATTTGATGGCTGTTCAAAAAAGAATGTTCAAAAATTTGACAACTTAAAAAGATTTGTTTCTATTAATCGAATTTTAAAATCTTTGATTTAATAGACTTTAACAATTAAGAATATTAAAAAGTCAAGTTGTCTTTTGGTTTATTTGAAGAAAAAGGGGCATCTTGAAGTTGATGATCAATTCAAAATATCATTTCAATTCAAAAAGTTTATTCTTAAATATTAAACTTAATCTTTGATTTGATTCAAATAATTTTAATGTAATATGTTTTACATGTGATGTAGATTTAAAATATAAAAAAATTTGAAAAAACATTTTCTCAATCAATTGATAAAATCGATTTTTAATTTAAATGTACTAACTGATTTTTTGTAAATTTTATTTGAAATTTTTTGTTTCAATAATATTTGTATCTAGCATTCAAAATAAAATTCAAAAAAGAAATTCAAATAATAAATTCAAAATAAGTAATAAAAAGAAAATAAAACTACAAAAAATCAGTCAAATAAATTAAAAATCGATTTTATCAATTGATTGAGAAAATTTTTTTTCAAATTTTTTTTATTTTTTAAATCTACATCACATGTAAACATGTTATATTAAAATTATTTAAATTAAATCAAAGATTAAGTTTAATATTTAAGGATAAACTTTTTGAATTGAAATGATATTTTGAATTGATCATCAACTTCAAGATGCCGAAAAAGGCCGCTAAAACACCTTTACCTGTAAATCACAATTGTCCTCTAATTTTTATTAAGAAAATACTTATTTATATATTTAAATTAATAATAATAATAAAAATAATATTTGAATAAAGTTAACCTCTTTCAGGAGAAGTAAAAGAAAGAGTAAAATTTAAGTAAAAAAGAAAAAGAAACTAACGTAATTATCCGAATTTAGTGACATGTCACTATATGAAATAATGAAATGTCAGTATAAAATGAACACTTATTTTAAAAAGAGCAATGTTCAATTTATGTGACATGTCTTAAAAAAGGAATAAATTAACTTTTTTTTTTTAAAATTTTTAGAGCAAAATTCACTCCTTATCCAGGAGCAATCTAGATTTAGGAAACACCGGCGAACAGCAGATAATCTTTTCTTTTTAATTCAAAAAATTGTGGAATCATTTAATAGAAAAAAAAGAGTTTGCGGCCTTTTTTTTGATATTTCTAAAGCCTTTGATAGGGTTTGGCATGAAGGTTTACTTTTTAAATTGATTAAAATAAATCCACCTCATTACTTGACTAACTGGATAAAATCCTTTTTAGACTCTAGGACATTTAAGGTAAATGTGAATGACCATTTGAGCGAAGAATATCAAATAACTGCAGGTGTTCCTCAAGGCTCAGTAATTAGTCCTCTTTTATTTAGTATATACATTAATGACATCCCTAAAAGAAACAAAACAAATAATGAATACTCTCTACTTTTCGCAGATGATCTAGTTACATTCTTCATTTATAACAAAAAGGAGAACCTAGAAAATAAGATCAATAAATACCTCAACGAACTAGAACAATGGCTTATTAAGTGGAAAATGAAGATATCAGTTGAAAAGTCGTGTTCAGTAGTCTTTTCTAGGTACAAAAAAGAGAGTGATAATCTTAACTTAAAAATTTATGGAAACAGAATAGAGAGACAAAAAGAAATCAAGTTTCTTGGTATTAAATTTGATTTTAAATTAAACTTTAATATACTGGTAGATGAAATTAAAGAGCGCTGCAATAAAAGGCTAAATATTATTAAGATATTGTCAAACAAAATATGGGGTCTTAATCAGAACACACTAGGAAATCTATATAAATCTTTAGTCGGATCAATTTTAGACTATTCTTTTCCTTGCTTAAATTCATTTTCAGAAAATAATATCAAAAAACTACAAGCAATTCAGAATACATCAGTCAGATCTATTCTTAAGTTAAAATATGATACTCCCTCCAGCATCGTGCATCATGAGGCTTTTAATAAACTAAAATTATTAACAGTCTTGAATCGGCTTTTGGAATTGAGTGAGAGATATGTTGGGACAGGACTGAGTTATTCTATTCCATTGGTTGTACGACTGGTGAAGGAATACAAAGAAGGTTTCGAATCAAGATATATTGAATATTCAACTCCATTGTGTAATTTCTAGCTTCTCATTTCTTCTTTTTTTCCTGAAACTTGAACTATTTAAACATGTACCACATGTAACAATCTATTCAAATTCATGTCTTCTTAACTTTCATTTATTTAGCTTATTTACTTTATTTTGATTCTTTTTTTATCTCATTTAATTAACTTTAATTTTATTTTTTATTTTAATTTTATTTTTTAATGACATTCGGAATTTAAACATAATTAAATTCTCATTTTTAAAAGAATTTCGTAAAAGCTGAAACGGTATTTTGACAAACATGTTTCGACAAGTAGTAATTGGACAAACATATTTCGACAAATGTTTATTTTTATAAATTTTATTTAGGCATGAATAAATTTGACAACCAAAAATAAATTAGACAAGTATTATTTAGAAAAAAAAAGTTCGACAAGATTTAATTAGACAGAAAAAAAGTTAATATTCAATTAATAAAGATAAATTATACAAAAAATCCATTATTTTCTCACTATTGAAATCGGTGATTATATTGGTAATTTGTTCTTCCAATAATACGTATTTAGCTTTTTTTTTGTTTATCTGACCCGTGCTCAATTTAATATAAAGATTTTCAGTATTTAACTGTTCAAGCTTTAAATTATCTATCAAAGCTAATTTCATTCATTTCGACAAAAATAATTAAAATGTGGTCGAAATAAGTATTGACGAAAACAAGCACGTCGAAATATATATATACTAAATTGTGTTTTTTTTGTCAAAATAATATTAACTGAAATATAATTTGTCGAAATAAACTTGTCTATATATTACTTGTCGAAACATGTTTGTCGAAATAAGATAGATTCAGCTGAAACTATTTTTAATAATTTTTAAATTTTTCACATTTAATTACATGTCATTAATAATGAATTTTTATTATTTTTAAAATCAGCGCTCAATTTTGAATAACATGTCACTAAAATAGAGCACTCTATTTTAGAGACATGTCACTCAATTCGGATGTTTACGTTAAAATAAAAAATGAAGAAGTAAGAGTTACAAAATTAGAGACGATCTTGTTTATTTAACCAGGAAAAATGAGTCTCATTTGGGTTAAATTAGCTGGTTTAATAAAATTCTATAGTTTTTATATCTAAAGTTGTTCAAACATATTTCAATAGAGTCAGAGACACCATCACTAGAGTAGAAATACCATTTCATTTCCACTTTTAGTCTATTCACTCTCTCAGTGAGGGAAGTCTGTCTTTTTCAAATGAAATGGAAGAACATGGGGAATTATTAGAGGCTTTGGTACAAATTGAGTTAAAGATACAGGTGGCAAGTTCATTGAATTTAAAACTAATAAATGATAGTTTTGAATAAAAATATATTTGTTCTAATTTGAAGATTGAGTACTTTGGATATGCCAGACATGTGACAATTCCATTTTAAATTTAACATTTGTCTCAGTGAATTGTTTTTATTTATATTTAAGGATTAAATGCATTTCGAGTCAAGAGTAAAATCAAGAAAATATACATGCTAAATACCTTAAATAAAAGAGCAATAAAAGGAATCATTCACAAGATATTTCAAATCTTTATTAAAAATTCAATTTTCTTAACATTTTATCAAAATTATATATTTTATTTATTTATTCAAAATTACTATCAAGTGGCTGAATGGAAAGACTAAGTCTCCATTTCAACCGGCCAATGCTTTGCCTAAGCTATTTTTTAAATGAATAAAATAAAAGACGATTAAAAAGAGCCTATATTCATTTTTTTATGTCTTATCAGTAAAAAGTAAGTGCAATCCATTTGAAACTTTTAACTTTAATTAATTGATGATTTAAATTTAAAACAGATATTTTTAAAATTAATTTCTTTATCTTATTTATTTATTTGTTTAAATGCTTTAGTCTCCTCTAAAGAGAAGTAAAAATTAAAATAATAAAAAAAAATAAGTTCAAATAATAATCACATAAAAATTCATGTATATTTAAAAAAAATCATACATATTCTAAATTAAAATATGAACTAAGGTGGACTGAAGACATCCTAGTTCAGAAGGGTCTAATTTATTTCTTTACGAGCCCTGCATTAATGTTAAAAAAGCTTAAAAATTGTGTGTATTCACTTCGTAAAAGATTATTTCCCAAAAACTAACTAAACTTAATTATTTAAGTTAACCAATTAATTATAAAGTAAGCTTTAAAAAAATAACTAACAATTAACTTGTATGTATTTTCTACTTTTCTACTCTAGAACTAAAGCGGTTCACACTTATATTTCATTTTTTTGACTTTTCTTTATGGAAATGTTAAACTCTTCCAAGTTTGGGTATCTTTAGTTACTTTTCTTTTTCACAATGTCATTCAATTGATAAAAATTGCGAGGTTCTAACAACAACTCAAACAACTTATTATTATTATTATTTATTGATTTAAGCCTCATAGGCAAAATAAAAAAAAATAAAAAAAAATGAATAAAAAGTTAAGTTTCTTCGAATTCTACATAATTTGAAAATAAAAATAAGCAATTCACAAATTAGAAAAAAATTATACAAAAATTAAATTATTAAACTCAAAACATCTTATGAATGATAGGACATAAAACATGATAAAAGGCTAATTTTTAAGCCTTTTTTATTGCTCTTCAATTTAAGATATAAACATGTATATTTTATTTGTTTAAAAATTTAAAAATTAGAGGACAAGTGTGATTTATAGGTAAAGTTTAGTGGACTTTTTCTTATAATAAACCAAAAGACAACTTGACTTTTTAATATTCTTAATTGCTAAAGTCTTTTAAATATTTGTACAAAATTTTATTAAATTCGATCAATGGAAAAATATTTTTTTACTTGTCAAATTTTTGAACATTCTTTTTTGAACACCCGTTAGTTGACCACATTTGTTGCTTCCACTTTTGGTTCCTATTAGAGCTAGATTTTCTCTTTTTTTTTTGTTTCTTCAACAGTCATCCTCACTCACTTTTTTTGTTGCATCAATCCAGGCGATGATTCATTCTCGATTGCATTAGCAGAGCCATCATCTAAGCTAGCTAGCCGCAGACTGAGTCAACTGGACGCCTTCAAGCAGTCCATCAACACGTCCTACATCCTGTCGACGTCAGTGGACTCGTCGTCGTTTTCTTTTGGCGACGAGTCGACCATCAAAAACTCGCCTGTCATCTGGCCCCAGTGTTCAGGCTCGGCTAGCAACAAGGTGACCTCTGGCCACACAGGTATTTCTTTTCTGTAGATGTAGAGCTTACTCAATTTACTTAACTGTTTAGACATCTAGTTGGGGTGGTTAATTTTCTAATTTTTTTTAAGCTAACCGAAATCCTAGAAGTACCTCTGTACCGTTTAGAAGTAAAATTTTAACTTAACTCTTCTAATTGCTAACTGCTCTGGGGTCTTTTGCTTTACTTTACACAATTAGCTGAATTTTTGAATACTAACCTATTTTCGAATCTTCAGCTTCGAATGGCCACTTGGTCGACAAACAAAATGTGTCCAATACCAACACCTATGCCCGCAAACGAACCACTATTCCGTCATCGGCCACTTTTTGCTCGGCCAAAACTCCTGATAGTGGTCCCAAACGAGTCAGTCACGTGACAAACACAAACAATCAGTTTATAAATCAGTCACCATCGCTCAATTTAAATAACATTAACGAAGCTGATTATTCTGGTAATTTAATACTTTACTAATTTTAGTTCTAGCTACTCTCTAGGCTTACACTTTAATTTTTTTAATTAATTTTCGATTTTTTTAGTCACAAATAAATTAGAAGTAAATTTTTATGTCCATGTAAATATTAATTTATAGTATTAGTTTTTTTTAATTATTTTTTGAAGTTTTTTCTTAAATTTTTAAAATTAAAATCAAAACAAAAATTAAAGTTAACTGAATATTTTTTTTTCATTAAGTCCAAAATTGGTTATAAGGTAAAAACCCAATTTGGAAGCTGGATTTATTGATACAATTTACAGACCCAGTTTTGGACTTAGAGAAGAAATTTGAGTTTTTTATTTTTGTTGTTTTTTATTTTAAAATGTTAACTAAAAAAATTCAAAAAATAATTTAAGTTGTTACAGAAGTATGAAATTATTTAAAAAATAATTCAATGAAGGTTTTTTATTTTAATTCTATTTTTATTACTCAAAAAAAATATGTAAAAATGTTGGATTATGAATTATGCCTTACTATTGTGCAGATTCAGACTTTGTCAATTGATTGACCTTGTTTATTTTAATCTGTAGGTAAAGAGAAAGAGAAGAAAATATTTTTTTGCTTATTTTTTTTAATTCTTAAGATTATAATGATTTTTTTAGCAAAAAATTTTGGTTTAAACATAAAAATTGAACAAATAAAACACAAAATTAAAGAAAATTAAAGAATTGGTTTTTTAATTTAATATAGAACTTAACATTTTTTTTATTCACACTATCTTCAGAGATACATTTAAATTTGAAACAAAAATTCGAATCATTTAATTGATTTAAAGGTATTTTCTTTTTTATTAAATATTTCCCCAAAATTTTTTGTTCCGGTTTATTCTGTTTTGGTTTTTAAAAATATATTTTCAGAACAATTTAATATTTAGGGACAGTTTTTGTGCACAATAAAATAAATAACCATTATATATATTTTTAATGTATTTATAGCTGACCAATTAACTTTTCTAGGATTCAAATACATATTCATTATTCATTATTTATTGAAATAATTATTTGTTATTTATTTGTTCTTAATATTTTTTATTAAATTATTTTAAAAAAGTTTAAAAAATAAAGCTATTTTTATGAAATTTTTATTAAATTTAGATAGAATCGATTTAAAAATTGCTCTATGCATAATTTAAATAAATTTTTATTTTTTTTTCTATGTTTCGGTTTTTTCCCACTGATTTATAAAAACTTAATTAAAAATTTTATTTAAATTTTTATTTAAATCATTAAATTTGAAAGTTAACTCAGTTAAATGATTTTTTAGATAAATCAGAAGGAGGGTTTATTTCAAAAAAAATTTGTTCATAGAAGTTCTAGCATTAATTTACATATTTTTAATGAATTGGCATTGAATTCAAGTTGTTAAAAAAATATATGAAATTAAAATTTATTTGGACATGAAAATTAAAAAAAATTAATTTTTCCTAAAAAAAGTAAATGAATTTAAATTTTAAAATTTCTCTTTAATTTAGGTCCCAAACTTTACAAACGTTTGACCGGAAAAACAAATAAATCAACAATTATTAACTCATTGAATCAATTAGTTCTTGCTGGCACTGTAAACGCACAATTAAGAAAACAAGTTATTGAAGTAAATTAATTTTTTATAGAAATTAACAAAAATTTAAAAAAATTTTATTCTAGGAAATTGAGGGTTCGGATGCGCGACACTTTGTTATATTGTTCCGTGATTACCATTTGCAATACCGAGGAGTTTATTTCTACACTTCGGAAGCCGATTATATCGAGAAAATAGTTGGTCAAGGTCCAGCAAGAATCAGCGAGGATATGATTGAGAAATATTATAAATACAACTCGGGTGGTAAGCAGTTCTCGCCTGTTCAAACCAAACATTTAAGTATTCAATGTGATGGTGTGACCATACACAGCGCCTACTGGCAAACAAGAAAGGCCAGCAACCCAGTTACTAATGTAAACCAAATGGGGTATAATCAATCACAATATTCAAATTATAGCCAATCGCCTATGGCCGGTAATCAAGGTACACTGAGACGATAACTTTATTTGTGCCAAGCTTTGTTTTTACTAATGATAATTGAATTTAATCTGTTTAAGAGATGTTTTATAAAAATTGCCCGATCTTTTTTTAATACACAGGGTTTTTTATTTCGATGATGTTTTGTAACTTTTTTTGTTTATAAACAAAAATTGTGATTTTTTAAAGTTTTATGAAAAATCAAAATTTTTTCTCCAATTTTTAATAAAATGGATTGGTTTTATTTACTTTTTATAGATAATTTCTTTATTGTTAATTTTTTTCTTCAAAATTTTAGATCTTAAAGCGATGATTTTTATCTTTAAAGCGACTTTGACGAAAATGTTGTTTTTTTTATCAAATTAAAAATCTTGATTGAATTATTTACTCTTAATGTTTTAAAAACGATATAAATTATTTCAATAATTGTAATTACTTTAAAAATTTAATAAATTAATTTTAAAAAATTTTTTTTTCTGACTTAATTATTTAGTCGATATTTATTTATTCAAAAATTGAATGGAAGCAAAAATCTAAAAAGACTTAGATAGATAACTATTTCAAATCAAATAAGGGTTTTTAAATTAAAAAAAAGTCATATTTTTGAAAATGAAAAATAAATGCTTTTAAATATGCTTTAATTTTTGGTGTTTGAATTACAAAATGAATCCAATGTTGAAATAACATTGAAAAAGTGCGATGTTTCAAATATTTTTTTCAGTTTCAAGCAAAAAAATAATTTTAAGTCAATATTGTAAGCATTTTCATATTTGAATTTAAACTCTTAGGTGAATTTGATCTGTGGTTAATTTTTATTTGGAAATTTGAAATAAAAATTGTTTTTTTAACTTTTAAATAATTTATTTATTTATTTGTTTATCTGTAACGAGTTAATGCTCCTTCAGAATAAAAATATATAGAAAAAAAATTAAACAGGATAAAAAATAAATAAAATGAAAAAGAAATATGAATAATCTATTTAGATTTAAATTATTATTCAATCGATTAAAAACTCGATCTAGTGATCCATTTTCACCTATTAAACGAACAATTCTTGTTCTCGGGTTTTGTGGACTTTAAGTTCACCTAATTTTTTTTGTTCACTTAAATGTGGACCAAAATAGAATTAGGTGATCAAATGTCAAATTAGGTAAAAAAACTTTTAGACTTTGTTTGTTTGGTAAACATAAATTCATCTATTTCGCAAATTATACCTACTCCGCCCAACTTTAAATTTTTTATCTAATTATTTTTTTATTCTATCATTTTTTTTAATTTTTATTTATCAATTGAATTATTATTTTTTTAATGTGACATTTAGTATTTTTTCTAAAAAGATGAACAAATATCAAAATAGGTGATCGATTTTTAGATTTGGTGAACTAATAGTTCAAAAATTGAGAACAAGAATTGTTCCAGTAATAGATGAACCATAGTTCACCTAACCCACTAAATCCGAAATACTTTGTTTTTTTCTTTGAAAATTTTGATTTTAGTGATAATTGACGTTCGTTTGGCGCATTTCAACAAAGATGTTTTAAACGAAATATTTAATTAGTTTTGTATATTTTTTGCTAACCAACTAAAATTAATAATTAAAATAAATATTTATTCTGTCCTCACATAAGACTCACTCTCCTGACTTTCTTTTACCACATCAACCAGTCCAAATTCATCACTGAAGATTTTCGTGAATACCAGATACATAGGTCATCTGCGAACAAAGCTTTCGAATATTGTTTCAATAATTTATCAAAATTAAAATATGACGAATGTGTCCCAAAATTACTTAAAATTTCATTATCTTGGACTTATTAATGATCTGAGCTAAAAACATTTTGTAAATAATAATATAAATTTCGAAAAAATGGTATTCATGAATATTTCAAAATTTAAAATTAATCTTTTGACTAGTTTATTTATTTATATACCATATAAAATTAAAGAAAAACAAATTCATCAATTAAATTCAATAAGTCATTAAAGTCATTAGTATCGAGTAAGATCAGTTTTGTATAATAGATAGTTTAAATTTAAATTCTTTTGAATATTCTTCTAGCTTTTACGCCATTCATTTCCATCATCTAATTAAATTAATTTCAAATTTTAAATTCTATTTTCACATAAATTTACTTCAATCAAATTTCCTTCAGAATCAATTTCTCTAACAATCACTTGATTCTCTTCGGTGTCAATAAAGTACATTTTTTGTATTAACTTGTTCGCATTTTCAAAATGAAATACAGACTTTAATTTGAATAGATTTATGCAGAATTTTAAAAAGTTATTGCAAAATTACTCGACATCTTTTTCTACTATCGAAATAAAATCTTATATCAAAAACATATTTTAATTCATTCGCTTAAAACAGAGAAAATAAAAATTTAATAAAAACAAAATTATTTTTTTTACATGAATCTACTTCGTTGCCAACTCTAAAAACTGTCTCGGTACCTTTATTTTTCATATCGATTGCAATACACCAGAGATCATCATCCGATTTAGATATGACGACAGTTGGTTTGATAGTTACCGCAACCTTGCGCCTATTTGCTGCCATACCTTTTTATGAGAAAAAAAAATTGACTTGATTTTAAATTTGAGTTTTAAATGACCGAGACTTATCAATATAAATGTTATCATTTTTATTTTAGCTACTTTATTCGTTGTAGTATTGCTCTATTAAAATATATTTGAAAAAAATATTTTTTATTATAAAATAACAGCATTACCACAATTTAATGTTTTCAAAAATATTTCAAAAATTTTTTAAATCATTCCTTTTATATAATATCTCCTTGAATTATCTGAATTTCCTTTCATTTTCTTATTACAAAATTTTAAAAAGCTCCATTTGATTCTAGTGAATCTAGGTCTAATATTGCTACACATTAAAAATTACCTAATTGCTTGAAATATTCGTTTATATTTTCCGAAGATTCCAATTCCCAAGTACCAATTAGTTCGGATTGCATTCTTAAATTTTTTTCGTAAGAGATAAAACAAACTGAATATTCCAAAAATATTGAGAAAATTAGTTCAATTTCGTTTTGTAATTGATTATCTTGAGATACCCGTTCGATGTTCCATAATCATAATATATTTTTTAGAATTTTTAATTCAAGAAAGGTAGAATAGATAATTCATTGCCAGAATATTCTGATAAAAAATCAAGCCAATATTTCTAGTTAAACATTTCAACTTAAAATATGCAATTTATCTGAATTAAAAGTAAAATTACGATAATTAGCAAAAAAAAACGAGGTTAATTTTAAAAATCTAAATTTTAAATTATTTGACTGATTTATTTATTTATTTAATTGATTAATTAATTAATAGTTAAAATATTAATTTTAATTTTAAATAATATTTGCTTAATATACAACAAACCCTAGTCCCTAAATCAAGGTTCCGCCAAGGACCTTAAATGGTTTCAAAAGTTTTATTTTTAAAAATATGGACAATTTTGTAAAAAAAGCGACAATTGATTTTGATAAATTGAATTTTTATATTAAACATTTTTATTTTTTTTGTAATTAATTAAAAAAATTTTCTTTTTTTTAATTTTTATTTAATTTTCAATTTTTGTATTAATTTAAAATTTAAACTAGTTAAAATAATTAGTTAAAATATGTATTAGAAAAATTAAGTATCAAATCATACTATGTTTTGATAAATAGGTGAAAACCTTCTTTAATTTGTCTTAAATAAAAATAAAAATTTTAATTAATTTACAGTTTAAATATTAATTTTAAATAATATTTCCATAATATACAACAAACACTAGTTCCTAAACCAAGGATCGGCCCGGGATCTTTTTCCATTTTAAAAATTATTATAAAAAGAACCAAAAAGTACAAAAAGGAAAATGTTTTTAATAGCTAAATCTCATTGTCTATAAATAAAAAAAAGCGATAATTATTATATTTTTTGGTTAATCATAGATATAAAAAAAAAATAATTTCAAAATTTTAAAATAAAATTTTCTTGAAAATATCCGAAAAAAAGCTTAGCTACTTTGAAGATAAAACTTCACGTAAAACATAATTTTTTAGTTAAAAAATGGTAAATAAAAGTTTATAAAAAATTAAACACAAAATTAATAAAAATATTTAAAACCTAAAAATTTACATTGTAGTCATTGTTGTAAAATTACCTGTTGTAGGTCTGTAGAGTTAAGTAATAAATATTATCAAAGAGTATATTCAAACTTTAACTTGATAAAATCAGGACTGTTGTATAAACAAATTGTAATTTTTCATTAAAATTTTTAGTACTCTTTTTAAAACTTTATATTTTTAACTAAACTTTTGTTAAATTTTTAATGAAAATTAGCTCGAAATAATTCTTAAAATTTATTCTTATTCATAAATTTTTATTTGAGAAATCAAAATGGCAAATAAACAAAATTCCAATATTATTGATACCAAAGCAGAGCTCACTGAGCTTATAAGGCTAAAAATAGAAAAAGCTGAGGCCCTGGCCAATCTAGAGAGACAAATTTACTGTTTTGAAGCAAGCTATTTGGCTGATACCCATTCATACGGTAATGTAATAAAGGGTTGGGATCGTTTTTTATCTAATCAAAAGTAATTTTTATTTTTTAATTTTTTAACTCTTGATAAATTAAATTTTTTCAAGTATAAAAGAATCAAGCTCAAAACAGGACAGACGCCAGAAAAAATTTAAAGATGCCGATAGACTTT
Source organism: Brachionus asplanchnoidis (assembly GCA_025491095.1). NCBI lineage: Eukaryota > Metazoa > Rotifera > Eurotatoria > Ploima > Brachionidae > Brachionus > Brachionus asplanchnoidis. Next base: position 6,817,634 of record JAILYF010000008.1, on the reverse strand, counting down.
TTTCAAAATCATCGGTTACCTCCTCGGCTGTAAGTTTTTAAATGTATTTTTAATCTTTTAAAAAGGATTAAATTTTTTAGGCTGTGAATGGAATCGCTGATCGTCGTGACAAAGAAAGTGTGATCATTGTTTTTTAAAATTTAAATATTAGTTTTTAAATTGTAAATAATTAAGATCAGCCAAATGAAGATACTCAAGGTGAAGATGATTTCAATGATTTGGGCTCCATAAAGGAAGAAGGCGAGGGGCCTTCGGATGCTAAAAAGAAAAAACTAAAAGAAAAGTAAAATATTTTATATACTTTTTTGTTTAAATTATTTTTTTTCTTTAGAATTGATAAAAATAAAAAGAAAATCTAATAATTTCAATATTAATGATTCGAATGATGTCCTAAGTGTGTTTTTTTAGAAAAAAATTTTTAAATAAAAATTTGATATCAAATAAAATCTGTTAAATTAAGACTTATTTTTTTTGGTAAAAACTAGATCATTAATGCTTCGGGATGGCAAATTATATTTCATGATATAAATAATTTAGATGAAACTTCAAATAAGATTTTATTTTGGCTCTGTTTTAAATTCCAATTTTGAGAAATAAGTATAAAAATTAAAATTAAAAGGCAGAAAATTTTTAGAGAATAAAAATTTTTATCATTTATACTTTAAAGATCAAGTGAAAAAAAGGTTGGAAAAATCTTTTTTTATAAATGAAAAATTAAAAAAAAAGGTTGATTTTTTCTTTCATTTCTTATAAAACTACAAATACAAAAATTAAATTCATTATTGCATCGCTTAAAAATGAAATTAATAATTTAAATAAAATATTGACTTTTTAGGACATTTTTAAACAAGTCAGATATCAAAATTTTATTATATGTAGTCTTTTAGAAAAAATCAATTTTTAATTAAATTATTTGATATTATTTGATTCAACCAAACTGAAACTTCCAATCTTTGACCTTTATGAGACAAAAATTACTAAAAAAAATCTAAACGAAAAAAAGAGCTGTTATATTTTAAAAGCTGCTTAGAGATATTACAGTAATATTACTTGAGTCCTTTTCTTTTAAATTTAAGCATGTCATGTGGTTCCATTTATTTCACAAATTTCATCAAACTGCATGGTATCATGATTGTAGAAAAAAAGAATACGTATATAGAACTTTATTATTTCCATAAATGTAATTTTTATTCATTAATTTTAAAAATTGATAAATTTACTCAGCATATAGTAAATAATGTAATATTGAGCAGGCTTTACAAATTAAAAATACTTTAACATGGGTGATTTGGTATTGTCAACGTGAAATTTTGGATTAAAATAATACCTTAAATCATATTGATTGAAAAAGAAACGGGGAAGAATGCGAAAAAAAAAGATAATTTCAAAAAATTTCCCAGCAATAAAATTGAATTAAAAAAATATATTTTAAATTTTTCATAAAATTTGCGAATTTATTGAATAATAATTTTTTCTTTAACTACTGCACTTAGAATGTATAATTTTTACTTTTTTAAGATTTTTACCCGCTTTGATTTTTTCAAATATTCAAATTTTTGGGAGCATTTAATCTCAAAAATTCATAAATTGAGCTGGCTTTAAAAAATTAAACATACTTTAGCACTGATACTATAGTACGAAAAATGAATTGATGCCGCATTTACAAACAAGGAAATATGGTACCAAAATTATTATTTTAAGAAATTAAGTTTAAGCTAAACTTTATTTCAGGAATAAAATAATATTATTTTAAACATTGTTTCGACGAAAATGACACCTTGTAAAAACGAACCTGAGATTCAGCTTATTTCTAAGAGTATTGGGCAAAGGTTTGTGGTACAAAAAATTAAAATAATTTCAAATAATTGTTTTTGTTTGAAAAAAAATAAAGGATTTTTTATAATAATTCCTTAAAATTTCTTCCGCTTTTAACGAGAGATTGTCGTGTTTTTGAAAGCGCGCTCTATTTTTGCGTAAATCCGTTCAATAAAATAAAAATTTATTAATTTCCGTCTTCAATCATTTAATTAAAAAACAATCTTTTCCAAAAGATTATTCTTTACCTTACTAGCATAAAAAGATGATACTGAGTCAAGCAAAACTTAATAATTGCCATTCTATCAATTTTTTTTAATTCTTTATTTCAAAAGATTTTATAAACACTCTCCAAGCTTGACTAATTAACCGGTTGGTAAAAAACAACAGTTCGATGGTTCCATTTGACATCCAGACCATTTAATTCTCCTTAAATTTTTTTTACTACTACTTTTCTAAAATATATCTTTCGCTGGCTGTTCAGCGTTTCCAATTCAACTTTTATTTGAATATTATTCAACATTAGGCTCATCAACTATAAATTCAAATTCAAAATTTTTTAAGCATCCTTCAATATTTAATAGTTTTAGCATTCAAGTTGAGTATTTTTTATTTTTTCTTTCTCTTTTTCTGATAAAGAAATTGCATCAATTAAACTTCTTGCTCATCGTTCTTTGGTAACGATCCGACTAATGAATGGAACAAAATCTAGACTTATGCGTCGAAATCTTTATACTAATTGGAAAAAATATTAATTTTCAACAAAACTTAACGCAATATTTTTTTTTAAAAAAAATTTATAAAATTGCACCAAAATAAATATAGCATTATTTAATGGATGAATAATTTTCGAGAATCGTATATGAATAAAATTATTTATATTAAATGTTTGTTAATTTTCTCAATTAATTAATTTTAGGAAAATATTTATTAATTGTAAAAGCCATCTTTTATCAGGTATTTTCGATTAAAATTATAAGTTTAGGAGCAAAGTTAAAAGTCTAGGCATGTAATCATATTCCTAATTTTTGATAATATCCAGCTTACGATAAACATAACTTATGTTGCACCCTATTTCTTGTAATTGCCTTAGACATTTAGCTTTTGGAAGATTTTAGCATTTTTTCACGAAGTTGTTCTTTTTTTCCTGCAAAATTAGTAAATTTATAAAAAAAGTCAAGAAGGAAATTTTATTTTATTTAATCCTTCTTAAATTCCCAAAATTAGTCAATTTATCACACTTTCAATGTCAGCTCTCTCTATTTTGCAGTTCCGTTATAACATTTTTCAAATAAAAAATTGGTTCAGAAGCTGAAAATCTTAAGAGTGACACGGTAAAATATTAATTTTTTTTTAAATAAGTCAATTAAAAAAATGACAAATAAATTTATTTAAAATTAAAAAAGAAATGGATCAGAAAGTTTTCAATGGAACTTGATCCGATATTTCTCAATATTTAATATTAAGAAAGTAAGAATAATGGTAGAGATTTATTATTAGACCAGCATACAAAAAAGCAAGCCTTGTTTTTAAATTTTTTTCTATAAATTTATTTATATTTGTTATCTATTATGAAATTTATACTGAATTTTTAATTTTTGTATAAAAATGCTTGTTTTCAGATTTCTCATTTTTATTCGATCAAAAAGTTTCATTTGTTTATGTTTAATAACATATTAGTTTATTTAAAATTAGTTAAAAAATCGATTAAGGCTGCATCACTGTTGTTTAACTAAAAAAAAATCGATCAGAAAAAACAACAAAATTAAATTTTTTCAAATTGACTAGAATTTTCAAAAAAATAAATTGAAAAGCAATTAATTTATTCTTTAATTTTTTATCAACTAATTGATTATCAAGTTTATTTTCCCACTATAATAAATTAAGCTGTAGCAAATCGATAAAAAGTTTAATCAAAATTTTCGATAAAATTAGGCGAAATTCATTGGAAAAAATAATTTGAAAATGTTCAAAAAAGCGTCAATAATTGATCATACACTGGTTCCCTAGTTCTGTTTATCTTATTAATAATTAAGCTTATTGATTAGTTTGTTTAATAATTAAATTTTAATTACTAGATACATGATTAATTTTCTAGTACTTGCAAAATAAACCATGGCAAAAAGTTAATATATAAAATTTTAAGACATAATACGAAATATTATAATGAATAAAAAATTTAAATTATAAAAATTTAGTCATTAATTAATTTCATAATTTGAAAAGATGAATAGCATTGAAAAAAAGGTCGCCTTAAGTCCAAATTCCAAGCTGACACCTCAGCCTCACCACCAGGCTAGAAAACCATCGGTTCATTCGCCCAAAATAGAAATGGGACATCGAATTGAGCATCAGTTTTTCAGCCGGATGCCGGATGTGAACTCGGTTGAAAGCGATTTAATGAAGTTGTTGAACGAATTTAGTGACACAAGACTAAAAAAATATGGTGAAATTTTAAAATTTAAAATTTTAATTTTAATTGAACAATTTAAAAGGAACTAATGATATACACGAAAAATTGTTCAAAAAAATGGACTCGATCCGAGACAAACAAGAAAATATAGCCAAAAATCATTTCGAACGTGACGAACGCTTATCTGAATCAAAGTTGACTTTAATTTTTTAGTTAAAAAATAAAATTAAGCAATTATATTCATAACAAGAATTGAGGGTGAGGACAAAAAAGCTCAATCAATGAGAGATCTAGAGGAATTGACCAGACAAGTAATTAAGCATTAAAAATTTAAAGTATTTAATTTTATATTTTCTAGCTGGAGGAACTCAACAATTCAATGTAAATTTTTGATTTTTTCCTATCAATTATATAAAGGATTTTTTTCAAAAAGTCATGAACTGCATGAATTTCACTTCGATTAATTTCTTTGGAAAAATTATTATAAATAAATAAAATTAACTCACTCAAGTATAGAAAAATAAAACATTATTGTTGAATTAAAATTGAAATAAAATTGATTATATTTACTTTGGTTTTCTTTTTAAAATTTATTATTTTTTTGAGAAAATGATTAAAAACAGAATCCGACGCAGTATAACCATTAAAACGGTTATTAAAATTTAAATCTTTTAATTTAAATTAAAATTTTGGTCTTTTTCTAGAGTCCAAATATGTGGCAGTACAAGGAAAATTTATCGTATCCTAATGAAAATTTAAAGAATTCAATTGAAAAAGAATCATGGTACAAGTCAAATGGATCACGTATTAGTATCAAACAAATTTTGTCCGAAACAAATTTATGCTTTGACATACCTTGTTATCTTTTGTAAGTTTTAAAATTCTTTATTCCAAAAATCGTTTAATATTTCGTTACTGTGGCACATAATTAATACTCACTTAATGTCAGAATCTAAATATTTTTATCTTCTGAATTACATTACATAATTTTCCAATTATTTCTTTTAAAATTTTAACAAGGCGTTCATTTCTCAAAATTAAATAATATACAGAAAGTTTTTTGTGTGCATTTATGTATCATTATCACATAATTATCCATAGATTTAATCCAACCCCACCGGGTTAAAATTTTAAAATAAAATAGTAATTATTCTGCTAAATGTATTAATGTAGTAAATTTAATTATGCATTTAGAAGACATAGTAATTTAATATGCAGCATGAAAACTCAAGTTTGGTAAATTTAAAATTTTTAACCAAAAAATTGAGAAATTATGAAGTTGCATATCAAATGATAATGCTAAATTTGACTTTTTATTAGCAACCTTGAAATTGATAAAAATATATCAAATCATCAAATTACAGAAGAGGAAAGAAAATATGCTTTATATGAATAATATCGAAGTCTGCAATAACTCTTACTCAATTAAGATTTTAAAAATAATCATGTATGCTGATTTTAAATTAACAGACAAAATCATCATTACTATGAAAAAATTAATTTTTGAATTTATTTTAAATTTTATTAGCTTTAAATTTTTTAACTCTTTCATATTTATATTATCAGTTTCAAATTATACTGAATTCTAAATTTAACACCTACCTTAGCGACACTACAGCTAGTCTTTCTCCGCAGGTCTCCTACTGTAGCTTATTATTATTACTGAAATAATTAAGCCTTTTTCTTAATAGAGTCTTGAACTAGAATATATTTAAAATTTTTTAAATCGTAAAATGTACCATTGATGAAAAAAATAGCAAAGGAACTGAAATACTTAGACTGAAATATATAATATTTATTTATTTACCTGATGCAGAAAAAAGCAATACTTTGAATTTAATTTTTTGATTTTCAATTTACCTCTAATTCTTCTTGAACAAAAAATGAGAATTTTTTCTTTGGCCCCTTTGCTTTGAAACAAATCAAACATTACATTCATACTAACATATCGGGCCGATAATAAATATGAGATTATACATTTGATGAGAATATTTTTTTTGCTTATTATTCCCGACTCATACACATTTTGGTGATCTCTAAATAAAATCATAAATGTGTTCCTTTCATTCTAAGTCAAGCAAACGTAGTCTTTTAATCTTGATGCATTGACTCATTTATTCGGAAGTTAATTAGCGTGATCATATTATATTTCTTTTCACAGACTTTTTAAAATAAATTTTAATTGACATATTTAATTTTTTCATCATAATTCTAAATAAAATTTATTTAAAAATATATTGTTTTTAAATTTTATTAGTATTTTTAAAATGAAGTCATTTATGATAGTTTTGATATATGAATTTCAGATGGGAATGATCGGTTGTAAATAGGGTGGATTCCATCTTTCACTTGACTCCCTAATACCGATAATTAAAACTTATTATTTTTCGTAATTTAACTAAAAATTACCATATTTTAAATATTTAAAAAAAATTAAATTAGATTAGATTTAAAAATAGTAATGATTATATTACATTAGTAAAAAATCAAAATCAAAAATCAAAAAAAAATAAATTCTGATTAAGTGATTCACTTAAATCTTAAAATTAAATAATTTCGATTTATAGGTTAAGTCAATCTTAAATATTTCGATAAAAATGAACTTAATGAAAAAAAATTCAACTTTTTTATTTTATACTTTATTCTAATTTAAATTAATGTTCGATTTAATAAATTCATTTTAAAAGAAATTCATGGATAATGTTTTTTAATGATGCAGCCGAAATAACACACAAATTAGATTCAGTGCTAACAAAAAATCCAAAAAATTCAGCCTATGTAAACAAATCACTGGAACAAAATTTGGCCAGATTGGAAAATAAACTAAAGGATTTTCAGAGCATTTTTGAATATTATTTGGCAAGTACTAATAAATACTCCAGGCAAGAGACAAGTAATTTTTTTCTTTATAAATAATTTCATAAATTTTTACTATTTCTTGAAGTGAAAGTAAAAAAAAGCACTTTGAAAACAGTTGAAAACTTAAAATTCATACCGGTTAATTTGCATTTGGAACAATTTCTAGTTGAAACCAATCAATCTCATGTATTTGATAATAACAATCTAAAAGAATTAGCTTGTTATGACTTTACCAGTGTAGGGGCATTCACTACTGTTCACACATGTAAATCAGCCTATTTCAAGTCAATTGAGGCCTTGATTTACAATGACAGACCATTTGATTTTGATGAACCCGATCAATTGAACAAAACAAAACTAATCGATAGCGAAATTTTCCTGGTATTCTACTCTTTAAAAATTTTATCTACTCTAGGTGTTCAATTAATAGAACTCAAAGATCACACATTTCACAAAAAATCCGAAAAGTTACTTAAAGAAATAAAAATTTTAAAATCAAATATTGAAAATATACACGAAATTATTATTGACAGTTTTAGTCACTATGCGAACAAATATGCCGAATTAGCCAAAGTAGACTTGAAACAAATTTTTTTCAACCTTAAGGAGAAGTTAAATTATTACAAAACCAAATTTAAAGCTTTTTGTATCGAACTTGACACATTGGTTGCAAACAACGAATATTACCGATTTGATGATTTACTTTGCCAAATAATGGTCACTCTTGTTGAATTTTATGTAAGCAAAGTTAAATTAAAATAAAAAAAAAAATTCTATTAAAATTTGTAGAATTCGATCATGACAGATGCGATGACAGATAAATTCAGTTTTATAAATCAATGTGCCACTTTTTCTCAAGCAGTAATTTTTTTTCTAGATTATATAAATTTAATTTTTTAATAAATAATTTTTCTAGATGACAACCATTGTCAGTACTATAGATCTGAAATACAATAAAAATCCGAACTACACCGATCTCTACATAAAAAATCTCTTAGAATTTCATCGAAAAAATGGTATACTTATTCAACTAGAGAGCATGCTAAGTTGTTTTTCAAACGAATATGCTATGATCTATGAGCATCATCAAGCTTTACAGAATTTTAACCAAGTTTTCGTTCATCTACCTACAAACTATGTATCTTTGGTTCAATCAACAAGTGACTACTTCAACATAAATATAGAAAAGTAATTAAATGTGACCAGTTGGTCAAAAGTGGCCAGTAGATAAAGTTTTTGTGTGCAAAAATTATTCAAATTTAAAAAAATTTTAAATGAATTGAATGTTTTTTAAAAATTTTACATATTAAAAAAATACGAAATCATCAAGAAAAAAATAAATAAAAATAATTCCTTTAATATGATGATGCTTTGTTGAAAGAAGGAAATTAATTTAACCTCAAAAATTTAAGATTAAATATGGCTGTAGGGGCATAAAACTGTTTTATTTAATTTGGAGAGGTAAAATTAAAATTAAAATATTTAAAACAGCATCTAAATAAAGAAATTTAAATTTTACTGTTTCCCAGCAAAATTAAGTAAAATTTTTTTATGCTCTGTGTCAAATTGGACGTAATAAATTAAAAATTTCAAATATTAACTTTTTATTTTTCTTAATTTTCTCGAACTTTATTATTTAGTTTGATATTTTTTAATTTAGAATCTATCTATACCTATCTATAAAAGTGTTTTAACGTGTCTTTAAAAAAAAACATACAACTATTTTTTTTTGTATATTTATAATTTATTTTGTAAGTGTTTTGCCAGTAAAAAAGATAACTTTTTAAATATAACGAAAAAAAAAACTCCGTCAATGCCACCACTTCTCAATTTGCCAACTTTGCTAATTATGGCTCATCTTTAAAAAATGAAACCTGGCATTGGAACAGTGATTATCTTCCTATGAGAACGTGTTATTACTCACGAGTCAAGGGTACTTAAAATGATTTTTAAATAAAAAATTCGATTATAAGCAGCAATGCTTCTGCAAGCTAGCCAAATACAGTATGTTGCAAAAATTTAAAAATTAATTATCTTATTTATCTTAAATTGATTATTTGTTGTATTTTACGAAAAATTGAGTGCAAAGGAAAAAAAATAAAAACACTAATTTGTGTTGATCTACAAGGGGTTAGACTTGTCGTAGAAAAACTATACCTTAAACTTTTGTTCAGCTTCACAAAAAAAAATTAAAAATTAAGAAAAAATTTTAAGCATATTTTTTGGCCACTTTTTAATCATCATTACTTAAATTAACATTTTTACCAAAAGAGATGGCTTTCATGTGTACATGTACTCTGCTGCTGATTCAAAACCAATAAGAGTTTATCCAATTTTGGTAAATGTTGGAATAAACGAAGCATCTGTCACTTCAAATTTGTAAATAATTTTTTAAATATTTTAAATATTAATTTTAAAATAAATTTCATAAAGATTAGGGAATAATTATTTACAAAAATTTGTAAATTCACAGTCTGTATCTAAGCTAAGCAAATATTTCCAGCATGCCAGATCAGATTTAAAAGGTACCTTTGTTCAAAGTTTTTTTTTAATTTTAACTCAAATTTTAAAGATAACGAAAGAATATTAGAAAATATTTTGTATCAATTGAGCACGAAGAAATCTCTCTATGAAGATTCTCGTCCCGTGGAGTTATTACACAAGGTAGCCGAGGTTACTCGTTTAATGAACGGTTTTAGAGTTACAAATTGTAAAAGTGGAAAAGATCGCACAGGAGTTGGAGTTTCTTTGGAACAATGTCTTTTGCTCGTTAGAAATCACAATTTAGAAAGTTCAATGACCCAACATGTTCTTGACGACTTTAGAAGGTTAATTTTGCAAAGATTTCTATATAAAAATAATTTTATTTTATCTAGGAATGGAACACGAATGGATATTTTAAAGAAAAATGTTGGTAATGCTAAGTATGCGTTTAGTAAGATACGATATTTTTTACTTCCACAGATGTATCGCCCACCAATTGAACTATGCGATGATTTAGACACATAAGTCAATTTTTATTGATAAATTATATTTCATGAGTTTTATTTTTAATTTAAATACTTTTAATTTTTTGTTTTAAAATTAAGTTATTTATTAAAAATAAAGGTTTTTTTTTGATTTTTTATTGTTATTGTCTCAACAAGCTTCCAAGAGTAAAAAAATTGTTAGTTAACTTAATTATCTTTTTAGAAAATTTTTATCTGGGTTCCTACTAGAATTCATTGATTGAATGTCTTTTATTAATTCATTGTTAAATAAAATTTAGAACTAATAAATAATAATTTAATTGCTATTTAATAAAAGAAAAGGATCATTAGTTAATTTTATTTTTGATAATTCAATTTAAGAAGAAAAAAAACGTTTTAAAATATAATTTTTGGGTTTTGACTAAAAATGACAACATTTTTTGATTTTTTTGTATAGTTTTATTTAAATTTCTATTGTAAAATCCATTTTTTATGAATAAAAAATTAAATATAATACAAAGATATATAAGTTAAAGTTTTAAGTTTAATACTTAACAATTGGTGAATAAAACTAACTAAAAAGTATCTGTAGATTTTGTAAATTTATTTTTCAACTATAATCTGTTGTTTTCTTTAAAAAAAATTTAAAAATAAGCTACAAGCTGGAAGCTTTTTTTCCTAGTACCTTATGTATTGTTTTAAAAAAAATCTCAGAATCACGAGTTAAAGAAACTTGATGAAGCAACCAGATCAAATGACCAAATGACACAAAAAAAAATTTAAAAGCGAGTCCGCGATTCTAAAATGAGAACCAGGGTAAAAGTTATACTCAAAGTAGAAAAAAATCAAAAGTCGAATCCAAAAATGTTGTCTAACAGTTCAACGAACTTGATTTTATTTGTATCTTCACTTAAGATTCATTAAAATTTTAATATTTCTAAGCTATTTTTAAAAATATTTTTTTGAAAGATATCAATTTCCAATTATTTTGGGACAATAATAAAATATTTGTCAAATCGTTTTATTTGCCAAATTTGCAAAATATTTTTAGAAAATTTTAATTTCATTTGAAATGAAAAATGAAACTTATTAAAAAATTTGTTTGAGCTGTTAAACACACAAAAATACAAAAAAAAATCAAATTTATCAAATTTTCAAATAGAATTCAAAAATAAGATATGCAGCAAAAAGAAGTAAAATTCAAATCAACACTAGAAAGGCCAAATTTTTTAATTAAAATCAAAAAAAATTTTTGAAACTAAGTTAACAAATTTTCTTTTTTTTATCATGAACTTTTTTTTAAAAAATATGTTATTTCAAGCAAGGGTATGAAAGGAAGGACTTAGTTCCATTCCAAGCAACCTGGGATAATTTAAAATAAAGCTTTATTTAAGTTGCATTTTTAAGAAATTGCTTAAATTAAACAAAATTTCACAACACCAATTCTAATTTTAAAGCTATCTCTATTTTGTTATTTTTTATTGTACAATCAAGTCGCTTCACACAACTAAAAATTAAAGCTAAACCAGAAAAAAATTATCTTTGATAAATTTTATTTTTAAATCAAATAAATAAGCCGGTTAAATTAGAGAAGGAAAAAAAAAAAGACTGATATCATGCTGACGAGTAGTTAATTCCTATAAAATAATTTTAATCAAAAATTCGGGACAAAAAATTTTAATCATACTAAATTTAATAAAATTAAAAATAAATAACAATCGACAATTTTAGAAAAGGAAAAAAAAACCTTTCTACGAAAAAGCATCAACGATCCACTTAATCGACCGCAAAAAAGCCATTTCACAATTTAATTTTGGTCGAGTCGTGAACCACGGTCATTTCCATGTCCTCATCTTCCATCGGTATGTTCAGCAAACTTTGATTATCCAATTTTTTAAAAGTGTTCACTTCTTTACCAACAAACAATTGACCAATTCGACTTGATTTAATGCTCTCTAAAATACTTCCAGTAGGCTCAAAGCCATCGATGCCTTTGTGAATTGAAAATTGTGAGTCACTCAGTGCTCCCGAGTGCAAGTACTTGAGATAATCTTGGTTCTTTAGGGAGCCATAGGTTGGCTTTTTGTAAAATTTAAGCATCAGCGAAGAACAAACTACACTTATGGAACTCAGGGCCATGGCAACTGAGGCCATCCACGGCTTTAGATTAAGACCTAGTGGCAAAAAAATACCCGCAGCTATCGGTATGCCGATTAGATTGTAAATGCTGGCAAAAAAAAAATTAAGCCTAATTCTTTTCACTGTTTTCTTGGACAAGTCAATGGCTCCGATGACATCTATTAGATCGTTTCGGATCAAAACTATATGCGCCGCTTCCACAGCCACATCGGTGCCTGTGCCAATTGCGATGCCAATGTCGGCTTTAGCTAGAGCTGGCGAGTCGTTTATTCCGTCGCCGACCATGGCCACTTTTTTTCCAGTCGACTTTTGCAGTTCTTCTATCTTGCGCGCTTTCTGCGATGGCAAAACTTCAGCAAACACTTTTCTTATTCCAACTTGTTTGGCAATATTTTCGGCAGTCCGCTTGTTATCACCAGTTAGAAGATAGACCTCAAGGCCCATTTTGTACAAATTGTACACTGCCAAATGCGCTTCTTCTTTCACTCGGTCAGCTATGGCGATCATGCCAACAATATTGCTGTTCACAGCGCACAAAATACACGTGTTGCCTTTGCTCTCATACTTTTCCATTTCACTTTCAATCAAGCTGTCTATTTCGATGAAATTTCTCTTCATCCATTCCCTATTTCCGATCAGCACCTCATAGTTCCAGCATCCATCACTCAATTTCTCCACACTTTTCAACTTGTTCTCATGTTGACTTGTTTTAACAAGCTTGTGCAAGTCTTCGTATTCAGCAATGCGGTAAACTAGTTCGCCATCGAGCAAATTGTCCGGTTTGTACAGCACACGCGTTTTCAATCCACATCCTGGCACTGGCAAAAAATTGACACATCTACTAAAAGTTTCACTCTTCAAAGCTTTTGAACAAAATTTGACCACTGCTTTGGCCAACGAATGCTCGGATATGTTCTCGGCACTGGCCATCAAATTCAAAAAAACCCTGCTTGACATCACATCTTCGCTGACAAACTTTAAATACTTGACCACACTTGGCACGCCCTGGGTGATTGTGCCAGTCTTGTCGAACACTATTGTTTTCACCTTGTAGGCTGTTTCCAGGGGCTCACCGCCTTTTATCAAGATGCCATTGGTGGCACCGGTCCCAGTGCCCACCATGACCGCAGTGGGGGTGGCCAGACCGAGAGCGCACGGACAGGACACGCACAGCACAGTGATGGCAAACTGAAAGGCCAATTCAATGGTCATTTCCGCATTGGACACGTCTTGGTCGTCCTCGCGCTGATAAGGCGAGTAGAATTTGATCAAGTCGAAGCGGATCCAGCCAACAATGCACCAAATGACCAGAGTCAGCACAGAGACCAGACACACGACAGGCACAAAAAAGCCGGCTATGCGGTCAGCAAGCTGCTGAATGGGCGCCTTGGACGTTTGGGCTTCTTCGACCAGGCGCACTATTTGGCTCAGGGCCGTGTCTTTGCCCACATGGGTGGCTTCGACAATCAGCGAGCCGTTCTGGTTGATTGTTCCGCCGATGACTATGCAGCCGGCCTTTTTTTTCACCGGCATCGACTCACCGGTTATTATGGACTCGTCCACTACGGACTCGCCCAGCTTTACCTTGCCGTCAACGGGAATTTTTCCACCAGGCGTTACCTTGATCAAATCGCCGCGTTTTATCAAATTGGCATCTATTGTCTCTTCCTTGAGTATGGTGCCGTCGCTGTCCAGACAAACCAGGCAGCCTTCTAAGGCTTGAAGAGAGAGCAGCTTGGAGAGGGCGTCAGATGTCTTGCCTTTGGCCACATGCTCAAGCCAGCGACCCAGCGACACAAAAATCATGAGCATTGGCGGTGTGTCAAAAAAAGTGGTCGGACTGAATGAATGTTTGGCGGCCATGGCCACCACCAGCACAATAAGACTGTAAGCGTAGGCAATAGTAGTGGCCAGTGCGATCAGCACGTCCATGTTGGTTGTGCGCTCACGCAGAGCCACGTAAGCATGCTGGTAAAAGTATCGACCACCGAATACTTGCACTGGTGTACAGAACAAAAACATGAGCAAATTTTCCAAGTTTAGACCTGGAATTATCATGAAATGTTTGTGCATTTGAGCGTGGGAATCAAAGTGCTGGCTGGTGTTTGTATGATTGGCGCTGGTAGATGGTGCATGGTACAAAGAGGGAATCAGGTACATGAAAATGAACATGGCAATCATTGATGGTGTGCCGAACATTACCGACAGGATGAACGAGTTGCGCCACTGGCTTATGGCTTTTTTGTGACTGACAGCCATCAGAGATGTTTTTGAGTCGGTGGTGATCAATTGGGCCTTGAAGCCGAGCTCTTCTATCCGCTTCATGATGTCTCTGGTGCCCAGGACATTTTTGTCAAATTTAAAAGTGCCACGACTGGTCATCAAAGTCACACTGACTTCTTTCATGCCTTTTAGTCGTTTGCATTCTCGTTCCAGCTTGTAAACGCATGACGAACATGTCATGCCCTCAATGTGAAGATCCACAGTCTCTGTTTGGTTCTCTTCGCTGAGTTTGGTGTCTATTAGACGAGCTCCAAAGCCCAGCGATTGAATTAAAGTGACTATTTGGGAAGGAATTAGGTACTCTGGGTTGTATTTGATCTCGGCTTTTTCTCCCAATAAAGCTATTTGGACGTCCCCAATGCCTTCTTCTTTGAGCAAAAAGTCCTGTATTTTGTTTATGCAGCCCACTGATGAGAGGCCAGCCACGTTTATGAAACATGTTTCCAATTCGTTTGATCCAGACATGTTGGAGAACAAAATTTTTTTATTTTTTTTTCATAATACGAATCTAAATTTAATTTTTTGAAGTTCAAATTTTAAAACTAGATAAGTGAAATTTTTTTTTTATTTGAAGATGAAAAAAATGCCAAGGTATTTATAGCAACCAAAAAAGTGGAGTCAGGCAAAAAAAACACCATTTGCTTAGCTTTAGCCAGTGGTTGTTTATCATTGGTAGTCGGGTTCGAAATAACCTTGTATAAGAATTACCAAGCACTTTTGGCAGCAAAAATGTGATTAAGTTTTGGAAAAAAATTTTTTTTTTAATTGTGTCGAAAATTATGATAAATTTCGGTCTCAATTCAAATTTACTTAGTTTGCATTTCTAAATCCATAGTCTTCGAAATTGACTTTTTGTTAAATTAAAAATTAAAATGGATCAAATGTAAATATCAGATTTTGTGAGAAATTTAAGATAAAGAATTTTGTTTTCTTTGTTAAAAAAAAAAGTTGAAAACTGCCAAATCATGCTCCTATTTTAAATTAATTATTAGATTAAATGCCTAAATTATGAAAAGAGCTGAGTGCTTTTTTATTTAAAAAAAGGTATTTGAAAAACTGGAAATTTTATTACTCACTATCAAAGCTATTTATTTTTAAATAAAAACTCGTTCAAAAAAAATTAAAATAATTAATAAAATAAAATCCATTATTATACATTTATCCAGAATATCTCTAAAAAGAAAAAATACTAATACTTTACTGCAAATGAAACAAACATTCTAAAATTTTAGGTAAAAAAATTTAAATTGCTGATGATTTATTTTAATTAAGATGTAAATATCTAAAATAAAGTTTGGTAATTAAAGCACTTGAATTTCGGTTTAAGCTTTAAAAAATGATAAAAAAAAAATAAAACAATAAAAATTAAGGTTCTTTTTAAAATTAAAATTTGTATTAATCAAACCGGTATTGAATTAAAAAAGATAATTTTGCTAAAACCAATTTAAAGTCACTCATTTAAAGCTTTTTTTAGTCAGTCTTTGACTCGGAATCTTTTTAAAGCTCCCGAATCGTAAATTAATATTTCGAATACAAAATTAGTTGTATTGATGCCTTAGTAAAAAAATTGTTTGCAGTAATAAGATTTTTGCTAGTTCGTAGCTAACTATTTAATTTTGCTGTATTAAGAATATTTGATCAGATATTTGTGAGAAAATAGTGAAAATAAGACCTTTTTAAATTAATTGAGTACTAGCTGATTAAAAAAGGTCATCGATTGGAAATATTATTTGGTTTATAAGTTGTTGACCACTAAATTTTTTAATTTAAATTTTAAAAAAGTCTTTAGTCAAACTTAAGATCTAGGTCATTTTCTTTTCTTGAATAAATAGCTTAGAATTTTAAAAAAGAATTTAAAAAGTTTTAAAAAATCAAAATAATTTTGATACAAATCTAATTCAAAAATTATAAGAAGTAATTATTCAATGGCATTTTTCCGCGTGTAAAGAAAAAAGATTGATTAATTTTTTTTTATCATGCAAAAATTAATTCTTAGATAGTATTTTTTTTTTAATGAAGGCCACCGTCATAATTTTGTTAACAACTTTTTTATCGATTTAATTCTTTAATTTAAATCTATACTTTTAAATAATTCGAATCAAAAGAGTTGGTGTCTACTGAATTAAAATAAAAAAAATGAAACTTAAAAGCTTTAGCAATTATATTTTTTTGATGCTTTTAATTAAATAAAAAATTAAACTAAAATTTTTATAATTAGTCTAAATAATTGATAAAAAATCAGCTAAAAATTTTTAAAATTTAAATGTAATTTTTTTTAATTATCAATTATGATTTCTAAAAAGTATAATTTTCATTTATATTGGGAATAAATTAAGGACTGTATTGTGACTGATTCTAAAAGATTAAAATAATTATTACAAGCATTAATAATGTGTAAAGTAACTCAACAAAAATGCTTTTAATTAATTTTAAAAGTGAATTGTTAGTCTTGTTGCCAAAAAACGAAAGATAGAGCTAAATTAAACTAACTACGAGCCAATGCTAAGTTTTTTGAATTCATGAATTTAGAGTAAAAGATAAAAAAAAATTAAATTTTTATTAAATTTAAACATGTTTTAAAAAAAATTAAATTTTTATTAAAAACGACTAATAGTTTTAAAAAATGATAAGTTTTTTTTCTAAAAAATTCAAGCTCTATTAAAAATCATCTTTTTTTTAAACATATAAATAAGAATGACTGTTGTTACAAAAATTAATAAGGCAAATATTCCTAAGAAAATTGGCACAAGGTATTTCAAATCGAATTCATCACCTGAATTAGTATTCGAAATTTCTTTTCTTGAATTAGTTTTAGTTATTCTGGTGGTTGTTGCTGCTTTGCTTTCAAATTTAGTTTTTGAATTAGGAATACTAATTTTTGTTGAAATCAAGGTAAAATCAGATTTTGATAGAAGCTCATTGAAACTTTGATAATTTGTATTTTTAATGTCAGTTAATGTTTTTGCAGTGGTAAAACCACTATTTATTTCTGAAAAAGTGGATGTTGGATCATCTTCATATTTTGGTGAAGTTTCATCATTTGTTTTAAAACTATTGAAGCTATGATCCAAATTAAGTAATTGAATTGATAAATCAGGAGACACAGATAATTTGGTTGTCTCAGTATATTTACTATTAACCAGATCCGAAATCGAATTTTCGGAATCGGAAGTTGCTTCACTAGATTTTAGATTGGAACTTTGGAATTCGGTATTATGAAAACTTTGTGTAAATGCTTTTGAACTTGGTGGATTTTCGCTTGAGAAATCATTCCCAGAAAGCGGACGATGTATATACATATTGAATAAATCTTGAGTTATACATCTATCACCTAAACACTGAATATACATATAAATTTGTTAAAAATTAATTTTCCTGCTTCTTACTATTCCTGTTTGGTTTTCAAGTTGACACTCCATTCCGGGTGGCAAAAATGTCAAAAATGAATTAGTTGGCAAAACTTTGTCTTGATAACAATCTCCCCAAAAAAAAACACATTCCTTTAAGTTCAATAAAAAAAAGTTTGAAAAAATTAAAAATAATCTACTTGAGAGTTATTCATTTGCAGCTGAACTTTTTTATCAATTGATGGCGAGATTAAATCAAATTTTTGACAAAAGTCCTTTTTTGTTAAAGTTAAATAATCATTTGCTTGCAATGCGTAATCAGATTCAAAATAATTGTTACAGTAATTAGCTCTTAATTATTTAATATGATCATAAATAAAAAAAATTAAATAAGAATCTTTACTTAAAAAAATTTTCTATCTGGTTTAAATATCTTTTTTTAACGACAGTTGAAATACTAGAAGAATTTGTAAAAAAGTAAAAATTGTATGATAATATTGTGTCGCTAAAAAATAAATTTTTAGTTTTTTTGTTAAAATTTTATTCTCTAAAATCTTGAATGTGATTCAAAATTCTCTTTTTTTAGTTCTTAAAAAAAAATTCATTTTTAAATTTTGACTTACGAATTTTCCTTTAAGACCAATTTCAAAATTTCAAATGCAATTGTATAAACTCTTGATTCAAAATGAAGTAATGTTGATTTAATAACCGGTTCAATATCACCAAAAGAAATAGAATTTTTATCTAAAATACATGATCTTTGTCTATCACACATTCGAAATGAATCTATGAAATTTTTGATTAATTTAATTTCATAAAAAAATTAACAGATCACTTGATAAATCAATGCTAATTGTGGAGTTTTTTCTGTTAAAAAATATTAAGTAATAAAAGTTTTTTTTTGAAATTTTATTATACTTAATTGTATAAACTGCAATATTCCATTTGTTCTCTGAATTTTTATCGCTTTGGTAAAGACAAAATTCATCCAAACTTTTAAAAGTCTCATTTTGGTTTAAAACATGAATATGAGTGACATATGAATAAGTATCAAATAGAATCTGTTTGCTAATTTGATTGGTAAAAAAATCTCCTACCTTAACAAAATTATTATATTAAAAAAGGATAATTTAAGAAAAATATACAGCAAATGAATATGTTGAGATTACAAAGGATTTTAAGAGTTCGAAACTATTTTTTGTTTCTTTCAAGTTGAAAACTTCATAAAATTCATCAGCCAGGCTTTTTTGTACAAAAATTCCCAGTTTAAAATGAAAATCATCTACACAAATAGTCTTTGACACAAAAAAAACTAAAAAACCCAATATTACATAATTTTTGAAAAAATATTCGGACTTTTTTGATTTTAACATTTTAATTTTAATTCATAATGTCAAGACATCATAATTTAACAGCCAATTTTAATTAATTTAGAAATTAACCAGCCAATATTAAATATTTGAATAGTATAAGAAACTGCTCAATTTCATCATCAATAGTTTACTTTTATATTTATCCAATTGATAAATATTTATCTTTATTAATAGAATAATGTTTGATAGATCGTTGACAAACTAATTTTAAGGCTGGTTTTATCGTGTTGCTGAAATATTTGAACGAATTGTCATTTTAAAAATTTAAATAAAAGTCTTCTGAGAATTTTAGTTGTGAGGAAATTCAAGAATTATTAAATATAAGCTTTTGTGATATAAATATTTAAAAAGAATTTATTGATTTAGGATTTAGTTTTTGGATTTTTAAAATTAGAAATAATTTTTCAAAACTCGAAAAAAGTACGGCCATGTGATTTTCTCAAAAACTTTATTTTTTTTTAATTATTTTTTGCATTTTTTTTGAATATAAAATTATTTCATTTTTGTTGCTAAATAGTTAAATTTTAATTTATTTTTTTGAATTTTGACAATTAAAATTATAATATAGTCAAGCAAAAGCTATATGCTAAATGCACCACTGGTTTAGAGTTATGTAATAAAGCTTCACTTATTAAACAAAAAAAATTAAAAAATAATACTTAAAATTCCAAATATGGGTACATTAATTTTAAATTTTCTATCCACTCGACTCTTAGCTAATAAATATGCCAAATTGTTCGAGTTGATAAAAAAAAATGACGATCTACAAATTAATAATGAATTAACTTGTTTAAAAAATGAAAAAATGGAGCTAATTAACTTCCAAAATGAACAAGGAGTCACCTTACTCATGTTCGCAGTTTACACCGGTTTTTATTTGTTTTTAAAATTTCATTAAAAGAAAATTTAAAATTGGAACCTAAGGCAATGTCAAAATAATCAACAGCTTATTAGATAATGGTGCTAATGCAAAAATTAAAGACAAAGAAGGTTAACTTAATACTAAAATCTAAAAAAAATTAATTTTTTTGATAAATTTTAAAGGAAAAAATACACTATTTTACTTGGCAAATAACAAAGGTTCAAATAAGCAAGAAATATTGAAAATTCTTCTAAAAGAAAATTGTGATGTGAATGATACTGACCATAATTCGGCAACATGTTTAATAGAAGCTGCTAAATTGAATGATACAGGTTATTTTTAATCTATAATTTATTTATTTTTTAATTTTTAATTTTATTTTTTTAATTTTATTCTAATTTTTTCAGTATTTAGAGACAAATAGTAACTGAGATATTTTTTAATTTAAGAATTGGTCAAAGCGTTGCTAGATGAAGAAGCAGAAGTAGAAATTTTTGATATGCAAGGAGTTGGTGCACTTCATCGAGCCATTGACAATTGTAACATTGACATGGTAAAGTTGATACTGAGCAAAAAATGCACAATTAATCATACAGATAAAAATGGAATATCCGCTTTGCACATAGCAGCTATGCATAACGATATAGAATTACTCAAACTGCTGATTAATCGCGGAGGAAATTTAAATGCCAAAGATAATAAAATGAATACTCCTCTAACATTCGCCAGACACTTTAATTCTAAGGAAGCATTTTACTATTTAAAAAAATTTGGAGGTAAAGAATTCAAACAACGCAAATGAATTTTTTTTTTTTTGTTTAAATTTATTAAATAAATTATTGAGAAAAAAAGTCTTTTTTTTTCATTTTAATTTAAAAAGAATTTAGATTACGTCAAACGAATGTGCTCGATATTTATTAAACCTTATTTGTGAACTTTAAACATAATGTTTTTTTTTTTAAATAACTAGCTTTTTGGATATAAACTTGAGCTCAGGTAAAATATTTAAAAAAATGTAATCATAGCAGTTTATTTCATTAAAAAGTGCATAATTATTCTCAAAAACAATGAATTAATTTAAATTTTCGTATCCAACTTTTTTTGTATCTTGTTAAATAATCAATTTAAAATTTGATTAATCAACTTTGTATCTTAAAATATTTTAAATCAATCAAATTATCATTTAAATGAATAAAAGTGGCACTTTCAAGCTCGAATCTGCTAATAACGGAGAATTTCAATGAGTTCAATAGCATTTACTAAGTAAATAATTAATTGACAAAAAGAACATAGGGTTTTTAACCACACTGAGTGTGTCCTGAAAAACAACGCGAAACTAAAAAAAAATTTAAAAGACACAAATTTCTAGAAATCCTGGCACACTCAAGCTACAAATAATAATAATATTTAATCACAATAAAAAAAAGTTTAAATAATTTGCCAGACTCTGAATCTACGCAAGTAACTTAAATTTATATTTTTAAACAAAACAATTAAGAAATTTCTCATTTATCAAACATTTTCAATTAATTTTTGAAAATTGTACAACAGGAAGATTCAAATTAAACAAGACAATGGTCTGAAGGCAAATATAAAAAAAAGAAGTCCCCATTCATTGTTTTAGCTATTAAATGCATTTGAAAAGAGATTAGTAGATATTTTTAAAAAATGCTGAAAATATTTTTTTTGTTATTTATTCTCAATTATGTTCAAGAAAATATTTTTTAGATTTTTAAAATTGCAAGGTCTACAAGGATCTGGAGACCTAAATTTTTAAGATAGCTCTTCACAAATAGAACCATTCGAAAGCTGAAAAAGATCGGGTAAATTGTTTTTTTGTTGCATGATATATTTAAGAAGATTAATATTTTTAATGGCAACAAGACTCTTTAATGAGTCAAGTTGGATAGGGAATAGATTTGAATCGATAAGGTTAAGGTGCCAGGTAGACAAATTAAAAAATTTAAATATTCAAAATTTATTATAATCAATAATTTAAGTGGTGGTTGAAACCGTCAGTTATCAAATATGTAACAATTCGCTCAAGTACTATTTTATTATTTTAATCTTTTGAACGGTAGCTCGCTCCAAATTTTTCCAAAATAAAAATATAAAAAAAAAAAACAACATAAAATCAATTATTCACACATTATTGATAGTATCGACATTTGAAATTATGAATTTGAAATTATGAATGCAATCGTGACTTGCAATCGTTGATTTCATTTTGCTGAAAATAATTTTTCTGAAAAAAAAAAAGAAAAGAAAATTCGATTTTTTGCCAGTCTAATTTTTCTTTTTTTTTTTCTTTTTGGATCCACAATTATAATAAAAGGGGAAAATTTTAGTTTAAAAAATCGTTACAATTATGTTTATGATATTTTTGCTCATTCTTTTTTTCTAGCTTTCAAAACATTATAATATGCAGATAATTCCGAACTCTAATTAAAATTGCTGTTCGCCAGAAATAACAAAAAACATAGTCTAAAACCAATTTTTTGCTGAATTCAAATTATCATAATAAAGCTGCCTTTCTTTCCGACTCTTGCATTCATTTGCGGCCCCTAACTCAATCTCTCTCTCTCTCTCTCTCATTCTCCCGACTCCCATTCCATCATCACAATGATAATCATCAATAATATCAATAGAAAATTGCGATTAAGAGCATAATTTTTTGTTTATGTACCACGGCACCAATCACCAGCAAATTGGTTATGCTAAAGACGAATTTTAATATTTTATTATAAATTTTTTTATTTTATAGATCCAAGAGAATTATCAGCAGTTGTAGTAAAAGTAGGAGAATAAGCAGTGGCAGCAATTTACAAGCAAATCTTTTGCACAATATTAAAATAAAATATTACTTCTTGTTCTTCTCCTTTCTCTCTTTTTTTTTTTTTTATTTTTTTCCAATAGAGAGTCAATTGTTGTCGCCTATAATTAATAAAAATAATGGCAACAAAAAAAAAATCCAATCTTTTTGCATTGTTCTAGCAGCCAAAAATGAAAAATTGGCTGAAAATTTGGCATTTTTTTGCTTTAGATAAAATATATGGCTTAATTGTACCAATCCGCTACTGACCAGCCCATTTGGATATTGAACCAGAACAATTGTTTATTTGATTGATTAAAATGATCGGTGTTGGCTGACGCAAGGTGAAATGAGTGACAAAAACCGCATGAACTCCACGCCGGAGACATCTATCCAAATAACCAGGACACTGGCACCACCGGCGCCCTCCTCAGGCTCTGTGTCGCCCATGTCGACTTCATCGTGCTCGTCGTCGGGCGCCGCGCTCACACCGACCAGCTCGACCCAAGCCAGTTCGCTGACCAGACTCACCACGTCATTGAACACCTCTACATCATCCTCTATCTCATCATCATCCTCATCCTCCTCTTCGACCAACAATCTGAACAACAACCCATCGCCCAACTCCACCCTTTCCCACCACCGCCACGACCACCATCATCCGCATCACCCGTCCCACCACGGACACCGCTACCTGCATAATATCAACTCGACCAATTTGAACCAAGAGCTTTCGCTAAAAAATACCTCATCAAGCGCATCTACATTTTTGAACTCTTCTCTATCCTCAAATCTTAGTCCCATTCAATCGAACGTGTCGCTTAACTCTTCACCATCCACCACGCCAACAAACACCACTGGCCTCAACCAACTGGCTCTGGTCGTGCACAGACCCACCAGCTACAGCAGCTCCTCTTCTCTGCTCACTCTGTCCACTGTGACCATCACCAACGCGTCTCATTGCGCCGAGCCCGCTATCGGCCATGGACACTTTTTCACCAAGAAAACCTTTCACAAGCCCACTTACTGTCACCATTGCACCGAAATGCTCTGGGGTCTCATCGGGCAGGGTTTTATTTGTGAAGGTAATTTTTGTTTTTTTTTTTTTAAGAGAAATTTTATTGTTGAAAATTTTTATTTTTGTTGAAAAAGTCTGCAATTTTGTGTGTCACGAAAAGTGTCAAAAATCAGTGGTAACACCATGTTCAAGCATAGCCCATAGTCTAATCAAAGTAAGAGTTTAAACAATATCAGCTTAATTCCAAGATTGTAAATTTCTGAGCAAAATTGTTGCACAGATTTAGGTTGAATATTTTAAAATTTGAAAAAAAATGCGCCCATGACGTCAAACTCACATACTGACGTAATTTTAATCAATTAATTGATTACATAATAAGTTTGCTTTCAATATTATTCCTGTCTTCTTACCATTTCATAGACAATCTCGGATTTCTATTTTTGTAACAACAATTCTCGAGATTGGATATGATGTTATGAGTTGAATAGAAACAAGCAGATCTTAATTATGAGGAAAATTTTGCCGAATACAATGACGTCAATGGCATAATCAAACAATTTGGATAAGGCAGATTTAACTTTGAAACATTAGTTTAGACATTTCTAAGCTGAAACAATTAAATTAAAAGTTTATACTATTATGTAACTTTTGTGCATTGACGTCATATATTTATATTTAATTTTTTCTTCTTCTAATTTAATTGAAAAATTGAGTAAAATTTGACTCATTGCCTAATTTTAAATTTTTTAGAAGTTTTTTTTTTGATTTTGTTGCTAAAAAATTTAATTTATGGGTCCGATCACTATTAAAAATAATTTTAAAAATTTAAAATTCTGGCATAATTTGATAATTTATTTTATACTCTGAAAAATTCTCTTAAAATTCATATTTTTTGACTTTCGAAAAGACTTTTGGAATTAGGTGCTTCATCAACCATAATCTAACATTCAAGTTCAAACAATAATTATTAAGACAAAGTTTAAATGGTTAAGTGAAATTTATCTAGTTTATAAATGTAATAATTTTCTGATAATGTATTTAAAAACTCTTAAAGCATTCACAACTTTTTTAGATCAATCTATAAAAAAGTGCATTTATTCCCTTGGAAATAAGTGAACCCCAAGTTTTCCTAATATTTACAGCCAATGAATCCAATTTAATATGCTATATGTATAAACATTAAATATGTATTCGGTTGTCCAAGGTTTTACCTTTTCCAGTAAAGACACCATTAGTAGACAAATTGAATATATTGCTTTATTTATATTATTTATTTTCACGCCAATTATGGCAATGTTGAAATAAAAAATTTTTTTTAATTAAATTGCCTTTTAAATTAAATCAATGCAAAAATCAATCAAAGATTTTCGATTAATTTAAAAATTTTGAAATAATTCATGAAAATAATTTATTTTACATTTGTCCAAATAGCTAGATTTGCATTAAATTAATAAAAAGAAAAATTAAAATCATTCAATTTAGAAAAAAAAAATGTGAATATGAATAAAGATGATTTTTATTATTCACTATCTCAAAATAAATTTGGTGGAATATTTTTAATTGAATAAAAGCTGATGATTTTGGAAAATTTATCTGTTTTTTTTTAATTTTCACAACTTTTGGCTTAAAATTTTCTTAGCAATTTTCTTATCTGACTTAAAAAGATAATAAATAAATTTGACATCATTTGACAGAATTAGTCAATAACAATTAGTGAAAAAATCTTTTTATTGTTTATACTTCAAGAAAAATTTTTTTTTGTTTATACGTTTTTATTGTTTATATTTAAATTAGAATTGTTTTTTGAAATAATTATTAATATAGTAATAATCAATTAAATTTAACCCAGAAGTCAGCTTAGTTAAAATTTACATTTCAACAACTTTGAAATGTGACAAAACTTTAAATTAAATTATGAGATAAGAAAATTTAGAAAATAATTTGCTTTTTTTTTAATTTTAATAAAAACGTTGGCATTAATGGTCATTTAAATCTAATAATAATAATGATAATAGACTACGACAGGTTTTATCCTGTAGAGCAAGACACTAGGGTCTCACTATGGTAGCTAAAACGAGTATAAATAACAAAATATGCTTATTTCTTGTTTGACTTGAAAAAGTCATCAATCTTCTTTTTAAAACTGTCCGTGGTGTTTACTAAAATCATACCATTTGGCAATCGATCATATTTAATATTTTGATAAGAGTAAATTTTTAGCCTTAAAAATGAAAATTAAATTTTTTGTTTCTGCATGTGATAAGACTTAGCGACTCATGAACGCATTTCTGAATAAATTAAAAATAAAAATTATCTATAAATGATGCAAAATAGTCAAATAAAGTTAAGCGTTTTGTTTATTTAAATCTTTATTTTGCAATACAGCATTATAGTGATGTTTATATTGATTTTAAAAGATTTTCAGAATATAAAATATTAAATGTCAATAATAAAAAATTAAATATTTTTTTCTTACGTCTTTTATATTTTTTTCCAACAAAAATGACTGTGATCTGAAAATTAATTTTTTTGTGATTTTTTATAAAATTAATTTTTTTAAAAGAATCCTGTTGCTCATTGTTGGTCAGAGCCGACCCATTTTAAAAGAAAATTTTGTAATATATGTCGTAAGCGTCTTGAAGACAACCTATCCGTAAGATGTGAAAGTAAAAAAAAATTTCATATTTGTTGATGACTTAGTTCTAATTATATTTAAATAAAAATTTAAGTTTGTGAATATTTTGTTCATGTAGATTGTCAAGTATTAGCCGTAAACGATTGCTGCGAAACAGCTACCTATGTTCCCAATCGAAATCTTAAATCAATGACTCCTCGTCATCACTGGCGAGAAGGTAATTTGCCTTCGAATTCTAAATGTGCTGTTTGCAAAAAAACATGCTGGACATCCGAGTGTTTGGCAGGAATGAGATGCGAATGGTGTGGCATTACGGTATTAAAAAAAGTCTAAAATAAATTAAAAAAATTATTATTTGGAATTTAAAGGCGCATGGAATATGCCGACAACGAATAATCGATGAATGCAATTTTGGCAATTTAAGAGACATAATTATTCCGCCTTTTGCAGTTTCTGTTCCTCGTATTGAAATGAACAAAGAGACCATTTTCGGTCTTCAAAATAATAGACCTAAGGGTAAGTTTAAAAGTTTTTTTTTTTCTCAAAAAAAAATCATTTATTTTTTTAGTACGAAGCAATTCTACAGAATGGTCATCGGGCGGGGATCTCAAATTTGAAGCAGTCTCTGACAGTGCCACTCTCACACCACCCGCTTCCCAGACTGGCTTCAGCAACATTAGCTCAAATTACTACCCAAACACATCACAATCTCTTCTAACTCAATCCTATCCCTTGGCAGGAAACACAAACTCATCACCATCGAGTTCACTTCCAGCATCTCCTTTTTTTAATTCTCAAATCAAAGAATACAACTCAAATGTTCAATCGAAAAAGAAAGATAAGTACAAACAAAACGAAGACGAAGCCGAAGACGCAAGAGGTTAAAATACTTAACTTTTTTTAATTTTAAATTAAATTTTTTTTATTCAGAGATTGTTCGAGTTTATGACGGAAATTCATCATATCGTAAAAAAGTATTTCGCACAGTCACTGTCCAGAAAAATTGTTCTTTTCAAACACTTCTTGTATTTATTTAAATAAAAAATTGTTTTCTTTTTTTTCATTTTTTTTGATTAAAGGAAGCATCATTGAGGACATTCCATATAAATGATGATCCGAATAAATACTTTATATCCATACCATATATTGCTTCATCAAGCGGAATAATGGATGATTTGCAAATAGATGAAAAAATAGTCGAAGAACCGAATCCGATCAGAACAATAAAATCTGCAATTTTGAGCAGTAACTTTGAAGGCACTAAATCGTCAATACTGCTCCGGTACCGAGACCAAAATACCGAAAATATTCGCGTCTATCCAGGAGTAATCAAGTAAAATTTAAATTAACTATAAATTACTTAAATTTTACAATTGTAAATTTTTTTAATTTCAAAAGGGATGCTGCTGGATACCAGAATATTAAAATAAACTTGAACACAACTGTAGCTGAGACAATCAAGACAGCATTGGAAAAATTTGAGATAAATGTAAATTAATTTTTTTTAAATAAAAATAAATCTAATTTTTTTTTATCATCAAAGAATGATGAATTTGAGAATTATTTCTTGGTTCAGGTATTAATCGACCAGGACGTTGCTGAAAAAACACTCGGCATGGACGAATATCCGCTTAAAATAGTCCAACAAATAAGAAAAGTAAACTAAAAATACTGTTTTCAGACACCATCTTATGATTATTTTCTTATTTATTAAAATTAAAAAATAAATACCAAAATTCTATTTTTTTCAATAGGAATCTTTATGCAACAATCGGATGGTAAGATTTTATCTTCAACAAAAAGAAGACCCACATGGTCCATCAGTTGCTCTTTTTGTCGGAAATTTACCCAATGGATTATCACAAATTCAATATGAGAAAATCTTAATGGATACCCTAAGGAACAACAATGATTTAAGGTGGAGCAAATTTGATGTCATTTATTACGAATACGGCTCTATGGTCATACTATACGACGATTCCGCCAAGGCAGTCAAGGCTTATAAAATGCTTAAGGATTCATATTACGAAAACAAGCAATTAATGGTGCTTTTATTACCGACTATTCAAGTAAAAATTTAAAAATAAATAAATTTTTATTTATTCAATACATAAATAGATAAAAATAGTGAGTCTAAAAATGCGTAGTGCTTTTTAATATGTTTTAGTTTTTTAGAGCATTCAAAAATTCAAAAATTTTTCCAAAAATGAAATACTAAATAAATAATGGGACAACTTTTTTTTTTTGTTATTGATTTTGTCTTTGGAGATTTTTTGGTATGAAAGTGAATCAGCTTCATTAAGAGGGGCACTTGAAGTCGATTTCAATAAAAATATTTTTTTTTCAATTAAAAAATAAAATAATAAATGAATTGTGCAAAATTTTCTATTTTGTTTGGAAATATATCAAATTGAGGATAAGGATTGAAGAAACATATAAAAAGTGAGTCAAACATGAATATTATTTTATTTTCTTTTACTGTTACCAAACAAATAAGTTTATATTTTCATAAATTTTAATAAAACATAAGCTTTTTTAGAAAAAATTAAAACAAAAACAAAAGTCAAGTAAGTAATAAAGTCAATTAAAACAAAAGGAAAGTGTCATTTTGATTTGAAAAAAAAAGAAAAAAAAGCTTTAAAGATCGAACTCAAAATTAGTTATGGTCATATAAATCTTTTCGAGTTTTCATCTTATCTTTGGTTTTCTTTTCTTTTCTGAAATAGTAATATTTAACTTTTATTTTTTAGTTCACTTTTTAAAAGATTCTAGTTAATTTTTTTGTTTATATTATTTTTATTTTAATTTAAATTTTGTCATGTTTTCTTAATCTCTCTCCCCAAGTTGCACACTTTTTTTAATCAACTTTTTTAAAAATTTATCTGAATTGAAATCATACTCAAATACTCCTCTTAATGATCTTTTAAAATGTTTTTTTTTTTTAATATTTTAAATTTAAATTTTTTCCAAAATCAAGACGAATCAAAAAACTAAAAAATTAGAAAATTTTTCAAAAAAACTTTTATTAATGGAAACACAATTTAATTTGTTGTATCTTAGCCTCCGATGATCCCGGCAAATGTATACCCACTGTTGGTGTTTGTGAATGTTAAAAGTGGTGGTCAACAAGGCTCCGAATTAATAACAAGCTTTAGACATTTGCTAAATCCGCATCAAGTATTTGACCTTCAAAATGGGGGACCATTGCCCGGATTGTATGTTTTTAGAAATATAGAGTCTTATCGAATTTTGGCATGTGGGGGCGATGGCACAATCGGATGGGTGTTGTCATGTTTGGATAATGTAAGCCAAGACGCCAAGTGTCAGTCACCACCGATGGCCATCGTTCCACTGGGAACCGGAAATGATCTCGCTAGAGTGCTCAGGTGGGGTGCTGGATACACTGGCGCCGAAGAGCCTATTAATCTTTTACGTGACGTAATAGAGGCCGAAGAGATCACTTTGGACCGATGGACCGTGGTGTTCCATTCGGACGAAAATAAAGAACTGGACGATTTAAAGCGTCAATTGTCTATTGCTGTCAATATCAGCCAAGCAAACACTAACGAGGACAACACCGAAATTTATGTCATGAACAATTACTTTGGCATTGGTATTGATGCTGATGTATGCCTGGATTTTCATACAGCTCGTGAGGAAAACCCCAACAAATTCAATAGTAGACTGCACAACAAAAAGTACTATCTTCAATTAGGAATCAGAAAAATGATGAATCGTGGTTCGTGCAAGGACTTTAACCGGCATGTGACACTCGAGGT
Source organism: Brachionus asplanchnoidis (assembly GCA_025491095.1). Taxonomy (NCBI): domain Eukaryota; kingdom Metazoa; phylum Rotifera; class Eurotatoria; order Ploima; family Brachionidae; genus Brachionus; species Brachionus asplanchnoidis. Next base: position 6,787,330 of record JAILYF010000008.1, on the reverse strand, counting down.
CGACGGACGAAGAGTCGACTTGCCACAGATAGAGGGAATTATCATCCTAAATATACTTAGTTGGGGCAGTGGGGCAAATCCGTGGGGACCTGAGAAAGAGGATCAGTTCCAAAAGCCCACCCACTATGATGGTATGCTGGAGGTTGTGGGCATCAAGGGGGTGGTGCATATGGGCCAAATTCAAAGTGGTTTGTCAAGCGCTATTCGTCTAGCTCAAGGCGGAAGGGTAAATAAAAAACATTTTTTTTTATCAAATTTTATTTTTTAATTGTAGATAAAAATAAAAATGAATACTGAAATTCCGGTTCAAGTGGATGGTGAACCTTGGCTTCAAGCCCCATGTGCGATTACCATTTTAAAATCAGCACTTAAGGTAAATTTAGAGAAAAATTAAAAAATATTTTTAAAAAAAATATTATTTATTCTTTATTTATAGGCAACCATGCTCAAAAAAAGCAAAATGAAAATAAAGCGGCGCAACACAGAGCCAAGTGTAAATTTGACGAATATAAATCAAGGTGGTAATAGAGCTGAAACTGAAGCGGTTGATCCCGATGGAGAATCAGAACCTTTTTAATTTTAATAATTTGAGAAAAAAAAATATCAAATTCTGTCATAAATGAGTGATTTCAGAATAATTAATAATTGAGTCAATTAATACAATTTAAAAAAAAAAGCATAATTTTAAAGAGATTTCTTATGCAAATGGTACAGTAATACTTTGGAGATCAGTTTTATCTTCCGATTGAAATTGACAATCATTTTTAGTTTTAAAATGCAAATAATTCAATGTAGATAAATTTCCTCATGAAAATCTCACGTAAACTAGTCATTCGAATACCTTTTTAGCGAGGTGAAGTTCTTCCGTTTTTTTATTCTCAAAAGAGCAAAAAAATCTAAAATTTGAAAGATCATGTTTATTGCTCAATAAATTTTGGAAAACAAAGAACACCATTCTCAAATAGATTAAAATAAATTGCAAAAAATAGCACTAAATTTCCTTTATATCAGTGTTGTTACTCAAATTTTATTTTATTTTTTACTCTTTTTTTCTTTTTAACGCATTTAGATGTTGTGTATTTAAATGTTGTTATTTTAATGCGGTAAATTCTTGTCATCTACTCTTTTTTTCTCATTCGAGATAATCTCGGATTTATTTATTTTACTTGATCTATTGTAAATTTTCACTATTTAAAAGCGAATGCTAGATCTTTTTATTACATTATTTTCAAATTTGCATAACGCTTATATTCGTACGGACTTTTTCAAATAATTGTTAACTATTATCAGAATTTGAATGTCTCTGCGGGTCCTAATATTAGTCGAAATAAAATTGAGGAAAACCAGTTTTTTAATGTGGATAGGATCAATATTTTGAAAGTATTTCTAATTTTTTTTTAAATCTTTTTTATGATTTTTATTTGTTTTGATTAAAATATTTTTTATTTTTTGTTTTTAAATAAATTTTAAGTTCTTAAATAAAATCATCAAATACAGATTTATTATTTTTATTTATTGTATAAAAGAGAGTTTTTTTTTAAATTTCTTTTACCTAAGTTAACCGAAATTATTTTAAAAAATAATTACAATTACTAGTTAATTTGGCATGTTGAAGTTTATGATCAAATGATCAAATGCTTAATTAAAAAGTAAGCATAATAATTTCTTAAATTAACGAAATGATTTTTTTTTATTGGTAATGATGTAACATATTATGCTACAGTCTAAAAAAATTATTTTAAGTTGATCATAAAATAAATGGATTAATAATCGATTTTTAGAATTAAAAAGAGTACAAAATCCGAAAGACAAAAGATTTAACTTCGCAAAGATAATAAGATTAAAAAACCAAATAATATTTTATGTTAAAAAAAAAAATTTATTTATTTGCATTATTAACTTTACTAAAAAATCAAAAATAATCGATCATTTTAGTTAATTTTGAACGTACTATTAATTTAAAATTTTTTTTTTTTTGAAATTTTAATGTAACAAACTATGTTAATCAATGTTACATCAAGAATTTTATAAAATTCTGCCTAAATCTTCAAGAAATTTATTATTAAATATAAAATGAGCAATTTGATATAAAGTTTTGATCATAAACTTCAACATGCCGTTAATTTTTGGTTTTTGAAGTTTGTTTCAATTCAATCTTTTCAAATCAGAAAATTTTAAATAACTTTTTTTCAAAAAGATTTAATATAATAATTAAGATTTGAAAAAATCTAAATTTTTGAAGAGTTTTTTCAGACATTTGTTTTCGTATTAAACATTAAGCATTTCACAAAACTAAATTATTCCTTTTACTAAAAAAGTTATTAAGTTTTCTGAATTAAAACCATCGATTTGAAAAAAACTCCACAACCCCATTAATTAAAATTTTTTTTTACCACGTTCAATAACGTCACTTGATTGTAAAAAAACATAAATATTTCAAATAAACGTTATCTAAAATTAATATCATTTGTCTTTTTGTATTTTTTAATCCTTTATTTTATTACTTTTTTTAGAAACTTTGTATTATTTTAGAAAAAAAAACAATTATTTATATTATTTTGAATAAATGAAGTGTTAATCAGTCTAACAATAGACAAGGACTGTTTATTAACCATGAAATTGAAAAAAATGGATCATTTATGTAACCTAGCCATAATCTGTTTAGATCAAGATATAAAAAAGAAAGAAGATTATAATTTTTTTCTATAAAAAATAGTCAATTAAAAAATTTATTTAAAAATTTTAGTTTAAATAAAAATATTTCATAAACCGATTCTTGTAAGACCAAATAAAATTTAATTATTACTAATCAAATATTATATTATTTTACTATAATCAATTCTTGATCTAAATTTAACGAATTTAGTAGTAGCAAAGGTGGTAAATACTGAGTTTAAGTCTACCATGTTTCCATGAAGTATGTGCCAAAGATTATTAATTAAATTTGAGTCAACAGTCGTCTCTAAAGTTTAGAATATGGTTTTGCTGGATATCTGAACATGATGTGGTGCAAAATGGTGGAAATTCATCAAAGCCACGTGATTGTCAGATTCACATGCATTTTTCTTTTATTTTACTCATAAATATCTTTTATAAAATGTTTTATCTTTTTGCTGCGTAGGGTCTTCCGAAAATGCAGTTGACCCTCCGTACTCGCCAAATTTTTTTATAATGAGATACATTTTATGCCTGTAATCTTTATATTATTTTATTTAAATGCTAAATATAATAATATAACGATTATTTGAAAATAGTAATAAATGCTATTGATTTACTATTTATTCTCAAAATATTCATTAATACATGAGTTTATCTTAGTTTTTTGGACAAATGATACATGATTAATTTAATCACATTTTTAGATAAAAGATAACTTGGAATGTATGTGTGAGTCTTGATTAGTTCCAGTTTGATTAGTATGATATTTTCAATATTTAAGCTGTCAATTTTCAATAACGTTAATTTGATATTTTTAGAATTTTGATTTGTTTGACTTGAACATCTTGTTGTTAAATTTTTTTAAATAAATCTGTATTCAAATTTTTTTATATAATTTTATTATAATTTAAAATTTTAAATAAATACTTTTATAAAGAATTTAAATAATGAAGTTATAATCAGTCTAAAAGATAGGAGCTCTGGACTGTTGATTAATCTTAAAATATGAAGACATAAAATTCTATTTTTAAATCTAGTCATGAGTTAAAAAATATTTTTTTGACCGTTCAAAACTTTAAAATAGAATTGATTTTTTAGTTTTTTTTTTATTTAAGTATGCTTTTTGATAATTTTACTTATTTAATTTAAAACAACTAAAGATAAAAACCTTCAAAAATTAAATTCTAAATTTAACATTTGCGCTTACTTTTAATTTCAAAATTATCTGATTTTTGTTGAAAAAACTTGGAAAATTTTCACATCCGAATCACATGACTTTTCTAAATAAATATCAACTGCATAATTAAAACTTAATACTTTTTAATTAAAAAGAAGATTTATTTAAAAAATGAAATATTTTTTCCACATTTTGATTGCTCAATTTGTTTTGGCTATTTTGGTCAACTCTTTACAATCGAAAAGAAATTTTCTTAATTCTCAACTATTGATAGAACATGGTAAATTCATTTAAACAACAATTTCAAAGTTAGTTAATTTTAAAATTTAAACATTTTCCAAGATCAATTAAAATTTGTTTCTGATGAAAACTCTGTTAATTTTCTGGTAATTGGTGATTGGGGTGGTTTACCAGTATTTCCCTTCAGGTAACCAATTTTTTTTTAATAAAGTTTAAAAATAAAAGTAAACAATTCTCAGGACAATTGTTGAAACACAAGTTTCGAATCAAATGACAAAACTAGGAGATATGTTCAATACTCAATTTCAATTAGCATTAGGCGACAATTTTTATTTTACAGGAGTCAAAGATGAAAATGATAAAAGATTCAAAGTATAAAAATTTTACAAAAATTCAAAATTCAAAATTATTTTCTTAATCAAGGAAACGTATCTTAGTGTATTTAATTCAAAACGATTACGAGAAACACCATGGTTTGTGGTATTAGGTAACCATGACCATTATGGTAATGCCACAGCTCAAGTTGAATACACAAAGCTTTATAAAAACTGGATATTACCCTCTTTCAATTATACAATAAATGTTACGGATAAGAATGAGCAAAGTTTAATAAGTATTTTGATGATAGACACTATTTTATTGTGTGGTAACTCGGGTTTTGACTGGGAATATGACAAACAGCCAAGATTCAAATCAGTCAGAGAAAAGATGATTTCAAATGCCTATTTGGAAGCCATAGAACAAGAGCTACGACGGGTCTCGAGCACAAGCGTGCCTTATATAATTGTGGGTGGACATTTTCCAGTTTGGTCAGTAGCTGAACATGGACCAACTCAATGTTTACTAAACACTTTGAGACCATTGTTGCACAAATATCAGGTTTCGGCATATTTTTGCGGACATGATCACAATTTACAGTATCTTTCGGACACATTTTTAGGCCACAAGGTCGACTACATTGTAAGTGGTGCCGGAAATTTTGTTGAAAATTCAACCACACATATTTCTGATGTGCCGTCAGATAGTCTAAAATATTATTGGGCTGAAAATATTGGTCTCATTAATGGAGGTTTTATGCTCACTCAAACCACTAGTCAAAATATGACTTTAACATTTTATGAATCGAATGGCAAAGCTCTTTATCAAAATGTCATCTATCCAAGAAAAGTTTAATTTATCTTTTTAATAGATTTTAAAAATTAATTTATTTAATAATATTCACAAATAACCAAAAAACTTATTCCTAAAAGACGAAAATTTTTTTTCTTCTTTAATAACACATTCATTGATAGTTTGTTCATAAGATGTTCAGTATTGTTGACATTTTAATTTAATATTTTTTTACACAAATTTCCAAAGTAAGATATGGTCAATTTAAAGTCAATTATAAATTAGTAAATTCCAATAATCAAGTCTTGATTGTAAATTTGCCTAAAAAAGATATTACTCTGTTATGGGTTTCCTATGGACTAAAGAAAGCAAATAATCAAAATTATGTGCAGTTATAACTCAACAATCATGACATTAATAGCCCTCAGAAAAGCTCATTCGTATTAAATTATTCGAAAAGAGTGGAAAAATTAGATTTCTTAAAAAATTTAAAAATTATGATTTAGTAATCACTTTTAAAACAGTATACCCAAATTTAATTAAAATTTAATATAATCACTTGTGGCTGAATAATAATGTAAAATAAATAATTGGTTAAAAAATTGCAAAATTGACAAAATGACACAATCTGGAAGAATAAATTAATATTTTAAATGAAATTGCATAAAATAAATTGTTAAAGCATAGTTTAGAACGCGTTTAATTATTCTTAATAAATTAGAATAATATAATAACAATAGCTTGTTTAATGGAAAGAATAAAACATGTGTATACTGATCAAATTTTTTTTTTATTCGATTGATAAAATCGATAGCTTTTAAAAACAAATTTTAACTGATATAGTAAAGAACTAATTTTCCCATCTTAAACTTCTATAAAGACATAAATAATAAAATTCTAAAAAAATATATTTTAATAATTATTTCATATTCTTAATACCAAAATAAAAATTATTTTTAATAAGACAAAATAAATAAACTAAAAACCTTTCCAGATTATTAATGGATCAATCCATAGCATAATTTTAATTCAATTATTATCATTATTTATTAGTTGCTGCACCTCATAGGCGACTTAAAAATAGATAAAAAGTAAATAAATATTAAGAAATTAAATTGTAAAATAAACAAAATTAATTTAGTTTTAATTTTAATGCAATAAACTGAAGCATACAATTCGAATTACAACTATTCAGAAAATTTTTTGCTAAATATAAACATATGTTTTATCTTTAATTAAACTCTGAAATATTATTAATTTCCAATGCAGAACACAATCTATATTATTGATATTTAGTGCTTAATCATACATTTGGTTCAAAATATATTCTCAAATCATTTGTCATAAAGCATTTATCAAATAGTTAAAGTTTATTTGATCAAAATTGTCTTCAATGTGTAATCAAATAGCTAATGAAGTGCCGAAATAAATTTAGAAGATTAAATAAGAATTTTATTTAAGATAATATCGATAAAATGTATTCCTTTATAAAACAAAATCATCTAATCAATCATGTACATCTTTTCTTTAATTTCATATTTGAATTTAAATTGGATAAAATTCTTTTATTTAACCCACTATGAACTCACAATGTTTAAAAAAAAGATCTTCTAATTCTTATAATATAACTATTTTAAAATCAAAAAGCTATTCATAAAAAATTTCTAGTTTTAAATTTTCCTTTTATTTAATAATTTGATTTAATCTAATTTTAAAAACAAAACAGTATCTCTTCTAAAAATGGAATAATATTTTGGATTTTTTTCTCATAAAAAATAAAAAATTCGCCTTCTTACAAAAAAATATACTCAAAGATCATCATTCGTTATGAAATCTTCATTTTCAAATAAATCATTTTTGCTATATTCTGCTGGCAAGTTTACATTTGACGCTAAGCTTGTAGTTTCGGAGTCAGTATTTTGACCAACCGAACCGAACTTAACTAATGATTTATTACGAGTCAAAAATTGAGTTGCTTTTGCTCGTTGTCTATCACTGGGACGTTTTATTTTTTTTCCATCTTTTTTTAATAAAATCTCATCAACCATTGCTTGTATGCTCATACTTATTAGTATAGCCTTGGTTTAAATAAAATAAATTAATTTGAATTATTTTTTTTAATTCTTTACTTGATCTGTTTGTATATTTATTGTTGTTAACTTGCTTTTTGCGGACAGATATTCAATCGAAAGCTCTAATTGCGTAGTAACTTGATTTCCTGATTCATAAGTATTCTAAAATTTAAAAATTTTAAATACAACCGAATTTTTTTAAACTTTTTACCATCCCGCTAACTTTCCAACATTTAATTCTAGTTATTTTCAACACTATTTCTTCTCCTGTATTTTTCTAGTTAAATTTTATTACAGAAACCAAATAATTAATGTTCTTTAAATAAATACCGTATCATATAAAATAACAATGCTCCTATTACCAATTTTTAGATTAGCCTTTATATTCGCCTCTGGATAGTTGACAATACATGATCTGAAATGCATGAAGCCATAAAATTTTTGGGATGCAATCAACTTTATAAACTTGGCATCAAAAAAATTAATTTTATTGAAAAAAAATATATTTTGAATTACTTCTAATTTTAATTCTCTATTTTTTAATTGCTCTAAATTACGGATCGATTCATTGTCTGGGATAACTTGACCTTTTTCCAACTCATCTACAGCCTCAAAGAATTATTTTAATTAAAAATTAATTAACAATTTTAAAATTTATTTTACTTGATAATAAAGTAAATCTATAGCAACTTTATCAAAATATAACTCGGTTTCAAAACACAATTCAAAGTATCTTTTAAATTTTATCTCAAATGGGAAAATAGAAAAAAAATAAAGCTAAATTACGATTTTCTGATAATCAGCCGATGTTTTTCGAATTTGTTTGCATTCTGAAGGGATATGTATGGTGACTCAAAATCTTGAATTTTTCTCACAACTAAAAACAAAATAATGGTCAAATTTTTGAGAATTTTTTTAAATAGTTTTTCACTTTTAATCGAGTCGACTTCATCTTTTTTGACTAAATAAATCCCGAAATAGTAAACATTATTTTTTTCTAAACCCAATTCATCCATTATTTTCTAGCAAAAATATAGTTAGATTAAAATTTAATTTAATAAAATATAATGTACTTCAAGAACATTCTCGGTCTGGTCATGTGATTTAATATTGACCACAACTTTTTGATAATTCATTAAGTAAACAACAAGATCAACATCAAATTCATTCTCAGGAAACATTTCCTAAACATTAGAATATATAAAAAAATTTTTTTTTTACTATTTTTTTAAAGTACCTGTTGAGCATTAGTGAAAAAATCCACCAAACAATCACTGTTCATGATCATTTGATTTTGACTGACTAAAAATTTTTAATAATAAAAACTTAATTTTTTTTCAATTTTTAGCAACAAAATTTACTTATTTGTAAATACTTTTCCAATTGATTTCTTCGTTCCTCAACACCTTTAGAGTTTAAGTTAAACAATTTTTTAGGTGGAAAAGCCGGAATCAGCTCTCCGAATTCATCTTTAAGCTTATAATTTGATAATTTAAAATAAAACAAGAAATAAGAAAAAAAATATTAATTTAGTACTTGTTCGTTCAAGTTGTGCAATTGACTGTATCTGACCGAACAGTGGTGGGCTCCATTTATTGATACTTTAAAAAGCTTAAAATGTTTACTTATTTTGTAATAAATTAGGCCTCAGATTTTAAAGCTAATTTGAAATACATAATTTAATTCATAGTAAAAATAAGCGCTAAAAACTGATCTGTTTTGGCGGACAAAAAAATTACTGTGTATGTGCCAGCTTCGTTTGAACAATCTTCGGTATCAGGAATTGAAAAATGCATCTTTGTTGGAATAGAGGGAAACAGATGAGCATGCGTCAGTGTCGTTGGCGACAAAAATTAGCATAAAATAATTTCAAAATTTCAAAATTGTGAAAAAATTTTGAGCCAAAATTAAATTTGTTTCTATTGATTCCACGTAGTGATCAAGAGTTTAAATAATTTTCTTTAACCAAAAGATACGCCAAAAATTCGACTTTTTATCTCTTTCAAAATAAAGATAGTTAATTAGACTTTTTGTTTTAGCTGATAAAAAATATATATTTACATAATATGTTAAAAGCGAAAAAAAAAATATAAGGTTTTGCAACATCTTTATGTTTTGACTTTATTTAAAAAATATTTTTTAAAATGGTAGATTTAGATATTTTATGATTAAAAATGTTCTCGTGTCTTATGCAACTACTTCTTTTAGCTGATCGGGTAAAGGAGCTTTTGGATGTTTATTCTCAAAATGTTGCTTGTATGTTTTTGGATCAGGCAACTGAGCCTAGGAGAACAAAAATTTGAATTTGGCTCTACAGATAAAAGAAATAAATGATCAAACCTTGCACACTATGCACTGATACTGAAGACCTGCCTGGGCGCTCTTTTTATTATCATGTGCAGACTTTTTATCAGCCTGTTTGGCTTGAGATTTTTGCTGTGACTGAATTTTCTGCAAGCCTCTAGCCATTTCAATCGAATCTAAACTGCTGAACAAAAAAATGAAAATAAATTGAAAAAACGTCCACCCATTGAAAGCTAAATTTTGCGAAAAATCTAAAATTTCTTTTTGATTAGTAAATTACTTGATTTTATATCAAATTTTTGTTTTACTTTTAATTTAGAATTTAATATCAACATGTATAAACACCTTGGTTGAATAAGATGAGCATGAGCAAATTAAAGAGCAGGAATGCATAGTTTAATTCGAATTAATGGTGTATACTAAATCCAGACTGAGTTGTAATAAAATATTAAACCTTTTATTTTACACAAAACTAAACATTTTATTAAAATTGTCTTCGTAGTTTTTTTTCTAAGCTAAATTTACTTATAAACCACTTTCATTTAATTTCATTAATACTTGCTAAATGATTCAACAAAGAAGAAATTTATTTAATTAATAAAATAAAACATTTCATCTAAAAAGTTTGGTTCAAATTTTTCTTCAAAAATGTACATTTTATTAAAAAAATTATTTTTTTTTACTTTACAAGTTAAAATATAAATTTAACTTATTCAAATAATAAATAAATAAATAAGTGTTTAGTTATTTAAGAAGGTTCTAAATGAATGAATCAAACAGAAGTGTATGAGATGTCCATAGAATGTTTTAGAAACGTCAACTTTACAGAAAAATTTAACTCTGCTAATACCTCAGAATGTCCAAATTATATTAATAAGTTGATGCAATTAAAAAGTAATAAAAATAAATCCAAATTACTGTTTATTTTCTATTTAAGAATTTCGTTTACTAATTATATTATTTTGATTATTAAATAATAATAATAGTAAATATTAGGTTTTAGATTAAAGGAGATTTATTTAAAAGTCCCAAATTCAAGTTCAAGTTCGGACTTTAAATAAAATTTAGTTTGTGAATATTGAAAAAATAAAAAAGAAGTCTGGACTTGGACATGACTTGTAGCTTTTAAGCAATTCTAGATTAAAAATGAAGATTAGTGATCCTCAAACAGAGCACAATAATTAGTTTCCCTATGGTAACCTATATAGTCTTTATTTTTACCAAAAAATATAATCCAAATAGTTTTTAAATTCATTTTACGTTTTCTGTTCTACTTATACTGTTAGAAGTTTGTTCCAAACATCTGCCACTCGGTTAGTGAAAAAATTCAATCTCGTATTAAAATTCCTGAAAATTTGTTTTTCAAATCCGTAACTATGACTTCTTGTTGTATAATGTTCGGATATATAGGAATTCACAGACATTTTTCTTAGTGAGTGGCACTTTGTGACACTTTGACTTTTATATTTTATAAAATTATTATTATTATTATTATTTAAGTTATATATTTAAATAAATTAATACAGATAACTTAATACAGATAAGTATTCATAAATAAACAAAATGCTCACTTTATTTTTAATTTCAACACATTATAAAAGATAATTTAATGAAAATGAAATTTTAAAATTAATAAGTTGGATTTCGAACTCTAATAGGCTAAAATATTAATATAAAGTTAATTTCTTCTCAAACAAAGTTTTTTATTTTTTAGTATCAGCGATTTATTTTTGATTTTTGACTATTTCCTTGGAAAATTCTTCACATAAAGTTTTTCATTTTTGAATGCAAATAAAAAAAATTTAAAATAAAAACAATTGTTTTTGAAGCTTTAAAGTATATTTTCCTGTAATTAGAAAACTTTCTGGACAAAAAATCACTAAATTTTATAAAGGAAACCATTTTTCTTGGTTATTAAATAAAATTTATTTTTGATAAGATGTAACTTAAATATTTTGAATAAACATTGTAAGTCAAAATAAGGAATTTCGATTTAGAAAAGAATATATTCACATTATATTTTGCTTATAAGTCATATTATCAGATTGCTTAACAAAAGCTTAAAATTAATTTTTTAAAGGATAGGAAAAGATAAAAATATTAAAATTCTTAATTTTTTTTTAGGAATAATGCTAATAAGAAAACTTAATAGATATTTATTATAATTTCTTTAGTAAAAAAATGAATAATCTAAAATTATTCATTAAGACAACTAGCAAAAATAAATCTACACAAACCCAATTTTCAAAAACTCATTATGCTAAAAAAATTTATCAACTTAAAAGAGTTACCATTATTTCTGTCACCTATAGATCGAAAGGCTCTCAAATAACAAAAAACTTTATATAAAAGCTAAAATTCTGCTATAATTTTTAAGCCTATTTCTAAATTCAATTAAAAGTTTAAAAACATTAAAAATTTATTTAAAATTAATTTTGACTTTGTTTGGCAATATTTTCTATCAAAGCTATGTTTGGTTATTAGACACATTAGGCGTGCTTTTTTCGAAAAATTCTAAGTTCTTTAGATAAATTTTTGTTTTTGATAATAAAAAACATTTCTAAACTAATGTAAGAAAATTTTCTTAAATAAAATCATGCACATCAGTTAACTAAATATTTAGGTCTCAATTCAATTAATTTAACACCGAAATAAAAAAAAACATGAAACTAAATTGAATGTTTTCATCTTAAACCATGGTTTTATGCTCAGTTAATTAATTATTAGATATATTAACTTTTTAAATTGGATAATTTAATTTATGATAGATATTTTTGAAATAATTTTTTTAAATTCAGATTTTAATTATTATTTTAAAGATGAAGAAACACTGTATAAATAAAAATTCCTAAATTGTAATTTAAAAATAAAATATTTTTTATTAAAAAATAAGGAAATTCGCTTATTCATTTTTTTATTTGCAATTTTTCATAGAACTGATAACATAATCTTGTTAAGAAAACTAAAAATTTGTTTTTGATTTTAAATTTTTGTTAAAATACTGAAGGTTTTTCAATACATCATACTTAAAAAGTTTTGTATGTATTTTAATCTTTTCAAAAAACTGAATATTAAGAATATTCAGAAAAAAATGAATTCTATTCAGGAATAGTCAGATTTGGATACTGAATTAAACATTTTTTAAATTGATGGCCATAAATTAAAACTTGTGATTAAGTTCATTAGTTTAAACATATCTGCTTAATTTTACCTAAAATTTCGAAATTAAAAAACAACCAATGACAATTTGTAAATTAATCACCAGCATTTTTCTTATTCATCAGTTATTATAAAAGATTTTGGCTCCGGATTTTGAGAACTCAGTCATGAACAGATTTTAAAATGAAATAAAAAAATCTAAAATTTAGTTTATTTTCAAAAAAAAAATTAACTTTATTTTAATTTTATGCTTATTTAAAACACCGTCATAGGTAATCGAAATTAAAATTTTCATAATTTTTTAGAATGGAAAAAAATAACTCAGATAAAAATACGCAAATTTTCACATGTATTTTAAATGACAGTATTCTCCGAGATCCAAAAAAGACTATAGAAGTTGACAGCTCGAATACAGAGCCCATTGAAAGTAAAGTAAATTTAGCAGATTGTGGCAAAAGCATTCTCCAGCGAAGCATATCTGAAAGAATTCGATCATCATTTAGAAATAGAAATTTAAATAAAACACAACTAGCAAGGCGTCCAGCAAATGAAATGGTCAAAAAGACTCGATTGAGCCGAAGCCAGTCTGAAAGGCCGAAAAAAAATTCACCTATTCCAATTTATTTGGAAAACAAAGTAAGAAAGACAAATTTTGATAAATCCCTTAGCAATAATGGCTTGGATACATTTGATTCAGAGTCAGATAATGACGAATCATCACCAAAACTCGATGATAAAATGAAACCGGAAATTTTTTATGAGCTTAAATCAATGGAAGATAGTGAGTCAGACTCAGATGAATCGAACATTGAATTTTATGTCAGACAAATGCTTGGATCCAATTCTGACTTGAATTTTAATGAATATTTTATTGAAGATTTACTTGAAAATGGGTTATCAAATGGGGGATTCTATGAAAAAACATTGGTATCTCGGAGCGAATGTGAAATTTGCATGGATTTTTGCTTTGTTAATGAGCGACAATGCTGCAATTTCAAATCATGCAATAATTGTATCAATTTATACGTACAGAACAAGATTAAAGAATCTTGCGGAAATTTAGGCATTGAATGTTTAAACAATGAATGCAAAAAGCTTATACACAAAGATGAGATATGTGAAAGAATGTTAAAGTTTGATAAGAACACTAATGATCTTTACATTAAGCTTCTAGTTGATGCAAATAGGGATGCAAATGTGAAAACTTGTCCACGGTGTTCGCACATCATGGACGCTAATTCTGTTCAAAGTTTGTCTGATGAGCAGCTAAAAAATTCAAAAAAGAAGTCTAAATTACTGACCAAGTGTCAATGTACGAAATGTGAACTAATTTGGTGCTTTCAATGTCATTCGCCTTGGCACGAAGGAGTCGGCTGTGCTGAGTACAGAAAAGGTGACCGTATGCTTAAATTTTGGGCGAAAGAGGTTCACTATGGACAGCAAAATGCACAAATGTGCCCGAAATGCAAAATTTTTATACAACGAATAAAGGGCTGTGACCATATGACTTGCTCTAACTGTCACAGGTATTTTAAAAAATTTTTGTGTTTTTGCTTTGATTTTTTTCAGAAGTAAAAATAATAAAATAGATGAGAATGACTTCTTTATTCAATAGAACATTTAGTAGAAGCTTCGATATGAGCTAAGATTTTTTCTATTTAGAAAATTTAAATGCAGATAGAAGATTTCTTAATTCTTGTTAAAAATATTCATACAAAGTTACATGTTGAAATTTATTTTTCCAAAATTTAAAATATGGAATTTTTCTAATATCTAATTAACAGAGTTGTTTAAAAGTCCCAAAAAAAAGTCCAAGTCACGACTTCTTTTTTTTTTTTCAAGTTCAAGTCTTGACTTATTTAAAAAATTTGAATTGAATTGAATTGAATTTAAAAAAAAAAAAAAAAAATGTCCGAATTGGTCGGACTTTTGAAAAAAAAAAAAGAAGTCGTGACTTGGAGGGGTTGTGAAGTTCGTTTCAATTCGATCATTTCAATTCAGAAAAATTTGAATAACTTTTTTACTAAAAAAGATAATTTAGTTTTATTAAATGCTTAATTATAAGCAAATATTGCAGTGTTTTTGCAGACATATATTTTCGGATTAAGCAAAAATGCTTAAACATTAAGCATTTTACAGAACTAAATTATTCTTTATAGTAAAAAAGTTATTCAAATTTTTCTGAATTGAAATGAACTTCACAACCCCTGACTTGGACTAGACTTGAGACTTATGACTTTTAAACAACTCTGCTAATTAAATTCTATCAACAACAGAACATATTAATTTTACAAAAATGGTATTTAAAAAAGAGTGAAAAATAAATTAATTTAATTATTATATTATTATTTAAAGATAAATCAAAAATAAATTTTATAAAAAACCAAAATTTAACAAATTATTGTAGTAAGCTTTGGCTTTTAAATTAATTTTTAAATAAACATCTAAGTTGTTCTGAAAACCAAAGAATGTTAACTGATTTTTAATTTCATAAAGTAGATTACTCTTTATTTTTTTCATTCTTATAGAACTCATGGTCTAAATCGTAGTGACTTGTAGGTTTTAAATCTCATAAAATCCTATTCCAAGGTGCAGTCTAAACTTGTTATTCCGGTCCTTAATATTCCAGAAAACTCGACAGCCGAAAGATTTATTAATTTCTCATTCCCTATTTAATCCTTTTTTATCATATATTATTTGATAATTCGGCATTTTATCACCGTATATATATTATAATACTTCAGCCAATTATTATTTCATGATCTTCATTTTAATCTAACAAAATTATATTTGCAAATCAGCAATAAAAATGAAACAATATTATATGCTTTTTTTCCAAATCAAAAAAAAAAACAACACATGTTTTCCTATTGAGTTGTAAGTCTATTCAAATTAGCACTTCATTTTTATTTATTATGTTATATTATTGAATTTACAAAATGACATTGAGCCATTAGAATTGAGTTAAGAAGAAGGTTTTAATTTTTGAATAAAAATTTTTTTTGAATTATATACTTGAAAATTAATTTATTTAAATTAAAAATTGAATCTCTAGAATATTCGAATTTATATTTGAAAATATAAAATTTTTGGATCAAAAATTGAATATAATGAATATCCAATTTAAAATTTAAAAATAAAAATTAATCAAAAAAATAATTGATCAGAAAAAATTTAATTAAAAAAGAATTCATTAAATAATTCGAATTTTAATTTGATTTGGATACTAAAATTGTTCCAAATTTTCACCAGTCAACACAACTTTTCTAACATTTTCTGGATTACAATTGTCCCATCCATTTTACCAGGTACCAAAAAAAAGCTGTTCTGATTTAACCAACGCTACAAGAGTACAAAAAACTAAATTTCAAAAACTTAGTTTTTCAAATATTCTAGTCAAATTTTAATGCTTCTAAATTATTAGTTGAATTTATCTAAAATTCAAGTTGTTTTTTAAATTAAAGTTAATTGCGAATTTTGATTTAAAAATATAGTTTTCGAATGTTATTTCAAAATTAAAAATAAATCAAATTTAAATTCAAATTTATCTAATATTCAAGATTTTTTTCGAATATTCTACTTTTTTAATTATTTTTTCAAATTTTTTATTTATTCAAGTTTCAATCTGTGTCCAAAAAGCTAATTCAATTTCATCACTACTTTTTTGCTTACTATGGTTTTTATGATAATAAGGATTAGGATTTTTTAAATTTCATAACTGAGAGATTTGAATCTTTACTTGAAAGTAAAAAGAAACAATCTTTTAGATATTTTAAAATGAACTAAAAATTTGTATTTTTCATTCCGTATTAACTTTTTTGCTTTATAATTTGTGAGAGTTTTGAATATGATAAATTTTTTTATAGAAGTCTTTAGAGTTCTTTATAGTGTTTTCAAAAGTAGTCTGAAAATTATTAAATCCAATTAATTCAATAAATAACAAGATTAATTAAATTAATTCATTTTTCAAAATTATTTGAAAAATGATTTTAGTTAAAAATTTTATTAAAAAAGCTCACATAATTCTTTTAAAAATGAAAGAAAATCAAAACAAATAATAATAATATTAAAATTTATTTGATCATTTAAATTTTTAAAAATTCTAAATCTTTAGTAATTTTTAAATCGATAACGAATGTTAATTATCTCTTTTTTGCTCCTTGTCAAATTTAAATAGCTTTTGTCAAAAACAAATTAGTATAGATTTTGTCAAAACTCAACATTGATTAAATTTGTTCAAGGAACAAAAAAATTAGTTTTAGTCCAAAAAAAAATTTAAAGTTAATTTCATGTTAAAATAAATTAATTTCAAGTCAAAATTTTATATTTATAATAATTTAATTTTTTACAAATGTGATAAAATCGATCATAGCTAGAAAATTACATATTACTGACAAAAAATTTCATTTGACAGTTTAAATTAATTACTTTGGTCATAAACTAATTGTCTTTTAAAAAAATTATTGTAAAAAACCATTACAAAAATTTAATGTTTAATTTATTTATAATGCTACCTAACCATTTCTTTTTTCTTTCCTGAAACATTCACTACCTAAACATGCAGCATCTGTGATTAATCATTTCAATTTATTCTATAATTTTTTCTTAATATTTTTAATTGATTAGACTCTGAACTTTATTTTATTTAATTCTATTTTGATTTGATTTTTTTAAATATTATTTTTAATCTAAAGGATTTTTTGCTCGATACAGATAAAGAAAAATATAAATGATAATTAAAATAAAAGTCCTATTTCACTCTAAATTAACTCTACTCTCAATTATTCGATCGGCTTTAATTTTATTTTGAAAATCTTAGTAGATAAAACACTTAATTTTCAATAAAAAATTTATATTTAAGTGGATTTTGTTATTCATGCGGCAAAAAATTTAGAAGTTTTAAATTCATCGGTGAGATATATCTAATTTTATTGCATAAACTAATTTTGTTTAAATTTCTAGGTGACCACTACAGTAAGCTAAGTGTTCTTGGTTGCAAATACAAGTTGTATCCAGATAAACCATTGAAAAGAAAAGCAATCAGAGGCTCAGTTTTGGGAGCTAAAATAGCGGCAACTCCATTTTTAGTTGCAGTTGGCTTAGTAGTGGGAATTGGTGTAGTGGCTGTTGGTAGTGTTGCTTTGCCTGTCTACGGTTCCTATAAGCTATATAAATATACAAAATTGAAGCGAAAAGAAAAGAAAAAATCGGAAAAGTCCTCAATTAAAAATGAAAATAAAGATAATCCTTCTGTGAACAATTTATATCCGAATTTCGTCAATTTTAAGCCACGATATGAACAAAATGATTTCGTATTAGACAAAAAATGATCAAAAAATTTAAAATAGAAATGCAATTTTTATTATTTTTAAAACGTTTGCACGATTGCAAAATTGTTTAAAAAATGTAAATATATTAAATACTCATATAGAAATCGTTTAATTTAAAAAATTTAAGAAAAAATTATTTATCTTTTCTAAGGCCCAAATAAAAGTGTTTTTAAAATTTTTTTCTTGTTTCGACCAATTTAAAAATAAATTTGTTTTAAAGATCTTATTTTTTTTTTACTGAATAAAATGGACCCAATTGTTCAGTCACCGCAAAACCCCGACACGGAAACCAAGACGGATCTAAATGTTGATTTAAATTCAAACATAGACTTGAAAAAACCGCTCTCTAGAAATCAAGAGAAAAAGCTGAAACGATTGGAAAAAGCTTTGCAGAACAGAGCCGTGCGGCGAAAAAAAGAACGAGAAACCCGCAGAGCCAAGGGAAAGCAGAATTACGCTGTGATGGAAAATATGAACGGGGAAAAAGTTGAAATTAAAAGAAAAGATTTGAAAAAAAATTTGATGGCTAATTCGGCCAACAAACTTAGGATTGTGATTGATTGTTCTTTTGAAAGCCTAATGAACTATTCTGATATAAACCACCTTTGCAAACAATTAACCTATTGCTACGCTGCTAACAGGCGTATTGAAGCACCTTTACAATTTTATATGACAAGTTGTTCAAACAAGACTAGAGAACTCTTGGAAAAATCTGGTTTAGCCAACTGGGATGCGTATATACACGATACAAATTACTTAGAAGTTTTTAGTGATATTCCTAAACAAGATGTTGTTTATTTGACCAGTGATTCACCAAATGAAATTCAAGAATTTGATGACAGTAAAGTGTATGTAATTGGTGGTTTGGTTGACCATAACCATCACAAACTTTTGACTTATAATCTTGCTTTAAAAAATGAAATATCTCATTGTCGTTTACCAATTGGGAAATTTATTTACATGAACAGCCGGCCAGTGTTGACAGTAAATCAAGTATTTCAAATAATCTGTAAATATACCGAATGCAAAGA
Organism: Brachionus asplanchnoidis; assembly: GCA_025491095.1. Lineage (NCBI taxonomy): Eukaryota > Metazoa > Rotifera > Eurotatoria > Ploima > Brachionidae > Brachionus > Brachionus asplanchnoidis. The sequence continues at coordinate 6,768,249 of JAILYF010000008.1, read as the reverse complement.
TTGGAAAACTGCGTTTGTTAGCACTTTGCCAAAAAGAAAAAAAGCGGAATTGGTTGACAAAGAAGATGCGGAAAGTGATAGTAGTGATGGTAGTAATGAGAATGAAAATTCTCCATTGAAAAAAGTTAAAAAAGAGGACTTAAATGATTCAAAAACAGAAACTGATCAATATATTGAAAGTCAAGTAAAAACCGAAGGCTGTTAGATTAGAGCTAGGATGATGATAAAACTTTTTTTAAATAATTCTTTAAATTAAATTTTAAATTTGTCCAAAGAAAAATAAATAAAATTGCTTTAATTTTTTTTTATAACATATTAATTTTATTTTTATTAATCGTAAAAAAAAAAAAATTTTGATTTTTTATTAAAATCAAGTGAAAAATTCTCGTTTACTCGTTATTTTTTTATTTATCTATTTATTTAAATTTAGTGAAGGCTTCATAGAAAATGAAATAATTTTTTCAATTTTTTCAATTTTTTCAATTTTTTCAATTTTTTCAATTTAACAATTTTTTCAAATGAATCAGTACACACATGATGACATTATAATTAATTTGTAGTAGCATTTAATTATTTTTTTGGCTTTAAAATGCATATTTAAAACATACGTAATTACTTAAATGCCATACAGTAAATAATAATAAAATAATAAAATTTAAGTAATTTTATATAGCAGTTTATTACAATCCAAAATATTAATATTAAGTAAATTAACTTTAAATATTTTTGAAGTTTATAAACTTTGTTTAAATAAACTCAGAAAATATTTATTGACTAAAAATTTTTATGCTAAAATTAACAGAGGAATTTTTGAAACAATCACTAAGATAAATGGAGTTTAACCAAAGTTATTAGACTTGAACTTAGTGTTATTTACCACAAAACTGCGAATAGCCCAGATCTAAATTGTATCTAGGACTTATCTCAAGATATTATTCAGCAGAATTCAAGATCATTGTACGAGTTGAAAATGTACCTAAAACTGTGTTTGAGAACTTAGGAAAATCAATGTTAAATAGAATAAATGGGCGTTTGAAAAATAAGAGAGAAAAAAGAGCTTTAATAAATCAGTTTTTTTACTTTTTCATTATTATTATTTATCTAATTTAATGTTTTGTAATTTGAGGCAATTTGAGGTCTATTTAAATACAAAATAATACAATTAACTCTGAAATTTACTAAAAAATTTGATTTAGTTCAATTTGAATTATAATAAAAAAAAACTATGATTGAAAAATATCAAAATTTCTAGAAAATTTTTAAATTTTATGATTTTGATTTTTCTTACTATAAAATCTGGATTTAAATTTAACAATATTTTATCTAAAAATTAAAAAAGAAAAAAAATTATGTAAATTTCTTCCTTATTTTGTATCTTGATTGCCATATTAAATTTGTATCATAGCAAATCATTCAATGAAAATTCATAAAACTTAAATTGTAAACAAATTTAAATATAGGAGATCTAGCCTTATTTTCAAATTTCTCAGGGTCGAATACCCCAGTTAGTAGTTTTTTTGTCAAAAAGATTGAAAAAATTCTCAAGAAAATTAGGGTGTATTGCTTTGGAGCCTAAATGTTTTTTTTTATATTTTATTGGTAAAAATAACATTATTTAAATAAAAAAAATACATATTCTATTAGAATTTTTTATGATCTATTAAAAAATACCTTCACTTTTTAGGTGTATCTATGAAGTTATGAGGGTGCTTTAGGGTGTTTTAAAGTGTTTTGTACAGATTATTTTTCCAATTGAAAATTTAATATAATGACAATATTTTTTTTAAATAAAAAAAAATGTTTATTTAAATTGAGGTGGATGGAAATAAACATATCAAAAAAAAAAAGGTATTTCATAATATTTATTGCGGTTTACACCAGGAGTTGTTTTTTAGCTTTTTGATGGGTGTTGTTTTTAAAGAATACCGAAAATATTGTTAAACAATTATATTTAATTAAAAATTAAAATTTAGAAAAAAATATTTTTTTTTGATTTTTGAGCCTTTAGGTATGCTTCTTTTTTTTTGCTTGTATTGCAATTGGTTCGACATTTTACTGGTAACCGGAGGGTTTTAATGGCTAAAAAATCTCTATTAACAAAAAATATAGAATTCACTAATTATTATAAATTTTAAACGGATAGCAATATTTTAAAATAAATTTTAACATTTTTTACTTTTAACAAAAGCTTCTAAAATTTTATCAGCATTTAAAATATCGTCTTCCTCTGATTCTATGTTAATAGTGGAAATGTCATTTAGTCGCAATTGGCTCATTAAGTTCCTAAAAAACACTTACCTTTTTATGACAGAAAAAGACTGTTCTGCATTTGTATCTGAAATTGGCAAAGAAAGATAAATTCTAAACAAAGTTAAAATTTCACTCAAAGCCTTGCTAACATTATCTTATAAAAAAATTCTCTTAATTTATTCAACCGGATTTCAGATTTTATTATCGTTTTTGCTGGCCAAAAGCTAAGCCTTTGGGCCATGCACCAATGCACATCTCACCCATGCTAAAAAATTTTTAATTTGTTGTTTAATTTGCATGCTTTAGCTTGTAGTTCGTCATGATGGAAAGAAGGAAAACGGTAATATAATTTTCATGATTTAATACAAGATTTTTATTTTTTTTTTGTTTGTTACCAACTGTCAATTAAATTTAACACCTAATCAAAACTATTTACCAAAAAAACATTAAATTAGAAAAATAATTATGAAAAAGTAAAGAAACTGGTTTATTAAAGCTCTTTTTACCAAGTAGAACCTCTATTATTTTTCAAAAACTCATTCATTTTTTTAAACATTGAATTTTCTAAGTAAGTAAAAGCTTAAATCAGATACCAAATTTATTTTAATCACTAATAAAAAAAATTGATACCATTAAAAGTTAGTTCTTTACTTAACTTCAAACTTAATTGCGTATTTTGTTTTTTAAAGTATTAAAGAGTTATTTTTTGGGTGGCTTGAGCAATAAAGTGTTTTTTTAGATTATTTATTAAAAATAAATCTTATTTTTAATAAAGATAATTATAAATAATTCATCCGTTTGAATTTACTGGATGATTTTGCATGTAACCTCGACTTAGATGAACATTTTTTAATAATTGGTGATATGAATATGAACTTATTGAACAACTCGAGCATCATGAATATGAATTTAATAAATTTCTTAATCGATAACAACCTTTCTCAACCAGTAACTGAAGCAACAAAAATATGCACTAAATAATATGAAAAAACTAATCAGCTTATCTGCTCCGAAACACTAATTGATGTAGTAATTGAAAACATTAATACCGTCAAAGAAGTAGTTAAAATAATGTGTCCGTTCAGCGATCATATGTTTGTCATGATAATCTTCGATACTAAATCAAAGAATAAAAAAAAAAAAAATTTTACCTGCAGGAATCACTCTGAAAAGAAAGTTGATGAAATAGTAGCAAAGATTGTCAAAAAAATATAAATACAAAATGAAATCACAATTATTATTTATTTATTTGTTAACTGTACCGAGCTTAAGCTTCTTCAGAAACAAGCTTTCTACTTTTACTTTATACTATTTCTATTTTTGTTGTATTTTTAGTTTGTGTTTATTTTTAAATTTTGTTTTAAACTAACTCATAATTAAATCAACTGTTTCATTTTTGTCTTATTATTACAATAGAAAAAGAAACATTATAAAATAATTATTTTAAGTTTAATTATCAATAAATGGATGCTGACCCTTGATGACACAAGTCAGCTGGCCATATCGAAGAATAAAAATAAATAAATTTTTTAAAATGTTATTTAATTTTCAATTTAGCATTTAATGGTTCAAAAAAGACTTGAAGAATGTCATAGTGTGAATTTTAATTAACTCCTGCTCAGTTCGATTTGAAGATCACCTAAGATAATGGCATATTGAAATCAAAAAGATTTTCCAAGATTTTAACTCAATTTTATTCTTAAAAAAATTCTATCTCTAAAGTTTAAGTCAAGTAAATATAATCTAAAAAATAAACTTGAATAATAAAAGAATAAAAATATTCAAAAAAGCATTAATTTCTGTTTTGAAGTCACTTCCTCTATTTAAAACAGGATCGAGACATCTTATTGAACATCCATATGGACACTTAAAAGGTCATTTATTATATCTTATTTGAAAATTCTTTAATACTTACGCATTTTTGGCCACGATCACAATCTAGATCACTGAAGCAACGGACGTCGCATGTGGTTATTAAATCTGGTGGAAAGCTAGGACAAGAGCCACTTGTAATTGAAACACCTTGGAAAATATTTTACTGTTTTAAGTACAAATAGTGGCAATTAATTCATACAATTAAGAGATTGGAAAAATAGCAAAAATAAAATCGCAATTGAAATTCGTTTTGAAGTCATGATTAAATTTTTTTTGTTAAAAAAAAGCTAAATAAAATTTAAACTTTTCTAGAGAAACTTGAAAATGCTAAAAATAGACTTTTATTTTATAAAAAAAATGTTTTTTCTTGATCATTTAAAAAAAAAATTATTGTTTAAAATATATTTGTGAGAAAATCGAAAAAAATAACACTCAAATAAACAAAATTAAAAAAAATACATAATACACAACACTTATAATTTAATAATATTTGCTAAAATTTATTTTCCAACAAAAAATGTTCTTCTCTTTTCTTTCAAACGAACATCATGTATTTCTGGATGGACAAAATTTTCTTCATCCTGGACTGGATCACTCTCTATTTCATCGCTGTCAGCTCGAAACTTTTGGTCTTTTACATCCAATATACTCATTAGTTTAATTAATCGTGAAAACTCGTTCCGTTTTGATAAAAATTTTAATACATCAATGAAATCACCAAATTTTTCTTTAGGAAATAAATCCGCATGATACTTTAAAAAATTCTCTTGTGTTAAAGCCCTACACTCAGTGTAAGTCACACAAAATATTGCAAATATTAAAGAAAATGTTGCTATTTTTTTTTGCATTTCTTTTCAAAAAATACTTTTTTTTATTTGAATTAGAAATTGAATTTGAAAAAAATATTTATATTTAAAAATCATAGACCATTAAATGATTCATATTTCATGCCATTAACTGCTAATTTCACTAATTAAAAACTCGATTAGTCTTAACTAATCAAATCGTAATACAAGGAATTATTCGGGAAATTAAAAATTTTTTAAATAAACATTTTTTTGTAGTATCGAAAAACTAATTTAAAATTTTAAATTATCTACAGAGACTTATTAAAAAATTTAAGCAAATAAACACCAATTTTTTTCAGCATTTGAGTCTCGGTAAACATTACCTTCTTCAGTTACATTAATTGTTGTTCCGCTAGATTCATTTATTTGTGTTTATTATTCTCATTAATTTTAAATTTGATACACTTTCTAATCTAGCTTTTTTTCTGGAATAATTACATCATTGTCATCATCTACTTTTTTTAGTTCACTAGATCCGGATAAATGATCTTTTTTTTCATTTTCTGCATCATTTTTTTTTTCATTTATTTCCACGTTCAAAAGCTTGGGATCTTGGTTATTCTCGGTTTTTGATTCTTCATCAATTCTGTTTCCCTCAATATCAAATAACTGAGTAAAAGCATTCAAACCTTTTAGAAACACAGTTGACGATGATTCTTCATCAGGTGGAGTAGGCGATGCAATTGCTTAAAATAATTAAATTAATATTTAAAAAAATGGGTTATGTCAAATATGTGAACATATTATGATCACAATAAAATGTTTACTGATCACCAATTTTTTTTCTAATCACAAATGGGATACATAAAAGAAAATCTGTTAAGCTAAAAGCTATGCAATGACAAATTACAATTTTTTTTACATGTTAAAATTTTGAAAAACTAAATCCATTTTATTAAATAATACTATACTCATTTAAAACTTGTTTAAAATGTACATTGAAGAAGAATTAAGGCTTTTACATAAGATCAAAATTTTTGAATTACTAGGTATTGTGAATTTCAAATACAAATTGAACAAAATTTTTTTATTTTTTAATAAATTAAAATTAAAGTTAACAAAAAATATTAGAAAAATACTGCAACACACTTTGTTGCACCTTTTTTAAGTAAAATAGTTTTTCTCAAGTAAAAAATACCAAAAAATAAAGAATCAATTAGATTAAAATAAATTATTGATTTGATTTACTAAAAAAAATAAAGAAAAGAAAAATTTCATTTTAGGTAAAAAAAGTGCAACAAAGTATGTTGCACTTTGTTACAATATTTTTTCTAGTATTTTTTATTAAATTTAATTTTAATAAATTAAAAAATGAAGAATTTTTGTTCAATTTGTATTTGAAGTTCACAAAACAGGATAACCAATTGCCAATTAGATATGTACCAAGGATAATTTTAAAAGTTGTAGTATTATACTCACTAAGTATTTAATTCGAAAATAAGAATCTAGATTAATTCTAAAATAAGCATTTAGTACTAAATTCTTTGGTACTAAAATCATAGTATTAAATTTATTTAGTACTAGATTACTGAATACCTTTTTTTTCTGATCACATAATTTTTTATATGATCACAGACGAAAAAAAGTTTGAAAAAGTGTTAACATGATATGTGATCATTTTTTTAGACCCCGATTACAAAGTCGGTTGGGCAGGATCTGAAAAATTTTATTTAATTAAAATTTTATAATTATATAAATTATTAAACAACCATATTCCCTTGTTCGATATTCCAGCCTCATAAACCGTAGTAAATTTTTGGTGCATAAAGCAAGCACCATCTCGTCCATGTTAAAATTTTTTAAATTATAGTTCATCTTCTAAAGAGGTGTTTTAAACCTTGTGTCCGCATTAAAATCAACTTTTTTTAAAGTAAATGCGGCATTAAAGCTTGTTAATTTTTATTAAAATTAAAATATATTTTTTTAAGAGCATGTGGTCTAAGTTAAGAATGATATAACATGGGTGAGATGGTGTTTGTTGAATGCACCAAAGCTGTGTTTCTGTCTATGAGGTATAACGGTAGATAAATGAAAATTTTAAAATAATTTTTTTATTTCCGATAAATTAATAATAAATTAATAAATAAAACTATTTTCAATTAGATTTTGAATTTAAATATTTTTTGTGAAGCTTATTTTTGTGTTAAAAAAGGTAATATCTTTTTTAGAATATTTAAATAAAGCAATATGCTGGTTTAAAAGTTAAGTTTTATTTTCTTTTATTTACATTGAAACTAAGATTTATGGTTTTAACAATAGAAAGTCTGTTTTGTATACCCTTAAAGCCTAATTAGGTATAAAATATTTCTATATTAATTCATTAAAATTTTTCTAATAATCATTTAAATTCTTTTTTAATTTTGAATGAACCTTTAAGCAAGTACTCAAAAGTAAAATAATTCATAGAATTTCAAAGTAAAAAAAAATTCTTTGCCGAATTCTGATCATTTTTAAATGCTCAATTTCAATTTTGAAAAGTATTTTCCATTAATTGATAAATATAAAATTTTATTGCACATTATTACATTTTATCTAAAATTAGAATTCTCTCCTTCGCAATTCATCAAATAATTTTCGAACATTTGAAACTAATAAAATTTGAAAATAATATTTGAAACTTATTAAAAAGTTTAATTTGCTTCCAAATCAAAATTCAAAAATACCAGCAACTTAAATTTGCCATGTCTTTATTATTTTAAATTTTGAAAAGATTTCCACAGACTTTTTTAATTCACATTAAAGTGAATTTCAAATAGAAATTGAACAAAAATTATTCCTTTTTTTGGCAAATTAAAATTTAATTAAATACAATTTATTTAAAAAAAAAACTGCAATATACTTGGTTGCAACTTTTTTGCCTAAAATAAAATCTTTATTTTATTTATTTTGCTAAATAAAATCAATAATCAATATAAATCTTATTGATGTTTTATTTATTATCTTATTTTAACCTTAGAAAAATATTTTTTGGGAAAAAAAAGTGGTGTGTTGCACTTTTTTGCAGCATTTTTTAATATATTTTATTATCTTTAATCAAAAAAGGAAAATTTTTTGTTCAATTTGTTTTTGAAATTCACAATACCCAAAAACTATAATTCAATAAAATTAAAAAAATACCTTCTCTGGCAAAAAGAGTCATTTGTTCAGCCCTCCAATCTCTCAGATAACTCACATACTCTTCGTACTCTGGATCAGCAATAATAAGCATGTGTATAGTACCATCTTCGCATCCAATGATCACATTTTTGCTATCCTGGGAACAAACCATGCATCTTACTTTTGCAGTACTCTTATAATCAGCAATTTTCTTGCCATCCTCGAGCCTAAACGCTCTGATAGTTCGGCGACCTGAATGATAATAGATCACGTGGTTATCATTTTCGGTTATTATCGTATCCACATCGAAGACACCTTCGGCAATTTTGGGTATCAATATTTTAACTTTGCTTCCACTTTTCAAGTCCAGAACTTCAAGTCCACCTCTAGTGGGCGCATACAAACCATACTTGTCGTCTTTGGTCGCTCTTCCATTCCATTTTGCTATTGATCTCACAAATTTCTTATCCTTCACATTCACTATGTTGCCCTTTTCCGAATCTATTAAAGCCACATGTTGGCCATTTTTGTGCATTGGCACTATCGATTTAAAGTCAACATAGTTCGAATAATGTAATTTAACATTGTGCAAATGAGATCCGTCATTGGCACCATGAACTGCTAGGATGTCGCTTTTTTTATCATTTCGATAAAAAACCAAATAGGTGTCATCTGAAGTGACCACAAAATTTTTGTAATCAGTGCCAGGCTTTAAATTGTACTCAATTGAGTAAATAATTTCGCCATCCGGAATACTATAATTGGTCAAAGTAACCAATTTTTCATTGTTATCCAATGTCGAAACAAGAATATTAATTTCAGACTGATGAAAACAAAATTGTTTTATTTGAATGTAGCTTGGCTGAGAAGGGCCAACAAAGGTGGGCTTTCGCTCTTCAATGTCCCAAATGATGAGGCGATTAGACTCGGAACTGGCCGCAAAAGTTCCTGTGGTCGACATGGCCGAGCAACTAAACAAGGCACCGTGTGGATTATTGCACAATTGGTATTTTATTTTTCCATCTTTTAGCGAAAAGACGGCAAGTTGGTTGCGCGACTGGGCCAGCGCAATACAAGCCATTATGCTGACATGAAGCGCCTCAATTGGCTTTTCCAAATGCTCAAGCGGAAAGTCTTCCTCCATTATATTATTCAAATTCCATATTTTAATTGTCTTGTCCATGGAGCTGGACAGCACCAAATTTTTTTGCTCCCTGAACGAGCCGATCAAATTGGTCATTCGGCCGTAATGAGCGTCAAGAACTTTGAGAAATGTACCATAACTAGTGTCCCACAAATAAATGTTATCTCTGATGCCTGCGACAACATATTTATTGTCTTTGGAGAACAAGGCCGGAAAATATAATTTTTTGTAGCCGATTGCGATGTTTTTTACCCCCGGGGGAAACCTCAATGGTTTGCTCTGTCCTGTTAGCAAGTAGAAGACCTTGAAGCCCCACATAACCACTGCCAGCATGTAATTTTCGTCATCGCTCAGTATCAGAGCAATTATCTGGTCATAATTGTCATCCAAAGCACCATGATACTTCCAAATGGCCCTGGGCTTTTTTACATCTTTGCCATTGCGTTCAAATCTATTGCGGAAGCATTCCACTGTGTTGTCGCCTATTTCTGTGCATGTGTACAGCTTTTTTTTATCTTTGGTCAAAATCAAACAACTGTGTATCTCAATGGGACTGCAGCTGGCCACATAACTTTTATGAACATCTGCTTCGCTTGCCTCTTTGCCATCTTTGGTCTTTTTGGCAATCTTAGCCAAATCTGGCACAAATTTGTATTCAAGAATTAAATTGTCGCGTTCTTTTTCCTCATCATCGCGACAATCTTCGCCTCTGGTCACCATCTCAAGCTCAATTCCATAATTTTCAACACTTTTATTTTCAACAATTTCAATTTCAATAATTGGATACTTCCACTTGTCTGCCTTGATAATGCGGCCTTTTTTATCATACACATAATAAAAATACTTGCTCCATATGACAAAATACTTGAGGCCAGTGGACGAGCCCAATAGAGAATCGGTGTACTCTGTTGGTATCATTGAATTGTCTATCAGGGATTTTTTTTCTTTTTCCTTGGCAGGTGCTTTTCTAGAGTTTAAATTTGGGTTTTTGGCTTTATCTGTTTGGACAGGTGGCCCAGAACTGGCAGTGTATCGATTCAACACTTTTATGTCCCCACTGATTATGTTGCAGATGACTATTTGGTCATTGTTTGAGAAGGAAACACAATATTTTTTATCAGATGAGACCGACAGGGACTGGAGAATTCCCTCGATCTGAGGGTTGATCACGCGGACAACATCCCCACTGCTCAGGTCAAAAATAATGAATTTGTTCGAGACAGATATCAGTTGGGTCTCATCAGCCATCAGACAAACTCCGTACACTGCAAAAGGATGTGCTTCCAATGAATAGACCAGAGGGCCACCGGGCACATGAAAGCAATTGTAAGCTGGAACCAGGGCGCAGTCGTGAAGTCCATCGCTTTCGCATTCTTCTATCAATCTTTTTACATTGGAAAATTTTTTTGAATTTATAAAAATGTACGGGAGAAGACGCCCGACTATTTGCGGTACCAAATTGGACGCAGATACGCTCAGAACTGAGCTTGATAGGCGTAGTGCGTCAGAAACTAAAATAACTTCCTTGTCGTATTTAAAGGTGCCAAGACAATCTTCAAAATCTGCTATTAGACTGTTTAGAGGCATGCAACAAAGTTTGGCATACAGGAATTTGTAGTGGAACAACACTTTGGAGTAGAGCTCGTCAATTCGGCGTGAACGAAGTAAATGAAAAGGAAGTTCGCTCAATTTTCTTCCATTGTAGCGAACAGAGTTATCGTTTGGATTGAAGAAGATTTCGGGCTGAGCCGGTACTTTGCGGTCTGCTTCGCCGTGCATTGATTTGAGTAAAAACATTCGCTTTTGTTCTTCTGTGTATGAGTATGGTTTTGGGGCGTTGGCCCATACGCCCATGAAATAGTCAGCAATTTGACTATGAACGTATGTTTTAAATTTTTGATTTGACAAAAATCTTTTCGTGGAGACTAAGAATATTTTTTTTAAATTTTAAAAGCAAAAAGAAATTAGAAGTCTGTCAATTTTGTGATTAGATGGATGTAATTTTTAAATTTTTGAACAATTATTTTTGGCTGCCCATGAGATTTTTTTTGAATTTAAAAAAAATAAAAGTGTTTTTAAATTTAAAATAACAAAAAAAAAGAATCCGTAAATTTTTTAGATTTTCTTTTCATTTTTTTTTCTAATTATCTCAATTTTTTAGAATCAAAAAAATGAAATTAATTTCGGTTCTAAAAAATTCGGTAAAAAAAACGAGTAGAAAAAAATCTATGACTCTTTTACTTGAAGTTAAAAATTAATTCTGCATCAAGGTGCTACAAACATTTTGGTTTAATTTTTAGAATTCCGAAAAACTCCAAAAATTAAATAGTAATTTGATTTACAAATATTTAAGTCAAGTTTTTTTAATAGAGATTTTGCAGGTGATTTGCAGACTTTTTCAATTGATTTAACATTGCTTTTTGCGTCATTTTTTTAAAAACTTTTTTTGATCTTGTGAACTAAATTTCATAAAATCTTAATTAAAATTTGATAAAATTTTTGAAAATAAATTGACATATCAATTCTGCAAAAATCAAAATTGGTCTGTAAAAAATTTGAATTCGTCAATTCTGAAAAATCGTATTCTACAGTGTAAATTAAATTTTTTTTATCAGAATTATTGGAGACCAAAGCGGTAAAAATTGTAAAAATAAATTATTTTGTTAAGTTGATTTAAATATTAGTCAATACAAAAGAAAACAATATAAAACTTTAAATAACCTTTAAATTTAACTACTTAACCATTATATAAGTATTTAGAAAAAAAAAATTCTAATTAAAATAATAATTGCTAATAAATTTTAATTTTAATTTAACATTTAAAATTTAAAATTGTGAACTTTTTATTTTAAAGTTATGACTATCACAAAATTGACGGCCAGAAAAAATTATTCAAAAAACCTTGAATAAATTGTCGATGATACCAAAATACTACTGATACTCCATCAGCCTCTCTTTCGCTCAAATACGAGGGAATGTCATTTCTTATTCTTGTCCAGAGTAACGGTGGAATTCTTCTAATTGGCGGCAAATGGTATTGATAAATATCATTTAGAACCTTTATTTTTATTTTTATTAGTAAAATTATCTTGAAATAAGTAAAAATCAAATTTTTCCTCAAAATCAAACAATATGCAATTATCTCAAAATAAGAGAGAAAAAAAAAAAATTTTTTCATGATCATCATTAAAAAATGCTGTTAAAATAATTAATTTATTAATCGATTTTACTTTTACTACTTTTACTTTTTTTACTATCAGAAAAAAATTCTTCATGAATAGTTTTGCATTTATTTAAGTAAAGCAATTTTTTTACAATTTTTATTTTACTAATTTTCCTTTTTTTAATTGCCCTTTTTATTTTTTATAAATCTTTTTCACTTCTTTTTCTATAAATTAGTTCATCTTGGTCGATATTATTTATTTGGATTTGATGATGCTGCGTCTACCTGATTTTGAATGGGAAGAAACCAAAATTCAGGGTGTAAACAGATCTTCTAAATTTCAAGAAGTAAAAATATTAAGGCCACGAAATAGACAAGGAAGCTAGAAGACGTTTGAAAAAAAATCAATTAAGTATTGTACCAACTAAAAAATATTATAAAATTAGGCAATTTGAATTTTATGATCAATTTTTGATGCCCAAAATGATCAAATCAAACTAAAACTATTAAATAAATTGTAATTTTTCAATATAATTAGTGCAGAGGTACATTTTTGGATTTAACATACTTTGTTAAATAAAAAGATTAACTCTGCAATCAAAAATCAAAAATCAAAATACACATTGCAGATTGCACACCATTTAATTGATACTATTTTAAGTAGATAATTTTTTGGAAAAACTTTTGCAGATTTTACCTTTAGATTTAACAAAGTACCGTGTTGCATCGAATAGAAGTAACCACAAATAGAAGAAACTTGCTAGTATTTGAGTCAAAATTTTCTTTTATTTGAGTTGTTTTTCTGAAAAAAATGTGTCTCGATTAAAAGAAAATTCACCAGTCACTTATCATGTAGTACATGATAAGTGACTGGTGAATTTGAAACAAAAAAATGCATGTTTTCAAAACATGCATTTTTTTGTTTCAAATAGAAGAAAAAAAATGGATAAATTTCTTATAATTGAGTCATTTTTTTGTAGTGAAATATTTTCAAATAAAAGATACCATTTAATGACCGAACTTTCTTTTATTTGAGGAAATACGGTATGTCAAAACCAAAAATGTACCTCTGCACTAATTATATTAACACTAGAAGCACCAAAATTTTTAACTACTAGAAGCACCAGAACGAGTCAAAATGACTCGTTTTGATGGAATCTAATGAAAAAATTTATTATTTGCATAAATCTATTCAATACTTAATTTTAATTGAGTGAAAATACAAATTTGACTAAAAAAAGTATCTGGCAAAAATTTTATCTTTTAATGAATTCATTTCTTTTTGAGCCAATTCCTCGTCTTTCATGTAAAATACGCAAACTATAATTTTTGTATTTTTTAAATTTGCTTATCTTCGTTCAAGTATTAGGATTTGAGTCAGTTTTTTAAAGATTTGTATACTTTTTATTAATATTTTATGACTCATCCATTGATTTTGTAGATAAAGTCAAAATTTTAATTTGCTTCTAGTAGTATATACTTGATTTTGTACTAAGGAAATTTTTTTTTTATTTGAATTTAGTTAATTTAGAAAGTTATTCTTATTTTTATGCTGAAAAAAAAAAATTTGCTCAAATAGCAAAAATTGACTTAGATTTTAGCGGCCAAAAATCGAAAAAGAGTCATTTTGACTCGTTGGTGCTTCTAGTGTTAAATAATTACAATCTATTTAATATTTTAAGTTTGATTCGATCATTTTGAGCATCAAAAATTAATCCAAAACTTCAACTTGCCTAAAATTAGATATTTTTTTAATATTAAATTCAATCGAATTAACTGATGGCATTCTCACATTATACCGTGATAAATGTATTTTTGTTGAAAATGTACCCTAGTCAATTTAAATTTGGTTAGATATTTGGAAAATGTACTGATGATTTTTTTATTCAGCTAAAATGTATTTAAATAAAAAATTAATTAGCGTTTATAAATTTAGGACAATAGTGTTAAGATCAAGAGTACTGTCTGTTCTTATATTAACTGCAGCTAAAGCACACATTTAATTATTTTATAAACCATTAACTTTTTGTTCTAACTTCGGATTCCATTTAATTAACTTATAACTAAATTTAATTGTTTTACACAGAAGCGATACACAGAATTTGATTGATTTGTTGGGGCAACTTTTTTTGAGAAAGAATGCAAAATGGGTAGCTTTTTGAACTCTTTTCATCCTCACTTACTTAACTTGTCCAAATGAGGTGAGTCAAAACTCGCTTATTCATCGTGAAAAAAGAAACTTTTATTTTAATTGTAGTTAATAATATTTTTAGATAAGTCACAATTTCTTTTAAAATTTTTTATATAAAAATTTTTTAAATAAAAACTAAGAAAACATTAATTACAGTCTCGTCCAGGGAAATCAAATCTTCCAACTCAGCTTCGGATAATCCATTTTTAGATGCAGTTATGTATGCCAGAGCATGGGAAACCAATATTTTTCCATGCGAATTTTCCACTCTCTCAAACAGCTTCAAAATGCATTCGTCGATTGACTTGGCCAACGATATTTCTTGAGTATACGATTTCCATAGAGAAATTTGGTCAAAAACAAGCTTCACATAAAGTGGTGAATTGCATTCGCTCAGAGCCTCTTTTACAATTGACAACTGCAGATCACTTAGAGTTCTTTTTATATTTTTGAGCATTTCGAAAATAACTTTTAGAGCCAAATCTTCTCCGAGGGGTTCGACCTAAGATTTTAAGAAGTAAAATTCTATTTATCATTTCTCTGCTAAATTTTACAAAAATAAAATTTTCCGGTAATTCTATCATGTTGTTTAGGGTTTCAATCATTCCAAAATAGCCCGTAAGAGTAGAGACAATTATTTTGACATTTTTTGGAAGGTTCACTGGCATCCAAGACAGAGAATGTGCACTGTTAATAGAACTTAACTGGTCTAAAGAATCTAAAAATATAAACAATGGTTTTTCGGATGTGGCACTTTCCAGCAGTTTTTTAAAGTGATTTGTTAAATTGGAAAGCTCTAGTGGAATATTGTCAATTGGCTTTTCGTAATTGTGACTTATTTGATGGCAAAGACTTTTCAAAAGAGGATATATTGAAGAGCTGTCAGGCGTTGTTCCAAGAAAACGAGTGACAATAACCGGGTTAATTTTGTTTCCTAACATTGTACGTATCTTAAATTGTGTTTTTTTAATGGAATAATTTTAAATTAATTTTTTTACCATTAAAGCACACTTTGCCAGAATGGAACTTTTTCCACAGCCACTCGGTCCATGCATCACAAATGGCTGGTTTCTTTCTTCGCTTTTGACATAAATTTTAAGCTTTTCCAATACATCGTCTCTTCCTTTGAAAAGTTTGGTGAAATTTTTACAAAAATGTTGATGATGCAAAATTTCTGAATACATTCTTGAGAAAAAGTTAGAAAAGAAAAAATTCAATTGATTTTGTTACCTATTGTAAGATAGTTTCATTCTTTTAGAGATGGCTCTTTCAATCAAATCGATAATTCTTGAATAAAAAGTTTCACAAAATTCTTTCAAATAGGACGCATGTTCGTCTTTGTTGATTCCTTCGTTGTCAGACCATGCAATCGAATATGGTATAATATTTGACGAAATGAGCTTTTCAGGCACCTTTTAATCAGAATTAAATTTTTTAGAAATCTTTTAAAAAAATATTCAACTTTGACATCTCTCAGCAGCGAGAGCATTTTTTGAGCCTCTTCATCGATTTTTCTAGCAGCAAAATTTATGTCTATAAACTTGGCAGAATAAGAAAAAAGTTTTATATTTATATTTGTTATCTCTCTAATGAACGCCAAGGTATGATCAGCATTATCTTTTGAATTTAGTACTCCACGTACCACTTCTTGCTCAGTAACTAAAATATTTAAATAACAAATTTTTTTTCATTTTTTTTTTATATTTTTTACCAGACCAATTATAACGGTGGTTGTCATCCAAAGTAAATTTTTTGGCTTCTACTAGCATTGCAGCACCTTTTCTAATTATTGTACATAATTGACCCATTGTTTTCCACCAAGCGCTTTGATCTTCTTCCATCAATTGCTTCTGGGCTTTATTGGTAAAATTTTTGTAAATTGAGCTCACTGGTTGCAGGACAAACACATTAGGGACACTGTTGGCATCAAGTTTATACCATAACATCATTAACTTAGCATCTGACTCTTCTAGAATTTCGACAATCAAATTAAATTCAGTGTCCAAAATTCTGGTTGGAAGTGGACGATAACCATATTTTTGCCCTAAAAATACCTTTTTTTTTGCTTGAAATTCAGAATTTTTATTATTTATATAAATTTATTTACCACAAAATTTGGACCTAATGAAAGACGCTGACAGTTGTCTATTTCTTGCATACAAAGTTCGGTTGTTTTGTGATCATCTGTCGATTCGTCTCTGACACCCCATCTCATATCGACCACCTGAAACTCTAAGCCATGCTGTTCACGACAATACTCCTTTAATTTTGGATACACGGTTTCCATAAGTAAATTTCTTTCAACAGCAGTATCTTAATTAAATACTTAGCGAACGCGACAACAAATAGTTTAGATGTGACAAAGTTACCAGTGAATGTAGATGAAGTAAATATACGAACTATTTTCGAGGCGATCGAAGGAAGATTATAAAAATCGCCAATGAATATTCTATTTAGAATTTCTTCTTCCGTTTCTTCGACTCTGTCTTCCATTTTTTCTTGAAAATCAATAGTTTGAATTTTTTTGTTTTGAGTCAGCAAATTTTAAAACTATTTGGAGAAAGAAGTTGAAATGATTTTTTCTTTTAGTTTATTTATTTTGGCAAATATCTTGAAAAAAATAAAAAAAAGTTTAAAAGGAAATAAAATTTTTAAATAGTTTTTGCTTTTGTAACTACGGTTTTAAATGCTTAATAATTCCAATTTAAATAGAATTATGAAAAAAGTTTACCTTATTGTGTCAAATTTTAATTTGTTCTAATCAATATTTAAAATTTATTTTGACAATTAGTTTGCTTAATAGTTTCTAATTTAATTCTGACTGTTAGAGGATACAAACTTCAAATACTTTTTCGGTACAAATTCTAATTGTCCTATCAATCAATAAATTCAATGTTAATTTATTTGAAAGGAAAATTTTCAATTTCATTTATAAAAAAAAAGTAGATCGATTATTTTCAGTAGATTTTTAATTTTTTCAAAAGTAAAATTTGTTGAGCGCAAATAAAATACCTAGCATAAAATTTTGACAAAAAATTCGGTTTAAATAATAGAATACTTTTTTTGATTAATATTGTTAGAGACAAAAAAAAAAAAAACAAATTATTCAAATTAAAATTAATGAGTAAAAATTGCTATACTGAGACAATTTTATGCAATATATTCCATTTAACCTTAAATAATATGACATAACTCAAATAAAAACAACTTTTTTCAATTTGTGGTTACTTCTCTTTTGAGTGTCACTCCAGGTCTCGCTCGTTCTTATTAAGATATGATAATATATATAACTTAGATATAATGTGGATTACATGTAGAAAAATTTGAGATTCATGTGAGATCTCATTAGAAAAAATGCATGAAGATTCGCGTGAGAATCTCAAGAGCTTCTGGTCTATTTTCTCATTTTCTCATTGTGTCTAATTTGGATTTCAAAAAGAAAAAAAACTTCAAATATTGAATTTTTGATAGGTTTTGTAATGAGTAAGATCTTTATTTGATATTTTATGATAAAATTTTATTGGAAATTTTTTATTTTTTTTTTCAAATTTATTGAAATTTTTTTTATTAATTAAGGTTTATTTTACAATAATGGATCAATTGAAATTATGATAAAAAATTTAATAATTAAGTTTTACAATTTTAGATTTCTAATATCAAAACACAAATAAAATACAGGTAATTTACATCACAAAAATTAAATAATAAAATTTTGATAAAACACTTTAATTTTTCAAATAAAAAATGCTTGTAACTATCACGTATTTAAATATAACTTCTAACAAATTACAAATAACAAAATAGAAAACACAAAAAAAAAAGCACAGAAAAATTTCCAACTTTTATCCATCATTTGGCGTTTTACAGCATCATAATATCTTCGGTTGGCAATTTTTCCAACTGAATACCATGCGTCTAAATACTGAATAATAATATTGTCACAAGACTGCTGACTTTACTATACATTTATAGCTAATGAAAACTCAAAAGCAAATATTTATTTAATTTTGATTTTTTATGATCTAATGGAGTGAATAGATTTAATTTTCTTTTGGTATCAATTAATAAATAATAATAAAACACCGTCACCTTATTTTACGGGACGTTGAGCAAGTGGTTCGCAAACGGCTTAAGCATTAGTAAATAAATAAATAAAATAATGAATAATAATAATTTTTCCGTTTTCTACCCTAGCGGCATATAGAGGAAGATTTTTCAATAAAAGAAAACTTTTTACCGTATTGATCATTTATGATTGAATTGATTGACTAAAATATCAACTTTAAATGATCATTTTTATTTTTTTCACCAATATTACTAAATAAAGACTAAAATTCCTTTATTTTCTTAAGCTCTATTATTTATGATAAAATTAAAAATCAAAAAATTTTTTTTTATTTACCATAGCATTCATTATTTATACTTATTTTTCTATTTTATTTTATAATTTATTTTTAATTTTTAAAATGATCTATTTGTAAATCGGACATATATTAGACATAAATTGACAGATAATAGATGAGCATCAACTTTCAAAAATAATCTGAAAATGCTGAAGAAAACTATAATTTATTGAAAATCTAAAAAATACTCAGTCAAATGGACCGAAAACTTGAATGAGGCGATTACTATAGGTGTGAATATATTCAACATTATATTTTGTTCTTTTCTTAATCCGTTCTTGTCAAAAACTGGTAGAAAAAGTGTCTGATGACTCTTATATAGAATAGCGTTTTTAAACTCTTTTAAATGTATACAGTAAATAAACTTGTTTGTGTTGGTTAAGAAAAGTTTGATAAAGTTTATTTAAATTTCTGCAAAAATAAAAATTCTAAGCTTCTGGTTTATTTAGAACGCTCAATATTGATTAGTCCTAAACTATTTAATTTAATAATAAATAAAATATTAATTGAATTTTCAAATCTCCAAGTAAACATTGAATTTTAAAATTTTAGAAAATCTAATCAGGAAGTCATTTTTAATAAATTTTTTAATTAAACCATAAAAAAAGTCCAGAATTGAAAAAAAATAAGTGTGACCAGAAAAAAATAAAATAAACTTTGAGAATTTCTAACCATATTTTGTTAAAAAAATCAAAGTTAAAAAAGTAAAAAATATATTTCAAATCTTATTTTTGTGATCTTGATTGATGAAATCTTAAATCTCTCTCAGCCTCATTAGATACGCCACTTCTGAACACTGTTGAAGTTTTTTTACTATATAGAACTTTTTTAAAGAAGTAAGCGAACTTGATTAAATCTAGAGTTCTCTTAAATTCAAATCAAATCTTAATTATTATCGAATAAAAATTTTAAATTATTGATTATTAATTTTTATTAAGTTTTTTTAATCAAAGCTGTTTAACCAATATTTTTTAGTAACCAAAATTTTATTCTTTTGACCAGATTCTTTAAGATAAGTTACCGTTTTAGCTACCTTTTATATGGTTCAAAAATTGGTGACTATCCAGGTCACATAGCTAAAAATATATAAAACCATATTTCAAATAGATGATTAAAAATTAAAACCTTAAATATCAGAGATTATGAAAACTGAATTAATAAGACTGAAAGATTAATGGAGAAATTTCTGAACCACTGGTACTTTGGCAAAGACATTTAAAATAACTACCAGATATTGTCCTCAACTCTCCTTCTGTCAATGAATTCAAAACCATCTGAATCAATAACCAAAGTTTCATCAACACTGAATCACTAAGACTTGGATCTATAAATCCTAGAAAATTTGGTTTGATATAAAGTTAGAAGAAAAGTTCATTAAGCGTTATTACCTAGCATTCATCACTTTAATATCATCAATCTTTTCAGGCATCTTTAGGCTTTGAAATCATCTAAATTCTTAATATAGTATACACGAATTCTTAAAGTTTTTCGTCTCCCAATCCTTGCTTGGAATAGCCTTATTTATTATTATTTTTATTAATTATGGACTTTTTTTAACATTTCTTTGGTTCAATTCAATCTGAGTAAGACTAATTGAAAAATAAATCAAATGAGGAATTTTAAGTTTATCTTTTTAAACTAAAACAAATATTTTTAAACAAAATTTTAATTTTGAAATAAAAATTAAGTTTCAAATTTTCAATTTTCTTTTTGTTGGTACCTTTTTTTTTTTCAATTCAAATAATTATAAAAAATTTTAATAAAATGAATTATTGAACGAAAAAAGTCAAATACTTCAACAAAAAAATAAAACTAATCAAATTTTTATTGATAATTGAGTGAGACTCTAAATATTTATTTTTAGACGAATTTTACATAAAAAATCAATGGTTAGAAAAAAAAAATAAAATTAAATATCCTCATATCCATCATATCTAATTTGTGCACAGCCTTTGATAGAGACAAGCAAGCAAAATATTTGAAATGAAATTAAGATGATTGTAAATCCAAGCAAAAGTGGCAAATGAGTATCAATAAAGCCAATGATGGCCTTGTAGCAGCCGGTTTGATAATAGATAGGATGATCTTCTTTGGAGTCTGGGACTTGGCAAGAAGTCATATTAGTCAAATCCAAGTAGTCATTGGGTCCGTTAGCACCACAGCATTTAAAAAAAGTTTGGACAGTATTCATCACATTTAGAGCCACTTTGTCCTCATTCTTATTTATTGCTTCAACTGTTCTATTTAGACCATCTCTGAGTTTTTCTTTGGCATCGCTTCTATAAGACATTAGCACCGCTGCTGCAGCTATTTCTAGTATAAGTATTATTCCCATCAATAAGCAATAAGCTGATAAAAAGCATCTATCCTTAGCCAGAGAACCATATAGACCAATAAAACTTACAAAAACGCTCATTATTCCACTAATGATTAGAAGCAATCGAGCTGCATTCAAATTTCTCGAATCAATTATTTTACCTATTTCCAAAGTATCCCATAATGACGAAAATTCTTTGTCATATTGTGACCACAATCCAATTGCCAATGTACAACATCCAAATAAAAAGAAGAATGTATTTAATACAACGAGTGTTGCTCTACTGGACAACATTTTATTTCTAAAAAGTCAAAAAATTTAAATAGCTATTTCGTTTTTTAAATAAGATCAAAGAAAAATGAAAATTTTTTTATTGTAGTTATTCAGAATTCGTTTACCTACATGAACAGCATCTAAATTTTGAAATTAATGTGCAATAAAAATTATGATTTTTTTTGTATACAAAAAAGAAGTTAAAAATACGCAATTGAATATGATTAAATGATCATCACTCTTCAAATTTATTTAACTATCTAAATTTTGTTCAATGATTCACTAGTTTAAAATATTGTTTATTTAAAGAAGCGACAGGAATTTTAAATTTTAGATTTTTGATGTTATCTTGTCAACTATACTTTAAATGATAAGCAAAAAAAATTATTATAATAATCTAAACAGTTTTGCTAATTAATTTTGATAAAATTTTTTATAATCTTAATAAAAGCGACCCATTTCGCATTTATAGCAAATGTTAATATTCTTAGCTTTGCTTGAAGTGAACATTAGAAAAAATGTCTTAATTGGAAAGTGGAAAATTTAGCCTTTTTAATTTTGAATCACTATCTTCAAGAAATTATTGACATAGTTAAATAAATAATTTTTTTTTAATTCTAATGCTCAATCTTTTTAGAATATAAATATTATGTTAAATTAAGATGAAAGCAGTTTTATGTAATTATAAATTCTTTAAAAATTTTTTTATAGCTTCAACCGCTTATTATTCTAGGCTTTGCTTAAATTGTCATAGATTGATATTATTAAATTAAAATTATTAAATCTATTTATACGAATAAATAAATAGCGAAATATTAGAGAAATATTTTTTAATATGTTCAGATAGCATTTTACTAGTCTTTATAAAAAAGAAAAATTAAAAAGCAAAGAAGTACTCAAAAAATCTAATTTCAAAACCTGTTCGATATTCATCAACTAGTGTGAAATAATAAGACAAATGAAATAATAAACAAGCAATGACAATTTAATAAAATATCAAAATATACTCTAATTTCCAGCAATTTTTACAAAAATTAATGAAATTAAATATTTTTTTCAATTTTTCAATCAATTTTCCATTATGGTTATTATTATGTCTGAATCTTGCCATTTTTAAACCATGAATTCAGTAAATAAACTAATTAATGTAACAAAAACGAATACAGTCTGAAATTAATAAATTTTAGCAAAAAAATTTATTGACATAAGCTAATTTTATCGTTCCATAACTAAATGCATTAAATATTTAATTCTGCCAAAATTTATGATGAATTTATTTTTTGACAAAAACTAATAAAATTCCATAAAATATTTCCTATTTTGGCTTTCTATAATTATTGTTATTTCAATTTTATTAAAAATATTAAAACTAGTTATACTAATGAATTTTAGTTGTTGCTATGCTGTTAATAATGAATGACAAGTAAATCGTTTATTTTAGAGAGAAGAAAATTGGCTTAAAATATTTATATAAAATGTAAATAGGTTTTTATTTAGCATAAAACATGAAACATTTAACATGAAACTTATTTCAAAAATGCTTTTTGTGACGATTTATAGTAATTTGAAAAACTTTTAAATTTTATTCAAACCTATCAAGTAAATTTTGAATTTTTACTAATTTTATAATCAATTTTTTATAAAATTTAAATTTAATTTTGTAATTTTGAATAGTAAATATTATTTTAAATCTTCATAAAATATTTTTGAAAAATTACTAAATATTTAACACTAAATCACATATTTACATCTTCATTAAAATTTTCTATTAAATTAAAAAACATTTTTAAAGAAAAACATATTCTTGAATTTGAGATTATCTTAACATAATTTTGAAAGAAATTTTTTTTAAACTAAAACTAAATTGAATCTCTTATCTTAGAACTTAAGATAAGATCATTATTTTTAAAGTGAATATATGAATTTATCTATCTAAATCCCGAGCATAACAATCACAAAATCAAACATCTTATTTTAAATGCATGTGTTTCTAATTTATAAAATTTGGATACTCAAGTCTCAAGTTTAAAATCAAAATAAAGTTTTAATTTTCAATTTTTATAATTATTTAAAAATAAATGGCTTTAAACAATGGAGAAATTGATTGCTGGCTTGATTGTGATCCTGGTCATGATGATTCGTTGGCGATTCTGCTAGCTTCACATTGCAAAAAAATAAAACTCATCGGTATATCAACAGTTGGTGGCAATCAAACTATTGAAAAAACAACTAGGAATGCATTGATATCTATGAACCTGTATGGGCTTATTCGAGCAAAACCTACAAATTTAGACAATGATCTGGATATAAACTTTGACGAAGAACTAAAATATACCAATTGCTTGACTCATGGAGGATTAGAATTTCCTTTGGTCCAAGGTTCGAGCAGACCATTGTTGCGCCCCGCGGTAAATTGTCAAGAAATCCATGGAGATTCTGGTCTAAACACCCATGTAAAGATAGAATTGCCCAAAATACCTGACTATGCGATAAACTATGTAGAAAATCTCAATTCAAAATCAGCTCATTATACCAGAGTTATGTATGATGCTATTAGAGTTAATTCGAAGCCGGTGACAGTAATTGCAACTGGTCCTTTGACAAACATAGCTTTACTTTTGATAAATTTTCCTGATATAAGCAAAAACATAGAGAAGATAGTGATAATGGGAGGTGCACTGGGTATTGGAAATACTGGTCCAGTAGCAGAATTTAATATTCAAGTAGACCCTGAATCGGCTCACTACGTTTTCGAGTCTGATATTCCAATCTACATGGTACCATTAGAGGTGACTCATTTAGCTTTGGTAACCCCTCAAGTTATTGAATCTATTCGTTCTCAATCAACAAATCTAAGTTTTATCTTAGTCGAACTTTTATTATATTTCCAATCAACATATAAAACTTTGTTTTTTATGGATTATCCACCTTTGCACGACCCCTGCGCCGTCGCCTACATCATAGACCCAACATTGTTCGAACATCGATTAATGAGAGTTGATGTTGAGATTCACAGTCATTTGTCTTATGGACAAACTGTTTGTGATTTTTATAACATGTCAAACAAAAAGAAAAATGTGCATGTTTGCATGAAGATGGATGTTAAGAGATTTTGGGACCTGTTGATTGAAGCCATTAAGTCTGCCAATGAAGTCAGTCCGGCTAATTTGAATCCAAAGTCATTGATAATACAGGATTTTGATATTTAGTTAAATATTTTAGGCTACCATTAGGCTTAGTTCCAAATAAAGTTTTAGAATAAAATAATTTTAATAGTTTTTTTTTAATTTTAATAAAAGAAAATTATATTCCAAATTTTATTTAATTATTAATTTTAGTAATAATTTCTTATTGAGTGGGATTTTATTTAAATTTAAAAATAATGATTTTTTAAATTTGATTAGTTGATTTATTATTTTTTAAATAGCCACGGAAATTTTCTAATGCGGATAATGAATAGGACAACCATTGCATTCTGCAAAATTTTATTTTGAATATATTATATTGATGTTAAAATAAGAAATAAAGAAATACAAATAGTTTCAGCTTTCATTGTTAGATTATTTTTGCTGAATTTGAATACTATACATTATTTTCAATTTTTATTGTTTTTTATTGTATTAAAATTAAATATCGAGAAAAAAAATTGAAAAAATTTTTTAATCCTTATTTTGTAAATAATTTTTAATAATTTCTTGATTAGTCTATAATATTTTTAGAAAGCAAAAATTTCCATTATATCACTATAAATTCAGGCCTTATTTCTTACTCAAAAAGTAAGCAACTCTATGAAAGCTCCAGTTTCAATTGGTGCAGAGCAATATTTTAAAATTAAATTCAAAAATAAATTATTTGAAAATTTATTTTAAATCAAAAACGAAACTTAGAAAATTCATAGCTAATTTAAATTAAAGATTTTGAAAAATGCTTCATTGCTTCAAAAGTTTATCAAATTCTCTACAAAATGGTCGGTGGTCGCAAGTTTTTGGATAATTCCTAATATCATCCGACCGCGGTCCGTGTTTTAGTAAAAAATAGGTGGTCCGTGTTTTAGCATAAGCCGATAAATCAAACATACATACGGATATTATATTTTATAAATCTAAGCAAAATACTTTAAAAAATGTGATGAATTTTTTTTTTGGAATAAAAAAAAATAACTATTCTTAAAAATATTGAGGGAATTTTAAGCACAATGTGTTTGATAATTTTTGAGGAAATTTTAAAAGTATTTATTTTTTCCGAAACAATTTTACCATGCCAAGTAAATTTAACTTAAATAATTTTTCGATCTTATCCATTAGGTGATCAGCAATATTATTATCTTTTAGATAAACAATAAAATTACTTATAAATTAAATATCGATATTTTTTTTAGATAATCAAAAAATAAAAATATCAATAGATTTATTATTCAAATTATTACATATATAAATGTCACATAAATAGAAAAAGGAATGAAGATAATAAGAAAATACCAAAAAAAAGATCTTCATTTATTCATTATTAGTTCATTTAGAATCATTTTTTAGTGTTTAAATCTAATATTGTTCATTAGGAATCAGTAATACCGTTATAATATCGTTTAATATTAATGAAATTTAAAGACTTTTTAAATTCAAAATTTTTTTTTAATATGAATAAAAAATAAACTGAATTCTAAATATACATTGGAGATATATCATTGAAAAATATTTTATTTTACTTTAATGATTTATTTTTTGATCTACCATTCACAATGACATAATTTTTAAATGATTAGTAATAACTACTAATTTCAAAAGATCCATCATCCACAAAACAAAAGCAATTTTATTTAAAATTCTTTATTCAAATTACATTATTTAAAAAAATAGATGTTTTTAAATCATACTAAGCTTTGGTTTGATTTTGATTCGTCAAATCTTCGGCAATATCATCAAGTATAGAAAATTCCCTTTTTTCCAGTGATTCATATGTCATGTCATAGCTGATAAATATGGAAAAAATAAGCCAGCCAAATAATGAAAAAATCGCCTTGACCACACTCACTGATTTCCATCCTAGAGCGTACTAAAAATATTAATAAAAATAATCATTTTTTTAAAGCAAATTTTAGCTCACAGTTTCTATGTTTTCTAAAAATGGATTATTAGAGCTGTTTAATATGGCTGTTTCATTTAGTGAAATTAGGTAAGGTGGCTGATCAATAAAAATTGTTGATAAAGATATCAAAAGTGCAATCATGTACAATAAAATAGCCCAAAATTGATTTTGAAATGACAGGCATTTCACAAAATACTTGCAATTCATTTTAGTGAAATCGACTCTAAAAAAATTTCTCAAATATAATAAAATTTTTTTAAAAATATGTCATTACCTGTCCATGGTATCCACAATACAAATGGTGAGAAAGAAGTAAGATAAACAGTGAAGAGGCATTGATAAATTTTCAAAAACAATTAAAAGAACAAAATTAATGGAAGTAAAAACATTATTTGCCAAAATTGTCGATTCAACTTCAAATTTTATATCGGACACATTTAAAAGAAATGCAACCAAAGTTTGCCAAAATTGTAAGCCTACATTTAAGCCGTGGAAAAAAAGAAAAATATTTCGCAATACTTTGTGAGTGTAGAGTGCAGTTTTTCCAGTATTAAGCTGATATTTTTGTTCTTCTTTTTGTTTTTGCTTTAATTGATCTTCAAAAAGCTGAGCAAGTCGCTCATTTTGTCTCTTTTCATAAACCTCCTTTTTTTTTTCGACAAATTTTTTTTCAACCTCAAGAAACAACTTATCAGTTGGCACACTTTTTGTGACACTCTGATTCAAAAGTTCCCTTTGACTTAAATCAGAGCCAAACTGATCTGTATTGTCTTTTTTTTCCTCATTCATTTCTATTATGTCGTCTTCTAATCCTTCCAGGTAGCCAGGATTTGACACAAAATTTGCTTTTCTTGACTTAATGGTTTTTTTCTCTAAAGGAGGAAGAGAAGTTGTTTTTGCTTCAGTTTCTTTGGCAATAGATTTTCGAGCTCGTCTACCTCGAGGAGGATTCTTGGCACTCTCTTCCTTTGGTTCATCTGATTCAAATCCTTGGTTTACTTTTGCTTCTTCAGCGTTTCCAGCATTTTTGGTAACTTGGCTGTGCAGCCTGGCGCGTCTTCGTTGCCTTGCACTAAGTTGGGAAGACTTGGAGCTAGCTTTACCAACTGAATTAACAGAATCTGGCCTCGTATGTATAGTTAAATTGCTTGAAGACATGTCTGGTTAAAATTCGATAATGGACAAACGATTTATTTTATTTTAAATTTTTTTTATATTTAAATTTATTTAATATATTGCTATGGAAACACAATTTTTTTACTTTTAACTTTTTTTTTGTCTTTAAGATTTTTAAATCATTCAAGCTAAAAGTCGTCTTTTATTTTTACGATGAATTTTGATGGGTCAGCTCAAATTTTCATCACCATAAATGATCAATAAATTAACAACAAAAAAATCTGTATTTTCTTTGCCAGAACTTTCTACTAAAAAAGTAGAAAAATTCCTACTTTTTTAGAATTTAAAAAATTAAAATAAAATATTCCTAATAAAATTTTATGTATAAACGATTTTAATTATTTTCTAGTGATGTAAAATTCAGTAGAAATACATTATTTTTGTTCTAATTATTCAATTTTACTGAAATTTAAAATTTCATATTTTTTTTTAAATTTATTAAAAAAAAAGTAAAATTCTCAGATGAAAAAAATTAATCGTTCATGCAATTATTGACCAATTTTTTTTAATTAAATGAAAATTTATTAATAATTTGATTCAATTTAATTTAAATCAAATAGAGTAAATAGAATATGATAAAATAATTATTATTACTCTCGAGTTGTTTCAAATTTGTTAAATAAATTCAAAAATCACCAGCAAAAAATGTTGTTGTGTAAAGCATTCTTTGCCATTCAGGCTTTACATGGGTCGTTTTTTTAAGACAGCAAAAATTTCGTATTCCTTTATTCGATATTGCAGCCTTGCAACTCGAAATGCGACTTTGGCACAGAAAATTAACACCATCTCGCCCAGTTTAAAAATATTCCTTACTTACACTGCATGCCTCAAAGATGTGTTTTAAGGCTAGAGACCGTATTAAAATCAAGTTTTTCAAATTTAATGCCGCATTAAAATCAAGTTTTTTAAGAGAGTACGGGAAAGTAAATTGTAAATTAATTTGATTTTTTATTTAAATTTTAAAAGATATATTTAGATTAATGGATATATTTAGATTAACCTTAAGAAAAAGTTCTCCCAAAAATTTCTCAATTAACAAAATTATTTTCCAGCTGAAATTTTTAGATTTTATTTATTGCTAAAAAAATTAATTTTAATTAATTTTAATTTCATTAATAATCAGAAAAAAATACAACTAAATTTATTTTATTTTGTCTACATTTTACTTTAAATGCTCATTTATAAACTTTATCTGTATTACATTAATTTTCGGTCGCTTTGATTTTATTTAATGAGAAAAATACCTTTTTGAAATAATTTTCAAATTTTAAATTAGTTTAGTTAATATAAATAAATATAATTTGTGAAATTATTAATATTATTATTATTAAATAATTTAGGCTCTCTTAAGAAAAGAACAAATTCCTCAATTTTTCGCCGAGAATAGAAAATTAAATTTATTATTATTATAATATTTATATATTATAGCTCCGTAGATAGGTCATCTATTGCACTCACTTATCGTTTTTAAAAAGACACACTTGGGTGTGGTTGATTTGTAATGATGTTTTGATAAAATTTTTGTAAAATAATTTAGCTTCAAAAAAATAATGTCATTTAAGCATGCCTACTTTTTAGTCAATAAAACTTAAAATCTTTGTAAGCAATATGGTACAAAATTTTTGTTGCCTTCTTGGACCCAAGTAAAGCGTTTGATAAGCATTGGACAGATAGTCTTTTATTAAAATTTATTGATCATATCCCAGATGGATAATGACACCCATTGTACAAGTATTACAAATCTCAAAGATTATTGTCAAATAACACAACAAAAATGGATTCAACCGAGACTTTTAAGCAAGGAGTTATCCTTTTACCTTTTTTTATAATAATCAATTGACTTAAATTTTCTGCTTTTGGATACTTTGATGCTGACTTCATTAAATCACTCTCTTTGGTCATTGACAAATCTTGCTCAATGGTTGGTGGACAATTGACCATAATCCTACCAAATCAGCGGTTCTATGAATTTTATAAATAATAATTAATTAAACTCTCTTAATTTTCAAATCATTTTTTTTAACATGTTTATCCCTATTTTTAACATTTAATTATCAGCATCTAATTAATTAATTTTTCTTAACTAAGAGGTTGTAGTTTTCAAAAGTTAGAGGAAAATAGCCTGGTTTAGAGGGATGGGTATTAACAGAGTTACCAAGAAAAATCGAGATTCACGAATAGATGAATGAAATGAAAAATATGATCCCTTATTTATTGGATATAGTATAGAAAAAATAATGTTTCCTTAAATGGAGTAAATCATCAGATTATGATAAACTCAGTTACAAGTTCTTAAAGTTTAGTTCTGGTAGCAATCTATGTGTCATTACTTGGTTTTTCAATGCAGATTAGAAACACATTTTTTCATTTTAATTTATTTCCAATAAACTCTAAATCTAAGTGATATTGATTTACAAAATTGCTATATGAAAATCTCAATAAATTGCAAGGAGAAGATTTTAGATTAAACAATGGCATGTAATTATCAATTATGTTATTAATATTGAAATATAAAACAAAATTACTGAACTAAGGAACAAATGTATTTTTTTATTTCTATTATAATAAAAAAGGTACATAAATAAAAAAAGTAATACAATTTATATCAAATTAGAACCAAAATAATTAAATATAAGCAAAAATAATATTCAATTTACTTTTTTTTTTGTTTGTTTGATCCAACTGGTCTACCGCGTTTTTTTTTTAACTTGGGGTTGTGGAGTAACGGTTAGGGTCTCTTCAAGACGAATTTTTTTTGATATTGGCTCTTGTACAGACGGATCAAAGAAATTTAAAAGATTTACTTACTCATTTTTTCGTATTCAATGATTTTACTTCTCGCTGGCTCTCTGATGACATAATTCGTCTTTTGCTTTTCCCATTTTGAATGATCATGAACCTCGTCTGTCATTTCAACAAGGATAGAGTCGTTAAAACTATAAAGCTTTAAACGAATTGTACATTTTGTACATTGATACCAAATGACATCGACAGGCAAATTCTCTGTGGCCCGCTTACAGGTCCAATCGTTATCGGCAAAAGTCATAGCTAGATTTCCTTGAACTGATTCTAAGTTACGAAAACTAAAGAAAGGGAGGTAAACTTTTCCCTTTCCTCTAGTTTTTTTAAATTGTTCTGGTTTAATGGACTCATCTTTGCTTAAGTTGTTTGGGATTTCGATATAAGACATTTGGAGAATAGTGAATATTGTCTATTATTTATTTATTATTATATTTATTTGTAAATCTTTATCGAGTGTTAGCTCTTTCAGAGAAAAATAAAAAATAAAAATAAATTAAAAAAATGATTAAAATAAAAGTTACTGAATAGAATAAGAATTAAAAAATATAGTTAAATAATTTGAAAAGGAAATAAAAGAAAAGAAAAAAAGAAAGAAAGAAGAAAAGAAACAAAAAATCGTTTTTGAAAGGCAGAAAATAGACACCAAAGTTACAAAAGTTATATCGGTTTAGTTTTCAGAGAAAAAAGAGTCTATGACAAGGTAGCAATTACACAATGGAGTTGGATAGTTAACAAATCTAGATTCGAAACCTCGTCTTTACTCATTTACCAGTCTAAGAAGTAATGGAACAGAATTAGTAAGTCCAGCCCTAACATATCTTTAGCTCAAAAATTTCCTTTATGTAAAACACCAATAAACTCATCTTGTCGGAATCAGCTTTAGAAGGTTTTTAATTAATTATTGAAAAAAAGTTTTTTTGGACATATATTTGTTTCAATTAAATCAAATTAGGTGTCAAAGAGATAAAACAGTTACTAACTTAATCATAATTGACATTATTTAATTTAATTGTACTAACAAAAAATAATTGACACTAACATCAGTATTTTTGTTCTAGAAAACATTATTTTTGTTTTTTAAAAATATTATTCGCGTTAAACAATAGTCTTTAAAGAGAGTAAAAGTATTTTTTACTTTCTTTTTTTTTATTTAATTTCTAGGAATTATGCTTGAATTACGCTCGAATCCATTTTGTATTTGTAACCTTACTATTTCTTCTTTTTTTCCTGAACCCTAAAATTCAAACATAGTTAAAGAATCGCTACTTATTTGAAAAACTTATTTTACTTAATCACTATTAATAATAACAGACTTGTGCGTAAGTCAGTAAGTCAAAGTCAAGTCAAGTCAGGGACTTGACTTGACTTTATAAAAAACGGGTAACAAGCATCCAATCCTAATTATGATTCTTTAAATTTTAATGTTTTATATATTAGAAAATTAAATAGATGATTTTTTTTATCAAATTTCTTCGAAAACACAAATTAAATTTTTTGAAATTCAAGTCATTCTAAGTCAAGTCAAGTCAAATGACTTAACTTTAAAAAAAAATTTTCTTAAAACAAGTCAAATCTTTGACTTTACCAAAAAATTACTTAAAAATGACTTTAATTTTTGACTTACGCACAAGTCTGAATAATAATAATATAAGTTACAACAAGCTAGCAAGCTAGACTTGCGAAGATGGGAAACAGTAGGATCCCATCTATGGTAACTATTAATTTTCCTTTTAATCTTAATTTTATTTTAATTAACTTTATTTTGAATTTTTTATATTTCATTATGAAGGAGCTTTAGCTAGGCATAGATAATCAAATAATCAAATTTACTTTATTCCATTTTTATTCAATAAAATTCATTAAAATTCAATTTTTAAATTTATTACAGATTTTTATTGCTCAAATTTTCAGATTTGTAAAAATCGATATCGCCAGAAAAACTTAAGATTAATATTAAGAGTCAATATGTTTATATTTTCTCATTGTCTATGTAGCACATAAATCAAAAAATTGAATATATTTTAATGTGAATCAAAGTAACTTCAAAATTTAATTCAAAATTAAATTTAATTTTAATTCTCAAATTTTTTGTTTACTTTATGATTTTCTGATAATGCAATATTGCATTACTTCTTTGTTTTAACATTTTAATTAAAATTCGTTTCAAAAATTTTACATTTTTATTGCTAATCAATTTTTAATTTTTTTTTTGAATATTCCATCTTTTTTTTTTCAAAAAGCGATCAAGACGTCTTCAATTATTAAATTCTTTGGAAATTTTAAGTTTTTGGCTATTTTCAAAAGAAAAAAGTCTCACTATTTGCTTGGGTTTTAAGATATCAAATTTGTGATAAAAAAATTCTGATGAACACTTTATTCACATTTTTTTTCAATTTTTCCTAATTAACAATTATTATCTTGACAAAATTTGCTCATTATGATTAGTATATTTAAAGATACTTAAAATATCCCATATCATAATATGATTTCTTCTATAAATTGTTGAAATTTTATTTTCAATTTATTTCTAACAATTTTCTAAATGCTAGAAATTACTTATTTATTTAAAATAGAGGTAGACTTTAAAATCATAGTTAAAACCTTCTAAAAATTATGAGTTGATCAATTTAGAAAGTATTTTTAGACAATTATCTCCTAAAAATATTGAGATTTGTGTTTAAAAAATATCAATTTTATCTTATCTACGACTCAAAATATTGACTGTAGGTTTGTTAAACGTCTTTTAAGAATACTTTTTTCATTAAATTTAAACTCTTTTCAGTTTTTGATTTCCTTCTCTGGTTAATTTTCTAATAAGACAGGATATTTTATTTAGAAATTTGTTCTTCAAGTTTAATGTCATGTTATTAAAGCTTCATGTAATAACTTGATGTGCTAAATTATTTGCAGGTAGTCTAATAAACCTTGGTGACAAAAAAAACGCGAATTTGGTATGTATTGGTTAGAAAAGATGATTTTATTTTATTAAAGTTTAGTGCTTAATGATAACCTTTTAATGTTTGAGGATTTTGATAGTAAATTAAGATGATAATCACCAAAAGATGACAAAAAATGAAAGTAGATTTTATCTGTGAAAAATTCGAACTAATAGAGTTTTTAATGAAAAATACGAAAATTACAGAGGATTGGCAAAATGTTGAACTTTAGTGGAACAAATGTGATAAAATTGGACTTTTAATTCGAATCCATTAAATTTCAAGTATAAATTATCTATTTTAAAAATATATTTTTCAATTTGGCAGATTTTTTTTCATTTAGAATTTTTGTAAGTTTTGTAATAAATAAAATGATCGGAAGCTTAATGGTTCGATCATAAGATACTAATAATTTATTAAGAAATTTATTTTTTTTATTGAGGCGTATTATCATAAATCCTTTTAACAAGTTTAGACATTTCTTCGAAATTTTTTATCTTTTATTTTTTCACATATTAGTAATTTCATGTCTAAGCGATACAAATATTTTAATTTAAAGGACAATCGAAAAAAATTGTCTTTAAATTATTTTGAAATTTTGATCTAGAAAATAAGATTTTTTTGCAAATTATTCGCAACTTTATCTTGGAAAATAAAAACGATTTAGTGTTCAAAAATGAATAAAACATCAAATAAATTTTATTTTTCTCTTTATTTTTCAAAGTTTTAAGAGTCTAATTAATGTATATTTAATTAAAAATAATCCAAATGAATAAAAAAGTTACCATTCATAAGAAATCTCCAATATTATAGATTTTAAATATTTGATTTTTTAGTAAATGCGATTATTAAATAATAATTTTGAATATTAAAAAATTCCATTTATTTTCTCAAAAATTTAAAACACGTCGTTTCCTTTTCTTAGTTCAATAAAAATATTGAACAAATTTCAGGTTTATCAAAAATAGTTATTTTTTTACAATTTTATTAAATTAAATTTATGTGGTTTTATAGGTTCGCTACTTTTGATCATTTAAGTTTATCTAATTATAATAATGTTATATAGATACAAAAGTTATGTTAATTTTCACAATTCCTAATTTAAAATAAATTTTGGTCAAATTATCAATTTCACTACTAAAATAATTTGATGTTTTAAAATTTAAATTATTGTTTACCAAAAGTTTTAATAACAACAAAAGAAATTCAGGTAGTCATTTAAAAAAAACACCTAGCAAAAATTAAATAATCACTAACACTAATGAAAGGAAACCTATAAATTAAAAAAAAAAACGTTTTTTTTGTAATCTAATGTCGGAATCTAAAGTAAACTTGTTAGAAAATTACAAATAAACTTAAAAAACAAATAATAAACTAGCAATTTTTTTTTGTTCAGAAAAATCTAGCTTTCTAAACTTCTATACGTTTCATTTTTATTTTAATTTTGAATAATTTAACAATTATGAAATAAATTACCCGTGCTATATTTTAAATTTAAATTTAATTTAGAAAAAGATCTTTTAAAATACAATCAACTTCCATTATAATTCATCGATTGTGACTTTAATTTCGCTTAAAGAAATTTTCCATGTTTTTGTTTGTTGCACTAAATAAATAAAAATTGACACCTTCATTTAATTTATTACCACCAATTATTTTCCAAATCATAAATTTTAGATACCAATCTTAATTTAGTCATTGAAATAATTACACTTCGAAGCCTTCAGAATGCAGCAATCTACGCTCAATTCGGATAACACTAGCCAGCTAAACACTAATCGAAATTCCGTAGCATCTTACGACAGCGTTATTAAAAATGGAGTCGAAGTTTTGTATCCTGTTACCTTCAATTGTATCACTACTCAAGATGCCTACAGAAATAAATCACTCGAAGAAATAAGACACGAAGATTATCTCTTAAATCGAAAGTATCCCCAATCAACTAATTTCATAAAAGATTATTCCAAATCAGAGGGTACACGATTATTCAGATACAAACCAGTTTGCGGAGTCGATTTTAAAACTAATAAATACACCCAGCAGTCCTATCCAAGAGATACTATTTTAACTCATATTTCTACCATGTTGGAGTATGAGAAATCTTCTCCAGAAGAACTCAGATTTGAAGACTATAAAAATGGCTTAAAATTTAAACAAAAAAGTGGTAAGTTTAAAAATATTTTTAATTTTTAAATTTTGACTTGTTAATATTTCACTTCTATAAAATTTAAATTAAAAAAGAAACTAAGAATTCAAGAGATAGAATTTTTATTTTCAAATGTTTTAATTCTCTCTTTTTTTGCTTAATCTATAAGACCAATTCGGATCAGGAAAAAAATTTTTGAAAAAATTATTAATACAAACTTGGACATCAGTCCAGGATAAGATTTTTTAATATTTTATTTAATTATTTATAAATTTTTTTATTATTTGGATTTCAACTTTTTTGAAAATTGACCCATATCATTTTGAAAATCAGGAGAAAATTCCAAAAATAAATAACAATATCTGATTGAAGATAATTTCAAATTCATTTACTTTTACATTTACGAGTCTGTGTTTAAGTACTAATTAAAGTCCTTAAAAATAGGTGAAACCTTGATATTAATCTATGGCTTATTTAAATTAAGGCTTGATACTAATGGTCACTAAATTTTTTAAATGAAAATTAAATTTTTAAATCCATTCAGAAATTATTTCTGTCACATGATTTGGTTTTGCTCTGAAAATGCAAAAAAGTGCATCAAACTTTTTAATTCTGTTTAATTAGTATAATTATTTTGGTGATTTTCAACATACTAACAAAATTAAAGTAAAATTAAAAAAAATGTTTTAAATGACATAAGTTAAGTAATTAAATATCTAGAAATTTAATTTTTGATATAAAAACACGTCCTTTATGCCAATAAATATAATAATAATGTTTATTTTGTTTGCATTTTCAATCTCACTTGGACTTCTTTCCTTTCCTTTATTTTATTGTTATTATTATTCAATTATTAAATTATTATTTTATGACTATTACTGACTATTTTTATTAATTTAGATAAAAATAATAACGTAGATGATTCCAGTGAACTCGCATGTTGTCCAATATGCCTTGAACAAATACTGCAATTGAAAAAAGAAGGTGTTAGATTAAATGTTTCAATATGTGGTCACATTATTTGCAAAAATTGTACCTCACAGATGCTTAGAAAAATGAACAAATCAAGATTTGAGTGTCCGAGTTGTCGTAAGTCTCTTAAATCTCAAGATATTCACGAACTGTTTATATAAATGGCTGCTACAATTATTTTTATTTTCTTCTGATTTTTTTTTAAACTGATGTACTTTATTTAAATACTTATAACTATTGTTTCACTAAATTCTCAATTATTTTTGTATTTTTAACTTTTACCTAAATTAAGATTTAGTAATAAAAAAGAAATTAAAGGTTTAAATAAAATGTGAAAATTTTAATAAAAATTTTTTATAGATATAATTCTACTTTCTAAAAATCAAATATATGAAAATCTTAGCAAAAAAATAAGCATGAAAGAAAAAACTTCCCCACGCTTATTAAATGTTTAGTTAATAAGCGTGGGGAACTTAATAAACATAATAAACAAATTATACAAAAAAAAATTATACTTTTTTATCTGTTATCTTAATTGACAATTACTTTAATATAATAAATCGCTGCAGTTACTTTTTCCGCGATACTTTTTCCGCGCATCAAAAATAATACTTTTTCCGTGAATGGAATTTTAAAATTATAATTTAGTCCTAAATATTGAATGTTTTTCTTCTCTTTTTATTTTTGACAAAATATTATACCAATATTGATGATAATGCAAAATTTCTTATAGTTGATTAGAACCTGTTTGACCATGAAGGCCCAAGAACATAGAAGGCTATCATAATAAATTAAAAACTACTATAAATACCGATCATCCAAATATTTATTCAGCTATAGAGGCACTTAAAACTGAAGAAAATCAAATTGCCTTTGCTCATCATGGAAAAATTCATGTACTATATAGACGTAAATTAGTAGTATACACAGATGCGTCTTATACATTTCGTCGTCAAATGCTAATTTTAGGGAAATCAACGGTCAATGATTACATTGGTATGATCCTCGTTACTATGTCTGAGGAGGAAAAAAGATAAAGATATGTTTCGCCTATTCTGGCGATATAAGCGACTCTGATTCAGAAGAAGAAGAAATTAATGATGACGCTTCAGATGAAGATGAATCAGGAAATAATAATAGACCGATAGTGAAAGTCAAATTACGCAGCAACAACGTAAAAAAATTCATAAAACATATTTAAGACTTTTTCCGCGCATCAAAAATACTACTTTTTGCGTACGCGCGGAATAAGTATCACGGAAAAAGTATACTTTTTTAGTAGATTACATGATGTAATCTAATAAATTTATGATTTAATTAGCTGCACGTTTAAGTATTAAAAAATTTAGGAAAGAAAGAAAAAAAGTATAGGTTGCAAACT
Source organism: Brachionus asplanchnoidis (assembly GCA_025491095.1). NCBI lineage: Eukaryota > Metazoa > Rotifera > Eurotatoria > Ploima > Brachionidae > Brachionus > Brachionus asplanchnoidis. The sequence continues at coordinate 6,730,191 of JAILYF010000008.1, read as the reverse complement.
TTTTATTTTCTTTTATATTTTATTTGACTTTGTTTTTTTTTTCTTTATTTGAAGAACTATAGCCAGACACAAAACAAATTAATAAATAATTAATAGTTTGAAATTTTTGAGGAAAAAAATTAAACTTAGATTGACGAAAAATTATATCTTTTAAACTTGTCATAATCCAAAATGAAACAAAGATGGCTGAAGAGAAAGAGAACACGTCAAAATGGATATCTTGTTAAGAGTGCTCAAATTGGGTTTGTTTTAGTTGTTTTCCAAAAGAATTTAAAAAAAAAACAAAAATAGAATTTTTATGTGATGATTGTAAAGATTAACTCTTCCTTTTTTTAGACTTCTTTAAAACTCACTCTTGTTTTGCTTCAAATAAATTAAATTAAATAAATTAAATAATTTTATAAGAAAATTCAAAAATTTTCTTCCTAAATAGGTAAAATGGGTTAAATGGGTTAAAATTCTGTTTTTGGAGGTTAAATTTCTGGCCAATTATATACAATTTTAGGGGTAACCGGTTTAACCTTTTTTACCCTTTTGAGCTTCAAATAATTAACCGCGGAGCTAAAGGGGTCATTCAAAAATTTCGGGAAAATTGGGTGCTGTTCTGCTACCATCGTGGTCACTTCTAGTTTTTTTAACATAAAAAGGTCAAGTGCGATTAGGAAAAATACAAAATAAATGTTTGAGAACAAAAGCAAATCAGGTTTTGTTAAAAATTTAAATCAAACACAAAACATAACAAAGAATCATCTTTTTATGTGATCTTGAGCGTTTGAATTTTAAACTTCTTTCACACTCATGTAATACGCAGCATTCTGAAAACACAAGAGCACTAGAGGCGTTTTAAAAGGTAATGTTTGAAGTTAAAAAAATATTTTTTTCAGAATATGGTTGATTTTACGAGGCAAATATACTCATTTTTTTTATTTTAAATTCATCTAAAACTTTACAATTTGATATGGATTGATTGATTTAAAATGATCGAATTTGAATTTATTTAAAAAAAAAAACACCAATTAAATATATCAATTAGTCTAATTAATCAAAAATCATAATTAAGTTAAATTTTTTTATATTTTTTAAATTGTTTACAACACATTAAGTGCGACAAACGCTTAAGAATAATAATAGTCTATAAATTTTTTAATATTTTTAATTTTAAATAATTAAATTTCTATTTAATGATTTAAAATTTGATTATTTTATTTAAATAATAAAATTTATTCAAATAAAATGACAGAAATGACAGAAATCCAACAATGACAGAAAAGTTAGATACGAACGAAAGTTTAAATTTCATGACATCACACAATTTCCTGCTTATGATGTCAGCGTTAAATTTTTGATTTCATTGATTTCAACCAGAGTCTGAAGGATGGAAAAATTCGAAAAAAAAACTTTAAAAAAACATAATTATTTAATTCATTAATTAAATTAATTTATTACTTAAAATATCTATTTTTAAAAATAAAACTATTTTTTAAACTAAATAAAAACAACTAGCATATTCTTAGTTATTATTATGCATTTAAGCTTCAACTTGATTAATATCATGTCGACTATCGTAATGGTTAAGAGTTCTTGCAGATGGATCGATCACATTTCCGCACCATCTGGGCAACCACATGTATGGAGTGAAATGATCGCAATCAGGAAACAACTCGGCAAATATTTCCCTATAGAAATAAGCTTCTTTGGTCAATGGTGTATTGAGCGGGTATTTGCGTGGTGCGCTGATCAAATCTTCGTCTTTTACCAACGGGTTTATGTATTCGTGCAAATGTTCGAACAAAGATTTTTTTTTGGACGCTACACCATCCGAAAAGGCTTCTTTAGGCCTCCATAAAATATCACTGGGAATGATGTCTAGGCCATCGAACGCCTTTCTCAGCAAATACTTCTCACATCTGTCCTTAGTTGGAATTTTATCTTTTCTCGGAATGGACAAGTAATATGATGAAAAAAAGTGGTCCAAAAATGGCACTCTTAGTTCCAAGCCGTGTGCAGCAGTTGTACGATCAGCTCGGCACACATCAAACAAGTACAAGTCATTACAAATACGAAGGCTCTCTTCATGAGCTGCATTCTCATCTGGTGCCTTGTAAAAGTAAATATAGCCTTGGCAAACTTCATCGCTTCCTTCTCCGGAAAATATGACCACAGTGTCAGTATTTTCCTTTATATATTTGCTTATCAAATACATTCCAATCGAAGCTCTAATTGTAGTCACATCAAACGACTCCAAGGCCTTAATCACATCTCTAATTGATTCAATAGCATCTTGGGCAGTGAAAATAATTTCATGGTGTTCAGTGTTCAATTGTTTGGCAACTCTTCTAGCAGCCAAAATGTCTGGACTCTCGTGACTCATTCCAATTGAAAAAGTTTGAATGGGATAGTCGATTCCAGCTTTGCGGGCCTCGTGAACCATCAAGCCCGTGATTAGACTTGAATCTAAGCCGCCTGATAGCAGACAGCCCATTCTTCTTTGTGACATGAGCCTCATTTTTACCGAGTTGGTCAAAGCATTTCTAATATTTTCCAAAACATTATCCATCAATTTAACGCTGACATCATAAGCAGGAAATTGTGTGATTTCATGAAATTTAAACTTTCGTTCGTATCTAACTTTTCTGTCATTGTTGGCAGCCAAATGAACCGAGTATTCCTCGAAAGTGCCTGGTTCAACAAGCTCAATTTTAAATTTGGCACCCTGGGTCAGTTTCAAATTCAGCAGTCCTTTGGCTTCGGAGCAAATTCCCAAAGTTCCATTTTCAGTCAGAAGTTTGAAAGCAGGACGCACTCCATACGAGTCTCTGCCGCAATACAACTTGTTCTCCTTGGTATCCAAAAGAATGAAGGCAAAGACACCATAGAGATTTTTGCACATGAAATCAATGCCACCCTTATTGTACAAATGGATCAAAGACTCGCCATCACAGTTGGTCAAATAGCCAAAATTGTATTTGGCTTGTAGTTGTTTGTAGTTGTAAATTTCTCCATTGTAGATCATCCAAATATGCGGCATGGTGACCAAACGAATGGGCTGCATTCCGTTCAGGTCGTCTACAATTGCCAATCTGTGAAAGCCGAATGCACAGTTTTGAAAGTGGTTCACATTTTCAAAGCGAAAACAGTCCGGTCCGCGGTGCGCTATTTTAAAACAGCATTGAACTTGCTCGTGACAGTCCACGTCCGAGCCAAATATGCCCCATATACCACACATTTTGCTATTTATCTTAAAATTTTAGTTAATCAGATGAATAAAATGACATCTATTTATACTTAAAATTTCTATGCTGAAATTTAGTTAAGAAAAATGTACCATCGAATAAATGGTAGCACGCATGCTAAACGTGAATTAAATTTAAAGTTTCACAACAGTTCAAGAATTGTTTGATTTGAAATTTTTAAAATAGATGATGAAACTAGATATTGAATTAAGTAAATATTTAAATAGTCTAATAGAGGAAAGAGTTGAAATAAATGTATTAAAGAACTTTTTTGAATATTTAGTTTGTCTGGTTACAAAAAACGTGAGTCTACAAGACGCTTTGCTCAATTAAAAAACTTTTTTATTACTTGAACCTAGATGTTAGAAGAGTAAATTTTGTAAAAATCGATATAATATTCCATTATGTTTATTATATCCAGGTAGTAATTTGATTAAACAGCATATAAATTTTTGTCAAGGTGCTTAATAATTTGCTATTTGGTAATGACATATTTAAATAGAGACTATCAAAAATTTTTCCAGGTGGTTTTGTTATTTTTTTATATTTTTGTGTGGTCCATCTTGTTTTGAGAAAAAAAAAATAATGTCATTTATGATAACATATCTTTGAAAAGCTTACTTAAGCCAATTTACAGATAAAAGTTCAATCAAAAAATTTTTTGAATTTTGATTTTATTCATATGTTTTTTTTTCCACATAATTTTAATTTAAATTCTCAAATAACGAGAAAAAAAATAAAAAATTATTTCAAGAGAGTGTCGTCCAAAGTGCGTCTACATTCCTTGAGACTTCATCCTTTTTTTTAAGATTTTAATCAATTGAAATTTTGATCATTTGATAATGATCATAAACTTCAAGTTGCCATAAAAAAAATCTGTCTGAAATAAAGAAAAACCTTTTTCAAACTACCAGTTTTAATAATCCAAATTATTTAAATATTAAATACATTAAACAATAGAAAGGTTAGATGAAAAATTCATTCGAAAATATATAAAGAGAATTAAATAGAAATTAAAATTAATAAAAAGTTTTAATTTAAAATAATAAATAATGAATTCAGATATGTGTCAAAGGCTGGTCAGCTAATTTACGAAGGGGTAATATGTGACAAGAAATCAGTCACTTTTATTTTAGATTGATCCTCTTTTTTTTGTTTGGTCACTTATTTTTTCGTTGGTCACATTTTTTATTTAGCATTTAACATATTTTTTATCTCTTCTAAAATAATTTTTCAATGATTAAAACTTGTAAAAAAGTTAAATTTTATAAGATGAAATATATTTCATTTTTGATTTTTTTCTTTGATTACGTAATAAGTTTATAATAAACTTAAACTTCTGGTTAAATATTAACCCTTGGAAAATTAGTTGACAAGTCTTGTTCGTATATTTTAACTGAATGGTGCTGGTCACCTATCACTATGGACCCATCAATTTCGCTTTTGCTTATCTACAAATATTCGTCTTATTATCTTATTGATCTAAATTGAGAAAAATTTGATTGGAATTTAAACTTGGGTTAACAGCTTCCTTTATATGAAAAAATTCAATTGTTTTCGTTAAGATGACTCATCTTAAAAGGAATCAAAAAATTCAAATAAATTCAACTGAATTAATACCCTTTTAAGTAAATCTACCTATGTAATCTATATACTACTTGGATAGACATTCAAACCATATTATATTTTAGATTTCGCGAATGAAATCTATAATTGAAAATCATATTAAGGATGGATTAAACCAAAGATGAAATAATATTTGGTATTTTTATCAGAATTCATTATTCTTATAGAGCCATTTTATCATTTACAATTTAACAAAAATCGATCTTTGTTGTATAGATCCTTGCTTTAATTATTAAAATCATGAAAGACTGTCGAGAAATACGATGAAAAATCAAAAAGTAATTTATTTGTAAAATAATTATTAAATATTAATTAGGTCATATTAGTTTATTTTAATTTAGATGGTTTTGATTATAAAAAAGGTAATAGTTAAAGATTTTTTTCGTAATTTGTGTGAGTTTTAACACAAGCCAAATCAGAAGATCACTTAAAAATATAGTTATCTAAATTTTTAAAGAAAAATTTCGATTGAAAAGAATCGATAAAAATTAATGATTAAAAGTGTATCAAAAAGGTAAGCCTGCCTACATTCAGGCATTTTCTAGTGCGATACCGCATTTTTTAATTTTAATTACTAAGCAAAAAAAATCCGAATAAGCATTTTTAATGTGAGTAAATAGCATATAAAAAAGTAAAATAATCGCTAAAATTTCATAATTTGAAAAATATAAAATAAATTTGATAAAATAAATTCATCTCTATACAAGAGGACCTTATATATCTAAAAATCAGGCTTTAATTTTCATTTCTTTTAGATATGATATTAGAATTGGCTATATAGAAATATTTTAGGTATAATTAGATTTTTAATTTTTAAAACCGATTTTCTTTTAAAACCAGAAATTTAAAGCTAACCTGTTCAAATATGTTAACTTTTAAAGTTGATGCAACTTTGACTGTTGCACCATGTTGCATTCGCAGAAGTAATTTTGAACTTGTATAAAAAGAGCATCATATTTGAAAAAATTTAGAACTTAATCTGACTTTATCATTCTAAAAAAAGTGAAATAACAGGATAAACTGAAAAATGTAAGGTGAAAACAAAAATTTGATGAAACAATGGATTATTGGTCAATTAACAAATATTTTGATAAATAAAATTTTTTTAAAAATTAAAATTTAAAAAAAATGAAAAAAGTGTTTTCTGATAAATTTTTGATTTTTTTTTTACGATTAATCATTACCAGTACTTATATCCTAGTTTTTCAAAAAATAAAATAAAATTATTAAAAATTTAAATTCGAAAAATTTGATTGGAGACCGAACCGCCTATTTAGCCTTTTCTAGATCGCGGAAAAAAAATTTATTTTGGTAATGTTGATGGAGCACTTGCATGGTTATCAACAAGATAATCTTAACTAGCGAAAAAACTTTCCTTGGAAATCTATTTGAAACCATTTTTGATCTAAATATAGCAAAATCTTTAAGGAAAAAATGAGTCTTTGGAAAATAAATAGCACCGTAATTAGGTGCTTTTAGTCCCCAGAATCAGGTATTTTCTTAACTCTCCCACAATATTTTTTATATTAAATGATACATATTTTTGCAGATGGTCTATTTTCGTTGATAGCTTAATCATTTATTTTTTACTTTGAAAAAATATGTTAAAATAAATTATTAATAATTAAATTAATAAATTATTTTGTTAATCAATCCAAAATAGTATTTGCTTTTTTTTTAAAGAAATCTTTTTGTCATTTAAATAAAAATTAGACTCCAGCTTAGTTTTTCATTTAATTATCTTTCTAGGAAAAAAAATTTTTTTCTAATCAAGACAAAAAAAAACTGCCTAAAGAATAAAAATAAAACAAAGCAAAATTTTGCAATTCGCGAATTATTTTGAAATTTTTTGCAAAAAAAATTGAAAAAAAAATTGGATTTATAATTTCTATTGCCAAAGATTTCAAACATGGTTAAAAACAAAAATAAAAATAAATCAAATGGTAACTTTTATTTGACCTAATAAACATTTCCCAAATTTTTGCCATTACTTTAAAAGAGCATTCAGGCCTGTCAACCCATGAACTTATGGTAAAAACAGTGTCAGAAATCATTAAAGAACTAATTGAGGCCAACGAAAAAAATGAGTCTGTAGATCTGAACAAAATAAAATGCAAAGCTTCGGCAAAATACGGCTTACCCATTCAACCCCGGTTAACCGACATAATATCCGCAGTTCCACTGCAGTACAAAAAAGTCCTTTTGCCAAAATTGAGAGCTAAACCTGTTCGAACAGCTTCTGGAGTAATTAAATAATTTTTTTTTATTTTCATCAAATATTCTAAATTTTAAATAGATTGCCGTGGTGGCTGTAATGTGCAAGCCTCATCGATGTCCTCACATAGCCATGACTGGCAACATTTGTGTCTATTGTCCTGGTGGTCCTGACTCCGACTTTGAATACTCTACCCAGTCTTACACTGGCTACGAACCAACTTCCATGAGAGCCATCAGAGCTCGCTACAATCCGTACCTTCAAACAAAACACAGACTTGAACAGCTCAAGCAGCTTGGTCATTCAGTAGACAAGGTGGAATTTATTATCATGGGTGGTACATTTATGTGCTTGGGCGAAGACTATCGTGACTTTTTCATCCGCAACTTACATGACGCTTTATCTGGCCACACAAGCAACACTGTTCAAGAAGCAGTGAAATATTCTGAAAAAAGTAAAACAAAATGCATCGGCATTACCATTGAAACTAGGCCTGATTACTGTTTAAAAAAACATTTGAGTGACATGTTGAGCTATGGATGCACACGTTTGGAGATTGGGGTGCAATCTGTTTATGAAGATGTTGCCAGAGACACCAATCGAGGCCACACAGTCAAAGCTGTATGTGAATCCTTTCAAATGTCAAAAGACGCTGGCTTCAAGGTGGTAGTGCACATGATGCCTAACTTGCCAAATGTGGACATGGAAAGAGACATGCTTCAGTTCATAGAGTTCTTCGAAAATCCGGCATTTAGATCCGATGGCCTGAAGCTATATCCCACTTTGGTAATTAGAGGAACTGGACTGTACGAGTTATGGAAGTGTGGCAGATACAAAAGCTATCCGCCAAGCATGCTGGTGGATCTTGTGGCAAAAATATTGGCGCTGGTTCCGCCATGGACTAGAGTTTATCGTGTGCAGAGAGATATTCCGATGCCTCTGGTCAGCTCTGGTGTTGAGCATGGAAATTTGAGAGAGTTGGCGCTGGCGAGGATGAAAGAGCTCGGCTTGCAGTGTCGAGACGTCAGAACTAGAGAAGTGGGCATACAGGAAATTCACAACAAAGTAAAGCCATATGAAATTGAGTTGATCAGGCGAGATTATGTGGCTAATGGTGGATGGGAAACGTTTTTGGCCTATGAAGATCCAGAGCAGGATATTCTAATTGGTTTGCTGCGTTTGAGAAGGTGTTCGCCTGATACATTCAGGCCTGAGCTCAAAGGTGGATGCTCAATTGTCAGAGAGTTGCATGTTTATGGAAGTGTTGTGCCGGTCAATGCAAAAGATCCTAGCAAGTTTCAGCATCAAGGATTTGGTATTTTGTTGATGGAAGAGGCAGAAAGAATTGCTAGGGAAGAACATGAGTCTGTTAAAATTAGTGTGATTTCAGGTGTTGGAACTAGAAATTATTACCGAAAACTTGGATATGAGCTTGATGGACCTTTTATGTCTAAAATGCTTGTTTGATTTAATTTTTTTAAAATAAAAGATTTCAAAATTTTTCTAGTTTATTTGTAAACAAGGAATATTTACAATAATTGCAGGGTATGAGAAAAATTTTTTTTTAAATTCATGATTTGAATAAAAATACAAGGGATCAAGAAAAAAAGAATAAATTGGCACTATTTATTACAAAATTAATAATTATCAAATATTATTCCTTGGGATATTTGAAGTTTACCTTTCTTTTTGATTATTTTAGACCAGTTTAATATGTGCAAGTGGCTTCGACGCTGTTGTCGCCTGAGACCAAGAGAAAGTCAGTTACATTTGAGTTTGTAGTGGATGAGTCAAAAAGTCATGCGAAGTATTCAAGGTCCACCCGTTTATTCGTTGCCGTTTAGAAAGGCAACGAATAAACAGGTGGACCTTGAAGGCTCGATTTTGGAAGAGTGTGCCGTAAAGAAAATTAAATCAATTCTTAAAGTGATTCATTTAATTTTAAAAAATCACTTTAAGAATTGACTTTATCTTCTTATTAACATACCATATTACATATTAGTGTTCAAGTCTGTGTTTTGTTTGAAGGTAAGGATTGTAGCGAGCTCTGATGGCTCTCATGGAAGTTGGTTCGTAGCCAGTGTAAGACTGGGTAGAGTATTCAAAGTCGGAGTCAGGACCGCCAGGACAATAGACACAAATGTTGCCAGTCATGGCTATGTGAGGACATCGATGAGGCTTGCACATTGCAGCCACCACGGCAATCTATTTAAAATTTAGAATATTTGATGAAAATACTATTTTCATCAAAAAATGAAAAAAAAATTATTTAATTACTCCAGAAGCTGTTCGAACAGGTTTAGCTCTCAATTTTGGCAAAAGGACTTTTTTGTACTGCAGTGGAACTGCGGATATTATGTCGGTTAACCGGGGTTGAATGGGGATACAAATTAAACTAAAAATTAGTTCGAAAAAAGCAATCCAGAAAATGTTTATTTATTTGTTTTTCTGTTACGAGCTTAAGCTCCTTCAGAATTTAAAAGGTTAATTTAACATCATTTAAAAGGTAAATTTAACTTTAGTTTTAATTTATTAAAAGGTTTGACTGTATTTTTATTCTTAATAATCAAAATTTGTATTAAATTTTTTATAATCTATTTTTTTGGGTCATTAAAAATGGAATTTTTATTTTAATTCTGCTAAATTAAATGCTAATTTTAATTTTTTTTTTAATTTTGAATTCAAAATGACACTAAAAATAAATAGATATTCGGAAAAGTAAAATATATTATTTATTCTAAATATAAACTTATATTTAATCAAAAAAAAAAAAGATAAAATTAAGTCGAATTAGTAGAAGAAAAAAGGGTGTTATGTTTTTCAAGTAGCCATTATTATTCAATTAAATTAAAAAACTAAAAATTGCGTTGAAAGTTCAAATGTTGTGCACCAAAAGTCTGAACGATTCGTTCAAAATGAACCAAGTATTGTTCGAGTTTCTAAGATAGAAACTTTGTGTGAAAGAGTGAGCAGGATCACTGTCGGTTTGCAATCGGCCGATGACGTAAATCATAATTCCGTTTTCAACAGTGGTTTGTGTGTCGACCGCGGTAATCATACGTACGACTTTTTGAAACGATAAATTCTTTTTTTAAATTAAATTAAATAAAAAATTAAACCATAATATTAAATGTTTACTCTTAATTTTTCGACGATTGCTTGCTGTCCCTTGATTAAATTACCCTCGAAAGACATTTGAGATGTTTCACTATCCGGCACCTAACAATCACCACAAGTCAAATTGGGCCAAAGAAAAAAAAAAAAAAATTACATAAAAATTCGAGAGATTTTCTCTCGGTCCATTGTCAAAAATATTGTAGTATGCTTGGACAAATGCATTTCCGATTTCTCTGCCTTGATCAATGGTTAGTTTATCAGTCATTTTCAACTAAAAATTGAATAATCTCTAAGTCGAAGCTTTCTCCGCCGGTTGAAATAAAATAAAACTTTTTTGCAATTATTTCAACTGAATGCAAAAATAAAAAAACTAAATTGCAAAATTAAAGTCTACTTTCTAGAACATGTGCTAACGTCACATCCCATTGTAAGCGTTTACAGAGTTTTTTTCAAAGCAAAAGAAAAAAATCAGACAAAAACTAAACATAGTCTATTTTAGCTTTAAAAATGTATTTATTTTTTTTAAATTCAAAATTAAAAATTTGCTAGAATGTATAAAGTTAAACCATTTGAGGATAAAATAACCATCTCATGTATTCCAACATGTATTTACAAAACAAAGTGCTATTTCGATTCATCTAATCTGAAATTTGACGATGACCTGGTTCCTCCAATGGCCAACTTAGTAAGTCCTATTTGCTCTTTCTAATACTGAAAATCTGTTCTGTGTAGGCACATTGTACTCATAAATAGAACCATTTTTTGAAAGTTTTCTATTTTTTCCCACCACCTCTTCACTCAGCACACAGTTATTGTAATAGTCCAAAAAACTGTATAAAAAGTAGTCTGTTGCATCGCACGAATTCAAAAAATTGGTAAAATATCTCGAATATGAGAACTTAATGGTATTAATTCTGTTTGTTAAATAGTTTAAATCAATTTGAATTAAATCGATTTCTCTTTCTAAATAGTTGTCAAAATCCATCTAAAAAATAAAAATTTTTTGATTAATTTTTTATTTTAAAAAAGAGCTTGGTCGAATTGGAAGAATTGACCAAACAGCAGGACAAACAATTCAGGCGACTTGAACGCTTGGTAAACAAATCCAACGAGTTGTGTGATGATCTAAAGTTGTCTGACCTGGTAATAACAAATGTTCAAATGGAAAATGCTGCAGTTAACAATTTGGAACAAGTGTTTGAAAAACAAGAAGCTTTATTCAAAAAGATTGAAAATTTGACCCTAAAAGTTAAAAAAACATGTGAAGAAATGGGATTCAAAAATCTTTTGGGGGATTTTGAAAAAATGAGCATTAAATCAGCCGAAATTAAGACCAAAGAAAAAAGGCAGCCATTCAAGGTTGACCTAGCGCCTTTCAAAAGCATAGTCAGAGCCAGTTCAAAATTATTGACTGGCCGTAATGTAGAAGACTTAGTAGTTTATGCTGATCCCTTTGCTATTCCGCTAGAATTGATCAGCTTGTTCGATCTTTTGTCACTAAATGCCAGAGTCTTTGCCAAATTTCATATCCACAGTTCTTTATCCAATGGATTAGCCAATGATCTAGAAAATAGATTATTGAATATTGAGGACTTGTTCGAAGGATTGAAGCTTGGGCTAAATAATAATCGAGTCGATTATGATTTTGGCCTTACGTTTATTTGGAGAAAAAGTAATGCTTACCTAGAATTTTTATTTTTATTTTAATTTTTTTATTTATCAAGTGGAATCAAATGAACCTAAATTGAAATTTTCTAATGGAAATTTAATAAGTGGTGAAGGAAAAATAGTTGATTACGTTAATGAATTATTGCCTCAGGCTAAAAGAGTTTCTAAGGAAAGTTTGAAGAAAAATCAAGCTTCGAGTCCGCTTTTGAAAATTTTAAAGTCGTTTTGATTGAAATAAATATTTACTAAAAATTGTATTTTCAAAATATTTGCAATAGTTGATTAGTTTACAGAAGTATGAGGTTTTGATTGAAAATTTTTTATGGGAATTTTTTTCCAGAGATTTTTGCGAGAGTTTACAAAAACAATGAGAGTTAATCAAGTTCTTTTTTAATTGAATTGCAATTTTCTTCTAAATTTTTTCATTAAATAAAACTAAAAAATCTTCGAAAATTGGTAAAATAAAATTAGACATTCACAAAATTGGCAAATAGAAGTTTTAGATCGAATTTTAAGACCAAAACGATCATTTAAAATTTTAAAACTGAATTAATCTAATGATTTTGGTAATTTTTTAAGAAATAAATACTAAAAATTACTAGACATGTTATGTCTAATTATCAAATTAACATCAAAATGATTGATATCTAATTTATTTAACAAAAACAATCGATAATTTAAATAATTCAGGTTAAGTTAATTCACAAATTCAAATTTATAACTTTTATATCCATTCATTCAAACAAAATAAATTTAATTTTTCCACCTAAATAAATTATAAATTTTAAAACATTACATTTTTTTGTCTTTAAAAGTAAGTTTTCATTAAAATCAATTAAAATATTTAAACCTATTAAAGTTCATTAAAAAAGGGCATTTTAAAATTTTAAATATGAAAATAAACTTGATATGGCATGTCAAGTAATTGCTTTGAAAAAATTTATTTTTTCTCTATTATTAAAAAAAATATAACAATTTATATTTTGATCTTTTGATCTTGATCTCAAACTTCAATTTTCCATTACATCTTATTTAATATCAAGCATGGCTGTATATTTTCGATTTAGACTTTTTTTTGTTTTCTTAATTTAAGTCTAAAAGTATATAATGTAGTCTTCTGGATCAAAAAACGACATTAAGACAAAAGCTGATCAATTATATTAGAAGTTGTTTATTTTTAACCAAGAATAAGAATTTTTAAATATTTAGATTTCATTGATTTTCAAAAGAAAATCACAAAATGATAGAAATCTGATGCTTTCTTTCTACAAGTTTAAAATTGGTTCTTTGAATGCAAAATAGTGCAACATTTATAGTAGTATTATTTATCATATTCTGGAATAATTCAAATTTAGATTAAAAATTCTGGTGAATTTAGATTAAAAAATCAAATTTTGATAATTCAAGCTTAGTGCATTTTGCATAAATTTTAAAGTTGATGTAGCTATGAATGATGCACCATGTTGCATTCGCATAAATTTTAAACTTATAAAAAAAAAGTTATTAGAGTTTTTGTCATTTTGTTCCTCTCTTTTGAAAAAATATCACAAAACTTTGTCGAAAACAATAAATTTTAATTTTTTTAATTATTTTAAAAAATTAGGTATCTATTTACTTTTTTCTAAAATCTGTAAAAGAAAATTCTAATTAATTTGAAAATTTTAATCTTAATTTTTTAATAACATAGCTTTACAACAAATATATTTTCAATTAATTTCTAAATTAGTCTTGTCTTGTAGTCTTTTACTCACTTTGTAATAAATTATGCCCCAAAGACGTACTTGACTAAATTATATAAGTAAACCAATTTATTAATTCTAAAATGAGCTTTAAACAAACATATAATAAATTCGGGTTTAACTTGTTTACATTTTCAATTTTCTAGAGCTAAAACTTTTCACAACTCCTTGTATACGAATTTTTGAACTAAGGTTTACATACTCTTCTTTTACAAAATAGCGTTCTATTGATAAAAACTGTGAGCACCTATATCTTGTAAATTTTTAGACTATTTTTTTAGAAAAAAGTAAAATTGGACAAACTCAAATAACTTTTGAACTATAAGTCATAAAAAAATTGTTAAGGACTCATTTTATAATAATAATAATAATAATAATAATAATAATAATAATTAAAAAAATAATTACTACGCTCATGCGTGAAGCAATATTTTAGTCTCTCAAAATGCTATCTAATTTTTTTTTTAAATAAGTCAATTGTTTGTGATTCCATTACTTCATTTGTCAATTTGTTGAAATCACTAACAGTTCTGTTAGTAAAAAAAATTTACCTCGGTAAACAGTTTTTTATTAGTTATTTTCTTAGTCTGTATCGATTACCTCTTGTATTATATACACTTATAATTTCCAATGGTTCGCTGTACCAACTTATCTCATCAAATTCGTTTATGAACTTATACATTTGTATTAGATCATCGCGTCTTCTTGTTGAAAGTGTTGTATTTTAATCATATTATAGTAAATATTTAAATAAAAGTATTAAATTATATTTTTTTTGATAAAAATAAGAGGACATATGTTATTTACAGGTAAGAATGTTTTTGTTGGCTTTTTTATTTTTTAATAAACGATGGAACAGCTATATTTTTAATTTTCTTGATTATTAATGTCTATCAAAGATTTGTAAAAAATTTTTTAAATAAAAATATGTTTTTTTATCTGTCAAAATTTTGAACACTCTTTAGTAAAAATATTCAAAATAAAATTAAAAGAAAGTTAACTTTTGGACACAATATATTTTAAATTTGTAATTTAAAATAGCTAATTTAATTTCTTTATACTGCCCTTATGGTCTAAAAAACACAAAGGGATAAGCTTGTGAAAGAAAATTATGATAAAATTACCATTCTTTAATCTTAGTCTTTAAAAAATTATAAGACTACAGGGTATTAAATTTATAAAATTAACTTTTTTTTAAGATTTAACAAGAAAAATTTTATTCTGACTTGAAATAGAAAATTATTTGAGGTGTTTCACCTTAGATTTTTAAAATTAATTAGTATGCTTAATGAATATTTTTAGGCTAAAAGTGCAATTTTTTTATTAAAAGGCTTGTCATGTAATATTTTATTTTTCATGCAACTAATTAAATTAAGTCTTTTAGAAGCATTTTTAAATTTTAGGTAAAAAATACATTCTTAAAAAATAACCAATTTAAATGAAAAAGTTAATAAATTATATTTATGACAGGCAACTTGAAGTTAATAATCACAATCAAATGATTAAAACTTAATTGATTAAATTCTTAATAAAAATGATGAAATTAGATTTTTTTTAGTAAAAAATAAAATGTTTATTATTTTAATTAAAAAAAAAAAATTTAAAATGAGATATCTACATTAAGGTATCCAAATTATGTCTTTAAATGATATTTTACTATCAATTAAAATATATTAAATCGAAAAAAAGTTAAATTTTTTATTTCAAAATTTAAAAATAGATATTATTTTTAGTTAAGATAAAAATTCAAATAATTTTCTTTATAAATAAAGATTAAACAAAACATTTTGAATATATTTTATTCATTTATTATTAAAAAATCGAATATCAATAAAATATCTTTTTTAAATTAAAAACTAAAAATTTTGATTTAAAATTTACAATTGATCATGATTCTCAATTTCGCTTTATAGCATTGTATGTGAGGAAATGGGTGAAATTTTTAATTACCTATTAATTTATTGATGTCTGTTTTCTTTTACTTGTATTTTAGTTCGTTTCGAGCTGCAATAAAGACAAAGTTAGATTCAATATTTTAATCAGAATTTTTTTAAAATTTCTATGTTTTCGTCTCTGGTACATACAAAGTTGTTGCTCGTTTGGCAGTCTTAAAGATCTTGTTCTATGTTTTGATGTTCATAGTCGGTTGATTCCAGATCTATCTCAAGGCTAGTTAACATTTCGATCAATTCCTAAGCTTGATTTAGAATTCTATACATTGATAACTAATATCAAATTAATTTATTATTACAGTCAACTCGCTTTAATCCGAACACACCTTAATCGGTACAAATCTATTATTCTGTCAAAAATTAAAGGCGCATAGCTATTTACAATCAATATACATGATAAACACCCCCTTTAAATCGGAAAATTTATACGGATCAATTGGCATTCGTACAAAAACTTGAACATAATACCAATACAAAGCAATGCTTTTTTTGTTTATTTATTCGTACAAAAAATTGCATTATAATTGAATGTTTTTGGATGAACTTTTAAAACGTCTCCATCCGTCGTCGTAGTGGCATCTATGATTATGTCAGCACAGCTAAAGAGTCTATAGAATTAGATGACATTGAATCAATAAGTGAAGCGCTAACAGATAAAGAAATTGTTAATATGGTTTCCCAATCAAATGAAATTAAAATTGAAGAAGATATTCAAGCTGAAGTGGAGACTCAAAAAATTACGCTCAAAGATTCATTTGAAAGTTTTAAGTTGTTTTGTAAATATTTAGAAAATTATATTTCGTTTAATGATAAAGATTTTGAAAATTCATCTTATTCTAAAAACCATATGATTTTTATAAAAGACACCGTTTTGCAAAATTAAAGGTTGTTGCTATTTAAACTAGAGGTTTTCTAATTTTTTGTAACAAATTGTTTTTATAATTGTTAAAAATTTTAAATGATTAGTGGAGAATAAATTTTAAAATGATTCAATTTTAAAATGATTCAATTTTAAAATGATTTGCAGTATATTTCATAGAGCGAAAAATAATAAAAACTACTCTATAAACTGTGGTGCATTAAAAAATATAAAAGTGGTTATAGAAACAAAGTGAATTACAAAGCAGATTAGGTAATTTTTTTTTAGAGAAAATAATATTTAAAACTTGTTTATGTTAAAATTTAATCAAAATTGTTTTTCTTTGATAAATATATTGTATTTTTTTTTCAGTACATTTTTTGGTTTTTTAAACAAATCAGGATTATTCATTAAGTCGCACAATTTAATCCGGACACGCTTTTTATGGCACGTTTTCTGTCCGAATTAAAACGAATTGACTGTAAACTCTAATAGTTTTTAAACATTGAGCAGAAAAAATTTGAATCCACCAGGTTATAAATATATATGTAAAAACCAAAAACAGAAGATTAGTATATTAATCTTTTTTCAAATGAACAAAATTTAATCTTAATATTCTTTGAATAATGATGCACCGGATCTCAATTCCCAAAAAGTTTCGAAATTAATAAAAAATGTATGTTTTTTTTATGGAAGCCAATCTTATCAAAACCAATAAAGCCTGAATTGCGCATGTTTTGCAAAATTAAAGGTTGATGCTATTTAAAATAGAGGTTTTCTAAATTTTTGTAACAAATTGTTTTTATAATTGTTAAAAATTTAAAATGATTAGTGGAGAATAAATTTTAAAATCATTTGCAGTATATTTCATAGAGCTAAAAATAATAAAAACTACTCTATAAACTGTGGTGCATTAAAAAATATAAAAGTGGTCATAGAAACAAAGTGAATTAGCATTAAATTTTAATTTCCTCTACTAAAGATTTATTTCATTTAAATAATTGAATTCTAAAAAAATACTTCACAAAGACTATTTTAAAATAGTTATTGGTACCTTTCATTTCTACGTGTTGTTTGAGTGATTTTTAAAGCCAGAGATAAGTCAACTTTTATTTTAATGTTTGTTTAACAATATTAGAATAAATTTTAAAAAATTATAAAAATAATTATTTATTAACTTGAAAAAACATCATCAATTTTTAATTTAATGTCCAAACTTTTTTTCGGAAAAATTATATTTAATTTTTTATTAATTATTTAAAATTTTTAAATTTTCACAGGATAATTGATCTTCTTAAGTATAAATAGAACTTTTTTCAGATTTAACTCGAATACTCCGAGGTAATAAGGACATAAATTCATCTCTAAACATGCTATTGAAAATTATATTGATTAAAAATGGTGAATAATTGTTAAGATAAGATACGCAGTTGGATATTGCCTGAATCAAATCGAATAAATCCAAATCAACTTCAATTGTTAAACTCATAAAGTGCATTGTATGGTACAGAACAAACGATATAGCCCATGGAAGATAAATAAGCAAAAAAACGATATTTATTGCTATTACAGTTATGGCAAAATTGTATTCCTTTTTCAAAGACTTTCCGAGTTGGGTATTCTTTTTTGATTTTAAGACCTGCTTGGTAACTGAATAGTTAAGAATAAAAATAACTGTAAATGGTACTAGATCTCTAAAGATAATATTCACTGCATCGCCTATTAAATCGGTTATTTCAGTTCCGATGCATTCGGTAATTGTAGAATTTAAACGAGTCGAATTCAAGTTGATCAGGACATCATCGGATGTGCTATCTGTTGCAATAAAAAAGGTAAAGTAAACTGAATTGGTAGCAAAAAGACCTAATATAGATATAGCGATAGCAAAATAGTAATATTTTTTGCTCAAAATTTTAGCTTTAAAATTAAAGATAGATCTGTAAAGGTTGTAGGAAATATAAATTTGGGCAATTGAAGGAATCTGGAGGGCAACCGATGCAATTATATTATAAAATTGTCATGAAAATAGATTAAAAATTCTTGGATCAATTTTAAATTTTTCCAGTATATAAATAATCAACTGATTAATTAAAGCTATATTATTAAATAAACACAAAATGATATACAAAAATCCCATATTTGTATTCTTGTTGAAGCGTTTACGAGAAAAAATCCACATTGATAAAATGTTCAGCAGAATGCCTATAGGCATGGTTGTTATAGAAAAATAATATTGAACGGCAATTGCTTTTTCACTCATTTTAAAATGAGAATAAAATTTTTCAGAAAAATTAATTTTTAAATATTTCTTGTTTTTAAGCATTTCGGAAATTATATTTTCAAATAAATTACTCTTTTTTTGCTAAATTGGTTTTTTAAACTACTTAAATAAATCGTAATGATATTTTAAATTTTTTTGAAAATGATAAAAAAGGTGAAATTTTACTAAAATTTAAAATTTACAATGAATTGAATATAAATTGAATCAAAAGAAAAAAGAACAAAAATTAACTGAGAAAAGCGTCTGTGATCGATTTTTTCTTGAAATAACTATTTCAACCGAAATTTGGGAAGTATTTTTTTTGCTTTCCTTAATTTGATTAAAAATTTACCTATTATATTATTTAAATTATTAATTAAAATCAACAGTTTATTTTGATAAATTTTAAGAAAATTTTTAATCGGAAATTAATATCCTTAGAAAAGAATCGATTCCAAATGATATTTTGATTTAATTTTAAAAATTAGTAATTAGACACAAGACTGTTTATTCAAAAATTCAAACCATAAACTACTTATTTTATTTAAATTCAATATGAAATATATGAATAAAAGTCATAAATCAATCAAGACTTAATCCTCAAATCTTTTAGTATTACGAATGGAAATATTCAAATTCTCAAAAATAATTAATAAAATGTCTTTGGACTACTGCAGCCGCAGTTTGAAGTCAATAAAAACTGACAGACATCTAAAAAATCCTGTAAATTTCTGTAGTTCAGCATTCTTTATTTATTTTGTAAATATTTGATTAAATTATCAAAATATCAATTTAAATTAAAAAAATAATTGATTAACTTGATAAGAAAAGTTATTTTTTAAATACAGTACTGATTTGACACGTGGATTTTACGTAAATTTATGTGTCAAATCAGTGTCAAATAATTATCGATCTTATTTTTTAATCTATCTTATCTGTTATAAAAAAGCTAAATGCTTTTTTTCTGAATAGATCAAAAAATAACAAATTAGATGGAAAATTTTTAGATTTGGTGAACTAATGGTTCATAAAACCTGAGAACAAAAATTGCTACATTAAAAGATGAACCATAGTTCACATAACCGACTAGACCCGAAAAACTTTGTTATTTATTTTTATAAATTTTGACTTTAGTGATAATTGACGTTCGTTTGATGAATTTTAACAAAAGCTCAATTTAAAAAAAATGCAAAACAGAGCTTATATAGTTTTTTAATCTCAAAGTAAAAATTTATTAAAACAAACAAAGTTTTTCACGCTTGCAATATTAACTAAAAATTATTTTTTATTTGAAACTGAAAAAAATATTTGAACATCGCACTTTTTCAATGTTATTTCAACATTGGATACATTTTGTAATTCAAACACAAAAAATTAAACCATATATACATTCAACTATATAATAAAAACACAATTTGAAACCTTTAAATTACGATAAATTAAAAAAAGTACATTTTTTATAAAATTTTATTCTAAAATCTATTTTAAAAATATTTTGCCAATTTAGAAAGTCAAACTACAACTACTACTAATATTTCTTCTTTGATTAATCATCTACATTTCAATTATATTTATATCATTAATTTTTGATTTTATAAGCTTAAAAATCAAAATAAAACAACTGAGGAAAACGAAGTGGTACCATTATAATAAGCTATAAATCTTAGAAAAGAATATCATAGTAGCAATTAAAAATATTAAGCTTAAAAACTTAAGATTGATTTTCATTATTTAAAAATTTTTTGAGAATTTTTTTTCATTTTTGTATCTAATTATAAAAAAATTATCTATAAATCTAAAATAAATACACGACTAAGTATTTAGATATACTACGTTTCCTTTAATAAAAAGATCTAAAACATGTTTAAAAAAATTAATTAGAAATTAAAAAAAGATTTCAATGATTTTTAAAAATTTAGGTTATATATTATTTCTTTTTATCACAATTTTAATCATCTAAGCAAAATAAATTTCAAGAAAAAGCTTAAACTTTTAATTTTTGGATGAAACCACAATAATGGATTATAGACATCATTATTTTATACTTTAATATCTAACGAAATATTTAAATTATCAAATGATAACTTCGGATATTTTAAATAAAAATATTATTTGAATTTCAAAATTTTTTTTTTTAAATTAATTTTTTATATTTTCTAATTTTAAAATAAATGTTTTTTTTTATCAATACTTGTATAATAATTCTCGTATTTTTTTCCTGAAAATATAAAAACCTTAAAAAATAGGGACTTAAATAATATTGTTTGTACACACTTTCACTTCCCTTAAATTAATGTTTTATTTTAATTTAAAATTTCTAGATTTTTTTCTACATCACTAAAGAAGTGTTTTTATAAAGGCATCTTCAAGTTTAAGATCAAAAAAATCAGATCAAATAGTATTTTGCTTATAACTTTTGAATGGTATTTGCAGAGCTTTCGCAGAGCCTTATCTAATATTTAGAATGTTTGTTGCATTATTTAGCATTTGCAGAGAGATTTAATCAAATACCATTCAAAGAGTTATAAACAAAATACTATTTGATCTGTTTTTTTTTATCTACGATATTTTATAAAATTATTTAAATGCTTAATTAAAAATTACTTAGTTTACTTTTTTGTTTAAGAAATTTTGTTAAAATTGGACAATTTTTTGGTAGAAAAAATGTTTGTGAATTCTGCAGATATACTGAATGGTATCATAGTTGGAAAAACTTTTGATACTTTTAGTGAAAGATTATCGTTACAAAAATTTTTCATCAAACACAAAACATCATAGAACATCCATGGTATTTGATAGGATTTTTCTTTATCTTTAAAAGCCTTGTAGAGGTTGACAACTCTCGATCTGAAATAAAGACCATTGATTGAATAAACACTCTTTTTCATATTTTCATCATTAATTTCTTCGTGAAAATACCTCAATTTAACAACGAAATCTCTGAATTCTTGGGCAAATTTTGCTTTTTGTTTATCTTTTTCAGAGCAATAGTTTTTCGACTCTTGTCTCTCATACATTCCTTTGAACAAGTCACATTTATCTTTTTGAATTTGATTACCATTTTCAATTTTTTTTACCTTTTCGATATATCTTCGATATTCTTTTTCTATTTTCTCTAAATTTTCACTTTCAATTTTACATTCTGATAAGTCTATAATAAAATCGTTTTCTTCCAATAAAGATATTTCATTTTTGTCCAAAAATTCACCTCTAGTCAGATTGTTTGCTTCTAAAATATCAATGAATTTCTTGATAGCTCTAGTAGCTAAGCATTCTAACAGTGAGCTCTTTTTTGAATTAATTTCGGAAAATTTAAATTTTTTTCTCTCGATAATTTCTTTCAAAAAATTAAATTTTTCTTCTTTAGATTTTTCAAAATTTTCTAGATCACTGCTAGAAATGTACCAAAGTGGCTTTTTAGTTAAGGGAGGACGCTTAGACGATTTGATGCCATCAATGCATTTATTTATCTCTTTAACACCCGATAGATAATAATCTTTAAGCATATTTTTCCTATCTTGATCATATGAACAAAGAAGGAAGTAATGCCAAAGTCCTGTATTGTTTTCATTTACCACATCGCTAGCATAAACCTCAGCCAGCTGATTTAGCAATTTCACATCATCAATTTTCTCATCTATTTCTCCTGAAGAACTAGGATCAGTTGGATATGTTAATTCAGTTTTTGAATTTTCAAAATCAGTTAGATGATCGTCCCACGAGACAAAATAAAGGTCTCCGTCCAAATCACCACCGCTCAAAATATCAGTCAAAGGCCTGGATCCTCTTTTGGGAAATACAACACAATTTTCTAGATGAGATAATTCATCTACATATTTTGTTCGAACTTTGCGAGCCTCTGTCACGCTGTAACATGGCACCCGACAGACTACAGCAACACTTCCATCCAAGTACTCAATGTTTCCCAAGCTATTGCGGTAGGAAACATAAATCTCACCTTCTTTAAGCTCATCAGTCTCATCAATCACACCAATAAAATATCTTGATTTTTCAATTTGAATATTAAAAGTTCTTTTTGTAATTATGTTATATAAACCTTGTTCAATGATCAACTCACGGATTATTTTGTACTGTTTCGGATCTAGTTCTTGGACCAAATTTTGCCTACAAGCTAGCAAAATCATTTTGTATTTGTGCGTAAATTCGTTCACAATATCAGAATTGAACAATTTGGCAAAAGCTTTTTTTGGATCTGTCAAACTTTTTTCCATTTCGTCTAGATAATCTTGAAATATTCTCAAAATGTATTCTTTGAATTTTTCGCCACATAGTCCATCTAAAATCATCAAAATCTCTGAATTTAAATTGCCTGGAACAGAAATATTTGATGCCCATGAAACAATATTTAGATCAAAATCGTATGATTCAAATTTTTCTTGAGTTTTTCTGAATAAAATTTTTACTTTTTTATCCACTCCCGGACATATTTTATTAAATATGCTGTCGGAAAATCCGGTCAAAACTCCTTTGAATCCGCCAATTCTTATCTGAAAAATATAGCTAGTATAGTCAAGATTCAATTTTTTTGAGATTTCTTCACAAGTCTCTTGGCGAATGATGCCAACTCCATCAGTAAAGCAATAGTTATTGTTTTCAAAATCTTTGACAAATTTGTATTCTGTTCGTTTGAGTTCAAAAACAGGAACGCTGCTTGAATAGAGCAAACTATAGCGTTTGTTCAGTTTATGGATTTGGGAAAATTGGGAAAAATTTCCAAAAAATTCAAGAAATTTTTTAAAATCTAGTTTATCACAGCTTTTTTTGTCAATTGCCCAAAAATTGCGCTCTTTTCGTCCACTATTAGAGCTTCCAATGTAACAATATTTTTCATTTTCATCTTGTTCTACGCATATTCCATTTTTTAAAATTCTAACTAGGAATTGTTCCAATTCACCATTTTTGACACTAAAATTTATTTTAAAATGAGCTATTTTCCTTACTTTAAATTCATCTTTGAGTATTCGAATAGCTCGGTTTGTAATGTTTAGTTTTTCCGTAATATTTGTATCATATTCTATTTTATTACAATCGTATCTAATGTTTAATAAAAATGAATGAAAAATCGGCTCTTCTTTTATTCTAGTGGGATTTTTATGCTTTTCATTATTTGTATTAACAATGACGAGTGAATCATCTGATACATTTATTAATTCTGATGCGGGAGAAGCTTTTTCTTTTTTCAATATAGTAATATTTTTGGAGGAATTGGGTATTGGTTCTATAGAATTATTTAAGGGTGAAGAGCTGAAATTATTTAAGTTACTTCTTTCTTTATAATTTTTATGCCTCTCAGGGTTAAATTTTTTATCCCATATAGATGGCGATTTTTTTGGGTCAGTACGGTACCGATAGAAAATACCACTGGCAATGTCTTTTCATTTCAGAGTCTTGTAGAATAACTTCAAATGGAGTTTTAGCACTTTTTGTCAAAGGATCTTGTTTATCAACTTTGAATTCATTCAAATTAATATCTATAATTTTAGCATTATCGATTTTGGATCCACCTTTTGTTATAGATATCGAGTATTCTTTATCATTTGATAAATCATCTGAGAAATCTCTGATTTCAAATAAAAGGAAATTTTTCTCTTCATCCAATATTAAATCTGGTATTTTGGACAATTCTGAATCAATAGGATATAACTTTATCTTAGCCTTTTCCATTAAAAACAAAATATCTAAATATAAAAAGACGCTTAAAAATTAAATTTTTTTAAATACAATCAATTTTTAAAAGTAAAAATAAAATCTTATTCTGATTTATCATAATTTATTTCGTAACCAAGATCTTTATTTTTTATTTTTTCTAAATATCAGTATCCAAACAATCGGAGAAAACAGATAAATGGGTAAAAGTATCATAGTTTTAAAAAATATTTATTTTGCTTGTTTTTGAGTATAAATGCATGATGTTTCTTTTTTAATAAAATATATAATTAAAAATTAATTGAATATTTCTGAGAGATTCAAATTATCGAAAAATCTTTCAAAAATAGTATTAAATAATAAAAAAAAATATTCAGAAATTAGATCAGAAAATTTTATTCAGATATTTAAAACAGCAATAAGTCAACTTTTCTCAAAGTCTCAAAATGAATCTTAAAAAAGACAACTAAGTGTAGCTTTAGTGATACAGAAAACGTGAATTCTTAAAGATTTATTTTTTTTGTGAAAAGAAATTGAATGAATAAATTCCCTCCGAATGTTTTTTTAATTTTTTTTAAATTATGCATATTATGATTTTATAGCCTATAAAACTGTATAAAAACATTTATTGATTATTTTGCCTAATATTTTTGGTTATTAGGGTTTCGATCAGTTAGCTGTTGTCTATTTGTATTTCCGGTTTGAGTAAACACTGGTGTTACTTATGTTCTTGGATATATATCTATTTTTCTGTTATATTACTCAAAAATCGATATAGATCCAACGCGAAACTTAAAATCTAAATTTAAAAATTAAAAGAAAATGAAAAGAATTTTATTTTATTTATTAAGCCATTGTTTCCAGGCAGTTTTTTTTAAATAAGCTAGAACAGTATGAATGCATTATTATTTTAGTTATTGATTATTTTTAGTGGTAGGTAACTAGGTAACAAATTCAAAATGCTAGGTAAAAAAATCTAAATTTGGTTTTGGTCCCTTAAAAAAATAGTTTTTTCCACTTACTAAAAAATCAAAATTGAAAATTTCTTCATTAAGTTGGCTTCCAGTTGCATAGATTTTAATCTTTGCTATCTTAAGCCTTGAAAAATTCAATTTTTTCGAGGCACCAAAACCAAATTCTTGGGCTTTTAGTTCTACTTTAAAAAACAAATATTTACGGTAAGTGTTAAAATTAATTATGCTAGGTAACATTCTTTCACTAAAATCGAATCTGAAAAATTACACTTTTTTAATGACTTTTTTTTTTCTATAATGTTAGAAATTAAGAAAAAAAGAAATTTTTTACCTTGATATTGATTTTTAGAAAAATGCTGCTTAAGAAAGCTGAAAAAGAAAAAATTTGAAATTATTTTGAATCGTTGGTGCTTCTAGTGTTAAAACAATTCTCTGATGCAAAGAAATGAGATTTAAAAAAGCTGTAATCTTCATCTATATTATGCTTGGATCATAAAATCTTACAAAATTCTTGCATTTCATTCCAAACCATCTCAATCGTGGCCATTATTCTTCAGGAGTTTAAATTGTTTTAAAAAGAATTTTTGTCTTTAATGTCAGTTTAAAGTACAGTTTTATTTAACAATTTTGCTTAAAATTTGAAGCTTTTTTTAAAAATATTATAGAGTTTGGCGTAATTCGAAATCCCACTAATAGATAAAAAGATTTTTTCTTTTTTTACTATGAGTTAAAAGCATATTCATTTAGTTATTTAATCGCAAAATTTTTCAATTTATTTTTAATTCATTTTTTTTAAATGCTAGAGAACATATTTATCACAAAAAAATTACTAATAATTAGCCGATTAAGATCGATTGCGCCAACTATATTCTACCCAAGTAACGTTTTTTGCAAGAATTTTTCAATAAGTTAGCGATTTTGCCTTATCGATAAGGTCACCACACAATTGGTTAATTTTATCGATAAGGAACCGATAGCAGATATCGTTGATTTATCGATACTAACTATCATTTATTTATTGTTATTAATTATTGCATATTTTTCAATAAGCCTGACCAAAAATCGATCTCCAAATTTTTTATTATTTATTTAAATAATAATTTAAGGGCCGTGGCCCTTGGGAAGTTCAGAATGGTCTAAAACCTTCTTTTCAACCCGCATGCGATTATAAAAATGTTTAATACAATTAAAAAGATACAGATAAAAATTTTTGTACATAACTTTATTTACAGATTAATAAAAGATAAGAAAAGTTTAATAAACATGATTTGTTAATTAAGTGAATTAACTTTGTTGAATTTGATAACCAATTAGTGAGTCGAGTAAAAATATAAGTCTGAGACTTATTTAGTGTTATGAGTCGACCTTGATTTCGACTTTAGAAGAAAAAGGATAGGCGCTCTTTTTGAAAAAATCTAGAGATGTTTAAAAGTCACAAGTCTCAAAAATCTAAGATAAAAGACTATTAAATAAATATCAGACTTGTTTTTTTCAAACATCTGTGGATTTTATCAGAGAAAGCGCCTTTTCTTTTCTTCTAAAGTCGAAATTAAAGTCGACTCACAACACTAGACTTATTGTGCTGAGTTTACCTTAACTTATTGCTATTTAACAATTAGCGTCCCAAGTAAAAAAAGATCCAGAGCCATTAATCCTTCAAAAAAAGAAATGAATAAAAATATTTTAGAGTCAATTAAACAATTTACCTTAAACGAATCAAAAATTAAAATTTGACAGTTTTTGATTAAATGATGATTTTTAATTACGCCAAAAATTAACTTTATTTCAATATTCAAAAAAGCTTAGCGTACAATGTTCAAACCTAAAATTAAAAAAAATCTTCTACTGTTTTCTTTGAATAACTGATTTTTTTGATTAGTTGTATATATAATAATTGTGTTGAAATATTTTTTGTCTTATTTTCAATTTTCAATAATTATTTTTATCTGCAATTATTTAATTATTTTTTATAGCGAATAAAAATATTCAATATTTATTGGCTATTTTTTTTATTGTTAAATAATGAATATTGTGAAGAAAAGTGTTCATGAGGATTAAAAAAATGTTCTAAAGCTTTTCTATGAATAAATAAAATTAATTGGTTATCCAATTAACATTTTTATTTCAAAATTTTATAATCAATTAAATAATGCCGACTGGTGTGTTTTTAGGTCGGGCAACGATCTAAAAATATAATTTAAAATGTTTTAGGCTTGTAGGGTTATATTTTTAAAAACAGTATGCTTGCGCATAGACTTGATGGGTCTTGTGAGAGGTAGTCAAAATACAAAAATATATTTTGATCAATTTTGAAATTAATTTATCTATTATCACTAATTATGCTAATTTATCACAAATTCATAATAAGGAATTTTCCTACTGTAACCAAAAGAATTTTTGAAATAGTGAATGATAGCTTATTAAAAAACTGTAATGACAAAAAAAAATTTAATCTTTACAATAATGATAAGTAAAAAATCAGCGATAAAGTATCGATAAGAAAAGATATAAAGCTTATTGCAATAAAAAAATTAACGATAATTAGCGAAAAATTTGCGAGAATTAAGGATCTTATCGATAATTCTCGTTTTTGTATCGTTAAAAGGATTACTTTAAATAACTGCTTCGATGAGTCAAGTGTATACACTTGACTCATCGACTCATCGAAGAGCTTCATTTGTTTATAAACATTAATAGTTAAAGCATAATTTTATTGTGTTTAATTATTTATTCAAAAAAGTGGCAACTAAAAAAATGTTTAAAATTTAATATGGATTACTAGCCTCAGCCACATTTAAATGAGCTTCATCTAAATCAAAAGATGTGTAGTCTGGTACTTCATCTTCATCAGTTTTAAACCCATATTTCAAGTTGTAAAATTGATCAATAAAATACGGATGAGTATCATCATCATCGAACATGTCAAAATACTTGCCAAAATCATGCACAAGTTCGAGTTGAATCTTTTTGCTGACTGATTTATATTGCCACAAAGTGCAGTGATTGTGCAAAGACCCATTAAGTTTTGACTTGTTAGTATCCAAATTGGGATTCCAGATTAAGTACCAGCCTGAGCACGGTGGATGATGACGCTTACATTCGTATTTGAACGAAGCAAATATGTTATCTTTTGGTGGAAGGACTCCTTCATAAAAGCCACAGCCAGTTACGTTATCAACCCTTTTTCTATACTTTTCACGGATTTCTAAAAGCTTGTGTTGATAACTTTTTAGATCATTATCTTCCATCGAAACATTTCGGAAATTAAATCTCCACAATCCTGCAGTTGAAGACATCTTAAAAATATTATTTTTGGAAAAAAATGAACAAGTAACAAAATTAAAAAACTATTTTTAAAAGAAAATCTTTCAAAAATATTTACAATTTTTTATGCAATTGAATTTGAAAAAATTCCTTAACATTTAATCGTTTAAATTAGACCGTAAAAACAAAATTTTAATTTCAAACCGATGATGTTGGTTAGCTTTTAAGTGAAATAAATCTAAATTTGACTTAACAAATATAATTGATCACATTTATATGATTAAAAAATCGAAGAATAAAACCTTTTTTTTAATTTTTGTAATTTTTAAATTTTGATCCTTGGTATTTATGAATGCTTTTTAAAAATTGTCATTTTGTCAACTAATTAGAAACTATAAAATTTTAAAAAGTTTTTTATTAAATTTCTTCTTTGATGTAATTTTTGATATTTTTTTTTCAAAAAGAATCCACTTATACGGAAGAATTTTTGGCTGCTTCCTTTTTAAAAGAAAAATAATTTATCAATTGAGTTAATCTAAAAAATGTTGATCCAGACAGCTTTTTAATAAATCTGGAAAATATTTTTATTAAACAATGTCTAATTAAAAGATTTATTAAAAGTAAGTAAAAAATATGTGCAAGTTATAAAAATATTTTATAATTAGGCTAAATTGTTCATTTGGATAGTAAAAAAAAATCTATTCATAAACTTGTAGGATTGAAAATTATAATCATACAATCTTTGTCAAGATGTCTTTAAATTAAAAATTTTTGGAATCAAAATTTTTTATTCTAAATAAGAAAACAAATAAATTTTTAAAAGATGCTTTATAATTGTGATAACGCTAGTTTAATAAAATCAAATAAAATATATAGAATTGTGAATTTAATTAAAAAGCTTAAAAATTCTTGATAATTTTTCGAATTAAAAAAAGATTTGCTGCAATTTTTATCCAAAATAGTTTTGGTTTGAACAAGCCTTTTTTGTTCATTTAAAATGTCAACAAAATCCTTCTTGGTCTCAAGTGATCCATGTTCATTTGAAATTTGTCTTACAATGATAAAATGTGAGTCATTATCCGCAATAATTTCTTGTTCATAAATTTTGTGCTTTTCGGGAAAAAAATTCGAGTCCCATTCTTTTGGATTTGTAGATCTGGTGGAACTACACCGAGTTTTGTATCTATAAAACATACCCTTTGCAAGACAATTGTTATTTTCATCCAAAAGTTTAATTTGAAATGGTTTTTTGGACCTTAGGCTTTGAATTTTTTGTTCATCATCATGATTGATAGGAATTCGAATCAATCTGGAGTCGAGATAGATAAACGAAAATCTGACACGTAATAAATCTCCTCGGTTTATTGTTAACTCATAAGTATCCCCAATTTTAAGCGAGATTTTATCTCTCAACTCAATTTTAAGGCTTTTTATATTACTTCTGATATCAAGTATTTCGTCCGCAACATAACTCAATTCAGATTGGGGAGAATAAAGTTTTATCACAGAATTCATTATTTTTAACTTTAAAATTACAATTTTATTCTCTAATCTACATTAATGAGGTAACTTTTGCTAAATTTTAATATCATTAAAAGTATTAAGTTCTCAAAATGGTCTTATTTGTTCAAAATTATTTTAATTAAAAAAAGATCTTGTTTTTTTAGAAATTAGACCCAATTTAATTTTAATCTCTTAACTTGCAAATATTAAATTAAATATTAGATTATTAATCTTAAAAAAAACATTCGTGAGCTTAAAATTTTAAAATTTTTGATTTACAAATTACAATCATTGAATTTTTAATCTTTAAGGAGAAAAAAAAACCCTGTCGTTTCCCGCCAGATTTTTGATCAATTTATGTTTCTCTTGAAAGTGTCTTTTTTAAATTCGATTCACAATCTTTAAACAAAATTGGCTTAAAAATTACATTTGTGTTTTAGTATAAATAAATGAAACCATTAGCTCAATTTAAAAAGTAATTGGTTGTATTTTTCATTACAGTATTGATAAGCTTCTGAATTTAAAATGAAAAAAGAAAAGATTCAAAAATGTATTCTTTAAAAAAAGATAAAAAAAGTAATTTTAAAAGCTATAAAAAGTTTTTAATTATTGTAAATTTTTTTGAAAAATCCAAGAAATCGTGTTGCCCAGTTTTTAAAAAACAGGAGATAAAATACAAAAAATGAAAAAATCTGCTGAGAAGACTAAAACCCATTTTAAATAGCATGGAAGATTTTTTTCCAATTATCATTTTTATTTTAATAGAATTAGTAAAAAGAAATAAAAACTTGATTTCATTGAATAAATTTTTCTTTAAAAAATATATGAATTTGCAGCGATTTATCGCTGATGAGCATTTATTTAATCTGACCGAAAATTTTATTCAGGAATCAAAGACTCTTATAGTAAGTCTGCCCGCCAAAAAGTTGTACGTATTTTCGTTTGGTTTACTTTGACCGCATTTAACACTAATTTTTATCATGCAATCCAAGAAAAGAACGGTTGTTCCTAGATTACAGAAACGGAACAACGGAACCGGAATTTAAGGTAACTAAAACACGGATTCAGCCTCCAGAACCGGTCCCTAAATTACGGAATCGGAACCTTCTAAAGTTCGGAACAAAGGATACGGAAAAAGAAGCAGGAACAACCAGTCAAATTAGTGAAGAAGAAGGATTAGTTATTGAGCTTTGGGTGATAGATATTTTTAATTTTATTTAATAAAGTAATATTAATTTTGAACATAAAGGAAAAATTTAGAAAACAAAATTAGATTTTTTATAAAGAAAAATAATATTTATTCTTTTTTAACACAGTAATTAGAATATTAATAACGAAATAAAATTTTAGGTTCATTTTACCCTGTTATTTTTTGATCGTCAAATTAAATAAAAATTTAGGTTTAGATCTAAATGTGATACGTTTAAATTCAAGAATTTAATTATATTAAAAATCGTTAAAATTAATTCAGATTTTAATGTTCATTATATGTTTCGTTGTTAATTTTTCAAAAAGAAAGGTAGCTCCTAAATTTTAGCTTATAAAAGATTACAACTGTTCTATTTTTAACTCAAAAAAACAACAATAAAAAATTTTGAAAAAAAACTTTTGCTTGTATATAAAAAATTTTATAATTTATTCTAAAAGTGTTTAATTCCGTATCCTTTGTTCCGAACTTTAGTAGGTTTCGGTTTAGTAATCTAGGGCCCAGTTCCGGAGATCTGTTCCGTGTTTCAGTAACCTTAAATTCCGCTTCCGTATTTTAGTAAATTCCGGTTCATTATTATAGTAAATTCCAGTTCTGTTGTTCCGTTTCCGTAATTTAGGAACAACCGAAAAAAACTATTTAAGTTTTAATTGAAAATTAAATTTTAATTAAAGTGTAAAAAACTTTACTTCTTACGAGAAAAATCAATTGTTTTCAGCATTAAATTTGATACAAAATCTCTCCAAAAAGGCCTTAGTTGAGCACATCTTTTATAAAATTATCTTTTAATAAATATTTTCTTTGTCAGTATACACAATTTAATAATTGGCTCAGCTCTAAGTTTTTTCTTCCAGCAAATTTTCAAACAAATATTCAGATTAAGCAAGATGGTTTAGATCACATGAATCAGATCTGAAAAATACTCTCTAAAAAGATTTATGCTTAGAATTAAAAAATTGAATTTATAAAATTTTATTTAATTGTGAAAATGGCGAAATCGGTCAAAAAAATTAGAAAAATAAAATTAACAAAAAAACTGCAAGATAATAAAATTATAATATTGCTTTAAATTGTTAAAATTTGTTAAAATTTATTAAAATTTGATAGCTTTGTGGCCGAAAACACATTTGTGCATTCAGTTGCCAAGCTAAAAGGAATTAAATCCGGCAAAGCAACATTCAATTTGTGACATTTTTTATTATTACAATAATTCTTTAAATAACACAAAATATCATAAAACATCCATGGAATTTCTTCATCTTTTAAATCCAAATATAAAGTAACAACTCTAGATTTGAAATGATAGCCATCTAGACAATAAACACTATTTACATAATTTTCATCGTTCAAAATTCTATCCGAATATTTTAAATTGACGACAAAATTCCTAAATTTATTAATCAATTCAATTTTTAATTTTTCTTTAATTGAAATAGCTTCTTTTTTTGCTTCCTTTTCAAACATTCCTGTAAACAGCTTTAATTCTTTTTTTCTATCATTCTTAATCGCACCATCCAGTTTTTTAACTTCCATGACAAACTTTTTGTATTCTTTTCTTATCATATTCAAGTTTTCAAGCCTAATTGACTGTTTTGAAATATTTAAATTAATTTTTTTATTTTTTGATAAGATTTCAATATCATCATCACTCAAAAATTTTCCATTTAATGGCTGGTCTATTTGAGAAATCAAATTCAAGTATTTTTTGATTGAAATAGCAGCTAGACAACCAAGTAGGGAATACCTGTGGATATTTTGGTCAACTTTTTCCAAATCAAGGTTTTTCCGGTCCAAAATTTCAGCCAATGCACAAAATTTTTCCTCTTTGTTCATGCCATCCAGACCACTCAGCTCCTTGGTACTCAAAAACCAGTCTGGTTTTTTAACTCGCTTCATCTGTCGCTCTCCAAGAGAAACTCCATCAATGCACTTATTAATTTCTAATACTGCATTCAGATATCTTTGGTCGAGCATGTTTTGCCGGTCCTCATCATACAAACAAGTCAAGTAATAGTGCCAGAGTCCGATGCCGTCCTCGTTTACAACCTGCTTGGCATAAAATTCAGCCAACTGATTTCTCAAATTGTTTGTTTTTACATAGTTTGAAAAATTTTGACTCTCAGGGTAGTCTATTAATTTGTCAGAATTTTCGATGTTGGTCAAAATTTCATCCCACGAAACAAAATAAAAGTCTCCATCCAAATCTCCTCCACTCAAAATATTGGTCAAAGGTCTGGCGCCTTTTTTGGGAAAGACAATACAATTTTCTAGATGTTGTAGTTCGGGCACAAATTTTGTCTTCACTTTTCTGATTTCACTCAGACCGTAGCATGGATTGCGACCCACTATGCAAAATTGTTCACTCAAAAACTGAATTTTTCCCGACTGATCTCGGTACGAAACAAATACTTCATCCTGATCTAGAGAACCGGTTTCGTCCAAAATACCGATTAGGTGCCGAGATTTTTCTATTTGAATGTTAATTTTTTTTTTAGTTATTAAACTGAATAAATATTGTTCTATTAACAAATTTCTTATTATTTTATACTGTTTTGGGTCGAGTTCTTTGGCAAGGTTTTTTCGGCAAGCGAGAAGTATCATCTTGTATTTGTGAGTAAATTCAGTGATGTCATTGGAGTTGAACAGTTTAGAAACTGCTTTTTGGGGATTTATTAGACTCTCATCTAAATCGTCTAAATAATCTTTGAATAAAGAAATAATGTAACTTTTAAGCTGTGACGATTTTGATAGACCATCCAGAACCATCAAAAATTCTGAATTAAGACTTGCTGGCGTAGAGTTGAAACTAGACCATGATACTATATTCAATTCTAAGCTGTCTGAGTCAAATTTTTGCTGACTTTCTCGGAAAAGTACTTTTATTTTACCATTTAATGGTAAATTGTTTGCTTTAAGAACATTGTTGAACACTCGGTCCGGAAATCCGACGAGCATTCCCTTAAAGCCACCACAGCGCACTTGAAAAATCATACAATTGTAATCAAGGTTCAAAATTTTTGATATTCTTTCACATAATTCTGAACGCATCAAACCAATTCCATCAGTGAAACACAAATTTTCACTAGTAGTCTCATCTTTGATCACATAAAACTGGTCTTTTTCCAAAATTACCGATGGTCTACTTGAAGAAAAAAATTGACAATATCTTTTACTTAATTTTTCTATTGAATTAAATTGATTGAAATTTCCCATTTTAAAAATAAATAATTGGAAATCAATTTTTTTAAACGATTCTTCATCGATAGCCCAAAAGCTTCGCTCTTTCATGCCACTCTTCGAATTGCCAATATAAAAAAATCTTTCTCTTTTGCCATTTACATCCACCTGGATGCCATTTAAAAGCAAATCGACCAATTTCTGCTCAAACAACTTGGCTTTGGTTTCCTGAATTTCAACTTTAAAACTTGCTATAAGCCTAACATTGTACATTTCTCGTAATTTTCGAACTGCATGGTTGGATATAAAAATTTTGTCCAAATTCGAAATGTAAATG
Source organism: Brachionus asplanchnoidis (assembly GCA_025491095.1). Taxonomy (NCBI): domain Eukaryota; kingdom Metazoa; phylum Rotifera; class Eurotatoria; order Ploima; family Brachionidae; genus Brachionus; species Brachionus asplanchnoidis. Next base: position 6,695,393 of record JAILYF010000008.1, on the reverse strand, counting down.
TTATCTTCAATTTTGGTAAAGTTGGGATCTGAATTGTTAAAAGTGAACAGCAGAGTATAGGCAAAATATTTTTCTTTTTTTTTAGTCGGAAAATTTATTTCCGAAACCGACTCAATGCTGTCAAACAATTCCATACAAGCGTTGGAATCCAAAGAAATTTGACTCTGGCTATCAAAATGGCTGGTTAAATTTGTACGATTGGCAAAGCTGTAGTCATCGTCATCACTAGAGTTGTCAGAGAGACAAATCGACTCTAGTGCAGGTCTTTCCAAATCTTTTGGTCTTTTGTTCGGAGCATTTTTTTGTGGACTAAATTTGAAACTTTTTTGGGAAGAGGATACATAGGATGAAGTGGGTGTTGAATGATTAATCTTGTTTTTTGCAGAATAGGAAGAGTATTTTAGCGATTCTATCGAATGCAAGGATATGTCCGAATTGGAATTGTCAGGAGTCGGAAAGAAGTTGGAAGATTTGATGCTTTTTGGAGTCTCAGAGAGTAATGAGTCAAACCTGAACTGTGATATATTAATATTATAATTTAAATGGTCTGAAGGAATAAAATTGGGGTCCCATTTAACGGGGTTCATAGAACGTTCACTTGATGAAGTTCTATATCGATAAAATATTCCGAGTGCTATTGTAATGTTGTTCTGATCGACTAGTTTGGCTGTGAAGGGACTTTTAGATGTTCGAGATAAGATTTGATTTTCATTGAAAATTTTAATTTCAACTGTCTTACAATTTTGGTACTCGAATTCATGATTTGCTTTGATTTCTCGGTCACTCGAAATCATAATTTGGTAAATGACACCTGGTGTTAACTTTATGTGGTCCCGAAATTCGAAATATAAATTTGGAATTTTTCGGCTGTCGATTACTTCATCTGAAATGGCCGATAAAACAGAACCGGGTGGATACAATTTTATTGTGGGACGACTCATTTGAACAATATTCAAAATAAAAAATATAATTTTTTAAATTCAAAAAATTTGAATCAATTTTAAAGTCTCGAAGTTTTTTGGTCGAATAAAAAAGCATTCTTAATCTAAATAATAAATTCGTTTTTTACCCAAAATTATAATCGACATTCTTTAAAAATTAAATTAAAAAAAAAGTATTCTGAAATTTTAACTCCGCTATAAGATTAAAATACAGTCAAAACATTAAATTCTTTTTTTGGAGTTCATAATTCTAGGTGACCAGTTAGTCGCTTTTTTTCAGCTAGAATATATAGTCACCAAATAAACGGCAAAAAAAATTACCTACCAAAGTTTCTATTTTGTAACTAAAATAAATTGATAAAAATATTTAAACAAATTTTAGACTTCGCATACATTAAAGAATTTGCTGTATTTTACTTGTAATACTAATATTTTAAATTAGAACTTAAAAGTTGTTAATTTTAAATCCCAAATAAGATAAATCAGATAAAATTTAGTAAATTTACTTCAGCAATCTTTTAATTTAAAAAAGGATTAAAAGTGTTTAAGTTTTCAAAAAATTTATTAGAATAAAATCATATTTTTCATTTTATTCTCTATAAAATTAATAAAAAAATTTTTTTTAGTAGTAAGTAATTTTAAAAAGTTCTTTAAGATTCTACTACGAAAAAAGAAACAAAAGCTTTAGATTTATTTAAGTTGAATATTTAAGCTAAATCCTGGAAACAAAGACAATGAACTTTGAAAAAAATAAAGGTGCATTTTAAATAAATCAATAAAAAATTCATAAAAAATTTCATAATAAATAAAATTTCGGTCAGTTTTGTTTCTTTAAGTTCTATTTAGTTCTTTAGGTTCTTTTTATATTGACTCTTCTGAAAATTATTACTTTGGTTTTTCTAAAATTTATGGTTCTTTTGGGCTTTTTTTTATGAATAGAATTCTGATGTTATTCTGTAAAAAAATGTCTTATTGATTATTTTTCCTTAAATTTAATTTGTAGGTCGCTTCGAGACTTTAATTGATAGAGCTTAGACTTCCTTTTCCGCCTCAAACTTGAAATTATTTAATTTTTTTTCTAATTTGTTTGAGAAAAGTTAAAATATTACTCAATATTCCAAAAAAATTTAGAACTTGAATTATAATGTTATTCTTTCTAAAGATAAAAAAGATTTTCAATCCAAATCTGAAATACTCAAATAAGATATTTTTTTAATTGAATTAAATTGAGTATAACTTCATATAATAATTTGATTCAAAAATTATTTATGAAATAAGTTTAATATTTTTTAAAAAATTTATTTATTGATTGTAATAAAATTTGTAAAGCAATTTTCAATTATATTTTTGAAAAACTAAATTCAATTCAAAAATTTTGTAAGAATTTTTTTAAAACGATTTTTTTTTAATTTTGTTTATATGTTTTAAAATATTTAAAATAATTTTTTTTTAATAGAAGAATAATATGATGGATTAAAAATTAGTTGCAGAATTCTAGACAACTGATTTAACGTTAATGAAATGTTTGATGAGTGCATATATATATTATTTTAAATTAAGAACATATTTCCCAAAACAAAAAAAAAACAAAAAATTAATTTATTTGTAAATAAATTCGAAGTAATACTGTTTATTAGTAGTTTTGTTATTTTAGTATTAAAAAATTAACTGAAATTACAATTAGCGAAGAGCGAATAAAGATCTTTTAGGACTGTAGCATCCTTTAAATTTATTATTATGTTTCTATTTATCCGAAGTTATTTTTTTATAGCATGAAAATTAGTATTCAATATTACTGCAGTATGATTGTTCCAGAAACCTTTTCATCCAATTTTGCAAAAATTTTCTTGGCTATCTTTTACTAATTCCTGAACCATTGTCTTGTCGTTTTCACGTAAATAACTATAAAATCTTCTATTGTAAATTAATCGAGTAGTGAAAAGTGATTTTTAACACTAGAAGGACCAAGGGGTCAAAATGACACTTTTTTAACTTAATTTTGCTTGAAAATCTGCTTAAATTAAAATATTTCAATTTTGTTTTTTTTTAATAAAAAATATTTTGATATTTTTTAATTGATTTAAAAAAAATTATTCAAAAAACTTTTTCTAAATGCCCTAAAAAAAATATATACCGAGAAGGACCAAAGGGGTCAAAATGACCCCCAACTAAAAATTAATGTTTTCCTGATATGTAATCTGGAATCTGACGTAGCGCTTCTAAAGCCTTTTTAGCAGCCTCTCGATTCATCATTTTTAATATAAGATTGGAAAATTTAATCTAAAATACAGGAAAACATTAATTTTTAGTTGGGGGTCATTTTGACCCCTTTGGTCCTTCTCAGTATATATTTTTTTTAGGGCATTTAGAAAAAGTTTTTTGAATAATTTTTTTTAAATCAATTAAAAAATATCAAAATATTTTTTATTAAAAAAAAACAAAATTGAAATATTTTAATTTAAGCAGATTTTCAAGCAAAATTAAGTTAAAAAAGTGTCATTTTGACCCCTTTGGTCCTTTTCGGTAAAAAAAAATTTGGTCCTTCTAGTGTTAAGAAGAGTAGTAAACTAATAAGCAGAAACTAAGCTAGTTTATGAGTCAGTTTCTGCGGAGTTTAAAAAACAAAAAGAAAAAATGAAATAAAAAGATAAGAATTAAAAAGGATCCAAGTTGAAAATGATTAAATTTAAAATGTTAATTAAAATTATCCAAAAACGACTTATTAAAAAACTTTAAAAACAATTTTTTTTGTTATCTATTTATTGAAGAATAGAATATTGTTAAATTATTATTGTTATTTTGATTATCTAATTTTATTTTATTTTTTTGTAAACATTTGGATCATTCGGCAAAGAAAAAATTTCTGATCAGATTTTATATAGCTATTTATAAAATCTAAAATTTAAATGGTTTTGTCAATTTTAGAACAAAAAAACAAAAATAAAAAACAAAATTATTGAGTTTTTTCATTTTTGTTTTGTTTTTACGTTCTTTAAATTTCACAAAAACATTTTAAATGCACAATTAAAAATTTCAGGTATCCAAAGTTAAAAATTGATCAAGATTTTACTTTGGCCTAAATTTCCGATTGCTTAGAAAAAAATCAATCAGCGATAGAAACTCCAGCATTCGATTCATCAACCAAGATCAACACCAATTATAAAGTCAATGATTAATAGGAATCTAAATTTATTGATATAGCAAATTGAAAAAACCCACTAAATTTTCCCGATAAGATCGAAAAAGGATGAAAGAGTTTTTTCTTTTAAATTTTGGTTTTATCTAAAATAAGACAAAATTTTACACCATTATCACCAATTTAAAAAAATTTTGCACTTAAAATTAAATTGCCGAAAGAAAAAATTTCTAAAGCTTAATAAATAAGTTAAAGTCAGAGTCCGGGTTTCTTGAGATATTACAAAATCTATGTCTTATTTATGAAAAAACCGAAAAATTCGACTTTTTTTTTCACTTTTCTGGCTTTTGTTTTGTTACTATTTTCAGCATTTCATAAAGTAATTCTTTAATTTGAATTTTTATCAAAAAAAGATGGCGGTATATATAGAAATGATCTCTTAAAAGCAGTAGTTACTATGTCGTATAGTTTTATAATAATTTGTGTCGTTTTGTTTTGTAAGATTTAATCAAACAAGTAGACAGTTTTTTAAGAACAATTGCGCATTTTAATAAAAAAACAATAATTTTTTCTTTAAATAAAATAAAATTTTAATTTTTTAAAAAATTTTCGAGATTTTTTTTCGATTTTAAATTTAATAAACTTTTTATAGATATCTTAAAATTATTTCAAAAAATTTATCTAAAATTATTATTTCTAAAAGCTCAAAGATACCAAAACCATTTTCATCCTTTTAAAGTACTTGCATAAGCTAGATTTAGATGATGCATTTGAAAATTTAAAAAGATATTATCTACAGAATATATTTCAGAATTTGAAAATAAAATTGTAAAATTTGCACTATTTTTTGTTTATTTTAAATTAAGAATGTCCTTATTTAGAAAAAAATGTCGGTCTGAATAAACCAGGGTCGACTGTATCTAAAATGATGCTATTAATTATGAAGAATTTTGATTTTAATCCTTAGTCGAATTGTCTGGTTCAAGCAGAAGCAATCATTAATACTATCAAATATTATCTTTGAGCTATTAATTAGATTTTATTATACTGCGTAATAAGTGTTACATAAAATAATATGAATATAAGCTAACTAGATCAAAACCTTTCCAACAGACAGATTGTTAAACCAACAAATTCAATCTCTTCACTCCAACCAATAAGTTTTTCAAATTAAAATTTAAAATTCATAAAAAATCTACTTGCTTTTTTAGTTCATATGCATAAATAAAAACCCATTTTTTCACATACTGCTTTAGAAAATAGCGTTTCTTAATATTATTATGTGAAAGCTAAATACAAAATTCTCATTTTTAGTAATCTTTAAAATTTAGACTGATAAGCCTGACCAAAATGACTAGGCTTTTAAATGTTGTACAAAATGAGGAAATCACTGATTTCGACTTGAAAAGACGCCAAATTCCTTTCGAATTAGCCGATCTTCCAAAGGTAAATTATTATAATTTTTTTAAATTTTATAATTTTTATTATTTTAATAAAAATTTTCTTATCCTAGATGATTGTGACTTTTGACGACATAATTTCTTGTCTAGCTTGTGAACTACAAAACAAGAGCACATCCCAGAATACACCTAGCCAAAAAACCGACCCGGAATATTTTAATTTTTTACAAAATTTCAATCAAACATATTCGATTGAGAAAAAAAATCTGTCAGTTCCTTTGGACGAATTTTTGGCTCAATTGTCTCAAACAGCTGGATGCATTTCTTGTCGTTCTTCAGCCGAAAAGCTACTGCGACAACTGATTCCAAGAAAAGCCGGTTCAATGTCGCTGGCTCTTGATCCAATTCAAATAGAGTGTGATGGCTCGATTTCTGTTAAGCCTGCTTTGTTTAAACCACACTCTTTGTACACTCTTTTCTACATTGACAGCTCCAAATTGGACTCTGAATTGGAGATCAGCAAAAAGCCAAGTAGCAAACGTTGCCAACTGCATATGATGGAAAGTCAAAAGCAAACCAAACAAAGAAGAATCGATGAGTGGACAAATGTATGGAATTCAATGGAAACAGATGAATGTCGCAAACAATTGGCAATCATCGATTGTGATCAATTGCTGCACACTATTAATCAGTATCTAAAAAGAAATAAGTTTTGTTCAGATTGTAAATTTAAAGTTTTGGTTGCTTTTAAAATTTTGACCAACGAGGCCGAAATAGTCGATGATGACGGTACTTATAAGCCGTGCACATTCAATGGCATTGCTTACTGCACCGAAATGGACAAGAAGCCTCATCTGCACATCAATCCGTGCAAAGACTTTATTGGTTCATTGATAGCCAAAGCTGAGTCTGAAATAAAAGAATTGTAATTTAAATTTTTTTTTAAAAAAATTTAATAGAATAAAAATTTAATTTTTTAATATAAATTTTTATTTAAGAAAATTTAATAGAATAAAAATTTAATTTTTTAATATGAATTTTTTAGGCGACCGGAACGACATGCCAAATCAATTGATGTGGCCCAGGAAGAAATTTTGATATGCATTGGCCTTCACTTATACGAAAGATTTTTTCAATTGGGCCAGTCGCTCAAAATAGCTGAGCAAGCTTGGAAAATTTTGTTCTACTCGAGTGTGGTGGCTCTCAAAAAACGTTTAGATGTAATCAAAATTGAATTAGAAAATTTGTTTAAAATTTTAATTTTATTTTTTGTTTAGTTTGATTTAAATCAATTTAGAAACTTGGATTCATTGTGCGCCGAGTTGGAAGTGTTGGATGCCAAGTCCAAAGCCAAAAAGGTAAAAAAAGATGCCAAGAAAAAATCAAAATCTATTCAACAAAAGCACACGTGTACCTATGGCGAGAAGTCAACCAAGCTTAATTTGAGTGATTCTAATTCGCCTGTTGCTTCACCAGACTGCTCGGATAGCCCCAAATGCCAGTCCATGGCCAAGAAAAATCTAGAGCTTAACCAAGAGTGCAATTGTGACGATGTAAATCAATTTGTTCACTCGGTTGAAGATGTAAATGTTGAAAATTGTGAAATGAGCTGTTGTTTTGATATAATCGAGTATTGGAACAAGCTTGTGCAAGAGGAAATAGAGGATTCAGAATGGAACACTATTTCAAAAGGAAAAAAGAAAAAAAGCACCCAAGTGAACATTGATAAGAGTTTAATGATTACCGATGAAGAAAAACAAGAGTACTTTAAAAACAAAGCATTCTATCTTATTGAAAGAATGAATAGAAGAGAATTGCTTAAGAATAAATTCAAAATGCTTAAATTAAGTTCAAATTTTAAATTGGAGCCAAGATACAAATGCATAAACTAATAAAATTTTCTATTTCTAAATCAAATTAATTCAATATATTTTTTATTCTATTCTATTATGTATGAGCTTTTTTTTCAAATAGATATGTATTTATGAATAAATTTTGAACAAAAATATTCTAAATATTCATTGACATCAGCTAATTTTATACATTTTTTTTCGTAACATGTAACAAAACTTAAAAATCAAAAATTATATTCAAATATAAAAAAAATGCTTTTTAAGGGCAATTTTATTTTTTTTAAGTCGATTAAGCATTCAATTTAAAATTAAAGGTTTTTGGAAATTTTTAAAAAATTCATTTAAAATTTTTCATACTTTTAATATTTTCGGTAATCTTTTCAGTCGTTTTTTTATATACTATCCAAGGTAGGGAATATGATGATTGAAAGTTAAATCGCTTGGTAGGCTATTTCCTCGTTAGAAATTGATATAGAACAAACGATAAACGAAACGTTTATTGGAATGATTTGTCTGATTTGTTGGTAAATTTATTTGAATCATCTCTAGTAAAAAAAATTGACATCACTTCTTTTCAGGAATTTTATTTCAATAGCTCTGACCATAAATCGAAAACCACTTATAAAAAGTCTAAAAAGGCGTTAGTATTTTTAAAAGCTGATTTGTTTCAAGATTGGCTTTTTTTTTTTAGATATTTTCGATGTTAATTTCAAATTAAAGATGTTTTTTTATATTAGCAAAACTGAAAAATGTGGTAAACAAATCAGATTTTAAATACTTAGAAAATTGATTTTTAGATATTTGATTCGTATTAGTATCTAGGGACGCATAATTTTAAAGAATTTTAAGGCTAATTAAATACAGTTAAATATTTTTTGATACTTAATAAGTCTAAGTTTAAAAAATTGAACTCAAAGTGAGAGAATTAAAAAAGAAAAGAGAATAATGAAGTGAATCTTCGAAGTTACTAATATTAATTTTATTTTAATGGATAAATTTTATCTTAAAAGATTTTTTTCCGAAAAATTTTGAACATATAATTGCTTGATTTTACTGTAAAAATATTAAATAAATTTTGTCCTCCTCAATTCAATTTTTAAGGAAAGATTAGAGATGAAATAAAATGTTAAATTTGCAAATTAATTTCAATTGTTTTATTTACCTTTTAAATTGATAAAATTTTTAAGGAAATAATATTTAGTAATGATTGAAGGCTTTTACTCATGCAAAGAGGATTTTTAATTTATTTAAAAAATTAAAAATTGACAACGATTTTTTTAATTAAATTCTAATATTTTTTATTAAAAACAGATGTTTAAAATTAATTTTCATAAGTAAAATTATTTTATTTTTGAAAAATTTGCATTTTTTTAGAAAAATGCTTAGCTTCATAGTCTGAGAAGAATTTCGATATAAATTTTAGCTCAATTAAAGTAAACTCCTTTGAAACACGAATAATATATGCTTGGGTTAGAAATTTTTTTTAAAATAAACTACTTTAGTTGGAATTTAGCAATTTAGATTGTAATTTTCATATCTAATTTTAAAAAATCATATGTTTACAGTTATTATATTTTTGTAACTAAATGGTCAATATTTTTTTAATAAAAATCAAAAAAATATTTTATTATTTAAAAAACAACTTGGATTTATTTAGAATTATTTAAAAGTAATATGATCAAAAAAAAAGTCAAGTCAAATGATAAAATGTCAGTCAATCAGATTTTAATTATATTTTAAAAAAGAAATTTAAAACAGCAAATTCGGAAGAAATTTTTTCAGAATAAATTTTCAAATGTCTATTTAGAGGAATTACGATTTATGTAGAGAGCATATTTAATAATTTTTTGATCACTCCAAAGCTGAAAATTTAGAATAAATTCAAAATTTAATTTAAAAAATGGTCTTCTTTATGAAAATCAAATTTTCTTAAAAGTCACAAGTCTTAAGTCAAAGGCTTTAATTTCTTTTTAAAGTTCGGATGTGGTCTTTAATTTTAGTAACTAAGACTTCAACTAGGCCGCCACAATGTACCTGGTTCGGCAAAAAAATTCAAATATTAATTTTAGACTTTGACTTAAAAATTAAATCATTTTTAAGACAAAGTCACTAAAATTAAAGATCAAGACTTATAAAAAAATCTAAGTGCTGACTTGGACTTGTTGGATTTTCATCCTTACTTCATCGTCTCAAAAGTTTAAATTTTTTGAAAATTTCAACTATTCTTAAATTGTTAGTTAAAGCATCAAAAATGACAAAACTTAAAAATTTTATTAAAATTTATACAAATATACAAATTAAAATCTTGTTTTTTACGTAAAGTTAATATCAAAATTTTTAAAATAACTAATACTTCATGATATAGAAAAAAAAACACATTAACAAACTTAATAAATAAGTTCAAAATTCCATGGACTCTTCATCAATTTGAATTTTTACTTGACCCAACGAATGGTTTTCCAGTTCAGTTATGTTATATCTAGAGCATTTTTTGTCTAAAAAACAATCAAAATTTTTGTAATCATCTTCGTGTTCGACTAGATAAAAATTGGACAAAGATTTTGCATTTGATTTCGAGTTTTTGACTAAATTATCACTCGAGCAAACTTCTTCAATAAACGGTTTGCTGCGATTCAGGTGGGTTTCTTCATTTGGCTCCTCTACATCATATTCTTCAGACTGAGGTATGTTAGGTATCCATGGAATGATTTGCAGATCGTTTGAGTTGGGGTAAAAATCGGCATCAGATTGTAGTCTAGTCATCAAATCATCTTCACTGTTTAGCTCTTGCAGCTTGGTTTTTAAGGCATCCGAAAACACAAAACTACTGTCGCACTCACTTGAAACTTCTTCGTCACTGCTCAAATTAAATTCACCATTTTCTTGTTCCTGTCCAATAGAACTTATGGGACTTTCCATATTATCCATGTCGACTTCAATTTGGGAATTTGAATTGGTATTTTTGATTTGTGTAATCAAAACCTTGTGGCCATGTCTTACAATATTTACGAAAGGAGATAGTGAAGCGTTGCTGTTGCAAGAATTGGCTGAATCCGAACCATCATTGGATCCATCATCATCTTCGCTGTTAAAGTTATTTTCATAATGTAGGTAGCGCTTCCGCTTAAGAGGGCCGTGAAAATAGGGTCCCGTGTTGAACAAACTTTCATCAATGCTCATGTTTACTTTAAAGAACATTTGGAATATGTTTATCAGTGCCTGAGAGAGATATGAACAATTTTCGTTCGTAAATTTAAAGTCATTAGATCTAATCTAATCATGGTATAAATAGATCAAAATTAAGAGATTGTTGAAGGTTCTAGATAAATCTAGACAGTTCTTTTTCATGTGTTTTTTTTTTCGAACAAAGTGAGAATTAAATTCAAAAGCTTGTTATCGAAATATTCTAGAAACTAAATAAATTATTATAATTAAAAATCTAATTGCATCATATAAAATTTAAAAGTATTTCTAAACAAAAAAATCTAATTAAAAATTTACACGAGTTTTTTTTGATCTGTAAGACAAAGCTAAAAGTGATAAACAATCAGTGTGAAACATAGAAATGCCAAAAAATTTAAAAAATTTAATTTGATAAAAAAATTGAAATTGAAATTTTATTAAAATTCTAGAAAAATATTTGCATGCCCTAATAATAATAATTATCATAAATTTTGATAAAGAATTTAAATTGATTTACAATTAAAATTAAATGAGAGAGGGTGGAATTTACAAATAAAAAACTAGACTTGAAAATGTTCTGTTTTAATTGCCTACTTAGGTAAAAGATTTTTATCTAAATGTTTAAAATTTTCGACTGAATTATAAAATAAAAATTTTCAATAAAAAAAAATTCAATCGAGAGAAATTTAATGTGTCGTAAAAGAAATTTTGTTTTTACTTATTTTTTTTAATAATTAAATTGAAAAATTCTAAAATGATGGAAAATTTTTAAACATAATATCAAGATAAGAAAAGTTAAAATTAGTTTAATTTCATATTTTTTTGTATACATGTTTTATTGATTTATAACAGATGAATTTAACAAACATGTTTGTAAGCTAAAGAAGATTTTTAACGATGATTCTAAAATTATTTTTTTATTTATGCACTTAAGTTAAGAATGAAAACTGGCTTTAATTTTCAGATAAGCTTTCAAATCAGTACAATTAATGCTTTTAAATTATTGATTTTTATAAATAATAGACAATCAAATACTCTTGCCAGTAAAAATACTCAAAAGAAAATTTTAAATTAATGTTTTTGAATTTTCTCTAAATTTTTTCGTAGTAAATAAATTAGCATTTGTTTTGGAAAAAAAACATGGTATTTATATATTTAATTTTAGCATTTAAACATAATAATGTGATGCCTATAATAAATTGCTAGATATGCATTGCTATTTTCTGAGAATAGCTTTCAAATTTTTGAAATTATATTTGTTAAAAGTTTACTGGTTTTACTAAATTTTTAATTAATTGTTCTTTGTTTAATTTGAAGAATGATTTAAAATTTTTCCTTAAAAAAATTCATTGATAAATGTTTCATTTTTAGTCTCATACAAAGATTCTTGAAAAACGCTTGTTTCTAAATCAGGAGACTATTAAGCTAGAAAAAATATTAATTTTTGAATATAAAGTCTAAAATCCAAAATTTAAAGAATGCGTTTTAAATAAAAATTTAGAATACGATTTTTAATGGAGAAAACTAATAAAAGTGTTAACTCTTAAAGATGACTATCAACCTAAACCAAACCTTTAAACATTTATATCTAAATCGACTTAAATCAATGCCATTTAAAGTCATAAAGTTATTATTTATAGTTAATCATGTTTTATAATATAGAGTAAAATTGAACAATGATAAATCTGAACCTTCAGTAACCAAAAGTTACAGAAAAATTAGATTTGTAAACCATTATAGTGGTTAAATTCCTTTTTTTAATTGCAAGAAAATAATGCTAAAATATTTTGAATTTAATTCTAATAAGTGTATATTTGAATTTCTCAAGACTTAAAACCCATGAATAGCTCATAATTTAGCACTTACTTTAAATGATTTGTTAAAAGACTGTTTTTTTGATTTCGGCTTAACAGGAGGCCGACATACTTTTTACCAAAGATTCATATTTTTTACCTCAGAAATGCCAAAAAAAATATTCTTTTTTTCAGACTTGTTTTTACGTCACAGTTTTAAGTCTAAGTCACAAAAATTTAAGTCAAAGTTATGACTTGACTTGAAATTTTTTTTTTTAAGTCAAGTCAATGACTTAAAATTTTTATTTTTTTTGACAAATTAATCAAATAAATTATCCTGTATTTCCATTTATGTACAGTAATTGTATTAGGAAAACTATATTTAATGGAAGATCACAAAAATTTCTACCTAATTCTCAACTACTGTAAAAATATTTTTTCAAATAATTTATCATTGCTTAACATGGTCGTGAGATTTTTTTTTCCATTCAATGAATGCGAAGACTATAATGCTAAAATTGCAAGAAAAGAAATGAAATATGGCAAATCTATATGCATTAGACAAACATAGAGAATATAAATTTTATGATATAAAGCCTGATCTATCAAATTAAAATAAAAATTTAATCTAATTTCTTCATAATTTTATCAAAAAAAAATAAAATTTTTAAGTCATTGGCTTGACTTGACTTAAGACTTGTGACTTGAAAACAAGTCTGCTTTTTTACCATTGCAATCAAGTCAATTTTGAAAAATTTCTAGGCAGGGGCACCAAAAATTTCATTTGATTCAAAGTGACTTGTCTTGCCATCAAGGCTCTGACTCATAGATTTTTCATTTCTCTTTCAGAATTTAAAAGATGTTTGGGGTGTGTCAGGATAAATCAAAGGTGTGTAGTAAACCAAAAAAATATACGAGAATATATAGAATATAAAGAAAATATATATATTTCCATTAAAAAAACAAACATGATTTAATGAGAGAGCAGGTCAAGATTAAAAATAAAACACTAAAAAATAAAGAAAAAAATTTTAGTTTTTCATTTTCATGCTGTGTCTTTTAAAAAATTTGTGTCAGACGAAATTTTAAAACAAAAAATCTTTTAATAAATTACCTCTAAATAATATTAAGACATAATAATTTATGTAATTAATCTTTCAAAAAAAAATTTAAATTTCAGTGATTAAAATTTTTAAATATTGGATTTGCCTTATTAATTTGTTGTAAGCTTATGCATCAGTGATTAATTTTGTAGGTTTTTAATCTAATTTAGATCAAAAAAAAATTTCAAATAAAATCAACTAAAGAAAAGCTAAGATTTACAATTTTTTGCAATTTAAAATTGTCAATGAGAAAATCTTTCTAAAAGTGACGAAATAATGTGAATTCGTTGAGCAATTAATTTTAAAATTTTGTCTAGAAATCTAAAATATTAAAAATTTAAATTTGCATCATAAATAAACATTATTTGTGCATTTTAATTTTTTAAATTTTACTTTATATTAAAAGCAATTTCACGTGTAACATTTTAAATTTGAAAAATTATTTGCCAAAATGGATTATTCTAGTTTAAAATCAAAACTCGATCAACAAGTACCGAAATTTCACCATAAAAAAATAAAAATTAAATTAAAAAACCCTCTTTTTAAAGAACAAATTGATCGAGTCTTTGGAAAAAGAGCTAGCTGACTTGAGTCAACAACGAGACAAACTTAAGCCTAATGAGCAGCTAGCCAAACTTTTAACCGAACGTGAAAAATTATCTTATAGAATTAAAATTTTGAAAAGAAGTATCCAAGAAGAATTGTCCAAGCCAAAGTCAAGCTCAGCAATGACAAGCTCATCAATGAAAAGCTCAAATTCAGCCAGAAAATTAACTTCCAAAGCGCTTCCTCCCACCGAGACCAAAAACAAATATTCGATTAGCATCACGGACACTCTATACAGTTTGTTCGACAAAGCCATCCAGGCTGAGTTCTCCGACATCGCTGAGGCAATTGTGGTCATAACTGGCAGCAATGTGGCCGATTACCAATGCAACTCGGCAATGGCTATTTGTCAAGCACTGAAAACAAAAGGTCAAAAAGTGAATCCAAATCAGGTGGCGCAAAAGATTGTGGCAAATATTGAAAAAAATGATCTGATTGAAAAAACCGAGGTCAGTGGTCCTGGCTTCATCAACATTTACCTATCAAAAAATTTCTCTCAGACCGAGCTGAAAAAATTGGTCACCTGTGGTGCTCAGGCGCCCTTCATTGGCGAAAAAAAGCGAGTTGTGATCGACTTTTCGTCGCCAAATATTGCCAAAGAAATGCATGTTGGACATTTGCGTTCAACAATCATTGGCGAGAGTATATCTCGTCTGTTTGAATATTTTGGCCATGACGTACTCCGATTGAACCACTTGGGCGACTGGGGCACCCAATTCGGCATGCTAATCGCTCATCTAAAAGACAAATTTCCCAACTATGCCCAAGAAATGGCTCCGATCGGAGACTTGCAGGCTTTTTACAAAGAGTCCAAGAAACGCTTTGACGAAGATGAACAGTTCAAGAAGCGCGCCTATGAATGTGTGGTAAAACTGCAAAGCTATGACCCGGAAATAATCATGGGATGGAAGTTGATATGCGATGTATCGCGCAAAGAATTCGAGCATATTTATGAAGAATTGGGAATTAGTTTGATAGAACGTGGTGAATCGTTCTACCAGAATTTGATGAAAGAAGTAGTAGCCGATTTTGAAAAAGAAAATTTGGTCAGAGTTGAAGATGGCCGTAAACTAGTGTTTCCGCCTGGCGTGTCAATTCCTTTGACAATTGTAAAGTCAGATGGTGGATACACTTATGATACTTCGGATCTGGCAGCGCTGAAAAATCGCCTCTTTGCTGAAAAAGGTGATATTCTGTTGTATGTAATAGATGCTGGTCAGTCTGTGCATATGCAGGGAATATTCTCGGCAGGCAAACAAATTGGATGGATCAAGCCGTGTCATCGGATCGAACATGTTGAGTTTGGAGTTGTTCTTGGTGAGGACAAGAAAAAGTTCAAGACCCGATCTGGCGACACTGTCAGACTAAAGGACTTGCTTGATGAGGGTTTGACTCGAGCCTTGGCTAAGTTGAAGGAAAAAGAAAGAGAAAAAGTGCTCAGTGAAGAGGAATTGGTTGCGGCACAAAAGGCCGTGGCCTATGGATGCATTAAATATGCTGATTTGTCTCATAATAGGACCAAAGAATACATATTTTCATTTGAAAAAATGTTGGAAGACAAAGGAAACACTGCTGTTTACATGTTGTATGCGTATACTAGAATAAGGTCTATATCACGTAACGCTGGTGTTAGCAGTCAGCAGCTAAAAGAGTATGTGGCAAGCAATTCAATAAGTTTAGATGATCCAAAAGAGTGGAAATTGGCCAAGCAAATTCTTAAATTTCCAGAGATTTTAATCAAAACTTTGAATGATTTGTTGATCCATTCTATTTGTGATTATATGTACGAGTTGGCCACTGTGTTCACTGAGTTTTATGATAGTTGTTATTGTATTGAAAAAGATAGGCAAACAGGTGAAATTAAATCGGTAAATATGAGTAGGTTAGTTCTGTGCGATTCGACTGCTAGTGTTTTGGCAACTTGTTTCAACTTGCTCGGTTTGAAAACTTTAGAAAAAATGTAATTTCTTTTTTCAATTTATAAAGTTGGAATAAAATTTTAAAAGAAAAAATACAAATTTTTATTTTTATATTATTTATCATGCTTAAAACTCAATATGTCATATTAGACGGTTTTGCTAAATTTGGTACAACAGAACAGAGCAAATTGATAAAAAATCTATTTCAGAATTTAAATTTAGGAATGCACCAAGGAAAAACTAACAAAACAGAGTTGGTCAAAAGTCAAAGTCTGACTTATTATTTGAAATTTGCATTTTTGGTTTCATTTAATACAAAAATTTTTAAAATATTTTTAATTTAATTCTTTTTTTAATTTAGCTTTTAAAATATCATTTTTAATTATTATTATTGTTGTCATTATTATTATTATTATAGCCGAATGTGTGTTGTATTAATTTGTGCGTTAGTCATGCAAGCAGAGGACCGAGGCTTCGAAACCCGCTGAGGGTGGAAAAATCTTCAAAATATCTCTGCAGTACGGGACGTTTAATGTTTAAACCCACTTTATTATAAAAAAAAAAGAGAAACCGGTTGCGACCGGGTAATAATAGCGGTTTAGATGACCAACTCGATGCAGTTACTTCTGTGTCAGGTATTATTATTATTATCGCTGAGCCATCATTTGTAGCTCGACAAAACTAAGAATTAATTTAAGTCACATAAATTTTTTCAAAAATTTTTAAGTATCTAAAAATAATGGGAATGATTTCTTTTTCTAATCATTGTATTTTTTTTCGGTTTTGTGAAGTTCAGTACAAATGAACAGAACAAAGTGTAAAAAAATTAAATAAATTTTTTTCTAAAAGTTTAAGATTAATTCTGTGTGTGCAGCATGGTGCAACATTCAAAGTTGCACCAACTGTTTAAGTCTGCTAACGATGTGCAAAATCTATGCAAAATCTATGCAAAATGCACTCCTCTCGATTATATTGAAATTTAATTTCTGCAGATTTACTTGCAAATTTAGCAGACCTTGATATTTGATGCAACTTTGAATGTTGCACTATGCTGCATTTACAGAATTAAGTTAAAACCTTTAGAAAAAAGTTATTCAAATCTTATAGTGGGATCTTGAGGGCCTGGATTGGCTAAATCATGATGCTGATGTATTAGTTTATTTTGTAAAACCGACCTCAAAATCGTATTTCTTGACCCCAGAAACCCCATAAGTTGTTTCTTTCATTGAAAAACCTTCTTAAAAAAGAAAAATTCAGTTTGTCTTGAAAATTACGGTCTAAACCTGTTTTAGTGGTTTTAGAGGGTTTTCACATGTCCAGACCTTTTGAAAAATAATTTGCCAAGCAGAACTTTTTCTGCTCTATCGAATCAAAAGGGTGTTGCAGGGTGTTTTAAAGTGTTTTGTACAAATTATTTTTAAACTTGAAAATTTAATATAATAACAATATTTTTTTAATATAAAAATTGATGTTTATTAAAATTGAGGTTGTTAGAAATAAATATAAGAAAAAAAAAGGTATTTTATAATATTTAATGCAATTTACACAGGGTGCTTTTTTTTCGCTTTTTTTTGACGGGTTGTTTTTAAAGAATACCGAATTTCACAAAACCTTTTTTTTCGCCAAAAAAAATTTATGTTTCTTAAATAAATTTACATGCATTAAAAATATTTTTAACATACAAAAAATTTTTCACTATTGAAGATATTCTTAAATCACTTATGCTCCAATAAACATTTATAAAATGATTGAATTCGAAATTTTTAAAGAATTTTTAATTTTATTTTGATAAATTTATTGTACTCAATAGATGTACAAAGATGGTAGAGTTAAATAAAAACAAATGGCAATTTAGCACATGTATATGTAAAAAATATTTAATAATATTAAAAAAATTTGATAAAAGTAGAAATTATTTTGAAATGAATCAAATATATTGTAGCTGTCCACAGTTAAGACTAAACTGATACAAATCTGTTTTAGTTTTAATAATGTTGCTTTCGAAAAAAAGCGCTGTAGGAAACCAAAAGCAAAAGACTGGTAAGAAAAGAATATAAATTACAATTTAAAAAGCTAAATTTTGTACATTAACATATATATTAAATTGATAAATTTAACTTAATTAATAGATAATTTTTTATGACATAAATGTTTTTTGTTTAATCGATTATTTTTTGGTGAAAAAAAATAATAAGTCAAAAATAATAATTTCTAATAAATCATTTTATTTAATTCATTATTTTATCTGTATTAAGCAATTGAAAATATTCGTTTAGTTTTAAATATTGATGCTCAAAATTCAATAAGTAATATAATTATTTTTTTAATTTCAATATCAAACTGGTTGACGAAATATCAAATGTGTCAAAATGAAGTCATATTTAATATATTATCTAATCTTCGCTGAAAGTGTAATTATAACCGATTTGTGAAAATTTTACATTTTTGATAATCACATTTTTGGTAATCACAATAATTTTTATTTAAAATATATTTATTGAAAATCTTATTTACTTAAAATTAAGAAATAAAATTTCATAAAACTTTTTGGTTTAAAATGATTCTACAATTGCAGAAAGATTTGATCAAAATTTGATAATAAATGGTGAGAAAAATAAGTCATTTAAAGATCACATTATCGAACTGATCAAAAATCCAGAGAAAATGATCTTTAAATGTCCAAATTAAAAATTGAAGCAAAAATATTGAACATTTTTTGTTCAAATTCAAAGTTTCTAGGCTGTGATACGATTCCTACGATTCACATTGAACACAATTGTCTTTGCTGTACTTCTTTTATTTTTGTGAATGTCATCAGCGTCTTTGCTTGTATCGTTTAAGTTATTTTCTAAAATACTTGCAGAACTAGGCAAAATGCATAAAATTTTACATTATTACATTTTCATATCTTTAGATTTTTCGTGCTATATTTCAGAAAATTTTTATTTTTAATTTTGGTAACTAAATAATTTGGAAGAGTCTTTTTTATTTTCTGTAATATTGCACAAAAAATCTAAAAGTATGAAAATGTAAGAATGTTAAATTATTTTTATTTTGCCCAGAACTAGACATTTTTGGTATAGTTGATTAATGGAATATTTGTTCTTTTTAATTTTTTCCTTACCGAGTAAAAGGAATTTCAGATTTAAAAAATTAAAAATAAAGTAAAATAGGGTAAAGTAAACTGAAATTCAAAAGAGATGTATTGAAAAAAATATATTATTTTACTTATTTTTATTTATTTGTTTTCTGTACCGTGCTAGAGCTCCTTCAGAATAAATTTAAAAAAAAATAAAATAAAAATAAAAAATAAAATTAAAGTTAATTAAATGAGATAAAAAAAGAATCAAAATAAAGTAAATAAGCTAAATAAATGAAAGTTAAGAAGACATAAATTGGAAAAGATTGTTACATGTGGCACATGTTAAAATAGTTCAAGTTCAGGAAAAAAAGAAGAAATAGTAAGGTAGCAATTACACAATGGAGTTGGGAATTCAATATATCTTGATTCGAAACCTATTTTGTATTCCTTCACCAGTCGTACAACCAATGGAATAGAATAACTCAGTCCTGTCCCAACATATCTCTCACTCAATTCCAAAAGCCGATTCAAGACTGTTAGTAATTTAAGTTTATTTAAAGCTTCATGATGCACGATGTTGGAGGCAGTATCATATTTTAACTTAAGAAGAGATCTGACTGCTGTATTCTGAATTGCATGTAGTTTTTTGATATTATTTTCTGAAAATGAATTTAAGCAAGGAAAAGAATAGTCTAAAATTGATCCGACTAAAGATTTATATAAATTTCCTAGTGTGTTTTGATTAAGACCCTATTTTTTGTTTGACAATATCTAAATAATATTTAGCCTTTTATTGCAGCGTTCTTTAATTTCATCTACCAGTATATTAGAGTTCAACTTAGAATCAAATTTAATACCAAGAAACTTGATTTCTTTTTGGCTCACTATTATGTTTCCATAAATTATTAAGTTTAGATTATCACTCTCTTTTTTGTACCTAGAAAAGACTACTGAATACGACTATTATTTTATTATTTTATTTGTTTATTAAAAAGTGTCTAAAAAATTGGTTTTATTTTAATAAATAAATTAGGTGTCGTTTTAATTCAATTTGTGCCAATATTCAAAAAAAAGTAACGTTTTATTAAATCAGGTGTAAATCTTAATTTATATTTCTAATTTAATTAAAAGGGGTAATTAATTAAAAAATTGGAGAGAAAAACTAATATTTTGGCTCAAAATATTAGTTTTTCTCTCCAATTTTGAATAAAATACACGGTGTATTTTATTCAAAATTTAGGGTATCGATATTATAGAGCCCTAAAAAAGTTGTGCTAAATGGATAATCATAAAATTTTACAGTTGTCATTTTACAAAATTTTTTCCTTAAAATACCAAAAAAATATTAATCTATTGAAATTAAATTAAATTAATTTTATATCGTTTTATCAAATTAATTTTGTTAAACTTTTTAATGTAAAAAAAAAATTATAAAATATTTTAGTCAGAATCATTAAAAAAATATATTCATTAAATTTTAGTTAAAAATTATGCTTTTCACATCTGTTTTTTTTTTAAAAGAAATTAGCAATTTGATCTATTGTTAGTATTATTAAGAAAAAGAAATTAGATAATTTCTAAATTAAAAATCTTTTAAATATTTGCCTTTATTGGTTAAATGATTAATCTTTTTCATAATTAATTTGGCTTTTACGACTCAACTCTTTCATCTGCTCTTTACTTAATTTTTCTCTAATACGTAATAAAAATAGATCCTCATTTAAGTTTCTTAAATTATTTATTTTAAAAAAATGATATTTGTCTTTTGCTAGAAAAAATTAATCATATTATTTAATACAATAGCCTTTTATAAAATCAATAATTTAAATAGCTTCAATTAAAATGAACTATTTAAATAATTCTGCTTAATAAATCCTAAATTGTCTGGATTTTTGCATTAAGCCATATGTCACTTAACCAAGACACTCTAGAAATTTGATCGATTGACGCAGTTTTATTTAAATTAATCTTAATTCAGAATAAAATTTTTTCTTTGAAAGCTGCATGATGCAATTAATCAAATTTTAATCTACATCAATAAGGTATTCTTATTTTGGTCTGAAAGCCAAGTAAATTGAAACTTTAAATAGAAACCCTTTAAGTCTATCAGATCCTTTTTCTCTAAATTCTAAGATTACAAGAAAAATCTGAAAATTATTTTCAATTAAATTTTGTTTTAAGGTGAAAAATAAATTATTGATTGGTACAATTTTTGTCTAGCGACATTTCTTGTTCTATTCTGGTTGCATTTAATTCTTTAATAATTTTTCTAAGACTTTTTTTCAATTAATATCTATAAGCAAATAAATTGTGTTATTTTTGCTTTATTTAGAATACTTAAAAACGATTTTTAATTTCGAAGAAAATAAACAATATTCATTTTTAGATTTTTGCATCCTGGTAAAATTAATAATTTGCATATAATTTAATACTTAATAAAGCAAAAATGGTTCCAGTATCAAATTGCAGGTATTGGGATACAAAAACCAAATGAGTGTATGATTACATATTAAAGCTATTTTTTTAGTATTGATTGTAAAAACATATTTTAAAATTATAATTTCAGGATACATGAAATTGTTTCTTATGGATAAACGAGCGAGAAGTAGTATTAATTTATATGTGAGTATAAATGGAATTGCTTCTTTGCTAAGTTGTTTCTATGAGAAGTGAAATTATCATAAAATAAAAAAAAAACCCAAATCCTCTTGAATTTAATAATCATAAAAATAAATAAAATTTACAATCGAACTGAATAGTAATAGTTCTATTGCTTGCTCGCTGGATTTTCCTCTCTTAGGCACTTAAAACTTTTCTTTCTCTACACCGCACTACCAACTTCAGATCCAATTCTGTATTAAATTATAATATTTTATATGTTTCTGATTTGATTGATTAAAAATTTTTTATCTTTATCAGTTATCTCAAAATCCCAGAGCATAATTTCTATGTTGCTTTTACTCTCTTTTTCTAATTCGTGCTTTATTTGCAGACAAACGATTATCAAAAGTAAAATTATTTTTTTCTTCTTTTCAAGCTCCCAATGAATAAAATTATTCATTCTGGCATAAACACTTAGAACTTCTCATATCCTGCCTTCTAAAACTTTCAGTTCCAAGCTATTTGATATTTACCAAAATGGATTTGTAAGTTCATTACCTTTTGTGCATCAAAGATAGAACATTTTCTGGTTTAAATCGTTTAGATTATGCAACCAAGTTGGCAGAGAATCGAATTTCATCAATAAAATTATAGCTTTAAAAATTAAAAATTTATTTATTTTTCTCAAAAAATATTTCAACCAGTAATACAGAATAAATTATTAACTAATTAAGAAAATTGGTATAGCTCGCAGTAAAAGTCAGAATAAAAAAAAAACAAATATTTTCATTATTGTTTCCGATTTTTGTTGCAACATCATTTAGAAGAATTTATTTTTCGTAATTTTAGATGCATCATTTAATATTTAAACACATTAATAGCCATTTCACTTTTTATTTAAATTAAAAAATAAATTAAATTATTAATTTGGATTAATTCAATTTATTTCTTTTGTATAGTTGTTCATTTACCCTTTTTCAAAAGGCAGTTTTTTAATTAATTTTAATTTTAGATGCCTAGAATAAAATGCTTTAAAAATTAATTAATAATAAAGTTAGACTGTATGCTTTGTTTGTCAATATCGGTTATTGTTGATAAATTTAGCCCTTAGCTATAAATCGGTTTCGAACAAAATTAAATGAGCATATTTACTAGTTAACAAAGATTAAAAGATGAATGCCATAAATGATAATAAAATGAGTAATGCCAACACTTGGAGCACGGTTATGGCGGCGGCAACAGTACGAAAACGGAAAGCCAACATTGCGCCTGATCACCCGAAACGTGTCCTTTTTTGTTTAGACTTAACAAATCCCTTCCGAAAACTGTGTATTAAATTCGTAGAATGGAAGTAAGACAAATAAAAGAAAAAATAAATTTAGTTTAATCATTTTTTAAATTTAAGACCCTTTGAATATTTAATTTTAGTATCGATTTTTTTAAACTGCGTCGCTCTAGCTGTTTACACACCATATCCAAACAAAGACAATGATAAAATTAACTCATTACTAGTAAGATTTATTTCTTATTTTTATTAATAATGATTAAAAAAATTCCAACTTCAGGGTGGAAAAAAAATCTTATTTTTCCACAAAAATTGAAAATACTCTTTTATATTGAAGAGCTTGTTTAAATGGCTAAGATCTTGTCTTAATACTTGAATTTTTACCTTAAAATTTCTTGGTCTTTCAAAAAATGATCTAGATTCTTGGCCATAATTTTCTTATTCTAAAAGTTTTACCCAGCTTCATTTTATCTTAAAAATATCATTAAAACAAAAGGGCTTAATTAAAACTCTATGATTGGTTTTACAAATCAATTTTTGATCCAGTATCAACCATGCGAGAGAATAATAAAATTTTAAAAAAGTTTCAAAATTGCTTTTTAAAAATTATTTTTTGAATAAAACATTTTATTTTATAAGTATCACTGAAACTGTCGTAATTTTTTAAATAAAAAAAAGTAAATAATTTATTAGTTAAACTGAAGTTTTTTTTATGTTAGATTTGTGCTTGCATGGATAGAACCTTTCTTGAATAAAAGAACCTAATGTTGTTGATATACCTCACGATCAGACTTGTGCGTAAGTCGCTAAGTTAAGTCAGGGACTTAACTTTAAATATTTTTTTATAAAGTTAAGTCATTTGACTTGACTTAAGAATTTTTTTTTTAAATATAGTCATTTAGAATGCATTAGCTTTAAGAGAATTTTTTTTAGTCTTAAAATTAAAATAGTAGTAGTAAATGATGAATGATGATAAATTCTTGATGTCGCCTTAAATATGTTGGATATAGTTTCTTGAACAAGTGTGTGTTATAGTTTTTCTATGTCCTCCTTATTCTACCTAGAATCCATCTTTTACACCATGCCTATATTTCGTTGATCTCCTGTTGTAGTCCATTGTCTTGTTCATCTTGTCCATAAGCTTTAATTTCAAAATTTTCAGTTTTATTTAGAAAAAATTAAAAGATAAAATATTTTAATGATGACTAGTTCAAATCCTCTTACCAAGACTTCTTCATTTAAAATTCAGCCTATTCTTCAATTGCCTTTTTTGAGTTTTAGTGAGATCCATTCTTGAAGTATTTTTTGCATTTATATTAATTTTTATTTGTTAATTTAAATTAATTATATTAAAGAAAGCATTTTAAATAAATTTAAGTAATCTATCGAGTCAATTCTAATGACTTAACTATAAAAAGATATCTTAAGTCAATTCAAAATACTTCGATTTAAAAAAATATTCTAAAGTCAAATTAAATGATTAAACTTAAAAAAAATGTATTAGTCAAGTCTAATTATTGACTTCACCAAAAAATGACCTAAACTTTTGACTAACGCACAAGTCTGCTCATGATACAGTTAAGTCAAAAATTATTTAGCCGCTCTGACACTTATTTACTGAGATTGTCATTAATAAAATTTTTTATTTCTTAATTGGATTCTGTTGGTCTCCTTTTCCAGAATCTGATGTTTACTTATCTTCCATTCGGATGAATGATCTAAGCCTTTAATCTTTCTTCACAATATAAAAAATTAAATAGGCGATTTAATTCAAATGTTCAATATTATAACTAATATCGATAAATTTTACAGATATAATTATTTTAATTATCAAGTATTAAGTTAGAGGAGAATAATTTAATTATTTTAAAGAAATAATGAAATATCAACAATGGCTAAATTTTTCTAGTGAATTTTTGGTTAAATATTTAAAAATCCTATTTTTAAAATTTTTCAAAAAAATTTAAAATTATTCAAGATTAATATCTATTGACAGAAGATAGAATATACAACTTAATTAAAAATCAGTTTTTAAAACGACTAAAGATTTCTAAACCATATCATGCTTGAAACAAACCCATTTCAAAGATCCAATGCAATTGTTCTTTAAATAAAAAAAAGACTCCATTATTATGATTTAGTTTTATATTGTGTTATTTTTAACTTCTGAAATTTTCTCAATTGCCAAATATGGATCAATTCAGCAGTTTATTAGATCTTTTTAATTTTCTATTTATTAAAAAAGATTTTGTTAGTTTTTTTTTAATTATTAATTTTCTAATAACAAATTTAAATATACTGTTCATTTCATTTTTTTAATTTGCAAATAGGTTTAAATTGTTGAGGTTTAAATAATAAAAGAAAATTTGGTTACAAAAAAGTGAAAATTAAAAAAAAAAAATAAATAAAATAATTTAGTTTTGATTAAAACTTACCAAAGTAATTCCTGTTCATTTAAATAAAACCGAAATTGAAAATTTTTAACTTTTTTTGAAACGTTTTCTGAATTTGATTTAAATTTAAGGAGTATGTTGAATACTTTTTTTTGACAATATTCACCTGTGAATGTGTTCTAAAGATAATTGCATACGGTTTTGTACTACATCAAGGTGCTTATTTAAGAAACTATTGGAATCTGCTAGATTTTGCAATTGTAATGATTGGGTAACCTGATTTTTCGATTTAAATTTTATTTGTAAAAAAATTTATATTTTTTTCCATTTCAAGAATCCTGAGTGCTGTGACAGATATTCTAGATCAAAATTCGCCAGAAAAAAACCTCAGTTTAGATTTAAAGTCACTTAGAGCGGTTCGTGTTATTCGACCACTCAAGCTGGTAAACGGTGTGCCTAGTCTTCAAGTTGTATTGAACTCAATTCTTAGAGCCATGATACCTTTATTTCACATTGCTTTACTTGTTATATTTGTTATAATAATTTACGCAATAATTGGCTTGGAGTTGTTTTGTGGCATTATGCATAGTCGATGCGAGATTAAGTATAACCGAGGATCAGACCACATTGGATCTTTGGACGCTTCTCTGGAAGAATGTAAGAATTTAGAAATAAAAAATAAAAAAATTTAAAATTTAAATTTAAAAATTATTTTATTCTTCAAAATTAAATAATCTTAAAAAAGGGAGACCGGTGTTTTCTGAAGATATTCCATGCATATCTTCTCAGAAATACTCATCACCGTCTAAAGGATACGTGTGTCCCCAGCCTGATAATGCAAACGAAACAATTGAGTGCCGGTCCGACTGGGAAGGCCCGTGGTTTGGAATTATTAACTTTGATAATATTGGCCTTGCAATGTTAACAGTTTTCCAATGTATTACAATGGAAGGGTGGACCACAGTTCTTTACAAAATTGATGACGCCGAAGGCTCTTCCTGGCCATATTTTTACTTTGTATCACTGATAATTATTGGATCTTTTTTTGTTATGAATCTAGTACTTGGTGTACTTAGTGGTGAATTTTCCAAGGAAAGAGAAAAAGCTAAAAAACGAGGTGACCTGCAAAAATTGAAGGAAAAAAGACAAATTGAGGATGCGTACAAAAATTATATACTATGGATTCGTCAGGCTGAAATAAACGAAGACGATGATGACGATGGTCAAGCTGAGCTTTTAAATGGAGAGAACGGAGAGGGAAATGGACAGAACGATGAAAATCAAGATGGTCAAAAGCGTCATTCTGCATGCGAGTGTTTCTTTCAGATAATTCGATTTATACAACATAAAAATTTGGTTTTGAGGCGCCGGATACACAAGGCTGTTAAATCTCAGTTTTTTTACTGGCTTGTAATAGTGCTTGTTTTCCTGAACACACTTGTTTTAGCTAGTGAATTTCACAAACAACCTCCTTGGATGGACGATTTTCAATGTAAGTTTTATTTTTTATTTTAATTTTTATTATCCACAAAGCCAAATATATGCAGTTATCTGAGATATTTTTAGTTCATACTCTATTCTTTGTTTAGAGGTTGGTACCAATCTACAAGATTAAAATTATTTTCAATTTTATACCCTTGGATTAATTCATCTATTTTTCTACGTTCTTCAAGGTTAGTTAGACCCAAAGTTTTAAGTCTATCTTAATAGCTCTTGGTACGAATGTTAGGCAAGCGTATTTTTTTTAATTTTTACAATTCTAGCATGATCATTGGAATTTACCAAGTAAAATTTTGAAAATTTACTTAATAACTAAGAAAAATAGATTTTTTCACTTTTATTTTTTAAATCAAAAAATTAATTCTACCAGATTTCATGTAAAATTGTGGAATACAATAATAAATTGTATATGGTAAAAATTTGCCAGAAAATTTATATCCTTTTGTCAAAAAAAAAATAATAAAATAATAGATTTAATGTATGAAGAAAAATTCTTAAGCCATCCAAAATCGTTTTAAATTGTACAATAGCACAAATAAAAAAAAAAGTTCACGTACAAATGAATCATAGCTTGACATTTTGGATTGATTGAAATCTTTTAAGGTACTATAATATTTTTTTGCAATGCTTAGAATGAGTAGAAAAAATTTTGTCATTAAAATTAAGATCCATTATTTTTTTTCAATATTTCTATTTTTATAATACTTTTTGACAAAGTTTTAACTTAGTCACATAAATTTACGTGAAATATAGTAAAAAAAAGTAAAATTAATTTTTGATTTTAGTTTAAAGTGAAAAAAATATATTTAAAAAATTTCATTTTTTTTTTCATGCCTAAATATTTTATCATTTTTACGTAAAAATCTTCGTAAATTTTGAGGACTTTAAATTTTAAAACGAATAAAAAAGTTTACCAAATTTTTTTATATCTTTAAATGATTTATTATTTTTTAGCTAAAATTACTAATAGAAATTTTTTTTCCTAAATTTGCATAGATGATATTATTCTTATTAATTGTTCTAAATCGTATTAAAATTTAAAATAAAACATAATTTTACCTTAAAAAAAGCTAAAAACCAGCAGATAGATGTATAAGTCGATTTTTAGCAATTTTTTTAGCCAGAGTTGGATTTTTTGTACAATTAGAAAATTTGAATAAGTACAATATTTTGATAATTTAGATTATTATGGCATGAATTTTGATGAAAAATGTGAGTTCTGTAATCTGGTTTATAATTAAGATCTCAAAATTTCTTTGTTTATTACAATTCGGTCCATATAGTGACAGAGGATAAACAAAAATTAAAAAAAAAAGTCAAATAGAAAATTAATTTTTTTTTAAATTTATTTAAATATTGAAAAAACTAACATCAAAATTGATTTTTAAAATAAATTCACATTTTTAAATTAATTAAGTAATTTTATGAAAAGAATGTCATTTTTATATTCATCTAGTAAAATTGGTGAAAATCAGTAATTTTAGTTAATGAATTAGCACACGCCGATTTTATTTAGCTAAAAAATATATAATCTCGATAAAGTTTTAAAAATAAGTAGATTGATCAAATTATATTTGGTTATAATACAATTTTTTATTCAAATTGAAATATTCAAAAAAAAAATTAGAAATGCTTATTTTAATAAGAACAAAAGAATCCAATTAGACTAATAATTAAAAAAAAAATAAAATTTTATTTTATTTAAAAGTCAGCGCAAACGTCATATTTATCATCTTGTTTGCGATTGAAATGGTCCTCAAAATGTACAGTTTGGGCTTTCGGAGTTATTTTGTGTCGATGTTCAATCGTTTCGATTGTTTTGTCGTCTTTGGCAGCATAGCCGAAATTGGTCTTACACTTAAATACAATATTGCCCTCGGTGTAAGTGTACTTCGTTGTGTTCGTTTACTTAGAGTATTCAAAGTGACTCGGTACTGGACATCACTGAGAAATTTGGTTATATCATTATTAAACTCAATGCGCTCAATCGCTAGTTTGCTCTTGCTCCTGGGTCTTTTTATAATAATTGCTTCACTTCTTGGCATGCAGTTGTTCGGAGGGAAATTCAACTTTCAAGATGATGACATGTTCAATGAAAACGATGAAGAGAGACCGCGCTCGAATTTCGACGATTTTATTAACGCAATGATGACAGTGTTTCAAATTTTGACAGGTGAAGATTGGAATGAAGTTATGTATGCTGGTATTCTCTCCTATGGTGGTATTGACTCAATCGGAAAATTTGTGATCGCATATTTTATTATCCTATTCATTTGTGGTAACTATATTTTGTTAAACGTGTTTTTGGCCATTGCTGTGGATAACTTGGCCGATGCTGAAAGTTTGACTGCTGCCGAGGAAGAGGAAGAGAAAAAGAAAGAAGAAATGAAAAAGAGTTTTAAAGCTAAAAGTCTGAAAAAAGTGTCCAAACCTGTAACTAGTGATAAAAAAGACGGTGCTGAGACCGGAAATGAATCCGAATACAATAGGTAAGTCATAATCCAATTTTTTTAAGTTATACCATTTTTAAATTAGGAATGAATCTGATAATGAAACTGACACAATTAATAAAGGTAATTATTTATTTTTTTTGTAATTATTTTGACTCATGCTAATTTCGAAAATTTTCTACGCCATTTTTCATTATTCTTGCATCAACTGATTTCAATAAATGCAAAAACTCTACAAAAATGCACACAACTTTGCAAAATATTTGCTGAGGCTCTCAAAAAATACTCAAATATTTTAATAATGTAAACCATTTACATTATCAAAATACTCTTTATATTAATTTTGATTAATAATATTAATTGTATTGAATGCTTTTAACACGTAATGAAAAATTGATAATTTTAATAAAAAAAAATGTATCGTAAATTCTTAAAGAAATTTGTGACCTGTTTTGTTTTGGATTAAAATATCCTTCTCACAAAAATTCATATCTAAAATATTTTAACTTTGGGTAATAAAACGCTTTTAATATTCTATTTCTATAGATTAAAAATTTTTCAATAATCCATTTTTTTCCCCAAAATAGTATGTTGATTTTTTTATGCTGGTGTTAAGTTTAATGAACGATAATCAAGCTACTTTTATTCCTTTAAAAATTTTTAAATTTTTTTTTTAGGAATCAAATCAAACTTTTATTTAAATTTTTAAATAAATTAATCTACCTTATTAGTAATAATTATAAAAGATTAGCTCTTAATATCCAGAATAAAAGCTATAAAATTTTCCAAAATGCTCAAATGATGATTTAAAAAATTTACAGCATAATTCGACTAGAATCTTCTTTTGTAGCGTATTTTCTTTAGTTTTAGAAAAAAAATAAAATTAAAATAGATTTTAATAAATAAAAGATAGATTTAAATTATTAATATGATTGATTTTATCCTTTTTACAAATTTAAGTTATTTTTTTTTCATTTTTTCCTTCTAAAAAGCTTTGGGAATTTTAGAGCTAACCAAATATTTTTTTGTTAAAGATGATGGTGATGATTCAAAAACTGAAAGTTCGGCCACTGGTAGCCAAATTAAAGCTAACCCCATCCCAGTAGGCGAAAACACTGTTCGCAAAAAAATAAAACCGATACCAAAAGCAAGATCGCTGTTTCTATTTAATCACGGCAACCGATTCAGACGATTTTGCCATTTTATTTGCAATCATCGATGGTTTAGCAATTCTCTTTTGGTCTGTATTTTGGTTTCAAGTATTATGTTGGCAGCCGAAGATCCTGTTAATTATGTGTCACGGAGAAATGAGGTATTTAATTAAGAAAAAAATAGTATCTTTAAATATAAAAATTTTTTAGATACTGAACAAATTCGACTATTTTTTTACCAGTGTTTTCACAATTGAAATTTGCCTTAAACTTATAGCCTACGGAGTCATTTTACACAAGGGTGCATTTTGTCGAAATTTGTTCAATGTTTTAGACTTATTCGTCGTCATAATATCCCTTATTTCAATTTTATTACCTTATATAATGTAATTTTTGAAAGAATGAATTTCAATTTTATTTCAATTAATTTTGATTATTTTTTAGGGCTTTTTTTACCAAGTCGGGCGAAAAACCAAATAAAAATCAAATGCTCTCAGTGCTAAAAGTTCTTCGTATATTGAGGGTTTTGCGTCCATTGCGTGCAATCAACAGAGCCAAAGGTCTAAAGCATGTCGTAAACTGCCTTGTGGTAGCGCTAAAAACTATCCGAAACATTGTAATCGTGACAGTATTACTTGAGTTCATGTTTTCATGTATAGGTGTTCAATTGTTCAAAGGTTCTTTCTATCACTGCAATGATTTAGCCAAACTAACTGAACTAGAATGCCAGTAAGTAATTCATTTTTAAAAGTTAGTTTGTCTTATCAGCTATCTTTCTAAAATTTAACTTTTTTTTGTTTACTGAAATTAAACAGCAACAACAAAAATTTTGATTACAATCTAAATTATTAAGTTTTTTTAAAACTTCAATGAATTTTAAGCAATTTTTTAAAAAAAATACTATTTTTCTCTAAAAATCTGAAAGACTGGAGTTATAACCAATTAATATTCCATTCAACTTTTCAAGAATTAGAAAATTCGTTAAAAAATAACAATTTTGCATAAAAATTGAAAATTTTAATTATTAAAGTTGATTTTTTAAGTATCGCAGATTGAACCTCATCAACTTTCAACAATTTACTTCCTATTTATTAAGCTAGTCTTAACTCAACTATATCAGAATTAACTTCAGTTAATACACTTTATTTCAGCAATCGCTTTTTGTTATAAAATAAAATTGAACCCCATCAGATAAACTAAACAATGCTAAATTTCAATTTTTTTAAGTTTGTAAAAATTTTATTTTTACTACTTTATTTAGTTCCAATGAAGAGAATAAATTGAGTAAAATAGAGTATTAAAAAAAAATTTTCCTTTTGATACGCCAGTTTGATAATATATCTATACAAGAGTTTAAATATTTTCATCATCAAATAAATCAAATTTTTCATCAAAATAAAAATTTTTAAACCAAAATTAAATTTGTTTCATCAAAAATTTTTTTTACAATAAATAAAATATTACTTAACAAAATATTATTAAATAAAAAAATTATTTCTTTTACAAAGTGGAAAATTCTATCGATATGAAGGAACAAAATTAATTATAGACAATCGAGCGTGGGAGAATTATAATTTTCATTTCGATAATGTAATACATGGAATGCATACTTTATTTACAGTGACAACATTTGAGGGCTGGCCTGCTCTTCTTTACAAAGCGATCGATTCCACTGAGGAGTACAAGGGTCCAATTTATAATAATCGAAGAGCTGTTTCTATTTTCTTTGTAGCCTATATAGTTGTAATTGCATTTTTTATGATGAACATTTTCGTCGGTTTTGTAATTGTTACCTTCCAAAATGAGGGAGAACAAGAGTATAAAGATTGTGATCTTGATAAAAATCAGGTAACTTTTTTATTCGAATTTTGAAGGAATTAAAAAATGTTTTTATTTTTTTAGAGAAAATGCATTGAATTCGCTCTAAAAGCGCGGCCAATAAAGCGCTATATACCAAAAGACAAAAATCAGCATAAAATATGGAAGATAGTAACGTCGTCAAAATTCGAATATGGAATATTTATCACCATTATAATGAACACATTGGTTCTATCTATGAAAGTAATTTAAGTGGAAATACATTTAAAATAAAAATATTTATTTGCTTTGTTTTAGTACCACAATGCTTCAGAAGCTTATGAAGAATTTTTGAGCAATTTAAATATATTTTTTACATGTGTATTCACAATTGAATTTATACTTAAAATAATGGCGTTTAGAGTCAAAAATTATTTCCGAGATTTTTGGAACGTGCTAGATTTTGTAATTGTAGTCGGAAGTATATTCGATGTGGCCATGATTTTCGTAAGTACCTATTTAAATCAAATCAATAATATACATGCTCTTAAATATGTATATAATTTTTATGTCCTATATATCTCTCATTTTATTTATTATTTAACTAAAAAAAACTGCTTTATATTTTTATTATTTTTTTTTCAATCTTGTTGGACACCCAAAAACCTAAGGTCCAGGTATAATTTAATTAAAGAGTTTTGCTTATATACGAATATAACTCTGAATATATGTATATTTTTGTTGAATGTTTTTATTTAAATAAATATAATATCAGAGTTATTTGTCTGGAAAAAAGCTTAGTGGTGGTTTTCGCTTATTTTATATAGCCTTGATATGGCTATTAAAATAAGATTTTGTTGGTTATTAAACCTTATGTAATTTAGTGTTTTGACTTAAATCTCAATTGGTTTTTGTTGTCATTTGTCAATAAAAATTGAAATAGTGAAAATTTAAGTAAAATATCTAATTGAAATGTATAAACTGTGAATCTTAAAGAAGGCTTTTTTAAATTGGCTTATTTTATAATAACTCTTATTTCTGATTTTATCATTAATTTTACTTAATGATTTGATTATTATGAATATAATGTTAAAAATTCTTATTCGATTGAATAAAATTTATTACACCAGAATTTCAGATTTAACTCAATTCTCTTGATAAAAATTAAAAAGGCTAATTATATTGCATTCCAAGCGATGGTCTTTTTTTTCTTTTTGGTTTCGGCTTTTAACAAAAAAACATAAATAATGAGGTTGTAATTTTATTTAATTTTTTTTCAATGAATTTAAATTTTTAGTAAAAATATATTTATTTTAGTAAAATTAATTCGTCATTATTCTCATCGCGTTTGCTTAATAATTCTTGTTCAGGATTATATAATTCAATATTTTGTTTCCTAAAAAAAAAATTCTTGATTTCAAATATTTTTTTTTCACATTCAAAAAAATTAAAAGAGATTTGAGAATCTATTACACAATATAAAAAATTAAACACATATAAAATTTGTTCTTTAATAAATTAATAATAATTAAATTTAATCAAATTTTTTATTTTTTAAATTCATAAAAATAAAACAATCCAATATCAGTGATATTAGATTATTGATTTTTTATCGAAAGTCTAGTATGAACTGGTCCATTTTGTGAATGTTTTAAACTATATTAATCAATTTATTTTGGATAATTATGGATTTTTTTAAATTAGGTTGTGCTTAGTTATTTATCTTAGATAGCAGCCTAATGTTAAGTTGCATAAACGGTGTAAAAGCTATCATAGTAGTCTTCCGTAAATATTAACAAAAAATTAAGCCAAAATTTAATCTGAAAATATTTATTTTAGCTATTTTTTACAGTAAAAAATTTTGCGTTTTACGTAAAATTGATTAATTATTTTAATGTTTATTGAAATTAAGATTTTTAATTAAATTTAACAAAATAGGCCAAAAATACTCGGTTTTTCAAATTTTTTTATTTACCGAAATTCTGGTATGTTAACATATTTTTCAAATTTAAAATAAATTTTTTAAAATTACAATTTTTTACGTAAAAATTCTTGTGTCAAAGCAATACTGTATACTAAAATACGCTATTAATTCTCTATGTAAATGTAACTTAATACTCATTTATAAAATCCTGTTCAAGCTTATTGTTTTTGATTTGTAAACATCTTCTTTTTATCTTAAATATCTCAACAAAATCGGAAAAAGAAAAGATTTCTTGAAATTTTAGTCTTAAATTTTGAACAATTCGATTTTGTTGGGCTACTAAATCTGCAGTGTTTTGCTGAGTAAAAATATTCTGATTAAAATTATTTGTTTGTAAAATTTTATCAGAATATTTTCTATTAAATATACAAAAATGAACACTTTTTTTTATTGATAATTATCAATTTTTTTTTAAAAGGGCAAGCAAAATTCGCATTTAAAATTTCTCAGGCTATTTCGAGTTATGCGCTTAATAAAGCTACTCAGTCGCAATGAAGGTATTCGAACTTTGTTATGGACATTTATAAAATCGTTTCAGGCATTACCATATGTAGTATTATTAATTATACTGCTCTTTTTCATTTATGCTGTAATCGGAATGCAGGTAATTTTTTTTTATTGAATTTATTTTTTTTGATTCAAAATAAAATTTAAAGCTTTTTGGAAAAATTCGGCTTGATGAAGAAATGGAGAACGAAATTAATCGGCACAATAACTTTCGGTCTTTTCCGCGAGCTATTATGGTACTGTTTCGGTCTGCAACTGGTGAAGCATGGCAAGATATTATGTATGCCATTCAGACTACCAAAGAATGCGATCCCTTCTCTCGACCAACTCGCGAGGACAGAGCAGGCTACGAGGAAGACTGTTCAAGCTGGGTGGCAATACCCTATTTTATTTCATTTGTTTGTCTTTGCTCATTTTTAATAATTAATTTATTTGTGGCTGTCATCATGGACAATTTTGATTATTTGACTCGAGATTGGTCAATTCTAGGTCCTCACCATCTTGACGATTTTGTTCAGCTCTGGTCTGACTATGACCCTGAAGCAAAGTAAGTAACCAATTTGTGATCTAATTTCTTTTTAATTCAATGAATTAACAGAGGAAGATTGAAGCATTTAGATGTGGTACAATTGCTCCGAAGCAAACCTCCTCCTCTAGGCTTCGGATCATTGTGTCCGCATCGAGTTGCTTTCAAGGTAAAAATTAGCTAAAATTCTAAATGTCTTAAAAAAATGTTGTTTCTATTTGTCTAATTGTTTTTTTTTTATTATTATAAAAATAGAGGTCGTATTAAACATTTAGATGTGATCACTTTGTTGAGAAAGATCTCACCACCTTTGGGCTTTGGTAAATTGTGTCCGCACCGTGTAGCTTGCAAGGTGACTTTTTTTAAGCTTTCCATATTAAATTCTAAAATTTAAAAAATTTTTTAATTAATTTTTTTATTTAAGAAACTGGTTTCGATGAATATGCCACTTAATAGTGACGGAACAGTTATGTTTAATGCCACTCTTTTTGCCTTGGTTAGAACTAATCTTCAAATAAAAGTTCAGGGAAATATAGATCAGTGTAACGAAGAGCTGAGGGCAGTGATAAAGAAAATTTGGAAACGAACAAATCCAAAACTACTGGATCAAATTATTCCACCACCAGGAAGTAATTTAAATTTTATTTTTTGAAATTCATTATTGTTATCTGTTCTCATAATTTATTAAAAAAATCACCTAAAACAACTCTTTTAGATTTTAATTCAAAAAAAATTTTAAATCTTTATTAAATTTTTTATTTTAAAATTAATTATTTTAAACAATATTAGCCATGAGTAAGCACTTTTTGAGGCCTTAGAGTGATCACTTAATTAATCATTTATTAATTTGATTGATGTAAATTTTGTTCGTTCGTTCCTTATTGACCAAAAAACGAATAATTTTTACAATTTTACAATTAACCATCTGAGTCTAGATTTAAACTTATTTTAAAGTTTATCTTTAGATTCGTTAATCTAACTTGAATTAAAGTACTAACCCGATATTGATTAAATATTAATCCAAAATAAATTAAGGTGATGATGATGTCACAGTTGGAAAATTCTATGCCACTTTCCTCATACAAGACTATTTCAGAAGATTCAAAAAACGAAAAGAACAGACAGCCAAGCTAAATACACTAAGCGCTTCAGGTGCAGCTAAATACGCTTCTACATTGCATGCAGGTCTACGCACTTTGCATGATCACGGTCCTGAAATAAGACGCGCTATATCAGGCAGCTTGGACGATGAGGACACATTTAAGGCCATGTTTCAAGAGGAGGAGCCCCAGCACAGAAGAAATCATTTTCTTTTCGGAATGGTATCTTCTTTGCTGCCTTTTAAGGGATTCAATTATAACGCGCCCTTGCAACATCATCAAAGTCAGCTGGGCGATATAAGTGGACATTTGGTAAACCCGAACAGAATTACCATATCAAGAAATTTCAGCACAAGTGGAGATGGAAAATCATTGCTACACCAAACTTTTGATACAAAGATCATTGGTCGACACTCAAGCGCTCCACTTCGTACAGCACTGAATATCGGAAGCGATTTTGAAGCCTTTCCAGCAGGACTATTGTAGGTTAAAGCTAATTTTAATTCAGAAATTAGATAATTTTTATTCTTAATTAAAGTAAGCATAACAATGAAATGGAATTATCGTCTGACCACACTTCAATTAAGTAAGAAAAAATTTTTTTTTGTTCTTTTAAAAATTATTTTTTAATTATTTTTAATTTTTCTATCACCAAAAATCATCATTTTTCTTAAATTTCTCTTTGAGTTCTAAAAACACTCCTGTGATATTAAAATACTTTTTTATCTTAAAATACTTATGTAAAATTTAAACGCTCTTTTTTTAATCAAAATACTCTTTAATTACGAAAAAAATTTTTTTAAATAATAGTAAGTTACATGGAAGAATAAATTTTATAATTTGATACCAAACTCCAGATTTAGACTTTCGTCCTCTTTTGGAAAATCTATTTTTCACCGTTTAGATGAGTTAACAAAGTTTTGATCATGATCATCTTGGTTTTTTAGCATATTAAAATTTTAATTTTCACCAATGGAAAGGATATGCATTGGAGCTGGAAATTTCGAATTAATGGGACATTTATAATATTCTTTAATTCCAATATTGGTACTGATAGTTTTTTGGAGAATTCATTTTTTTTTTTAATAATTTTGACGGCCTCATTGTAATTGTTAAATAAAATTTCAACTCTCAAATAAATTCTTTTTCATCTGTTTGGTCGATTACTAGAATTGGACTTGTTGATTTGATTGTCAATTTCAATGCCTATTTCATTAGCATATAATTTCTTCTCTTTTTAAAGTAACTTTATATTCAGGAATTTATTTTTTTTTATTTTTTTAATGCAAGTAATTTTGTTTCAAAAAAGAAGTACTTTTTTGAAATTGTAGAATTGATTTTTATAAAAGTGAGATTTTTTGGTGATAAAAAGAGTAAAATTAGTGCTAAAAAGAATTTAAAACCTTTTTTAAATTAAAATTTTTTTAGTCTTCATTATGAGGATGACCCACCAATAATGCCTTTACAAATAAACCAAAGAACTGGTAACCTTAGACTTTTGGAAGATTTAGAAACAACCGCAATAAGGTAGCTATTCACCCTGACTTACTCCATATTAACATTGCACCTTAACTATTAACAATTTAATTGTTCTAGCAAACCGGAACCAGTCCAAAAAACAAGTGTTTTTAAACGCATGAATTGTTTTAAGCCTCAAAATAGTGAAGAAAATCCACTAATATTACTTAATAAAACAAATAGTAATCACAACATGAATCTAATAAGAGTGAATGATGTAAATCATCTGAATCAGGTACAGAACACGAATGTGATTGAGGACTATCAGCAAAGAATCAATTCTTATCAGAGTCGAATGAGAGAAGAGCAAGAACAAATGCGACAAAATGCCTTTAATCAAAGACAGCTGGATAATGTAATCTAAAATTTAAATTTTAAATTTTTTAAGAATATTTTTTTACTTACTCTAGTTGCAAATGAGGTACCCAGATCCAGGCTATGCAGTTGGTTATTATCAGTCTGAAAACGAGATGGGACATGTATTCAAACCAAATCTAGCTGTAATTAACGAGAATAATAATCAAAGCAGACCTATGGATAATCTTCTAAATATTTATTTAAATAATGAAGGCATCGATAGACGCTATTCAAAATTAATTTTGCGGGAGCTTTATGATGCCACCGAACTTTCTAACGATCAACTTAACGAGGCTGCAAAAGTTTTGATAAAATCCAACTCATTTTCGAATGATAAAACGGAAAGTCCGAAAAAATAATTATTTAGATATTTTGTTTCTAATATTAAATTTTAAAATATTTATTATAATAACTAAATTACATTTAAAGTTTTATTTTTGTTTAATATTATTTATTTTGTTTTTATTTTATATAATAAATCAATAAAGAGTGATTTAAACCTACAAGTTAATTTGGTTTTCAAATTATTCCGAATTTAATTTTGTTAAAGTTAAATAATGATATTATAAAATCATTAAATTCAAGACTTATCTTTGTTTTTATTTTTAAAAGTTTTTAAATCAATTTTCGGTACAGTACAAAGCTGAAATGAGTTAACAGCATGCCTCAAAATGTTTTAACAGATTTTTAGAAAGTTTTAAACATCATTTGCAAACTATTATATCAAATAAATAAAATAAACCAGTCTTTTTTTTGAAATTATTTATACTATTCAGTCGTACATTCAAGTAGCACAATGTTTTCCATCAAAAAATTAACAAATTTGTTACATTTTCTTATTTTCTATTTCTCATAAAAGGGTATTTTTAAAATTAAAAAAAAAATGTACTTAAATTTCAAGCTAAATATTATTTCAATTTTTTATGTTCAGCAGATAAAAGTAAAATTAAAAGAAAAAAAAACGAATTTTCCAAAATAAAAGAAAGCACTGTATTCTGTAAAAAATGTTGAGTTTTCATTATTCACTAATTACATTTTTATTTAAAATTTTTAAACTTTTTTGTGCAATTAGGCACTCAGTGCTAGTCTGACTTATTTGCTAATTTTACGTAAAAATGCGTATTCTTACTATATAATGCGTAATTTTACGTAACATTACGATGCAACGATTTTTGGCAACAATGAGTAGTTTTAGGTAATATTAGGCAAATTTGCGTAATTTTATTTTAAAGAAATTATCTGTAAATTAACGAATTGTTGCGGTAAAAAAATAAAAAAATTATGTAAAATATCATCTTTTGTAAAATCAGAAAATTGGAATATATACTCCAAAGACAGATATGTAGAAATGAGAAAGCTAGTACAAATCAGCAGAAATGGTTTTCAGATTTGTAACATAAAAAAATAAAAGATCCATTTTTTTATTTATATTTATAAGAAATATAAATTCATGAGCAAAGCACTTCATATAATTCAATGTGTTTCGCTTACTGCTAAAAATTGGTTGCTAAAGAGTGAATGAAAAAATATCAAAATGTTTTAGATTTTTTAGAAATTTCATGAAAAATTCAAAAAATTCAAAAAATTAATATTTAAGAATATAATTTCAAATAAAAGTTGAAAATTTACTTTTGCATATTTTTAAGTCAATTTTTGACTTTTTATCAACTCTGAAGATTCATACAGTCTAATCAAGGTAATTAAAATTTTAAATTAATGCAACAGAGTGATTATTTAATGATTTTAAAATAATAAAATAATAAAAGTTCAATTTAATTTTTTCAAATGAAATTTAACCTCAACAAAAGTTCGAAAATTTTTCAATAAAAATTAAATAAAATATTTGGATATTTTGAATTTCTGCAAAATTTTTTTGATTTTATTGTTTAGAATTTTATCTTTCTCAGCATTAGTAAATAAATTCGATTTTTGATTTTGTATTTGATTAGATAAATTAATTAGATATCAAATTAATTAAATATAAGAGAAAGATTAATGGTACAATAAATTTGGAGAGGAAGCGCCACAGCTCGCCACAATATAGCTCTGCCACTGTACACAGATTTTTATTTAATTCATCAGATGGAAAAATACGAAAAAAAAAATATGCAAATTGAAAACTTTTAATTAATTAAATAATAAACCTCTTATAAAAGATCCAAAAAAATAGAAAAACATAAATGAGAAAAAATAAAAAACAGTAAAATTAAAAAAAAAAAAAGCAAAAACATCTGCTTGAATATTCAATTGAGTTATTTCTAAAAAGACATTTTAAAATAGGAAAAAATTTAGATCAAAGTTTAATTGTGATTTTATTATTTTTTATAATTCAGGAAATCGAAAAATATTTTTCAAATTCATATTATATTATATTTTAAACTAATTGTGGAAAAATAAATTTTTTGATCAAATTTCATTTTTCAAATTTGATAAAAACATCTTAAATTCGCAATTAAATTTCAATGCATTTTTTACAAATTAAAATCCTTTAATAAAAGTTTAAAATAAATATCTGAAATATAATAAAAAAAAATCTGCGATGAAATTTAATTTCACATTTAAAAATATTCTGATCAAATTTGATCAAAAAATTAACTTTTCCCTTATTTCTTAAAAATTGATTAAAAATAAATTACATATGCACTCTACAAAAATTTATTAAGGCTTATGAATTAAAAAATTAATGGATAGCTTAAAAAGTTTATTTACTTTAAGTATAAAAATTAAAAACTTTGATGTAATTCTGAAAGTGTTAAATTTTCATTTAGAAAGCTATTGAAAAAAATTTTAAAACTTTTTTATGCATCGAAATCCTAATAATATTTTGTAATTTAAACAACTTTTTGTTTGACTTTAATTAATTTTTTATGAATTTTTTACAGTGAAATCATTCATAAAAGAAAATTTAAAATAAATAAAAATGATTTGTTGAGAAGAATTTAAGGTCTACAGCATGTTTCCTATGAATGTTTGAGCATCGGTAAAAATTGTGTAACCAAAATCATGTTTAGTCTTATTTTCAAATCAAAAAAAACGTTTTAACTTTCTCTATTTTAAACTGGTTTCTAATTTCATTTCAGGCCTTAAATAATCACTGATGTTGTCAAAATAAGAATTTAGCAAGAAAAAAAAATTTGGTAGAAGCTTTGTTGGATACATAAAAAAGTCATAAGAAGGTAGAAAACAATTGAATAAAAAAAAGCAAACAAAATTATGTAATTTAATTACTTCAAAAAAAATTATACTATTTAAATCCCTTATAGGTAGTCGATTGCACAGACATGGAATGCTTTCGTGTCCCTGACTTACAAGTGAAATACAAATATCGATTCTGAAAAAAATTGTCATGAAATTTAAAAAAAAGCGAATGAAATTACCAAAATTTGTTAAAGTTTTTGCAAAACAAAAAAGAATTTCTGAAGAACTTATAATAGTAAGCTTGAATTCAACATTACTTGAAATTTTCAGAAGTTTTTGTTTTTTAAAGGGTTTTTTAGAATTTTTTTAAATAAACTTTTTTTAAAAAAATTCTTATTTAAAATTCTGTAAACATTTTAGCACTTATTATTTTTTAAACAACAGTAAGTCAGCATTAGCAGGCTTTCGTTCAGGTGAGTTTCTTTTTATATTTTTTAAAATAGAAAAGCGTTTTGTTTCCAATTTGTTTTCGAAATTAAATAAATTATTTTGGCTTGAAGAGTGATTGCAAATTTAGAAAAAAAAATCAAAAACAGCAATGAATATAGCTGTTGGTCTCACACTAATTTTTATTTTTTACGGAAGCCCAGTCTGTAAGCAAACCATCCATTTTTTTCATTAATTTAGCCTGTAATTTTATTTTCCAAAGTATGCCAGTTCCGGTTTTCAGACCCGGTCATTGCCGAGGGTGGCACGAAGTTTGAACTTTTTTGTGACATAAATGACACTACAGATATTAACCTTCAATGGATCCGCTCGTTGAACAAGACAGTCAATCAGCCCTTTTTTGTAGAATCAAGTTCATTGATCAATATTACCAATGATGGGAAAAAACTTGTTTTCAACAATATTGGCGTCCTAGATGAAGAATACTTTGCTTGTATTTATCGGAATACCACGACCAACAGGTTTGTAGTTGTCAACAGCTATGAAATTTTTGTCAAAGGTAAAAATTTAAGTTAATCTATTCAAAAAATTCAATTAATACCTTAACTATTGAAAATTTTTCTAAAATATTTTTATAATTTTAAACTTTAATTTTAAAAGGTGATTTAATAGATTTATACATATTTCATAGAGATATTTGTACTATAAATATAAATGTATTAGGAATAATAAAGAGAATCTCCCGGTTAACTTCGACGAAGCTCTATTTAGGCGGATCAAGCATTCGCAATGATTTAAAATTTGAATGCTTAGTCCGCTTCTAGAAGCTTCCAACTTATGAGTCGTGGCATGATTGCTCATAAGGAATGCGTTTTACATTTATTTTTTTAGACATCACTTAGATTCTACGAATTTTTCCTGGTTTTTAGCCCTGTATTCTATTTGAAACAAGATAGTTACAATTAGTATGCAAAATTATTCATATGCTTTTTTCACAACTATTTCAATAATAATTTTTTTGAATGAATGCTTTTTGATTTTTAAATCAATTTTTTTTCAATTTGTAATTTTTGATTATGAAAACAAATTGTAGATTTCTAAAAATTTAATAAAAAGAGATGATTTTTTTTCAAATTTATTTTTAATTTAAAATCACTTCACTCGTTTAAAGTTATAAAGTAAGAAAAAGCTTCCTCAGAATAGGTACATAATTCAAGTTCTCTATTAATTGCATAAAAGACTTTCAATTTTTCTTTATTTTATAGGATTTTTCAATTTTTTTAAGTGGAAAGATAAAAAATTACTTCAGGCAAAATAAAGTGCGAAGGACTTTTCAAATTCGAAAAATTTAACTCAAAAAAATACAGGAAAATTAATTTTTTCATTTATTTGAAACGAGAAAAAATCATAAAGTTTATCTTTCATTATTTATGATTTTTTTTTAAAATGAAATACTTTTTTAATTAAAAATGGAATTTTAAAAATTTTCAAAAAAATTCGCTATTTTCTAGATTTTAATATATAATAATAATAATTTGTCTCTTTTCTACCCTAACGGGTAATAGAGAAGGCAATCTTTTCCTTTTCCAGTACCTTTTCGAGCAACAGCCTTTTGTATTGTAATTTTTGAACTTAAATTTCATATTACTGAAAGGGCTCTAAACATTCGTCTCGTACTTCAGAAATATTTTAAAAGATTTTACTCCTTGAGCGAGTTTTGAGCCTTTGATCTTCTGCTTGTATGACTAACACACAAACCATTCAAAAAGTGAAGTTCATTTCAATTAGATCGTTTCAATTCAGAAAAATTTGAATAATTTTTTTAATATAAGGAATAATTTAGTTCTGTAAAATGCTTAATGTTTAAGCAATTTTGCTTAATCCGAAAATATATGTCTGCAAAAACTCTGCAATGTACTTGCACAATTAATTAGAATACTATTTAATGGTGTGCAAAATGCAGAAAATTGCAGAGTATTTTGCATACTTATTTTACTGCATAAAGCAAATTTGCTTATAATTAAGCATTTTATAGAATTAAATTATCCCTTTTAGTAAAAAAGTTATTCAAGTTTTTCTGAATTGAAAAGAACTTCAAAACCCCCCATTCAGCTTTATTTTTCCAAATTTGAACGAAACAAAACGTATGAAATTTTTTGAAATCACTTGTTATTAATTTAGATATTGTTTATTTTTTCTAAATTTTAATTTTGCCAAATTTATATTTAATTATTTTATTTTTATTATTATTTTCGATGCCAAATTGGAAATAAAAATTATTTCATACTAAATTTTTTAACATCTTACAAGTTAGGAAAAATTTTGTATTTTTGAACTATTTTCACTAGATAAATGGAGTTTCCCTGGTTAATCAAAATTAAAAGAAAATCGTATGATTAAAAGTCATTTTTAGTGTTAGACGATACCTTTTTGTTTTTTTTTCGTTATCTATTTAAAAGCGAATAAAAAACTAAAAATTTAAAAAAATGTTAAACTTACGTTTAATTAAGAATATTAAGAATAAATATTTTTTTTGCCAAAAAAAAATATGAATATTAGAACGGTTTAATATTTCACAAAATATCATTATTTTTCTCAATTAGTATTTTTATGTATAATACAATAAAAAATAATCATTTTAAAAATATCATACATCAATGCACGTAAAATACATCAATTATATGTAATAATTTACACTATTTTACATTTTAATGAAGAGTTAATGTAAATGAAGAAAATTAACGCATTGAAGAATATAGAAATTTTAAAAATCGTTTTTATACCATATTTAAAGAATGAATATTCAAGTTGCTTTGATGGTTATAATATTATTCAGAGTTTAAATTTTTTATTTGTAATGAAAATTAATATTTTCAAAATGATTAATTGAGAGCTTTTAAAATTCCAATACTTGATATTTTTTTAATTGTTTAATAAACTTTTCAATTAATGATAGACTATTTATTTAAGTAACACCGAGTTTAAGTTTTTTATTCGATGGAACATTGATTGATGAGCAAACCACTATTAACATACTCAATGATGACTCTGATCGAATTTACAAGATAGTTTGTGCATCAACTTTATCAAAACCTGATGTAAGCTTGAAAATTTATGATACAGAAACTTTGAACGAAGTAGCTACCCCTGAAAATTCGGTGTTAGTTAAAAATTGTAATTTTGGCCTATGTACCAATACATTACAAGTTGATTTCTCTT
This sequence comes from Brachionus asplanchnoidis, assembly GCA_025491095.1. Lineage (NCBI taxonomy): Eukaryota > Metazoa > Rotifera > Eurotatoria > Ploima > Brachionidae > Brachionus > Brachionus asplanchnoidis. The sequence continues at coordinate 6,650,404 of JAILYF010000008.1, read as the reverse complement.
TGAAAAATGACCAAAGATTCAATAACATGAAATCAATTAATTGTACTGCACAAGGAAATGACGGACTGTTGAATATTACTGTATCAATTCAACGACTAACTAATATAACGCTTCCAGTTGTTCCTATTTTGATACCTAATGCAATACTTGTTCAGGCCTTTATTGGGGATTCTTTTTTTATCGATTGTGAAACAACAAGAACAGATATAGAGTGGGTACAAACAAATAATAAGCAAGGACTATTTACAGTTGGACTTGATGACAGGATTACTACTTTGGAAAATGGAAGACGACTCAATTTTAATCAAGTTTTTTTGAGCGATGAGGAATATTATGGATGTGGTTATTTAGAATCAGGAGAATTACAGTTAATTAATAACTACTTTTTTTTTACCAAAGTAAGACCAACAATGAATATAATTTTCGAAAATAATATAATAAACGAAAATGATGTGATTAGAATGACAAACTCATACAGTAATTTTAAGTATACAATATTGTGTGCTACGTCAAATTCAAAGCCTGATGTACAATTGAGTCTTTACGACACAAATACATTAGAATCGCTGACAGAAAATCAAGAAACTGCAATAGATAAGAGAACAAATGAAACTCTTGGAATTTTCACCAATTTTCTTCTTGTAGACTTTAAATTTAATAATGAGACAAAATTTAATAGCTTAAATTCATTGACATGCAAAGCTGAAAGTATTGAACCAGATTATACACTTGAAAGTCTAATAACAAGAAATGTTGAAGTAATAAATCAATTAGTAACATCAACCACTACAACATCAACGACCGCGACATCATCGACCACCACATCAACGTCTACAACATCAACGACTTCAACATTAACCACTTCTACAACATCAACCACCACCATATCAACCTCTACAGCATCAACCACTTCGACAACTGAACCAACAACATCAACAACATTAACGACTTCTACAGAATCAACCACCACCACATCAACCTCTACAACATCAACCACTTCGACAACTGAACCACCAACATCAACAACATCAACAACATTAACGACTTCAACATTAACCACTTCTACAACATCAACCACAACCACATCAACCTCTACAACATCAACCACTTCGACAACATCAAACACTATAACATCAACAACCACCACATCAACAACCACCACATCAACAACCACCACATCAACAACCACCACATCAACAACCACCACAACAACAACCACCACATCAACGACCACCGCATCAACCTCTACAACATCAACCACTTCGACAACTGAACCAACAGCATCAACAACATCAACAACATCAACAACATCAACGACTTCAACAGCATCAACCACCACCACATCAACCACTATAACATCAACAACCACCACATCAACAACCACCACATCAACGACCACCACATCAACAACCACCACATCATCAACCACCACATCAACGACCACCGCATCAACCTCTACAACATCAACCACTTCGACAACTGAACCAACAACATCAACAACATCAACAACATCAACAACATCAACGACTTCAACAGCATCAACCACCACCACATCAACCACTATAACATCAACAACCACCACATCAACAACCACCACATCAACGACCACCACATCAAGCTCTACAACATCAACCACTTCGACAGCTGAACCAACAACATCAACAATATCAACAACATCAACGACTTCAACAGCATCAACCACCACCACATCAACCACCACCACATCAACCACCTCGACAACTGAACCACTAACAACGTCAACCACTTCGACAGCTGAACCAACAACATCAACAACATCACCGACTTCAACAACATCAACCACCACCACAACATCAACCACTTCTACAACATCAACCACTTCTACAACATCAACCACTTCTACAACATCAACCACTTCTACAACATCAACCACTTCTACAACATCAACCACTTCTACAACATCAACGACCACAACATCAACGACCACAACATCAACGACCACCACAACAACATCAACTACATCAACCACCACAACAACCACTACAACGACTTTATTTGATCCTGACCTTATACCTACATTTGATAGCTTTTTTTATCTTGCTGCCCTTGAAGGATCTGATTTTACAATTAGCTGTAAATTTCAGAGTCCAATTTATTGGTCTTTTGGTTCAGATATAATTAGTAATTCTTTTTAAATCTATTTTTATTTCATATATTTTGATTCCTAATATATTTTTAAGGTCCCGATTCTAAATATTTTAATGGAATTACTGGAGACAAACTCACTATATTTGATGTCAAAAGAACTGATTCAGGCAATTTTTCTTGCTTCTCATTTACAAACAATCAGTTACTACAATCTACTAGCTTTGTTTATGTTAAATCTAATCCAATTTTATCATTATCTGTCAATAATAAGGTTTTACGTCCAGGTGAAATTATTTCGTTCGGCAGCTTACCAAGCTTAAGTATTTCATGCACTGCTATTAATTCAAAACCTTCTGTTTACCTCCGAATATTTGATGCTGGCTCTGGGGCAAATCTTCCACTTTTCGCTGCGACTAATCCTGGATCATCAAATCCTCTGCAATTTTGCGACCCAACCGAAGTTTGCCAAGCAGTTCTCATAGTTAATTTAAATCCTGGATTTTCTGCAAAATTTTCAATTAGAAATATAACATGCTCGGCTATAAATCAAACATCTCCTTTCGAACTTTTCACTTCTGTTTCTCATACACTAGACTTTAATGGTCTGTTTTTCGCTAATTATTTATTTAATGATTCTTATTAACATCGTTAAAAGATGACCCATGTCTGAACAATCAATGTGAAAATGGTGCCACTTGTCAGCCTTTGGTAACAGCTAATCTTGGTTATGTCTGCAGGTGTAATTCAGGCTTTGGAGGGCCGTTTTGTCAATTTGGTAATTTTTTTTTGGTTTAATTTTTTATTGAAATGATTTGGAAAAAATTTTAGGGGATGCATGTTCAATGGAACCAAATTATTGTGGTCAAAATGGAATTTGTCAAGTAGGCGACACTGGTACTAAAATTTGCACCTGTTTAGCTGGATATTCCGGTCTTACATGCGGGTTCCAAAACAGTTTGTGCACAACTCAAAGCATTTGTAATAATGGAACGTGTCGTCCAATTTCTTCAACAATTGATGGCTACTTTTGTACCTGTTTCGCGGGATTTACCGGAAAAAATTGTGAAAGTAAGCTTAATTTTTAATTATTTTTTTTAAAGTATTAAATTATAATTATGAATATTGTAAAAACTTCTAAAATAAATCAAATATTCAAATTAGCCAGATAATATACTTTTTTACAAAATGAAATCAACATGTCAATGTCATATTTTATAAATTTATATATTAAATTTTTTTTCTAGCTTTTGAAGATATATATAAAATTTTGATTCAAGATTTTGATTCAAATTATCATTTCAATTCAAAAAGTTTATCCTTAGATATTAAACTTAATCTTTGATTTAATTTTAATAATTGTAATGTAACATGCTTTACATGCAATGTAGATTTAGATAATGAAAAAAAAATTGAAAAAACATTTTCTCAGTCCATTGATAATCGATTTTAATATTTAAATATATTAACTGATTTTTTGTAAAGTTTATTTGAGATATTTTATTTCAAAAGTATTTATGTTAGCATTCACAATTAAATTTAAAAAAGAAATTCAAATAAAAAATTCCAAATAAGTAATAAAATGATAATAAAACTTGACAAAAAATCAGTTGACTAAATTGAAAATTGATTTTATCATTGGATTGAGAAAATGTTTTTTCAATTTCTTTTTATTTTCTAAATTTACATTGCATGTAAAGGATGTTACATTAAAAAGATTTAAATTAAATCAAAAATTGATTTTAATATCTAAAGATTAACTTTTTGAATTGAAATGATATTTTGAATTGATCATTTACTTCAAGATGCCGATTTGGCGAGAATTTTTTTCATTTTCACATTTTTCAATAAAATTTTAAGTAAAAAAGTCCATAAAAGATCTGTTTTTTTTTATTAAAAAAAAAACAGGATAAAATTCATAATATCTCTTTTTTTAAAATTAAATCATTTGATAATTTTTCCGGTTATCTTTTTTAAAAATTTAAATATCTTTGATGTCCCCTTTTATATTTTATCGAAATTTTGGGAACAAATTTTAAGCAAAATTCAAAAAATTCTCGGAGGATCATCGAACAGAATTTTATGAAATTTTAACCAAATTAAGTAATATGGATTAATAAATGTTAATTATTTTATTCGATTTTTGATTTGGAAGAAAATATATAAAGCATAAATCACTGAATCTTATCGCATATTTCGTACATTAAAGATTATTCTTAAAGATTTCAAATTTGTAACACCAACCCTTGTTTATTTTTCAAAAATATTTATTTCATATTTTGTATGAAATTTAAAAGAAACATTTTTATGCAATGATTTGATTAATTTGAAGAATTGTAATTCACTGAGCACAAGTCTTAGTTTGACCAAATTTTTTCCTTTAAAAAAATTCAACCATCAAGGTTTTTATTAAAAATATTAAAATTTAACAATTAAAAATAGAAAAGTGATTATTTTAAATTAAATTACACATTCTACAATATCAAAAATTAAATAAAAAGTTGCCCCATTTAATTGATTTTTCGAATATTATATTTAAACATTTAAATTTACTTTATTTAGAATCTTTTAGATCTGAATTGTTCGAATAAAATCACAAATTTAATGTCTTTATTTTTTCAATTTCTAAAAGTAATTTATGATGCCAAGATTGTATCTTATTCTTTTTTTTAATTTTATAAAATTAGCGCATAATAACTAAAATAAAGCTTTTTTAAATACATTTTTAAGTTTAAATTCTATTTTCAGATCAATTCAATCCATGTCTTAACAATGGAGTGCCAGAATTCAGCCCAGAATCAACGACCGACTACATATGTAGATGCACAAACAATTACAGAGGTAAAAATTGTGAAATAAGGAATTTATGTGCCAGTAATCCGTGTAGAAATGGAGCAACTTGTCTTTCTATTGAAGAAAACAATGAAACTTTTATTTGTGAGTGTGCACCTGGTTTCGTTGGTGATTTCTGTGAGCGAAATATAAATGATAGCACTTGCGTAGACAATGATCCACTTTGTCCACGACTTTCTTCTATTTGTCAGTTCGGATTTTTTAATGGAAAAACTGTCAAAGATCTTTGTCCCAAGACGTGCCAAGTGTGTAATTAGGAAAATTTGAGCTATTGTTTTATTTTGAGATATAATTTGAGGATATTTTTAGATAACTAGAGTAATGACCGAGATTTTTTTTTATTTTCTTTTTAGTTTAAGAATTTTTGGTCGAGTTTTTTAAATAAAAATTTATGCCGAATTTTTTTGTTTTAATATCAGGATTAGTTGGATCTAGTTAAAATATTTTTTGAAAAATGATAGTTAACACTGTTCCAAAACGAGCAATTAAATATGATAATCCAGCGTGGCGCAACTATGGTCTTGTTCCATTAGCACTTGGAGGCTTTCTTGCCGTCCTGGGTATCCTAATACAAATATTAGAGATAGTTCGTATATACAATGGTCTATATAATAACGGAATTATTGGTTTAAATTTGAATGTTTTTTTGATGGCACTGGGTGGAGTTGGAAATCCATCATCGACTACCGGTCAATTTTTGGCCCTTGAACAATGGCATTTTTGGCCATGGACTTATCCAGGTAGTCAATTTGGTCTATTGATAATGATTGCCGGTATTACTGGAATTGTATCGGCTTACAGAAAGTCTTATTCAACAGTATACGCCTTTTTTGCTTTTTCTTTATTTTCGTTTTTATTTAGTATATTTTTGATAATTTATTATTCGATTTTGTTGAATTACTACCGTACATTTATACTTCCATTTAGACCAGAGGTCAGAGTGTTAGCTATCAAAAATGTTGGAGCGGATAGTGGCTCAATTAGCAATGGAGTAACAGGAGCTAATTTGGCATTCTCAGTTCTTTCTCTGATAACTGCTTTGATTGCTACTATATATGCAGGAAGAGCCGGAAGAATTGGAACTGAGCTAAAAAGAGCTGTTGTGCCGGTTTTATCATATCCAAATTATTAAAAATAAAATTCAGCTTTTTAATGTATTTTTTTAATTAATTTTTATAACAACAATAAATTTCAATTTTTTAAAAGAAAAAAATCAATGATTTTTTTGAAATTAAAAATTTTTACGAATGATGATCTTGAACAATTATGATAAAAAGAAATTTAACCTGGTTTAAAATATCCTAAATTCATAGATTTAAAGCTTCCAAAATTGCTTTTTAAATGATTTTTTCTTTAATGCATCGTCTTTTTATAATTTGTAAATTTTAGATCAAATTGCAAAAAAATCCAAAATTGATTCAAAAATTATATCAGCTGAAGCATCATTTAATTAAAAACCTAAACAAAAAATTCTGGAAAGTTGATTTTAGATGAAACATTATCTGGAAAGTATTGGAGACCGATTGTTAATTATTATAAACATAAATCAGAATCAACTTGTTAATTGGTGTATTAATCGACTTTGATTAATACACCTATTAAATTTATTGACTATAAGGACTATTGAAGCCTATAACAGTCATAAAATTTCTTGTTTTAAATATAGTTCTAAATTCTCTTCAACTAGCTTTTAGATTTTAGACTCAAAGCATCTATTAACTATTCGAAGTAAAAAAAAATGCTAGAAAAATGAATCAGCTGATAATTAAATGAAAAACTTAATTTAAAAACCTTAAGTAATTTTTCTGTAACATGAAAACGTTAAAATTTCAAGATTTATTTTGAAGATTATTTACAAAATATGGTTTTGATGAAGCATTAATATGTTTTTGTATAAGCTGATTTAATTGAAAAAAGCAATTTTGGATTTAATTAAAAAAAGTTTTTGAGTTTTAATTATTTATTTTTATTAAATTTCCAAAAATTGAGAAAATAATTTCGTAAAACAATTAGTATTTTAATTTCATAATTTTGGATCAAAAACTAGCATCTTTAGTTGTAAAGTACTGGAGACCAATTGTTAATTATTAAAAACTTAAATCAGAATCAACTTTTTAATTGGTATATTAATCGAATTGAATATTTTCTAAACTAAAGAAGCTTTAGAATTTAAAATGATAATAAAAAAGTATAAACCATACATAAATGAATTTAAGTGTCCATTAATCTTTAAATCTTTTTTTGTATCAAAGATCTAATTAAAGAATGTTTACAAAATTTTTTCATGAAACTAATAAACTCATGAAATAAAGATTATCTTCAAGTCCTTTTGGTTATTATAAATAGCCAGTTACTTTCAATCAAAATGCAACAACAAAAAAAATTGAATTAAATGAAAAAAATGAATTCTAAAATGGCTCTCTTACTCATAGTAGTACTTGGAAGCATTCATGCACTTCCAAACAATTACTTGAACTCATTTCAACCATCTTCTCAGCTAACACAATCACAACCATCTAATTTCTTCAATTTTGACTGGAACAATTACCAACAAAATCAAAATTCAAAACCTTCAAAACATCTATTCCTTAATCAAGCACCAATTCAACCAGTTTTTTATCAACCACAACCAGTTCAAATTCAATTCCAGACAGCTCCTTTGCCTGTTCCAGCATTTCCTCATCCACCAGTTCAAGCTTTGTCAGGACTAAGACCTTTTCAAATACAACAACCAACCATTGCAACAAGTGGTCAAGTGATCATCGAAAACCTCTTAGGTGGTGTTCCCTTTAATTGCTTGGGTAAACCATCTGGTCATTACAGAGACAATAATTATTGTGATGTTTTTCATGCTTGTGTTCACGGCTATCAAAGAAAAACCTACACTTGTCCATTTGTAGGCGAAGCTCAATATTTTGATCAAGCAACTCAAAGATGTGAATTTGTGAGAAATAACCCGACTGGATGTGCATCAAAAGCTTTTTATCATTAATCAATTATCAATATAATATTTTTCTCAATTTAACTTTAAAAAAAAAACAATTTTTTTAAATTAAAAGATTCAAATAAAAATTTGGTCACTTTTTTTTCTTTTTAAAATTTTGTCGAATTCTTCATTTGATTAACAATCAATTTATTATTATGATGAAATTCAAAGTTTAATTTCATTTTCAGTTTTCCAGCATCAAAAAGTAGAACCAAATGAGTTTACTTTACTTTGTCAAAAGAGTAAAGTCCGTTTCAATTCGATCTTTTAAATTCAGAAAACTTCAAATAACTTTTTTAATTCTTGGTTGTCAGATTATTAAATTTTATTTTTGTTTATTATTATTTAATTCAAATCTTTTTAATAGAAGATAAAAATTACATCACTCAAAAGGAATTTTCTGTAAAACTGTAAATCTTTGAATTTGTTTAGAATTTTGAATTTTTTGTAATGTGATCTGATTCACACAATTTTATAATAATACTTATTTTCTATTCTTAAATATAATTTTATTAATATCTTAATTTGTGGTTAATTTGATTTCTTTGATTTTCTAAATTTAAGATTTCTTAGATCTAATAGTAAAAGAAGTAGTAGTATAGATATTTCTATATACACTAACGCTCAAAAGCGTTTAGCCTTATAAACTAAGGCTTTGGCAGACTTTTCTTTTCACCATTCTAAATACTTCATTGTTAATGACTGTTTTGAAGCTATTTATTGTTTGCGCACTAACAGCATTAACTGATAAGCTGCTCCATAATTTTTCACAGCGATTTGTTAAGAAATTATATCTTAATGAGCCTCTGCGATTTATTTCTGGGACAAATCTATTGTGATGTGGTCTTTTTAAGCTTTTTACACCAGAAGCGAAATTTATACCATTTGTAACAACGTGGATAATTAATTACTCCTAACAATTCCAAAAATAATTGGTAAAATATATTTCAAATCCAAAATTGAAAAAATAATGCAATATTGCTGATACAAATTGTTTGTAATCGACATTTATTTTTGATATTAAAAATGTTCCATTTTTTTAATCAGACTTATCCTAGTTTTAATGAAGAAGCGAGTTTTTTTCAAAAAGTTGAATTTTCGAAAAATTATTTAAAAAAAAATATTCCTATCCAACCAAAGTTTTCCAAAAGCTTTAAATTTTAGGCAATTCAAGATGAGTTTTGGATACAAATGCACTTTATAAACTTGGAGCTTATAAAGTTAAGACTTGAACCAATTAAACAAATTGTGTACCTTTTTTTATTCTTCACCCGCTACATCAAACTTTTATTAAATTTCAGGTCTCTAAAAGCTTTTTATCATTAAGCAATTGTTAATATAAAATTTTTCCGAATTCAATTTTTAAAAAAAATCGTCTTTGATTTAAAATTTTAAAATAAAATTTTAGCCATATTTGAAAATCTATTCAATATCAGATTTTATAGGATTCTTTATTTAATTAAAAACATGATACAATAAATCAGTTTATTTAGGGAGTTACAAGTCCCCATAATCAAAAATTTACAAATTGCACATATCTTTCTAAAAACCAATCATCGATATTTTTATAAAAAATTAAAAAATTAATAAGATTTAAAAAAAAAATTTGGGAATAAACAAATTTTGTGCTTTTTTTTTTATTATATACCCATTATGCAAAACATTTATAAAATTTCGAGTCTTAAAAGATCAAATCAAAGTCCCACTTGAATGTTAGACATCTTATATAAAGCAATGAATCTTAGTTAGAGCAAAAATAGATAGATAACTAGTAGATTTTTCTAACTTTTAAGTAAAAGTTAAAAAAATTAAGTAGAATTTTAAAAATGGCCATGATTATTATTAAATTTTACAGTTCTAAATGGTCAAAATTATTTTTGAAAAATTTATCTCATCTTACTCGTGATTACATTTAAATTATTTAAAAGAATTGACTGGACTAATTACAAAAAAGTCCTCTTATCAGCTTGAAAAACAATAACGACCAAATTTATACTCATAATCTAGTTAAATTTTGATAAAAAAGAAAAAAATTAATTTGTTTCCAAGATAAGAGTTTAATTTATTCAGGGGTTCTAAATATGAATGAATTTACCTCTTGTTTTAAAACTGATAATAAATTTTATATGTTCAAAATTTAATTTGTCGTTTGTTTGCGAATTCCATCTTGCTCATTACTAATTTTTTTAATGATTAATAAAATATTTGCAATAAAATTTCAAAATAGTTAACAGTGATTTAATATTGCTACACGATATTTTTGTATGGACAAATAAAGATATATTTTTAACTGTGTTTAGATCTCTAATATGAGCACTTTAGCAAATATAATTCAAACAAGCAACGAAAACCGAACTAGTGACTCTAGTTTTTCCGGCAGATACAATGTAAGAAAAGAAGAAGACAAAATTTTAAATATGTCTCAGCAGGGAAATAATTCACAGCTAGAACCAGATGAAAATGAAAATTTATCTCAGGATACTGAAAATAATCAAGAAGAAGAAGGCGAAGAAGAAGAACAACAAGAACAAGAAAATAAAAAAAATTCGAAAAAGAAATTCAATTTAAATAAATTGTTTACAAATATTAAATTTTTGAAAAAAAATAAGCCAGTCAAAAACGAAAGTGAATATTATGATGGTTTAGAACAGAGCCCTGACCAAATTCAAGAGCCAATAGCAACCAATTTTCATGATCAATTTCAGGAACAAGAGCCCATACTGGCCCATAGTCCTGTTCAAAATCTTGATTCAAAATCCATTCAAGAACCAAAAGAACTTTATTTTCAGACCAAAATTCGCAACACTGGATATTGGGGAAAAGTAAAAATAAGAAAAGGCACTTGGTTTGTAATAATAGGTCTAGTTTTAATGTCAATTGGCATAACTGTTGTAGCAGTTTTCTGGAGATGGTGGTATGGTCCAGCAGTAAATATTCCATGCAGAACAGCAGGCATCACATTCTTATCTCTTGGATTTTTTTCTTTTCTATTCGGTTTAATCAGCAACTACATGATGGTTCAAGACCCGCTGTCAAAATATTTTATTGGCTCGCCACCCAGAATAGCTTCATGGGTCCTTTTAGCATCGATCTTTGGCCTTACTATCGCATCTGATTTAATGACAATATATTACACCTATTGGCACAACCGCTTTGTCAATAACCCTATGATAGCTATATCAATTATTCTGTTCTTTTTTTCACCTATTGCTTTCGTTTGGAGCATTCTACGCAATTTTTCTGAAATGAAACAAATGAGAATAAAATTTGATCCTGAGTATGCGAGAAAATTTGAAGAAAAAAAAACGAGGAAAAACGAGAAAAAAAGCAAAAAAATTGTGCAAGAAGAAAGAGAAGAAAATTTAGACGAAACTATCGATGATGTAATTAACAATGAAGAAGATTTTCAACTTCATGATGAAACCAGTAGTCTAAAAAAAGGATTTAGAAAGAAAAACTTAAAGTTAAAACCACGAACAAATAGTCCAATGTTTACAAGTCCACCACAATAAAAAAAAATGAAAAGTTGAATTTATTTAAAGAATAGTTTTTTTTATTTTAGTTTTAAAGATTGTATTATTTAATTAAATTGAATATTTGTAAATTATTTAAAGAAAATAAGAACAGGTTTAATAATAAAATAGTGAAAAATAAATATCTTAATTGCTCATCATTATACTCAGTGCGCCAGTGTATATAGAAATATCTATACTACTACTTCTTTTACTATTAGATCTAAGAAATCTTAAATTTAGAAAATCAAAGAAATCAAATTAACCACAAATTAAGATATTAATAAAATTATATTTAAGAATAGAAAATAAGTATTATTATAAAATTGTGTGAATCAGATCACATTACAAAAAATTCAAAATTCTAAACAAATTCAAAGATTTACAGTTTTACAGAAAATTCCTTTTGAGTGATGTAATTTTTATCTTCTATTAAAAAGATTTGAATTAAATAATAATAAACAAAAATAAAATTTAATAATCTGACAACCAAGAATTAAAAAAGTTATTTGAAGTTTTCTGAATTTAAAAGATCGAATTGAAACGGACTTTACTCTTTTGACAAAGTAAAGTAAACTCATTTGGTTCTACTTTTTGATGCTGGAAAACTGAAAATGAAATTAAACTTTGAATTTCATCATAATAATAAATTGATTGTTAATCAAATGAAGAATTCGACAAAATTTTAAAAAGAAAAAAAAGTGACCAAATTTTTATTTGAATCTTTTAATTTAAAAAAATTGTTTTTTTTTTAAAGTTAAATTGAGAAAAATATTATATTGATAATTGATTAATGATAAAAAGCTTTTGATGCACATCCAGTCGGGTTATTTCTCACAAATTCACATCTTTGAGTTGCTTGATCAAAATATTGAGCTTCGCCTACAAATGGACAAGTGTAGGTTTTTCTTTGATAGCCGTGAACACAAGCATGAAAAACATCACAATAATTATTGTCTCTGTAATGACCAGATGGTTTACCCAAGCAATTAAAGGGAACACCACCTAAGAGGTTTTCGATGATCACTTGACCACTTGTTGCAATGGTTGGTTGTTGTATTTGAAAAGGTCTTAGTCCTGACAAAGCTTGAACTGGTGGATGAGGAAATGCTGGAACAGGCAAAGGAGCTGTCTGGAATTGAATTTGAACTGGTTGTGGTTGATAAAAAACTGGTTGAATTGGTGCTTGATTAAGGAATAGATGTTTTGAAGGTTTTGAATTTTGATTTTGTTGGTAATTGTTCCAGTCAAAATTGAAGAAATTAGATGGTTGTGATTGTGTTAGCTGAGAAGATGGTTGAAATGAGTTCAAGTAATTGTTTGGAAGTGCATGAATGCTTCCAAGTACTACTATGAGTAAGAGAGCCATTTTAGAATTCATTTTTTTCATTTAATTCAATTTTTTTTGTTGTTGCATTTTGATTGAAAGTAACTGGCTATTTATAATAACCAAAAGGACTTGAAGATAATCTTTATTTCATGAGTTTATTAGTTTCATGAAAAAATTTTGTAAACATTCTTTAATTAGATCTTTGATACAAAAAAAGATTTAAAGATTAATGGACACTTAAATTCATTTATGTATGGTTTATACTTTTTTATTATCATTTTAAATTCTAAAGCTTCTTTAGTTTAGAAAATATTCAATTCGATTAATATACCAATTAAAAAGTTGATTCTGATTTAAGTTTTTAATAATTAACAATTGGTCTCCAGTACTTTACAACTAAAGATGCTAGTTTTTGATCCAAAATTATGAAATTAAAATACTAATTGTTTTACGAAATTATTTTCTCAATTTTTGGAAATTTAATAAAAATAAATAATTAAAACTCAAAAACTTTTTTTAATTAAATCCAAAATTGCTTTTTTCAATTAAATCAGCTTATACAAAAACATATTAATGCTTCATCAAAACCATATTTTGTAAATAATCTTCAAAATAAATCTTGAAATTTTAACGTTTTCATGTTACAGAAAAATTACTTAAGGTTTTTAAATTAAGTTTTTCATTTAATTATCAGCTGATTCATTTTTCTAGCATTTTTTTTTACTTCGAATAGTTAATAGATTCTTTGAGTCTAAAATCTAAAAGCTAGTTGAAGAGAATTTAGAACTATATTTAAAACAAGAAATTTTATGACTGTTATAGGCTTCAAAAGTCCTTATAAATTTTTTGGTATATTTTTTTCTTAAAAATATTTTCTTTGAATTTAAGAAAGAATTATTACATTATAGAAGAAATTTAAACACATTTGTGAAATCTACATTACGTAGTTTTTCGATCAAATTTCTTCAAAATCATACCATTTTTCGGCATTGTGAATTTTTCCAAAAAAATGTTAATTCAATAAATTTTTTTCTAAAATTCGAAAAGTGGTATTCTGGATTTTATTACTTGAATATATCAGCTATTTCAATTTACAAAACCAATTTTAAGAATTTAGGAATTAAATTTATCGAATTTTGGGCTCAACCTCTTTTTTTGATCATATGATCACATAATTTGTGATCAAGCTCTAATCATTTGGTTGGTAATCATGCCTGATCACAGTAAAAGCTATCACCATTTAGATGTTCATACTTTTAAGATCCAGAAAGTTAAAATAAAATAAAAAAATCAGTTTGATCCTTTTTTAAATTACGTAATTTGTATTTAAATTAATAAAATTTATATTTAATTGATATGATATATTTTTTTTTTAATTTTGAGATGCATTTTATTTAAGCAAAAAATATTTAAGTAATAAAATGCCAATTATTAATTAGTCAATTTAATAAATTTAAAAGAAATTTTAATGATTTTTGGTTATGAATATGATTATTCAGAAACACAAAATTACCATAAATTACTTTTACACTTTATAGAATTAGGAGACTATTTATTTTTTAAAAGCTTTTGTGATCATAAAAGGAATTTGGTGATCATTTAATTTTTAAAGTTCATACCGGAGCTTGATCACAAATTACGTGATCATATGGTCTCAAATGATGATCTCATTTCCTAGAAAATCAAACTTAGTTAATGCTCAAATTTATGCAAAAATTTGAAAATAAAATTGAAAAGAGAACACTAGAAGATGACCAAACTCAATGCTCAGCAGGCAGATTGAGTAAGTCCTTTGATCAACAAAGCTATAGTGGAACTGAGAACCGATTATAAGAAGACAAGCGATGAAATCAAGAGGAATTATGATGCCAAACTTGTCGAAAAAGACAATCAAATTGTGAATCTTATGGGTAGATGGTCCACTTCTTACTATTAATTGATTGCCAAGCAACTGTCTATGGTCTCAAAATGATGTTGATCCGAATTTTGTTTTTTTATTCTAAATTTCACAATGCCCATTTTTCAAATAATTAAAACAAATTTTTCAAAAATTTATTAAAACAAAAAAAAAATCAACTTTAATAATATAAAATTTACACTGAAAAAAAAAACTGCTTCTAGTCTTTAGTACTTGGGACTTTTGAGCAGCAGAAGCATATTGACCAACTCAGCTTTAAAGATGCCTTCACTTTTCTTATTCTTGTACAATATTGATCTCAATAGTCCGCTTCTCCCAATCGTCCACACACAAATTCACCTGTTTAACCCACCGTCGAATCGAATCAGCCTTTTCAGGCGGCATCAAATCATTTTCTTCAATATACTGCTTTACATTACTGTATGCATATGAATCATTTACATCACGTGATACATACGACATTCGGCTTATTGGTCGAGTGGCCTTCAAATTTTGATTAGAGCCCTTTTTTGAATTGTATTGTGAAAGACGCGACGCAGGAAGAGCTGGCGTGTTGCTCACTTTGGCCTCTTCGCTATTCTTCTTTTTTTTCTCATCCAAATCCTCTATGTTTATATACTCCACAATTTGGTCTGAATCATCCGATTCATTGTCCAAATTTTGGCCCAGTTTAACTCGACTCTGCTGCTCTTGAGCCTCGTGTCGGTTCGACTTGAAGCTAGCTGAAATTTTCAAATTACTAGAATGATCTACTATATGATCCAAGTATTTGTTTAGATTAAGATTGTTCGTTCTCAATATGCTCTGCTTGGGGTGCTGATTTAACTGGTTCATTTTGCTAAATTGACTATTTAAGCTGTTCAAATTGTTCGATGAGGACATAAAGTTGTAGCTTAGTTGGTTCATGCTTCCGTTTACACTCTGATTACTCTGGTTATTCAGCTTGTTCGAGTTGGACAAATTGGTGAAGTAATTGGACAGACTAGTCTTTTCACGGCCCAGTTTAATGGACGACGATCGTTGAATGTTATTCAGCACATTTATAAAGTCTTTTTTGGTTATGGACTCTTGGGACAAGTGCGGTTGCGGAAGTGTCTGCGGATTCATCGGTTTGCGGCTATTGGAAAAATTAAAATGCTGCGTGTGTGCCTGCAGTGGTTGTTTTAAGTTGTTGTTTTCCATATAGGACTTGGTGTATTTCAAGGTTGCCGAGCGTCCCAGACTCGGCGAAGCCTTGAGGCGTTCGCCTTTGTTGTGGCTTTGCTGGCCAGCGGACGTGTGCATTATGGATATGGGGGTGCCGTTGATCACACTGGGCATTGGACTCGTGAAATTGGATCCTCTCGACGGAGACTTTTCTATCTTAGCACCATTCGAAGTGTTGTAGTTGTCGCTGAATATGTTCTTGGTAAACTTGGTGTACTGGGCCATGTTTGCTTCTTGGTATCGGTTCATAACCGTGGACGAGTTTATTAAGCTGGTGTTGCTTGTGTGAACCAAATCTTGTGAGTTGCTGTCTTAAGTAGAATTTGTTAAAAAAATAAAAAAAATGGCTCAAAAATTTATGGCTTTATTTTATAACTTTTTCATTTAAATCCCTTGAAAATAGAGGAATTTTTATTTAAAATACTGTTTGCTCAAGATCGATAAACTTTTGATAATTTATTAAAATTTTTTTAAAAAATAAGCAATTAAAAAAAATTTAAAAAATCTTTGAATAGGGTCCGAGTTTAATTTTGTAATCAATTAATTAATTGATTAAACAGACTTAGACTAAATATTTGCATTTTGTTCTCAATGACTTGACATTAAAAAACTTCATAGTCACATAAAAGTTTTTTTAGAATTAAATTTTGGAAAACTTATTTTGTTTAAGTTTATAGATAGTAAAGATAGTTGGATAATAATAGCCGCTTTTGGCCCAAATCTCAAACTGAACAAAACAATTATCAAACAAAAAAATCTGCTTTTTGATTATCTTTTTTTGAAGATATATTAACGAAACCGATTCTTAATAAATTGAGGCTATGATTCGAGTGTAAATCAAGCTGAAATATTCACTTATCTAAGCGTTGAACTATTTTCTAGCTTAGTAGTAACTTTATACGGAAAATTTGATCGATGCGCAATAGGCGCCCGAGTTCTTCTAATTAATCATAATTCAGTCTAAATTAAAAAAAAAAAAGTACTTAGGGCTTTCATTCTTTGGCAAATTTTGGACCAATTCTGATGCGTCAATTTTTTCTGGCAAAAGAGTCGAGCATTCACAGTTTAAATTTAAAATTAAATAAAAGGTAAATTTATTTATTTTCAACAAGTAATTTAATTATAAAAAACAACAAATTTAATGTCAAAAATTTTGAGATTTTTTTTGTTCAAACAGTTAGTTAACAATTTGAATTTGTTAGAAAAATTGACCGATCGGGTTCATTACTTAAAAAGGCGATAAGGAGATTTCTAAGAAATATTTTATCTAGGTAAATTGAGTTATTTTAAAGAAGGAGAGAGAGTGCTTAGACGTAAAAATACTTTACTAAATTTAAGAGTAAAATACTTGAATTTTGTTTTAGTTGAGGCGAATTAGTGGATTGAATGGTCAAGTTTGAATTGCGCAATTTGTCCGATGATTGATTTGCCTTATTTTTGAAATAGTAGTTGTTATTCAGCGAGTCAGATGTACTTTTTGTCAAATTTGGTTGATTCTGGATCCGACTGGGAATGAATTTGGAGCCGTGTCGGACTAGATTGCTGGCTCGGACAAAATTTTTATTCAAGTCTTGAGAGTTTAGGCTCAACAAATGAGAGGGCGAAATAGATGGAGTTATCAAAGTTGTCGTGAGCAATGGAATAGTTTGCTTGCTAAATGAAAAAATAAAGAAAAATTTTCAGAATCCAAAAATCTTATTAAATTTGATTTATTAGAAAAGAAATCCTTTAAAAACAGAAGTAATTTGCATTTTAAATTGAGTAGTTTTTGTTTTATTTGATTAGTTTATTGCCAAAAATCTTACTTTTTGTCAAATAAATTTTTAGTATGCTCCTCAATGAATGTGTGATCGTGGGTTCGATCCGCGCTGGTAATCTTATGCGAATCAGAGCCTTTTGCGGCATAGTTATACTGCATCACTTTAAAATCAAAACAAAGTATTGAGAAAATATTCTCGACATTTAGCTGCACATCTAGCTAACCAAATCCGGTGCTAATTGTAAGCCCAAGACTCTAATTTAATTAGCAAAATAAGTTTTCGTTTTCTTCTTCGGCACACAAAACCTAAGTTAAATAATTTCGTGTTGCCATAGAGTTTTGTCAAAAAAAAGAGATTTTTGTTCACCAGTATTTTATTTATTATATTTCAAGTTTTCAATAGAAGAAAACAAAAGCTAGAGAAACACACAAATCCTAATAATATTCTCTTATTTATTTATTTATTTATTTTTGGTGAAACTTTTCAAGGAACCATACAAAAATTTACATATTAATTGTAAGCTGGTTCGCTTGAGCTGGTCGCGAAATCCGCCGACTTAACAATTAATTGTTTGTTCACTATGAATATTTAAGATAAGCTCTAGTGTATTAGTTTAAATAAGAACGAGCTTGCAAGACTTCCATGTCATGCAACCAGGACAGACCTTTCCATAATAGAACTTTAATTGAAGCCCTTGGATTTGTTTGCCAAGAAATTTTCTAAATGTTTTCTAAAATAACAAATTGCGAATTTAATTCTTACAGTGGCATAAGCTCTAAATTAAAAGTATAAAAATTGGTGCCAGATAATTAACTTGTTAAAGGTTTGATCTAAATTTTTTTACTGATCAATTACCTTGGAAATATTGGATTTCATAAAGAAATAAATTATGTAAACAAATTTTAGAAAAGCCTTGATTTTGGTCTATAAAGTCAGGTGCTGCGGTTTTAATATAAATTTAAAGTTTATTTACTTCGATGTAACGCTACTTTCTCGGATATTCGTATCAATTTGTTTTTCGATTACCATTTAATGATTCTAAAAATAAAAAGTAAATTTTTAAAAAAATTTTATTTTTACAAATTTCTTTGTTAATTTAAATATTTTTCTCTGAGTTATGATGGTTGCTAGTTTTACCATTTTGTTGTTGTTCAAGCTTTCATGGTAAACATAATTTGAATACTATTGCTTTTGGCGATCAAAGTTGTTTCTTTCTGTGTTTTTGTTCTTAAAATGTTCAAGTTACTTATTTAAATATAAATGCCTCAAATGAACTTTCTAATCAGCGAATAATTCTGAATTTAATGTATCATTTAGTGATAAATGATCAATTTTTGTAAGGAATAAAAATCATATTTTTTATTTACATTAGCCATCATTTTTTATCAAAAATTTTTTTTTAATGTTCGAATTCTTGAACTGATAGTAAGAATCGGCTTACAAGATATTTTGAAATAATTATTTAAATGAAACTTATAATTTTTCAATCCAAAGCTATTTAAATTTCAATTTATGTTAACTTTTATTATGAACTAATTTAGCTCACTAATAAAATTAAATAATTTTAATAATTCTTTTATGAAATTCAAAAAAAATTGAAATATTGTGCACTTTGACTAATCGAAAAATCAATATATGGTCTTCTCAATTATACAAATATAAATTTTGATGCTTTTTTCATGAATTAAATATAATTAACCTATTAATTAATTATTACTACTTTTTATTATCAAGCAGAAATATTTAACAAAAAAACATATTTTATCTAAGAAGCGATATATTTCAGATCCCTATAAAATAAATATAAATAATTCATTATGTAATAATACTAAATAATAATGATTAATTGTTTGTATAAATACTTCTTAATAAAGTCTCCTAATTTTCTATAAAAGAAATTTATAAATAGCGTCATAAAATAGAAGACATACTTTTTAGGCAAAAAGTTTATTATTTTTAGAAACTCATAATTTAATTAAAAATTTAAATTAATAAGTTAAAAATAGAATATTAAGTTACAGCTAAGTTTTTAATTTTGTTTTTTTTTTTTAATTTTGTTTTTTGATTCAATTTTTAATTTAAATAAATTAATTTAAACTGCTGTTCTATTGATCTTAATCTCATTTTTGATTCATTTTTTTTGAAAATTTATCGAAGAAACTTTTGTATATTTTGTTTTCAATTCATTAAGTAATTATGATACTCAACGAGTAATTAAATTACTTTTATATGTGTTCATTGTTTATTTTTTTTTGATTTGTTTTAGAATAAAATTTTTAGGTAAAAACCGTATTGTCTTGCATTTTTCGGATAATTATTTTTCGCCTTGCAAAAAAAGCTAATTATCAAGAAAATCAAATTTTAACAAAAATTTAAATCCTTCATACATTAATTAATTTAAAATTTATTATTTATTTGAAGAAAGGGATATTTAATAAAAAAATTAATTTTATAAATTAAAGGTTTTTTAGTCATTAATTAGAATTCTTATTGATGTAAGTATGATCAAAAATTTAAAAAAAAATTTGACTCCAAGATAAAGGATTATCTGATTTTTTAAGTCTCAAGTTAACTCACTTCAATAAATTTATTAATTATCTAGTTTGACAAAAAATTTTCTCATTAACAAAGGTTTTTTTAAAAAAGTTTTCTAAACTCAAAAATGTTGTCATTTTTTTATTTTAAATATTTAAAAAAATTTCAAAATTTTGATATATTTAAATTTAAGGATCTTTTTTTCCTGAGCTGTTTTTAATATTCCAATAATATAGTGGTATTCCAATTTTTTAAAGCTTAGAAAAATTTATTCATTTTTATTTATCTCTAACATATAAAATTAAGTATATTCTTTTCAATTTTTTGTATTTTTGAAATAAAATTTGAATAAATTTTCATATGTAATTACTTTTTAAAAAAATAACTATTTACGAACAAATTTTTTTAACAAAAAATTCAAATCAAAAAGGATTTAAATTAGTTAAATCATCGAGTTAAACTTATAAGAGGCCACTCGTTTGGTAATTTATTTGTCAATAAACTAATAAAATAAAATTTAATCTAAATAAAATAATCATTTAATTTTACAATCAATGAATTCAATTTTAGTTTACAAGTTAGATTACCAAACTTTCTTTGCTCTAACACACATCTTCATAATTAATTTTTCATTTCATTTCATCACAACAAAAATTTATTTTATATCATTTGAGCTAATATTCATCTTTTCAGTGATAGCTCAAATAAAGCAAGATTTCACAGTATATTTCTCCTATCTTTTCTATATCAAGGGTCTAAAACAAGATTGATAATACGAATACAATAGAATTTATAGATTTTTAAAAATATGAAAAGTTTATTTTAAACACACGAAAGATTTTTTGGTAATGCATCAAAGTCAAAAACCTTTTAAGAATTTCATTTTTTTAAAAGTTTGTTTAAATCTGAAAAATTTAGTGTTGCCATTTATTAGTTTTAATTTGGACTTCAAACGAGGTTCATCGAGTTAAGCACTGCTTATTTTATTAATCAGATTTTTTCTATCAGGATAAGTGAATTTGATGCGTCATATTTGATCTAACAGAAAATGAGATAGTTCAAAAGTGTTCAGGAAACAATTGGTAAAAATTTTGAATTCATTTACATATAGTTATGTACAGAATCAAGTATTGCTTAAATTTTGCCTGTATTTTTTTTTTCAAATAATATGGAAAATAAAAAACTAAAATCTGATTGACTTAAATTTACGCAAATTTTGGTTAATTTTCATAAAAAAGATAAATAGTAATATAAAGAATTTACAAACATAAAAAATATAGTTTTCAAACTAATAAATTATAAAAAAAAACAAATATTTAGTTTCTTTATTGATCCGAATAAAGTTTTTAAAATTCTAATTTCGTTCATGAATTAATAAACCAATAAGGAAATAAATCTTGAAATTATCCTGTTTGGTCTTGAAAATAAAACTTTTTCTTCATAATATATAAAATTATCCTTTTTTCTTCGAAATGTAAATGAACTGTTATTAGAATCATCCTGCATTATTAGAAAAAAATATTAGAAAATTACCGAATTTACGCCAGGAATCCTTATGAGAACGTATAAATCTGAACGGGAATATTTGGGTAAAGATTAATCTAAGTATAATTAGTGTTTTTCCTTTATTGAACTAAAGACTAATTAACTGAGAATCAAAAATTGTAAAATAATTTTCCTTGCTATTGGCAACTGAAGACGATAAATTTTTTAATTTTCTAATTTTATCATTTCAATTACTTTTTTAAGTTTTTTCAAAAAATTTAAATATAAAATAATCATTTTTCCAATTTTTCTTTTAATTTAATTTATAGCACTGAATCAATTGTAAAATTGAAAAAAATAAATTTTCACAAAAATCTAAACTTAAAAACCTAGATTTTGATGCCAACTCAGGAGTTTAAAAAAAATCTTTAGAGTATCCAGTGTAAATTAAGAATGGGTTAACATGGGCGAGATGGTGTTTGTTGCGTAGATAATTGATTGTCAGACTAGAATAAGAATACAAAGTGGTTTTGAATCAAGATAAATCGAATACCCAACTCCACTGTAAGTAGTATTAGTAGTAAAATTAACTGTAACTTGGATATTCTCCAAACGAAGCTTTAATAAGCTATAGCAGTCTTTATACTACGCTTCGCCAATCTTCGCCATCTTTGCCTTGAAACTGTTAAGACAATTTTCATTTATTATTTTTTCTTGCAATTTTTTCCGCTCATTCACAACTCTATTAGTAAAAAAGTTTTCAAAATTAAATTTTACCATTTTGTTTTCAATCTTAAACATTTGAATAAAATCATCTCGTATTCGTCTTATTCTAAGATAAGTTAAACCGAGTTTCAATAAACGCTGTGAATATTCAAGATCTTTCAAACTACAGATTAACTTAGTCGCTCTCCGTTGAACTTTTTCAAGTTAAATCAAATCTTTTTCATAAAATGGACACAATAATGCAATTGCATACTCCAATTGAGGCCTGACAAAAAACAATAAAGTAAACTTATAATTTCCATCGTAGGGTATTTGAATGATTTTTTTTTATCATTTTATATTCAATTTGTGAATTTTGTAATAAAAAACCCATGTTTATGCATCCTTAATTTACGCTGCATGCTTTATAAAGTTTATTGTAAGCCTTGAAAATCCACATTTAAATCAAGTTTTTAAGTTTAATGCGGTAAAAGCTTGAAATTTTTGAGAAAAATAAAAAATATAATTTTGAATTTTACATTTTCACCGTATTGTCTTGCATTTTTCGGATAATTATTTTTCGCCTTGCAAAAAAAGCTAATTATCAAGAAAATCAAATTTTAACAAAAATTTAAATCCTTCATATATTAATTAATTTAAAATGTATTATATATTTGAAGAAAAGGATATTAGATATGAAGCTAGAATGAATGATTTAAAAGTGCTTTAGAAGTTTTTATAGATCAAAAAATAGATATCATTTTTGTTCTAGAACACAGACCTTGTGTCAACGAGATCAATAAATACTAGAAAGAGTAAAAAATTTAAAAAATAGTCAATCCATTTTAATAGAAAAATTTTAGCAAAATTGACTCCGAAATAAAAGATTATCGGATTTGTTTTAAGTTTTAAGATGGTTAAATCACAAGTCTTGATTCAAGTTAAGTGAATGACTTTGAAATTTTTTTTAATTAATTTTCAATTTTGTTTTTCTTCCATGCCTGTCGGTCAAAAACTCACCTTACCGCCGCATTAGCTACTTGGAACGGTAAAAGTTCATTTCACGTGAACGACGCGTTCGATAGCTTAGTATTTTTTAAGTCTAAGTCAAGTCATGACTTTAAATTTAATTTTAAAAGCTTAGACTAAAACTTGTGACTTAAAAATAAGTGTGAGGATTACCTTTATATGTGCCTTTTTATTTAAAATAATTTATTTTCCTACTGAATTTTATTAAAAAGTCCTAGAAGTTTTTTATTTGTGGTTCCTAGATAGACCCAAATAATTATTATTCTTTAGTTTAAAAATCATACATAGTATTTGATTTTTGTTCTAAAAAGATTTTTTAAATAAAATTAAACTTAAAGATAATAGAATATAAATTCGAATAAATAAAAATCAAAAAATAAAAAATAAATGAATTTGAACAATTGAACAAATAAATTATACTGATTAAAAATTTTAAATAAATAAAATTTATCAAAATTTAAATACAAAGATTATTTAAATTTTTATATCGAAAACAAAATTGAATCGTTGTATGCCTTCCATAAATCAAAGATATTTTTTTCTTAAAAGGTTTCAAATTATATTTTTATTTCGTTTCTTTGATAATATCAAAAATATGGCAAATTGAAGTTTGAGATCAAGATCAAAAGATCAAAATATAAATTGTAATATTTTTTTTTATTAATAGAGAAATTTCTGGAGCAATTGCTTGACATGTCATGTCAAGTTAATTTTCATATTTAAAAATTTAAAATGTCCCTTTTTATTGAACTTTAATTGGTTTATGTATTTCAATTGATTATAATGAAAACTTACTTTAAAAGACAAAAAAATTAAATGTTTTAAAATTTATAATTTGTTTAAGTGAAAAAATAAAATTATTTTTGCTTGAATGAATGAATATAAAAGCTATAAATTTGAAGTTAAGAATTTACTTAACCTGAATTATTTAAATTATTGATTGTTTTAGTTAAATGAATTAGAGATACATCATTTTGATGTAAATTTGATAATGAACCAATATTAGACATAACATGTCTAGTAATGTTTAGTAATTATTTCTTAAAAATTATCAAAATCATTAGATTAATTAAGTTTTAAAATTTTAAATGATCGATTTGATCTTAAAATTTAATCTGATACTTCCATTTGCCAAAAATATTGGGCATCCTCAAGTTTAGGATCAAAAAAATCAGATCAAATAGTATTTTGCTTATAACTTTTGAATGGTATTTGATAAATTCTGTCTGCAAAATGGTAAATAATGCAACAAACATGCTAAATATTAGATGAGGCTCTGTAAAAACTCCGCATTTTTGCAGTAAAATGCACGTCATTAAAAAGTATTTAATTAAACTGCGCAATTTAATTGCAGAGTTTTTGTAGTGCCTCATCTAATATTTAGCATGTTTGTTGCATTATTTACCATTTTGCAGAGATGGCATTTAGAATTAAAGAATTTAACCAAAAAAACGATATTTTTAGCTATGATCTTTTAAAAAATGCATTTTTGCATTAATGATCGGTAATCTGCAGTTTTTGGATAATTCCTAAAGCCATTCGACAAAATAGTATTAATAATAATAATAAAAATCTACAGCAGACTAACTGCGGAGCAAGGCTATAAGTAGCCTCGCTATGGTAGTGTTGTGAGATGACTTTAAATTCGAAAAGTCGACTTTAATTCTTCCAAGTCGACTAAAAATCGACTAATTCAAAATTAAATTTCGACTTTAGAAGAAAAATAAATTTCACTCTCTTTGATAAAATCCAGAATCCTTTAAAAGTCACAAGTCTCAAGACAGGTTCAAGTCAAGTTGGGTTTTTTTTTTCAAAAGTCCGATCAAAGGCTTTTTTTAAGCCCTAACCCACTTTGACTTTAACTAGTCCGCCACAATAGCTACCTGGAACGGTAAAATGAACATTTTTCCACCTCAATTGGTCTTTGACTCTGACTTTTGAAAAAAAATGTACGAACTTAAACTTTTATTTTAATGACTTGGACTTAAATTTGGGACTTTTAAACAACTTTGATAAAATCGAATAATTCATATGACTAATTAATTTTGTATTCATTCATTTTAAGTGATTAGTTTCATCTTAATATTTAAAAATACAGCAATTATATATTTCAAAGGAGATAATAATAATCAATTATTTCCTTTTTTTCATAATTTACCAAAAACTAGTCAATTTTTATTTACAATTATTTATACTTAAACTGTAATCTTTTTTATTTTTCATGCTTTTATTCAATCGCTAGGGTATTGTGAATTTCGAATAGAACAAAAATTCTTGATTTTTTAATAAATTAAAATTTTAGTTAATAAAAATTTTTAGAAAAATTACTGCAACATACTTTGTTGCAACTTTTTTACGTAAAATAATTTTCCTCACGTACAAAATAACAAATAATTTCAAATCAAAAAAATTTAATAGATTTTTGATTTAATTTACTAAAAAAAATGAAATTAAAAATTTTATTTTTGGTCAAACAGGTGCAACAAAGCATGTTGTACTATGTTTCGGTATATTTGTTATTAACCTAAATCTTAATTTATTAAAAAATGAAGAATTTCTGTTCAAATTGTATTTGAAATCCACAAAATCAATCGCTAGGCTGATAAGAAGGTCTCTGATTCATTCTGAGCTGTCTGGGGTATTCCCTAAAATATTTAAATAAAATAAAATAAAAATAAAATAAATAAATTTTTTTAATGAACCCAATCGTTTAACATGGTCTGAAAAAGTAAGCTAAAAATTGTAAAAAATGTAAAGTAAAAATTCCCACGGTCAATTAACTGATGGAAAAATTTTACTTGAAGACGAAAATTCGACACATATTTTGACATAATAAGTAATTAATTGCTTGTCTTTATTTTACTTACCAAACAAATAAAAAAAATTATTTTTTCTTTCTTTTAAATACTTTATTCTGAAATAGCTATATCTCGGTAAGAAAACAAATTCATAAATAATTGTGAGAATTTCGTAAACGAATTTATAAAAGCTTAAAAGTTAATATTAAAGTAAATATCTATTTCTGAAAATTGACCGTTCAAAAATTTAAAACCAAATTAATAAAAAGCATTCAAAAATTATATGACAGGGATTGTTGTAATTTTTTAATGTAAAATTATTTGTTTATTTCCGTAAAGCCTTGTAAACTGCAGCATGGGGTTAAGTGCAAAATAGTTAAGTAAATAAGTTAAAATTTATTATTTAAATTTTTTTTTAAATTAATTAATTAAAATTTAACTCGGGATAATATCAATATTATTTATTTTATTAAGTAGGCTTTACTAAAAAAATTGCTGATTTTAGATTTGGATTTTAGTATTCTATTTTCAAAAATTTTACAAATTTAAAAAAAAGAAAAAATTTTAATTCACATGATATTCTCTAATAAGATAAGTCACCCTCCTATTTTTTCATTCGGACTTGGGACCGGCAAACGGCATAGTTATGACGGCGCCTTCCCCTAAGAAGCACGTGGGACGTTCATCATAAACAGCGCCACTCATCCGAGTCATAAAATACTGCGAACAACTATTTAGACTAGCTTGGAACCACAAACAAAGCGACATTCTCAATTTAGAAAGAGAGAATGCCTTAACTTTAGTGCTTCCAAAGTTAGCTGTAAAACAAGTTCTTGCTCTGCTAAGATTATATACTGGATGTTGGTCAAAGCCAGCGGCACCCTCATACGACAAGACTAGGACAACGACCCGTAGATCTATGTACCCGTAATGCAGCTCTTCTTGGGACTCGTAGAAGACCACATTGTGTGGCTGCCACCACCCTCCTCTTTTCTCATCCTGGGCTTGGGACCGGCTTACGGCAGAGTTATGGTACATTTAAACCTTATTTTTATCTTTGCTTCTTTGAGTTTAAAATTTGTGAATCTTAACAACTGATTGTAAAAGTTAAAGTTATGTGAGTTGAGTTATATACCTCATCTTACACAGTAAAAAAACCTATTTATTAATTACAATTTTAAAATTAAAAAATATATTCTCCTTTAACAAATTCCCGATGTGAGTATACAAACTTGCTAGCCATGTTTCTTCGAAAAAAATTTTATTAAACAAATTTTTTACGAAGATTTTTTCTATTTTATAAAAATTTGTTGCCGATAAAAAAAAATGAAAATGTTTTAAATATTATTGACGCCATTTATTAATTTTGTAATTGATAATTAAAAATAATCCTAACTTCAGTATTTTTATTTTTGCAGCAATAATTTTTGCTATTTTTATATATTAATTATTTTATTTTAATTATTTATTTATTTTCATTAAACTTCTTAACGACGATGTAAAGGGGTCTTACTAAAACACTGACCCCCAATTTTTATAAATTTTCTGATCCAAATTTTTTTTGAAAAGCAAAAATATTTTTTGAAGTTTTAATATATCAATTAGTTTGAATTTTTCTCCTTTTTTTGAAAATTAAGCTAGTTATAAAATAGCAAAAAATAAAAATTTTGGAGAAAAAAAAGTTTTTTTTCTCCAAAATTTTTATTTTTTGTTAAAATTGAATATTTTAATACTTTTAAAAATCTGACACGCTACTCACCCCTTAGTTATTATGAAATCGGATTTAAAAATTTTAACACAACATACCATTCGATTAAGAATTTTCTAAGCTTTTTGACTGTTATGTTTGTTTTTTTAATTTCAATATTATTTTAGCGAAAATACTGTTATTTACTTTTAAAGGAACCTGACCCCTTACTGACCCCCATTTTCCTTGAAGAGAATTTAACGAGCTTTCTGAAATTGTTCTTTCTATTTTAGTCTTGCACTTGATAACTATGGTTCAGTCTAGTAGAAGTTTAAATGATGATGAGGAAGTTTTTTTGAATGAATTTAAAAGAATTTCAGAAAAAGATGAATGGGGAACAACTTGGTTCTTTTTTCCACTTGCAAATACTCTTAGTATAGATATTCAACAGCATTTTTCAGTTTTTGGTTTAAAATTCAAATTCTATTCATATTATTAAAATTCTCAGAAATGAAATTCGATGTTAAAATCGAGATAAAAAACCTAAATGATTTTCTAAAAAGAAAAATTTTAATTTCTTAAGTTAAACTGATACGATAAATATTCTTTGGTCAAATGCTTATACTGCTAATTCAGATAATTGGATTCCAAATCATTTTGTTAGCTGTCAAAATTAAATGATGTTACTTCTTTAATAATTAAAAAATTCAAGACATAGACTCTATTTTTTTTATTAAATTAATAAAACAAAAAATATCAAACAATACAATTATAAATTTAATTTTCTAAATTATTATGAAATCATTTGAAATTCTCGAAAACTATACTTCCTGGATAAAAACTAAGCACATTTTTAGAAAGCCCGTTAAATTTTCTTTTTGAGGAAATTGGGGTCAGTTTTAAAAATATAAAAATACTCAATTTTAACAAAAAATAAAAATTTTGGAGAAAAACTAGTTTAATTTTCAAAAAATAGAGAAAAATTCAAACTAAATGTTAAATTAAAATTTTGCTTTGCAAAAAAAATGGGGGTCAGAAAATTTTAAAAAAATGTGGGGTCAGTGTTTTAGTATGACCCATGTAAAGTTATAAGATTTAAAACATAAAAAAAAAAAAAAAATCTAGATTGTTTTTAAATGAATATATACAGTACTGATTTGACACATGGATTTTACGTAAATTTACTTTGGCCAAAAAATGAAAATAAAATGGTCGAATTTTTGTAAATTTTGGTAAATTTTAACTCAACAAAAAAATACAAAATCCGGCCATTTTTTTTTAATTTTTGGCCAAAGTAAATTTACGTTATCATATTTATTTACGATTAGTCGACAAAAAAATTCAACTTTGTCCGAGTCGACTCACAACTAGAGTTGTTTAAAAGTCACATATCAAGTGCAAGTCAGGACTTTGACTTTTTTCAAAAAATTAAAAAAAAAACAAGTCAGGACTTTGACTTGTTTCAAAAAATTAAAAAAAACAAGTCATTAATTCTTTTATATCTTGATTTTTTATATTTTTTAAATATTTTTTTATTCTTTTTATCTTATTTAATTTATTTCTAAAGTTTTTTTAAGCACAAATTAATTGTTTTTTATAAATTAATTCACTTAAAAAGATTATGACAATTATGTGAATTGTATAAAAAATCATGTTTCAATATTTACATTGAAAAAGAAATTTAAACGAATAATTTTAATTTTAATAATACAAATTCAAGATTTATAATTTTTTTTATATATTTTAATTCTATTCTTAAAATGAGTATAAATCTTGACTTGTTTTTTTTAAATTTTTGAAACAAGTCAAAGTCAAGACTTGTTATTTTTAAAAAATATAATTTCAAGTCCAAGTCATACTTAGACTTGTTGTTGACTTGTTAAGACTTTTTTTTCTGACTTTTATTCAAGTCTGCTCACAACACTAGTCAAAAAGCAGGTGGACAGTGTTCATAGCAAAAACCTTTTAAACATCTCTGAAAAATTCTCAAATCATTCGTGATTGCGTGGCATAGAGCACGTGCTCGAATATAAGACAAACAACAACGCACCATTCAAATTGAAAAAAGCGCACCAATTAGAACAAATCAAAAAAAAGTGAAGGCCGTTTGGGGCCAAAATTTGTAAACCATCATAACGAACAAAATTAAGCGATGTTCGTTTCGAGAATCAAGTAAATGGCGCACATACAACTAACTTTTTCATTCTCTCTCCTCTCTCTCCAATCTCTCTCTCACTCTTCATTTCTCTTCAAACAACAACTTAAACTCTTAAGCTTAAATCAATTTATTTTAGCTCAATATTCAAAAAAGTCCTGTTGAACCAAACGATGTCAAAGCGTCAAGCACTCGGTGTCCTGTCGACGAACAATGTGGTCGCGCAAAACCAGCCGACCAAATCCCACAAGCTGAAAAGCTCGTCGTCCTTTTCGCAGAGTAGCAAGCCGAGTGGCCATGCCTTTGCCTCGTCCACTTCGCACAACCAGCTGCTGAGCCAGCTGCAGTTCAACGACGAGAACGAGCCGCCCCAGTGCGTCATAAACCCGCTGGCCAAGAGCCAATGCGACTTCGAGATATTCCAGGAGAAGGTGAGCGATGAACACGAGGCCATCTCCAAGCTCAACATCGGCATGGACGACTCGCCCATGGTCCTGGACGACACCATCAAGTTCCAGTCGATCATGTCCAAGCTAGACGAGGACTTTGACGACGACGACCAAGAGACCAAGCGGGCCATCGCCGCCCGCCAACGCGACAACCTTCTCATGAACTGTCTCGAGTACAAACACGACATAATCAAGTACATGCGGCAGCTGGAGCGCGACAACAAGCCCAAGACAAACTACATGAAAAAGCAGCTGGACATCACGTCCTCCATGCGCTCCATACTCGTCGACTGGCTCGTCGAGGTCAGCGAGGAGTACAAGCTGAACGGCGAGACCCTGTATCTGGCCGTCAACTACACGGACAGATTTCTCTCTCAGATGAGTGTGCTGAGAGGCAAGCTGCAGCTGGTCGGCACTGCCAGCATGTACATAGCGGCCAAGTACGAGGAGATAACGCCGCCAGACGTCAACGAGTTCGTCTACATCACAGACGACACGTACACCAAGAAACAAGTGCTCAGAATGGAGCATTTGCTGCTCAAAGTGCTCGACTTTAAAATGTCGCCGCCCACCATCAACTGGTTCATGTCGCACTTTCTGCGATTTATTAAGATCGAGTGCAAGATGACGAGTGGCGACGGCGACGAGGTGATGGCGCGAGTGGAAAATTTGAGCCGCTACTTGGCCGAGCTGACTTTGGTTGACGCCGATACGTATTTGACGTATTTGCCCAGTCAGATTGCGGCGTCGGCCATCTATTTGGCCTTGTACACTCTGGGTGAAGAGTGGACCAAGCAAATTGAGGAGATATGCGAGTACAGTGTGGATGAGATTAAGTGGTGCGTGCAGGACTTGTACAAGACAATGGAGCAGGCGGGCACTCATCCGCAACAGGCCATACAGGAAAAGTACAAGCAGGCTAAGTATGATCACGTGAGTTTGATTGAGCCGGCCAAAAAGTTGGACGCCAAGCTAATGTAATATAGTAATGAGTAAATTATTTGTCCTGATCTAAGTCCTCAATTTTATTAAATGGTTAAAAATGATAATAAACAAAATGTTTTGTTATTTTTTATTCTAAATGTGTTATGATGTGGAACAATTCTCAGTTTGTGCTCAATTTTTGTATTTTTTTCTACTTTTTATCAATTTGTTACTAGACAATTTTTCTTATGGACTTGAGCAACTAATTCTAATGAGAATGGAACAATTTTTTTCTTTTTTTTTTTTTTTTACTAAATTTGACACAACAATAAAATATTTGATTGATTATTTTTTTATAAAATTTGATTTTCATTTTGTTTTACATTTTGTAAAATATGCCACTTGCATGGTATTGCTATGTGACGTTCGACTGGCTTTGTTCTGTTGACTCTCAGCTTTTTTTGTTGTATACTTGACAAATTTTATCTTCTAATAAATTATTAAAAAATTATATTCTTTTTCTTCAAATTTCTAAATCCATAGCCATACAATTAGATCCGAGATATTCGGGTTTGTGTTTAAAACACAATTTATATACCTTAGGAGGCAATATTTATTATTTATTTATTTAATTCAAATTAACCTTCATAAGGAGAAATTATATAAAAATTAAAGTTTTTTAAAAAATAAAAAGAAAGTAAAATTAAATACAAATAAAAAGTAGAAAAAGAAAAAGATACAGTTATTGATAAAACCTCATCTGGACCAGAAGAAGTTAACTAATTTAATTTGGTATTTTATTAAGGCAATATGTAAATTTAACACAAAAATCACAGAATAAAAAATAAATAATCTTTTTGGGAGCGATTCATTTTAGAACGTATCATTTTAGCATAATTAAATTAGCAAAGGTAAGAAAAATATTGTTTCAATTTAGCAAATTATAATTAGCAATACTTTTTATTAAAATCAGCAATAAATAAAAATAAAATCAATTAATTTAGCATATTTTTTACCTTGAAAATTTAAGTGAAAAAATAACTATCAATAATCTAAAATTAATGATAAATTATCATAATATTTTTCGAAACTATCCAATGAATACGTCTTTTGAATTTCTTTTATTCTCTCGTCCAATAAAATATAACCAGGTTTACGCTTGTATTTAATACCAGTTGCCAATTTGATCAAATTATCCTCTGTTTTTTTCTGTTCTTCCTTAAACTTATCTACTAGATGATACACTGATGGATGTGCTCTTAACATGCTGCTGAAAGCGTTGTGCCATGCCTCAACAAAGTTATTTGTACGAGGTAAACAGTCATTGATTCGGCTATGTATGTTCCACAATGAAATCTCAAAACGAGGGTGAACGTGGACTTGTTCAATTTTTGTACCTCTTCCTCTGCCAGTTTTTTTAGATGTATCATATCCAATCCACGTCTCTGCCATATAAGTAAAAAATTTGACCAACTGTGGATAAAACTCAAGAGACGGGTCTAAGCCACCTTTGATTTTATCAAATAGAACTCTTACATCTTCGGACGGGACAAAAGCTAATACTTGAGCTAATCTTAATAACTTTCTGTATTTAGGACATTTTGAATATTGCGTCATTAAACCGACTTCTTGTATTTTTCTCCATACAGCTTGTTTATAATGGAAAAAGCAACCATATAATGCACTTTGTTTAAAAACTTTTCCTACGGCATTCAAAAAAGCTCGCTCAAAGTCGGACGTAACATTTTTTGGTTGACATGTTAAATTAGACATGATAACTTTTAAGACTTTGACATAAATCGCTTCATTTTTCCTTGGCAATAAACAATAGACCAGTGGAACACATCGACCCTGAATTAATGCATGTATAGTGTATACTTGCTCGAATTGTGGCGGTGCTATACTAAACGTTCCATCGGCATATATACTATTGTTCTCTAATAGTTTTAGATTTTCTTGAGTCGAAAAAATGAAAAATCGATCATTATCATTTGAACCAGAATCGTACAACAAAAAGTTTTGAGTTTGGCCGTCTATGTCTTCTAATGTTTGAGTTAGACAAATAGGAAAATCAATATCAGATAATGTTTTTGGTTCCGGCGGGTAGTCTGGTCGATTTAGTTTCTTAAATCGATTAACTGCTTGACGGTCCGCATCATACGATGGCATTAGTGCTATCGCTTCAGGTGACTGTATTTCATTTACAACACTTGCAAGTATTTGACGTGGAGTTACATTTGAGATAACTTTAGAGCATGTTACAGCTGCCTCTTTGAGTTTTCTTCTCTTTTCTTTGATTTCAAATTGACTAATTTTTGGAGCATGATTATGTTGTTGATCATCTTGACTATTAAAGTAAACTGAATATTCACTCCCAATAGTATTACCATTTGTAAAACATTTAGCCTTGCAAAATATTGTAGTTTCAACACACCTCCAATTGAACTTAGAATCTTTAGTTTGACTTGAAATCCGATAAAAAAATCCATCAAAAGATAACTGCGGTTGACCTCTCTGTGATGATGTTACAAGTCCAACTTGAACTTGTAAATCATTAAATTGATCAATTAGATCATTTAAATTATTATTTTCAGCCATAGAAAATATTTGCTAAAATGAACTTGTTAAATTTAAGTGAATGTGTTTGCTATTTTTTTTTATGCTAATTTTATTAAACAATATTGCTAATTTTATAATCTTGTTAAATTAACCGTGCTAAAATGAAACAGCTAAAATGATATTGCTATTTTTTAGTCTGCTAAAATAATACAGAGCCATCTTTTTACCTATTTGTACAATAATGGTTCTATAAGGAGTACAATAATGTAAATATTTGTCCTAATGAATTACTAATGAAATATGTGATAAAAAATGTGCTGATGAATTCCAAGCTCTGCAATCTATTGCATATTTTTATCAAATATTTTTTGGTGGTGTGCATTTTTCAAAAAATTCTAGTTTTTACAGAACTTTAAATTCGTCTGTACAAATCTGTATATTATTGTGTACTCTTTATACAACCATCTTTGCACAAATAGAAAAAAAAATTAAATTTTCATTTTTTGTACTGTTATTTTTGTACTAAATTTTCACATTGCCCGAAGTTAAGAAACAAAACATTTTCTGTAAATTATATCAACTGAAACATCCGTTGTACCACCAATATACTTATTCTGCATAATTGAGAATATTGTGAATTTTAGTACAAAAAAAAATAAAAATAAAAAAAACACCAGAGTTTTAATTCGGACCACCAAAGACTGTTCTGTAAAAAAAAATAAAAATAAAAAAAACACCAGAGTTTTAATTCGGACCACCAAAGACTGTTCTGTAAATTGTGACAACTGATAACTCCTCTGTACCACTACTTAAAGTTGAATTGGATTTTTAATATAATATAATGCCTTCTAACCTTCTAACCTTCACAATTTTCTGAATTTTGTAGATTTTTTGCAGAGTTTTGCAGAATCAATATATTAGTGGTAAAAAGTATTAATCAGTTGCTTCAATTTACAGAACATGTTTTGGTTCGTCAGAAGCTAGCATTTAGAATTTATAATAGTTTGTTCTTGTTTTTTGTACTAAAATTCACAATGTCTTTAATGATCGAAACGAAAATTAAGTAAAATTTAAAAGTTCTAACAATTTTCTATAATATTTTTAAAATATTTTTTATTTAAAAATTTATTTTTTAAGACCACAAAATTAATTCTTGAAAATCTATAAAATGAATTAATTGAATTCTCATTAAGAAATAATAGATTTTTGAGGATTTTGTGGAAGTACAATTTGTTTGTCTAAATTCATTGCCATTTATGTTTGGATCATTAGCAGAAAAAAATTATTAAGGTTATTTAGGTCACCTGTAAAGATAAATGATCTAGTTCAGCATTTAACAAATGAGACCTAAGTTGGGATTGAACTACAACAAATGAAAATTAGAGAATTAGAATTCTCATTTTAATGAGATTTTGTTTCCAAGTAAGATAATATTCCAAAATGAAAGATATCAAAAGAAAAATAGCAATAACAGTAAAAAAAAGTTATTTACTGTTAATCCATTATTCCTTGCTCTTTTATTTGGTTATAGCTAATTTATATTGCAGAGTTTACTTTTGTATTTGAAATTGAATTTTTAATCCAAAAATGTATCGCTGCATTAATTATATTAGGAAATTACAATTTATTTCATATTTTAAACTTGATTTGATTATTTTGAGCATCAAAAATTGATTTCAAAAACATATTTCTTTGATAAGTTTTTTAATTAAAAGGCATCTTAACAGGCGAATTTAAATCGTTTTTAAATCTTTGGTTTAAACCAATTAAACACAAATATCATTGTTATTTTCTTCAGATGTTTAATCTAATTCAAAGTTTAAATTAATTCTAATTTATTTCATTCAAACTTAATTTTCTATTGAAGCGTATAAAAACTACGCAAATTTTTTTTCTTGTACCCAAACAAATATATAATATGAATGAATTTGGGTATTAAATCCAAAATTTTCCGGTATTAAGTATGAGTAACTCTTTCAATTAATATTTTAAATTGATCATCAACTTCAAGATGTTATAATAGATTCATTAAATTTTAAGGTTATTCTTTGGTTTTATTTAAAATATGTTGGGGATTTTCAAAATTTCCTTCGTCAAATATTAAGAGACATTTTTTTTAAATAAATTTTATAAGTGAGATTTATAGCTTGAGACACCTTATTGATCCTACTCATTGCATCACAAATCAGACTTTATAATAATTAAAAAATCTCTAATTTATAAAAAAATATTAAATTAAATTACAGTGCATTTTTTATACAAATTTATTTCAATAAATGATCAATAAAATTATATTAAGCTAAAAGTTTAACTTAATAAACTTGCTTTCGTCTAACTACACTGGTTTTGCCTGTAAAAAAATCTTTGGCACTAACTACAGGCGTTTTTCTTCCGATTGAATGACTTGATTCGCTCAAATCTTGTTGAATAAAATTGTGCTCATCAAAATCCTTATAAAACATTGATTGATTTCGACAAAATTGTGCCGCATCCTCATAATAACACTTAGATAGCCAAAAGCATTCCTCCTCATTGACATGTTCATTTAAACTATCATCAAAATACCTTACTATGAATTGATTACCTCGTCTGGCAGTTATTCGACCAGGCAAATAAATATTTCCCTTAGGAGCCAAAACATAGTCTAAATTGTGTTTAGTTTTCTTCCGGGTAAATTTTCCAAACATATGATTTGCGTTTTGAATCGACTCAGTTCCGTCAGACCACTCCATTTCGTACTGCCGACCCATGTCTACCTTGCGAACAACCTTTCCCAATTCATATACTCTTTTGTTGTTATTTCTGGCAATTATTTTTTGTCCTATCCATCTATCTTCCAGTCTCAATATTTCTTTAATATCTGGCTGAAATTTTATTCTTGGTATTTTAAAAATTTCATTATTAGAAACAACTGCTTCTACAAAATCATAAAACCGCACATGATATGTCTTCATATCATTGCTTACATGAAACACTTGTCCAGGTGCATAGCTTGATTCATATTCTGGATGCGTCGCCAAAACTGGATCTCCTATTTCCAAGTCAAAACTTGGACTTTTTATGCCAGAAATCAAATCTTCCCTGCTAATTTTTTCGTAGTCCCTTAGACTATCTTCTACTTGATATTGATAATTTCCAAAGTAATCAGTCACTATGCTTCTGTAATACCAGCCATCATCTGGCCACCTCGCCAAAACTTCCTCTCCCACTTTAATCTCAGGCAATTCAGAGCGAAGCCTTAAAATTTTTTCCTTCTCAGTTAGTTCAGGTTCTGGCTTCGGCACCAGTTCATACACTTCATTCGGTTTTGAACCAAAAGGAATACCTTGAACTAAATTGCGCTCAGTTTTTTTATTTTTAACATAGACAAATGTGTTTGGATTTGGTATTAGGACAGGTGGTTCCTGGTTTTTCCATTCTTCGAAATCAGTGCGTAACAATTTTAATTTTCCTTCCATTTCATCTTTCAGTTGACGCTGGCTTTTTTTAATACTCGCAAGTTCGTTGAACATTTTATCATATTTTTCATTTATTTTAACTGTATTGAAAAAAAATAATTTATTTTTTATTTAAAATATAGAGTTAAAAATTACGCGAATTCAAATGATTTTTAATTTCAATAACGATTTCATTTTTTACTAGGTCCATATCTGGTGGAGACAAAGAACGCCGCGGTGGCTCGTCAGAAAGATGCTGTTCTCGGTAAGCTTTCAAAATAACTCTGCTAGTGCTAAAATGGTGTTTTTAAAAAAAATTAAATATTAATTTAGATAAATTACTCATCTCCCAACAAAGAACGAATGTAGTTTACTATTTCTCCGTATTTTTGTCGTGATATCTTGATTAGCTCAGATCTAATGTTATCACCTTCAAGACCATTAAAATATAGAACAACAAAATATTTTTTTGAAGCATGGCTGTCAACAGATTGGATTACACCGGGTACCCAGCAAGCTATGTCAAATTCGTTTAGAACCTTGGCCATAACATGATCGCCAACCTGATAAAAAAATTAAAATAGAATATTTTTGACTCAATCTGAGTTGTTTATTACTTCTAAGGGAGAAAAAGTATCAGTAGATTTAATCAAGTATTTAGTGGAAATGTTAGAGTTTCGGGTACCATCTTCAAATTTAATGCTAGCGTATTGAGAGTCGAACACTTTGGAAATTCGAGCTGAAAAATAGTAGCCTAATATTTCATTTCTGGCTATAATTCTGTCTCCTCGAGCGAGATCTTTGTTCTTTTTTTGTTGGCTCATTAATCTTTTTATTTTGTTTAAAAAAAATTAATTAAAAAAATCAGTAGTAAAATGCTGAAGACTTTCAATTAACTTTAATTTAGAACAATTATTACATAAGAAGTTAGAAAAAAGTTGGTGAGTAAATACTTTCTAATCTGCTAAAATGTATAGAAGATTATAATTTTTGCCTTGAAAAATAATGTTGAAATACAGCTTCTTAGCAACCATAAAAAGCTGTTATTTTAGGTGGCGCTTCCAAATTTTCATAATATGAAGGTGGAATATTAATTCAGAGTCTGAATTGCAGGCGCACTTTTATTAATTTGGCTGAAAGGATTTCTAAATTTTGTTTTTTAATTTTTATAAAATTAAAAATTAAAAAGCAAATGAAAATCTCTAAGTATTCATAAACAAATAAAGCAACTGAATATTTTTTTAGCACGTTATGGGAATTAATAACATGAAATCGACTTAAATTAATTAAAAAAGCTTTATAATTATTTCTTTTTTTTATCATCTAAATCATAGGAGATTTTAATGAAATTGAAATTTTTTAAAAATATGACATTTCAAAAATTTTTCGTAAATTTTAATTGTTTAAACAAAAAAACAATTAAAAACTTGAATGTTATTTATAAAAATCAACAAAATAGGGTCAAAAAATTTTGGGTGATTTTGCTTTGACTGTTCTTGTGTAAAAGAAACTTCTTATTCCGTCAAAAAAAACGATAAGTTATTAGATTTAAAATTATAAATGTAAAAACCAAAATTATTTTGAATTCTTTTCGAAAATTATAATTATTGATTATAATCAAAAGCTTAAATCTCCTCTCCAAAGCTATTCTGTCTCTGTTAGCTAGTTATTATCTAACCCATGTAAGCTTTATCTTTTTCATTTTTTTCTTTTACTTGAATATTTTCCCACATTTCTTTTTTGGCATTAATATTTTCTTTGAGTAGTCCAAACAGCTGCAATT
This sequence comes from Brachionus asplanchnoidis, assembly GCA_025491095.1. Lineage (NCBI taxonomy): Eukaryota > Metazoa > Rotifera > Eurotatoria > Ploima > Brachionidae > Brachionus > Brachionus asplanchnoidis. Next base: position 6,611,169 of record JAILYF010000008.1, on the reverse strand, counting down.
CTTAGCACATATCCAAGTCACTTAAGTCGTAGACATTTTAGTGTTTCTGGTAGATTAAAAAAACGTGCTAATAAAATTAAAAAAAAAACATAATTTAAATTTTGAAATTAAATTAAAAACCTAGTTAAAAAATCTTACTTCATTAAAATAACCAAATTATTAAAATTGATTTCTATAATTCTAATAAAATTTTACTTCATATTCAAAGTAAATCAATTTTTCTATTTACTCAATTTTTATTTACTTAAAAAATAGTTAAATCGTAACAAAAAAAAAATTTATTTTTTATTATTATTAATATTAATCTGCAACGAGCCAATGGCTCGTGGAGCTTAGAAAACAAATTTTCTAAGCTATGGCAGATAAGTTTCTTGTAAATTAACACCATTCAATTTATCATATTTGTTTTTGAACGAATTAATTGATGTTGCACCTGTTATTACTTCTGGCAATTTGTTCCATAATGGCACTGTTCGATTAGAAAAGAAGTTGTCTCTCACAGAGCAGTTCTTTACTAGCTGTCTATATAGGTTCTGTCTTGAGGATCTCGTTGAGCCTGCCGGTCCGTTATTCTCACTAGCCGGTGCATAAATTGGCGGATGATACCAAGATGCTTTGTTAAAGTTTTTTTTAAATTTAAAAAGTTGGATCATGTCACCTCTTTCTCTTCTCTTTTCTAGTGTCGTTAGCCCTAAATGAAGTAATCGTTCATCATAACTTTTATTTCTCAGAAAAGGAACGCTTTTGGTTGCTCGTCTTTGCACTTTTTCGATCATCTTGATGTCTTGTTTCTTGTTTGGATTCCATGCAGAAACTGCATACTCTAGTAATGGTCGGACATGTGATGTAAATAAAACTTTGAACGTTTTGGTATTCCATTTGGTGAATGTTTTTTTAAGTTTTCCGAGGATTATGTTCGCTTTAATTACAATATTTCGTATGTGATCATTCCACTTTAGATTATCTCTTATAGTTATTCCCAAGTCTCTTTCAGATGAGGTGTTTGCGAGTATGTAAGTATTTTAGATGACTTTTTTAAGCCGTTCAGCGTCTATTATATTTATCAAAAAGTTGAATAGACATATTACTGAAGGGTGAGTGAAGTTAAGAGAAATGGAGCAGGAAAAATTTTAAAAATGAAAATAAAATTTTCAATAATGATGTTATAAATAGAATTTAAGCTGTTTAAGATGAAAACAAATATTCAGTTATCCTACATTAACTGTTCAATGCTTAATCATGCATTACTGCCATTAAATATTTCAATTTATCTTTTCTATTTTCTTCTACATTTTATATATTTATATTTTTTATTTTAATGTGAATTTGATTTTTTTATCAAAAAGTCGAAATGGTATTTCAGATAATTTCATTTTTTGTTGATTTTAAAATAAAATTAATAAAATAAGTATTGTTTTTTAGTTCTAATCAAATAATTTTACGGAAAATTTTATTAGATAATTCAGAATTGAAGCAATTTATTCTTTTAAACCTATCAAGATAAAAAATAGACAAAAATTGAAATAAAAGACATGAAAAATAGAAAAATTAAGAATCACATTTGTATTTATTTAATTGAATTTACCTTCTTTAAGAGTTAAAATTAGGAAAAAAATTTAAATTTGATAATTTGATAAAATTTATGGGTTTGTGAAGCTTTTTCAATTCGTTTCTTTGTTAATAACTTTAGAATGGAATGAAATAAACTGGATCTGCAAAATGTAACAAACTCTAACTAGTTTGTTACACATGGGACCTACGTCTGCAATAATTGTGCAGAGTGTTAGCTCACTTTATTTAAATCCTTTTTAAAGAGTTCAAAATCCATAAGTTTGCACGCCATTTTGCAGACTATATTTAGAGGTTTAATAAACTATTACATATTGTTAAACTTTGCCGAACCAGTTTATTTTATTCCATTCAAAAATTAATATCAAAGAACCTAATTGAAATGATAGAATTTAAACGGACTTCACAACCACAATTTTGTCATTTAAGAAAAATATTTGTCAATAAAAATAAAATGACAATTAACTATTTAATAATTGTCAATAATATCTGTACTATAAGTAAATCTCTCATGACCCATCAATCCTTGAGCATGTAAAACCTGTCATTACTTGTTTTTAATATTAGAAAAAATTAAATTCGAGTACCAAAAAATTTGAATAAAATACCCAAATTATTAAGATTATATATAAATAAATTAATTAACACAAAATTAAAAAGAAATCCAAAATTCTGTAAAAATTTCACTTTTTATTAAAAAATAAAAACTAATTTAAGACAAAGTAACTAAATTTTATAACTCTATAAATGGGCATATTGAAGTTAATGATCAATTCAAAATATCATTTCAATTCAAAAAGTTTATCCTTTGAAATTTAAATTGAAAATCGATTTTGTCAATGGATTGAGAAAATGTTTTTACAATTTTTTTTTATTTTCTAAATCTACATTGCATGTAAAGCATATTACATTAAAATTATTTAAATTAAATCAAAGATTATGTTTAATATCTGAGGATAAACTTTTTCAATTGAAATGATATTTTGAATTGATCATTAACTTCAAGATGCCCATTTTTAGAGTTATAAAATTTAGCCCTAAACCCATTTAGCCCTTTTAACTGAAAAAATAAAGAAATCCTAAAATAAATTTAAATTGATAAGAGAATTTTACTTATTGAGTTATTAAATTATTAAAATTGTATTTTCATAATAAAAAAAATAAATTAAGTCTTTTAACGAATGCTATAACATTAAGTATTAAAGAAAAAACGAATTAAAAAACAAAAGAGACGAAGATAATTTTTAAAAAAGAGAATATAAATAAAAGATTAGTCATCAAAATCATCACATTCATCACAATAAAATTTTTTAATTTTATTTTTTTTAATTTTTTTGGCAAACAATTAAAACAAACCCAATTTGAGCACCCTTCACAAGAAAACCGATTCTTCCAACCAACAATTTCAGATTCTTTTTTGCGTGACATTTTACGAAGTAAACTTTTTCGTTTTTTCAATTTGAAATCGACTTTTTTTTTTGTTGAAAAATAAAAGAGAGGGAGTGAAACTTTTGAAAATATGATATAAATATTTTTATTTTTAAAAATAGAGTAACTGAATTTTATTGTCTTATCCGGTTAAATGGGTAAAATAAAAAATTAATTGGTTCAATTGGGTGATTTTTTGTCTAATGGGGTGAAACCTATTTAACCTATTTAGTACTAAAAAAATAACCTCATTAGATAAATGACCATAGACAACTCTTAAAATTCTGAAAGAATTCTCATAGGGCTTCTGCAGCGATTTGCCTATAGCTCGTTGTAGGGTTTTTTCGGACCAATCTAAAAATATATGATACGTCACGATCGGATAACTTTGGTGGTCGTCCGCAGTTGCCAAAGTTGTGTACTCTAGATGTCGCTTGGAAATTCCGCTTGGTTGTATTGACGCATTTTTGCGAAACTCCAACTAATTCGGCTTTTTCTCTTTCAGTCTTTGTCTGATCTTTCAAAAGACCTACAATTTGCCATGATCAAGAAATAAGTAAATTGCACATTTATTGGCAAGCATGGTCTCAAATCAAAGATAATTAAGTTTTTTAGCAAATTCGGTAAAAAAATTATACAAAGCATCGGATATCCGATTTTTATTTCGATAAAAAAGTTTTATTCTAACTTTTTGTGTCAATTCTTTTTATTTAAAAGATAGTTACTTTTTTTTGAAGTAAATTAATTATGAGATTATTATTTTTAAGTGTAAGTGTTATAATTGATTAAAAATTATAAAAAATGAGCTTTAATTTGATACCTAAATCAAGAATAGTATAGTTCTTTTTTTAACGCTGTTCGGATTGATGGTCTTAAGATTGAAAGCATCACTGAAGAAAAATATAAAGATAGACCCGAGAGGAAAAATGGTGTCAGAAGAGTAAGAATATCATTTCCAAAAGAAGTTGAGAACATTATTGGAAGCTTGTCAGGCCCTAAAATAATGTATGGTTTAAAGTGTCTTGTGTCAATTGTTGGACAAAAGCAGAAATGCTATTTTTGTGATGAAGAAGGGCACAACATAGCGAAATGCCCTGTCAAAGAAAAACTATGCGAAAAGTGTCATCAGAAAGGACGCTTAACACAAAAAAGCTCCATTGCTGAAAAGCTAAAGTCGCTTGAGAGGAAAAAGATTAACTACAATGATCTTTACATTGACCAAGAAGAAACCCAATCAATAATTGAAGCTGACCAGAAAGACAATGATGAAAATATGATGCCAAAAACGCCTGGATATCAGCCATCAAATCTCAATGACGTAATGTCACAAATTAGTTCTCAAGACCTCAAAACTTCAGTGTTAGAAGACAGTTTGGTAAGCCGTTTAAACGATCTTCTACCAATAAGTCAGAGACCTGTCAATGTCCTCTCAAATGATCAGAATGAGACTGAAGCTTTTTTCCAAACAAAAAATCAAATCAAGAGATTTTCCGAATCTGATCCAAATGAAAAAGAATTCACCGAAAACGAATCAAAGAAGCCATTAGTTGTCTTAGAAAATGAAAATGACAACACCTTCGAGTCTGATTCAAACAGTTCAACAACTAGATGTACAAGTCAAGTAGATCAATCATCCAGTGAAGTTGTTCAGCAAACTTCCAGTAAACTTCCAGCTTTGAAGAAGATTTTGAATGAACAAGAAGACAAATAAATCAATTTTAAGAACAATACCTCTTATTAAAACAAGGTTAGTAATTATACACTGGAATTGTCTTCATTTACCTAGTAGGGTTCACCTCTTAGACCATTTTTTTATCTCAAAAATGTCCCGACATTGTTTTGCTCAATGAATTAAAGATAGATTTGAGTGAGGCAAATGTTTATCTTGTTTTTGAAAATTATCAGTTCTTAACAAAACCACGCAACAAGTACGGAGGAGGAGTAGCTATTTTAATTAAAGAAGGAATTGAATTTATGCAAGATTTTTCTTACGAGGAATTCAATTCCGAACTCCTTTGTATAAAAATGAACTTAGGAAAGAATAATGAATTGTTTGTATTTAGTCTTTATAATCCACCCAATGTGCTTCTGAACTTTGAGTTTTTTAAAACAGTTAATAAAACATGTAGAAACTGCATTTTAGGTGGTGGTCTAAACGCTAGAACAAAGCAAATAGGCTGCGTAGGGGAAAATGAAAACGGGATAATATTAGAAAGAATAATCAACGAGTTAGACTTTTCAGTAATCAATGATAAGCATCCTACTTTCAATATTTTTAATAAGAATTACTTTGAAATTCTTGACCTTTTTTTAGTTTCATCTTCATTAATTGACAAAATTACCGACTTCAGTGTCTTAAATAGTCAAGACATGACTAGTGACCATTTCCCAATCGAAGCATCGATTTCTATTGGCTATCAATTAGAAAATAAATCTGCAGCTAAAAAGTTAAACTATAAGAAAGCAAACTGGCAATTATTCAGCGAGATTTTAAATTCTCAAATAGTGAATGTCACTGAAAGTTCCCTCACAATTGATCAACTAAATGATAAAATAACAGAAAAAATTATTTCTGCTTCACATAAAAGCATTCCATATCTTTCTCAGAAAATCTACAAAACGAGTCTTCCGCCAAACATTGTTAATTTGATAAAAGAACGTAGGAAAGTAAGAAGAAATTACCAGAAAACTCGCTGTCATAAGCTCAAGCAAAAATTTAATCAACTTACATCTGAGTTAAAGGCCTCTTTAAAAAAATTCTGGAATCAAAATTGTTTTGATTTTATTGAGAAGATGGGAAAAAACCCACTGACAAGTAGACTTTTTTGGAAAAAAATAAATAAATTTAGAACAAAAAAAGGATCAAATTTAATTCCTAAATTGATTTTAAATGAAAGGGAATTCAAAACTAATGAAGAAAAGGGAAAATGCTTTGGAGAACTCTTATCTTCAATATTTAGTCCTAATTCTGATTTAATTGATACTGAGAAAGATATCGAAATACTAAATTCTAACTCTGTTTTCTTTAGGAATTATAACCAGTCTAATTTTAATGATCCAATTTGCTTAAATGAATTAATTATGGCTTTAAAGAGATTAAAAAATGAAGCGGCATCAGTACCTGACCAAATTCATAATTTAATGTTAAAAAACTTACCTAGAAATTCATTAATAGAAATCATAGAACTTTTTAATTTATCTCTTCGAGAAGGTAGAGTCCCGAAAGCGTGGAAAACATCGAACATTACTATGATTCAAAAAAAAGCCTCTTCTATACAAGATCCTTTAAATTATAGACCAATTAGTATAACGAGTTGTTTAGGAAAGCTACTGGAACGCATAGTATATTCAAGATTATACAATTTTTTAGAGCAAAATTCACTCCTTATCCAGGAGCAATCTGGATTTAGGAAACACCGGCGAACAGCAGATAATCTTTCCTTTTAATTCAAAAAATTGTGGAATCATTTAATAGAAAAAAAAGAGTTTGCGGCCTTTTTTTTGATATTTCTAAAGCCTTTGATAGGGTTTGGCATGAAGGTTTACTTTTTAAATTGATTAAAATAAATCCACCTCATTACTTGACTAACTGGATAAAATCCTTTTTAGACTCTAGGACATTTAAGGTAAATGTGAATGACCATTTGAGCGAAGAATATCAAATAACTGCAGGTGTTCCTCAAGGCTCAGTAATTAGTCCTCTTTTATTTAGTATTTACATTAATGACATCCCTAAAAGAAACAAAACAAATAATGAATACTCTCTGCTTTTCGCAGATGATCTAGTTACATTCTTCATTTATAACAAAAAGGGGAACCTAGAAAATAAGACCAATAAATACCTCAACGAACTAGAACAATGGCTTATTAAGTGGAAAATTAAGAAATCAGTTGAAAAGTCGTGTTCAGTAGTCTTTTCTAGGTACAAAAAAGAGAGTGATAATCTTAACTTAAAAATTTATGGAAACAGAATAGAGAGACAAAAAGAAATCAAGTTTCTTGGTATTAAATTTGATTCTAAATTAAACTTTAATATACTGGTAGATTAAATTAAAGAGCGCTGCAATAAAAGGCTAAATATTATTAAGATATTGTCAAACAAAAAATGGGGTCTTAATCAAAACACACTAGGAAATTTATAAAAATCTTTAGTCGGATCAATTTTAGACTATTCTTTTCCTTGCTTAAATTCATTTTCAGAAAATAATATCAAAAAATTGCAAGCAATTCAGAATACAGCAGTCAGATCTATTCTTAAGTTAAAATATGATACTCCCTCCAACATCGTACATCATGAGGCTTTTAATAAACTAAAATTACAAACAGTCTCGAATCGGCTTTTTGAATTGAGTGAGAGATATGTTGGGACAGGACTGATTCATTCTATTCCATTGGTTGTAAGACTGGTGAAGGAATACAAAGAAGGTTTCGAATCAAGATATATTGACTACCCAACTCCATTGTGTAATTGCTACCTTACTATTTCTTCTTTTTTTCCTGAAACTTGAACTATTTAAACATGAGCCACATGTAACAATCTTTTCCAATTTTATATATTCTTAATTTTCATTTATTTAGCTTATTTACTTTTTTTTTAATTCTTTTTTTTTTTTTTATCTTATTTTATTAACTTTAATTTTATTTTTATTTTATTTTATTTCATTTTTATTTTATTTTTTTAATTTTTAACTTATTCTGAAGGAGCTCTAGCTCGGTACAGAAATCAAATAAATAAATAAATAAAATAAATAAGAATAAAAATTCATAATTAACTATTTTTTTAATTGCAAAAAAACAATATTTTTATTCTTTTCAGTTTGATTCAAACTTTTTGTGACATACTGTAGATTAGAGCTAACGTTAAACATAAAATCGTAAAGGATCCTTATTCCAATTACTAATTTGGGATTTTATCATCCCATCAGACGAAAACAATTTTTGAGAGAAAAAAAAGCATGTTAAATTTTTTTTTTCAATTATCCTACATATCATTCAATTCTTCTCGTCGAGTTTTATACTGCAAGATATTTTTTTAGAGAATAGCTTTAAAAATGAAGGAGATATAGTGGCTTTTCAAATATGGTCTACGAATCAACACATAACCTCTTTGGACGTACTTATCATAAATTTAAATGAGTAATGACATGTTTTACATGCTCAAGTATTGATAGATCATGAAAAATAATAGGAAATGATATGGTAGCAATTATGACATTATTTTTTTTTATTTAAAATATAGTTTGGGATGGAATCCCAGGTTGTTTGGAATGGAACTTAGTCCTCCCTTTCAACCACTTGCTTGAAATTACATCTTAAAAAAAAAAAAAATTCGTTATGGAAAAAAGAATATTTGATAAATTTAGTTTTTAAAAAAGCCAAAATTGCTATCATGATCTCGAATTAAAAATTACAAAATTTAGAAAATAGAAAGAAATAAAATTAACATGAAAACAAAAATTTTATGACATTAAATTAAATACATTTTGGATTTTATTTTCATTTATAATTTTTACATCAATTAAAAATGCCAAAGATAAAAAATGTGCATTCTTTGTCTTAAAATAGTGTTCATTTTTAAACAAAAAGTTCACTGTTTTAATAAAAAATTTCAATATTGGATAAAAATATTGGATTTCTATTGAATATTGTATTAATTATTGATTTTACTTATAATCTTAATAATTGGGAACTTTTATTTAATATTTGAGGAAAAATTGAAAAAATTGAGGTATTTTATTAAAATTTTGTGGTATCGATTTTAATCGTCCCATAATCAATTTATTTGTTTTAAATTATACATGTATCGAGTTAATTGATTCACACATGTGATCACTATTTCTGATCACATGTAAAAATCCGTCTGAAAAGATTTTTAAGTATTTTTTTTTAATTTCAATAAGTTATTGAATCAAATAGATTTCAAATTTTGAGAAACAATTCGGCAATGTATTTTAACTTTTTTAATCATCTTAAAGTGGAGAGATTTGGTCTATTGTTGGCGATGAATAAGGTTTAGGTTGCTATCATCTTGTTTTTGAACTCAACAGTAATCATAAATTTTTTAATCAGTTTTTGTAATCATAAATAGACTAATCCAAATTTTTGTTTTTCTACATTGAGCAATAGCCATTTCAGATTAAGAAAAATAAAAATTAAAAAATCAACTGAAAAATTTATTGTTTTTGTTAGGGATCAATTCATTTCTAAAAAAGGCCTATTTTAATTTTTAATTGACTAATTTAAATATCTAAAAAGACAGGCTAGTACAAAAATAGATGTGGGAGAGTAAAACTTTACCGAAATAGTGTAATATATTAGAGACTTAAGGTCTTAAAGATTGAAGAAACATGAAAAGTCACAAAAACAATTAGAGAGAGAAAAAAGGAAAAAAAGCTATTTGGTCGAAAAATGACCAAAAGTGTTTAAAGTGATACAGCAGTTTTGAAAAATTTACAGAAAAATAACAAAATTTCCGTTAAATAAAGAGGACCAAAAGGATTTTTGGATTCTTATTATATTTCAGTAAATTTTGGATTAAATTTTCATTATTGTTAACATAAAAAACTTATGTTATTTTGAATGCTTTACTTTTTTAAAGAAAAAAAATATTCTAAATAAAATTTTGACTTAATTTTTTATTTATGATTTGAAAATTATCTAGATAAGTTAAATAAATAGAAAATATATTTGGTAATGTGATATTCAAAAAATATCTCTCTGATCTTCTCAGCACCTACCCCTTCTCTTTCTTATTAACTATGTTACATTACTTTTGTGCTGCAAGATATCACTATTAAAAAAATTAAAAGAACTTAAATTTATCAATTTAAGAATTTTTCAAATTCCTTAATTGATCATTAAATAAATAAATTAAGTTTTAATCAGTCTTCTATGAAAAAGACACTAACCTTAAAATTAAAAAAATAAATAAAAAATTTTTTTGAGATTTTTCACTCAAAAAACTGAATACCAAAAACTAAACAATAATATTTACTTTATTTAAAAAAAAAAACTAAAATTGTTTTTGTTGTATGCTACCTTTTTAATTTATTGCTATATTATTATTATTGCTTTAATAAAACAAACAATAAATAAAATCGAATAAAACATTTTAAAGTTGTTAAAAATGACTAGATTTATCTATTACAAGAAAACATATTTTACTTAACGTCATTATTTTGCAAAATTTGATCAAAACAAGTATTACAAACGCGGACTGGTTTAGGCCAACTTGGCAGAGGCATTTTGTTATCACTGCATTCATTACAGAAAATTCCGCCACACCGTCGACAATGATGCTTTCGTCTAGCTACATTAAACTCTTTAGTACAGATTTTACACATTGTAACTTTTTCATCACTTTCCCATTGAAAACCATGCATTTGTTTTGATACATCTTTAAAATCTTGAATTTTCAAATGCGTCATGCCAAGTCTTGATCCCATTTCTTCAAGTGTTAATTCGAGTTCGTGTATTTTTTTCTTTAAATTTTGATTTTCTTCCTCGTATTTTAGCAGTTTCTAAAACAAAAAAATGACTATAAAATAAATTCTTCATGTTTTTATTACTTGTTTAGTTTCTTCCAATGATTGAACTAAGACATTCATCTGAGTTAACTTTTCTTCTCGATCAGTAATCTCATTCTGGAGTTCTATTCTCCAATTTTTTTCTAGTACATAATTGCTCTCCAATTCTGTCCTTAAATTTACAAAATAAATTTTGATTCCATTTCAGAATTAATTTAAAAATTAATTAATATTACAGCTTTTCTTGGTAACTATTAATTTGTTCCAAACGAAATCTACAAATTTCCTCTTTTTTTCTCAAATCTTTTTCATTTTCATCAAATCTAAAAATTAATAACATAATTTTTACAATATTAAAAAAAAACATTGGAAAAATTCAACAAATACATCAAGTTCATCGATGATCATTTTTTGAAAAAGCTTTTAATTAATTTTAAATTTTGATTTTTTAAATCTTCGATATTAATCAATTTGTTTTAAATAAAAATCGCTTGTATTTCTTCAAGAAGCATTCTTTAAAAAATATTTCGCATTCGTCTAATACAAAGGTTTTCTAGCTTTAATCTATTTAAAGGAGTTAACTCTTGAAACCACAAGTTTCTAATCTGGTCTTTTTAAGGTTACAAATTGAATACCGATAAAGTTAATTTTTCTCAAGTAGAGTAAATTAAAAAACAATATTTTTTGTTATCTTTTTTTTTGAAATAAGTAGAGAAAAATATAGTTAAAAATATTTTCCCAATTTTTTTTATATATTTCAGAATCTTAGAATTTATTAATCCTGATGTAAATTTTCATAATTTCTCTGCTTTTTAAAAACTTTACCCTACTTCAATTTCTTCAATTTTACATCATATATTTTTTGACAGCTTATTTAAATTTTATTTTAATAATTAATTTTTTTAATTTTTTCCAGAGTTGGTAAAAAGTCAGTTTAAAGTCAGACTTTGACTTAAATTTTAGTGATTTAGACTTGCAATAGGCCGCCAAAATAACAAGCTGTAACGGCAAGGAATAGCAATCCATCAGTCAGGATCACGGCCAAATGATTTTTTGCCGTTCCAGGTAGCTATAGTAGCGGCCTACTAAATAAGAACCCAAAATTTTGATTTTTTAAATAAAAAAAAAAGCTATGACTCGGATTAAAAATTAAAGTTAAAGTTTTGACTTGACTTGACTTGAAAACAAATAAAAATCAAAATCTGATGACTTTGACTTTTGACCAACTCTGCTTCTTTGTACATATATTTTTCATCTTTTTTTGAAATAGAAACAAAAATTGTTTTATAAATGTCATTATAACTTTTTATTTTAATTTGTAATCTTTTTTATTTTTTTTTTACATCGCCAATACAGGCGTAATTTTATATTATAAATAATAATAATAATAATATAAATTTTTTACATTTTTCTAATATTGAAATAAAGTGCCAGTTTAAAAGTATAATGATGCCTTTGTAGAGCAAAAAATCTCAATGCATGTTTGCGTATATAATAAAAAAATTTCTGTAGATTGATTTCTTTATTATTTAAATTATTATTTTTTTTATATATTAATATGGTTAGAAATTGTTTTTGTAACTGAAATTATTTTTATTCACTAAAACAAATTTACTTTATAAAAATGCTTTATTATTTTAAAAATAACTTTTTTTTGATAAGCAGCTTTATTGATTTAAAAACAATCTCTTTTCAATTAAAACCTTTTTTGATTTAAGAATTATTTCCAAAATATAAAAATAATTTTTTCACCTAATTCTAAAGTGATTGATTTTTAAAGAGAATTTGATAGTAGTTTTATTAAAAGAATGAACACTCAAGCAATTTCTAGAAAGGGATAAAGATCATAAAGAAATTAAAAAGCGTAATTTGCTTTGAAGTTCAAAAGTTATATAAGATATTTCAATTTTTTTTTGAACAAAAGACAAGTCGTTATATATTGAAAAAGTCTTTTAAATATAAAACGTATCATTCTTTTTATATTTAAAAGATAAAAAGTATTTAATAGGCTAAAAAGTTTTTAACTTATTAAAATAGTTTTATACGTGCTTAAATTTAATTTATATAGATATAAGTAAATTTATACAGACGAAGTTAAATTAGTGATAAAAAAAGTATAGGTAATTAAAATATTTAACATATTATTAAATAAAATTATGGTTTACCTTTTTTTTATTTCTTCACTTTCAATTGTAAATTTTGACAATTGTTCTCTTAAATCTTGGACCAAAGCATCTTGTCTTTTATATTCACTTTCATTTTTTTTAGCCTCATTAACCAAATCCAAATTAATTGTCTTTACTTGCTCTAATTGCTCACGCAACAATCGAACCAAGTCATTTTTATCTTTAATTTCATTTTCAAGCAATCGCAATGCTGTTTCCTGCTCACTTTTAATTATCGATGTGGTCTTTAATTCCGACTCTATATCACTCTTTATTTTTTGTTCTTCATAAAACTTCTTTTGCAAATCAATAAACATTTGATCAAGACTATTCTTAGACAAGTTGAATGTATCCCGTTCTGCTTGTACATCTTGGTAAACAGAATCGATTTTGAGTTTGCATTCATCTTGAATTGTTTTAACCTGCTCCTTAATGGAATCAATTTGGGCCTTTAATTCAACATTTTCTACCCTTATATTAGACATTTTTTCAACCAGAGAAGTATTTGTCTTTTCCAAATACTGAACTTTGACGCCTAGCTCTTCATTTTTCAATTCTAATTTTTTATTCAATTCTTCTACATAATTCTTTTGGTCGAATATCTCATTTATTCTTTGTTCATCAATAGTGTCACTCAGCCCTGCCTCTTCGCTATCAGGTAATTTTTCCCTAAGATACAAGCTGTAACTAATTGGTCTGATCTTTTACAAATTTAAAAAAAAAATCATCTTTAATATGGTAATTATTACAGGCTGATCTAGAAGCAAGGCATCTGACCTTAGGTCGATCGAAATGTCCAATGCATTAAGTCCTACTAAAAGGCCAGATATTATATTCGATTCTTCGGATAGTAGTATAGATTCTGGTTCATAAATTTCACTTAAAAAAACAAATAATTTTCAAAAAAATTCTTCAAAAAATTTACCTCAAAACTTCTTTTTCTTGAATTAAATTCTGGAAGTTTTCGGCTAGTTTTTTTTGCATTAAGGACATTCTGATCCATGCTCTAATCCTTCCCAAAGAAGTCCTTTTTAAATCGAAAAAAATGAATAAAATTTAAATAAAAAAGAAAAAATTTGAAAAATATCAAAGAAAAATAATGCAAATTTTATTTAAATCTTTTTGTCTAATTTTTTTTATTATCAAATTTAAGCCGTTTTTATTAATTAAGTGTAATTTTTGGGTTTTAACTACAGTCTTTAGGACAAACTCAAAGAAAACCAAAATCATTTATTTGATTAATCCAAAATAAAATGAAAATTACTTTATTTCAGTGACATCTTTGATTGAATTTAGACACATGGCAGAGTCTGATTTTGAGCCGACCAAATCTAAGAGGATGGTAAAATCCTTATTTCTTAAAATTCCTAGACCAAATCCTTTTTTTCCTTTAAATCCGTGGTTTAGAACATTTTCGAACACATCATAAAAGTATATCAGATGTTCAGATTGTTTGTCGACATGTCGATTGTTTTTAAGAGAAATATCAATGAGATCTTTGACAACTAGTTTAAGAATGTTTATTATGTTTTTCTTTTCAATTTGCAGTACTTCGGATTCTTAAAAAAAAATTAGTTTTTTGAAGTTGTTTTCTATTTTTCTCAATAGCTAATTAGTACCCAAATGGTTTAGATTTGAAGCTTGCGTACTGGCAATAAATGAACGCATAGTGTCGCTCGTATTCCTTTTTTTAATTTTCGTCTTTCGGTGATTCGAATTAGAAATGAATTAAATTTGAATTTTTTTTGCAAATTAGGACATAATGTATAGTTTGAATGCTAAGAAATTTTGTTTAAAAATATCTCATATAGATAAATTAACAAAAAAATATTATATTCAAAAATTTTAGGATTAAATGATCTCTCTTTGAAATTAAAAATGTCATTTTGTTTTTTTAAAATAAAAATTTAAATTAATTTAAATTGTCAAATAAGTGTAAGAATTTTTTAATAATTTTTGAAAATTAATTATCAAAAAAAATATTACAATTAAAATCAAAATTTATTCAATTTTCGTTAAAGAAAAATAATAAAAATTGTAAAAAATTAGCTTTCTTATAATAAGAAAAATACATGAATATAGTAACATAACAAAACAAAAGTGTTGTTTGTCTTGACTACTGTAATATATTTTTTATTAAAAATATAATCAGAGTAAAGAATCTCATTGATTCATTAAGAAAAATTAGATTTTTTGAATTTTTCAATGAACAAATTGCAAGTTATTCGACTATTGTTAGCAATAGTATCCTAATTCGTTTAATTTTTAGAAAGTGGGATATATTTTTATACAATAAACAATAATTTTTTTAAACGAAAAATAAAATTCTTTACTTTTGCAACATACTGTATATAGTATGTCTTATTCAAATTTAACAGTATTTAAAGATTAAATTTAACAGTATTTTGATTTTCTTTTTAACATCATGTTGTTTTTTTATTCAAAAACACTCAACACGAACTGAAAAGATGTTTATGACAATTCAAAACTAAACGGGATCCTCCCCTAACTTTTATTTTAATTAAAAAGAATTCTTTTATTTTTTTAAATTAAAATACTTATATGATATAATATATTTAATATATTAATTTTTTTGAATAAAATATTCAGAATCAAATTAACTTTTGGTCATTAAAAATATATTTTTTGACGTTCTCAATAAAAATCGACAAACTGAAGCATGAGTTTATTTAGAATTTTTTATTTTATGGGATATTCTGTTTTAATCAGTTTGTTTAGTTCCCCAAGTTTGTTAGGTCTACAGCCTAATAATAACATTATTTTTTGTATTTAAGAAATGATTTTTCGAAAACTTTTTAAATTTAAAGAAATTAACTTTGAAAAAAATTTATAGCAAAATTATTATTTTTAAAATAAAAATTATTTTGAAATTTAAAAACTGAATCATTCTATTTCTCCTAATTTAAAATTAAATAATTTTCAAATTTTTCGTTATTAATTAAATTTATTCTGTTTTCACAATGAAGAGTATTGAAAATTTTTGTAAAATATGGTGCTTTCCTCTCATGAAAAACTTCCGTAAATGAAATTTCCAATTTTGTTTAAAGCTTCTTCTAATAAATTATTTAAAGCAAAGTAAATTTCTATAATTGTTTTAGAATTCATATCTAACAAAATATAATTTTTTTACTAAACAAATAATAAATTAATTAACCTTATTTTATTAACATTTTTAATGAATGGATTATTTATAAATCATCACCGAAATAATTCATACCAGTGAATATATACCCATTTACAAAATAAAGAAATAATCTCCGAAAAAAATAATTTAATTTAATTTTTTAAATCGATTAGGGAAGCTCAAAATGGAAAAAAGTCCTTTTTCAGCCTGGCGATTGATACAAATAATACCCTAAATAACTTATTCCCATTTCGAAAATAAGGAATTAATTTCAGAAAAAAAACAAAAAATTAGACCAATAAAGATTTTTTTAATTAAATATCTAATTTTCATCTGTTACCTTATCAGATACCCTTATGAGAAGATTTTCAACTTTTATGATTCTGAAGATGATTTTATAGAGTTAACCAGTCATTCAATCGTAACAGATCAGACGTTTTCCCAGAGATTAATTTTGAAACTAAATTTAATACATTTAGCGAGACAAATTTTAAGTTGACTTTGTCTTTTTCAACCGTACAATTTCAACAAGTTCCATCCTATAACTTTGGCAATATAGAATAATGTCACTTACTCGCTTTGAAGAAACAAACAATATGCACCTTGCTTTCTTAGACGGTCATAAGAATCAAGTTAATTTTTCTTTCACTTTCAAAATTAATCTTTTTTTATCGCTTTGTTTATTTTTTAAATAAATTTTTCCTCTATCTTAAAATACGGGAACAAAAAAAATGGGGATAATTTCCTATTTAAATTCTTTTTATTAAGTTATTTTTTGGACATAGTTTACTTTGCGAATAATTTGCTACGAGAATAATTAACATGGGAAAAATTTTCTGGAAAAATTATTTTCGGGAATAAAAAATACGGGGATAATTTACAAATGACCAATGGATGAAAAAAATCAAAAATCTAATATCTAATATTTTATTTATTTTGTACTTTTAATTAGAATGAGTTAAAATGTTACACTCACAAAAAATTTAAACAGGTATAAAATTCTTTTTAAAATTATTTAAAAATCTATAAAATAATAAATAATTTATGGAAAAGTATTTATTAGACTTAAAATGCCATCGTTTTTTCATTCGAAGATATGTTCGAAATAACAAAAATTGCTGATAGTTATCATCGTGTGGTGCCTTAGATAAATCTGAAATATTTTTTAACATAAGGTAAGAATTTAAGTGAAAGATTTTTTTAACTAAGTTTTCCTATGATTTTTGCCAAATTTTTGAATCTAGGGTTTCACTATAAATTATTTTTGCCCCTTTAATTATTATTATTATTATTATTATTATTAATAATATTAAATTTAAAACAAAGGAATTAAGAACATTTTTATCTTTTTATTTAAAACATTTTAAACATTTATAACAAGGAAAAATTGAAAATTAATTATTTTTCATACAATTAAAAACTGTTAAAAAAAACAAATAACAATCGGAAAATATTTAAAAAATGAAGCTAGATATGCCCGAAGAAAGACCCTGTTGTATAAAATTTGGTGCATCTAGTTTAATTTTATTAATTTTTTATCAAACCCTCAAATTGAATTAGAACCTTTTATGATATTGAAAATAAATAAAAAATAAATAAAATTTATTATATATGCTCAAAAATTTTTTAAATTCTAAAGTTGCTTTTTTCTATTTTCTATATCTAAAAGCTACACATCATCTCTTACTGAAATCTAAAATACTGTTCGGTCCACTGATTTATTTAGCCCTGTCTATTGATGAGCCTTAATCCTAAAACTTAAATTAAAACTTGGCTCAGTTTCATAGTATATGAAGAGCCGGCATATTTTTGAGACAATTTTCCTTATATTTTAAAAACTATCTCTCAGTGATTAAATTGTATTATGCACTATTTAAGCTTCTTGGTATTTTATTAAATGCCTCAACTGCACTGTTGGTACTATTCTAATTTCTAAAAATAAATTTTTATTTCATAGCATTTTGATTATTTTAGTTACTGATTTTTTGTTGTATCATCAATTTTGGTTATAAATTTTTACACTAAGTATTAAATTAAAAAAATATTGTGTTATTCTTAGAAAAATAAAGTTTATTTTTAATTATTTTTTCTTATAGCCCCATCAAAGTAACTAACTTAATTGTTCGATTTATAAGGCATGTCATAAATAAAATTAAGACATGTCTTTTTATATAGTACACTTATTAAAAATTTTAACCGGTGAGATGAACTAAAAGTCGAAAATGCACTTAAATAGATATTTTTCTGAAAAAAAAGTAGCATATATAGTAATAATAATAATAATAATTTAAGCTACAGCAGGAGACCTGCGGAGCAAGGCTAGACGTAACCTCGCTATGGTAGCTGTCTGGTTTTTACATACCATAAGAATAAATTTATCGTGTAGTGACATGTTTTTATAAGAGATTTATTGTAAATTAAAAGATATTGGGTAACTAAACTAATTTAATAATAATAATAATAATAAATTGAGTGATAGCAGGGAATCACCCTGCGAGCAATCCAAAACAACTTGAATCACTATGATGACTGGTTGTGCGTTTGGCGAGAAGGAATGTGTGACGATGAGTTTTCGAGCTAAGGCCACCCCAGTCCTAGCGTAAACGCTTCTGGGGAGTGCCCAGGCCTTCGACTCACCGTCTCACTGACTGGGCCATGGTTGGTCGTTGAGGTTTAGATGGTGGTGGTGGTGTTCGTGCGGGCAAGATGTATGTCGAGGCGGGCCTTGAAGCTGTTAAGGGTTGGAGCGTTGACTGTCGAGGACGCGAGGTTGTTCCAGGTAGATGCAACTCTGTTATTTAGGAAGTTTGTTCGCGCCGGACAGTTGAATAGTTGGACAAAAAGGCGTTTTTTGTGACCCCTGATTGCGTTGGCTGGGCCGTGGCAGGCGATGGACGACATAAGTTTGGTTGAGGCTAGCATCTTGACGTCAAGTAGTCCATTTGCGATCTTGTAGTGGGAGATGAGGTCACCCCTTGATCTGCGTGATTCGAGGGTGGTTTGGTTCAGGATGGCGAGCCTGTCTTGGTAGCTACGGTCTCTGAAGCGGCCTACTAGTTTGGTTGCTCTCCTTTGGATGTTTTCGATGATCCTTACATCTGCTCGTCTATGGGGATTCCATACTGAGGTGGCATATTCGAGGTGAGGTCGGACAAAAGCAGTGTACAGGGACTTGAAAGATTGAGGATTCCAGGCATGGAAGACCTGGCGGAGTTGTCCAAGAATGGAGTTGGCTTTGGCCGCCGAGTGTTGGCAGTGGGTTTTCCATTTCAGGTCACTAGAGAAATATACGCCGAGGTCCTTTTCCGTTTTGATCTCTTCAAGTGTCAGTCTGAAACCGGTTTCAGCTGATGTCATGGTGAGCTTGAAAGAAGTGCAAAAGTGATTAGTTTTATTTTTGAAAACCATGAATTTGCATTTCTCGACGTTAAAACTCATGTGCCAGGTGTTAGCCCACGTCGCGAGCAGGTCTATATCGGACTGTAGTTGACAATATCGAGGCCGTTCTTGATGGTGGCAATGATCTTGGTGTCATCGGCAAAGAGCTTGCAAAATTGCTAATCAAAAAAAACTTATATATAAAATTATTAAATATAAAATAAATCTCAAAGTGTAAATACATTTATTAATTATCATTATGCTATTTATTTTACATTTTTTAGTATTGTTTAGTATTTAAAAAAATACTTTTTTAAATTTAAAACATATAAAACAAAATACTTGAATCACGTTTTTTGTTTTTCGATATCTTAAAATTTTTTATTCAATTAGAGACAAATCGAAAAATTGTAAAAACCTGGCTGAAAAAAAGTGCTGAGTTCCAACCTGCCCAGGTATTTTCCAAACTAAAATTTTACTAATAAAAAAACAAATTTAATATTTGAATTCTGAATTAAAAATAAGCAATTTGAAATCGGTTTAAATCAACTTTTGTCTACCTTTTTATATTTTTAAAATTAGAATTTAGCAATTTTACATTTATGCGCTACTTTCCTCGAATTGTGTTTTTGGGAATTAATTTGTTCTTTTTGAATTAAAAAATGAGGCCAAAAATTTAATTAATCCTATTTTTGGTTATTTTACTTTTTTCCTAAAAAAGGTAGCTGTACATTTTTTTATAAGTTTTAAGAATTCACAATTAATTAATTAATCAATTAATTTACATATCTTGTAAATTTTTCGATCAGACAATTTAAGAAAAATGATAATAAACTTTAATAATTATTTGAAGATTTTTTATTACATTTAAGAGCAATAAATATTTTAGCCAATGTTTTAAGATTTATTTTTTTAAGTAATCTATCACTTAACAGAAAATAAAAATCTTTATAAGATTTAAATATGCAACAAATGACTTTCAGTGTCTTTAAGTTAATGAAAATTCAAATTAATCTTAAGTTAATAAAATTTAGCATAATTTAATTTCAATAAAAATTCAAAATTAACCTCATTGCAAATGCACAAAAATTATGAGCGGTATCCAACTTTAGAAGTAACCATACGCCAATTTTCATTATTTTAGGAAATATTCCTGCAACCCAAAACAAATAATTTCATTTGCAGCTATTCATATTTTATTAATACTAAATAAAATATTCATCAAAAAGCTTTTAATTATTTCAATTGCCTAATTATAAAATTTCAAATAAAAAAAAACAATTGAAAATGAACTTTTTCGAAGGACAATACAAATCGAAACCAAATATCAAATTGTCCGGTTCTTCTAAATCTGTAAAATTTCAAAAAAATAAGCAACAAAAAAATTCATTTTAATTTTCTCAAATCCAGAAAACAAAAGAAGAATTGATCAAAGAAGCTTTTTTGGAACGAAAAAAACGAGAGGTAATTTAATTAATATTTAGGTAATAAAATTTATTCTTTTTCCATAAAATCTTACTTTTAGGAAGAAAGACGAAGGCTTATTTCTTGTATAAAAATCCAATCCGTATACCGAAGCTATTTGGTTCGAAAACGAATTGTAATTTTAGTTATTTTCAAATTTAAATATTAATTATTAAAAAAAATTTGAAGCAAGAGGACTACAGAGTTGAATTCGATAAAATATTTACTGAAAAAAATTCAAACCCTGATACATTAATTGCTTTTCTACGACTTTTTGTACAATTTTTTAAATTTAAAACTTTGGACAAAGAAAGACTTGTCAAGTTGAGCAATTTGGTCCTTCAATACAAAGAATCATTGGCCACCAATAAATACATATCCTCGGCTGTTTTATCAAAATTTTTAATAATTCAATTAAAGTAAACTTTTAAAAGAAGAAAGTTTTAAATTAAATTAAATTTAAGATGCCTGAACAAAACAGACACAGGTCTAAACCAATCTTTGATTCTTCGTTTGATAGAATATTTTACAGAACCTAGAAATCCGACCGACTCTCAAAACGATAACTCATTTTTTGTCTTCAACGCCCTTCTAACCAATGGCTATTTGGTCGAGTTAATAAAATTTTCTCAAACAAAAATACCCCCAATGCCACAGTACATCACGTCGATTCCCATTGCAGAACCCTTGGCTCATCTATTTCTTAGATGTTTTTTGCACTTAAAATCTGCGCAAAATAAATTTGGCAAAGGAATTGTGTCCAATCTGGACGAACATTTATTCAAGAATTCATCAATCCCTCAAGTTAAATGCATCATTTTAACCATGTCCGAGCTGATCGGAAAAAATTCTGTTTACAAGCAAAAAATGGGACAAATGCTGAATGTTTATGATGCTCGTTTGGACAGTTCGAATCTTTGGCAAAATTTCACTGAGACAATGTCCAACAATCAGTCAAAGCTATTTGCATTAATGAAATTATTTTCGCATGTTTTGCCTAGTCTGTCAAATGACCAATTTGGCAAACTACTCCAAATAGTACAATCACTTCTTTTTCAAATTCCCATTTCGATGGAAGAACAAGAATTAGACGAGCCTATGCTTACAGACCAGAGCTTGGATTCAATTAAAAATGACATTTTTAAAATATTTGAATCAAGAGATTTTTTGAACAAACTGGAGCAGAGTTTAAAATCTGCTGGTCAAGAAGAATCGAAAAATTTGTCAGTGTGTGTGGCATACATATGCCACTTTGTTCTGTTTAACCTGAACATAAAGAGTCACGAGTCAAGTATGACCAGAAAATTAGTTTTAAATGAGAATTTTATAGCTAATCTATGGCAGGGTATCATGAACATAACAATAAGGCCTCAATTTAAGTAATTTAGATAAAGATTGCTTTTTAAATTTTAAATTTATTTTTTTTTAAAGTAATGACATTTGTTTGATTCAAATGTTGGCTAGCGGAAGTTGTCCAGAAGCGTATCATAAAGATTTGTTTAGATTGGTTGCGCCATTAAGCACATTTTGCTCGCTGTACAATCTCTATCTATTGAGAATATTTGACAATGAATTTATCGCTGGCAAAGCGATATTTTCCAAATTGGACTTGATTAAAATGTCCTCGTTGCTTAGAGATGTGTGCATTGGTACTGTGGAATTAATGCATCCTGAAATGGTTCAGCCGTCCAGAACTTTTAAAGGCAAGGAAGTGGAGTGGAAAATTCCAATTGAAACCATTGTAAAGGCAAGTTGCTTTACTCATTTGTTTTCGGTGTGTTCGACATTCTTGCAGAAAATGCATCGACGTGATATCCGCTATGGCTTCTGTCCGGAAGAACATTGGATATCCAATTCAAAGTATGTTGTTTCAAATCGATTATCCACTATTCTAATGTCAGGAGAGTCTCACATCTTTACCGACACAACATTTTCAAAATCTTCATACATTTTTGAAACAGGTTAGTATTTCCATTTTTGAATGTTTTAGGTTGCCCAAATCATTTATAATTGAAGTTAGCTTTTATATTTTTTTTTAATATTTTTTTTATTTTTTATCAAAAAAAAATTTATTTATATTAGGTTTAATCGATATTTGATTAAAAAGTAATATTACCTTTTTTGTTTTAATTAATATTTTGATTTTTAGAAAATTTAAATAAGAGTTATTATTGATCCTTTGCTTAAACAGATAAGCATTAATACCCAAATTAATAGAAAAATTTATATATCTAAATGAACCTTTGGAAGTTCGACATCCTTAATATGTAACTTTGATTATTTGTAAGCTACTTTAATTGAAAATTTAGTATCAATGTTTTATTTTTTTCAAAAAACCCTTTTTTTTAATAAAATATTTTTATTACTACTATTCAATCGATTCTTAAATTTTGAAGTATTAAATTAATTATTGATGCAATCGAAGATAAATTTTGAAATTACTCACAATGAATCAAAAAATTCTGGCGAGTATTTACTATATCTAAGCTATTCGACATCAATTTTTATTCAAATATTAAACTATCTCAGTTAGGGATAAAAATTTATTTTAAAATAATGTAGGATTCCCGTCCCACCATACACTCGAGTCTGATCAACACACAGATGGAGTATGTTTTAAATTTAAATAAATTATCCAAATTACCTAATAAATTTTTTTCAAGATAACTAACTCAACAACATACACTAGGTATCATTTTTCTGATTTTTTTAATGTAGAATTACTTACTTGAAACTTATATAACTATTTTAATGTTTTAATTTAAAATAAATAAAATTTATTTTAATGATATCAATTCGCTTTAAAAATTTAGACTTAAATAATGAAAGATTTTTAATAGAAAGGAAAAAATATTAATTATGCGACACGTCATAAACAGCAACGAAAATTTTTAATAGACCTTCAATACTTCAATATAATTGTAGTATTATATAACTTCAATATAATACTTCAAATAATTTTGCTTCGATTAAATTTAAATTTTTTTAGACTAAAGCCAAGGTAAAGCTATTTTAATAAACTTTAATCTAATTTAAAAAGATTACTTCTATT
Source organism: Brachionus asplanchnoidis (assembly GCA_025491095.1). Lineage (NCBI taxonomy): Eukaryota > Metazoa > Rotifera > Eurotatoria > Ploima > Brachionidae > Brachionus > Brachionus asplanchnoidis. Next base: position 6,587,442 of record JAILYF010000008.1, on the reverse strand, counting down.
TTTATAAAAACTCATGTAAATGAAAAGAAAATCATCTAAATTAATTAAAATTCATCTCAATTAAAATTTAATAAATTACGAATAATATAAAAAATAATATGTGATTTTATTTTTAATCTTAAGCTCGGCGCATTTAAAAAATAATAAAATAACAGCTATAAGCATTCTATTAAAAACTAAAATTAAGTAAATTAGTTTATCAAAAGCTTGCAAAAACCACAGCAAATAGCTTCAAAATGTAGAAAATAAATTGTATTCAACTTTCAACATGTCAATGACTAAAAAAAGATGTTTTATTTGTTCTAGATTCAACTCAAAAAATAGTAAATTTACTAAGTTAGATATTTTTTTGTTAAAATAGATGTAGTTTTATCAAATTGGATTTATTTTTATCAGAATAAAATTATTTTTATTAAATTAGACTTAAAGCTAATAAATTGGATTTCTTTCTATTAAAATTAGCTAAAAATTTATTAACATTAGCGTTGAGGAAAATTATAGGTCCTTAAAAACTTTCACAAAAAGGTTTTTACTCGTCATCTCTTTAAAATAATTTTAGAGCATAACCTTCATAAATTCATTATTTCGATTTATAACAAAACCTAGTAAAAAGTCTCCATCTTTTATTTCTAAAATCTTTCAGTAAAATTTATTTTAAAAAAATTTAGAATTTATCGTTTTATTAGATATTTTTTGTTTTTCTTAAACTATAAATGATAATTTAACATGATTTTTTAAATAAAAAACATACAGCAAACAAAAAAAACAATATTTTATCTAACTAGTAAAACAATTAATTCTCTTGAAATTCTTTTAAAAAATTAAATTAAAATATTTAATAAAAAATGTCTATATCTCTTTTTTTTTAAATAGACAATGAAACCGAAAATAAGCTTAGTTTGAGTGACATCCGAAGTTTGACAATTCTTCAAAAACTTCCATTTACCGTTCCATTTGTCGAACGGGTCCAAGTTCTTGAGAATTTAATATTAAAAGAGCCAGTGTACACATCGGACTCAGCATGTCGAATTCGAATACGCCGCGACTATTTATACGAAGATGCGTTCGATAATTTATCAGAGGACAATGTTCCGAGTTTCGGATCAGTGCGCATTGTGGTCGAAATGATAAATCAACTTGGTCTTGAAGAAGCGGGCATTGACGGTGGAGGCCTATTCCGCGAATTTCTGCTCTCTTTACTCGAAACAGGCTTTGATCCAATTAGAGGTTTTTTTGTGCTTACCAATGACGGATTTCTGTACCCCAACCCTAGTATAGCCGATCTAGTCGACGACTTCAACAAACACTACTATTTTTTGGGTCGAATGCTTGCCAAAGCAGTTCAGTCAAAAATTCTATCTCCTTTAAAGTTTGCTGGATTTTTTTTACAAAAAATTATATCAATCGAACAGCAGCTTGACATAGACTATCTGGCCACTTTGGATCCAGATATATGCAAAAATTTGCTTTCGCTTAAGGACTACGAGGATAATGTTGAAGATTTAGAGCTTAATTTTGCCATAAATGCCAACGAATTCGGTCAGACCAAACTAGTTGAGCTAAAACCCGGTGGAAAAGACATACCGGTCACTAATGAAAACAAAATCGAGTACATATTCCTACTCGCCAAGTACAAGCTTAACACTCAGATTAATGAGCAAACAAAAGCTTTTAAAAATGGAATAGCTAATGTCATAGATTTAAATCTTCTTCGGCTTTTTAACATAAACGAAATTCAGAATTTGATATCAGGCTCAAATGAGTTTATAGACGTGAATGACTGGAGGAAGTACACGGTGTATTCGGGCGGGTTAAGCGATGAGCATAAGGTGATTAAAACGTTTTGGCGAGTGGTGGAAAGTTTTAGTGAAGAGCAAAAGAGAAAATTGCTAAAATTTGCCACAAGCAGGTCCAGAACACCGCTGTTCGGCTTTAGGAATTTGATTCCCAATTTTGCGATTCACAGCTCAGGCTCAGCTGATCGACTACCAAGCGCAAGCACATGTCTCAATTTGTTAAAGCTACCTCTAATTGAAGATTTTGAGACCATGAAAGCCAAATTGATTTGTGCCATCGAATCCGAATCTGGTTTTGATTTAAGTTAAATTATGTGCAGTGTTCATAGAATTTTTTTTTGAATTTAAATTTTGTTAAATAACATTTTAATAAAAAAATTGAAATGCTTATAATTAATGCTTTGAATAGAATTTTTTACTAAGGTGTTTAAAAATTTTTGAAAAGAGAGCAATTTTTCAATGTTCATCGGCAACGGCATCGGCGAAAAAATATTTGGCAAATGAACTCCTCCTAAACTTAAATAAAATAATATTACTATTAAATTAAATAAAATTAAATTAAAAATTGAAAGTTTAAATAAAAAAATTAAAAATTAATTTCATTTGAACACTTGAATTAAATCAAATGGAAAAAATTAAAAAAAAAACTAAAAATAAAAAAATAAAAAAAAATTAACAAAATAAAATTTGAACCTTGGGAATCTTCACTAAGAAGTGTGATTATCACAAACATCTAATATGTATTGGACTGAGAATGGCGTAGGTGTATTTGGTTAATTTAACCGTGCTTAATAAATTCTTTTTATTTAGTTTCCCATTTTTTAAAAGATAATAAATAAAAAATAAAAAGAAATATTGGGCTGAGCTTTATACAGTTTTAAGCGTTGAACAATGTTGGCTTATACCCATCGCCAAACATCTTATTTTAATTTTCTTAAAATATTCTTCTTATTTTTCCAGAGTTGTTAAAATTCACATCTTAAGTCAAGTCCAGACTTTAAATTTGTTTTCTTTTTAAAGTCCAAGTCAGTAACTTGACTTGATTTTTAAGACAAAGTCACTAATATTAAAATCCGGACATAGACTTAAATGTGGGACTTTTAAACAACTCTGCTTAGCTTTTCTCCTAAATGTTTGGCATTCTGCTAAAGTTCAGGCTCTGAATTTTTTATTTTAAGATTTTTTAGCTTAAATTCAGTTTAATGTTTAATTTCTATTTTTTAAATATTATTTTTATCGTTTAAAATAAAATAAGGATCTGGAATTTACGGGATGCCAAAATCCGTTTTTTAGCTGTCAAGTACAGGCTATATTACTAACCCTACACCCTTTTATACAATTTAAAGAATTAAATCCAAATACTGATAAATAAAAGTTAAAGAATTGTCAAAATTAAATATAAATTTAATTAAAAAAATAATTAGTAATCATTTTTCTTGTCTAAGAAGAATTTTGATTTTCTTTTAATTTTGCATTAAATTTTATAATAATTATATGATTTAATTTTCTAAAAGTATTTTGAAACTTAACATCTTTACAAAAAACATTTAATTTTTTTTCTCACAATCATTTATAAAAAATTCACTTGAATATGAAGTTAAAAGAACAAGATAATTTTGTTGGAATATTCAAACTTGGTCATGATTTAAAAAAAAAAGTATGAATAAATAATTTTATTTAAGAAAGATTAAACTAAAATCTAAAATCGAATTTATGGTAAAAAACTTTTGAAGCACATACCAAAGGATTTTTTCGGAAAAATTCACATTTTTGAGTTACTTCATCGAAATATTGAGTTTCTCCAACAAATGGACATGAATAAGTTTTTCGTTGATAGCCGTGAACACAAGCATGAAAAACGTCACAAAAATGAGTATCTCTGTAATGACCAGATTGTCTACCCCAGCAATTGAACGCAACGCCACCCAAGAGATTTTCAATTATTACTTGACCATCAATTCCAATGGCTGGTTGTTGAATTGGAAAAGGATTTGGTAGTGGCAAAGCTTGAACAGGCGGTTGAGCAAATACTGGATCAGGCAATGGAACAGATTGAATCTGAAAAACTGATGGCTGATTGAAAAATAAATGCTTGACAGGCTCTGAATTTAGATTTTGATTGCTGTTCCATTGATTATTGTAAAATTTAGATGGGAGAGGATATGATCGAATAAATTTTTCAAGACTAGGATCTTCATTTTCCACAGTTTGGACTGGATTTGAATTGTTGGTTTGTGATGTATTCGTTTTTACTGAAATGAAGTATCTTTCAGGCAGAGATTGATAAGTTGCTAGAAAAGCTAAAGCAAAGAAAATGCTTGAAAACATTTTTTCCAATTTTTGGTTTTGTTTAAATTTTTATTTAAATTATTTTAAAAATAGTAAATAGACTGCTCTATTTATATTTTTTCTCTGGACTAAAAGATATCGGTTTTAGAGAAAATGTGTCCATGAATTAATTTAGATAAGATTTCTTTAATCCGATAAACTTGAGTTTAATGGATTTAGAAAAAACAAATAAAATAAACTCATTTTTTATGCAATTCTTTAAATTCTTGATAATCGTTTTGATATTTTTTGTTGAACGGTTTCTTGATATAAACTTTTAAACAAAATTAAATCATGATTAAAATAATTTTTTAAAAAACTTAAGTCCTACATTTAATCAAATCCATTTAAAAAATTAGGCATTAAATAAATAAGAAATAAATTTTTTTTTAAAAAAATTAAAGTATAGTTTTATTTAAGAAAAAAAATTTAAAAAAAAAGTGAAAATATTAAGAATTTAAATATTTTGAAGACTCACGATGCTTAAATACTTCAAAAAAAAAGTTATTTAAATTTATTTTTAATCATAAATGAAAATTTTTATATTTACCCAGGCATCAAGAAGTTGTGATACAGAATATCGGTCTGATAAACGGAGATAATTTTTTTGAAATTGTTTATTTATTCTTTTTAGGATTCCATTTGTTTCTTTAAGTAATTAAAAAAATTTTTATAAAAACAATTTTTATTCATATTTTGATTAAATTTTAAATATAATTCTTGTGTTAGGAGGCATAAAATAAGAAACGAATGAATGTCTTGTTATGAAAACATGTCAGAAAAACTATCAGGAAATTCGTTCTTTATAATTCCAACCTCTTCTAAAGTCTTAAATATCTTTTCAAATTTATGTTTTGCTTGGCCATAATATCAGTAATATCTAAAATAAATTTTCAAACAATAATCTAATTATTGAATTTTTAAACAAAATTTTCCTTGACCATTAATAAACCGATTTTCTGAAATTTTGTTTAAAAAAAAAGGTTTTCTTGGTCATCATTTCCCCAAGTCCAATAGTTTGTTTATTCTTAATGAAATTTTTGAAATAAGCATTTATTTAAATTAAGTTTTTACTATTTTTAATCATATTGAATATTTTTACCAAATTAAAACTAAATTTAAAAAAAACAACTGTTTACATTGCACTATTTTTTAAGTCAATTAAATCCTAGAAAATATTTTCAAATAATCCTAAAACTTTACTCTTGGTTTTAAAAAAAATGAGCTTAATAACAAATTAGTGTCATATATAAATAATCAAAAAACCTCAAATAACTAAAATAATTATAAAATAAAATATAATATAAATATAAATAAAAAACACGAACAAATAACAAATTAGTGAAAATGTTTGTATTTTTAAAACATTTCCCAAATTTTAAAGTAAATTATATGATTAAAAAAAAATTGATTCCATATCTAGATACTAAAAGAGTGGTTTTTGATTTTCTCAAAAACTTTGACTTACGGTAATTAGGCAACATATCATCTTCTTGGTTTGATATTTGAATGCAATCTACGAATGGATTCTGGTGAGGATATTCAAATGGAGCATAAATTCGAATTGGTGGAACCAAAGGCAAGCTTCTATTAACAATTGAGCAATTAAGTGTAACATAATAATTTTCTAGCGAGGTTTTTTTTGGCTCATTCTCCTGGTCATAATCATTCAATTCACTAGTTTCCATTTTAACATTTTCAATTGATTCACTCTTCAGTGGCAAAGTGACACATTTACCACATGACTTTGCCTCAACCCTAAATTTATCTTTGGGCAAACTTGCCAATTCAAGCAATAACTTTTTAGGTATTTCCTGATTTTTACCATTCTTGCTCGACTCAAGCTCTCTCAAATTGATCAATTTTTTTTTCTCATTTTCCAAATCATTCTCGATTTTCAGCTTTTTTTCCTCGGGTCCATCAATCGAATTCTTAATGCTGTCCAATAGATACCTAACACTGCTTTTGTGCACCGGGTCCGAACTATTGCAAGCCTCAATGCTCTGCATAAACTGCTTGTAAATGTTAACAGGCTGTTGAACTGGCTGTGGAACTACCTTAGGAGGCTGGTTTGGCTGCGATGGGGTCGGCACTCTGGGAGTTTGGTCGCCGATTTGTTTAACTTGAGGAGGCAGACCACTGGGTGAAACATGGGGCTTTGGTTGAGCAGAAATTTGAAAGGGCGTACCAGGCTGAGAAGTTTTTTGGATAATTTGGTGGGACGGCTGAACTATTGACTGAGATTGAATTATTGGTTTTTGTTGAGTGAGCTGTGGTTGTTGCTGTTGTTGCTGTTGTTGCTGCTGTTGTTGCTGCTGCTGCTGCTGCTGCGGTGGCTGTTTTTGTGCATTTAAACTAGCTTCACATTTGAGCAGCACTTCCATTGGAACTTTTCTATTGCCCATTATTACATCAATAAATGCTTTTAATTTTTGAATTTCGTTTGGATTTCTCGACGAATTTTGAAGCATTCTTTCCAATCTTGCCAAATGGTTGGCTTTCAATTCTTGAATTTTCCTGTTATACAATTCCTCTTCGTCGGAAGGTGTGGCAGCCGGCTGTGAGCCGGGCTGACCGTGGCTTTGGACAAAGGTATGCTGTGGTGGTAGCTGGGGCCGTATATGGCTTTGTGTTGGCTGGTTTAAATTAGTGATGATTACGTTTTGGCCTTGAATGGGTGTCGATGTGGAATGCTGCTGTTGAATGTAGCTCTGTGCTTGATGCTGTTGTGGTATGATGTTAGGCTGCTGAACAAATTGTGGCTGACCAGAACTCGGTCGAATCACTTGTTGTTGCATTTTTATCTGCTGTTGCTGCTGCATGCTCATTCCCGATATGTTAATTACATTTTTAGAGCCATTTTGGTGTCCACCGATGATAACTGTGGCCTGTGGAGCTTGTTGCTGGACCCCAGTTTGCTGATAATGATGAACTTGCTGCGACTGTATTCCATGTTGCTGCTGCTGCTGTTGTTGTTGCTGCTGTTGCTGTTGCTGCTGCTGCTGTTGTTGCTGTTGTTGCTGCTGTTGTTGCTGCTGCTGCTGTTGCTGCTGTTGTTGTTGTTGATGAATGCTTTTGAAGCAGTGCTGGATGTTTTGGGTATATCCGATTTTTGTTTGGGATTCATTGAAGATTCTGCTTTCCAATTCTTGAAATATTTTTTGATTATTCGGATTTCGTTGGATCATAGCACTAAAAGGAAATTATAATCTGGTGAGAGTTTGATGCGTTTTTTTAATTACCTGAGAATTCTTTGCCTGAATTCGTTGGTTTTTTGATGGTTTACTTTCCATTCTTCTTCTGTAAATGAAGATGGTTGATTCATGATCTAATTTTTTTTTCACTTAAATTGGTCGAAATTAAACATTTTAATTTGATATTTTAAAAATTTTGAAATAAAAAGAAAAGTGCTGAAATTCTTGTCTTATCTAGATCATAATGAATGTATTAAATTTTATTAGAATGACATTTGAGCTTATTGAAAATTAATTTATTTAAATTCATTAATTATTTTTAAAACAACGAGAAACTCAAGATAGTTCTGGAAAAAACATTCAAGCAACCACAAAAATCTCAAAAGAAAATATTTAAAATTAAAATTTCTTTCCTAAATTATATTGATTATTGTTTTTTAAAATTTAAACACAGTATATGAAAAAAAAAGCATTTTTGTCGTCGTCGTATAAAGGTCGCAAAAGGCGGAAAATTATTCTAAATATTACATTATCTCATATCAGAAATGAGTATGTGAATATCATTTTATTATTATTTAAGACAAAAAAGTGATTAGAATATACGAAATAAAAATTTAAATTTTATTGAATCCATTAATCTGTAAAAAAAGATTTGAAAATTGAAATAACAGCTATAATAAATGCTTTTGAAATAACAAATTAAATGAAGAATTTATAGAGATTTTTAGAGCTAGAGGTGCATTAGGAAAAACTATTTGAAAAAGTTTTTTTTTTTTTTAATTGGTATGCTGAATAATAAAAAGCTGATAATGTATGTTATTCTTTCATGATTTTGCCAAGAATTTAATAAAAAAATAATCAGCTAAAGAATACTTTCTGGTATTGTGAATTTCAAATACAAATCGAGCAAAAAATTATCCTTTTTTGAGAAATTGAAATTAAAGACAATACACTCTTAAAAAAAAAGATACTGCAATATAGTGCAAAATACTTTGTTGCACCTTTTTAAATATAATAATTTTTCCAAGGTCAAAATAAGACAAAAATATAACAACAATAAGATTAAAATTGATTATTGATTTAACTTGCTAAAAAAATTAAAATAAAGATTTTATTTTACGTATTAAAGATGCAACAAAGTATGTTGCACTAAATCGCAGTGTTTTTTTATATATATTTTATTATTTTTAATTTTAATTTCCAAAGGATAAAGGACTGTAACATTTCTATGTTAATTGTGCCCACAATTTTTCATTTAAATTATTTTTTTTTATATTTTCTTTTTTGATATCCAATTTTATGACCAACAATAGCGGAATGGGTAATTTTCTTTACACTAGAAAACCCGATTTTTTTTATACCTGAAAAGTCCGTCGGGTCTTTCTGACCGGTTTTTTAAAAGTCAAAGATTAAATGTTTAAATTCTTGTTATTTTATTCAAAAACATAAAAAACTATTTAGATTTACCATCTCATGTAAACATGTCCCATAAGTCGTTTTTCCGCAATCATTACAAGTAAATTTGGACTTGTTCTCATTGCACAATCTAACCGGTATTTTTTTCTATCACTGTTTATTGATTTTTTTGACGATGGTGAATCAAATGAAACTTTTTCATGAAAAAGGCTAAATAAGTTTAGATTTTCAATAACAGATTCTATTAATTCATCAATGTGTCTTTCAACCTCATCATCATCATAATCATTTTCAACATCATCATCACTATCAGAACAAACTTCAAATTCATTATCTGAATCACCTTCGGAATCGTCAACATCAGCGAAATCATCATCATTCTGGTCTGAAGTCACTGACTGGGTATCATCAGCGTTCCTTAGAAATTCAAAGGCTTTTTGAGCAGATATCGTAATCGGCATATTTGAATAGTTAAATCTTATGTTTACAAACTTATTTTAGTATAATTAGAACATATATAATTATTTTTTAATTTTTTACAAGACAATCTATAATTCGGGTCAGAAAGACCCGTCGGTCTTTTTGGTAATATTTTTATTTTATGCGAGAAATTAAAATTTTATTTTTTCAAAAACATAATTTATTTATTCATTTTTATGTAGTATTTGGATCTAGAAAGAATTAAGTCAAATAAAAAAATTAAAAAAAAGTTAAAAAAATTACATATGCCCAAAATGTGAAAAGGTCTGATTTAAAGATCTTTCCGGTACATAATATTTTTCTCTTAGTATCGAGAAAACTGTTATATTTATTTATTATTTATTTATAGTGCCGAGGTCGTTTTCCGGCCACTTTCTCAACATCCCGTTAAAAAGGTGACGTCCTATTCCTTTATTATTTTTTTTCTGAACGAATTAAAACCATAAATGTAAAAATGATATCAATAATTTCATATCTTAAAGGTTGGTATATCTTCTCACTTGTCCCATTGTGTTTCTTGAATAGTGTTTTGAGCTGTTCCAGATCTTGGTTATTTTCTTTACTTGTCTAGAATTCTTAGCTCATCTTGTATTTGAAGTATTTACATTTGCCTAGGAGGTCAATGTTTCCATCACATTCAATCTCATCCAGCGTTTCAAGTAGGATTTTGATGTAAACACTAATCTTTTCGTTTAAAAAAAGTTCTTTAAGTATTTCATTGGTTTAGTTGTTAAGCCAAAGCCTCTAAAAGAAGTTGACGTGTAATATTTTAAGTTTTTTATAGGGATCATTAATCTTGTTAATTGGTCTTAGGTAACTCATTCTGCAACGTTTTGGTATACCGTAAATAGTACGAATGATGTTGTTCTCACAGTTCTATAGACTATTCATGTTTTCTCTCCTTGCATACATCAGTAAATGTCTCAGTGTATTTAAGATTTTGCGATAATGTTCTTCAAGTTCTTTTATCTTTATGTCTGTTATGCCATTGCACCTCTGCACTCTATAAACTTTGGTCCAAAACTTTGACTTGTCCGTTTTAAGTAGGTCATTTAATTGTTTTGTGATCCGAATTCTCTTTGACGCAATGTGAAAACGTTTTTGTCTCCGATATTCTCGCTATATTTTAACGAAATCTTATTTTCTTTTTCTTTGAAATTCAATAATTAATACTTTATGTAGTTTTCAATTACTTTTTCATGTAATCCCTGAATTGTTGTATCCCACCAACTTTTGAATTTGTTGTGACCTATCTTCTTTTTCTTCTTTTTTTACAGCTTAAGGATTTTGTTTTGTACTTTTGCAACTGATTGTATCAAAATTCTACTAATGTTGTTTATGGCTTTGGTCAGTTTACTCATCAGTCCATTATTTCGAATATCTAAGTTGTGCTTAGGCTGCTGGTGAAGTCGGGAGTACTATTGATTTTTTTCTCAAGCTCGTTCTGATACATTAGTATCTGACTTAGGTTAAGCCAATTAATTTTTGGTCTGTTTATCTTTGAATCGATGACTTTTATTTTATTGACTTTTGTATTATTTCCGATTTTGTATGATTTACTCAGATGTTTTGGTCTCTTTCGAGCAACGATTGAGTTCGGTCTTTGAACAGGCTATATGGTCTATCCAACTGCTAACAAATTTGGTATTTAATATCCTACTAGTAGATACCCGTTGCTTCGCTGCCGGGGGAATTTAAATAAAATTAAGAAAAAAAATTGCAGAACACACTAAAAAATTTATTGAAAAACCTCAGTATAAGCTATGTTTTTTGTTAAGTTATTTGGATGATTCATGCAAATCTTGAGATTTTTTTTATTTGTCACTCTTGAAAAGGCTACATATAATTGCCCATGAGTAAAAACAGGTTCGTTTAAGTAAACCCCTACGTGTTCTAAAGTTTGTCCTTGAGATTTATTTATACTCATTGCAAACGCTGGTCGCATAGGAAATTGAAGCCTTTTTAATTCGAAAGGTAAACTTGCATCAGTTGGAATCAATGGCATTCTCGGTATGTAAACTATTTTTTTAGCATTAAATCCATTAGCTAATTAGCAAATTCTTAATTGTTAGATATATATATATATATTTAAAATATATTAATACTTAATTGATAATTGGTAATCAATCAATTATCTATTCTCTCTCACTATTCAACCTTGACATCGATAACTCGCTAACTCGCTAACTTCGTGAAATTTAAAATAATTAGATGATACGTGTGTTCAATGCTTTGCGGTTGTTTTATATCCACTAGTTTCATATTGTTTCTGCTAAGGAATTCTATTAGTTTGTACGTGTTGTGAATTGCCTTTATTATGTCAGTATTCATGTCACCTAAAATTTAAACTCTAAGGTTGGTGTGTTCATGTATTTATTCTTGTAATGTATCGATTTCCATTTCAAAATCTTGTTTATCTTTTGTGCTACCTGTTAGTCTAGGGAATTTGGCCTGAATACCTCCGATAAACTTCAGAGAAGATAGAGAGAAGACAAAGAACAAAATTGATGCTGAATAAACGTTTTTTTATAAATTTAAAGTAAATAGGAAAAATACAAAGTTAAAAACTATCTCTTTTTAAGAATTACAACTTCTTTTTATATTCAATAGTTGTAACTTTTAAAGAGTCCTTATTCATAAAGAATCTAAATAAAGATAAGTTGCATATTAAATCGGTCATAAACATTTATGACATATGGTTAATTATGCATAAAGGCATAAAGATAAATTTTTGATAAGGTTTATTTAAATATTTGAAACGGCTGTTCTCATACCGTACCAGCGTAATAAGGTAAATAAATGTTCAAGATCAGGATGCCTCCTTTTTTTAGAAATCCAATGTGCCGACTACTGAATCTGTTGTTGAGCATTTAATGTATAGTTGACTTTAAATGCCATTCTTCTCGCGGCTCATCCGGTTTTGTTGATTTGCTTTGCCGGCAGGGAATATATTCTCTTTTTAAGATTGTATATGATGTCTTCATTTTTATTTTTTTTGTGACCAGGTTTCTTGTTTATAAACTATGTTGTGAGGAGTTATGAGAGTGTTCAGGTATTTGGTATTTTTTTAATACCACCAACGTTTATTGTTGCGATTTTCAGTGATTGTATCGTTTTTGGTAGGTGGTTCGGATTGTTTGATTGTCATTGCATTTGTTTGTTCGAATCAGGCTCAATCGGAGTCCGACCAGGTAGTCTAATTAATAATGCTAGTAGTTGTAACTTAAAAAGGATCATTAATCAAAAAAATCTAAATAAAGATAAATTTGAATTAAATCGGTTTTAAACATTTGTGCTCAACAAATATTTTTTCTTTTAAAATTGTAATCATTGTTATTGGTTTATTAGCACCTTTCTTTTGATTTTCTCTAAATTCGGAATTTTGATGATCTTCTCAAATATTAGATAATTAATTGTCTTTGAATTTAGTTTTTTGAAGAGGAAATATTTTACAAAGAAATTGAATCATAGGAATATGACTTTACTAAAAAATACAAATGCAATTATTCGAAATATTTTCATAAAAATCATATTTAAACCATCTTTTATTTCCATTATTTTTTCGATGACGCTCGCTTTGATATTAGAAGTTTCTGAATAATGTGAATACCAAGTTCCAGCCGATATTCTATGATTAACTACTTCTTGAAACGTTAATAGAAGATCTATTCTATCAAGCAGCAATGGATTATGATGATCGTTTAATTCTTTAATCTTATTTCCCAAGTAATCAAAATTAATAAATTTGAAATTTGGAATTAGGTACAACACTAGATTGAAAATTTTTTCTAATAATAGTGTAGTTTAGTTTCATCAATTGTTTATATTGTATGACTCTATTACAATGAACAACACTAGAACCTGCCTCATAATATTGTTATAAGTTAAAAATCTTGTTTTTGACGAATTCTTTATATTAAAAATAAAAGGTTGATCTGTTAAGCATTGCGAAATATTCTCATTACGTGTATTGGTCAAAATTTAAATTTCACTTGCAGACAAACAGTCAGCATTTAAAATTGTACTCATAGTAGTGTAGAAGGTAATCGAACTTCTGAACCATCTTTAATAAAATGGGTAAGATATTTGCCTTCAAATTTTGAAAAAAGATTAAAAATTGTTTAAAAATTAACCATTCATTAAACGGCATTTCATTTTTTTGTTTAAAATCTTCGAAAACTCTATAGTCATTGTCAGCAATGAAAAATTCTTTCATTTCATCAAAAGTAGAACCTTGAGGTACTTTTTTATTATATCTAGGATAATTATTCTACTCAGATAAATTCCTTCAACTGTTGTTAAAACTGAGACATTTCTTATTAATTGAATTCCGGAAGCTTGAACTGCTAAATGTAATTCACTTATTAAAATATCAATATCTTTATCAAAATTCTAAATTTTCATAAGTGATTTTGTAAAGTGTGCATTCTTGATATACAGTTTTATCTCATATTAAAATGGAATCATGAATATAACAAAAGAGATCTTTAGCTTTACATTTTAAACCAAATAAATGATTAAATTGATTTTAAGCTGTTATTAATTTTTATGAGAAAGAACACGAAAATATTTCGCTTTTTCTTTCATATAACCATGAACATGTTGCTTTTAGATTAGCAGAATAGGTACAATATTTAGCATCACAACTCATTTGTGATACTCTGCATTTTTTATAAATTAACATCATTTTGCATTCATCGTTCGTAAGTTTAATAGACTCTGTTCTAAGCGATTCAAATTTTTCACACCAAAACGACATTGATTTGACTAAATATATGTTTTTTCATCAAGCAATGATATCCATTACCATAAACTTGGTGATCGATTTTTCCTAAAACATTTAGTTTTATTTCAGAACTGACAACTTTTTTGTTAGATTTCAAATTAAAATACTTATTCAATATGTGATTCTTATTTTTAGATTTAGTTTTACATAGTGAATTTAGATCAATAATCTTTCTATGATAATAATGCGAATTTAATTTAGATTTTCAGTGAATATTGAAGGGATTATGCAAAACTAAAGTAAAAAGCTTACAATCTATTCTTAGTTTAATGTAATTTTTAGCTTTTGACGTTGCGATTTAGCGTATTGTAATTCTGATTTATAATCGTTAATTAGTTTAAGGTTGTTAAGATACTTTTCAGGAATCAAAGAAGATTCCAATAATGGAAGATTTTTTCATTCTGCTAGACAAAGATTATCGTTATCGACTATTATATGCTTCTGAATTCTTTCAATTTCTGCACTCTGTACTCTACTGAACAAAATTTCAATCAGCAGCAGCAGCAACATCAACAGCAGCAGCAGCAACATGGAATACATTCGCAGCAAGTTGATCATTATCAGCAAGCAGGGTTCCAGCAACAAGCTCCACAGGCCACAGTTATCATCGGTGGACACCAAAATGGCTCTAAAAATGTAATTAACATATCGGGAATGAGCATGCAGCAGCAACAGCAGATAAAAATGCAACAACAAGTGATTCGACCGAGTTCTGGTCAGCCACAATTTGTTCAGCAGCCTAACATCATACCACAAAGGCATCAAGCACAGAGCTACATTCATCAGCAGCATTCCACATCGACACCCATTCAAAGTCAAAATGTAATCATCACTAATTTAAACCAGCCAACACAAAGCCATATACGGCCCCAGCTACTACCACAGCATTACTTTGTCCAAAGCTACGGTCAGCCCGGCTCACAGCCGGCTGCCGCACCTTCCGACGAAGAGGAATTGCAACAAGCTCCACAGGCCACAGTTATCATCGATTATCATATAATACAATTACAATCAATAGACCTAAGATTAAACAGTCTTGAACATGAATCAAAAGAACACACAAAAGAGCTCAATCAAGTCAAAAATGTAATCGATGAAGTCAAAAGTAGGATCAATGATGTAAATTGCAAGATAAACGACCTAAAAAATGAAATGAAATCGATCAAAGAAGACACAAACCGTACAATTAGAGAAACTACTGAAATCAAGGACAAAATAGCAACGACTCACGATAAACTTAAAATATTATTACTAAGACTAGCTAGTCGGACTTCGATTGAGCCTGACTCGAATAAAGAAATGCAATTACAACCAAACAATCCGAAACACCAATCAAAAAAGATACAATCACTAAAAAATCGCAACAATAAACGTTGGTGGTATTTAAAAAGACCGAATAACTGAACACTCTCATTTATAACCATAACATTGTTTGTATTCAAGGAACATGGTCAACAAAAACTATAATTGAAGAAAACATAAATTAAATCAACCTTATCAAAATTTTATCTTTATGCTTTTATGATTCATTCACCATATGTCATAAATGTTTACGACCGATTTAATTCACATCTTATCTTTATTTAG
This sequence comes from Brachionus asplanchnoidis, assembly GCA_025491095.1. Classification (NCBI taxonomy): domain Eukaryota; kingdom Metazoa; phylum Rotifera; class Eurotatoria; order Ploima; family Brachionidae; genus Brachionus; species Brachionus asplanchnoidis. The sequence goes on along the minus strand of JAILYF010000008.1, from coordinate 6,571,855 downwards.
ATTCTTTATGATTAATGGGCATCTTGAAGTTGATGATCAAATCAAAATATCATTTCAATTCAAAAAGTTAATCTTTAGTTATTAAAATAAATCTTTAATTTAATTTAAATAATTTTAATGTAATATGCTTTACATGCAATGTAGATTTAGAAAATAAAAAAAAATTGTAAAAACATTTTCTCAATCAAATGATAAAATCGATTTTCAATTTAGCTAACTGATTTTTCTAAAGTTTTGTCTTCATTTTATAACTTATTTTGAATTTCTTTTTTAAATTTAATTGTGAATGCTAAACACAATAGTTTTTAAATAAAAAATCTCAATTAAACTTTACAAAAAATCAGTTAATATATTTAAATATTAAAATCGATTATCAACGCACTGAGAAAAAATATTTTCTATGTTTTTTTAATTTTCTAAATCTAAATTTCATGTAAAGCATGTTACATTATAATTATTTAAATTAAATTAAAGATTATGTTTAATATCTAAGTAAAAACTTTTGAATTAAAATGATATTTTGAATTGATCATCAACTTCAAGATGCCGATTAATGACCCCTTTTAAATGACAACTACTGAATATAAATAGAAGTTTTAATTCTTAAAAAGAGAAAGTTTTTTACTTTGTAATTTTCCTATTTACTCTAAATTTATAATAAACTCAATTTTGTTCTTTGACATCTCTCTATTTTCTCTGAAGATAATCGAAATAATTCAAGAAGATTTTTAAATAAATTTTCCATTTACTTATTAAGCCAAAAATTCGAAAATTCTGTAAGAGGAAATTTTTTTTTAAAAAATATTATGAAATTAAGAATAAAATATAAAGTGATTGAATATAATTCGACATAAACTTTGTTTTTTTTCAATGTAAATTTTTCTATGTTAATGTTAATTTCTCTTTGCAATAAATTTTTTGCTTTTAATGTTAATTTTTCTTTGTAATAAATTTCAAATAAAAAATGATAATTTTTCAAAGAAAATTTTCTATGTTAATTATTTCTATGTAACGATAAAGAGCCGATGAATTATTATTAGGAAATGAAAATCTAAAAGAAACAGATAAAATAATATCAGAACTTAAGTCGCAGTTAAATCATAATGAGAGTCAATATTTTGACTTACAAGCTTTTGATGAGTCAAAAAATGTGCAATTCAACGAGGATCTTCCTTACAACTCAATTATCAGTAACAGCCAACAAGATGAAAATCCTTAATAATGAATAAAGACTATTTATATTAGATTATTCAACTATAAATAATCGCTCGAAAAATGATGATTCAATAAAGGATATTTCAAAATCGAATAATTTGAACAAATTGTTTTCTAATATAGATCAAAACGAAAAAACGTCTAAATCAATATTTATCAGTGATCATGGTACACAAAAAACATCAGAATCTAATTGTTATGGAAAAGATATAATTCAAGATTGAAATCAACAAATTCACCAAGCAAAATCGGCTTTGCATAATTATGATCAGTAAAAAACACCTAAAATATCTGACTATGTATTAAATGATTATGGAAACATGATAAATAATAAACGAAATTAAACAAATCATCCGGTCGGTCGAGATGAGCGGACAAATGTTTCATCTATCGACAGATCCAATCTATAAATTTTTGATCAACCAAAATATAAAGAATAAACCAAAACATCTTCATGAAAGTACACCAAAATTTTCTGGTAAAAGTATAGATGATTTAGAAGATTGGCTTTTTTTGATAAAGCAAGGTTTTTTACCAGCAAAAATTTCTGATGAAGATCGACTTAATGCAGTCGTCAATTTTGTAGTTGAGTTACCATTTCTAAAATTTAAAAGACATGCTGAGTCAAAAAGTAATTGGTTCGATTTAGAAAGGGATCTCAAAGATACCTTTAGAAACGTCGATAGAGAACATAAAATTAGAAGCGAACTCTCTAATTTAAACATAAAGAATCAAATATTTATTATTTTGTAAAGAAATTTTTGACTTTGACCACTGAGCTAGGCTCTATGGCTGAGGAAGAAAAAATGATTTTCTTTAGAGAAGGCTTAAAAGAAAATATAAAAGAAAAATTGTTTTTGTAAAAATCATTAAGCTGTCGGAGGCTATCCCACTTGCGATCTAATTAGAATCATTGGTTAGCTGCGTTTCCAATTTTAACTTTGTTAAAACTAATGTAAAAATAAAAATAATAATTTTTCGCATAAAAAAAATGCTTTCCAAGATTTACAAAGACAAAAAAACTGGATATTAAGCTTGGAAACAGTATATGTTTAAGCAAATTCATTGTTTTCGATCATGAAGTTTTATTAGGTCTTTATTGGTTTCGAAAAACAAATTAAGGAATTTTTCCATCCCAAGGGATAATAAAATTTCCAGATTCTTAATTTAAATTAGAAAAAAGAGAAGGTAAAAAAGAAGAAAATAATTTTGGTATATGTCTTTCTGATGTAAATCAAGATACCTCAGGTGATTATTTTCAGGAAAATAATTCACCTAATGGTAGCCCATTAAGTCCATTATCATTCGATCAGCAACAAGCTTTCGATAAAATTTTATCCGAGTAAAATGTTTATTGCTTTTTCTATAGAACAATTAAGGAGCGGTGAGGTGTATAAACACGCTATTAGGTTGATTGATGAAAATATAGCTCCTATTTATAGCGACTATGAATGTCAGAAAACGAACGCCAATTTTTATGAACCGAAATCAGAATGACAAAAGAAGGAATCAATCGAACATCCAAATCGGCTTGGTCTTCCCCTGTAATTGTTTTTCCAAAAAAGACGGTAATAAACGAATTTGAATAGATTATAGATATTTAAACGAAAACACTAAAACAGAAAGATGGCCACTTTCTAATATTATAGATGTAATTGATCGAATGAGGTTTCGAATTGGTTCACTGCATTTGATTTAAAGTATGGCTTCTTGCAAGTAAAAATTGATGAAAGTTCAATTTATAAAACTGCTTTTTCCACTCCAGATGGTCATTTTGAAATTTTACGACAACCTATTGGCTTAAAAAATACCCCAACTGACTTCTGTAGGATTATGCAGATGACCCTGGGTAACCAATCTTTCATTGAGGTTTATTTGGACGATATCACTATACATTCAAAAACCTTTCCCGAACACATTTCTCACATAAGACAAGTTTTGAAAAATTAAAAGAGGCAAGTTTAAAACAAAACACAGCTAAATAAAGATGGTTTGCAAATGAAATAAAAGAACTAGGTCACATTGTGTCTCAAAATCAAGTTAAAATGAACCATAGATATTTTAACATTCTTATACTAATAAACGATTATAAATCAGAATTACAATACGCTAAATCGCAGCGTCCAAAGTGAAAATTTACATAAACAAAGAATTGATTGTAAGCTTTTTTTTTTTTTTTGCATTATTCCTTCAATATTCACTGAAAATATAATTTAAATGAAAAGAATAAATTTAAATTGTAGCTTTATGTTATGTTCGCATTATTATCATAGAAAGATTTTTGATCTAAATTTAATATGTAAAACTAAATCTAAAAATACGAATCACTTATTGAATAAGTATTTTAATTTGAAACCTAACCAAAAAGTTGTCAGTTCTGAAGTAAAACTAAATGTTTTAGGAAAAATCGAACACCAAGTTTATGGAAATGGATATCATTGCTTGATGAAAAAACATATATTTAGTCAAATCAATGTCGTTTAAGTTTGAAAAATTTGAATCGCTTAGAACAGAGCCTGTTAAACTAACTAACGATGAATGCAAAATGATGTAATTCCATAAAAAATGCAGAGAATCACATATGAATTATGATCCTGAATATTGTACCTATTCTGCTAATCTAAAAGCAACATTTTCATGGTTAAATCAAAGAAAAAGCGAAATATTTTCGTGTTCGTTTTCACCAAAATTAGTAACTTTCTACCTGCTATAAAAGCTCAAAACATTAATTCTATGTGTTAAGTAGTATTTTTTTTACTGAATTTTGAATTTTTTATCAAATTGGCAAATAATCTTTGAAAATAATTTCAATTCAAATTCAACAAAATATTCTCAAATCGGCTAATTATGGACATAGGATTCCTAGAAGGCAACAAACTTCCTAAACTTGGTAGTGGAAATAATTCACAAACAAGTAGGGATCTCATCGCATGGTCATTGAACATTTCCAACTTGGTCAAGGAACTTGTCAATGAAATCAAATCGCTAAAAGACAGCAAAATGGCTTAAGATGAGAAAATTGCTGCTCTAGTGATAGAAGTCTTAATCTGAACGGCAAAAATAATAGAGCTATGACCTACGCAGATCTCTTCAAATCGTCTAACAAAGAGACTGATGCAGGAATCATCTCTAAAATCACTAAATAATCAAACCAAAAAAGAAAAATTGACAAAAATATAACAATCTCTGGCATAGTTGAATGTAACCATGATTCCAAAGAAGACAGAGACAATCATGCCAGAAATGAGGTTGAAAAAATCTTCACCTAGATTGGATTGTCAAAGGAGAAGTTGGTCAAAGCATACAAACTAACCAAACGCTCTAACCATGTATACTTATCGACATCACCAAACACACAAACCCCTACCTGGACTTCAAAAGTAATTGTGGAAATGACAAAAAGTGATTCATATAAATCGACGCTTATTGCTGCTATAGCCCTAAAAGAATATGCTGATTATAGAAATATCTATATAAATCAAGAGAAGACTTTAAATGAGCGCCTTATTGAAAGTAGATTACACTCCGAAAGGAATAAATGCAACGATGGCCTAAATTCTGTTTCTGGGAGGCATCGATTTCAAGATGATGGTGAGAAGAAGTGGTACTGGGGAATCCGCAATGGTGAACTCAGGAAAATTGATATCAAAAACAAATAGAAAATCAACTGTTGGGGGCGGGCAACCTGCTGCACATCAAAATCTACCAGACCATGAAGTAATTCAAATTCCCTCCCCTTACACTAACCATACCTGCACATGGCTTAGTTTCATATTTCTAAACCCCACTTCACTTGTTAATAAAAGGGATGATTTCAATTCGCTAATTAACCTTAAATTCCCCCACGTAATTGGTATAGCTGAAACATGGTTCAATAGTTACTCCATCAGCGACTTGCCGGGATACACTATGTATCTTAGAAACAGAGAAATTGCCAGAAGAGGAGTCGCTCTGTTCATCAGAAACGACATTGCATCTTTTGAAATAAAACTAAATCACAATGATAGCGAGCAAGTTTGGTGTCAACTAACTTTAAACAGCTACAAATTACTAATTGGTTACGTTTATTGCCCTCCACATGCTGATTACATCACTAGAACTCGCATTAACAATGCATTTATCCATGCCAAAAAATGAGTTGACACAAAAATACAAGATGGTCTAGTTGTCCTTGGTGACTTCAATTTTTCGGACATTTTATGGTCGAACCTCGGTGGCACTTGCAAAGGTAAAGGAAGGAACTCAAGCATTGCCTTCCTAGACACTCTATCGTATAACTACCTTTACCAAATTACACTTCGTCCGACTTTTGGTGCAAACACTCTGGATCTTGTACTCTGTGATGACTCAACTAGAATTTTTCAAGTCAACATAGGACCTCTACTAAGCTGTTCGCGCAAAAAAATCCTGCATAACACACTAAATTTCGACTTCCACTTAAACACACGACTACCGACTCCAGAATATGAATACAAAAGAATCTACTCAAAAGGTAACTATATGGATATGAACAAAGAGTTAATCCTTATTGACTGGTACATCCTTTTCGAAAACTTGACCACCGAAGAAGCCTACGAGGCCTTCCTTCAAAAATACAATAAGCTGGTTGAAAAGCTTATCCCGGTTATTCACGTCTCAAAATAATTTAGATATAAAAAGGCTATCCATAAGTGGTCAAATCCGCAAATCAAGAAGATAACAAAGGAAAAATTTAAGCTTTTTTCCAACTTTGGGCAGCGTCTAAGAGTGCAGCTATTATTCTGAGATCCACCTACGAAAAAAATGCTATGAAGTTAAAAAAAAAGTTGCAGAGACAGTGTTAAGTTATGAAAAGATAATCGCTAGACAATGTAAATCCAAACCAAAGCTTCTATACTCGTATATCAATGACCAAAAGAAATGCAAGGACAAGATTAGATATCTTGTAGACGGGACAGGAAAACAGCTGATAAATGAAGAAGATATTGCTAACTGTCTTAACGAATCCTTCTACAACGCTTAAGCATTGTAACTGTAAGTAACCAACCACAACTACCATCAAAAACACAAATTATTTTTGATATGAACCCTTATGATGTTTTCAGCTGTCATAAAATAGGCAAATTGCTCTCTGAACTGGATACTCACAAAACAATGGGATCTGATCTGGTTCATCCTAAAGTTCTAAAAAAATGCAATGTTCCCCTGTGCCCAGTCCTTTCATTTCTTTTCATTAAATCTTTCAATAAGGTGTTATCCTAGCTATATGGAAGAAAGCCAACGTGACGCCAATATTCAAGAAAGGCGTGAAAAGTGATCCCAGCAACTACCGTCCTATTTCCCTAACCTCTATAAAAGGCAAAATCATGTAGAAGCAAATCCGCAATTAAATGATGGCTCACTTGGAAGCAAATAAACTGCTCATAAATGAGCCACATGGCTTTGTCTTTGGTAAGTCATGCACCACCAATCTTTTGGAAAGTCTAGACTTGATCACTGAAGCCCTAAACCGAGGTTTTCAAGCATTAGTTGTGTTCCTTGACTTTGCCAAGGCTTTTGACAGCGTGGTACAAATTACTGCTTGCCAAACTTGAATGCTATGGGTTTTCGGGTAAAATTCTAAATTGGCTCAAAGATTTTCTTACAAATAGAACGCAGAATAACTTTTGGTAAATCTAGCTCAAAATGGCTAAAGGTCCTAAGTGGTGTGCCTCAAGGATCGATCCTTGGACCGTTGCTGTTTATCATTTTCATAAATGACATTCCTGAATCAGTGCGAAATGCATGTAAACTTTTTGCCGACGACAGTAAATTTATCTCAACAATACATAATTCGCTTGACCTAAAACTTGTTCAAGAAGATATTGACAATATAGTTAACTGGGCTGACAATTGGCATATGAAGTTTAACCAAAAGAAATGTAAAATTATGCGATTTGGCTCAAAAAGCCCTTCAAATGCCTTTCACCATGAAAAAAGATGTCTCAAACAGTCAAGTGCTAGAACAGACGTTTGTGGAAAGAGATTTCGGTATCATGATTAATAGTAAGCTTAAATGGACTGAGAAGATAGACAAGGCAATCCAGATGGCTAATGGAGTCCTTGCTCAACTCAAAAATGCATTTAAATTTTGGACAACGGGCAACTTTAGAAGACTCTTCACTGCGTTTGTAAGACCGCATCTTGAATACTGTACAGCAGCCTGGAATCCTTTGCAAAAAAAAGACATTCAAAGGCTGGAAAAAGTCCAACGTAGTGCTACCAAACTAGTGCCTGGTCTCAGAAATCTCAATTATCTCTCAAGATTGGCAAAAATTGATCCCTACGCTTGAAAGTAGAAGGAAAAAAGGTGATGCGATCCAACTTTTCAAAATTGTCAGTAAACAGAGCATAGTTCACCTGCAAGCCTTCGCAGATTCAAGCCAAACTCAAAAAATCAATCACTTATCGATGAATCTACGTAAAAAACCAAGACAAAGGAAGCAACTCTGCTTGTCAAAACCTAGAGAAAACCTCTTCAAGAACAGAGTAGCTTCCTTATGGAACGAGCTACCGGACAATGTAGTTTCTGCAACATCAACAAATGCATTCAAAGACATGTTTGACAAATTTAGATCTCAGCAATTGGCGGCTAATGATACTGCTATAGTCGAATAACCCATAAGTTATTCTTCTTCATCTGATTCTCATATCAAATTGTAGTCTCTCCTTCATATTCATATTCATATTCAATTTGCGTCATTTTTTATTTTCTTTTAAAAGAAGCTTTTGAAATAACAAATTAAATGAAGAATTTATAGAGATTTTTAGAGCTAGAGATGCATTTGGAAAAACTATTTCAAAAAGTTTTTTTTTCATAAATTGGTATGCTGAATAAAAAAACGCTGATAATAATATATATAAATATAAGCTAAATCAAGACTAGCTTGCGAAGATGGCCTACTAGGAGGTCACCGATGGTAGCTCTTGCACATTACACAAAGAAAAGTACTGCTAAAAGAAACACAGTTTAAATTTTTAGGTCAAAATAAGAATTAAGAGTACGGATAGAGAAAGCTGTAAAAAGAAACATTTAATACATAAATGGTCCTGTTCATGATTGTTGACTAGACCGGAAAGCATCGTATCGGTTCTTGAACTTTTTGACCGAGTCGGCGTCTATGACTATAGCTGGCAGGGCGTTCCACACGTTGACTATCTTGTTGGTGAATGTGTTTGCCCTTTGAAGACATTTGGTGGAGACCTAGCCGGACAGTCTTCTTGCATGACCTCTGATACCTCTGGCGGGTCCGGGTTGGGATAATGAACTTGCGGGAACCGGGGAGTTAACCCAGCTCACTTCGCTGATGCCTTTGGTGAGTTTGAACATCTGGATCAAATCTCCACGTATAAGGCGCTCATGAAGGGGAGTTAGTCTAAGGACGGCAAGACGGTCTTCGTAGCGCCAGTTTCTAATGCGGGGCATCAGTTTGGTGGCCTATCTCTGCTGGAGCATCTTTGCGTCTTTCTTGCTAGGGTGGGACCAGACAACCGCGGCGCATTCCAGGTGGGGTATTACATTGGCACAATAGAGGGTCCTGCAGTAATCTATGGTCCAATATCTAAATGATCTTTTCAACTGGCCGAGTATTCCTGTAGCTCTTTTCACTTGATTTTTAATATGAACAGAAAATTTGAAGTAACGTGAAAAAGTGACTCCCACATCTTTTTCTGTGTCGACGAAAGCTAGTGCTCTCCTGGACTCGTCTTCCTCCATCAGAAGTTCGGATTGGGCGTAGCTTTCCGGACCTGCTGAATTCCATCGCCTTGCATTTGCTCACTTTGAAGAGCATTCGCCACATAATGTATGTAATTCTTTCATGATTTTGCCAATAATTTAAAAAAAAATAATTAAAATAGAAACTTTTTATTTTATTTATTTAAATAATCAGCAAAAGAAAACTTTTTGGCATTATAAGTTTCAAATGCAAATCGAACAATTGCTCTTAAATTTCTGTATCACTGTCTTGCAAATTTCAACGCTTGTAATTGAATTTCGATACCACTTATTGTGATAGTATTGTATTTTTGAGCTTGATCGAACCAATGCAACACCGCTTGATCAACATCGTCGTAACTTGACAATTTTATACGCTTTTTTCTGGACCGGCTAAGTTCTTTTCGTAATGTTCTAAAATTTTTTCTTTCGAAGACAAAATAGTAGAAATTTTTAGTTTCCATTTTTTTATTATCAAGGTGTTAATTAACGGATGTCATTTTTTTAAAATTCGTTATATAAAGGTTTTTTTCTTAAGAAAAGTATTACTCGTTTTTTTTATTAGTTCGTTATATCGGGATTTTTTTATAAAGAGGTTCGTTGTATCAAAGAAAATAAGCAATCTTTTTCCTTTATAAAAAATCGGTTCCTGGATTCTTATTCGTAATATAGAGGATTTCGTTTTATGGAGGTTCGTTATACGGAGGATCGACTGTAGTGCAAAAGTGTAGTACTTTGTTGCACCTTTTTAAATATAATTATTTTTCCAAGATCAAAATAAGACAAAAATATAACAACAATAAGGTTTAAATTGATTATTGATTTAACTTACTAAAAAAAATGAAAATAAAGATTTTATTTCACGTATAAAAGGTGCAATAAAGTATGTTGCACTATATTGCAGCGTTTTTTTTAATATATTTTATTATCTTTAATTTTAATTTCCAAAGGATAAAGGACTGTAACATTTCTATGTTAACTGTGCCCACAATTTTTCATTTAAATTCTTTTTTAAATTTTCTTTTTTGATATCCAATTTTATGACCAAAAATTAGCGGATTGGGTAATTTTCTTAAGATAAATTTGATTTCTGTCAGGTTTCAATCATCGCTGCCATTTTTCTACTTACCAAAATTAATAATTATTAAATTTGAATATAAGCATGTAAGTAAGCATTCCCTGTATAAATAAACTGACTAGTTAAAAACTTTTATAATTTAAAAATTATTAAAATTTTATTGAAAACTTCAAAAGTAAAACTTTTAAAATAATATCCTCAATTAAAAAAAATAATTTATGTCCAAAATATGCAAAGGTCTGATTTAAAGATCTTTCCCGTACAAAATATTTTTCTCTAAGTATCGAGAAAACTGTTAAAATTGCAAAATAACTTATTTTAGAAGTCAAAATAAAATTAAACGAATTTATTTGTAATAATAGCTATAAAAAGGCAAAATGATTTAAACAACTTCTATTTTTTCAGAAAATATGATTTAAATTTATCAATTAAGTTTTCAAAAAAAGAGTTTAAAGAATCATTTTGAGATTAATCAGAAAACAACGAATTGTTTTTTTTTAAATTAAAATAATAAACATCTTATGTTTAGTTCAAAAATAATAAAAAAAAAGCTAATTTCATCATTTCAGCTGATTTTCAAATCTCTCAAATCAATTACTTTTTCAAAAATAATAGCTAAAAGAAATTATTTTTTTTATTAGCAACTTATATTTAATGCCAAAAAAGTAGCAATTACTTATTTCAGAGAAATCTTACTTTTAACAGAATAAAAGACAACTCGTCAAGCCTTTTATATTTGAACTACAAATGATATGACTATAAACGCAAATTGGCCATTTCCTGCTACATTAAATAATGCCAAAATTTAAATGAGTGTTTTGAAATTGATGCTGGTTTAAATAATGTATTAATTAAAGAATATATTTTTTTGGTAGACAGAGGACTCAGAGATGCCACTGATTTTTTATTGAAAAAAAAAATTTAAATAAAAATGCCTGAATTTTTGAGGAAAGCTTAAAAAAAACTAACTTGTCAACAAGCAAACAATTCAAGAATTGTAACAAAATAAAGATGGGCCATTGAAGCAATAAATGGCATGTCAAATGAATCTTTTCGCTCTTTATCACACGTACGAATTACAATGCTGAAACATATCATGGTTGATTTTAAAATTGCATTTTCCTTCATAAATTACTTAAGATTTCTGACAAAGAAAACCGTATTTTGATTGCGCGTGCTATGAATTCAAAATTAAATAGCGTAAACGTACTTGAAAAAAAATAAATAATGATGACTTTACCAATTCCATTGAATTTGTTGATGTTAAAAGAGACAAGTTTTTTGTTGACTTTCCGAAACTAAGCTTGGAATTAATTATAGAAAATATTACTTTTGGCTCATATCAAATGCAGCAGAGTTTGAGTTATCTAGCCAAACATTTTGACATAAATGGAAAACTTAATATCAAAGTAAGAAGAAAAAAAAGTACTTAATTCAGACCTGGTTCGACTGTTTTATTTTTTCGTATCCAATCTCGGCACACTAGTAACATGATGTATAAAGTCTTTATAATTTATCAAAATCGATCAGTTATAAATGAAAAAGTAGACAGTTTAATTTCTGGATTGTATTTCACTTATAAAAATGGCTTGACAACCATTTGCTGCTGCTCACATGTTATCTTCTACTATAATATATTTCTTAAGTTAAGCACGATTTCCAATAGAGATCCCAAAAACAGCTTCTTATTTGTCAGATATATTTCCAGTGTTTTAAATGAATCAACCGATGATGGAATAGATCAAAGAAAAAAAAATTTTACTCCAAAAATGTTTAAAACTTAAGTTTTCTCTTCAGAGATTGAACAATGTAGTATTGATTAACTCCACAAGATTCATATATGATCCAAATATATAGAAATATACGATCAATCTTCAATATTTGATGTGGTAAAATATTCTGAAATCAATTATAATTTGTGTTAGTTGAATTATTTAATTAAAAATTTTCCTTGTCGGGATGGTTGTTTTGTGGAATCGAATGGAAAAAAACTGGAATTAAGTAGGTAAATACTTGTACAATAGATTATTTTTTAATTGTTTGGTATTCATAAATTGTTTGTGTGGAAGGAAACATGTTTTTAGCGGTGATATTATAAGTTTTTTTTAAAAGAAGAATCTGAAATATGAATTTAAATTAAAAAACATAAATGTAAAAGATGTTATAAGATTATTGAAGTAAAAGCACAATTTCTATCACAAAATTAATCTCTCCTTTTTTTAATTGTAAATAATACCTTGAACTTAACTCAGATGTAAGCATGTTAAAGGCCATTTTTAAAGAATTTTTTTTTCTTTATTTATTTTTTTTTAACTTTCCTGCGTTTAAACGCAGGAAAGTTAAAAATTAGTTTAAAAAGTTTAAAGTTTAAAATTAGAATTACTAGAATAAGTTAGAAATATTTTATCTTATAATGAAGATGGCATTAGAAAAAGATCAAGGATTTCAAAATGTTCAGATTTTAATCTTTAAATGTTAGCGTCCCATCATTAATTACAAAGAGGTTTTGTCGGCTTGTTTTAGCTGATAAATAATTTCACTTTAATATTAATAAAAATTTTTCAGACAAATTTCATTCAAAATTTTTTCAAACTAATATAGATCTAGTTATTTTCTTGTAAATCTCATAATTTCATATTTTAATGCATTTTTTTATGATGCTACCTAACTTCTTTCTAAAAATATTGATTTAAAGGCAATTATTTGCTTAATTTCAATAAATGTTAAAATGAGTTTTTTTTTTCAATTCCTTTAAGATAACTTCTGATTACTTTAAGTCAAAAAAACTTAGTCAAAGTATATCATTCTAAATATAAAATGATTTAGAAAAAGTTGGTTTGAAGAGGACAATAATATTTTATTTTTCCACTTGAGAACAAGTCAAGCTTCTGCCACGTTCCTATCAAATTTATTATCATTTAATTGAATTTTGTGCGAAGAATTATTTTTCACCTGTTATTAAAAGCAGTGGTATTTCTCATGAAAATATTAAAGTCTTAAATTCATTTTTTTGTCATAATCATTTAAAAAACTCAATTTAAAACAGATAATCAAAAAAAAAAAATTTAATTGAAATATTCGAACATTAGGCACAACATTAAATATTGATTAACTTTTATACAATTAATGGAATTAAATCCTAATACTGATAAATAAAAGTTAAAGATTGCCAAATTTTCCAATTAAATAAATTATTTTTTTAGCCTAAGAATTTTGATTTTCTTTTAAATTTTGCATTTAATTTTATCGGAATTAAATAATTTAATTTTCTAAAAGTATTTTGAAACTTTATATCTTTGCAAAAAACATTTAATTTTTTTTACTCACAATCATTTAAAAAACTCACTTGAATATGAATTTAAAAGAACAAGATAATTTGTTGGAATATTCAAGCTTGGTCATGATTTAAAAAAAAAAGATTGAATAAATAATTTTATTTAAGAAAGATTAAACTAAAATCTAAAATCGAATTAATGGTGAAAAACTTTTGAAGCACATGCCGAAGGATTTTTTCGGAAAAATTCACATTTTTGAGTTACTTCATCGAAATATTGAGTTTCTCCAACAAATGGACATGAATAAGTTTTTCGTTGATAGCCGTGAACACAAGCATGAAAAACGTCACAAAAATGAGTATCTCTGTAATGACCAGATTGTCTACCCCAGCAATTGAACGCAACGCCACCCAAGAGATTTTCAATTATTACATTGCCATCAATTCCAATGGCTGGTTGTTGAATTGGAAAAGGATTTGGTAGTGGCAAAGCTTGAACAGGCGGTTGAGCAAATACTGGATCAGGCAATGGGACAGATTGAATCTGAAAAACTGATGGCTGATTGAAAAATAAATGCTTGGCAGGCTCTGAATTTAGATTTTGATTGCCGTTCCATTGATTATTGTAAAATTTAGATGGGAGAGGATATGATCGAATAAATTTTTCAAGACTAGCATCTTCATTTTCCACAGTTTGGACTGGATTTGAATTGTTGGTTTGTGATGTATTCGTTTTTACTGAAATGAAGTATCTTTCAGGCAGAGATTGATAAGTTGCTAGAAAAGCTAAAGCAAAGAAAATGCTTGAAGACATTTTTTCCAATTTTTGGTTTTGTTTAAATTTTTATTTAAATTATTTTAAAAATAGTAAATAGACTGCTCTATTTATATTTTTTCTCTGGACTAAAAGATATCGGTTTTAGAGAAAATGTGTCCATGAATTAATTTAGATAAGATTTCTTTAATCCGATAAACTTGAGTTTAATGGATTTAGAAAAAACAAATAAAATAAACTCATTTTTTATGCAATTATTTAAATTCTTGATAATCGTTTTGATATTTTTTGTTGAACGGTTTCTTGATATAAACTTTTAAACAAAATTAAATCATGATTAAAATAATTTTTTAAAAAACTTAAGTCCTACATTTAATCAAATCCATTTCAAAAATTAGGCAAATTGAAATAAATTTAAAAAAAAATTATTTAAAAAAAAATTAAAATAATTTTATTATAGAAAAATAACAAAAGAAACTAAAGGATATAATTTTTTCGAAAATTTTTTTTATTCTTTCTAGGATTCCATTCACTTTTAAAAGTTTTAAAAAAATGCTCCATTAATAATTTGATAATCTACATATTTTGATTTAGAATGCTATTAATAGGCAAAATGTAAATAATTTTACATTTTTTGTTTATCATTTTGTATTTTTTCTATTTTTTATTGTATTATATTACAGAGAATAAAGTAAAACTTGAAAAAATGAAAATACAAAAAAATATTCTCTGAAATATTGCACAAAAGATATTAAAAAATCTTAAAATATGAAAATCTAAAGTTGTAAAATTATCTAATTAATTTTGCCATAAAATAATTATTTTGTAAGGAGGAATAAAAAATAGGAAAACACCTTATTATATTTTAAAAAATATTTAAAAAAAAAATTGAAAATATTAAGAATTAAATTATGCTGAAGACTTTTGACGCTCTAATAAAGAATTTAAATTTATATTTTCTCAAATGTTTTATTTTTTTTATAATAATGCATATTGACTATAAAGGTTTAAATATTTCTTTAAAATCACATCTTTGTTCTTAAATATATATATTATATATAATATATATTGATGTCCATTTATGAAATTCGAATGAAATTTAAAAAAAAATGAGTTAGTCATCATTACTTCTAATAAAAGAGTTTGATTTTTTTTGTTAATTTTCAAATTTTTTCAAGTAATTATATTCTTTTTACCAGTTTTTTTTAAATTCTGTCAAAAATTATCTTTTAAGTCTTCTTAACAAATACATTAGTTAAAAAAATCAAATATTATATTTTAGCTTTTTTTTTATTTTGAATCGTGTTGAATATTTTTATCAAATTTAAACGAATTAAAATAAATAATTGTTTACATAACTTTGTTTTTAATTAATTCCTAAAACCTTTAAAATATCCATTAAATAATCCTAAAACTATATTTTTGGTTGTAAAAAAATTCAAATTTAGCATAATTGCGAACTAAATTTTCAAATTTACAGTCATTGGTAAGCAGCGGACAATTTTTAGTAAATTTTCAATTTTAAATTTTAAATCAATCTCTTGCCGATTCAATTTTTCGTTAAAAACTTTTTACTGAAAAAATTGTTTTATAATTATTGAATAATGGTTTAAAAAATATTCAAAATTTTCCCTCCAATTAAAACAATATATAATATTTAATCGAAAATTTAAAATTGCCTTTAATTCTTTTAAGAAAAAACTTTAAAAATTTCTCGAAAAAATTTTACAGATAAATTGAAAATTTAAAAAAACTTTTTAAGTTTGAAGACTTTCAAAATATTAATACACAAAAAAATCTTCGTGCTGAAATTTTTCGGACACTGATTGATAAAACAAATTCCGTTTCAAGGAAAACTAAATAAAAAGTATGACCCTCTAAATAAAACAAATGACTAATATTTCAAGATGGTCAGCATCCTTGTAATTTTTTTTTCAACATCTTCAAAAGGCTAATAATAGCTTTTATGCTTTTAACTCAAGATCATTAAGGTTTCATTTGCAAATTCAAACCAAATAAATGAAGAAATTTTTGCTCCAAGCCATTAATATAGATTTTTTCAAAAGATAGGCACTGAAATTGTATTTTCTTACAAAAACTTCAAAAGTATTTAATTCAAAAATCTATTTTTCCTCATTCAAGTGTTTATTAGAAAAACAATATATTTATTCAATAACCAAAAAGATGAAAAGAATACGACTTTAAGTACGTATACTAATTCTACTTGTTGATATGGCAACGTGTTTGTTGCAAAAAAATAAAAATATAACTTGTTTTATTATTTAATTTTATTAAACGGTAATTTTCGGTTAGTTTTTTTAAAATGACTTCGGTTCAACCGAGATTTTCTCCTCGGAAACACTAATTATCATGATGAGAACACAAAGAAACAGGCTGAAAAATATGACCATTCTAAGGCATTGTCAGTGGCTAGTGCTCCGTGCAGCATTATGGATGGAAATTTGATTAATTTTGATGCTCAAAAAGTTGAATTCGAGATAAATACTCAATTTCCGGCTGTTTGTATTGAAAGAATCGAATCAGACAAGTGGATTAAAAAGTACGGCCTTAAGAGCAATAAGCTTACATTCGAGGCAATATTAAGTATGATTGGCTTCAAGAAGCAGCAAGACTATATTGACCAAGTGAAAAAACTGGTCGCTTCCAAATACTCAAAAGGACTTTTTCTCCAGACACAGTCCAAAGATGGTCTTATTTATAATGTAAGCTCAATTTACGTCATATTACGGTTTTTGACATTTAAAATTTTAGATCACAGTCAACGTGAGTAAATTAGTTGAATTCGCCAAAAGATTAGAGGATTCAATCAAAATGTTCAAGCTGCGGCTCAAATGGCTCAATACTGATTCAAGAAGATTGTTTGGTGTCATTACAGAACAGAGTGTATGCTTGGTAATAGATTGTAAAACCAAGGATAATGTCAGATTTTCACAATATAAAAGTTGTGTTATAAAACTACTGAAAGAACAGGTTTCTAGATTATCAAATTTTAACATCATGAGGTATTTTTTAATTTTTTATTTACCATATTTTTCCCTTTTTCTAATTAAATATTTTGCTTTTTGTTGATATCAATTTAATTAATGTTAGAAATAGTTACTGAATGCACTCTTAGGTTATTTTGAAGACTATTAGTTTATGTCTGTTTAAATTTTGAGCAATTTAAAAAAATCTGATTAATAGTTGATTAAGAATTGGATTTTTAATGAAGCTTAGATGTGACTAATTATTTGATTTAAAAGAATATTTGAAAAAGTGTTTGAATTTTGTTTTAATTCGTATTGATTTATGAGAATTCAAAGTGCAAATAAACAATTTTATTAGTAAAATTTTTATTACTTATAAACAAATAAATAAAATTACTTGATACAAAAATTTTTCTAGAAATTTGGATTAAACAAAATAATTAAAATCTAGTTTTTTAAATCAAGAATTCCGGTATTTATTATTTAGTTGTGTTTATTATGGTTTAATTTAACTATATTGGATTATAACTAATTTTTAGTCAAATTTTTTTCAAGTACAGAAATCAAAGAGTTTTAAAGAGATTGATTTTCTTTGAATTAATTTTTTTTGGTAGAAAAATAAAATGAATTTAAGGCTTCAATTATATAATTAATATGTAAATAACAAATTAACTTTAAATTTAGAGTAAAATAATCTTATTTTATGAAAAATACCTTTATATTAAAAAAAATTATTTTTTTTTAAAAAGAAAATGAAAATTATATTGATCAATAGAAATTATCAAAAATCAAGGAATTATTCAGTAATTATAATGCTGATATTTAAAATTACTGATTAAAAAATTCATTTTTTTTGAAATTAAATTTTTAATCTCCATTATTTGCATTAAAAAATTTATTATTTAATTATTAATTTTTCATTAAAATCTCAGAATAATATTTTAATTAATATAAAAATATTTGAGTTTATTTATTCATGGCCTAGTTAACCATTTCTTCTTTTGTAGTTAGCATAAAAATAAGCCATTTAAAATATTTTCCAATTGATTTTTATGAAACAATAAAGTTTCATACAGTTATCCATCTATGTTTTACTAAATTTTAAACTTAATTTACTGTATTGTTGTTAAAATTGATTTCTGTATAGTCTTTAAAGATTATTGAAAATTCTATTTAGGTTAAACCTCCTAGGTCGATTTTGTTTAAATTATGACCCAAATATAATAGAATAACTCTATTAAGTGTCGCTTATTAATCTTATTTATTTATTTATTTTTTATTTATTATTGAATAATTCGTTAGAAACTAATAAGATTTACATGATATTAAATCATTTGGAATAAAGTACTTAAGAATTTTCCTTATTCCTTATGATTGATTAGTCTTCTCAGACTATAATCAATCTATTTTTTTAAATATTTAACCCTTATTTCAGTTAGTATAAATGAAAAATCAGAAAGGCTGTTAATGCAAAGCTGTTTTTTAAATTTTAACTAATTTAGCTAAAGATTATTTTTTTAAATTTTAATTGAATCAAGATAAAAACATACTTTTTTAAGTTTTGAGATCAAATTAAATTTTTAATAATTGAAAAGATAAAAATTTATTTGGCAAAAAATTTGAAAGTAAAAAATTAAAATCTTAATAAATTTTTTTTATTTCTATTTCAACAATTGCTAAATGCCAGAGTTGTTTAACAGTCACAGGGTTTAATTCAAGTCCAAGTCCGGACTTGGACTTGAATTGAGACTTTTAAATAAATCTGGTAAATTCTAAATTTTCTACAAATTTTGCAACATCATTGTGCAGAAATTAATTTTTCTGCAATATGATAATAATTTAATTTTTCTATATAAAGAAGGGCTTTAAAAGCATACACAGTCAATACTAAGGATCATCTGGTGCATTTTATTTGTTTTTTTCATGAAAAAACTTCATTCAAAACTCAAAATAAATAATATTTCAACAAATTAGTTTTATTTTTTTGCTTTTAATCTTTATTACAATAAGAATAGAAATACCTTTGAATTTTTTCCTTATTATTTATTAGATCTAAGTCTCATAAGCAGATTAAAAAAATAAATTAATTATAAATACAAAATTATTCATGACGCAGTTTAATATGAAAACTATTAACTTAAACTTAAGATAAGTTATTAAAAAAATTATATTTTTAAAAGATCGTTTGTAATAGATGAGTACTACCCTTAGTGCGTGACTTTTTATCAAAAATCTAATTCTTAAGAAAAAAATTTATCTGTACTTTTATTCATTCTGTTATTTAAAAAATTTCAAACAAGCATCAACTTTATTTAAGTTTTTTTTCTCTTCTTCCTTATTCAATGGTTGCTTTGAAACATTCTGTGAGGCAAGATTTATCCGACTTCTGATCACTGAAGAGTTTTACATATTAATTATTTATTTTAATAGCCTTATGTCATCGTTTTACACCTAGCTTTGTACCTTAATTTTTCATTGCCATATAAAAATATGAATTAAAAATAAAATGAAATATAAAATTTGATCAAATTTAGGTCATTTTTTTTATTTCTATTTTTAAATTAAAGATGTTCTGATAAAATCGAGTACTTTCGAGACAAAGCAGTGGTTGTGTCAGCTCAAACAATTGAAGATAGCATTGAATGGTTGTACGAATGGAACAGAGAATTCGTAAAAGTAAGTCCTGATACCATGACCTGTGAATCAGTGATGCTTGCTTATAAAGATAAATCAGTAATGCAACAAAAAAACTTAAACTTCTTTAATTTAAATTTTTGCCTAAAGATTGAAGCAATTTACTTGATTAGCCAAGGCATATCATCAAATGGTGTGAGAGAAATTCTGCATGATAAATCTGTTAAATTGAGCAGTAATTTAGGAATTAAATTGAATGTAGTATCATTCGATTGTATTGATTCGGATACTGTTGAATTTCTGCGTCGTTTAGGGCTAAATTCAAGGGGAAAATTTCATGCCTATTGTTTGTTAAAGGAATATGAAGACTACACATCAGGCCCGATTGACCCTGATCCGACAAAATCTAGTATTATAATGAATAAACGAGTTTTTGGTGGAGCTCCTCCAGGATCAGGTATTAAAACCGACTTAATGCTTGTCTTCGAAGAAATTCAGCTCGCAATGGAAACTCTTGAAAACATTCAGGCTTTGATTGAATCAATGAACCGAGTGCAAAGTGCAAAAATCTATCATGGTGAAATCAAAACTAATGAAAATTCCAAATCGATTAAAAATAGAGATGAGCAGTATTTGACTTCAAAAGAGTGGTTGCTAAAACATGGCCTTTCCTCAAAAAATCTGGACCTATTTGATGTACTCAGTAAAGTTTGTTTCCGACATTGTGATGGAGTAGTAGATATAAAAAAGGAAACTATGACTGGAAAGTCATTTTTAATAGGAGATGGCATCACTTTTTATCAAGGCGATGCGGTAAGCTATATAGTTATATTTTAATTTCTTTTATGAAAAAACAATTGTAAAATTTTTTTTAAATTGACAGAAATTTTAGATGGTTCAACTTGATAAAATTCAATAATTAAGGCAAAAAATAAAAATATTAGAAAGAATCTTTAAAAATTTTTCTCAAAAAGCTGAAATCAGTCAAGATAATATTAAAATTAATTAAAAAGAATACTAAATAATCATCTAAAAACTCGTGTTAAGTATTGAGAGAAAAAAAATTCTCATCTCATTTTTTTTAAAGAAGGAAGAATTGTTAGAAAGTTGGATTTTATTTAAATTGTCTATAAACAAAATATTTTCAATTTCTTAAATAATTTTATTTACTAATGAATTATTAAAGATAAAATAAATCAATAATTCTTCCTTGTTCCAGTAAAAAAGGTTAAAAAGCTAGAAATGAAATAGAAAAAATGTAGAATAATACAAAAGCACATTTTTTGCAAGCATTATTTTTTAGTTAAAGTAGTTTAATTTTTTGTGTTTGAATTACAAAATGTATCCAATTTGAAATAAAATTGAAACTGCGATATTTCAAATATTTTTTCAGTCTCAAATAAAAAAAATAATTTTAAGTAAATATTGAAGGCATCTTCATATTTGTAATATAACTCTTTAGTGAAATTGAATGGGTTTAATTTTTTTTGGAAAATTTAAAAAATATTGAAAATTCTTTTTGTTTAACTTTTAAATAATTTATTTACTTATTTGTTTAACTGTACCGAGCTATTGCTTCATCAGGATAAAAATATATGAAAATAAAAAATAAATAAAAAGAAAAAAAAGATAAATAATTCATTTAGATTTAAATTAATTTGAATTGATCTAGTCGGTTAGGTGAACCATAGTCCATAGTTCACCTATTATGCGAACAATTCTTGTTCTCTGGTTCTGTCAACTATTTGTTTACCTAATTTTTTTAGTTCATGTAAAGCTGAACTAAAATAGAATTAGTTGAACAAATCTCAAATTAGGTGAACAATTTTTAGTTCATGTGAAAAAATCGAATAAAGCTATTTAATATATTGCCTAATTCTCGAAACTGATATAAAAATAAAGAACTTAATGAAAACCTTTTTTTTTAATTTATAAGAGCTTTAGAAATTCTATTTAATCTGATTTAGTTGACCTGGTATTATCTTTTCAACAATCCCAAATACCAAAATGCGCTCTCTACTTAAATCTTTGCCTTTAAACATAAGTAATAAAATTTAAAATTAAAAAATTAATTTTTCACCCTTCAAGTGCTTTGAGAACCATGAATTCATCTATTTCCAAATTTTTTCTACTCCGCCCAATTTTGATTTTTTTATCTAATATTTTTTTCTATCTTATTTTTTAATTTTACATTTAGTTTCATTTAGTTTACATTTAGATGAAAAAATATCAAAAAAGGTGAAAAATTTTTAGATAAAGTGAACTAATAGTACATAAAACTTGAGAAATTAAGAATTTTTCGAGTAATTGTGAGTGTGAAGAAGTGTTCACCTAACCGACTAGACCCTAAAAAACTTTTCCTTGTTTTTTTTTTTGTAAATTTTGACTTTTGACGTTTGATGCTCAATCAATAAAAAACTCAATCAATAAAAAATGGAAAACACAACGTAGATAGTTTTTTAAACTACAAAATAATCTTAAACATCATTATATCACAAACCCAAAGTCAAAATTTATAAAAAAAAAAACAAAGTTTTTCAACTTAAAATTATTTTTTTATTTGAAACATCGCACTTTTTCAATGTTATTTCAACATTGGATACATTTTGTAATTCAAACACAAAACATTAAACCAAATATGAATAAAATCATTTCTTAGCTTACTGGTATTTAAATAATCTAAAATAAAATTTTGAAGCTAAGATCAAAATTTGACTTTGGCTTTAGATCATTTCTTAGAAAATCAAATGATTAAGTAAATTTTTTTTAAATGATTTAATTAAAAATGAAAAAATAAAATATTTTATAATTATTATTCTGGTTTACTTTGAAAAAATCTTATAATTTATTTGTTTAAGCATTAACCATTTTTTCTTAAACAAAAGCAGTTGTAATGAATTTAATTTGATTTATTTCCTAATATTTAAAATTTCAATTGACAAATATTTTATTTTTTTAAGGAGAGTTTGATTTAAAAAAAATAAACAAAAAACATCGAAATACTCTCTTAATTTAGCATAAAATAAATCTTCCAACATCTTAAAATTTTGATACAAAGTTTATTTGATTCCTTGACATTTTATTATTTTCTGTCGAGTTGTCTGAAATAATCAACTCAATATCTTTTCAATAATTTTTTATTTTTGTCTCCTAATAAATTATACATAAGGTAAATACTGATAAATTCGTCATATTATTTTATTTCGAAAAACTGTCATCATTTATACCCAAGATTAAACTAAATTCAAATCATTTAAAGTTGCTAAATTTTAAAATTTTAAACTGAAAATTTTTTATTAAAAAAACATTTATTTTTTTGATAATCTAACCCAATATCTTAGCAACTTTAGTAGATTAGCTTACTAAATAGACAAACTTTCAGAAAATTAACATTGATTGCTAATTTTATTTTAATAAAGAGTATAATTTTTTATTAGATTAATTTTAACTTTCCAAGACTTTTTCAATTTGATTGATTGAAACCTATTAATTTTCTTTTAGTCCTATTAGTAATAAATAATAATAAAAATTTGCTATATTCTTCTCGTATTTGTAATTATTTAAATTTAAAAAGATACCTTCGCCAAAGCTAGTGAATGCCAAATACTGTGATCAGTTTGCGCATGTTTTATGGAATGATGGAACTATAATGCATGTTCATGTGACGCCAGATTTACATCGTAACTATGAGCAAAATATTACAATGTACCTTGAAATGTACGAAAAAAGAATTGACTGGTTAAGCAAAGGAAGTCGAGAACTGTTTGGTACAGTTATTGAAAGCAATATTTGCATTCTAGTGGACACGTCTCAATCAATGCACCTTAGTCTTGATTTTGTTAAACGAAAACTACAAGTTCTAATTCAGGAACAATTAAGAAACAAACAACGATTTAATTTAATTGGATTCAATAGTAAAATATATCCATGGCGCGACAGAATGGTAGAAGTTGATGAATTTAACATTAAAAGTGCTCTTGAGTGGATCAACTGTCTTAGCGCTCATGGCACCACTAACACTTTGGCTGCGATACGCTTCGCTCTTTCTGATCTGAACACAGAAGCCATTTATTTGCTTTCGGATGGAAGACCAGACCAAGAACCACGCCAAATTCTCTCACAAGTTCATCTGAATACTAAAATTCCAATTCACACTATTTCCTTTAATTGTAACGATTCTGAAGCAAACAAATTTTTGAGCAAACTAGCAGAAGAAACCAATGGTAGATACCACTATTTTAATGAGAGTGGATGGGATGCTGATCCTTATGGACCAATTCCTTATCAAGTAATTTCACCTTATTATTAAGAGATAAGTTATTAAGCTTTTAATTTCTCTCAAAGAGTGAGGATATAAGTCTTTTGAAAAAAGAAATCGAAAAAGGTCAAAAATATTTGCTTCAAATGTCAATTCTAAGGGAGGAATGTGCCAAATTGTCGGTCAAACAAGAAATAAAGGAGACTAAAAAATTAAATAGAAGATGTATTGAATCTCAATCTTGTAATTTTGAAAGTAAATATGATTCAAAAACTTCATATGGTAAAGCTTGGATAAAAAAACAATTTGGATTTAATTTTTATTTTTAAATTAAGAAAAATCAAAAATAGGTTTTAATATTAATAATGGAGTGCTTAGCAGTTTACACGATATCAATTCGTTAGAGTGGACTTTGCCAGAGACCAGAAGTCTATTGGAACGTCAGTTTAGAAAGCAATCATCTTTTGTTAAAGAAAATCCCAAACATGTTGAAAAAATTCCAAGTCCGAAAAAAAAAAGATCGCCTAGCAATGTAATAAGTGGAAGTAAAATTTTCAAATGGTTGCAAAAAAATAGTCTAGAGAAATTAAAATTGACTATTTTCGATGTATTGCAGAGGGAATCTGACTGCACTAGTAATTTAGTAGTCGATGAATTATTTAATGCAAAAATTTGGACTGAGGTATGTTAGTTAATAATATATTTTTTTTAATTTCAATTTAATCCAATTAAAAAATTCTTTTACTTTATTAACTATTCAACAATGAATTTTTTTTCAATTTTTTTTTAATTTTAAAGAAATTGTCTTGTTTTGTCTTGAATATTTACTTCTATTCGCTCAATATTTATTAAATTTATTTTATTTAATCAGGAATAAATTTTATCCGATTACTGAACTGATGTCTGGACTTGCATAAAAAGTTTATAATAATTTTTCTTTTAATTTTTATTTTCCAAAAATGTAATAAATATTTTGGAGAATTTTTTGTTGTGTTTATTCAATAAGAACTTTATCGTCTTTTAAGCGATTGAATCGATAAATAAATAGAAAAATTTTACAGCTTTGAAAAAATTTCTAGCAATTTTGATTATAAAATCTGTAGCAGTCTTGGCTAGGCAATAATTGTAGTGTTGAAGCAACCTTTTAAATATTGAGTTTTGTTAACGAATACTGAAGAAAAGTGATCAGATACAGAATTATTAATTGAATTACATAAAAAAGATAATGAAGATAGAAGAAATAGTAAAGGTTTAAGATCATAGTGTGTTTAAAAGTCGAATAATTTTGAATTTCTAAAAATTATTTTTTTCTTTTTCTTTTTTAGAAACTTTTTTAGTTTAATTTTAATATAAAAAATACTAATAATAATAATTAAGTATTGGAAATCGACTCCAATAGATTGATAAAATTTAAAAATCGACTAAATTTTTAAAATCGATTTTAAAATCGAATATTTTTTTTTCAATCGATTTTAATATTGAAAATTTTTAAAGCCAAAATTAGGCGAGTAATTTTAATAGCGGTAACTAGAGAAGAAAAAATATTAAGAATTCAAATTTATTAAAAATCCAATTAGACAGAGTATTTTCATTTAAAAACTTCATTAACAATTTAAAATAGTGCTGGGAATCGACTCCAATCGATTGATAAATTTAAAAATTGACTAAAAAAATTAAGTCGATTTTAAATTTTTTGAATTTTTTTAAGGATTTTGAATGAAAAATTTATTTACATTATTTTACAATTGTAATATAACGTAAAAAAAGCGTGAATTATTTGTGTAATATTATTACTATAAGAGGTATTTTTATGAATTTAAAATTAAAATATTAAATATTAAATCAAAATTAATAGTTATAACTTAGTTTATTTAAATAAAACTATCAATATTGGAAAGATAATTATTGTTGCTATTTAATCACTAGAGGAGAATAAAAATATTTTTTAAACTATCAGATAATAAATTTTAATTTATTTTAAATTGTTATAACTTATTCATTTTTATTCAAAAGATAATGGAGACTGCCGAACATTCAAAAATAGACAAGTCAAAGTTTCAATTGATAAATCCATCAAAAATTGATTGGAATAGCTATCAGTTAAAATTAGACGAACAAATATCTCAGTACAAGAAATACTTGATCGAAGCAATTTGGGAAAGTTTACCAGAACATGAAAAAATAATTTTAAACTTAGAGCCACCAATAGATTATGATAAAAACAAATCAAATTTATTAAATAGTTTAGAATATTCAAACTGGCCTGTTAAAAAATCAGACATCGAATCTTTCAATTTGGAAATTGAAAAAGCCTTAAATTTCAAACGTTTTGCACAAGAATTGAATTTTTACTTTATGTCAAAATCAAGCAGGGAAGATGAATTAACCATTAAGGATGATAAAAAAAATGATGAAAGTGCTGAAATAAGCAAGGTGAATAGAAGTCTCGGAAATTTGATAAAAAGAACTCGCTGTTTTGCAAAGGGTAATCGAGTCATTGTAGGAAATAATAAACTTGCCTATTTTTTCGAGGCAAAAATATCTAAAGTAATTGACTCGGCTCATTATGATGTAAAATTCATTGATGTGCCTATGATGGAAAAAAATGTACTTGGCTCAAATATAATTAGAAAAAATGACTCAGCTTCTTATTTAACAGTATATTTTTCATTAAAAAGGATAATGGAAATTTTTTAATTCTCAAAATAAGGTTGGTGATTTTGTTATGGCAAAGGTAATTAATGAGTTTGAACAAAATTGCTGGGCGCCTGGAATTATTCAAACTATTGACACCATATCAATTCCTAAAGTATATGACATTTTATTTTTTAATGGACAGGATGGCCAGAGTTCACGTGACTATTTGGTCAAAATTAATAAAACGGTTTATGGATATGCTGTAAATTTCATACGAAATCAAATTGGAGACAAGTAAAAAAGAAACAAAGCATTTTTCTTTACCTTTGATTTTTTAAATTTTTTAAGGACAAGTTTAATTAGTACAACTTCAGAACCACAGAATGATAAAGAAAAACCTGAAAATGTTGAAAAAGATACGAATGAAAGTCAGCAAAATATGACAATCATAGTTCAAGAAATAAAAAATCACATTAATTCACGTAAAATTTATTTTTCATTAATACTGTCCTTTTTGGTAAATCAAAACTATCCAGAATCTTTTAATTTTAGACCCGTAAATAATGAGGATATTTAACTCTAAAATTTTAAAAAATAACCTTAAGTTCACTAAAAAGTTTCAATTTATTTTGATTTTAGAATTCATTTTTGCAAAAAAATTTTTTGTAAAATTTATTTAAGTACAAAACAATCCTCACAATAAATTACGACAAAGAAAGTTTATATGGAAAAATCAAATCTAATTATTTTGGTATTTGACTGGGTAAATAAATACATAAAATTTTATCAATATTTTGAATACAAAACTTAACTTTGTTTCCTTCCATTTGAATTAATTATTAATTTCAGAGTGTTTGCTTGAGCCTTAAATTTGTCAAGGATTAAACAAATTTATAAAGATCAATTGATGATAAACCAACCATGTAATTTAAAATATCAAAATTTAATTACAAAAAAAATCTACATTCAGTAATTCAGAATTAATATTCTGCTTTTAAAAAATAAAACTCCTTTGGTTAAAAGATGCTAATGATTTAAATTTTAGTAAGATTAGACAAACAATACAAAAAAATCAGAAATGACTTGACCAATTTCAAGAATAATCACGACATTTTTACACAAAAAATTACCGAAAATTATGATGATATGCGCAGTGAATTGGACAAATTAAAAAAATCTCCAAATAACAAGGAAAAAAAAGATGAAAGGACGAAAAAATCCAAACCTGCTGTCAAATCCACAGATGACCTTATCCTCGAATACAGAGCTCAGTTGCCAGAGCTTCAAGACGGAGAAAAAGTCTTAGCTAAATGGTCGGATGATAACTGGTATTACCAAAGCATAGTTGAAAATAAAATCGACTTTAAAGGACCTTTAAAAGTAAACTATTTGTACACCATTAAAGACTCTGCATCTGACCATGAAGAGATGAACAGAGACGACATTATAGGTTTTAACGATAGCAACAAGAATTTTAGTATCGGCGATTTTGTAGTCGCTGAACATCCAGATTTTACCCAAAGTTTTGCACCAGGACAAATTGTTGGCATTTGTTCTGATTACTTTATCGTCAAATTTTATGACTCAATCGAGCACCGAGTAGAAAGAGAGAGCATATTTAAAATACCTTCATTCAAATATCAACTCGATATTGACAGTATAATAGAAGCCGAAAGGCAATGGATTGGACAAAAATGTGTCTTCCGTAACTCCAGAACAAAACTGTATGAAACTGGCCAAATACTTAGTCGTGTGGGTAATGGAAAAAGGTTCAAGGTTTTATCTGAATAAAGGAGAAGAGGAAATTATTAATATTATTCACATTTTTGGAGATTTTACTCGTAAGAGACCGATTAAAGAGAATGACTTTGTTTTAGCTCCCGTAAATGATCATTTTTTTCCGGGAAAAGTGACAGCATGCAAGGGAAACCAAATAGAAGTTGTTTTTGCAGACAAAGAAGAGTAATATAAATAATTATTTAATTTAGAAAAAAAGAATTGTTTGTTAAATTTTAAGAAATGACAATGTCGAAGCTGATAATTGTTTCTGGTTGTCAAAAGAGTATTACAATGATTTTGTTTTGTTCTACAAATCCAAAGAAATTGAAAAACGCACAAATACAATACCTGTTGTTGATGCAAGTGGCTTTGATTAGAAAACGAAATTGAATTTTCACCATGCAATATTTTTGACATTTAATCCATTTTTTATAATTTCAACTGATTCGTAGGATTATTTTATGACTCACAAAATAATCTTAATATCGAAATAATCATAATAAGAAATGTTTGAATTTTAATTTTTTTTGAATAAAATTTATATAAATTTTTTCGTACTAAAAGTAATAGCTTAAGTTTTTGAAATGCATATCAAAAATAAATTTTTATTCAATTGAATTTAAAAAATGACCATAATCTTCTAAAATTTCAAACTAAATTTTTGATTAAACAAATTAACTCAATCCTGCCCTAGTATATCTCTCACTCAACTCAAAAATTGTTTTAAGACTGTTTGTAGTTTAAGTTAAATGAATACCTCTTGGTAGACAACGTTGGGGTACTGATTTAAAAAAGGATAAATTTTAAATAAAAATGTGTTAAAATAGCAGATATTTAAACAAAAGGATGTTTTGTTGTGTTGGTTTTATTTTCGACTAGCAATCAACAGAAAAGTCATAAAAAGTGATATTAAAATTATTAATTATAGGAAAATTAAAGAAAATTCTAGTCTTTAAATGGTTCTTGATTATCGAAAATTCCTTGCAAAATTATCCGAATTTTAAAAAGGATTTCGAAAGCCAATGGATAAAAAGTATTCCTCCAGCTAATTGGTGTCATTTTGCAAACTTTATCAGAGTAAAGTTTCATTCCGGATTGAATAAGTTAGTCCTCCGAAATCATCCAAAGGTATTTCTTTTATTAAGTTTATACAAAGTTATCCAATGTTCAACTGAAGTCGAATACAAGCTTTGAAAAAAAGGACAAATACTAAATCTCAAAAAAAGAAACAAGTTGACAAAGATCTAAGACGTGAATTTAAATTTAAATCAAATTTTATCACGCTTGGTTCAATTTATCAAATTCCCGCATAAATACTGGCAAGACGCACATAATCAGATGTCAAAATAGCTCCGGATAGTTATGTTACAATATCAGTAATTTATTTAATAGAACAATTAATTTTGCTCCATTCTTAAATCATGGCTCCGTCGATTCTAGAAATACAACAAGCGAGTTGCACTGATGAATCAAATAAAGCAAAAAAAAATAAGATCGCATTGCAAAAATTAAAAAATATAAAATCGACGAAGAATATTTGGCGAATCAAAGAGTTATTCCAATTTTCCAAAAAATAATAAATATATAAAAAATTCGACCAGAAATTTGGAATAACTTTTTGATTTTGAACGAATATTCAAACATTATATTTGCCTTTTTTCGATTAGATCTGATTTTTCATTGAACCAGCTTAAATTTTGAATATGCAGTTTTTTGAGATATTATTTGGGTTAAATGTTTGTTTGAATTAAAATAATATCTATTAATTATATCAATCAATGTATAACTACTTACATCAAATCAAAAATTATTTATTCTTCAAAATAAAAATTAAGTCATTTATGTTTTTATAGATTTATCTTAATATGAGATTTTTTATTTTTTTTGTTGATAAAGCAATATGAAATAACTTGAATTTTGAAACAGTAAATCTTTAGCTGAAAAATTTTATTTTATTTAGGATATTTTTGAAAATTTTTTAAATTAAATCAAAAGGCAAATTTAATTAATTAATTTAATTTTTAATATTTAATTATTACTTTACATGGATTGACAATGAACTTATATATGAATACTCATTTCCTTAACATAAAAGTGTCCGTTTGTGTACTTTTGTTATGAATACATTTTTCCCTAGCAAAAAAAGTGTTCTTTTGTGTCTTTTTGTGTACTTTTGCTATTAACCTTTATTATTCCAGTATATTAACAAAAATATTAAGAAAAATTTGTCTAAGTTAAATAGATCTAATTTTAAAAAAGATCTATATTAACAAAATATTAGATAAAATAAAGGGGTCTAGGAAGAAGCCCTGGTTTAGGGAATTTGGTTCAGTAAAAATAATGAGCGAAGTGTCATTAAAAAAATGTCCTATTGAATTTTAAAACGTTAATTGAATTAATATGAGAATTTTTTAATTAAATTCTAACGTTTTCTTGTTTTAAATTAAGTTAATTTTAAATTAATCAACAAAAGGACACAAAAGAAATCTTTTTTTGCTAGGGAAAAAAGTATTCATAACAAAAGTACACAAAAGAACACTTTTTATGCAATTGAATAATATGATAAAATGAGTTTATTGTCTATAGCTCTTACTTTACTTAAATAATTAATTAATTAATTAAAGTTAACTATTAATAATAATTGACTTTACTTTAACTTTAATTAATTTAAAATAATTTCTTTAAGATAATCTTGTTTACAAAATACTCCAAATTCAAGCATCATTTATCAATGTTTTGCCTTCTCTAATTCCTAAAATAATTTTCTTAAAAACCACTTTCAAAGCACTATTCTTAGAAAAATATTTCAAAAGAGAAATCTTAAAGCCTACAAAGAATTAACAGTTTAAAATGTTCATTAATTTAGTTAAGAAATAGAATAAACTGATTTACTCAATTGATCAGCAAATAAATTTCAGTTTTATAAGAAGTATTGCATTAGTAAACAAATATATTCCTTTAGAAAATAGGAGCATTGACTGAAAACTTTTTTACTTTATTTTATATTTTTTCAGTTTAAAATAGTTTATTAATTGGTCCAACTGAGCTAAATTTATCGTTAAAATTTAAAATAATATTTAAACATTCTTTATTAATCAATTCGAAGTCTCATTTTTTAATAAACTTAAAAGATAATTAACTTGATCTGAATTGATTCTTTGCCAATTTTTTTCAATATTTTTCAATTGATCAAGCTCGTCTTTCAATAAAAAAATATCCTGTTCAAGCGTGCCTATTTCTTGATCACAGGCAATTAATTTTTTCTCAACTATTTCTTCATCGATTGTTTCTTTATTTACCTTAAAGAATAAATTATTATGATATGAAATTTTTACTTAATAAAACTAGCTTTTAAGGTTATTATATCGGAAAGTAAATCATTTTTAGACTGGAGGGTTTTGGTCATTTTTTCCATTTCGATCAAATGTTCATCTTTTAGTTTATCGACTTGTTTCTCGCAAACTGATATTCTTTCTTCCTCTTGGTTTAATTCATTTAAAAAACTAAATTTCTTAAGAACCCTTATTTAAATTTTTGAATCCAATTTTACGTTTGATGGTCTTTTTCCAAGAGGGTTTTCTTTTGACATTCTGCTTCGCACAAATCTGAAAAATTTTTTTTAAGAGTTTAAGCTTTTGAAGGAAAATTTTAAATTTTACTCCTAATTTTATCACATTCACTTTCCAGAACATTGACCTGTTTCAATTGAGTTTCTAGTTCTGCTGAGGCGTTCTGGCGATAAGTAAGTTTTGATTTTAGTTGATTTTCGAGTTGGTATTTTTCTTTCAATAGAATAGGTAATTTTAGCAATTTTTTAAAAAACTTTACCTTCATAAAGAAATCTAATATTCGAATTTAACTTGTTGGATGCAAGTGACCAACCCAAGTTAAATTTGTTCTGATTGCCAGGCGTACTTTCAGAATCGATTAATTTTCTTAAAGGAACTAGTTCTCTCGACATTTTCTAATAGAATAAATTACCACGCTTTTTTGTTTTTAAAAAAAGTCAAGGAAATTTTAATTAAAAAAATCCTTATCGAGACTTTAGAAGCTCATGCATCAAAAATATTATGAATACCAAGTGAATGAAATAGCTTGATTGCATTTTGAGATATTCTAAGATTCCTTTAAATTGAATTGAATTGAATTAGACAAAAATGGGATGATCTTAAAACAATTTCACTGAAATTTTGATCGGAGCTTTAAAATGAAATGAATGAATGAAAAAAAATCATCCTAAAACAACTTATAAATCTAAATATTTATAATTGATCACAAAATAAATACTAAATAGTTAATAAATCTTTTTTAATGATATAGTCAGTTAATTTTGAATCGCTACTAATACAGTAATGATAGTTCAGAGGTAACGTAAAAATTAAATGACACAAAGGATAATTTTTATAATAACTTTTGAATGAAATGAAATAAACTGTTAGTGCAAAATGTGACAAGTTTTTAACACATGCAAAAAATGTGCAAAATTTTAGCTTACTTAATATAAACCTCTCTAAATGGAGAGCAAAATGCATCAGTTTGCACGCCATTTTGCAGACTCTATCTTGAGGTGTCACAAGCTTGCTACATGTTGTTACATTTTGCAAAAAGTAATAAAATAAAAGTGAATTTTACTCTTTTAAATATTCTTGACTTTTTTAAAGAAAGTAAAAAAAACGAAACTTTTGATAAAGTATGTAAAATTTGATATTTTTCAGAATTTTTTTGTTAGTTGTAAAGTTAAAAATTGTTCTAAATACTGTTTTTATTATAATTATGTAGAGATATTACTAAATTGTAGAATACTTGAATAGATAATGGAAGAACGTTCACTTATTAGAATTTATAAAAAAAATTAATACCAAGAATCTAATTATAATGTTTTAGAATTTTTTAAAATTTATTATTTAATGAATTTACAATACCGTTTAATAAATTTTTTTATCGAAATTTGACATTTACTTCCTTTTTTTAAATCACACTCCGAAAACTGAAAAACGTGGGTATTGTGATTATTTATAAAAACTTGCAAAACAAAAAAGATAAAATGTTATCAGTCACAGTGTCAAAAAAGTTATTTCAAGTTGAGATAACAATTAACTTTCTTGAAAATCTTTAAATTTTAATTTTAACAAAATAAAAACGCTGAAAATTCTTCTTCAAATTTTTTAAAATTGAAAAAAAATTATTTAATTTGAAGCAAAAAAGCAAAAAAACTTTGTATTTAAGGATAGATTTAAACGATTAACATTTGGTTTATTTAATATATATTTTTTGTTTTTGAAGTCATCATTAATTTCTTTTTTTTTAGCTTAGAGTACCATTAATAATCAAATTAATTTTAGAGTATATATTTAAATTTCTTTTAATCCTTTTCCTTTCAAATTTATTTCAAAAACAAAAATATGCACTTCCTAGTGTTTAAAAAAAATAGTAAAAAATGTTTTGATATTCGTTTAAGAAGAAATAATATAAGAACAAAAGTAATGGTTAAAATAAAAATTTTAAATAATTAAGATTCTTTATCAATATAAAGAAAAATTGAATTATTTTTCCATAATATATAAGATTTTACTTGGGATAATTTAATTTTT
The DNA here is from genome assembly GCA_025491095.1 of Brachionus asplanchnoidis. Lineage (NCBI taxonomy): Eukaryota > Metazoa > Rotifera > Eurotatoria > Ploima > Brachionidae > Brachionus > Brachionus asplanchnoidis. The sequence continues at coordinate 6,537,892 of JAILYF010000008.1, read as the reverse complement.
TAGATCAATTTACATTTTAGATTTTTAATATAAACCTAAAATAATACTAACTATATTAAAGAAATAAATATTAATTCAATATGAGACACAAAACTGGTCGTTATGTTGTAAATTAAAATTTACCTTTATAAATTAGTTTAATTTGTACAGGTAATCGAATACATTTTCAAATGACCATTAAACTGACCTGAATTTTTCGAAGACCTTTTCTAAACGCAAAAAAATTGAATGTTCTAGTTTTTTTATGAATAAAAAATTAATAAACTCTCCAAAATTTTAAACACTGCTATTTTTTTTTGTAATAATCCACAAGCTCAAAGAGCCAGGTACGCATTAACATGCCGGGCTCCCGAATATTTCTTGTTCTTTTATTGATAAGCGTAATCACTTGCCAAAATTTAGGTAATTACTAATAATTATTAAAATATAATAAATTAAATAAATGCCTGTAAATAATTAAAGAATGTCCTAGAGATTGGATTGAGTTCAAAAATACACTATCTTGCTACAAGTTTCAGCGCTACCCGCTGATGAATCTCAATGATGCCAAAGCTAGATGTGAAGTGAGTTTTCTTACAATAGAACCCAATAAAAACAATAAATAATTTTTATTAAGAGCGATGGTGCTTACCTTATCGCTGTTGAAAGCATCAATGAACACATGTTTATACAAGATTATCTTTCAAACAATGACATTGAGCAAAGAAAATGGTACACTAGTGGCCAAGAAACAAATGAAAGGTGGATTTGGTCGAGCACAAATGCCCTTTTTAGTTACGAACAAGGCTTTCTGGAGGAAAACCCCGATGATCAAGGATCAAATCTTGTTTATGCTTATAGATGTATTATTAATTTTTTAATCTTTTTTAAATTCAATTTTTTATTTAGTTGGTGTTTGGGGATGGGTTAGGGACTTGGGAAGCGAGCTTAGACCTTTTATTTGTGAAATAGCGATCAAAGACTCATATAATATTATAAGTGAAAAAAGAGTCATCGGTGAGATACATGTTTTTTTGTTGATTTTAAAATTATAAAAATAAAATTCTCTGTTTTTAGATTATGGCTTACCATCAACTATTGAGCTTCGTTTTATACCAAGAGGGCCGAAAATAATCGAACAGCCCAAAGATATTGATTTTGGAAAACTGGACCCTACTGTATTGGGAAGCACTTATGAGAAGATGAAAAATGAGATATATGTCACTCTTAAATGTCTTGCTGATGGATATCCCATACCCCAATACGAGTAACTTTATTTTGATTTAGTTTTAGATATTTATGGGAAATTAGTAAATCCGAATTTTTCATTTAGCTAATTTAATTTAAAGGTGCTAGAAAACGTTGCTTAAAATAAATTTAAACTTGAAATGAATACATTAATAAAAGGGTTCTGAAATATTTTTTTAATCAAAAAAAAGATAAAGTTTGAAGAAAAATTTTTTCATTAAATTAAATTTAAATTTTGGACATAACTTGAAACCAAATAAAATGGCAATAGTAATTTTTCTTCACTCTCGTCACTTGTTAAGATAAGCTTAAGTTAAGGAGATAAATGGTTCCCCACAATTAAAAAACTGTTCCCCACAAACTAAAAACTTTTCACCACAAACCAAAAACTTTATAACAAAAATCACTACAAAACACATTTTTTTTGTGCCGAATTCAAAAAAAAAATAATTTTTACATATTTAACCAAATAGTTAGTTAACACAAATATTTTGTGGTGATAAAAAAATTAAATTAAAATCTATTTTAAGGAAAATCAATTTCCAGATAATTTTGGAAAACCTTTTTTAGGTTTATTAACAAATTTGTCGTTTTCCAGTAGCTTATTTAGGGCTAACTGGTGACTACAATACCCCAATTTAATAAAATATTTGCATTTATTTTTTTTGGATTTTTTAATCTCCAAAAATTCGGAAATTTTATTTTATTACGTAAAATCATAGGCATTTTATTATCTAAAATATTTTATGGCAGTTTTTAATAGATATTAACATTTAATAGATATCTTTTTTGCGTTGAACAGTTTTGAAAATTTATGAAAAAATTTGTGCTTAGAAGTTTTTTTATTTTTCAGAAAAATATTTCTCTAAATATCAATAATTTATTCTTTTTTATTTTGTTTATGCTTAGCAGATTATTTTTAAAAATGTTAAACAATTTTTTTTAATGATTGCTATTAATTAAAATTAAACTTAGATTCAATATAATAAAAAAAAATTGCATGTAGAAAAGTATATTTTCGCATAAAATCATCCGAGAATAAATAAAAATAATTTCACGTAATCTATGTGAAGATTATCACATAGGTTACATGTGATTACCTAGATTACATAGATTACCCGATATTGATAATTTGATCAGTTACAGGCCCTGATCAAATTCACGATCAAATTTTAAAAAATTTGCCCTGATATTCCTTTCCATTGAAAAAGATATAAATCACCTTTTTAACTTAGTCTTAGACAAGCTACTTGAAGAAACTTCTTGAATACATTCATATATATCTATCATATGATATATAGTTTTTAAGAACATAATTCTTACTAATTCAGGAGCTCAGGACATCTGGTTTAAGGAAAAACAACACTGTTTTTTTTTCTTAACTAAAAAAATTTTAAATTATTTTAATTATTCATATAACTTTTGTGTAAAAAAAATAAAAAAAACATCTCACACAAGCGACAAAAAATATTTATTTTTAGATAAAATTTTTAAATTTCAATTGTTTATTTTCATAAAATTTATGTCAAAATAAGCTCACATTAAAAAAAATTGAGAATTATAATTTAAAAAAATTTAGCCCTTTTAAAAAAAATATTAAAAACAACATTAATAAAATTTTTTTTATCTTTAATCTAAATAAAATCAAAAGCTAAAAGTTCATAAAATAAAATAAAAAAAATTTAAAATTATCAATATCGGTGCTTAAGAAATTATTTTCATCACCAATATCTATTTTTTAAATACAATTTAAATATTTTTGTCACTACTAAAGATGGTACCGTGGTCAAATCGACTCAGATCATAGCGCAGAATACGAATTCTATCCAATCGATTTGACAAACGAACGCTACTTTCAGCACGGCGGCAATTTGATCATATCCCAGCCCCAGTCTCAAGACTCGGGCTCATACTACTGCAAAGCCACAAATCAATACGGCACAGTGAACAGCAACATAATGCAGCTACGCGAAATAGTACTAGACCGCTTCGAAAAACGCGAGCGACCAAAAGTAATTGCCAGAGGCTTCAGCGAGTCGGTCATCGACTGTCTCTACAACAACAAGAACACCGAAGACATAAACTACATTTGGTTTTTTAACGTTCTGACCCAAAAAGTCCAGCAGAGCAGAGAAAGATTCATTTCGAGAAATGGCAACTTGTATTTTTCCCGAGTAACCAGCGGCGATGCGGGCAACTACATCTGCGCTGTCATGTCCTCCAATTCGGACCTGAGATACGTTCCATCGCAGACCAGTGAGTTCACTTACCTTGAAGTGGTTGGCAGCCAGGGCTCCGAGAGAGACCCTCGCATATGGGCCGACTTTCCCATGGTCTTTCCGAACACAAGACTTCCGCGCATCGGCTCCAACGCCACCATCGAATGCATTGCTGAAGGCTATCCAATTCCAGACTACAAATGGTACCGATTGATCGAGGGCAAACGCTATCCACTGCAATCAAAGGCCATCATCATGAATTTAGAACGAGTCATTTTAATTCCCAATCTGCAGCGCGAAGACATCGGCACGTACGAATGCCAAGTACAAAACTACCGCAACTCTCACTCGAGAGCGGTGCTTCTTCAGTTGGAAATCGAGCCTGCATTCACAGTTCCTTTGGAAGACCAGGTGCTGGACGTTGGCTCAGATTTGGAATGGTACTGCGAAGCGACTGGAAATGTAGGTGCCAACATCATGTATACATGGTACATTAATGGTACCAAGATTCCCTTTACCACAGGTCGGCTCAGAGCCGATAGCCAAGTGTTGTTCATCGACTCGGTACAGCAGTCCGACTCGGGCATGTACCAATGTGCTGCTTTGAATCTACAAAATTCTATTCTTCGCTATTCCACTGCCGAATTGAGAGTCATAGAATTTGAGCCGACTTTTATCAAGAGGCCAATGCAGGGCACAGTCCGAGCGGCTGTTAATGGCGATGCAACAATTGTGTGCAGTCCAGAAGGTGCACCCACGCCCAATATCCAGTGGTACCAGAACAATGTAGCTGTGGGCAATGGTGGCAGGTTCAGGGTGCTGCAGAACGGCAATTTGGTCATAACACGTGTCACACTGTCAGATGAAGGAAATTACACTTGTGATGCATCGAACCGGCTGGGCCGTGCGACCGGCTTTACTTACTTGTTTGTGGTGCAGGGCACCGGGATCGAACAGCCCATTGATCCCAACATAATTGCAAATGTAAATCAGACATTTTTTTTGCCATGCACAGCCTACAAACCGGTCAACATTGACTTGGCCTATATGTGGAAATTTAATGGTGAGCACATAATGCTGGATGGTGCTAGGTACGCTCAGGACAATTTTGAGAGACCTGGCGATTTGAGGATCATCCGAGCCCAGTACACCATGACAGGCGAGTACAAATGCATTGCCAAAACCACTGTTGACGAGGTCAGCATCATCTACAATGTTTTTGTGCGCGGACCGCCAGGACCTGGTGCTGGAGTCAGGTGTAGCAGAATGGGAGCGACTTTTGGAACTGTTAGTTTTGTGTCCGGGACGGATCATGGTGATCCGATTGTTAATTTTACCATTGAAGGCTGGACTGACCGTCAGCCGAAGTGGAGGCCGGTCAAGGAAAATTTTACCCTGCCATTCAATCCTAGGGGTGAGTATGTGACCGAAGTGACTGGGCTGGCTGCTTGGAGCGCCTATAAATTTAGAGTGCTGGCTTCAAATAACTTTGGCTATGGTAAACCGTCGCAGGCGTCTGATATTTGCAACACTAATCAGGATAGGCCTGGCGCGGCGCCTATGAATGTGAGTGGTGGTGGCGGCAAAATTGGCGACTTGAAGATTACTTGGTTGCCATTGCCTGTTCAGCATTGGAATGGAGAAGGTCTAAGGTATTTGGTGTATTTTAGAAAATTAGGTGTCACTACTGCATGGGAAGTGGTAAGAAAAAGATTTTTTTTTTCATTTTGACAAAACAGCATTTTTAATTTCAATTAAAGAGAGAAGTTCCGTTCGAGAATAATTTATATGTTGAATATATACCTGATTCGCCTCCGTATGTGCCTTATGAAGTTCAGGTCTCGGCAAAAAATGTCCGGGGCGAAGGTCCCAGATCTGAAATAGTCACTGTTTACACTGCTGAAGGAAGTAAGTTATATTTATTTTTCTGCAAATTAACAATTAAATTAGTATACTTTTTATTGTGCTTTAATAGGAACAAAAAAAATTTAAAATAAAAATAGTTTCTATTTTTCTGGTCTAGGATGCAATATGCAAAATGCAATATGCAAAATGCACGATCTTGGCAATCGTGAAATTTAAGAACAAATATTACAGTTCAAAAAGTTAAAACTTAATGATTTTCTCTAATTGTTATTTTTTTGTATATCTGTACCGAGCTAAAGCTCCTTCAGATTAAATAAAAAAAAAAACAATTGTGCAAAAATGATTCTTTAAAGAGTAGAATATTGTACAAATTTGTAAAAACAAATTCCAAGCTTGGCAAAAACTCTGCAATTTTCAGTAAATTGTACACCATCAAAAAATATTTGATTAAAATTTGCAATAAATTAAAGAGCGTAAATTAAGTTAGTTTTAAACATTAATTACTATTTTTCAGAAATCTGAATTACATATTTAATTTTTTTAATAATTGAATTATTGTAAAATTAATTGGTGAAGACAATGTTTCCGGAATTTGAACGGGAAGGTGTCATAGAAATTTGGTCATGGAAGGTGTTAAAAGCCGGATCAAAAAAAATTCGTAATGATATAATAGAGAAATGTTTATAATAATAAAATTTGTAAAGCTTTAAATTATCTTTCTAAATCACTTGGCCCTAGCTTTCATTCTTTAAAAATTAAAGAGTTTGAGGAGAATGACCTTTTAAAAAAATTCTGGAGACTTCATCTAATTGTTAGGTGTGCAGTAAATAAGAATTGTTAACTTAAAATTGAGTCTTTTTTGTTCAAATATAATTTCAAAATTAAATTCTCTATTTATTTATTTATTTAGTATAAAAAACGACTTGTGAAAGTCAGCTGCTTTAAGGTAGAACACTCTTCTTTCAGTATATAGAAAACTCTAAATTATCTCATATAGAATTAATTATCAAAAAAGTATAAAAAAATAAATAAAAAAAAGAATTCCATAATATTTGATTTAAGTATTTAAAACTGTTTAACTATTAAATTCTCTATTTGGATGCAAATGGTGTTTCTTATAGCCAAAAACTACTAAAAAATTTAAATTTTTTGTAATTTATCGTATTTATTTGGTTAAGGATTAAAATACCATAAAAAGAGTGAATCAAAAAAAAGAACACATAAAAATAAAAAATTCTAATCAAAATTCTAAAAAGATTAACCAACACATAAATTTTTTGTATAACAATTGAAAAAGATAAAAAAACCATAAAAACTAAATTTTTTTTTCTGTTACCAACACCTAATTTTTAAATCAATAAAAAATTAAATTTTTTTTTATCTGTTAAAAACACATATAATTTAGAGCAAAATGAGAAAAAAAATTGAATGGATTTTTATGACCCAGCTTAAGTCCGAGAATATTAGTCTAATAGAAAAAAAAGATAATTATATAAAGTACATTTGTAAGGATAGATATAGTGTCCAAATAAACACAGAATGTATGTGTCCCGATTGTACAGACTGCAGTTGTTCTAACTTTTTAGATAAGGAAGTATGTACACATTTAATAGCATGTTGTATGGTAGAATCAATAAATTTTCCAGGTATTGAATTGAAAACTTTTATTAGCAAAACTAAATCAAAAAACGTAAAGCTGGGTATTGGTATGAAAAAGATTAAATTAAATATTTTGAAAAATTTTATTTTTTTGTGTTTGTAACTTTTTATTTGAATGAGATTTGGAATAACTTATGTGTTATTAACACATATATCAAATAAAAGACTTAATTTTTTTTTATAAATTAATTTTATGTGTTTGTAATATTTTATTAGAATCATTTTATGTGGTTGTAATCTTTTTTGATAAATAAATATAAGTTTATGTGTCGTTCACATTATTTATGTTTTTTAATCCTTTTTATGGTATTTTAATCCTCACCCTATTTATTTATACATAGTAATATTTAGAGCTTCGTTTATTTAATAAATAAAAATTTCTAGTTAATTATTAGTATGTGATTAATTTAAAAATTGTCATTTTGATGTACTTATTTTCAATTAGTTTTTACCTGAATTATTTTGTTTTGACCTATAATTTAGCATTTTGACGAAATTCATAAATTAAAAAATTAAAAACCTATCTATTTAAGTTCCACGCAAGCCAGTTTCAAATGTTCGCTGTGAACCGTATAACTCTTCAGCCATTTTGGTAACATGGGATCCAATTGAAGAAGATGACTTTGATATATTACAAGGTAAACTACTTGGCTACGTAGTCCGCTATTGGAGAAGTGGTCTGGAAGAGAACTTGAACTATTGGCGAAAGAGATTTTTGGGCCAGCGATCAAGTGCCATCATAATTGGCCTTCAACCAGACACTGTTTATTTTGTGAGAGTGCACGTGTTTAATTCAGCGGGAGAAAGTGTGGAGTCTGAACTATTCAGTCATCGTACATTCCGTAAGTCTCCAAAGACAATGCCTCAATATGTCAAAGTATACCAACCCAAAAAACCTAAGGAAAGAAAAGTAGAACTACCTGACAATCGAGATATGTATCGATTAGTTGTCGAATGGAGAGGTATTTCGACAAATAACAATGAAGAGCCTTTAGAGGGCTATTATATTAAAGTATGGGAATATTATCAACATATTAGAAATGCGACTATATTTTACGCCAGTGCCGATTCAAGCAAAATTGTTATAGACAATATATTTAAGAATAGAAATTATAGGCTTAGGGTACAAGGTTGGTCTGTTGGCGGAGAGGGTAAGCTTAGCTCGCCAATAAAAGAATTCAGAATTGACAACGATGGAAGACTTTTGATGTGTAAGTATTTAAAAAAAATAAATAAAAATTAAAAATTTTTTAAATTTTTTTGTAAATTTTAGTGTATAATCCAGACACAAGTTTGTTGTACTATAATAGCATGGCAACAACGTTAAATGATAAATGTGTAACGATGTTAATATTTTTTATTCTAAGTTTTATTTTATAAGAGAAGAAGATTAAAACATAGAGCTTCATGAACATTCCAAACGTTGACAAATTAAAGATACTGATGCATTTAAATTATTTTGTTGATATTATTTGGAGTTTTTTTTGTAAAAATTATCAAATTTTTTAAAATTAATCTTAATTAAATAAAACTAAATAAAATCTTTTAAATTTTAGATATTTTTTTACAATAGCACTAAAACTACATCAAATTATATTTACTTTTTTTTAATTGATTCTTAAATTAAATTTCATTTTCATTTAATTGAAATTTTTGAAATTATAGTTTCTATGTAAGCATTTTCTATTTTTTTTTCAGTGAGGTTTGTAAAGCAATCATGTTTTTATAAAATGTTCTTTATGTCGTTTGTCAATGCGTGAAAATTTTTCTTCCATTTATATTAATTATTAATTTCTAAAAGCATGTTATTGTGGATGTAGCCATAAATTTGTAAAAGATCAAAAAAATTTATAAAAATTGAAAAAATGAAATAACGCAGTGAATTGGACCAATTGAAAAAATCTCCAAATAACAAGGAAAAAAAAGATGAAAGGACGAAAAAATCCAAACCTGCTGTCAAATCCACAGATGACCTTATCCTCGAATACAGAGCTCAGTTGCCAGAACTTCAAGACGGAGAAAAAGTTTTAGCTAAATGGTCGGATGACAACTGGTATTACCAAAGCATAGTTGAAAATAAAATCGACTTTAAAGAGTCTTTAAAATTAAACTATTTGTACACCGTTAAAGACTCTGCATCTGATCATGAAGAGATGTACAGAGAAGACATTATAGGTTTCAACGATAGCAACAAGAATTTTAGTATCAGCGATTTTGTAGTCGTTGAACGTCCAGATTTTACCCAAAGTTTTGCACCAGGACAAATTGTTGGCATTTGTTCTGATTATTTTATCGTCAAATTTTATGACTCAATCGAGCACCGAGTAGAAAGAGAGAGCATATTTAAAATACCTTCATTCAAATATCAACTCGATATTGACAGTATAATAGAAGCCGAAAGGCAATGGATTGGACAAAAATGTGTCTTCCGTAACTCCAGAACAAACTGTATGAAACTGGTCAAATTCTTAGTCGTGTGGGGAATGGAAAAAGTTTCAAGGTTTTATCTGATAAAGGATAGGACGAAATTATTAATATTATTCAAATTTTTGGATATTTTCCTCGAATATATATGATATGATATGATATGATATATGATATATATACTTATTTATATATATATAAGTGAGTAATGAGGCATGTTGAAGTTTATGATCAAAACTTTATATCAAATTGCTCATTTTATATTTAATAAAAAATTTCCTGAAGATTTAGGGCAGAATTTTATAAAATTCCTGATGTAACATTGATTAACATAGTTTGTTACATTAAAATTTAAAAAAAAAATTTAAATTAATAGTATGTTCAAAATTAACTAAAATGATCGATTATTTTTGATTTTTTAGTAAAGTTAATAATGCAAATAAATAGATTTTATTTTAAGATAAAATATTATTTGGTTTTTTTAATCTTATTATCTTTGCGAAGTTAAATCTTTTGTCTTTCGGATTTTGTACTCTTTTTAATTTTAAAAATCGATTAATTATCCATTTATTTTATGATCAACTTAAAATAATTTTTTGAGACTGTAGCATAATATGTTACATTATTACCAAAAAAAAAAAATCATTTCGTTAATTTAAGAAATTATTATGCTTACTTTTTAATTGAGCATTTGATCATTTGATCATAAACTTCAACATGCCAGTAATGAGACGAACGAGATCAAAAACATATTAAAAATGAATGATAAAGACAGAAAGACAGCACTTGATGAAAGACTAAAACTAGATTTTTATGAGAATAGGATGAGTGGAAGGATATAAACATAGAGGAAGAATCCAAGAATGTAAATAAGAGAGTAGTAAAGATATGAAATTAGGAAAAAGTTTACTAATTAAAACTCTAAATCTTTTTGATCGTTAAACTATATTTTTATTTTTTACAATTAATCAATGTTTGCATTAATATATTAATATTTAGAAGAATTAAGATTTAATTATTTATTATTTATTTTATGCTATTTTTATTTGGAAGCTTTGAGCTCAAGTAATGGAAGTCATAAAGAATATGGTCATCCACACCAATGACTGTGTTGTACCTGTTTAATAAATAAATTATTTAATTTGCAACTATAGAGTCTAATTTATAAATATTTAAAATATGCATATTCAAAATGGAAATTTACTAATTTGTATGATTTTATTGGTAAATTAATATTTTTTATAGAAATTAAATAAAACAAAACTTATTTTTGTTTTTAGAGTTGTTTCTAAAGGAAATAAGATGTAAAAAGGAATCACTTTAGACATCAATATCTTTTGGTATATCATAATAATAATCCCACCATTTATTAATATCTAAATTTTTTGGATGTTCCTTTGTTATGCGTACCATTATGCCATATATGATAAAGGCCTCTTTATTTTCTTTTTTTAAATCTTCTATTGTTTTGGACGAAATAACCCACTCTAATTCTTCATTTTTAAATTTCTTATCAATGACTTTATTTGTGTCAATATTTGGATCTTTAGACTTGGACTCCTTTTTATCGTCGAGTATCATTGTTTCTCTGTTCACTGAAAATGAGTGTGGTCGAAGCCTACACTGAAAGACTGCTTGAGTGTAAAATTGTCTTGTTCTTGATTTTTTTGGCCTAGCATATCTCCAATGTCCGCAGTATTCAATCGAAGGGCTAAAATAAATACCTTCCCCAAAACAAGCTCCCTGTCTTGAAATTCGAAATCCTTCAGCTAAAATATTTATTAAATTTTCTGATCTAGTGCCATGATAAGCCACAGGCCAGTCTTTAAATTTGGAATCAAAATCATCTATTTTTAAAGAATATCGCCGCCAGCCTGATGGACAAAAATAAGGAAAACTGCTATATTCTAATTTCTTAAATCGAGTTTGGATAAATTTTTCTATTTCAGGCTCTTCATTTATGTCTAGATAGGCTTTACCGTTTTCAAACAAATAAATGCGATTAAATTTTGGATCAAATTTTTGAAAAGTATCCCAAATTTTTTTGGTTAGCTCATCTTTTTTTCTCCATGCGTCTAATACCTTGAACAATTGTTCTTTTTGATTATTATTCAAATTTCTATCAGCTAAATTTCTCAATTCATCATAATTAATTTTGCCCGATACATTTAAAACTGTAAAAATTACTGGACATTTTTTATTCAGATTCTCTTTATTTATCGTTTGTAAATCATTAATAAATTCTTCAGCAAAATTATTAAATAAATCCATTCATGCACTATCTTTAAATTTTTAATTTAAAACTTTTCGTTAAGTTTTCCAAAAAATTTGAAATTATTCGAAACTATTATCTTGTAAAAAAATTATAATAACATTATTAAAAAATCAGTTTTTAAAACCCTAAAAATTTTATAAAATTATAATTCTGTTCATAAGATAAATTAAAAATACCTTTTCTATTTTTTATCTCATTTTATTAAAATAAAAAATTGCTTATAATTCAAATAAATTTTCCAAAAAATTAAAGAATCCTAGATAAAAATTAACGATTAATAATTCATGATTTCAAATAAAAGGTCTTCTTTAAAAAAATCTAAAATTTCCTTTGTATAATTAAAGTTAAATTTGTTTATAATGGAAATGTAATGCTTCATGATCAGATTCATTCAGCGGAAATATATATTAAAAATCAATCTAATCTCGAAAAAATTGAAGATTTTTAATTCTACAATTGTTTTTCTTTATTAAAAAGAAAATAAAGTATAAAAAAAAGTAGTATTATACTTAAGAAATAAAGCTGATTTTTATTTTTGTATCATCGCTAGGATAAGAGCAGAAATTATTGTTTTAATATTAAAAACTCCAAAATCTTTTTTATTGAAAATTATTAATCGAAATCAATTTTCGAGCATTAATATAGCAAAATAAAATTAAATTGGTTGATTAAAATAATTAAATAAATTAAAAAATTAAATTAAAAATATAATTAAAAAAATCATATCGATACGAATTAATATTCTATTCTCTCAACAAAAAAAAACATTGAGACTAATTGTCTTATATATTGAAAACATCTTAATCACGGATTATTAGTTTTTTTTCATATTGAACAGATAAAAACCGATATAATTTTTAATTTTCTTTTTATTATATTTTAACCTATTTTACTTTTAAATTAATTTATCTTAATTTTTTATTTCATTTATTTGATTTTTTTTGATTTTATTTTATTGAATGAGCTTTACCCTGGAACATTATGAAAATCTGTATTTTCGATCTCCGAACCAATATTCAGAATTCACCATCGAAATGAAAAAAAAAACTTTCTATGAATACAATTTCTGTGTTAATTTTTCTGTGAGAAATATTCGATGCATGAATTCGATTAATAATATATTAATAATTAAAAATGAATTGAATTAAAGCATAAAAATTATGTTAAAAGTTCATGTACATTTCCATGTTATGAAAAAATTATACTCGCAAATGGTTGCACCAGCATGCCATCGGTTTTGTAAAATTCAGTACAAAAGAACAGAACAAAATGATAAAAAATTGAATAACTGTTTTGGTAAAAGTTTAAATTAGTTTCGTAAATTCAATATGTTGCAACATTCAAAGTTGCATCAACTGTCAAAGTCTTCTAATGATGTGCAAAATCTCTGCAAAAAATGCACTGCGCTTGAACACATTGAAATCTAATTTCTGCTAAGTTTACAGAGTTTTGCAGACCTTGATAACTGATGCAACTTTGAAAGTTGCACATTGTCGTAATTACAAAACTAATTTTAAACTTAAAGATAAAAAACTTTTCAATTTTTTTACTAGTTTCTGTTCTTTTTAGCATTTTGTACTGAATTTCACAAAACCCATGCCGTCACAAAAGCCTGGAATGGCATGCAAACGCAAATGACGTGTCTTAGGAGAAACAGAAAAAAGGCAGAGCTACAGACACAAAGAATACATTATCATTTATATGTCGTTAAACACAAAGACAAGAGGGACGACTTCATCGCCTATGCAGAGGCACGCAACCTAACATCGTGTATGAAGGAAGATATTCGGAGAAAAATTTAGAACTTAAATAAAAAGAAAACGTGAGAATATTACCTGTATTGTAATTTCTGTCTAAAAAAATGTCGAAAATAATTAATTTCTGTCTAAGATTATTTTTTTTTGTTTTATTTTATTTATCATAAGTAAATAACCAAAAATACCGTATTTTCTCGCGTAATATCCCACTGAGAAATTAAATGAGGCATGATCTAATGTATCTAGGAAATTATATGAAACTAAGCAATGTAGTTCTGGTAGACCTCGGAAGCTAACTTTAAGGGATGAAAATTACATTTTTAGAGAGATTAGAAAAGATCCTACATCTAGTTATCAAAAACTTGCCACTGATTTTAATTCTAAGACCCAAGCGGTTAGGATAAGCAAGTAAACTATTATGAGATTTCTCCGAAAAAAAAGCTTCTTAGCTATTATTAACTATTATAATTATAATTAACAGTAACTGTCTCTGTTTATACCATTTTTATCTTTATTAGCTATCTTTAATGTTAAGAAGCAGTTTTCTTATAAGACTCTAAGCCTTTCATTATAAATTTTTAAAAGTTGATTAGATTTTTATGCCGAGTGTCATATATCAAATTGTAGAGAAAAAAAAATTCTACAAATTAGTGTTTTTTTCTTTTACACTCAATTTTTCGTAAAATACAACAAATAAACAATTTAAGATAAATAAAATAATCAATTTCTAAACTTTTGCAACATACTGTATGAAACACTAAGTGACATTAAGTGAAACAAGGTAATTTTACTCTGAAATTTTGAATAACATTGAACTTTATGTTCAAGCGTGGTTGAAGCTCAGTTATTTTGATTCAGTTAATCTTTTCCGCTTCATCTAATGTTCGAGGGTTATTACAGTTTTAAAAAAGCAATAATTTCATATAATTACCTATGGGCTTTAAAGACATCTCCTGCTTAATATCCCAAGGATATCACGCGAGGAAATAGGGTAATTAGTTTATGTCCAAATTAATAGAAATTTGTCTAAATATTTTTTGTTTAACCAAACATTTATTTTGTATTAGTTTTTTGACCTGCCTTAGATTTTGGAGCAATAGAAGAATATTGTTGCGAGGAACGAGCCAAGTCGAGACGAGCTTAATAACCAAACAAGACCGTTCGGTTTTGGACTGAATCAATTTGATTTGAGGGGAAAGTAAGCAGAACTATTGGATTAGATTCGAATTGATTCGCGAAAAAACTAACATCTATTGGATAAAAATCCAATTGATTCACGAAATAACAAATATCATATGGACAATATTTTAATAATTCAAATTAAAAAAGAGGATCAAGTTAATTGATATCATATGATAGATTTCAAAAATATCTTTTAACGTTTCGTTACTCGCATATCAAAATCTCTGCTTCACTATCTTATTTAATAAGCATCTCTTTAAATTTTTGATTAACAGCTAATGCAATTATGAGAAAACAAAAGTACTTTTTTAAAAAGAACTACAAGAACAACTACTATTTGCTCAATTTTCTCCATCTAGTTCTACTGTTGTACAGTTCTTTAGGTGTCGACATCGGAAGATCAAAATTAAAATTCTTAAGCTTACACAAAAAGTCTATATTCAATAGTTTATTATAAGCTTTATCTGACACAACATAAGATAGCTTTAATCTCTTACACTCTTTTTGTAAGTCGACTATCCTCCAGTTATGATCAAAATTAGTTATTTTAGTATGAAATATATTATTTTTGTCAAAAGGTAATAAGAATAAGCAAAAAAAAATAATTAGTTTTAGATCAAAATAGTTTTAGACAATAACTAATTATTTTAGTGCAAAATTAATTTTTTATTCTAATTAGTTAAGAAATTTTCTGCCTAAAAAAGAATTTTTCTTTTTGGTCAAAAACTACTTATTTTGAACAAAGGTAATTGTTTGTGTAATACAGGTAATTACCATCCAAAGGAAACACATCATCATAAGAAGACATGATGATTAAGACATCATCCTTTTTCTTTTTTTGAAAATAAAAAGTTTACATCACATTAATCATATCAGCTAAAAGAAACTGTTTTTAAAGATTTACGAAAAATAGAGGGAGTCTACGAATCATAAGATCAATTTTTTTGTTAAATTTCTCGTTTGAAATATTTTCATAATAAAATCTTAGTTTTTTTTTTATTTAAAATCTTTCTAATATTTTGGATATTTTTGGGGTTTAAAAATATTATGCTTTATGTTTTATTCTAAACTAAATTGACAGCAAAAAAATAACAATAACTAATCTAAAAATAAAAAATGACATCAAATTAGTTTTAATTTAATGCCGATGAATTGATCATACCATTTCTATATTTGTTATTATTAAGATCCTCCAAAAATATTATTTTCGATGAAACAATCTAGTGTTGAATGATTGTTGTAATTTAGAACTCTTTGGTATATTTTCTATTGATGATTTTTGTTTGGCACCAAATTTTGACCCTAATTTATTGTACAAATCAATTTCTTTATATTCAAAATCATAAAATGGATTATTAATTGAAAAATCTATGAGCTTTAATCTCAAGCTTTGAAAATTTTTAAGCGATACATCAAAAGCATCTTGTTTTACTGAACTTTGAAAAAAATTGTTTATGTTTAAAATCAAATCTGAGAAGTGACCATCTTCAATATTTTTATCAATAAATTCTTTATTCAATAAAATAAAAGGTTTTATTTGATCCGTAATAATTTTGAAAATGTCTCCAATTTTTTCAATCGGATCTTTCAATAAATTCAATCTTTCAATAAGATTAGATGGTGTAGTTATTTCTTGGTCCTTGGCTACAAATTTAATTATTTTCAATGATTCCTTGGTCAATTTTGTGGCTACAAGCAATTTATAAATACTAATTCTATGTTCAATTCCATATTGCTCTAAATTCAAACCATCAAATATGTTTTCAATGTCGATCTTAAATTTTCTTAAATTTTCATCGTTTTCAAACTCATCAGAATACTCATTTTCAATTTTGGGAGCTTTTGTATACACTAATGAAATATCATCGGATTTTATATTTTTACTATTGTGTAAAATTTTATAAAAAATATCATCTTCTGTTTTATTGATATATTTTTCCTCTACTTCGGTTTTGATTTCCTCAGCTTTTTGTGATTTACAACTACTTGAATCCATGTAATTGAAAAAACTTTCAGCATAATTTTTCGCATCAGAATATTTACTATGCAAAATAAAATTGGAAATTTTTCTAATGGAGTATGCAAAAATCAATTTCTCATTAGTTCTAGTGTCATTTTTCAATTTTTTTGTTATAACTCTTATTGAACCATTTGTTTCGATTTGAAATTGAAAAAAAAATTCTTTTTGGTCACTATAGCCATTTATTGGTTCATATTTGATTAAAATCTCTTCTTCATTTGAATCGATCATGTCATTTTCATATTTGTTATTATTAAGATCTTCCAAAATAATGTTTTTCTGTGCCAAAACAACGAGTTTAACGGTTTGACTCTTTTTAACACCAATAGATCTATTGGCAGTCTCTACAAAAGATTTGTTAAATTGATCTGAATTTGATAACTTTTCCAGTGAGCCTTTTGTTGCACTGGCCAAATAGCCAAGAGACTTTAAGTTACAATCATCTGGAAAAGTGATTATATTAATTTTAATAAATCCTGACCGATTACAGAATTTTGCTATTTTTTCATAAAATTCCATACTTGAATCCTCTGCATTTCCATCTGTGCATAAAATAATTTCTGAATTAGAATCGGTCGAAGCCAAAATAACAGATTCAATTAATGCTGAGCTTATTTTTGTACCTCCACCTGCACTCAAATTATTTATTTTATTTACCAAACTAGAAAAAGACTCGCTAATAGGTCTTAAACTAGAAGATTTTCTTCCAATTTCGTCTCTGATTTCACTTTTATCTAAATTTTCAAAATAATGGAAAATAAATTGATCAGAATTGACATCTCCATAAAAATGGGCATCAGATTGGAAAGAAATTAATGCAACTCTGTAGTCAGGAGTTTTATTTTTCAACTCTTCCAAAGCTTTAATGCTTGCTTTTTTCACTATATCAATACGACTTCCGGACATACTTCCAGAAATGTCCATACAAATTATAAATATTTTGGTGTTGGTACTTTTCAGAAGGCTACATTGTGTAATTGTATTCTTTTTGTATTCAACATCAAAATAGGTCTTTTTTTCTTTAATATTAAGCAATAATGTATTTTCGTTGTCACAAAATTGACAACTCCAGCTATTCTGTTTATTGTTATTTTTGGAAAACATTTCGTAAAAATAACTTTCACAAAATTTACACTTTATTTTTTCATTTTCATTTAATTCTAAGCATGGCTTTGATTTTAAAATATCACTTATTCGGATTGAAATTACATTTGTGTTAAATTCTGGCACATAAAGTCTTCTGGAGAAATCTATATTTTCTGAAGTTGGTCTTAATTTAGCTTCTTGATTATCATTAATCGAAGAACCAAAAACCTCATTTAATTTGCTATTAAAATTAAAATTTCTTTTTTTTTGAGAAAATATATCAAGTCCTAGAAGATTTGCTGCCACAATCAATAGAGAGATAAAAATTGAGAATAATTTTTTTTTTACCTCACAAGAATCAGTGTCTATTTTTTGTTTCAATTTTTCAAAAAATACCTTAAAATTTTCATTATCATGATGATTTTTAAATTCATGAATCAATTTATTCTCCATTTGCTTTAGATGATGTAAAAATTCATCTTCTGTTTGTAATAAATTGACTGAATCTGTTAAAGTACTATTAGAATTTATAATTTGTTTAGTTTCTGTCTGCTTTTCGAAATAATTTTGATGATGATTATTCTGAGATAAAATTTGTGTTTGTAAATAAGAATCAGACATTTCTTGCCAGTCAGGAATTGAAAATGAACAGGAATCAAATTCAAATTGATTTTGCATACTTAAAGTCGTATTTATTGTATCTCCAACTAGATTCAGTAAATAAACACGTTTTACTTTTTGTAATTTAAAAATTTCTTGTATTTTTTCAAAACTCGAACATTTCTCAAATAATCTTTCTACTTCGTCCAAAATATTTCTATTTTCTGATACAATTTTTTCATAAAATTGAGATCTTTCAATCGAATTCAAATAGCAGTCGATATTTTTTGCATTTTTAAAATTCTGTTCTAAGTTCATGGGTTCAGGTGCCATTTTAAAGCCAAATTGGAACACATTATCCACTTTGATTGTCTCTTGAACTTCTGTTGCTAATTTGCTCATGTTTTCTAAGATAAAAAGTCTAAAAAAAAGAAATTATTTCTTACTTCAAATTTAAAATATTTAAAACTTTTTTAATTATTTAATCTAATTTTATTTTTATTTAATTTATCTGAAGGAGCTTATGCTCGAACAGAAAGACAAGTATACTCATTTATTTATCAAAAATGTTCTTTATGGAACAAATCCTCAACAATTTATTTTGATTTTGATTTAAAATTTTGATGGGAAAATGTGGACAGCCAACCTTACCACAGAATTTTTTTCTGATGATGTAATTTGGTTTCAATGCACCAAATGTTCAAAAAATAAAAAAAACTAGACAAAATTCTGAAAAAATCTATGGTTCTACTTTTTTGAATTTATGTTTTATTTTATTTAAATTTAGAATCAAAATCATGCGATATGATTTAAATTTTGAATATTTTTATTATATGACAATTTTTTTCAATATTTTAATTAAATATTGAAACCAAACCAATTAAGTATTATTATAAAGCCACCTAAGTCTAAATTTATCCTTTCTCGCACTAATAACCTAGGAGTGTTTGAAAGAAAAAATCATTGTTTTACAATAATTTGAAATTATTTGAAATTTTTTTGTACATTACACTTTATGTTACATTACAATTATTTAAATTAAATCAAAGATTAAGTTTAATATCTATGGATAAACTTTTTGAATTGATCATCAACTTCAAGATGCCAAAGAAACAGATCTATGTAACTAAAATATATTTTTAACTGCCTTTTTAATTTTAGTTTTTCAATTTTTTAATTTATTTTTAAATTTTAAAATAACTAAAAAAAATAATTTACCCTAAAATACGATCCATTTTATTATCATTTTCAAAAACTAAAATTTTTTTCTTTCATATACTCCAAGGTTATTAGTGCGAGAACGAATAAATTTAGACTTTGGTGGGCTTATAATAAAACTTAATTGGATTGGATATTAGTGTGATATATATTTCAACAATAAATAGAAAAAGATTTATTTTTTATACCAAGTTAATCGAAAAAACAAGATAATCATGTAATATTATATTTTAAGACTTATTTAAAAAAGATTTTCTGAATTTTAACTTTTGTATTTTTTTTTATTTTAGGCTTATAGGAATATTTTAAGCAGAAAAAACAACTTACTAATATTAAATGAAAATTCATTTAATATTATATTACTAAAAAAACAATCAAATTCTAAAATAAGAAAAAAAAACGCGTTTTTTTTTAATTTACTAATATTTACCAACTAATATTTACCAACTTACTAATATTAAATGAATTTTCATTTAATATTAGTAAGTTGTTTTTTCTGCTTAAAATATTCCTATAAGCCTAAAATAAAAAAAAATACAAAAGTTAAAATTCAGAAAATCTTTTTTAAATAAGTCTTAAAATATAATATTACATGATTATCTTGTTTTTTCGATTAACTTGGTATAAAAAATAAATCTTTTTCTATTTATTGTTGAAATATATATCACACTAATATCCAATCCAATTAAGTTTTATTATAAGCCCACCAAAGTCTAAATTTATTCGTTCTCGCACTAATAACCTTGGAGTATATGAAAGAAAAAAATTTTAGTTTTTGAAAATGATAATAAAATGGATCGTATTTTAGGGTAAATTATTTTTTTTAGTTATTTTAAAATTTAAAAATAAATTAAAAAATTGAAAAACTAAAATTAAAAAGGCAGTTAAAAATATATTTTAGTTACATAGATCTGTTTCTTTGGCATCTTGAAGTTGATGATCAATTCAAAAAGTTTATCCATAGATATTAAACTTAATCTTTGATTTAATTTAAATAATTGTAATGTAACATAAAGTGTAATGTACAAAAAAATTTCAAATAATTTCAAATTATTGTAAAACAATGATTTTTTCTTTCAAACACTCCTAGGTTATTAGTGCGAGAAAGGATAAATTTAGACTTAGGTGGCTTTATAATAATACTTAATTGGTTTGGTTTCAATATTTAATTAAAATATTGAAAAAAATTGTCATATAATAAAAATATTCAAAATTTAAATCATATCGCATGATTTTGATTCTAAATTTAAATAAAATAAAACATAAATTCAAAAAAGTAGAACCATAGATTTTTTCAGAATTTTGTCTAGTTTTTTTTATTTTTTGAACATTTGGTGCATTGAAACCAAATTACATCATCAGAAAAAAATTCTGTGGTAAGGTTGGCTGTCCACATTTTCCCATCAAAATTTTAAATCAAAATCAAAATAAATTGTTGAGGATTTGTTCCATAAAGAACATTTTTGATAAATAAATGAGTATACTTGTCTTTCTGTTCGAGCATAAGCTCCTTCAGATAAATTAAATAAAAATAAAATTAGATTAAATAATTAAAAAAGTTTTAAATATTTTAAATTTGAAGTAAGAAATAATTTCTTTTTTTTAGACTTTTTATCTTAGAAAACATGAGCAAATTAGCAACAGAAGTTCAAGAGACAATCAAAGTGGATAATGTGTTCCAATTTGGCTTTAAAATGGCACCTGAACCCATGAACTTAGAACAGAATTTTAAAAATGCAAAAAATATCGACTGCTATTTGAATTCGATTGAAAGATCTCAATTTTATGAAAAAATTGTATCAGAAAATAGAAATATTTTGGACGAAGTAGAAAGATTATTTGAGAAATGTTCGATTTTTGAAAAAATACAAGAAATTTTTAAATTACAAAAAGTAAAACGTGTTTATTTACTGAATCTAGTTGGAGATACAATAAATACGACTTTAAGTATGCAAAATCAATTTGAATTTGATTCCTGTTCATTTTCAATTCCTGACTGGCAAGAAATGTCTGATTCTTATTTACAAACACAAATTTTATCTCAGAATAATCATCATCAAAATTATTTCGAAAAGCAGACAGAAACTAAGCAAATTATAAATTCTAATAGTACTTTAACAGATTCAGACAATTTATTACAAACAGAAGATGAATTTTTACATCATCTAAAGCAAATGGAGAATAAATTGATTCATGAATTTAAAAATCATCATGATAATGGAAATTTTAAGGTATTTTTTGAAAAATTGAAACAAAAAATAGACAATGATTCTTGTGAGGTAAAAAAAAAATTATTCTCAATTTTTATCTCTCTATTGATTGTGGCAGCAAATCTTCTAGGACTTGATATATTTTTTCAAAAAAAAAGAAATTTTATTTTCTTTTTAATTGTTTCTAGATAGGAAAGTCTTTATCTAAAAATGCATTAGACAATAGTTTAATTTATCATTATCTACTTATAAAGCAAAAAAAACAACTTAAAGAGCCACTTGTTTAATCAGGTAGCCAAAAATGAATGTATCAACATAAAAAATTTGTTTCTTCACATCAGATGTTGTTTTTTTACTTCTTTGATGGGTGTTGCTTTTAACAGATACACTTTCAAATACAAAACTAAATAATTGTTATTTTTGTAGATAAATTTGAAACATCACACTTTTTTTTGATGCTTTTTTAAAATTGTATGAAAATTTTATTAAAACACGATAAAATGCATCAAAAAGATTCAAGTCTATAAACTTAAACATTTAAATCCTCAAAAGTCGGATTAAAAAAATTCGAAATGAAATAATAGAGAAAAGTTTATAATTAACTTTGGAAAGCTTTAAATTCTCTTTCTAAATCACTTGGCCCTAGTCTTCATTCTTTAAAAATCAAGGAGTTTGAGGAAAGTGACCTTTTGTAAAAATCCCGGAAACTTCATCTTAGTGTGCAGTAAATAAAAATCGTTAACTTAAAATTGAGTGTTTTTGTTCAAATATAATTTCAAAAATAAATTCTAATTTTAGTTATTTAGTATAAAAAATGACTTGTGAAAGTCAGCTATTTGAAGGTGGAACGTCCTTCTTTCAG
Organism: Brachionus asplanchnoidis; assembly: GCA_025491095.1. Taxonomy (NCBI): domain Eukaryota; kingdom Metazoa; phylum Rotifera; class Eurotatoria; order Ploima; family Brachionidae; genus Brachionus; species Brachionus asplanchnoidis. The sequence goes on along the minus strand of JAILYF010000008.1, from coordinate 6,515,287 downwards.
CATAGTAAATGCCAAATTATCTCATATAGAACTAATTATCAAAAAAGTATAAAAAACTTAAATAAAAAAGAGTTCGATAATATTTGATTTGAGAAATTACAATTTTTTAACTATTAAATTCTCTATTTTGATGCATATGATGTTTCTTATATACGAAAATTATTAAAAAATTTAAATTTTTTGTAATTTATCGTTTTTATTTAATGTAATAATTAGAGCGTCGTTTTATTTAATGAATAAAAATTACTTGTTTATTATTAATATGTTATTAAGTAATTAATTTTAAAAAATATTTTATATTAATCTTTTTAAATGATATTTTTTCTTATTCGAAATTGTAATTTTGATGTACTTATTTTCAATTTGTTTTTGTCTGAATTAGTTTGTTTGGATCCATAATTTAGCATTTTGACGAAATTCAGAAATTTAAATAATTAAATACCTATCTATTTAAGTTCCACGCAAGCCTGTTTCAAATGTTCGCTGTGAACCGTATAACTCTTCAGCCATTTTAGTAACATGGGATCCAATTGAAGAAGATGACTTTGATATATTACAAGGTAAACTACTAGGCTATGTAGTCCGCTATTGGAGAAGTGGTTTGGAAGAAAACTTGAACTATTGGCGAAAGAGATTTTTAGGCCAGCGATCAAGTGCCATCATAATTGGCCTTCAACCAGACACTGTTTATTTTGTGAGAGTGCACGTATTTAATTCAGCGGGAGAAAGTGTGGAGTCTGAACTATTCAGTCATCGTACATTCCGTAAGTCTCCAAAGACAATGCCTCAATATGTCAAAGTATACCAACCCAAAAAACCTAAGGAAAGAAAAGTAGAACTACCTGACAATCGAGATATGTATCGATTAGTTGTCGAATGGAGAGGTATTTCGACAAATAACAATGAAGAGCCTTTAGAGGGCTATTATATTAAAGTATGGGAATATTATCAACATATTAGAAATGCGACCATATTTTACGCCAGTGCCGATTCAAGCAAAATTGTTATAGACAATATATTTAAGAATAGAAATTATAGGCTTTGGGTACAAGGTTGGTCTGTTGGCGGAGAGGGTAAGCTTAGCTCGCCAATTAAAGAATTCAGAATTGACAACGATGGAAGACTTTTGATGTGTAAGTATTTAAAAAAAAATAAATAAAAATTAAAAATTTTTTAAATTTTTTTGTAAATTTAAGTGTATAATCCAGACACAAGTTTGTTGTACTATAATAGCAAGGCAACAACGATAAATGATAAATGTGTAACGATGTTAATATTTTTTATTCTAAGTTCTATTTTATAAGAGAGGAAGATAAAAACATAGAGCTTCATGAACATTCCAAACGTTGACAAATTAAAGATACTGATGCATTTAAATTATTTTGTTGATATTATTTGGAGTTTTTTTTGTAAAAATTATCAAATTTTTTAAAATTAATCTTAATTAAATAAAACTAAATAAAATCTTTTAAATTTTAGATATTTTTTTACAATAGCACTAAAACTAAATCAAATAATAATTACTTTTTTTTAATTGATTCCAAAATTAAATTTCGTTTTCATTTAATTGAAATTTTTGAAATTATAGTTTCTATGTAAGCATTTTCTATTTTTTTTTCAGTGAGGTTTGTAAAGCAATCATGTTTTTATAAAATGTTCTTTATGTCGTTTGTCAATGCGTGAAAATTTTTCTTCCATTTATATTAATTATTAATTTCAAAAAGCATGTTATTGTGGATGTGGCCATAAATTTGTAAAAGATCAAAAAAATTTATAAAAATTGAAAAAATGAAATAACGCAGTGAATCGGACCAATTGAAGAAATCTCTAAATAACAAGGAAGAAAAAGATGGAAGGGAGAAAAAATCCAAACCTGTTGTTAAATCCACAGATGACCTAATCCTTGAATACAGAGCTCAGTTGCCAGAACTTCAAGACGGAGAAAAAGTTTTAGCTAAATGGTCGGATGACAACTGGTATTACCAAAGCATAGTTGAAAATAAAATCGACTTTAAAGAGTCTTTAAAATTAAACTATTTGTACACCGTTAAAGACTCTGCATCCGATCATGAAGAGATGTACAGAGAAGACATTATAGGTTTCAACGATAGCAACAAGAATTTTAGTATCAGCGATTTTGTAGTCGTTGAACATCCAGATTTTACCCAAAGTTTTGCACCAGGACAAATTGTTGGCATTTGTTCTGATTATTTTATAGTCAAATTTTATGACTCAATCGAGCACCGAGTAGAAAGAGAGAGCATATTTAAAATACCTTCATTCAAATATCAACTCGATATTGACAGTATAATAGAAGCCGAAAGGCAATGGATTGGACAAAAATGTGTCTTCCGTAACTCCAGAACAAAACTGTATGAAACTGGTCAAATTCTTAGTCGTGTGGGGAATGGAAAAAGTTTCAAGGTTTTATCTGATAAAGGATAGGAGGAAATTATTAATATTATTCAAATTTTTGGATATTTTCCTCGAATATATATGATATGATATGATGTATGATATATACTTATATATATATATATAAGTGAGTAATGAGGCATGTTGAAGTTTATGATCAAAACTTTATATCAAATTGCTCATTTTATATTTAATAAAAAAATTTCCTGAAGATTTAGGCAGAATTTTATAAAATTCCTGATGTAACATTGATTAACATAGTTTGTTACATTAAAATTTAAAAAAAAGATTTAAATTAATAGTATGTTCAAAATTAACTAAAATGATCGATTATTTTTGATTTTTTAATAAAGTTAATAAAGTTAATAATGCAAATAAATAGATTTTATTTTAAGATAAAATATTATTTGGTTTTTTTAATCTTATTATCTTTGCGAAGTTAAATCTTTTGTCTTTCGGATTTTGTACTCTTTTTAATTTTAAAAATCGATTAATTATCCATTTATTTTATGATCAACTTAAAATAATTTTTTGAGACTGTAGCATAATATGTTACATTATTACCAAAAAAAAAAAATCATTTCGTTAATTTAAGAAATTATTATGCTTACTTTTTAATTGAGCATTTGATCATTTGATCATAAACTTCAACATGCCAGTAATGAGACGAACGAGATCAAAAACATATTAAAAATGAATGATAAAGACAGAAAGACAGCACTTGATGAAAGACTAAAACTAGATTTTTATGAGAATAGGATGAGTGGAAGGATATAAACATAGAGGAAGAATCCAAGAATGTAAATAAGAGAGTAGTAAAGATATGAAATTAGGAAAAAGTTTACTAATTAAAACTCTAAATCTTTTTGATCGTTAAACTATATTTTTATTTTTTACAATTAATCAATGTATGCATTAATATATTAATATTTAGAAGAATTAAGATTTAATTATTTATTATTTATTTTATGCTATTTTATTTGGAAGCTTTGAGCTCAAGTAATGGAAGTCATAAAGAATATGGTCATCCACACCAATGACTGTGTTGTACCTGCCTTGAAATTCGAAATCGGATTTCAAGACAGGGAGCTTGTTTAAAGCGGAAATATATATTAAAAATCAATCTAATCTCGATAAAATAGAAGATTTTTAATTCTACAATTGTTTTTCTTTATTTGCTCTCTTCAAAATATCTTAGCTCTAAAAAAGAAAATAAAGTATAAAAAAAAGTAGTATTATACTTAAGAAATAAAGCTGATTTTTATTTTTGTATCATCGCTAGGATAAGAGCAGAAATTATTGTTTTAATATTAAAAACTCCAAAATCTTTTTTATCGAAAATTATTAATCGAAATCAATTTTCGAGCATTAATATAGCAAAATAAAATTAAATTGGTTGATTAAAATAATTAAATAAATTAAAAAATTAAATTAAAAATATAATTAAAAAAATCATATTGATACGAATTAATATTCTATTCTCTCAACAAAAAAAAAACATTGAGACTAATTGTCTTATATATTGAAAACATCTTAATCACGGATTATTAGTTTTTTTTCATATTGAACAGATAAAAACCGATATAATTTTTAATTTTCTTTTTATTATATTTTAACCTATTTTACTTTTAAATTAATTTATCTTAATTTTTTATTTCATTTATTTGATTTTTTTTGATTTTATTTTATTGAATGAGCTTTACCTTGGAACATTATGAAAATCTGTATTTTCGATCTCCGAACCAATATTCAGAATTCACCATCGAAATGAAAAAAAAAACTTTCTATGAATACAATTTCTGTGTTAATTTTTCTGTGAGAAATATTCGATGCATGAATTCGATTAATAATTAAAAATGAATTGAATTAAAGCATAAAAATTATGTTAAAAGTTCATGTACATTTCCATGTTATGAAAAAATTATACTCGCAAATGGTTGCACCAGCATGCCATCGGTTTGGTAAAATTCAGTACAAAAGAACAGAACAAAATGATAAAAAATTGAATAACTGTTTTGGTAAAAGTTTAAATTAGTTTCGTAAATTCAATATGTTGCAACATTCAAAGTTGCATCAACTGTCAAAGTCTTCTAATGATGTGCAAAATCTCTGCAAAAAATGCACTGCGCTTGAACACATTGAAATCTAATTTCTGCTAAGTTTACAGAGTTTTGCAGACCTTGATAACTGATGCAACTTTGAAAGTTGCACATTGTCGTAATTACAAAACTAATTTTAAACTTAAAGATAAAAAACTTTTCAATTTTTTTACTAGTTTCTGTTCTTTTTAGCATTTTGTACTGAATTTCACAAAACCCATGCCGTCACAAAAGCCTGGAATGGCATGCAAACGCAAATGACGTGTCTTAGGAGAAACAGAAAAAAGGCAGAGCTACAGACACAAAGAATACATTATCATTTATATGTCGTTAAACACAAAGACAAGAGGGACGACTTCATCGCCTATGCAGAGGCACGCAACCTAACATCGTGTATGAAGGAAGATATTCGGAGAAAAATTTAGAACTTAAATAAAAAGAAAACGTGAGAATATTACCTGTATTGTAATTTCTATCTAAAAAAATGTCGAAAATAATTAATTTCTGTCTAAGATTATTTTTTTTTGTTTTATTTTATTTATCATAAGTAAATAACCAAAAATACCGTATTTTCTCGCGTAATATCCCACTGAGAAATTAAATGAGGCATGATCTAATGTATCTAGGAAATTATATGAAACTAAGCAATGTAGTTCTGGTAGACCTCGGAAGCTAACTTTAAGGGATGAAAATTACATTTTTAGAGAGATTAGAAAAGATCCTACATCTAGTTATCAAAAACTTGCCCCTGATTTTAATTCTAAGACCCAAGCGGTTAGGATATGCAAGTAAACTATTATGAGATTTCTCCGAAAAAAAAGCTTCTTAGCTATTATTAACTGTTATAATTATAATTAACAGTAACTGTCTCTGTTTATACCATTTTTATCTTTATTAGCTATCTTTTATGTTAAGAAGCAGTTTTCTTGCCGCTGTATAAGACTCTAAGCCTTTCATTATAAATTTTTAAAAGTTGATTAGATTTTTATTCCGAGTGTCATATATCAAATTGTAGAGAAAAAAAAATTCTACAAATTAGTGTTTTTTTTCTTTTACACTCAATTTTTCGTAAAATACAACAAATAAACAATTTAAGATAAATAAAATAATCAATTTCTAAACTTTTGCAACATACTGTATGAAACACTAAGTGACATTAAGTGAAACAAGGTAATTTTACTCTGAAATTTTGAATAACATTGAACTTTATGTTCAAGCGTGGTTGAAGCTCAGTTATTTTGATTCAGTTAATCTTTTCCGCTTCATCTAATGTTCGAGGGTTATTACAGTTTTAAAAAAGCAATAATTTCATATAATTACCTATGGGCTTTAAAGACATCTCCTGCTTAATATCCCAAGGATATCACGCGAGGAAATAGGGTAATTAGTTTATGTCCAAATTAATAGAAATTTGTCTAAATATTTTTTTGTTTAACCAAACATTTATTTTGTATTAGTTTTTTGACCTGCCTTAGATTTTGGAGCAATAGAAGAATATTGTTGCGAGGAACGAGCCAAGTCGAGACGAGCTTAATAACCAAACAAGACTGTTCGGTTTTGGACTGAATCAATTTGATTTGAGGGGAAAGTAAGCAGAACTATTGGATTAGATTCGAATTGATTCGCAAAAAAACTAACATCTATTGGATAAAAATCCAATTGATTCACGAAATAACAAATATCATATGGACAATATTTTAATAATTCAAATTAAAAAAGAGGATCAAGTTAATTGATATCATATGATAGATTTCAAAAATATCTTTTAACGTTTCGTTACTTGAGATTAAAGCTCATAGATTTTTCAATTAATAATCCATTTTATGATTTTGAATATAAAGAAATTGATTTAGACAATAAATTAGGGTCAAAATTTGGTGCCAAACAAAAATCATCAATAGAAAATCTACCAAAGAGTTCTAAAATTACAACAATCATTCAACACTAGATTGTTTCATCGAAAATAATATTTTTGGAGGATCTTAATAATAACAAATATAGAAATGGTATGATCAATTCATCGGCATTAAATTAAAACTAATTTGATGTCATTTTTTATTTTTAGATTAGTTATTGTTATTTTTTTGCTGTCAATTTAGTTTAGAATAAAACATAAAGCATAATATTTTTAAACCCCAAAAATATCCAAAATATTAGAAAGATTTTAAATAAAAAAAAAACTAAGATTTTATTATGAAAATATTTCAAACGAGAAATTTAACAAAAAAATTGATCTTATGATTCGTAGACTCCCTCTATTTTTCGTAAATCTTTAAAAACAGTTTCTTTTAGCTGATATGATTAATGTGATGTAAACTTTTTTATTCTCAAAAAAAGAAAAAGGATGATGTCTTAATCATCATGTCTTCTTATGATGATGTGTTTCCTTTGGATGGTAATTACCTGTATTACACAAACAATTACCTTTGTTCAAAATAAGTAGTTTTTGACCAAAAAGAAAAATTCTTTTTTAGGCAGAAAATTTCTTAACTAATTAGAATAAAAAATTAATTTTGCACTAAAATAATTAGTTATTGTCTAAAACTATTTTGATCTAAAACTAATTATTTTTTTTTGCTTATTCTTATTACCTTTTGACAAAAATAATTTATTTCATTCAAAAATAACTAATTTTGATCATAACTGGAGGATAGTCGACTTACAAAAAGATTGTAAGAGATTAAAGATATCTTATGTTGTGTCAGATAAAGCTTATAATAAACTATTGAATATAGACTTTTTGTGTAAGCTTAAGAATTTTAATTTTGATCTTCCGATGTCGACACCTAAAGAACTGTACAACAGTAGAACTAGATGGAGAAAATTGAGCAAATAGTAGTTGTTCTTGTAGTTCTTTTTAAAAAAGTACTTTTGTTTTCTCATAATTGCATTAGCTGTTAATCAAAAATTTAAAGAGATGCTTATTAAATAAGATAGTGAAGCAGAGATTTTGATATGCGAGTAACGAAACGTTAAAAGATATTTTTGAAATCTATCATATGATATCAATTAACTTGATCCTCTTTTTTAATTTGAATTATTAAAATATTGTCCATATGATATTTGTTATTACGTGAATCAATTGGATTTTTATCCAATAGATGTTAGTTTTTTCGCGAATCAATTCGAATCTAATCCAATAGTTCTGCTTACTTTCCCCTCAAATCAAATTGATTCAGTCCAAAACCGAACGGTCTTGTTTGGTTATTAAGCTCGTCTCGACTTGGCTCGTTCCTCGCAACAATATTCTTCTATTGCTCCAAAATCTAAGGCAGGTCAAAAAACTAATACAAAATAAATGTTTGGTTAAACAAAAAATATTTAGACAAATTTCTATTAATTTGGACATAAACTAATTACCCTATTTCCTCGCGTGATATCCTTGGGATATTAAGCAGGAGATGTCTTTAAAGCCCATAGGTAATTATATGAAATTATTGCTTTTTTAAAACTGTAATAACCCTCGAACATTAGATGAAGCGGAAAAGATTAACTGAATCAAAATAACTGAGCTTCAACCACGCTTGAACATAAAGTTCAATGTTATTCAAAATTTCAGAGTAAAATTACCTTGTTTCACTTAATGTCACTTAGTGTTTCATACAGTATGTTGCAAAAGTTTAGAAATTGATTATTTTATTTATCTTAAATTGTTTATTTGTTGTATTTTACGAAAAATTGAGTGTAAAAGAAAAAAAACACTAATTTGTAGAATTTTTTTTTCTCTACAATTTGATATATGACACTCGGCATAAAAATCTAATCAACTTTTAAAAATTTATAATGAAAGGCTTAGAGTCTTATAAGAAAACTGCTTCTTAACATAAAAGATAGCTAATAAAGATAAAAATGGTATAAACAGAGACAGTTACTGTTAATTATAATTATAATAGTTAATAATAGCTAAGAAGCTTTTTTTTCGGAGAAATCTCATAATAGTTTACTTGCATATCCTAACCGCTTGGGTCTTAGAATTAAAATCAGGGGCAAGTTTTTGATAACTAGATGTAGGATCTTTTCTAATCTCTCTAAAAATGTAATTTTCATCCCTTAAAGTTAGCTTCCGAGGTCTACCAGAACTACATTGCTTAGTTTCATATAATTTCCTAGATACATTAGATCATGCCTCATTTAATTTCTCAGTGGGATATTACGCGAGAAAATACGGTATTTTTGGTTATTTACTTATGATAAATAAAATAAAACAAAAAAAAATAATCTTAGACAGAAATTAATTATTTTCGACATTTTTTTAGATAGAAATTACAATACAGGTAATATTCTCACGTTTTCTTTTTATTTAAGTTCTAAATTTTTCTCCGAATATCTTCCTTCATACACGATGTTAGGTTGCGTGCCTCTGCATAGGCGATGAAGTCGTCCCTCTTGTCTTTGTGTTTAACGACATATAAATGATAATGTATTCTTTGTGTCTGTAGCTCTGCCTTTTTTCTGTTTCTCCTAAGACACGTCATTTGCGTTTGCATGCCATTCCAGGCTTTTGTGACGGCATGGGTTTTGTGAAATTCAGTACAAAATGCTAAAAAGAACAGAAACTAGTAAAAAAATTGAAAAGTTTTTTATCTTTAAGTTTAAAATTAGTTTTGTAATTACGACAATGTGCAACTTTCAAAGTTGCATCAGTTATCAAGGTCTGCAAAACTCTGTAAACTTAGCAGAAATTAGATTTCAATGTGTTCAAGCGCAGTGCATTTTTTGCAGAGATTTTGCACATCATTAGAAGACTTTGACAGTTGATGCAACTTTGAATGTTGCAACATATTGAATTTACGAAACTAATTTAAACTTTTACCAAAACAGTTATTCAATTTTTTATCATTTTGTTCTGTTCTTTTGTACTGAATTTTACCAAACCGATGGCATGCTGGTGCAACCATTTGCGAGTATAATTTTTTCATAACATGGAAATGTACATGAACTTTTAACATAATTTTTATGCTTTAATTCAATTCATTTTTAATTATTAATCGAATTCATGCATCGAATATTTCTCACAGAAAAATTAACACAGAAATTGTATTCATAGAAAGTTTTTTTTTTCATTTCGATGGTGAATTCTGAATATTGGTTCGGAGATCGAAAATACAGATTTTCATAATGTTCCAAGGTAAAGCTCATTCAATAAAATAAAATCAAAAAAAATCAAATAAATGAAATAAAAAATTAAGATAAATTAATTTAAAAGTAAAATAGGTTAAAATATAATAAAAAGAAAATTAAAAATTATATCGGTTTTTATCTGTTCAATATGAAAAAAAACTAATAATCCGTGATTAAGATGTTTTCAATATATAAGACAATTAGTCTCAATGTTTTTTTTTTGTTGAGAGAATAGAATATTAATTCGTATCAATATGATTTTTTTAATTATATTTTTAATTTAATTTTTTAATTTATTTAATTATTTTAATCAACCAATTTAATTTTATTTTGCTATATTAATGCTCGAAAATTGATTTCGATTAATAATTTTCGATAAAAAAGATTTTGGAGTTTTTAATATTAAAACAATAATTTCTGCTCTTATCCTAGCGATGATACAAAAATAAAAATCAGCTTTATTTCTTAAGTATAATACTACTTTTTTTTATACTTTATTTTCTTTTTTAGAGCTAAGATATTTTGAAGAGAGCAAATAAAGAAAAACAATTGTAGAATTAAAAATCTTCAATTTTATCGAGATTAGATTGATTTTTAATATATATTTCCGCTTTAAACAAGCTCCCTGTCTTGAAATCCGATTTCGAATTTCAAGGCAGGGAGCTTGTTTTGGGGTAGGAATTTATTTTAGCCCTTCGATTGAATACTGCGGACATTGGAGATATGCTAGGCCAAAAAAATTAAGAACAAGACAATTTTACACTCAAGCAGTCTTTCAGTGTAGGCTTCGACCACACTCATTTTCAGTGAACAGAGAAACAATGATACTAGAAGATAAAAGGGAGTCCAAGTCTAAAGATTCAAATATTGACACAAATAAAGTCATTGATTGGAAATTTAAAAATGAAGAATTAGAGTGGGTTATTTCGTCCAAAACAATGGAAGATTTAAAAAAAGAAAATAAAGAGGCTTTTATCATATATGGCATAATGGTACGCATAACAAAGAAACATCCAAAAAATTTAGATATTACTAAATGGTGGGATTATTATTATGATATACCAAAAGATATTGAAGTCTAAAGTGATTCCTTTTTACATCTTATTTCCTTTAGAAACAACTCTAAAAACAAAAATAAGTTTTGTTTTATTTAATTTCTATAAAAAATATTAATTTACCAATAAAATCATACAAATTATATATGCATATTTTAAATATTTATAAATTAGACTTTATAGTTGCAAATTAAATAATTTATTTATTAAACAGGTACAACACAGTCATTGGTGTGGATGACCATATTCTTTATGACTTCCATTACTTGAGCTCAAAGCTTCCAAATAAAATAGCATAAAATAAATAATAAATAATTAAATCTTAATTCTTCTAAATATTAATATATTAATGCATACATTGATTAATTGTAAAAAATAAAAATATAGTTTAACGATCAAAAAGATTTAGAGTTTTAATTAGTAAACTTTTTCCTAATTTCATATCTTTACTACTCTCTTATTTACATTCTTGGATTCTTCCTCTATGTTTATATCCTTCCACTCATCCTATTCTCATAAAAATCTAGTTTTAGTCTTTCATCAAGTGCTGTCTTTCTGTCTTTATCATTCATTTTTAATATGTTTTTGATCTCGTTCGTCTCATTACTGGCATGTTGAAGTTTATGATCAAATAATCAAATGCTCAATTAAAAAGTAAGCATAATAATTTCTTAAATTAACGAAATGATTTTTTTTTTTTGGTAATAATGTAACATATTATGCTACAGTCTCAAAAAATTATTTTAAGTTGATCATAAAATAAATGGATAATTAATCGATTTTTAAAATTAAAAAGAGTACAAAATCCGAAAGACAAAAGATTTAACTTCGCAAAGATAATAAGATTAAAAAAACCAAATAATATTTTATCTTAAAATAAAATCTATTTATTTGCATTATTAACTTTACTAAAAAATCAAAAATAATCGATCATTTTAGTTAATTTTGAACATACTATTAATTTAAATCTTTTTTTTAAATTTTAATGTAACAAAGTATGTTAATCAATGTTACATCAGGAATTTTATAAAATTCTGCCTAAATCTTCAGGAAATTTTTTATTAAATATAAAATGAGCAATTTGATATAAAGTTTTGATCATAAACTTCAACATGCCTCATTACTCACTTATATATATATATATAAGTATATATATCATACATCATATCATATCATATATATTCGAGGAAAATATCCAAAAATTTGAATAATATTAATAATTTACTCCTATCCTTTATCAGATAAAACCTTGAAACTTTTTCCATTCCCCACACGACTAAGAATTTGACCAGTTTCATACAGTTTTGTTCTGGAGTTACGGAAGACACATTTTTGTCCAATCCATTGCCTTTCGGCTTCTATTATACTGTCAATATCGAGTTGATATTTGAATGAAGGTATTTTAAATATGCTCTCTCTTTCTACTCGGTGCTCGATTGAGTCATAAAATTTGACGATAAAATAATCAGAACAAATGCCAACAATTTGTCCTGGTGCAAAACTTTGGGTAAAATCTGGATGTTCAACGACTACAAAATCGCTGATACTAAAATTCTTGTTGCTATCGTTTATTAAATAATAATTCTGTTCATAAGATAAATTAAAAATACCTTTTCTATTTTTTATCTCATTTTATTAAAATAAAAAATTGCTTATAATTCAAATAAATTTTCCAAAAAATTAAAGAATTCTAGATAAAAATTAACGATTAATAATTCATGATTTTAAATAAAAGGTCTTCTTTAAAAAAATCCAAAATTTCCTTTATCATTAAAGTTAAATTTGTTTATAATGGAAATGTAATGCTTGATGAACAGGTTCATTCAGCGGAAATATATATTAAAAATCAATCTAATCTCGATAAAATTGAAGATTTTTAATTCTACAATTGTTTTTCTTTATTTGCTCTCTTCAAAATATCTTAGCTCTAAAAAAGAAAATAAAGTATAAAAAAAAGTAGTATTATACTTAAGAAATAAAGCTGATTTTTATTTTTGTATCATCGCTAGGATAAGAGCAGAAATTATTGTTTTAAAATTAAAAACTCCAAAATCTTTTTTATCGAAAATTATTAATCGAAATCAATTTTCGAGCATTAATATAGTAAAATAAAATTAAATTGGTTGATTAAAATAATTAAATAAATTAAAAAATTAAATTAAAAATTAATTAAAAATACAATTAATCAATGTATTCATTTATATATTAATATTTAGAAGAATTAAGATTTAATTATTTATTATTTATTTTATGCTATTTTATTTGGAAGCTTTGAGCTCAAGTAATGGAAGTCATAAAGAATATGGTCATCCACACCAATGACTGTGTTGTACCTGTTAAATAATTAAATTATTTAATTTGCAACTATAAAGTCTAATTTATAAATATTTAAAATATGCATGTATAATTTGTATGATTTTATTGGTAAATTAATATTTTTTATAGAAATTAAATAAAACAAAACTTATTTTTGTTTTTAGAGTTGTTTCTAAAGGAAATAAGATGTAAAAAGGAATCACTTTAGACTTCAATATCTTTTGGTATATCATAATAATAATCCCACCATTTATTAATATCTAAATTTTTTGGATGTTTCTTTGTTATGCGTACCATTATGCCATATATGATAAAAGCCTCTTTATTTTCTTTTTTTAAATCTTCCATTGTTTTGGACGAAATAACCCACTCTAATTCTTCATTTTTAAATTTCCAATCAATGACTTTATTTGTGTCAATATTTGAATCTTTAGACTTGGACTCCCTTTTATCTTCTAGTATCATTGTTTCTCTGTTCACTGAAAATGAGTGTGGTCGAAGCCTACACTGAAAGACTGCTTGAGTGTAAAATTGTCTTGTTCTTAATTTTTTTGGCCTAGCATATCTCCAATGTCCGCAGTATTCAATCGAAGGGCTAAAATAAATTCCTACCCCAAAACAAGCTCCCTGCCTTGAAATTCGAAATCGGATTTCAAGACAGGGAGCTTGTTTAAAGCGGAAATATATATTAAAAATCAATCTAATCTCGATAAAATTGAAGATTTTTAATTCTACAATTGTTTTTCTTTATTTGCTCTCTTCAAAATATCTTAGCTCTAAAAAAGAAAATAAAGTATAAAAAAAAGTAGTATTATACTTAAGAAATAAAGCTGATTTTTATTTTTGTATCATCGCTAGGATAAGAGCAGAAATTATTGTTTTAAAATTAAAAACTCCAAAATCTTTTTTATCGAAAATTATTAATCGAAATCAATTTTCGAGCATTAATATAGCAAAATAAAATTAAATTGGTTGATTAAAATAATTAAATAAATTAAAAAATTAAATTAAAAATATAATTTAAAAAAATCATATTGATACGAATTAATATTCTATTCTCTCAACAAAAAAAAAACATTGAGACTAATTGTCTTATATATTGAAAACATCTTAATCACGGATTATTAGTTTTTTTTCATATTGAACAGATAAAAACCGATATAATTTTTAATTTTCTTTTTATTATATTTTAACCTATTTTACTTTTAAATTAATTTATCTTAATTTTTTATTTCATTTATTTGATTTTTTTTGATTTTATTTTATTGAATGAGCTTTACCTTGGAACATTATGAAAATCTGTATTTTCGATCTCCGAACCAATATTCAGAATTCACCATCGAAATGAAAAAAAAAACTTTCTATGAATACAATTTCTGTGTTAATTTTTCTGTGAGAAATATTCGATGCATGAATTCGATTAATAATATATTAATAATTAAAAATGAATTGAATTAAAGCATAAAAATTATGTTAAAAGTTCATGTACATTTCCATGTTTCCATGTCGAAAATAATTAATTTCTGTCTAAGATTATTTTTTTTTGTTTTATTTTATTTATCATAAGTAAATAACCAAAAATACCGTATTTTCTCGCGTAATATCCCACTGAGAAATTAAATGAGGCATGATCTAATGTATCTAGGAAATTATATGAAACTAAGCAATGTAGTTCTGGTAGACCTCGGAAGCTAACTTTAAGGGATGAAAATTACATTTTTAGAGAGATTAGAAAAGATCCTACATCTAGTTATCAAAAACTTGCCACTGATTTTAATTCTAAGACCCAAGCGGTTAGGATATGCAAGTAAACTATTATGAGATTTCTCCGAAAAAAAAGCTTCTTAGCTATTATTAACTATTATAATTATAATTAACAGTAACTGTCTCTGTTTATACCATTTTTATCTTTATTAGCTATCTTTTATGTTAAGAAGCAGTTTTCTTATAAGACTCTAAGCCTTTCATTATAAATTTTTAAAAGTTGATTAGATTTTTATGCCGAGTGTCATATATCAAATTGTAGAGAAAAAAAAATTCTACAATTTAGTGTTTTTTTTCTTTTACACTCAATTTTTCGTAAAATACAACAAATAAACAATTTAAGATAAATAAAATAATCAATTTCTAAACTTTTGCAACATACTGTATGAAACACTAAGTGACATTAAGTGAAACAAGGTAATTTTACTCTGAAATTTTGAATAACATTGAACTTTATGTTCAAGCGTGGTTGAAGCTCAGTTATTTTGATTCAGTTAATCTTTTCCGCTTCATCTAATGTTCGAGGGTTATTAGAGTTTTAAAAAAGCAATAATTTCATATAATTACCTATGGGCTTTAAAGACATCTCCTGCTTAATATCCCAAGAAATAAAAAAGATTACATCACATTAATCATATCAGCTAAAAGAAACTGTTTTTAAAGATTTACGAAAAATAGAGGGAGTCTACGAATCATAAGATCAATTTTTTTGTTAAATTTCTCGTTTGAAATATTTTCATAATAAAATCTTAGTTTTTTTTTTATTTATCGCTGTCAAAAGCTCAAGCAAAAATTTAATCAACTTACATCTGAGTTAAAGGCCTCTTTAAAAAAATTCTGGAATCAAAATTGGTTTGTTTTTTTAAGAAGATCGGAAAAAACCCACTGACAAGTAGACTTTTTTGAAAAAAAATAAATTTAGAACAAAAAAAGGATTAAATTTAATTCCTAAATTGATTTTAAATGAAAGGGAATTCAAAACTAATGAAGAAAAGGGAAAATGCTTTGGAGAACTCTTATCTTCAATATTTAGTCCTAATTCTGATTTAATTGATACTGAGAAAGATATCGAAATACTAAATTCTAACTCTTTTTTCTTTAGAAATTTTAACCAGTCTAATTTTAATGATCCAATTTGCTTAAATGAATTAATTATGTCTTTAAAGAGATTAAAAAATGAAGCGGCATCAGGACCTGACCAAATTCATAATTTAATGTTAAAAAACTTACCTAGAAATTCATTAATAGAAATCATAGAACTTTTTAATTTATCTCTTCGAGAAGGAGTCCCGAAAGCGTGGAAAACATCTAAGTCAAACATCATTCTTAGATCAAATTAGTTTTAGACAATAACTAATTATTTTAGTGCAAAATTAATTTTTTATTCTAATTAGTTAAGAAATTTTCTGCCTAAAAAAGAATTTTTCTTTTTGGTCAAAAACTACTTATTTTGAACAAAGGTAATTGTTTGTGTAATACAGGTAATTACCATCCAAAGGAAACACATCATCATAAGAAGACATGATGATTAAGACATCATCCTTTTTCTTTTTTTGAGAATAAAAAAGTTTACATCACATTAATCATATCAGCTAAAAGAAACTGTTTTTAAAGATTTACGAAAAATAGAGGGAGTCTACGAATCATAAGATCAATTTTTTTGTTAAATTTCTCGTTTGAAATATTTTCATAATAAAATCTTAGTTTTTTTTTTATTTAAAATCTTTCTAATATTTTGGATATTTTTGGGGTTTAAAAATATTATGCTTTATGTTTTATTCTAAACTAAATTGACAGCAAAAAAATAACAATAACTAATCTAAAAATAAAAAATGACATCAAATTAGTTTTAATTTAATGCCGATGAATTGATCATACCATTTCTATTTTTGTTATTATTAAGATCCTCCAAAAATATTATTTTCGATGAAACAATCTAGTGTTGAATGATTGTTGTAATTTTAGAACTCTTTGGTAGATTTTCTATTGATGATTTTTGTTTGGCACCAAATTTTGACCCTAATTTATTGTCTAAATCAATTTCTTTATATTCAAAATCATAAAATGGATTATTAATTGAAAAATCTATGAGCTTTAATCTCAAGCTTTGAAAATTTTTAAGCGATACATCAAAAGCATCTTGTTTTACTGAACTTTGAAAAAAATTGTTATGTTTAAAATCAAATCTGAGAAGTGACCATCTTCAATATTTTTATCAATAAAATCTTTATTCAATAAAATAAAAGGTTTTATTTGATCCGTAATAATTTTGAAAATGTCTCCAATTTTTTCAATCGGATCTTTCAATAAATTCAATCTTTCAATAAGATTAGATGGTGTAGTTATTTCTTGGTCCTTGGCTACAAATTTAATTATTTTCAATGATTCCTTGATCAATTTTGTGGCTACAAGCAATTTATAAATACTAATTCTATGTTCAATTTCATATTGCTCTTTATTCAAACCATCAAATATGTTTTCAATGTCGATCTTAAATTTTCTTAAATTTTCATCGTTTTCAAACTCATCAGAATACTCATTTTCAATTTTGGGAGCTTTTGTATACACTAATGAAATATCATCGGATTTATATTTTTACTATTGTGTACAATTTTGTAAAAAATATCATCTTCTGTTTTTTTGATATATTTTTCCTTTACTTCGGTTTTGATTTCCTCAGCTTTTTGTGATTTACAACTACTTGAATCCATGTAATTGAAAAAACTTTCAGCATAATTTATCACATCAGAACATTTACTATGCAAAATCAAATTGGAAATTTTTCTAATGGAGTATGCAAAAATCAATTTCTCATTAGTTCTAGTGTCATTTTTCAATTTTTTTGTTATAACTCTTATTGAACCATTTGTTTCGATTTGAAATTGAAAAAAAAATTCTTTTTGGTCACTATAGCCATTTTCTGGTTCATATTTGATTAAAATCTCTTCTTCATTTGAATCGATCATGTTTTTTCACAAAATCTACAACTCCAGCTATTCTGTTTATTGTTATTTTTGGAAAACATTTCGTAAAAATAACTTTCACAAAATTTACACTTTATTTTTTCATTTTCATTTAATTCTAAGCATGGCTTTGATTTCAAAATATCACTTATTCGGATTGAAATTACATTTGTGTTAAATTCTGGCACATAAAGTCTTCTGGAGAAATCTATATTTTCTAAATTAGTGCGAGAATTGATAAATTTAGATTTAGGTGGCTTTATAATAATACTTAATTGGTTTGGTTTCAATATTTAGTTAAAATATTGAAAAAAATTGTCATATAATAAAAATATTCAAAATTTAAATCATATCGCATGATTTTGATTCTAAATTTAAATAAAATAAAACATAAATTCAAAAAAGTAGAACCATAGATTTTTTCAGAATTTTGTCTAGTTTTTTTTATTTTTTGAACATTTGGTGCATTGAAACTAAATTACATCATCAGAAAAAAATTCTGTGGTAAGGTTGGCTGTCCACATTTTCCCATCAAAATTTTAAATCAAAATCAAAATAAATTGTTGAGGATTTGTTCCATAAAGAACATTTTTGATAAATAAATGAGTATACTTGTCTTTCTGTTCGAGCATAAGCTCCTTCAGATAAATTAAATAAAAATAAAATTAGATTAAATAATTAAAAAAGTTTTAAATATTTTAAATTTGAAGTAAGAAATAATTTCTTTTTTTTAGACTTTTTATCTTAGAAAACATGAGCAAATTAGCAACAGAAGTTCAAGAGACAATCAAAGTGGATAATGTGTTCCAATTTGGCTTTAAAATGGCACCTGAACCCATGAACTTAGAACAGAATTTTAAAAATGCAAAAGATATCGACTGCTATTTGAATTCGATTGAAAGATCGCAATTTTATGAAAAAATTGTATCAGAAAATAGAAATATTTTGGACGAAGTAGAAAGATTATTTGAGAAATGTTCGATTTTTGAAAAAATACAAGAAATTTTTAAATTACAAAAAGTAAAACGTGTTTATTTACTGAATCTAGTTGGAGATACAATAAATACGACTTTAAGTATGCAAAATCAATTTGAATTTGATTCCTGTTCATTTTCAATTCCTGACTGGCAAGAAATGTCTGATTCTTATTACAAACACAAATTTTATCTCAGAATAATCATCATCAAAATTATTTCGAAAAGCAGACAGAAACTAAACAAATTATAAATTCTAATAGTACTTTAACAGATTCAGACAATTTATTACAAACAGAAGATGAATTTTTACATCATCTAAAGCAAATGGAGAATAAATTGATTCATGAATTTAAAAATCATCATGATAATGGAAATTTTAAGGTATTTTTTGAAAAATTGAAACAAAAAATAGACAATGATTCTTGTGAGGTAAAAAAAAAATTATTCTCAATTTTTATCTCTCTATTGATTGTGGCAGCAAATCTTCTAGGACTTGATATATTTTTTCAAAAAAAAAGAAATTTTATTTTCTTTTTAATTGTTTCTAGATAGGAAAGTCTTTATCTAAAAATGCATTAGACAATAGTTTAATTTATCATTATCTACTTATAAAGCAAAAAAAACAACTTAAAGAGCCACTTGTTTAATCAGGTAGCCAAAAATGAATGTATCAACATAAAAAATTTGTTTCTTCACATCAGATGTTGTTTTTTTACTTCTTTGATGGGTGTTGCTTTTAACAGATACACTTTCAAATACAAAACTAAATAATTGTTATTTTTGTAGATAAATTTGAAACATCACACTTTTTTTTGATGCTTTTTTAAAATTGTATGAAAATTTTATTAAAACACGATAAAATGCATCAAAAAGATTCAAGTCTATAAACTTAAACATTTAAATCCTCAAAAGTCGGATTAAAAAAATTCGAAATGAAATAATAGAGAAAAGTTTATAATTAACTTTGGAAAGCTTTAAATTCTCTTTCTAAATCACTTGGCCCTAGTCTTCATTCTTTAAAAATCAAGGAGTTTGAGGAAAGTGACCTTTTGAAAAAATCCCGGAAACTTCATCTTAGTGTGCAGTAAATAAAAATCGTTAACTTAAAATTGAGTGTTTTTGTTCAAATATAATTTCAAAAATAAATTCTAATTTTAGTTATTTAGTATAAAAAATGACTTGTGAAAGTCAGCTATTTGAAGGTGGAACGTCCTTCTTTCAGCATAGTAAATGCCAAATTATCTCATATAGAACTAATTAAATAAATAAGCCAAAAATAATGATATCATCACTGACATTAGTGACACCTTCCAAACCAGCGAGTACATTGTTGATTAAAAATTGAAACATTTCAGCAGCAGAGCAGTAGCCAAAATTCAATCTTGTATCCCTAAAGAGACCTAAATGAGTGCTGAACGTTGTCATGTGCCTACTTTCAGGATGCAGTTCAATTTGCCGATACCCACTATTAAAGTCCAATTTAGAAAACCAAGATGAGCCATTCATAAGATTGACCAAATCGTCAATGGTCGGGCAAATGTGGCGCTCTCTTTTTATGGCTTTGTTTACCTGCTTAGCATTTACTACTATGCGTATTTTACCTTTTTGCTTCTTTGGAACAACGTGAATGGGAGAAATCCAGCTTGTCGGACCTTCGGCGCGCTCAATTACACCTTGCTCCAACAAAGACTCTAGTTCCTCCTTAACCTGCTCCCGGAGATGGAAAGGTATCCTACTATGGTATTGCTTAGTAGGCTTAACACTCTCATCCACATGGAACTTAAGTTGATAATTTTTCAGCTTACCAATTTTCGGACTAAACAAATTTGGATACTTAGACTGAGGCTGGTTATCGTCGGTAATTTGATTAACAAATTTTACCAGTCCAAGTTCAACCGCTGTTCCATAACCAATTAGACACTCAGCTGACTTCTCAACCACTGCAAATACCGCTTTTGTCTTTCCAGATTCGTATGATGCCAAAGCTTCAAACTCGCCTAAAATTGGCAAGGGAACCTCAGATTTGTATGGAAAGACTCTTTTATTACATGGTCTAAGTGTTTTCATTCTTTTCAGCTTTTCAAAACAAATCTCATCAATTATGTTCATGGTAGAACCAGTATCTACAATAAAGCTTATTGGTACACAATCAACATTAATTACAGTACGGGGTAAGCCACGACCAATTCCAATAGAAAACAAGTACTCGTCGTTACTATTATCTACAATGCTGTTAATGTTGTTAACTGAGTTATTTTGAGACCAAGCTGTTTCATTTGCATCTCTACAACGCTTCTCAAAGTGTCCACTTTTACCACATCTATTACATTTTTTGTTCTTTGCTGGACAATCTCCATCGTGCGGGTACCTCATTCCACATTTGTAACACTTTCTAGCATGGTGAGCATAGCCAGCTTCAACTTTACCGGTACTACTACTCACTCTATTTACCACTTGATAGTTTTCTGCTCCTTTAGTGATGTCTTTGATTTGGTGATTCGCTACTTCTCTTGTACGACCCCAATCTAAAAGCTCTTCTAATTTCAAATCATTACTTGACCGTAATATTTTGCTTATCACGTCCTTGCTATTACTTCCTTCAACAATCTGGCCTATTATTTCACGATCAACGTCATGAAAATCGCAGTAATTAGCAAGATTTCTAAGTCTTGTCGCATAAGAGGCTATCGACTCTCCTTCTTCTTGTCTTGCCTGTCTGAAAGCATGCTTTTCGTAGAACTGATTTTTTCTTGGGTTAAAATGATCACTTAGCTTCTTCTTCATTTGCTCAAAACTATCAACGACATCTGGGTCATCTTCTTTCTCTTTCGGATTCTTCTCAAGAGCTTCATAGATCCTCATAACTTCCACCCCAGCATGGTGAAGCAAAGCAGCCTTTTTACGCTCATCATCTGCAACGTTTACCCACTTCAAATAGTTGTCGAGGCCTTTCACCCATTCGTTCCACTTAGGACCCACAGCAGTATCCTCCAGATCACAATCAAACATTTGAAAAAAACTATTTAAGCCACTCATTCTTTGGTAACCTTCCTCGTCGCCAGATTTTATGTTCACAGAGAACAATGTTTGAAAAGTTAAATTAAGCTTGTTTCAAAAATAATTTTTTATTTTAAAGAAAACATAAAAGAAAATTAAGAAGTAAATTGTTTTTAATATAAACAAGGACTAATCCTTGAAAGTTGTTAGAACTTTTCACAAAACTTCTAACAACATGAATTATCACGCACGCAAAGAACGCATGAGCGTCAGCTGACTTGCTAAGACACAACATCCACCCCTTCTTATTTAATTGCTACAATAAATATTGAAAAACTAAAAAAATTATAATAGACATCTCGATTAACCAAAAAAAGTTTAAAGCTTAATTGATAACAAACAATAAAATTTATTTTTTCATGTACTGCCTTTCTTCGCTGTAACTTGTCTGCTTTTTACACCTTCTTTGCAAATTTGCTCTACCATCAGTTATTACCATGGTATCATCAATTAATTGGTTACCTGATTTGCTGTCCGATTTATTCACATCTCCCTCCGCTAACGAATGAAACTTGTCACCAAGCGTCCCATCGTTTACGGAACCATCATCTAAAGTAACATTTAACTTAGCATCCTCTAAATCTCTCACCGTAAACTTATCGTATATCATATCCGATTCTTCAATTAAAGCTAAAGGAGGCAAATCTTCGCAAATCTCAGATTTAACACTTTGGGACTCAAAACCATTGTTTCCTACGACTACTTTTTTAAAAAAAGAATAATTTCTCGTAACTTCTTTGACATCATTCTTTGCAGTTATCATAGTCCCCTTAATTTCTACCACTTTATACGGAATCGACTCATACTTGGAAGTTAGCTTGTTGATCTTTTGCTGTTTTAGTAAAACACAATCACCAAGCTTGAACTTTATTTCTTGTGAAACCTTTGGTCCAAATCGTTTTTCGACAATTTCATTTGATTTTTGTTCGTTATCCATCGCTTTCTTTAAATTGTTATCCCAGTCCTGACTTTTTAGGTCATAAGAAGGCAATTTTGTAAAATTTGTCCGATTGAACATCAGTTCAACTGGGGCAACCCCAGTCACGCTATGTGGTGTACAATTGTATGACCTTAAAAATACATTTAGTTCTTCACGCCAGTTCTTCTTGGCAATATGTGACCCTGTCACTACCTTGCTTAACTGCTGCATGAACCGTTCACACTTGCCATTAGCCCTTGGCCACAATGGCGTAATTTTCCGATGTTTGATACCAAGACTGTCGCAGTATTTTCTAAATGCCTTACCATTAAAAGGAGGACCATTATCTGTTCTAATTACGCTTGGTATACCTAGAACATTGATGATTTTTGTTTGGCACCAAATTTTGACCCTAATTTATTGTCTAAATCAATTTCTTTATATTCAAAATCATAAAATTGATTATTAATTGAAAAATCTATGAGCTTAAATCTCAAGCTTTGAAAATTTTCAAGCGATACATCAAAAGCATCGTGTTTTACTGAACTTTGAAAAAAATTGTTTATGTTTAAAATCAAATCTGAGAAGTGACCATCTTCAATATTTTTATCAATAAAATCTTTATTCAATAAAATAAAAGGTTTTATTTGATCCGTAATAATTTTGAAAATGTCTCCAATTTTTTCAATCGGATCTTTCAATAAATTCAATCTTTCAATAAGATTAGATGGTGTAGTTATTTCTTGGTCCTTGGCTACAAATTTAATTATTTTCAATGATTCCTTGATCAATTTTGTGGCTACAAGCAATTTATAAATAATAATTCTATGTTCAATTCCATATTGCTCTTTATTCAAACCATCAAATATGTTTTCAATGTCGATCTTAAATTTTCTTAAATTTTCATCGTTTTCAAACTCATCAGAATACTCATTTTCAATTTTGGGAGCTTTTGTATACACTAATGAAATATCATCGGATTTTATATTTTTACTATTGTGTACAATTTTGTAAAAAATATCATCTTCTGTTTTTTTGATATATTTTTCCTTTACTTCGGTTTTGATTTCCTCAGCTTTTTGTGATTTACAACTACTTGAATCCATGTAATTGAAAAAACTTTCAGCATAATTTATCGCATCAGAACATTTACTATGCAAAATCAAATTGGAAATTTTTCTAATGGAGTATGCAAAAATCAATTTCTCATTAGTTCTAGTGTCATTTTTCAATTTTTTTGTTATAACTCTTATTGAACCATTTGTTTCGATTTGAAATTGAAAAAAAAATTCTTTTTGGTCACTATAGCCATTTTCTGGTTCATATTTGATTAAAATCTCTTCTTCATTTGAATCGATCATGTTTTTTCACAAAATCTACAACTCCAGCTATTCTGTTTATTGTTATTTTTGGAAAACATTTCGTAAAAATAACTTTCACAAAATTTACACTTTATTTTTTCATTTTCATTTAATTCTAAGCATGGCTTTGATTTCAAAATATCACTTATTCGGATTGAAATTACATTTGTGTTAAATTCTGGCACATAAAGTCTTCTGGAGAAATCTATATTTTCTAAATTAGTGCGAGAATTGATAAATTTAGATTTAGGTGGCTTTATAATAATACTTAATTGGTTTGGTTTCAATATTTAGTTAAAATATTGAAAAAAATTGTCATATAATAAAAATATTCAAAATTTAAATCATATCGCATGATTTTGATTCTAAATTTAAATAAAATAAAACATAAATTCAAAAAAGTAGAACCATAGATTTTTTCAGAATTTTGTCTAGTTTTTTTTATTTTTTGAACATTTGGTGCATTGAAACTAAATTACATCATCAGAAAAAAATTCTGTGGTAAGGTTGGCTGTCCACATTTTCCCATCAAAATTTTAAATCAAAATCAAAATAAATTGTTGAGGATTTGTTCCATAAAGAACATTTTTGATAAATAAATGAGTATACTTGTCTTTCTGTTCGAGCATAAGCTCCTTCAGATAAATTAAATAAAAATAAAATTAGATTAAATAATTAAAAAAGTTTTAAATATTTTAAATTTGAAGTAAGAAATAATTTCTTTTTTTTAGACTTTTTATCTTAGAAAACATGAGCAAATTAGCAACAGAAGTTCAAGAGACAATCAAAGTGGATAATGTGTTCCAATTTGGCTTTAAAATGGCACCTGAACCCATGAACTTAGAACAGAATTTTAAAAATGCAAAAGATATCGACTGCTATTTGAATTCGATTGAAAGATCGCAATTTTATGAAAAAATTGTATCAGAAAATAGAAATATTTTGGACGAAGTAGAAAGATTATTTGAGAAATGTTCGATTTTTGAAAAAATACAAGAAATTTTTAAATTACAAAAAGTAAAACGTGTTTATTTACTGAATCTAGTTGGAGATACAATAAATACGACTTTAAGTATGCAAAATCAATTTGAATTTGATTCCTGTTCATTTTCAATTCCTGACTGGCAAGAAATGTCTAATTCTTATTTACAAACACAAATTTTATCTAAGAATAATAATCATCAAAATTATTTCGAAAAGCAGACAGATACTAAACAAATTATAAATTCTAATAGTACTTTAACAGATTCAGACAATTTATTACAAACAGAAGATGAATTTTTACATCATCTAAAGCAAATGGAGAATAAATTGATTCATGAATTTAAAAATCATCATGATAATGGAAATTTTAAGGAATTTTTTAAAATATTGAAACAAAAAATAGACACTTGTTGTGTCTTAGCAAGTCAGCTGACGCTCATGCGTTCTTTGCGTGCGTGATAATTCATGTTGTTAGAAGTTTTGTGAAAAGTTCTAACAACTTTCAAGGATTAGTCCTTGTTTATATTAAAAACAATTTACTTCTTAATTTTCTTTTATGTTTTCTTTAAAATAAAAAATTATTTTTGAAACAAGCTTAATTTAACTTTTCAAACATTGTTCTCTGTGAACATAAAATCTGGCGACGAGGAAGGTTACCAAAGAATGAGTGGCTTAAATAGTTTTTTTCAAATGTTTGATTGTGATCTGGAGGATACTGCTGTGGGTCCTAAGTGGAACGAATGGGTGAAAGGCCTCGACAACTATTTGAAGTGGGTAAACGTTGCAGATGATGAGCGTAAAAAGGCTGCTTTGCTTCACCATGCTGGGGTGGAAGTTATGAGGATCTATGAAGCTCTTGAGAAGAATCCGAAAGAGAAAGAAGATGACCCAGATGTCGTTGATAAAAACAAAATAAAAACAAAATTGGTGGTTGCATGATTTGTCAGTGTTGTACTTCAAACAAAGGTCTTAAAAATCCAGTGTCTATGGCAAGAATGTCTGATAAAGTCTGGGACGAAATAAGTATCGATTTTTTTGGTCCTTTACCAAGCGGAGAGTACTGTTTAGTACTCACCGATGATAGTTCGAGGTATAAAGCTGTAAAGATTGTGAGGTCAACTGGAACCGACTCCACCGTAGGAAGATTGGACGAAGTTCATACAGTTCTAGGTATACCAAGCGTAATTAGAACAGATAATGGTCCTCCTTTTAATGGTAAGGCATTTAGAAAATACTGCGACAGTCTTGGTATCAAACATCGGAAAATTACGCCATTGTGGCCAAGGGCTAATGGCAAGTGTGAACGGTTCATGCAGCAGTTAAGCAAGGTAGTGACAGGGTCACATATTGCCAAGAAGAACTGGCGTGAAGAACTAAATGTATTTTTAAGGTCATACAATTGTACACCACATAGCGTGACTGGGGTTGCCCCAGTTGAACTGATGTTCAATCGGACAAATTTTACAAAATTGCCTTCTTATTACCTAAAAAGTCAGGACTGGGATAACAATTTAAAGAAAGCGATGGATAACGAACAAAAATCAAATGAAATTGTCGAAAAACGATTTGGACCAAAGGTTTCACAAGAAATAAAGTTCAAGCTTGGTGATTGTGTTTTACTAAAACAGCAAAAGATCAACAAGCTAACTTCCAAGTATGAGTCGATTCCGTATAAAGTGGTAGAAATTAAGGGGACTATGATAACTGCAAAGAATGATGTCAAAGAAGTTACGAGAAATTATTCTTTTTTTAAAAAAGTAGTCGTAGGAAACAATGGTTTTGAGTCCCAAAGTGTTAAATCTGAGATTTGCGAAGATTTGCCTCCTTTAGCTTTAATTGAAGAATCGGATATGATATACGATAAGTTTACGGTGAGAGATTTAGAGGATGCTAAGTTAAATGTTACTTTAGATGATGGTTCCGTAAACGATGGGACGCTTGGTGACAAGTTTCATTCGTTAGCGGAGGGAGATGTGAATAAATCGGACAGCAAATCAGGTAACCAATTAATTGATGATACCATGGTAATAACTGATGGTAGAGCAAATTTGCAAAGAAGGTGTAAAAAGCAGACAAGTTACAGCGAAGAAAGGCAGTACATGAAAAAATAAATTTTATTGTTTGTTATCAATTAAGCTTTAAACTTTTTTTGGTTAATCGAGATGTCTATTATAATTTTTTTAGTTTTTCAATATTTATTGTAGCAATTAAATAAGAAGGGGTGGATGTTGTGTCTTAGCAAGTCAGCTGACGCTCATGCGTTCTTTGCGTGCGTGATAATTCATGTTGTTAGAAGTTTTGTGAAAAGTTCTAACAACTTTCAAGGATTAGTCCTTGTTTATATTAAAAACAATTTACTTCTTAATTTTCTTTTATGTTTTCTTTAAAATAAAAAATTATTTTTGAAACAAGCTTAATTTAACTTTTCAAACATTGTTCTCTGTGAACATAAAATCTGGCGACGAGGAAGGTTACCAAAGAATGAGTGGCTTAAATAGTTTTTTTCAAATGTTTGATTGTGATCTGGAGGATACTGCTGTGGGTCCTAAGTGGAACGAATGGGTGAAAGGCCTCGACAACTATTTGAAGTGGGTAAACGTTGCAGATGATGAGCGTAAAAAGGCTGCTTTGCTTCACCATGCTGGGGTGGAAGTTATGAGGATCTATGAAGCTCTTGAGAAGAATCCGAAAGAGAAAGAAGATGACCCAGATGTCGTTGATAGTTTTGAGCAAATGAAGAAGAAGCTAAGTGATCATTTTAACCCAAGAAAAAATCAGTTCTACGAAAAGCATGCTTTCAGACAGGCAAGACAAGAAGAAGGAGAGTCGATAGCCTCTTATGCGACAAGACTTAGAAATCTTGCTAAGTACTGCGATTTTCATGACGTTGATCGTGAAATAATAGGCCAGATTGTTGAAGGAAGTAATAGCAAGGACGTGATAAGCAAAATATTACGGTCAAGTAATGATTTGAAATTAGAAGAGCTTTTAGATTGGGGTCGTACAAGAGAAGTAGCGAATCACCAAATCAAAGACATCACTAAAGGAGCAGAAAACTATCAAGTGGTAAATAGAGTGAGTAGTAGTACCGGTAAAGTTGAAGCTGGCTATGCTCACCATGCTAGAAAGTGTTACAAATGTGGAATGAGGTACCCGCACGATGGAGATTGTCCAGCAAAGAACAAAAAATGTAATAGATGTGGTAAAAGTGGACACTTTGAGAAGCGTTGTAGAGATGCAAATGAAACAGCTTGGTCTCAAAATAACTCAGTTAACAACATTAACAGCATTGTAGATAATAGTAACGACGAGTACTTGTTTTCTATTGGAATTGGTCGTGGCTTACCCCGTACTGTAATTAATGTTGATTGTGTACCAATAAGCTTTATTGTAGATACTGGTTCTACCATGAACATAATTGATGAGATTTGTTTTGAAAAGCTGAAAAGAATGAAAACACTTAGACCATGTAATAAAAGAGTCTTTCCATACAAATCTGAGGTTCCCTTGCCAATTTTAGGCGAGTTTGAAGCTTTGGCATCATACGAATCTGGAAAGACAAAAGCGGTATTTGCAGTGGTTGAGAAGTCAGCTGAGTGTCTAATTGGTTATGGAACAGCGGTTGAACTTGGACTGGTAAAATTTGTTAATCAAATTACCGACGATAACCAGCCTCAGTCTAAGTATCCAAATTTGTTTAGTCCGAAAATTGGTAAGCTGAAAAATTATCAACTTAAGTTCCATGTGGATGAGAGTGTTAAGCCTACTAAGCAATACCATAGTAGGATACCTATCCATCTCCGGGAGCAGGTTAAGGAGGAACTAGAGTCTTTGTTGGAGCAAGGTGTAATTGAGCGCGCCGAAGGTCCGACAAGCTGGATTTCTCCCATTCACGTTGTTCCAAAGAAGCAAAAAGGTAAAATACGCATAGTAGTAAATGCTAAGCAGGTAAACAAAGCCATAAAAAGAGAGCGCCACATTTGCCCGACCATTGACGATTTGGTCAATCTTATGAATGGCTCATCTTGGTTTTCTAGATTGGACTTTAATAGTGGGTATCGGCAAATTGAACTGCATCCTGAAAGTAGGCACATGACAACGTTCAGCACTCATTTAGGTCTCTTTAGGGATACAAGATTGAATTTTGGCTACTGCTCTGCTGCTGAAATGTTTCAATTTTTAATCAACAATGTACTCGCTGGTTTGGAAGGTGTCACTAATGTCAGTGATGATATCATTATTTTTGGCTTATTTATTTAATTAGTTCTATATGAGATAATTTGGCATTTACTATGCTGAAAGAAGGACGTTCCACCTTCAAATAGCTGACTTTCACAAGTCATTTTACTAAATAACTAAAATTAGAATTTATTTTTGAAATTATATTTGAACAAAAACACTCAATTTTAAGTTAACGATTTTTATTTACTGCACACTAAGATGAAGTTTCCGGGATTTTTTCAAAAGGTCACTTTCCTCAAACTCCTTGATTTTTAAAGAATGAAGACTAGGGCCAAGTGATTTAGAAAGAGAATTTAAAGCTTTCCAAAGTTAATTATAAACTTTTCTCTATTATTTCATTTCGAATTTTTTAATCCGACTTTTGAGGATTTAAATGTTTAAGTTTATAGACTTGAATCTTTTTGATGCATTTTATCGTGTTTTAATAAAATTTTCATACAATTTTAAAAAAGCATCAAAAAAAAGTGTGATGTTTCAAATTTATCTACAAAAATAACAATTATTTAGTTTTGTATTTGAAAGTGTATCTGTTAAAAGCAACACCCATCAAAGAAGTAAAAAAACAACATCTGATGTGAAGAAACAAATTTTTTATGTTGATACATTCATTTTTGGCTACCTGATTAAACAAGTGGCTCTTTAAGTTGTTTTTTTTGCTTTATAAGTAGATAATGATAAATTAAACTATTGTCTAATGCATTTTTAGATAAAGACTTTCCTATCTAGAAACAATTAAAAAGAAAATAAAATTTCTTTTTTTTTGAAAAAATATATCAAGTCCTAGAAGATTTGCTGCCACAATCAATAGAGAGATAAAAATTGAGAATAATTTTTTTTTTACATCACAAGAATCAGTGTCTATTTTTTGTTTCAATTTTTTAAAAAATTCCTTAAAATTTCCATTATCATGATGATTTTTAAATTCATGAATCAATTTATTCTCCATTTGCTTTAGATGATGTAAAAATTCATCTTCTGTTTGTAATAAATTGTCTGAATCTGTTAAAGTACTATTAGAATTTATAATTTGTTTAGTATCTGTCTGCTTTTCGAAATAATTTTGATGATTATTATTCTTAGATAAAATTTGTGTTTGTAAATAAGAATTAGACATTTCTTGCCAGTCAGGAATTGAAAATGAACAGGAATCAAATTCAAATTGATTTTGCATACTTAAAGTCGTATTTATTGTATCTCCAACTAGATTCAGTAAATAAACACGTTTTACTTTTTGTAATTTAAAAATTTCTTGTATTTTTTCAAAAATCGAACATTTCTCAAATAATCTTTCTACTTCGTCCAAAATATTTCTATTTTCTGATACAATTTTTTCATAAAATTGCGATCTTTCAATCGAATTCAAATAGCAGTCGATATCTTTTGCATTTTTAAAATTCTGTTCTAAGTTCATGGGTTCAGGTGCCATTTTAAAGCCAAATTGGAACACATTATCCACTTTGATTGTCTCTTGAACTTCTGTTGCTAATTTGCTCATGTTTTCTAAGATAAAAAGTCTAAAAAAAAGAAATTATTTCTTACTTCAAATTTAAAATATTTAAAACTTTTTTAATTATTTAATCTAATTTTATTTTTATTTAATTTATCTGAAGGAGCTTATGCTCGAACAGAAAGACAAGTATACTCATTTATTTATCAAAAATGTTCTTTATGGAACAAATCCTCAACAATTTATTTTGATTTTGATTTAAAATTTTGATGGGAAAATGTGGACAGCCAACCTTACCACAGAATTTTTTTCTGATGATGTAATTTAGTTTCAATGCACCAAATGTTCAAAAAATAAAAAAAACTAGACAAAATTCTGAAAAAATCTATGGTTCTACTTTTTTGAATTTATGTTTTATTTTATTTAAATTTAGAATCAAAATCATGCGATATGATTTAAATTTTGAATATTTTTATTATATGACAATTTTTTTCAATATTTTAACTAAATATTGAAACCAAACCAATTAAGTATTATTATAAAGCCACCTAAATCTAAATTTATCAATTCTCGCACTAATTTAGAAAATATAGATTTCTCCAGAAGACTTTATGTGCCAGAATTTAACACAAATGTAATTTCAATCCGAATAAGTGATATTTTGAAATCAAAGCCATGCTTAGAATTAAATGAAAATGAAAAAATAAAGTGTAAATTTTGTGAAAGTTATTTTTACGAAATGTTTTCCAAAAATAACAATAAACAGAATAGCTGGAGTTGTAGATTTTGTGAAAAAACATGATCGATTCAAATGAAGAAGAGATTTTAATCAAATATGAACCAGAAAATGGCTATAGTGACCAAAAAGAATTTTTTTTTCAATTTCAAATCGAAACAAATGGTTCAATAAGAGTTATAACAAAAAAATTGAAAAATGACACTAGAACTAATGAGAAATTGATTTTTGCATACTCCATTAGAAAAATTTCCAATTTGATTTTGCATAGTAAATGTTCTGATGTGATAAATTATGCTGAAAGTTTTTTCAATTACATGGATTCAAGTAGTTGTAAATCACAAAAAGCTGAGGAAATCAAAACCGAAGTAAAGGAAAAATATATCAAAAAAACAGAAGATGATATTTTTTACAAAATTGTACACAATAGTAAAAATATAAAATCCGATGATATTTCATTAGTGTATACAAAAGCTCCCAAAATTGAAAATGAGTATTCTGATGAGTTTGAAAACGATGAAAATTTAAGAAAATTTAAGATCGACATTGAAAACATATTTGATGTTTTGAATAAAGAGCAATATGGAATTGAACATAGAATTATTATTTATAAATTGCTTGTAGCCACAAAATTGATCAAGGAATCATTGAAAATAATTAAATTTGTAGCCAAGGACCAAGAAATAACTACACCATCTAATCTTATTGAAAGATTGAATTTATTGAAAGATCCGATTGAAAAAATTGGAGACATTTTCAAAATTATTACGGATCAAATAAAACCTTTTATTTTATTGAATAAAGATTTTATTGATAAAAATATTGAAGATGGTCACTTCTCAGATTTGATTTTAAACATAAACAATTTTTTTCAAAGTTCAGTAAAACACGATGCTTTTGATGTATCGCTTAAAAATTTTCAAAGCTTGAGATTTAAGCTCATAGATTTTTCAATTAATAATCCATTTTATGATTTTGAATATAAAGAAATTGATTTAGACAATAAATTAGGGTCAAAATTTGGTGCCAAACAAAAATCATCAATAGAAAATCTACCAAAGAGTTCTAAAATTACAACAATCATTCAACACTAGATTGTTTCATCGAAAATAATATTTTTGGAGGATCTTAATAATAACAAAAATAGAAATGGTATGATCAATTCATCGGCATTAAATTAAAACTAATTTGATGTCATTTTTTATTTTTAGATTAGTTATTGTTATTTTTTTGCTGTCAATTTAGTTTAGAATAAAACATAAAGCATAATATTTTTAAACCCCAAAAATATCCAAAATATTAGAAAGATTTTAAATAAAAAAAAAACTAAGATTTTATTATGAAAATATTTCAAACGAGAAATTTAACAAAAAAATTGATCTTATGATTCGTAGACTCCCTCTATTTTTCGTAAATCTTTAAAAACAGTTTCTTTTAGCTGATATGATTAATGTGATGTAAACTTTTTTATTTTCAAAAAAAGAAAAAGGATGATGTCTTAATCATCATGTCTTTTTATGATGATGTGTTTCCTTTGGATGGTAATTACCTGTATTACACAAACAATTACCTTTGTTCAAAATAAGTAGTTTTTGACCAAAAAGAAAAATTCTTTTTAAGGCAGAAAATTTCTTAACTAATTAGAATAAAAAATTAATTTTGCACTAAAATAATTAGTTATTGTCTAAAACTAATTTGATCTAAGAATGATGTTTGACTTAGATGTTTTCCACGCTTTCGGGACTCCTTCTCGAAGAGATAAATTAAAAGGTTCTATGATTTCTATTAATGAATTTCTAGGTAAGTTTTTTAACATTAAATTATGAATTTGGTCAGGTCCTGATGCCGCTTCATTTTTTAATCTCTTTAAAGACATAATTAATTCATTTAAGCAAATTGGATCATTAAAATTAGACTGGTTAAAATTTCTAAAGAAAAAAGAGTTAGAATTTAGTATTTCGATATCTTTCTCAGTATCAATTAAATCAGAATTAGGACTAAATATTGAAGATAAGAGTTCTCCAAAGCATTTTCCCTTTTCTTCATTAGTTTTGAATTCCCTTTCATTTAAAATCAATTTAGGAATTAAATTTAATCCTTTTTTTGTTCTAAATTTATTTTTTTTCAAAAAGGTCTACTTGTCAGTGGGTTTTTTCCGATCTTCTTAAAAAAAACAAACCAATTTTGATTCCAGAATTTTTTTAAAGAGGCCTTTAACTCAGATGTAAGTTGATTAAATTTTTGCTTGAGCTTTTGACAGCGATAAATAAAAAAAAAACTAAGATTTTATTATGAAAATATTTCAAACGAGAAATTTAACAAAAAAATTGATCTTATGATTCGTAGACTCCCTCTATTTTTCGCAAATCTTTAAAAACAGTTTCTTTTAGCTGGTATGATTAATGTGATGTAAACTTTTTTATTTCTTGGGATATTAAGCAGGAGATGTCTTTAAAGCCCATAGGTAATTATATGAAATTATTGCTTTTTTAAAACTGTAATAACCCTCGAACATTAGATGAAGCGGAAAAGATTAACTGAATCAAAATAACTGAGCTTCAACCACGCTTGAACATAAAGTTCAATGTTATTCAAAATTTCAGAGTAAAATTACCTTGTTTCACTTAATGTCACTTAGTGTTTCATACAGTATGTTGCAAAAGTTTAGAAATTGATTATTTTATTTATCTTAAATTGTTTATTTGTTGTATTTTACGAAAAATTGAGTGTAAAAGAAAAAAAACACTAATTTTTAGAATTTTTTTTTCTCTACAATTTGATATATGACACTCGGCATAAAAATCTAATCAACTTTTAAAAATTTATAATGAAAGGCTTAGAGTCTTATAAGAAAACTGCTTCTTAACATAAAAGATAGCTAATAAAGATAAAAATGGTATAAACAGAGACAGTTACTGTTAATTATAATTATAATAGTTAATAATAGCTAAGAAGCTTTTTTTTCGGAGAAATCTCATAATAGTTTACTTGCTTATCCTAACCGCTTGGGTCTTAGAATTAAAATCAGTGGCAAGTTTTTGATAACTAGATGTAGGATCTTTTCTAATCTCTCTAAAAATGTAATTTTCATCCCTTAAAGTTAGCTTCCGAGGTCTACCAGAACTACATTGCTTAGTTTCATATAATTTCCTAGATACATTAGATCATGCCTCATTTAATTTCTCAGTGGGATATTACGCGAGAAAATACGGTATTTTTGGTTATTTACTTATGATAAATAAAATAAAACAAAAAAAAATAATCTTAGACAGAAATTAATTATTTTCGACATTTTTTTAGACAGAAATTACAATACAGGTAATATTCTCACGTTTTCTTTTTATTTAAGTTCTAAATTTTTCTCCGAATATCTTCCTTCATACACGATGTTAGGTTGCGTGCCTCTGCATAGGCGATGAAGTCGTCCCTCTTGTCTTTGTGTTTAACGACATATAAATGATAATGTATTCTTTGTGTCTGTAGCTCTGCCTTTTTTCTGTTTCTCCTAAGACACGTCATTTGCGTTTGCATGCCATTCCAGGCTTTAGTGACGGCATGGGTTTTGTGAAATTCAGTACAAAATGCTAAAAAGAACAGAAACTAGTAAAAAAATTGAAAAGTTTTTTATCTTTAAGTTTAAAATTAGTTTTGTAATTACGACAATGTGCAACTTTCAAAGTTGCATCAGTTATCAAGGTCTGCAAAACTCTGTAAACTTAGCAGAAATTAGATTTCAATGTGTTCAAGCGCAGTGCATTTTTTGCAGAGATTTTGCACATCATTAGAAGACTTTGACAGTTGATGCAACTTTGAATGTTGCAACATATTGAATTTACGAAACTAATTTAAACTTTTACCAAAACAGTTATTCAATTTTTTATCATTTTGTTCTGTTCTTTTGTACTGAATTTTACAAAACCGATGGCATGCTGGTGCAACCATTTGCGAGGATAATTTTTTCATAACATGGAAATGTACATGAACTTTTAACATAATTTTTATGCTTTAATTCAATTCATTTTTAATTATTAATATATTATTAATCGAATTCATGCATCGAATATTTCTCACAGAAAAATTAACACAGAAATTGTATTCATAGAAAGTTTTTTTTTTCATTTCGATGGTGAATTCTGAATATTGGTTCGGAGATCGAAAATACAGATTTTCATAATGTTCCAAGGTAAAGCTCATTCAATAAAATAAAATCAAAAAAAATCAAATAAATGAAATAAAAAATTAAGATAAATTAATTTAAAAGTAAAATAGGTTAAAATATAATAAAAAGAAAATTAAAAATTATATCGGTTTTTATCTGTTCAATATGAAAAAAAACTAATAATCCGTGATTAAGATGTTTTCAATATATAAGACAATTAGTCTCAATGTTTTTTTTTTGTTGAGAGAATAGAATATTAATTCGTACCAATATGATTTTTTTAATTATATTTTTAATTTAATTTTTTAATTTATTTAATTATTTTAATCAACCAATTTAATTTTATTTTGCTATAATAATGCTCGAAAATTGATTTCGATTAATAATTTTCGATAAAAAAGATTTTGTTAGTTTGATATTAAAACAATAATTTCTGCTCTTATCCTAGCGATGATACAAAAATAAAAATCAGCTTTATTTCTTAAGTATAATACTACTTTTTTTTATACTTTATTTTCTTTTTTAGAGCTAAGATATTTTGAAGAGAGCAAATAAAGAAAAACAATTGTAGAATTAAAAATCTTCAATTTTATCGAGATTAGATTGATTTTTAATATATATTTCCGCTTTAAACAAGCTCCCTGTCTTGAAATCCGATTTCGAATTTCAAGGCAGGGAGCTTGTTTTGGGGAAGGAATTTATTTTAGCCCTTCGATTGAATACTGCGGACATTGGAGATATGCTAGGCCAAAAAAATCAAGAACAAGACAATTTTACACTCAAGCAGTCTTTCAGTGTAGGCTTCGACCACACTCATTTTCAGTGAACAGAGAAACAATGATACTCGACGATAAAAAGGAGTCCAAGTCTAAAGATCCAAATATTGACACAAATAAAGTCATTGATTGGAAATTTAAAAATGAAGAATTAGAGTGGGTTATTTCGTCCAAAACAATGGAAGATTTAAAAAAAGAAAATAAAGAGGCTTTTATCATATATGGCATAATGGTACGCATAACAAAGAAACATCCAAAAAATTTAGATATTAATAAATGGTGGGATTATTATTTTGATATACCAAAAGATATTGAAGTCTAAAGTGATTCCTTTTTACATCTTATTTCCTTTAGAAACAACTCTAAAAACAAAAATAAGTTTTGTTTTATTTAATTTATATAAAAAATATTAATTTACCAATAAAATCATACAAATTATATATGCATATTTTAAATATTTATAAATTAGACTTTATAGTTGCAAATTAAATAATTTATTTATTAAACAGGTACAACACAGTCATTGGTGTGGATGACCATATTCTTTATGACTTCCATTACTTGAGCTCAAAGCTTCCAAATAAAATAGCATAAAATAAATAATAAATAATTAAATCTTAATTCTTCTAAATATTAATATATTAATGCATACATTGATTAATTGTAAAAAATAAAAATATAGTTTAACGATCAAAAAGATTTAGAGTTTTAATTAGTAAACTTTTTCCTAATTTCATATCTTTACTACTCTCTTATTTACATTCTTGGATTCTTCCTCTATGTTTATATCCTTCCACTCATCCTATTCTCATAAAAATCTAGTTTTAGTCTTTCATCAAGTGCTGTCTTTCTGTCTTTATCATTCATTTTTAATATGTTTTTGATCTCGTTCGTCTCATTACTGGCATGTTGAAGTTTATGATCAAATGATCAAATGCTCAATTAAAAAGTAAGCATAATAATTTCTTAAATTAACGAAATGATTTTTTTTTTTTGGTAATAATGTAACATATTATGCTACAGTCTCAAAAAATTATTTTAAGTTGATCATAAAATAAATGGATAATTAATCAATTTTTAAAATTAAAAAGAGTACAAAATCCGAAAGACAAAAGATTTAACTTCGCAAAGATAATAAGATTAAAAAAACCAAATAATATTTTATCTTAAAATAAAATCTATTTATTTGCATTATTAACTTTACTAAAAAATCAAAAATAATCGATCATTTTAGTTAATTTTGAACATACTATTAATTTAAATCTTTTTTTTAAATTTTAATGTAACAAAGTATGTTAATCAATGTTACATCAGGAATTTTATAAAATTCTGCCTAAATCTTCAGGAAATTTTTTATTAAATATAAAATGAGCAATTTGATATAAAGTTTTGATCATAAACTTCAACATGCCTCATTACTCACTTATATATATATATATAAGTATATATATCATATATCATATCATATCATATATATTCGAGGAAAATATCCAAAAATTTGAATAATATTAATAATTTCCTCCTATCCTTTATCAGATAAAACCTTGAAACTTTTTCCATTCCCCACACGACTAAGAATTTGACCAGTTTCATACAGTTTTGTTCTGGAGTTACTGAAGACACATTTTTGTCCAATCCATTGCCTTTCGGCTTCTATTATACTGTTAATATCGAGTTGATATTTGAATGAAGGTATTTTAAATATGCTCTCTCTTTCTACTCGGTGCTCGATTGAGTCATAAAATTTGACGATAAAATAATCAGAACAAATGCCAACAATTTGTCCTGGTGCAAAACTTTGGGTAAAATCTGGATGTTCAACGACTACAAAATCGCTGATACTAAAATTCTTGTTGCTATCGTTGAAACCTATAATGTCTTCTCTGTACATCTCTTCATGATCGGATGCAGAGTCTTTAACGGTGTACAAATAGTTTAATTTTAAAGACTCTTTAAAGTCGATTTTATTTTCAACTATGCTTTGGTAATACCAGTTGTCATCCGACCATTTAGCTAAAACTTTTTCTCAGTCTTGAAGTTCTGGCAACTGAGCTCTGTATTCAAGGATTAGGTCATCTGTGGATTTAACAACAGGTTTGGATTTTTTCTCCCTTCCATCTTTTTCTTCCTTGTTATTTAGAGATTTCTTCAATTGGTCCGATTCACTGCGTTATTTCATTTTTTCAATTTTTATAAATTTTTTTGATCTTTTACAAATTTATGGCTACATCCACAATAACATGCTTTTTGAAATTAATAATTAATATAAATGGAAGAAAAATTTTCACGCATTGACAAACGACATAAAGAACATTTTATAAAAACATGATTGCTTTACAAACCTCACTGAAAAAAATATAGAAAATGCTTACATAGAAACTATAATTTCAAAAATTTCAATTAAATGAAAACGAAATTTAATTTTGGAATCAATTAAAAAAAAGTAATTATTTTTTGATTTAGTTTTAGTGCTATTGTAAAAAAATATCTAAAATTTAAAAGATTTTATTTAGTTTTATTTAATTAAGATTAATTTTAAAAAATTTGATAATTTTTACAAAAAAAACTCCAAATAATATCAACAAAATAATTTAAATGCATCAGTATCTTTAATTTGTCAACGTTTGGAATGTTCATGAAGCTCTATGTTTTTATCTTCCTCTCTTATAAAATAGAACTTAGAATAAAAAATATTAACATCGTTACACATTTATCATTTATCGTTGTTGCCTTGCTATTATAGTACAACAAACTTGTGTCTGGATTATACACTTAAATTTACAAAAAAATTTAAAAAATTTTTAATTTTTATTTATTTTTTTTTAAATACTTACACATCAAAAGTCTTCCATCGTTGTCAATTCTGAATTCTTTAATTGGCGAGCTAAGCTTACCCTCTCCGCCAACAGACCAACCTTGTACCCTAAGCCTATAATTTCTATTCTTAAATATATTGTCTATAACAATTTTGCTTGAATCGGCACTGGCGTAAAATATGGTCGCATTTCTAATATGTTGATAATATTCCCATACTTTAATATAATAGCCCTCTAAAGGCTCTTCATTGTTATTTGTCGAAATACCTCTCCATTCGACAACTAATCGATACATATCTCGATTGTCAGGTAGTTCTACTTTTCTTTCCTTAGGTTTTTTGGGTTGGTATACTTTGACATATTGAGGCATTGTCTTTGGAGACTTACGGAATGTACGATGACTGAATAGTTCAGACTCCACACTTTCTCCCGCTGAATTAAATACGTGCACTCTCACAAAATAAACAGTGTCTGGTTGAAGGCCAATTATGATGGCACTTGATCGCTGGCCTAAAAATCTCTTTCGCCAATAGTTCAAGTTCTCTTCCAAACCACTTCTCCAATAGCGGACTACATAGCCTAGTAGTTTACCTTGTAATATATCAAAGTCATCTTCTTCAATTGGATCCCATGTTACTAAAATGGCTGAAGAGTTATACGGTTCACAGCGAACATTTGAAACAGGCTTGCGTGGAACTTAAATAGATAGGTATTTAATTATTTAAATTTCTGAATTTCGTCAAAATGCTAAATTATGGATCCAAACAAACTAATTCAGACAAAAACAAATTGAAAATAAGTACATCAAAATTATAATTTCGAATAAGAAAAAATATCATTTAAAAAGATTAATATAAAATATTTTTTAAAATTAATTACTTAATAACATATTAATAATAAACAAGTAATTTTTATTTATTAAATAAAACGACGCTCTAATTATTACATTAAATAAAAACGATAAATTACAAAAAATTTAAATTTTTTAATAATTTTCGTATATAAGAAACATCATATGCATCAAAATAGAGAATTTAATAGTTAAAAAATTGTAATTTCTCAAATCAAATATTATCGAACTCTTTTTTATTTAAGTTTTTTATACTTTTTTGATAATTAGTTCTATATGAGATAATTTGGCATTTACTATGCTGAAAGAAGGACGTTCCACCTTCAAATAGCTGACTTTCACAAGTCATTTTTTATACTAAATAACTAAAATTAGAATTTATTTTTGAAATTATATTTGAACAAAAACACTCAATTTTAAGTTAACGATTTTTATTTACTGCACACTAAGATGAAGTTTCCGTGATTTTTTCAAAAGGTCACTTTCCTCAAACTCCTTGATTTTTAAAGAATGAAGACTAGGGCCAAGTGATTTAGAAAGAGAATTTAAAGCTTTCCAAAGTTAATTATAAACTTTTCTCTATTATTTCATTTCGAATTTTTTTAATCCGACTTTTGAGGATTTAAATGTTTAAGTTTATAGACTTGAATCTTTTTGATGCATTTTATCGTGTTTTAATAAAATTTTCATACAATTTTAAAAAAGCATCAAAAAAAAGTGTGATGTTTCAAATTTATCTACAAAAATAACAATTATTTAGTTTTGTATTTGAAAGTGTATCTGTTAAAAGCAACACCCATCAAAGAAGTAAAAAAACAACATCTGATGTGAAGAAACAAATTTTTTATGTTGATACATTCATTTTTGGCTACCTGATTAAACAAGTGGCTCTTTAAGTTGTTTTTTTTGCTTTATAAGTAGATAATGATAAATTAAACTATTGTCTAATGCATTTTTAGATAAAGACTTTCCTATCTAGAAACAATTAAAAAGAAAATAAAATTTCTTTTTTTTTGAAAAAATATATCAAGTCCTAGAAGATTTGCTGCCACAATCAATAGAGAGATAAAAATTGAGAATAATTTTTTTTTTACATCACAAGAATCAGTGTCTATTTTTTGTTTCAATTTTTTAAAAAATTCCTTAAAATTTCAATTATCATGATGATTTTTAAATTCATGAATCAATTTATTCTCCATTTGCTTTAGATGATGTAAAAATTCATCTTCTGTTTGTAATAAATTGTCTGAATCTGTTAAAGTACTATTAGAATTTATAATTTGTTTAGTATCTGTCTGCTTTTCGAAATAATTTTGATGATTATTATTCTTAGATAAAATTTGTGTTTGTAAATAAGAATTAGACATTTCTTGCCAGTCAGGAATTGAAAATGAACAGGAATCAAATTCAAATTGATTTTGCATACTTAAAGTCGTATTTATTGTATCTCCAACTAGATTCAGTAAATAAACACGTTTTACTTTTTGTAATTTAAAAATTTCTTGTATTTTTTCAAAAATCGAACATTTCTCAAATAATCTTTCTACTTCGTCCAAAATATTTCTATTTTCTGATACAATTTTTTCATAAAATTGCGATCTTTCAATCGAATTCAAATAGCAGTCGATATCTTTTGCATTTTTAAA
The DNA here is from genome assembly GCA_025491095.1 of Brachionus asplanchnoidis. Taxonomy (NCBI): domain Eukaryota; kingdom Metazoa; phylum Rotifera; class Eurotatoria; order Ploima; family Brachionidae; genus Brachionus; species Brachionus asplanchnoidis. The sequence goes on along the minus strand of JAILYF010000008.1, from coordinate 6,473,584 downwards.
ATTCTGTTCTAAGTTCATGGGTTCAGGTGCCATTTTAAAGCCAAATTGGAACACATTATCCACTTTGATTGTCTCTTGAACTTCTGTTGCTAATTTGCTCGTGTTTTCTAAGATAAAAAGTCTAAAAAAAAGAAATTATTTCTTACTTCAAATTTAAAATATTTAAAACTTTTTTAATTATTTAATCTAATTTTATTTTTATTTAATTTATCTGAAGGAGCTTATGCTCGAACAGAAAGACAAGTATACTCATTTATTTATCAAAAATGTTCTTTATGGAACAAATCCTCAACAATTTATTTTGATTTTGATTTAAAATTTTGATTGGAAAATGTGGACAGCCAACCTTACCACAGAATTTTTTTCTGATGATGTAATTTGGTTTCAATGCACCAAATGTTCAAAAAATAAAAAAAACTAGACAAAATTCTGAAAAAATCTATGGTTCTACTTTTTTGAATTTATGTTTTATTTTATTTAAATTTAGAATCAAAATCATGCGATATGATTTAAATTTTGAATATTTTTATTATATGACAATTTTTTTCAATATTTTAACTAAATATTGAAACCAAACCAATTAAGTATTATTATAAAGCCACCTAAATCTAAATTTATCAATTCTCGCACTAATTTAGAAAATATAGATTTCTCCAGAAGACTTTATGTGCCAGAATTTAACACAAATGTAATTTCAATCCGAATAAGTGATATTTTAAAATCAAAGCCATGCTTAGAATTAAATGAAAATGAAAAAATAAAGTGTAAATTTTGTAAAAGTTATTTTTACGAAATGTTTTCCAAAAATAACAATAAACAGAATAGCTGGAGTTGTAGATTTTGTGAAAAAACATGATCGATTCAAATGAAGAAGAGATTTTAATCAAATATGAACCAGAAAATGGCTATAGTGACCAAAAAGAATTTTTTTTTCAATTTCAAATCGAAACAAATGGTTCAATAAGAGTTATAACAAAAAAATTGAAAAATGACACTAGAACTAATGAGAAATTGATTTTTGCATACTCCATTAGAAAAATTTCCAATTTGATTGTGCATAGTAAATGTTCTGATGTGATAAATTATGCTGAAAGTTTTTTCAATTACATGGATTCAAGTAGTTGTAAATCACAAAAAGCTGAGGAAATCAAAACCGAAGTAAAGGAAAAATATATCAAAAAAACAGAAGATGATATTTTTTACAAAATTGTACACAATAGTAAAAATATAAAATCCGATGATATTTCATTAGTGTATACAAAAGCTCCCAAAATTGAAAATGAGTATTCTGATGAGTTTGAAAACGATGAAAATTTAAGAAAATTTAAGATCGACATTGAAAACATATTTGATGTTTTGAATAAAGAGCAATATGGAATTGAACATAGAATTATTATTTATAAATTGCTTGTAGCCACAAAATTGATCAAGGAATCATTGAAAATAATTAAATTTGTAGCCAAGGACCAAGAAATAACTACACCATCTAATCTTATTGAAAGATTGAATTTATTGAAAGATCCGATTGAAAAAATTGGAGACATTTTCAAAATTATTACGGATCAAATAAAACCTTTTATTTTATTGAATAAAGATTTTATTGATAAAAATATTGAAGATGGTCACTTCTCAGATTTGATTTTAAACATAAACAATTTTTTTCAAAGTTCAGTAAAACAAGATGCTTTTGATGTATCGCTTAAAAATTTTCAAAGCTTGAGATTAAAGCTCATTTTGGAGGATCTTAATAATAACAAATATAGAAATGGTATGATCAATTCATCGGCATTAAATTAAAACTAATTTGATGTCATTTTTTATTTTTAGATTAGTTATTGTTATTTTTTTGCTGTCAATTTAGTTTAGAATAAAACATAAAGCATAATATTTTTAAACCCCAAAAATATCCAAAATATTAGAAAGATTTTAAATAAAAAAAAACTAAGATTTTATTATGAAAATATTTCAAACGAGAAATTTAACAAAAAAATTGATCTTATGATTCGTAGACTCCCTCTATTTTTCGTAAATCTTTAAAAACAGTTTCTTTTAGCTGATATGATTAATGTGATGTAAACTTTTTTATTCTCAAAAAAAGAAAAAGGATGATGTCTTAATCATCATGTCTTCTTATGATGATGTGTTTCCTTTGGATGGTAATTACCTGTATTACACAAACAATTACCTTTGTTCAAAATAAGTAGTTTTTGACCAAAAAGAAAAATTCTTTTTTAGGCAGAAAATTTCTTAACTAATTAGAATAAAAAATTAATTTTGCACTAAAATAATTAGTTATTGTCTAAAACTATTTTGATCTAAGAATGATGTTTGACTAAGATGTTTTCCACGCTTTCGGGACTCCTTCTCGAAGAGATAAATTAAAAAGTTCTATGATTTCTATTAATGAATTTCTAGGTAAGTTTTTTAACATTAAATTATGAATTTGGTCAGGTCCTGATGCCGCTTCATTTTTTAATCTCTTTGAAGCCATAATTAATTCATTTAAGCAAATTGGATCATTAAAATTAGACTGGTTAAAATTTCTAAAGAAAAAAGAGTTAGAATTTAGTATTTCGATATCTTTCTCAGTATCAATTAAATCAGAATTAGGACTAAATATTGAAGATAAGAGTTCTCCAAAGCATTTTCCCTTTTCTTCATTAGTTTTGAATTCCCTTTCATTTAAAATCAATTTAGGAATTAAATTTGATCCTTTTTTTGTTCTAAATTAATTTTTTTCCAAAAAGGTCTACTTGTCAGTGGGTTTTTTCCGATCTTCTTAAAAAAAACAAACCAATTTTGATTCCAGAATTTTTTTAAAGAGGCCTTTAACTCAGATGTAAGTTGATTAAATTTTTGCTTGAGCTTTTGACAGCGATAAATAAAAAAAAAACTAAGATTTTATTATAAAATTTTTCAAACGAGAAATTTAACAAAAAAATTGATCTTATGATTCGTAGACTCCCTCTATTTTTCGCAAATCTTTAAAAACAGCTTCTTTTAGCTGGTATGAATTATGTGATGTAAACTTTTTTATTTTCAAAAAAAGAAAAGGGAAAATGTCTTAATCATCATGTCTTCTTATGATGATGTGTTTCCTTTGGATGGTAATTACCTGTATCACACAAACAATTACTTTTGTTCAAAATAAGTAGTTTTTGACCAAAAAGAAAAATTCTTTTTTAGGCAGAAAATTTCTTAACTAATTAGAATAAAAAATTAATTTTGCACTAAAATAATTAGTTATTGTCTAAAACTATTTTGATCTAAAACTAATTATTTTTTTTGCTTATTCTTATTACCGTTTGACAAAAATAATTTATTTGGTACTGTAATAACTAATTTTGATCATAACTGGAGGATAGTCGACTTACAAAAAGAGTGTAAGAGATTAAAGCTTTCTTATGTTGTGTCAGATAAAGCTTATAATAAACTATTGAATATAGACTTTTTGTGTAAGCTTAAGAATTTTAATTTTGATCTTCCGATGTCGACACTAAAGAACTGTACAACAGTAGAACTAGATGGAGAAAATTGAGCAAATAGTAGTTGTTCTTGCTTGTTGTTCTAGTTGTTATTGCTGATGCAACTTTGAAAGCTGCACATTTACGTAATCACAAAACTAATTTTAAACTTAAAGATAAAAAACTTTTCAATTTTTTTACTAGTTTCTGTTCTTTTTAGCATTTTGTACTGAATTTCACAAAACCCATGCCGTCACTAAAGCCTGGAATGCCATGCAAACGCAAATTACGTGTCTGAGGAGAAACAGAAAAAAGGCAGAGCTACAGACACAAAGAATACATTATCATTTATATGTCGTCAAACACAAAGACAAGAGAGACGACTTCATCGCCTATGCAGAGGCACGCAACCTAACATCGTGTATGAAGGAAGATATTCGGAGAAAAATTTAGAACTTAAATAAAAAGAAAACGTGAGAATATTACCTGTATTGTAATTTCTGTCTAAAAAAATGTCGAAAATAATTAATTTCTGTCTAAGATTATTTTTTTTTGTTTTATTTTATTTATCATAAGTAAATAACCAAAAATACCGTATTTTCTCGCGTAATTTGACGGCATGGGTTTTGTGAAATTCAGTACAAAATGCTAAAAAGAACAGAAACTAGTAAAAAAATTGAAAAGTTTTTTATCTTTAAGTTTAAAATTATTTTTGTGATTACGTAAATGTGCAACTTTCAAAGTTGCATCAGCAATAACAACTAGAACAACAAGCAAGAACAACTACTATTTGCTCAATTTTCTCCATCTAGTTCTACTGTTGTACAGTTCTTTAGTGTCGACATCGGAAGATCAAAATTAAAATTCTTAAGCTTACACAAAAAGTCTATATTCAATAGTTTATTATAAGCTTTATCTGACACAACATAAGATAGCTTTAATCTCTTACACTCTTTTTGTAAGTCGACTATCCTCCAGTTATGATCAAAATTAGTTATTTTAGTTCGAAATAAATTATTTTTGTCAAACGGTAATAAGAATAAGCAAAAAAAATAATTAGTTTTAGATCAAAATAGTTTTAGACAATAACTAATTATTTTAGTGCAAAATTAATTTTTTATTCTAATTAGTTAAGAAATTTTCTGCCTAAAAAAGAATTTTTCTTTTTGGTCAAAAACTACTTATTTTGAACAAAGGTAATTGTTTGTGTAATACAGGTAATTACCATCCAAAGGAAACACATCATCATAAGAAGACATGATGATTAAGACATCATCCTTTTTCTTTTTTTGAGAATAAAAAAGTTTACATCACATTAATCATATCAGCTAAAAGAAACTGTTTTTAAAGATTTACGAAAAATAGAGGGAGTCTACGAATCATAAGATCAATTTTTTTGTTAAATTTCTCGTTTGAAATATTTTCATAATAAAATCTTAGTTTTTTTTTATTTAAAATCTTTCTAATATTTTGGATATTTTTGGGGTTTAAAAATATTATGCTTTATGTTTTATTCTAAACTAAATTGACAGCAAAAAAATAACAATAACTAATCTAAAAATAAAAAATGACATCAAATTAGTTTTAATTTAATGCCGATGAATTGATCATACCATTTCTATATTTGTTATTATTAAGATCCTCCAAAAATATTATTTTCGATGAAACAATCTAGTGTTGAATGATTGTTGTAATTTAGAACTCTTTGGTAGATTTTCTATTGATGATTTTTGTTTGGCACCAAATTTTGACCCTAATTTATTGTCTAAATCAATTTCTTTATATTCAAAATCATAAAATGGATTATTAATTGAAAAATCTATGAGCTTTAATCTCAAGCTTTGAAAATTTTTAAGCGATACATCAAAAGCATCTTGTTTTACTGAACTTTGAAAAAAATTGTTTATGTTTAAAATCAAATCTGAGAAGTGACCATCTTCAATATTTTTATCAATAAAATCTTTATTCAATAAAATAAAAGGTTTTATTTGATCCGTAATAATTTTGAAAATGTCTCCAATTTTTTCAATCGGATCTTTCAATAAATTCAATCTTTCAATAAGATTAGATGGTGTAGTTATTTCTTGGTCCTTGGCTACAAATTTAATTATTTTCAATGATTCCTTGATCAATTTTGTGGCTACAAGCAATTTATAAATACTAATTCTATGTTCAATTCCATATTGCTCTTTATTCAAACCATCAAATATGTTTTCAATGTCGATCTTAAATTTTCTTAAATTTTCATCGTTTTCAAACTCATCAGAATACTCATTTTCAATTTTGGGAGCTTTTGTATACACTAATGAAATATCATCGGATTTTATATTTTTACTATTGTGTACAATTTTGTAAAAAATATCATCTTCTGTTTTTTTGATATATTTTTCCTTTACTTCGGTTTTGATTTCCTCAGCTTTTTGTGATTTACAACTACTTGAATCCATGTAATTGAAAAAACTTTCAGCATAATTTATCGCATCAGAACATTTACTATGCACAATCAAATTGGAAATTTTTCTAATGGAGTATGCAAAAATCAATTTCTCATTAGTTCTAGTGTCATTTTTCAATTTTTTTGTTATAACTCTTATTGAACCATTTGTTTCGATTTGAAATTGAAAAAAAAATTCTTTTTGGTCACTATAGCCATTTTCTGGTTCATATTTGATTAAAATCTCTTCTTCATTTGAATCGATCATGTCATTTTCATATTTGTTATTATTAAGATCTTCCAAAATAATGTTTTTCTGTGCCAAAACAACGAGTTTAACGGTTTGACTCTTTTTAACACCAATAGATCTATTGGCAGTCTCTAAAAAAGATTTGTTAAATTGATCTGAATTTGATAACTTTTCCAGTGAGCCTTTTGTTGCACTGGCCAAATAGCCAAGAGACTTTAAGTTACAATCATCTGGAAAAGTGATTATATTAATTTTAATAAATCCTGACCGATTACAGAATTTTGCTATTTTTTCATAAAATTCCATACTTGAATCCTCTGCATTTCCATCTGTGCATAAAATAATTTCTGAATTAGAATCGGTCGAAGCCAAAATAACAGATTCAATTAATGCTGAGCTTATTTTTGTACCTCCACCTGCACTCAAATTATTTATTTTATCTACCAAACTAGAAAAAGACTCGCTAATAGGTCTTAAACTAGAAGATTTTCTTCCAATTTCGTCTCTGATTTCAATTTTATCTAAATTTTCCAAATAATGGAAAATTAATTGATCAGAATTGCCATCTCCATAAAAATGGGCAACAGATTGGAAAGAAATTAATGCAACTCTGTAGTCAGGAGTTTTATTTCTCAACTCTTCCAAAGCTTTAATGCTTGCTTTTTTCACTATATCAATACGACTTCCGGACATACTTCCAGAAATGTCCATACAAATTATAAATATTTTGGTGTTGGTACTTTTCAGAAGGCTACATTGTGTAATTGTATTCTTTTTGTATTCAACATCAAAATAGGTCTTTTTTTCTTTAATATTAAGCAATAATGTATTTTCGTTGTCACAAAATTGACAACTCCAGCTATTCTGTTTATTGTTATTTTTGGAAAACATTTCGTAAAAATAACTTTCACAAAATTTACACTTTATTTTTTCATTTTCATTTAATTCTAAGCATGGCTTTGATTTTAAAATATCACTTATTCGGATTGAAATTACATTTGTGTTAAATTCTGGCACATAAAGTCTTCTGGAGAAATCTATATTTTCTGAAGTTGGTCTTAATTTAGCTTCTTGATTATCATTAATCGAAGAACCAAAAACCTCATTTAATTTGCTATTAAAATTAAAATTTCTTTTTTTTTGAGAAAATATATCAAGTCCTAGAAGATTTGCTGCCACAATCAATAGAGATATAAAAATTGAGAATAATTTTTTTTTTACCTCACAAGAATCAGTGTCTATTTTTTGTTTCAATTTTTCAAAAAATACCTTAAAATTTCCATTATCATGATGATTTTTAAATTCATGAATCAATTTATTCTCCATTTGCTTTAGATGATGTAAAAATTCATCTTCTGTTTGTAATAAATTGTCTGAATCTGTTAAAGTACTATTAGAATTTATAATTTGTTTAGTATCTGTCTGCTTTTCGAAATAATTTTGATGATTATTATTCTTAGATAAAATTTGTGTTTGTAAATAAGAATTAGACATTTCTTGCCAGTCAGGAATTGAAAATGAACAGGAATCAAATTCAAATTGATTTTGCATACTTAAAGTCGTATTTATTGTATCTCCAACTAGATTCAGTAAATAAACACGTTTTACTTTTTGTAATTTAAAAATTTCTTGTATTTTTTCAAAAATCGAACATTTCTCAAATAATCTTTCTACTTCGTCCAAAATATTTCTATTTTCTGATACAATTTTTTCATAAAATTGAGATCTTTCAATCGAATTCAAATAGCAGTCGATATTTTTTGCATTTTTAAAATTCTGTTCTAAGTTCATGGGTTCAGGTGCCATTTTAAAGCCAAATTGGAACACTTTATCCACTTTGATTGTATCTTGAACTTCTGCTGTTAATTTGCTCATGTTTTAGATAAAAAGTCTAAAAAAAAGAAATTATTTCTTACTTCAAATTTAAAATATTTAAAACTGTTTTAATTGTTTAATTTAATTTAATTTTTATTTTATTTTATTTTATCTGAAGGAGCTTATGCTCGAACAGAAAGACACGTATACTCATTTATTAATCAAAAATGTCCTTTATCGAACAAATCCCCAACAATTTATTTTGATTTTGATTTAAAATTTTGATGGGAATATGTGGACAGCCAACCTTACCACAGAATTTTTTTCTGATGATGTAATTTGGTTTCAATGCACCAAATGTTCAATTCTTTTAAAAATTTACCGAATTCTAGCAAAGATGATTCTGTCGTTGTTGAATTAAATAATGAAAATCACGATCATTCTAAGCTTGACCAGCGTAAAACGAATTACGTTACAATTACGTTATAAGAGAGCCAGCTCGAAGCAAAATGATGGAATACGAGTAAATAAGTAAGTTTTTGTAAAGAATCAATTATAAACCAATACTAAAAGATTTAAAAAAATTAGATTTGAAACCAGCTGCAAACTTTTATTTAGAATTATTTAACTGCAAAGAAATTGCAATGAATTTACCACTTGAACCAAAACGCCGTCCAGATCGTCCAAAAATTACAGAAAATGCTTTGTCTAGGCAACCTAACGAAACACAAAAAATAGCGGACTTAGGCATAAGATGTTGCGAGGAGTCAGATTCTGATTCAAGTATTAATGACGAAGCGCCACCACAAAAAAAACCCATACATGAAACAAAAAAGCGAGGCCGACGAGTCGGTTCCAAAAAAAAACTAAATAAAATATTTTTGCAATAAAATAAATTTTTTTTTTGGACCTTAATAAAAATATACTAATTCAGTTATTTTTGTTAGATTTTTTATAGTTTAGATTAGATAAAATAAAATTGTTCCTAACTTCAGTATTTTTCTTTTTTTAATAAATATATATGACTCTTATATGCCTTAAATTATTAGATTTTTATTTTTAAATTATTTTTTGCATTTATTTAATTTTTTAAAAAAATCTAATTAATAATTAATTAATTAACTTCTAATTAATTGAATTTAAGTAGGCCGAAGCCTTGACTGAAAGTAAATAGGCCCTACCTTGATATATGTTCTTCAGATCACATAGTATTTGCTAAATTTTTGTTACCTTAAATTTTATTTAATTAAGACTTTCAAAAATTTCAAAAAAATTATCTTTTTTTCATTGTCTTAAGATAAAAACTTATTTATAATTTAAATAAAATAATTAAAAATTTTAGATTTAGCTAGCTTTACTGGGAACTGAGTGTAAGTAGTCGTTTAAGAACAGAGATCTCTTTTGGAGCAATTACAACTCCAATTACCTCCAAAATTACATAATCAGCAATATAAAGTTCCAGAAATTCAAAACTTAAGTGCTATCTGAATTTCTAATTTTTGACTTTATATTCGTAAATTACGTCCTTTGAAACCCTAAAATTCATTTTTTTGGGGGGGTCTAAAAAGAACTAACCCTTTAAAAAGTTGTAGAGACTCAATTACTCAAAGATAAAATTAAAATCTTTTTTAGAATTATATATATTCTGAAAGAGCATAAAATTTTCTACAACCTGGTATATAGTTTTGTTTGAAAAAAAGGGTGTGCCAATTTTTATTATTGAAAAAAAGCCATATTATTGAAGAAAATTTTTAAATTATAGTTTCTATGGAAGCATTTTCTATTGATTTTTTGTGTAAATTTTTTTTAGAACTTTTCATTCTTAGCAACTTTTAAATAATATATGGCAAGCTGTTTTTTCTGCTTAAAATTTTCCTATAAACCTAAATTTAAAAATAAAAAAAGACAAACAAGTTAAAATTCAGAAAATCTTTTTGTATCGAATCTTAATAAATTACATGATTATCTTGTTTTTGTGGGCCTTATGAATTTCGGAACAAAGAACTAAAAGAAAAATTTAAAATAAAATCATTTTCTTACTATTAATCTAATAATGTTCTGCAAAAAGTATTAGCTGATTCTTACTTTGTACAACCCCATAACTAAGAGTTTTTGGAACTTCTTCCATTTAAGAGCTTTAGCCCTATATACAGTCGTACTAAGTTGGCCAAGACCGTTATTAAAAGCGTTGACACTTGGCGCATTTACCAAATTTTCTAGAAGCTTGATCCAGTGCTTCGCCACTCGGTTTGTGAAGAAAGTTCTTCTGATTCGGCTATTTCTTGAAAGTTCTGGCCTGAGCATCCTGCGCTGTCCTTTTTCCCTTTTTCCCGGACCCTTCTCAAGTGGAGCTAGCCAATTGGATATCATCAATTCTGTGTTTAATCTTGTACATCTCAATTAGATCGCCTCTCTTACGTCGTACTTCTAAGGAAGTAAGACCAAGATTTGCGCATCTTGACTCGTAATTCTCGTTTCTCAGCTAACTTGGTATTTTTGTTGCACGCCGTTGAACTTTTTCAAGTGTGTTTATATCGCTCAAGAAGTATGGTATCCAAGCTTGAATCGCATATTCAAGATGAGGTCTCACATATGTTTTGAACAGCTTGCTACAAATTAAAGCGTTTCTTGAAACGAATTTCCTTTTAATGAGTCCAAGCATGGAATTGATCTTGGCATGTGATGTATCCACTTGCGTTTTATAACATTGATCTTCGCAAATGAAGACTCCGAGATCCTTCTCAAGAGGTGTTTTTGCAAATATATGTTTTTAATGATTTTTTACCATTATTTACTCTAGAGAAAAAATATACTAAAAGCTATTTAAATTTCTGTCAATTTTATTGATAAATTTCTCTTTTGAAAAATTTGTATAATTCTGTGAAATCTTAGTTTTTTTTATAAATTTCAAAGCTTTTCAATATTTTGGATATTTTTAGGCTTTAAAAAAATTTGGCTTAATGTTTTATTCTTAACTAAATTGTCAACAAACAAAAAACAATAAAAAATGATTGTCAATAAAATGTAAAAATAAAAAAATATCATCAAATTAGTTTTAATTTTATGCTGATGAATTGATCATGTCATTTTCATATTCGGTTTTATTAAGAACTGCCAAAAATAACTGCTGAAACCATATTTTTTTTTTTCAAGTGAGTGGGGTTAAGAGGGACTGCTTGGAAGCCAATTGCTTCATTTCAACCCCCGTTTGTTCTTGCTCTTATTTATATTTTTTAAATATTTAATAAATTAAAAAATGTTGTTAAATTTCTGAACGAATTATAAAAAAATGAAAAGTAAACACGTCTAAAAAAGTTGCTACGTATCCTAATCTAATTAAAAATAGACAAAAAAGAAAAAAATTTAAAAATCATACCGTCGTTTATGGTTAATTTGATAATGGAGTAAAAGTGATAATACTTTTTATGATTACTTACTGATCTTGATTGGATGATTATTTTTGAATGAAACAAAAAAAAAATAAATATTTTCTCCTGTTATAAAAAATATCTTGAATGTAATTTCTATTTCTTTTTATTGTTTTTTATTGTTTTTTATTTTTATATTTTTTTTTATATTTTTTTTTTTTTTAAACAATAACATCGATAAAATGTATTTTTTAATGCAGAACCCAAATCTGAAATCAGATTTTAGAAAAAACTAACGGTTATATCACTATCCCCAGAAAACATGTATTTATTTGTTTGGAGTAAAAGTGATAATTCAGTATAAATTGAAATGCATACTTATTTTACTTTCAAACTACTTTAAAATCAAAGAGCAAATCGACCAAAAATACACTGAGTCCAGCATTAAAACAGCCCTGGATCAAAAAAATCTAAAGATTTTGAATATTCATCAAGCCTCAGTAAGGTACGGCATACCTTATTCAACCTTATACAGTATGTCTAGAAAATTTAGAACACATCAAAAAAAAAATAATCAAAAAAATTTTTAATATAATAATAATAATAAAATAATATAATAATTTTTACTATATCATTTAATAGATTATTTTTTTAGCTTTCTTTTGATATGTAATTTGCCTAAAAAAAAACTTCTTACCAGTCTAAAACTCTTTTTAAAAATAATTAGATAAAATACATAAAAAAAACTAGTCTATCAAGTTTAGAACATTTATTTTAACATTAATTTTACCTCGACAATCCCTGGAATATTTTTTTTCACACAATGTTTGGATTGCTATTTTTATTGTTTACAATCACTTTTTACAACTCATTAATTATTTTTGGCTTTAAAATCGGTGATTTTATTGAGTTGTACCATTTCGTTGATTTTCCATAAAAATGGGTAAAAAAAGTAACTGAGCCGCAAAGATGGCAAATAATTGGGACTGTTGAAGAAATGGCTGATAAAAACAAAGTCTCAACAAGAAATGGCTGATTTAGTAGGAGTTTCGAGAAAATGTGTGTTTACAACAAAGTGTAATTATGAGAAGACTTCGGTGGCCAAAGAATTACCAGGGTCTGGTAGACCTCGATATTTGCCAGTCGAAATGAATCGTAGATTTTTAGTAAGTTCAGAATCAATCCTACAAAACGCTAAAGACAACTAGCATCTGATTTTAGTTCTAAATTTCAAAATGTTACTGTTAGTAAAGACACTGTAAGAAAAGTTATATTAAACAAAAAAATACAATAGTATACTGTAATAAAAAAAACCTCTTTTGACTGTATTAGACCGGTTGAAAAGGCTCAAATGGTGCAAAAAAGAACGAAAAAGATGGACCACTAAAGACTGGTCAAAAGTTATTTTCAGCGATTAATCTAATTTTGAAGTTTTAAACAGAAAATCAAGAGTTTTTGAAAACGTTTCGCAAACGAAAAGTATCAACCCAAGTTTTGTTTACCAAAGTTACAGAATGGTGGAGGTTCTGTTGGAATTTGGGGATGTATTAATCATAAAGGTACTAGTAAATGCTCTATTTATACAGGCATTAAAATGAAAATTTTGACACAACTGAGATCTATTTTAACAATTTATTTAATTACAGCGGACTAGGTTGGATACTTTGGCCGATTAGTCCGAACGGACGGTTAGGCCGCGTGGGCCGGCAGGATGGCGTTACGATTTTATCAGAACCGCTGTATATTTTAAATTAATAGATATTTTTGACAAATTGAATTCTTATAATTTATTGTTTGTTGTTAAAATCTTTATTAAAATTCTATTTTTTCTAGAATAATAAAAACTTAACTTGACTGATATTGAATTTTTTTCTTTGAGAACTTAAAAGATGCTCAATTAAAAAAAAATAAAAAATTCACAAATAAAAATCCTAGATTCAAAAATAAACCGAGCGGACATGAAGGATTATTTTTTATTTGATTGGCACCTGTGAGTTAGGATGGACTGTATGTGTCAAATGGAAACACTTTGAAGCCTTGTATTGATGGTCATTTGCGTGAAGATCCTTCTCTTGTACTTTCTCCATGCTCGAGATTCACATAGTAAAATTTTCATAAAAGATAGGATGAAGTTTTACAGAAAGAATCAAAAAAATGATTATATTCTTCTCAGTTATTTCGTGTTGTTTTCCTTTTTCTTTAAAAAAAATTTTGGACCACAATTTTTTGTGTTAAATTTATTATTTTCGTAAATTGATTTTAGATGAAAAAATATTTCCATCGAATTTATTTAATTTAAAAAAATAATAAAGAAAACCGGTCTTGATCAAGATCTTAAAAATTGATCAGCATTATTTTACATAAAATATAAATGATAAATACTCACTGAACTTACAAAAATTTGAAATTCAATTATTAATTAATGAGCTTACATTTATTGAATTATCTAAAAAAAAATCATCTCTATTTTTAATTAACTAAAATTTATTTCAAAACTAAAATTAGAATTGTTATTTATTTTTTTAATTATAAAAGTTAAAATAAAACTTAATACCAATTAAAAAAAAAACAAAATAAAGTAAAATAAAAAATTATATAAATCTTTATACTAAATTTTATTAGTTCATTTCGACTTCTTCTATTGATAAATGAGTCTTGATAATATCACATCTTTAAAAGTAAAAACTTTAGAAAATAATTTTGATTTAAATATTAAAAAAAAGACTAACCGGCACATTTTACTATTCCAGCTAAATCCTCGTGCCTTACAGCTCTGTTCGCTTAAATTGAACTTGCTATGGCATTTGCAGCTACATGAATCTCTATCGAAATGATGCAATGGTCCACAAAATAAATGGTCTGAACAAACACATTCACATGCATACGGATGTTTGACATAGAACTGGTTCACCTCTTTACAATCATTGTCATTTTTCCACTTACACTGACACTCACATTCTGTATGATTAGTCACTGTGATCACATCACCTACATATCCGGCCACTTGTCCATTTTGCAAAGCTAAAACAGCAACATTCTTTAGCTTCAATTCTTCAGTTTTTATGGAAACACATTCCTCATTTGACGGACAGCATCCGTCACATCGGTGAATGTTAATGCATGGTGGATAAGCAATTTGGTCATTTGATTTTAGATCCGAAGCCAATGGATTCGTAATGCACACTGGCTTGGGGTCACATTTGCCCGGAGTTGCTTCTTTTGCCTCAGCCAGAATTTGAGAGCTGGTTCGACCTGCTAGTCCCATTGGCCTGTGCACTTAATACAAAATTTTTAAGTCTTAAATTAAAAAATAATTGATAAGACTTACTAAATCGGACGCCCATTTTGGCCAAGTCCGCAAGACCGTCTGCTTTGAACAGATCTTTCATTAGGTCTTCTTTAGACTAAGAAAATTTATGAAAATTGGCCAAAGTGCTTAGAGATAAGTTGTTACCTTGGTTGATAAGGGGTTGATTTTGCGCTGGGCATTTATGGTGTCATAGAATATGAAAAAAAATATTAGTGCTTTTAGCATTGTTATGAAAAGGCTTTAGATTTTGTTTTATTAATAAATTAAAAGATACAAATTTTTGATGTGAATTTATATATTTGCTAAGGGATCAGATTCCTTTTTGAATTACGTTTTGAGGAATTACATGAAGATGATAGATAAAATGATTAATTGCGATTTTGGTAAACGCTCACGGTTGCTCTTCTTGTTTGTATGTCTAATGAAAATTAATTTGATTTTAATGAAGATAAGAATTAAATAGCAATTTTAGATACCAGATAAATTTGATACAGGTTATTTAAATTTTATTTTATCTTAACTACTTTCAATAACTCCTCTGTTGATTTTGACAAACATTGGTCAATTTGATCGCGGCATAAAATTCGTATCAATCTTTGTTCATTATCTTTAAAAAAGAAGCCTTCAACAATTTTTTTTAAACTTTCTGACAAGAACCATTACTAATTTTGATAAATCTATTCTAATCTATATTTGATTATTAACAAAAAAATCATGACTAAAATAGTTCAACTTGGTATAAAATAATCTAATTGGATCAAGTTATAAAAATTTTCATTATTTAAATTCAAGATTGATGGTTCAGCACTTAGTTTTAAGTGATCTCATAAAATTTTTATCAAATTAATTTTAAAAGAAAATTCTTTTTTAAAACAAATTTTTTTTATTCTAGTTTGAGTTTTTTCTCTGTAGAAAAAAAAAACAAAAGAAAATGCTCGCCTATTTGATTTTTGAATTTTTTATTTGTTTTTAAAGCAAATTGAAATTAATGATAAAATGTTATTTATCAATATTATTTTTAAAAATAAGATTTAAATTTATTTTAAACTATTTGAAATTTAATTTAAAAACATATATTAATGTCGAACTTTATTTTAATAGTGCTAAAATAACTTATTAAAAATTATATAATTGATTTTGAGATTTAAAAAAAAATATTTTACTAATTAAAATTATTTTTTATTTTAATTCTATTCAAAAATTAGTAACACTGAACGAATATGAGACTTATAAAGTTAAATATTAAGATTTGTTGATCAGTGTATTGAATGCTTTAATAGTTTAGGATTCGATAAATATAGGCTTTTAATTTTTATTTAGATTGTTCAAAGACTGGATTCGGACCACTTGCACTGTTAGCTTGAGTAATTATTGTGTAATAATATTGCTTATATGCTCCTTTAGCTAAATCGGATTAACTTGAACATTAATTAAATGGCTAAAAATTTAAATCAAAAAAGAAGCCAAATTATGGTATATTCAAATCATTTTTTTCAAGAGTTTCATTTGGGCTAAAAATTGATTCTATAAATATTTATTATTTTAAAAATGGAAAATAATTCAAAATTTATCTTTAATAAAAATTATATTAGTGAAGCAATTTTGGTTTATGAAATATGAAACCATAACCATTTTTCAGTCAATTTAAATTCAATTGGTAGAATTGATTATTTTAGGCTACTCAGAATCATCGATATAGCACTGGTAACAATTCTTGAGCAAATTTGTAAGCTGTCTCAATAAAAAATAGTAATCTTTCATTTAAAGTAAAGTCTTTTGAAGAGATAAAAAAAAATTCAAAAATTTTTAAATCAGGTTTAATTCTTTTAAAAAAATTTAGCTTCATTAAAAAAACGAATTTTTCAAGTCTGATTTAATAATTCAAAATAAATAAAAGGCCAAGTGTTTATTCATAGGCGTCTCTGAAGCTGATGATTTACAAGAATTTACAAGTAGAAAGGTTGTGGTACTTGTAGCAGTAACAAAAGGGTTTAAGAAAACAAAGTCAAAAACAAGTTTAAGAAATTTATTTTACTTTTTTTTAATTTAACTCTATAGATTACTTTTCGACAAATGAAGTTCATTATCTTGAAGAAATTTTCAAAACTTAATTAATTAACATCAAAATAAAAATGCTGAATTGATTTTGAATCGCATTTTGTGTTGCTTTATTCTTATTTTTATTTAAATTGAAAAATGAAAAAATGATTAATAATTTTGGTGAATTAAAAAAAAAAAAAAAACATTTCTCTTATATATTTATTTAGAAACTATCTAATTTTTTGTCCTATTTTTTTTGTATAAACCTATCTCATTTCAAATTTTTTAAACTTAAATTTATTAATTTGATTTTATTTTTACTTCTAAAATGCTGTCTATAACGAAGTGCATTTACTTCTATAAAGACTTGGATGAAATAAGCCAAACCCAATAAAAAAAAAATAAAAAAAAATGCTGAAATAAACTTTTTTATTTGTTTTTATTTAGAATAAAATCATATTTAGCATAAAAAAAATTAGTTTTATTTTTTCTTTATTATATTCTACTAAAATTTTTATCTGAAAATTCAAATCAGCATAAAGAAGTTAACAATTAAAAATAATTAATTTTTGAAATAATGTTAGAAAAATGAAATTTCATTTGAGACAAAAATGCTAAATCAAAGTCCTAAACGTTGTTATATTAATAAAATGGACAGAATTAAAGCTGTTTTTAAACTAAAATTTAAATTATATTCAAATAAATAGAAAAAAGCTAAACAGTTCCAAATTATGGTTAAAAAATTTATTAACTTCACAAGTTCATTCCAATGATCATCAATGATTTTTCTGTTTGGTCAACTTGAAATCGACAAATGGCAAAAAAAGTTATCGGCTTCTCAAATTAAGTGATTATATATAGAAAAGATTATTATTTGGAAAAATGCGGTTCGAAAATCTATATCAATAATTAAAAAATAAACAAAATTTCAGAACACCATAAAAACTAGGAATTGAAATATACTAATTTCCAAAAGAGAAAAATTTTTAACTCTAATAACCAAATTTTAATTTCAATAAAAATTTATAAAATATCTGGTCCGAGATTCTTCAGTAGCAGCCAAGATCATTCGATGAGCTAAAAAAAATTTTCCTAAGCATCCTAAATAATGTAATCAAAAAAATTTTTTTGACATTAGTCTCAATGCCAAATAGAAGCTTTATCAAACACATTTTTAGGTTTTTAAAAAAATTAAAAATTTAATTTAATTTTTTTCTAAAAATTCTGACCTCAGACTAAAATGAATATCTTATGCTTTGTGTTTGTTTTTAAAGATTAAAGAATGAAATTTTTTGGAGAAATATTTATCCATCTAATTCTTTAAGAATACAGTTTTTAATTTGCAAAAATTATTTTTATAAAACCTAAATAAACTTTTATCGAAAATCGGTCATTCTTGACATGGACTGTTGACTAATCTTGAAATTAATAAAATTAAAGGCTGAATTTTTTGATTTAACACTAGAAAGCCTGGTTGTTTTATTGTAAGATTTAAAAATTATCTAGGATAATAAAATATCTAGGATAATAAAAAAAAATATTACGAAATTAACGAGATATTTTAAATATAATTACAAGTCTTTTAGTTGCAACAAGTCATTTTTTCAAAATTTTATTTCTTTCAGAAAATAAATCAAGTTAAAATTTTTAAAAACGGGTCAAAAAAACCCGCCGGGCGTTTGAGAGTTAAAAAGGGTGCTTTTAATTATCATTTCCAGAATAATTATCTTTTTAGAAAATCAAACAATTTGTTTTTAAATTTTCACAATTCTGTATTAATTTTGAGTGAAATTAAATAGAAAAAAAATTCTAAATATATTAGAAATAATTTTTATTCTAAATTTTTATTCACCGGGTAAGCACTTAATTTCTTCAAAATTAGTTTTTAATTTAAAAAAAAATAAAATTTTTAGTAACTAAAATAACTTCGTAATTTACTATTTAATATTTACACAACTAAAATTTCACTTTGCTTCGTTGCTGTGTTAACTGCTCACTTATCTGCTGGCTGACATAAGCATTTGATAAACCTTCTGCAAGCTCTGACTATCATGACAATTTTTGTCTGGCAAATTAAGCATAATTTGATTACTTGTTTGATTCGGAACGTTCAAAATAATTGGAATCGATTGAGACTGTCCATTCGACGACTTGTAGAGTTTTTTAAGCTCAGAGTTCTCTTTCTAGGCAAAAAATTAAACAAAAATTAAAATTTCCTGTTAATTTTTACAGTCAAATCTTCATTTTTTGTTTCTAGAATGCGAATTTTTTCCTCCAAAAAATCTATGTACTTTCGTTTTCGTTCTCTACACCGCCTGGCTGCTTCACGGTTACTTATTCGTATTTGATTCTTGCGTTCCTCAGTATTCATCTCAATTGATCTTCTTCTGAATTAAAATTCATTATTTAAGGCTTTACGATTAAAAATTTCTAACTTTTTAGCTTTTTTTTCATCAGTCTGGTCGCTTGACGAAACCATATCATCAAAAGAAGATGAAGAGTTGGAATAAATCGACTCGGCTTTAGCTTCAAATCAAAATGGATTAAATAATTTTAGATGGGGCTAAATTCTAAATTACCATAGGAAAATGTATTTTCTTGCTCATCAGCAAAATTTTCTTTAAACCAAAGTGAAAAATTAAATTTTTTACAAACAAAATAATTGTTAACTAATTACCATTTTTTAATCGTTTAGGGGTCGATTCTAGAAGCGAATTATTTAGACTTAATGATATTTTTTTAGCGTCTTTCGGGTCACAAACCTTATAAATTATAAATATTATATAGATTCCATTTTGTAAGTTTTTGAGCTTCAATTTTAGAAAATTATTTTCAAATAAAATACATTTTTTATTCATTCAATTATTTAATTTTTACCTTTAGATCTTTAATTCATCTAGAATTATTTTAAAAGCTAATTTATTAATTTAATTGATAGTTTATTAAAGAAGTTAATTAAAAATATTTTTAAAGTTTCCATAGCATAAATAAATTATTCAGAAAGTTTTAAAAGAAATTAAAAAAAAAACCGTAATTAATCAGAAATGCTAATTTTATTGCATTACTTTTTTGAGGATTTTTTAGTATTGTTAAAATTCATTCATGGATATTATTATTTTTATCAAACCTTAACTTTTTAAATAATTCTTTTTCTTTAAAACTTTAATTTATTCAACTTTCAAATCATTTCAAATCCAACTCTAATGAATTAAAAATGAATTGTCCATAAATCAGAAAAAAAAAATTTTGATAAACACTTTGATAAAAAAATTCGTCGAAAATAAAGGCAATTTTTCACCAATTCCTTATAAATTTTCATGGAATCAAAATTACTTAACGATCTTTAATCTGAAAAGACTGGCGAAAATTTTATTTTTTTGATCTTAAAACTTAATTTTAGCCAATAAGCTTAATATAATATTATATTTTATAATTGAAATATATTTTTTTGATAATTTATGAATTACAGAACTTTTTTAATAAACAAATTATTTGAAAAAATTAAAAACTGTATAAAATAAAGATTTAAATTTTATCTTGTTTAAAAAATGGACAAAAATCATTATCTTTATTGAAAGCTTATAAACTTGTAAGAAATTTAAATGATTTAATTAATTTAATTTATTTTGGTAATAATTATTCTAAAAAAATAGACTTTTAGAGACAAAAAGGTAAACAATTTATCTTTTTATTTTTAAACTCAATTTACTTTATTGAGTATAATAACATTAAACATTTAATGAAAAAATCATTCACAAAAGAATTTTTAATATTTCAATTTTTTTTTAAAGAAAAAGATTTCAACAACCTATAAATTTTTTTGTAAAAATATTTTAAAAAGGTTTTTTTAATCTTTAAAAATTAAAATGCTATATTTGTGAATAGGTTATTTTACATGCTGTTTTCAATTTATAATTTTTAATTTTTCGTTTTTGCTATAATTTTAGATAAAACTTTGATAATTAGGTTACAACAAAAAATGAATTTGGATAATTGGAAAATAATAATTCTTGATTTGATTATTATACATTTCTAAAAGGTTTCTCCTTTATTTTTCTGATAAGAAAGGGCAAAATTTTGAATTTGATAGGAAGAGTTTGAGATACGGGAAATTTTTTAAAATGTCCAACGTTTGAATTTATTATGATCAAAAATTAAATTTTGTTTTATAAAATTTTTTTAAAATCCTCCTAAAATAATTTTGCTAATATAGATTTCAGCAAGAAGCAAAATCAATCGTTTAAATCAAATTACATTTCTCTTTAGCATCAACCCTCATTTTCATTTTCGAATTGAAAATATTAATTATTTAAATAAATTTTAAAAGACCTTTTGTAAGTATCTTGTGTTTTTTAAGATTAATTTTTCTCTTTTTATAAATAATAATCTTTGCAGCATCTTAAAAATTATTACTAGTAAAAAATATCAAATTTTCAACATTCAAAAAAAAAATTTTGCAAAAATTGACTAGTTACAGTTGGTTGATCACAAAAATTACCTCAAAATACTTGGAACTAACAAGTTGAGTTGTGTTTTCAACCTTTTTTGGTTTGAACAATTCGCTCAGAGCTTGACTCACTGGTTCTAAATTACTTTCTGTGCATTTAAAATAATTATTTTCTAATTTATGTTCAGCATGCTTTAAGGACCTGAATTAAAAAAATTAGAATAAACTTTATTTTAAAAAAATGAGACTTTACTCTTGACGTTCCAGCTCGACTTGAGAGATAGTTCTGAAAAGAATGCTCTTTTTGGGTGCCTTGTTATCCGAACTAATGCTAGCTGCGCTAACTACAGGGTCTATTCTGGGCAATGAGACAAATGGTTCGGCGGTTTGCTCTTGGGTGTCCAGCGCAATCGTAGCTTTCTGTTTAGAAAAAAAAATTATATAACTTTTTGAGAATTTTTACTTTAATTAAAATAATTTACTCGAAATGATTCCTCGAATTGGTTTTCATGTGTAAAACTGCTCACTTGTGGCGTGTCCAAAATACTCGGCTTTTCTCCTGTGCCAAACGTGATACTATTTGACCCTTTTCGAACATTTGATTCCATTAATATTGTTTAGCGAGCTGAAAATTTTCAAAAATAGTACCGCGTGCAAACTACTAGCTTGTTTAGAACCATTTAAAGAAGGTGAGATTAAAATTGAACCGTACAGAGGAGGCACAATGTTAAAGTAGAGCAAATTATTCAATAATCCTGAAAAAAAATTTCTAATTATCTTGGGGCGACACAAAAAGGCGTTTGATTTAATTATAACTTTAGAAAAAATTTGAAAGAATTCTCATCTAGTTGCTTGCAAGCATAATTTGAAATATGTATTTTTTTTTTAATGAGGAATCAGAAACTTTATAATTGCAATATAACAAAAAATAAATTTGTGTATTCAATTTGTCTTTTGAACAAATTACCTTTGAGCAAAAACTGGTGGCGTTTTTTTTTCGAAAAGAATAACTTGACAAAAATTGTTAAATTTTTAAATTGAAAAACAAACATCCATGACTAAACTAAAACTCAAATTTTCTCCAAATTACGCAGTTAAAACTTGAGCAAATTTAGTAGAAAAAAATAAAGTCTAGTCTTGAGTATGATTACGCAAATGATTCATGTTTTAACCTTAGAAAATTTATTCTAATTTTTGAATGTATTTTTTGGTAAAAAAAAGGTATTTGAACATGTTTGCTTTTTTGATATTTTAATTTTATCGACATAATTGTTTAGATAAACATAATATCAAAAAAATCCAAGTCAAAGTTAACCATGTTTCGGATGGTGTTGATGCCAAACCAAAATGTTCACAATGTGTTTTCACCTAAGTTATAACAATAACCATGGAGATCTATAAACTTAAGCTTAATTACTCTGAATTGTTGATAATTACCTAAAATGCTTGAATTTAAGTTTTTTTTAATTTTGGGACGCGTTGATAAAAGCCTTCGAAAGATTTGATTCAATTTAGCAAAAAATGACTAAATTTTATTCGAAAATCGTCAACTACTGATAAGTTGTAAAATTCAAGATTTATCACGTGATAAAGTTAAGCTCAATTAAACTATCTCGCTAGAAAAGATTAAAAATTTTATTTAAATTGTTATTTGTTATCTTAAATAAATTGAATATTTTAATTTAATATCTAATTTATTTAATAAATTAAATGTTTTACTTCGAACTTTAATTAAAATTAGACATGTGACTTAATAGAGAAAAAATTTCTTTAAGAATTTTTAATACATCCTGAGCATCTTATTGAAATTTTTTACACAAAAGTTTTAGATGTAAAATCATTAAAATTAATTTCATATTAATTTCTCAATAACGTGTTTTGTTCAAAGCTAAAATTTGAAACCCTTCAAGCTGAAATTCTAAAAATTGAGATTAATTTTTCGGTAAGGTATATAAGTGAAAAAAAAAAAATCAATTAAAATATAATTTCATCTAATAGCTTAACTAGTTACACTTTAAAAAATATTTTTCTTTTTTTTAGATTTGCTTTGTGTTATAAATTAAAAATAAAGCTTATGTACTTTAGTAAGAATAAACTAATAATTAAATAGAATGCATCATTAAATAAACATATTTTGATCAAAACTTTGCTAATGAAATTATTTTAAATTGACTGATGTCATAGAAACACTTTTTGATAAAATTGTTTATATATAAACATTCATAGTTAGAATTTTAATTATTTCCCGGTTTTCGAAAAATTTACTTAGAAACATTTATCAATGATAAAATTGAGAGAAAATTAAAAAACTAAAAAAATACTTCAAAATTTTGGATTTTTTTAGCCTCTAATGTTAACCTAAATATTTTTTTAAATAAATGATTAACGTCAATTATTAGAAATAAAATGATTGTAAACTTCCTCTATATGCTGAAATGTCGGAGAGTGGAAGTGGTGAATATCCTACTCGTTTCCTCAGGAATTATTTTATTTAGGCTCTTGCTGACAAAACTATGATACATTTGCGATCATAAACTGAGTAAGACAAATTTTAATAAAACGATTCATTATGCTGCACGTTAATTTTTTCAATTGAAATTCATTAAGTTTAAAAGCTTGTTTTGTCAGTCAAGCAGATTCCAAAGAATTCAAAAATTTTTTACAATAAGAAATCCGGAATAAAATATGTAATAATTTGTGAATAGAAAACTAGAAAAAAACTCGGATATATGAGCTCAAAATTAGGAATTCATAAATTAGGCCTCGGAATAAGACTCTATAGCAAATGCGCAATTATAATTTGAACTAAAAAATTTAAAAATAAAATAAACGTAATAAATCTTTATCTTTTATGTGAATACTTGCACCTTTTAATCATTGGAAAACTCGAAAAGTATACCTGTCTGTCTTTGATGAACAGTTTTCAATAAATTAATTCCAATTTGAATATCACTTTTGATACTAGCTTTAGAGATATATAAGTCAAATTTAGTAATGAGTTTATGTTAAGAATGTGGCATATTATTTATTTAAGAATAATGAATTTATTTTTATAGCAGTTAATAATTCTTCAGTTCAAATTTTTTTTAAATATTTTTTCTCTTACAGAGAATTTTCCAGTCAAAAACATTTTAAGCTAGATTTTTTTTCTACATGCTAAACATTTAAATAATAGGAATTTATTTTTTCAAGCTTAATAAAAAGGTTTATTCAAACAGGTAAATATATTTGAGTAAGCAAAGCTTTGGTATTATTATTTCTATACCTTTTTATGTTCATAAAACCCCTAAATTCTAAAAATTTTAGTATTGCTTTATAGATCTAGAACAATTACAATGAAAGCAAATTTAATAACCAAAATTATATAATTAATAATTTATTTTGTTTCTCAATGGTAGTATTGGTTTTAAAAATTTTTTTTTCGAAAAGACTAAAATTATACTGAATATCAATTAGTCAATTTTTATTAAGTTTTATTATTCATTTTTAGCATTAAAAACAATTAAGTTCAGAATTTATTTTTTAAAACGTTGCTAAAATAAGACAAATCAATAAGATGACTTAAATTTATGGATAATCTGGATTTTTGAATAAATTTTAAAAGAGGAAAAAAAATAGGAAAAAAATTGTTTACAAATTATTAATATTTAACAAACTAAAAATTTAATTTAATGATTTAATTTAGATTATTACTGATAATTAAAAAAAATATGTTCCCTTTTTTTTTAGTGATATATTCGATTTTTTTTCCGACTGGCCCCAAATTTTGAAAATAATCTGACCTCTCCTTTTTTTACAAAGCTTAAATATTTTTAAAAGTCATGTAGTTGGGAATTTTCTTTACTTTTTGAAAATTAAATTATTTTTTCAAAGATTTTTATTTTGTTTGAAAAATCTGACCTCCTACTGAATCCCATTATTCTTTTAGAGAATTTCAAGAGCTTTCTAAAAATGTGTTTGGTTTTTGACCAGGAAATATAGTTTATCTTCGTAAAAACATGTTACTTAGATGACAAAAAAGAGGTAAAAGATAGCAAAAATAAAAAAAAAAAATTTCGCCTCATTCAGGTTTACTAAATTTTTTCTTATTAAAATATTATGTCTTTACTTTTATTAATGATCTTAACGACATATTCAGAAATAAATGCTCATTTTATGTAGACGTTTTTAAAATATAATGTGTTTAAAATAAAGCTAACCAAAAATGCTTCAGGAGGATATTGATGAGCCAGTCAATTGGTATTAAATTTTTTAAAAAACCAAAATGAAGAGAAATTTTAAAAAATTGTAAATCTGATTATCGTTTATTTTGTTAAAAAAGAATGGATGCTCACAAATTATCAGTGAACAAATAACAAAAGCATCTTGGTGTAATTTCAAGTGATATGAAATGGAAAAAACAAGCCACATGTCAGCTTCATGAAAACAATTCAGAATTCTACGACTTGTCTTAAATATGCAATGCCTTGTACCTTTTGAACAAATACAGTCCCATTTACTTAACACTAGAAGCACCAAAAACTAAATACTAGAAGCACCAAACGGGGTCAAATGACTCTTTATAAAATTAAAGATGTATTAAGGCTTCCGAGTCATCAGTTTCAATGTCAGCTAATCTTTTAATAATTTCTTTAGCACTTAGAACAGAAATTCTAGTATTATTCATTTTATTTTAAAGAAAAAACTAAATCAAAGCTTTGAAATTGAATAAAATTTCAATTTAAAATATTCAAAATTTAAAATTTCAATTTTTTGGTGCCTCTAGTAGTATATAGTCAATTTAAAAATATGAAGCATCATGTGTATATATTAATATAAAATTTTTAAAATTTAACTTTATTCAATGTTAACTTTGCAATTTCAAGTTTTAATCTCTTCAAACTATTGAATCATAGCTTAGTAAAAAATCAAAAAGAGTCATTTTGACACCCTGGTGCTTCTAGTGTTAAACCGATGATAAATAAAAAATTACTAACTAAAGTTCCAAAAATGCAAATGATATTTTAATTAAACAAAAAGATTCTGATTGTTAAAATTTTTGCATTTAAATGATAAAATTAATTTCGATGATATTTTGAACGAAATTGATTTTTTCAAACAATAAGGATAATTTTGATCATTTTATATTAAAAGTAAATTTAGAATTAAAACATGATTATTTTATTTGTGAGTTCAAATTTGTTAACTTGAAAGCATTAAATTTAAGCTATACAAATCCTTGATCAAAAAAAAAAAAAAATTGTTTCTCATTGTAAAAAAAATTGTAACGTAGTACCTAAATGGTATAGATGAAGTTGGTTCTATTCTGAAGTTTTCGCACTTTATAGAATTCTTAAAAATACTTTGATCAAGAATTTGAGTTTTGATTAGTGTATTATAAAAAAGGCGATAGATAAAATGGATTATGTATTCACAAAGTATAAAATACTTTCGATGTAAAAGATGTACTATTCGACTAAAAACTGTACTTTATTTTGAAGAAAATGATGCAATAATGATAGAAATGACGAAGAAGATCACGAACGTGCTGATCGGAAATCACGTAAAACATACTTAGAAATTGGATAACCGAAACGAAGTAAGATAAAAAACTTACCAGATCAAAAAAAAAATAAATATGTTTCTTGTCTTTAAAAAACATATCTTGATTTTATTTATTTTTTTTACTGGCATTTAGAAAAAAAATATTGAGTGGTTGTGAAGTC
Source organism: Brachionus asplanchnoidis (assembly GCA_025491095.1). Classification (NCBI taxonomy): domain Eukaryota; kingdom Metazoa; phylum Rotifera; class Eurotatoria; order Ploima; family Brachionidae; genus Brachionus; species Brachionus asplanchnoidis. The sequence goes on along the minus strand of JAILYF010000008.1, from coordinate 6,446,751 downwards.
AATTTCAATTCGATCGTTTCAATTCAGCTAAATTTGAATAACTTTTTAAAGGAAGAAGTTTTTTTCCTATTTTTTGTTGATCAAAAATTAAGCAAATTTGCTTAATTCAAAATTTAAAATTTCTTTTTTTTTATTTGTACAGTTTCGCCTATGGGAAGAATGGCGCCGGCAAAAGCTACACCATGATTTGCCGGCTGGAGCTCGAGCAACTCCACGGGCGCTCAAGGCACCAGGCTCAAATTAGGCGCCAACATCAAGGTACAAAAATTACAAAATGAAAAATCCTTTAAATCTCATTCCATATGAAATTCTTAATTTTTCTTAATTTTTTATTATATAATAAAAGTTTAAGTCAAATGAAAAAATTGAAATTGAAATTTTGATCAAAATAATCAAATTAAAAAGTATTTAATTTAACTGCGAAATTTAATTGCAGAGTAGATAATGATTTATTTAAATATTGCTAGTACCTTTAAAATTTTGGCAAATGTAAATTTCAAATCAAAATTTTTAGTTTTTAATTTAAATAAAAGGGTATTTTTTTTAATTTTTTAATAAAAAATGACTTAACTTCATTAAAAATTATTTGTTTAATCTTTATCTAAAAAATTTTATGAATTTTTATCTTAAGTAAATTAAAATCTTAATCAATATTTTGAAATCTTGCTATTACGAAATTTATATTTTTTAACATATATTAAAATATATTTTAATTATTTTTGAAATGTCATCTTAAGTCATAATTTGGATGTTTTAATGTGGATTTTAAATTTGTCTGTAAACTTTTCAAATTAAAATTCTATAAAAATCAATTAAAAAAAAGATTAGTTTTTATTTAATTAAAATAATAAACACTTTATTTTTAGTTAAAAAATATTAAAAATAGCTAATTTGATCATTTTTATTAACATTTTTCATTTTATTTGATTCAAAATTGTATGAAAATTTTCATTTAAAGACGAAAAAATACACCATTTTAAAATATGTTATTAATCAACTTGAAAGTTTACTGTAAACTTTTAAATTTTTTATTTTATTAAATAAAATAAGTTAATTGTTTTGTTACAATTTCAAATTTATTATTTGATGCATAAAATAATTTTATTTTTCAGAGGATTTTTCGTTCCCTTTTACTTTTTGAAATTAATAAAACTTTTTCTTGCCATCGTAGTAATATTTATGAAGTATATTTTAAAGAAAATGAATCAAAGTTTCAGAATAATTATAGATATACAAAATCAAAATCGAAATCAAATTTCTAGGAATTTAAATTTTTTTTGGAACGAATAGGTTTAAACAAAAAATCAAGCCATTTGTGCAAACTCGAGGATAACAAAAATTATTAAATCATTAATACAAATAAAAATGCAATAACTCAATCTTTGGAAAATCTTTTGCAATGTAATTGTCAATCTTCCAATAAAAATAAAAAAAATCATTTGCATAAAAAAAAATCTTTTGCAAAAAGTGCTAAATTAAGATATTTAAAATAATATGCAATTTTTATCACAGTATTTTCTTTATTAATACCAAAATTTCAAAATCTAAAACCAATCAGGATTTAATGGAAAATTGTATTTTTATTTGTTTAAATACACCAAGAGACAAAATAAAACGAATGTGATAAAAAGATGTTAGATGCAGATAAAATATATCTATTCTAAAATAAATTTTTATTTATTGTTTATAAAAAATAATTTAAAATAACAGCAATTTATTATTTGGATGTTCAGATGTTCAAATGAATCATTACTTTTGAAAAACAAAAGGACAAATTTTAAGTCTACAGAGATAAAAAGTAAAAAATTTAAGCATGATTATTTTCATCTTTAATATAGAATTTTTTTTAAATAAATTTTATTAATATTTAAAAATATAGAGAAAGATTTATAAAAATGCAAATAGTTTAGTGTTTTTATTATTTTGTAATTTTATATTTTTTAAACATTCTATTAAAGGCTGAAGAATTAAAATCTGCATGTACCAAAGTAGTTGAAACTAGAAATACAAGTTGCCTTTATAAATTTAAAGAACATGTCGAAAAATGCGTTCAAGAGAAAAAAATAGAAAACCGAGACTTGATTATTGAATGTGTTCTTAAATTGTCCGGACTCATTCCTTCTAAGTAAAAATTAGAAGAATTAATTACTTTTAAAAATTTTTTATCAAATAAAAAACTATTTTCAAGACTTCTAGGACAACTTTTCTCCAAGGCTATCGATTTAAAAGATTCAGAATTATGCTTCATATTGATTGAGAATTTTCAGCTGATCGATGAGGAACATGCCGTTGATTTTATTAAATTTTTGCTTAGGTAACTTGCAAAATTTTGATTAAATAAAATTAGATATTTATATTTTTAGTGGAATTGAATTCAGAGAAGATGAATTTTCCAAGTTACCTTTGGACATAGAGCATAAATTGTAAATTATTTTTTATTTTTTTATTTTTTCTAGATTTATTTAAAGGGATAACTTGTTTGAAAAAAAATTTGATTATCACTTACTATCCGCAGAATTAAAACGTCTGTCTTCAAACGAATTTATTGTAAGATTGTTTTTAGAAAATTTAAAATATTTTAATATCTTTTTTCAAAAAGTTATGTTTACAATATTTACAAAATAATGTAAAAAAAGCTTTCCAAGAAAACCTACAGAACAATCAAGAGTCGAATGAAATAGAAAAAATGGAAACAAATCAGAAGACAATTAGTCCGAATATTTTACAGATCACTGATTTGTTTAGTTGCTTTGTGGACGCTCATTTTACTCATATTACTCTATCAAACAAATCCCAGGAAATAATAGCCGATGTTCTTCAATTGATCGAAAATCAGCTCGATATTTTTTTTGACTTGATCAGCATCGATTCATTGATTAAGGAAATTAAACAAAATAAAGATTTTCAAATCAAAAATACCAATCACATAAGTGACTATTTCATTGAAGTACTCAAAATAGAATAATTTTTTTTTAATTATAAAAAATAAAAATTTAAAGAATTTAAATTTTTTTTAATAATTTTTTTGTAAAAGATTTTTTTTAAATTAAAAGTTAATTAAAAAAAGATATATTAGTATTTTTTTATTTTAAATATGTAAAAATTAATAAATATCACACATTTTGGCTACACAATTGTCACGGTATGACTTGTCTGAGTTGACTTCTTTCATACATTTCTTAACACAGTCCTCGATTTTGGAGTACAAATCGCTTGGCTTCATTTCAACTTCTTTTGTATCAATTTTAATTTCCTTAAAGTTTGTCCAATCTGGTTCGGGTTCATCTACTTGTGGTCTGTCATCGGTTAAGCTGAAAAATCGTTTTTTCAATTGATTTTCAATCGGATATGTGAATACCGATTGAATAAAAATACAGAAAGTTAAAAATAAGATGAAATATTTCATTTTATTCAAAATAAAAATATGAAAAATAATTAAAAATTTTAAAAGGTTTATTTTCGCCTACAGTGAAAATAAAAAACATTTTATATTCTCATGATTGCATAGCATCTGTACTTGACTTAAATTTTTTGAAATAATTTAAAAAGTAGTGATGGCAGGCAGGCCGTTGTATTTATTTTTGATTTTTTAAATAATAATTTTTTTTTGACCATTTTTATATAAATTAAATAAATAATAATTAAACATTTTTAAACCCCCGCCCAACGTTTACGTCAAGATAATTATTACTTTTTATTTCATTATTCATGATTTAATTCTATCTGATCTTTGTGATATTTAGTAAAAACTTCAAGATATTTTAAAATTTTAGATAGTTAAAAATTAGTATTATGGATAATCAAATTCAAAATTTATCTAACATTGGATACTTAACCATGTGATTTGGAGGCTTTAGCTGAATAAAATAAAGAAATAAAATGGAAAAGTTAAACTAAGGGTTTTCTTTTTTTATAAAAAAATAAAAGAATTATAAGAGACATCTAGGACTAGATTCGATTTAAATGGATTGAAGTATACTTTTTGATATTTTTAACATTTAAGGTTTGAGAATATCTTTTCTTAAAAACAAACTTTTTTGTAGAAAAATTAATGAACTTTCAGAATTGGTATACTTGTGTATATAAACAGTGATATGCCACATGTTTTTTACATAATTTTATGGAATATTAAATTAATAAACGTAAATTACTAGAATTTATGGAAAACCAAAATGGACAAAAAGTGGACATTTTTATTTAATTTTTGCTGATTGTTTGATTTTTCAATGGCAAAAAATAATGAAAAAGTTAGAAATAAAAAATTTTTTCTATTTTTTTTTAATTTCAGTAGAAAAAGCTATTTTTTTAGGGATGATCTAAAACACTGACCCTGACCTTTTGTTATCTCAACAACAAATAAATATAACTGGCAGATTTCTCGGTGATTTGCAGGGCTCATATACTAGTTTATGAATTTAAAAAATTCTGCAGTAGAATGCCTTGTTTTTTTACAAATTGCAAAAAATTTAATTATCTTATTATGAAATTTTGATTATCCATATTCCATAATAAGATAATTACTCTGCTAGAATTAACTAAATGTTTTTTTTTATCGCCCTTGGGACGTTTATTGAAATAAAAAATAATAATTAATATTTAATAATAATTTTTTCGTTTTTTATTTTAAATTTAAAATACTGAAAATATTTGTTTTTTAACGTCGCACTAAAAACCCAAGAATTTGGTTTTAGTGCCTCGAAAATTTTAATTTATCTAGGCTTAAGATAGCAACGATGGAAATATATGCACCTGGAAGCCAACTTAATGACGAAATTTTCAATTTTGATATTTTTGTAAGTCGAAAAAACTTTTTTAAGGTACCAAAACCAAATTCTTGGTGTTTTAGTGAGACGTTAAAAAACAAATATTTACGGTATAATTATTGGGAAACCCCTAAAACAGCTCCAAATGACTTAGACCTTCTATTCAGTCCATATGATTGAAAATTGAAAATTTAAATGTACACAAGAATAAAATAAATTAAAAAAAACTGTTTAAAAATAAAAGGTTATCTAGTTAATTCTTTAATAGAAAAGTTTTGGATGTTTTTTATGAAGCACTATATAGTTCATTCATTCGTACTTCTATTGTTTTAATGGATGATGTATTAATTCATCGAAAAACTAATACATTGAAAATTATACAAAACACATAAAATATATTAATATTTAAGATAAATATTTCTTAAAAATATACTGTCTAGAATTTTTTTTTCATATAAATTATGAAAAAAACTTAAATAGAAAAATTTAACGATTTAAATTAATTAAAAAATTTTTTATTCGAACAATTTTTAAATTTTTTAACGCTTTATTTACTCTTGAAAAAAATTTTTTCAATTAAAATTTTATTTTTGTAGATTAAAGGATTTAATGTTTTTGAAAATTTTAAATATTTTTTCACTTTGTTGTCAATGAAAAATCTAGAGAGATTACTATTCTGAAGATTAAAAAAATATTTTTTTTGAATTTTTTCTTTATTTAATCCTTTAAAAAAATTCTATGAATTGAACATTCACCGTCTTAATTTTTAATCTTTGATGCACGTGTTAAATCGGTGTCTTTTGTTACGTAGAAATTTTGTGTTTTATTTTTTAATTTTAGGAATAATTTGATAAAATTTTTGCCGTGTTTAAGTTTATTAAAAAATAATTGTATTAAAGAAATACAAATTGCTAAATTGGCAAGATATAAATATAAAAAGTTTAAATAAAATTTTTATATATTATTTATTTTTATTCATAATTATTTAATCTGTGAGCATTTGCTCTTTGAGATAGATTTTGATTTTTAAGGACTGTCCCCTGGGCACTCAAACTTCCAGACGTCTAATTTAATTAACAAGCTGTTAAGGCCTTCAAAGGACATACCTTAATAAGTTCTTATGATAAAAGACAGTCGCCTAATCAATTAGTCAAATCAAATCTAATAGACAATAATCGCCTATTTAGCAAAAAAAAATTAATTATGGATTTAACATAAACCAGAGGCTCATTTAGGATACTAAGCTAAAACTGAAATATAGAACAATATCTGTTTTATGTGAAAGAGAAATAGATCAGTACCTGGCAAAAAGTATTATCTAAAACTCAATCAATTAAAGGTGTTAGATATTGGAGAATCGATTTCAAGATTTACATCGGATTAAGATAAATTGATTGATAATTGAACAAAACTAATTTTGTGCTCTAAAATCAATATTTGAGTAGACCAATAAGTAATTTAATCGGTTAGCTTAATTGCTCGCGAGCAAAATGCCTCACGGACAAATCAATTTACTTTACATTAAGATTTATCTTGTCTTTTCTCTCAGAAAAAAATTAAATAAAGTAATTTTGTTTGATTGATTAAGAGCATGCCAAAACTGAACATTTTATATCATGCAAAAGTAAAACAAATTCACCTATAAATTAAAACTAATATGTTCTCTATGGAATTAATTGAGCAATTATCAAGGGCTTTTTGTTTTTAATGAAAAACATGACTTTAATCAATCAACTTTTTTTATTGGTCCAAAATGTCATCAATTCAATTTAGTTTTTTAACTAATTAATAGTTTTTATAAAAACTCTAAAATTAGATAAACCGATAGCACATACAAATTATCTTTGCCAATTAGGGAAAAAAATTTAAAAAGCTATTAATTGAAAATTTAATATAGAAAAATTCTCTAAATATCTATTTAAAATTTGACCAAAGATCACAAAATATTTACTGAAAAATAGGCATGTGTTTTTTTTGCCGGCCTAATAAAACCCTCTTTGAATTAAAAATATCAAAACCCAGAAAAAAAATCTTAATATCACTTTTATTATTTTCATTTGATCAATTAAAAATCAAAGTTAACTATATCTGACTGAAAAAATGATTTTTAAGGATTTAAGGGTCAAAAATTCACATAATCTTATTAATAAAACATTGAATTGAAATTAATTTATTAAAAAATATAAAAAAAATGATTAAATTAAAAAGATGATTCAATGAACTTGAACAATGATTCAAATCCAGTTTTCTACGAACCACCAATAAATTTTTTTCTTCACAAGAAACTCAAATTATCTTTGTACAAAAATTTGTATTTTCTTTTTATAAATATTTTTAAATTTCGAATTTTAAATTGATTTTATTTAAATTGTATAATTTTAAATCCTGATTAAATTTAATTTTTTTAATTCCATTTTAAAGAGCAACAAGAATTAAAAAATTGGCTTCAATACAGATGCTTCAAATCTTATAGTATGAAAATATCATAAAAATTAAATAAAAAAGATTTTTCAAATTATATTTCAGATGTGATTTTTTCAATACAAATATATTTACAGCATTTCTTGTAATTGGTATCCTTGAACTTTATTTACTCATTTGTTCTAACATCAAGTTTTTCTTACCATTTTGATGAAATATAGACTAAGTATTTCCCCAACTTTTCAGGGATTCATTGGTGCGCAATTTTTTTTAAAATAAAATAAAAAATTGACCATTAAAAAATTTGATTATTTTTATTCTTTTTATTTGCAAATATTATCTTTTCTTAAACAATCTTTTGATAATTTTATAATTTTATATGATAATTTTTCTAAAAGCTAATTCCTTTGGAAATACAAGATAAAACAAATTGTAATTATTTTTTATTGGACCGCTTTTCTAAAAATCAAGTTCTTTGATTTAAGCTTAACTATCTCGGGTATTCCCTGAAATTTTTAAAATAAACAATGAAATTTTTGATTAGTAATATTTTACCAAGATGCATTAATAACTGAAAATATATTTATCCATTAAACGTAATTGTCTTATGAAAAAAAGCAATCATTTTCAATTTTTATTCTTGTTGTTTTTTAAATAGACTTTATAAAGGTGGTTTATATAAAAAAAAAAGAATTACAATTTTTTACATTATAATAGTTTCTAAAATTTTTGCTCTTTTTATTTTATTAAGTAAATCTCTTCTTAGATTGATTTCGAGAAAAAATAATGTATTGATTTTTTTAAACAAATAATTTCTTTTGTATTCTTATATTTTATTTTTTTGTCATCACCGAATCTGGTGTAAAATTCAAAATTGAATTGAAAAGCTAAAAATAAAATTTTAATTTGGAACAAGTGAACAATTTTGCCTCTTCTAATCAAGAAAAATTTTCATTAATTCAAATTATTCCTTACTTAAATAGTAAATTTATTTTGTAAGTGGTATAATTTAATATCTGAATTATTTATTTACTTTTTTGATCAATTTATCTTTTATGGCGGATTAAAATTCAAAAAAAAAACTAAAGAAATTTTTATTTAATCATTTATTCTTTTTGATCTAATATTATATCACCTAGTTATAAAATCGCTAATAATGAGAGTATTTTTCATAAAAATCATGTCTAGAACTTAATAAATCTTTTTAAAAATGAAGAAATGTAAAATTACTAAAAGCGATCAAATTTTTTTAGTAAATATAAAATAAAAAAATATAAATTTTTTTATATTTTCATTACTTAAGAAGCTAGTATGTTTTTTTAAAAAAAGATAATGACTGAGTCAAAAGATGTAAATGAATCAATAACAAAAAATTAAAATTAAAAATTCAGGTAATAATATTTATTAAACATTCGTTAGTACAAAATAAAGTTCGCATTTTAAAACTAATTAACTCGATACAACATATTAATCTTAAAAAAAGAATCCTATCCACTTGTAGCGTTCTTTTTTTAATCTATTCATTATACACAAAAGAAAGCAAAGCTTTAAATTTGTCTTCTTTCCAAATGATCAAATAAATAAAAATATATATTTTTATTAAAATACAGAAAAAAGGAAACATAAAAAAAAATTAATTTATACATCATTTTCAGATTTAAAGTTGCCATAGAACGGATTATTTTTGTTGATGTAAGCGTAGTTGGCGAACATCTGACTGGCATACGAGTTCATACTGGTACAATCAGTGGTCATTTTTTTATTCGAAGTTGAATCATTGATTTTTTTCTTCATCTCACTGGACCAAACATCGGCCGGCCACCCGGTCCTGCCCTTAGACTTTCGTTCGACTTCCAATTTTATTTCCTTGCTGCGACACTCGCGCCTCAACTTGCCCAAGTCGGGCTTAAAAGGACCCAGACTGCTCGGGTCATTTTCCTGCAACAGTTTCATCAAATGCTCTATGTAGCCGATGGCCAGTTTGAGAGTTTTTATTTTGGACAATTTGGTGTCATATGGAATCTCTGGTATTCTCTTTCTCAAGTCTTCGAACGCGTTGTTTATGGACTGAGTGCGTCTGCGTTCTTTTTTGTTGGCAGTGACTCTTTTTTTTGGTTCATGGACCCCGTCATTGTGGCTCTCATTCAGCTCGTCAAACTCTTCATCTTCCACTTCTTCCATTTCCAATTTTTCTAGCTTTTGCTTTTTATGTACACTTATTCTGGACTGTCTGGACTTTTTGGTGGAGTCACTGTTGGGCGACGAGACCGAAGAGGATACGGGCGAATGGTCTGCGTCCTCGTCAGTCACCCGTTTTTTGATTCTGAAGTCCATTTGATGTTCGAATGGAAGTTGACAAGAGTTGTTTGACGAAAGAGAGGATGAGGATGCTGACAGAGAATAGAGCTGATTTGGCAAGAGGAGACTGCTAGGGTTGGGGTAGTACAAACTGTCCGCCGGGTTGTAGTAGCCCGGGTAGTACTGCTGGTAGTATGAGTGGCCAGTGTTGAACGTGTCTGCTTGGTAAATGCTTTGGGTCTGTGCAGGCTCTTGATTTGGCGTCTGGTATTGGTACTGGCTTGAGCCAAGCAGCGAATTTGAAGGCGTTAGTATCATTTTGCCAACTAGATGTGTCTGTAGATGCTTGAGCTTATTTTTCTTAATAAATATTAGAAAAAAAAAAGTGTGTTAAAATAAAATTTCTTTATATGAGTATTTTTATAATTTTGCTCACTGGCTCACAATTGGCTGCGTTAATGAGCTCGAGCTAATAAGCAAATTAAATAAATGCAAAGAAGATAAAATTTTTTCGATTGGCTCGAGCAAATTCAAGTAAATATAGAACAAAATTTTGATTGGGATTTTGTTATTAACTTAATTGAAAAATAATAAAACTCATATTAAATTTCAAATAGAAATTAAATTGAATTTCTGGCATTTTGTTCGCCCCACAAAAACAAAACAGATCACACAAATTTCATTATCTATTTTGAGAAAATTAGAAAAAAAGTAAAAACAGACTTGGCTGATCCATTTTATATGAACTAGTAATGTCAAGCGGAACCGTCTTCGACTTTGGTTAAACAGGAAATGGACTTTTTTGACTATGAGACACTATTAAACCAGCATGAGATTCTTGGTTGAAAGAGATACAAAGCAAGATATAAATTGGCGGAACTTGTTCCTCTTTTCATCTGTGCATATTAATAGTTGTTTATTAAAAATCGGCAGCTATTTGTTGCAACCAATTTCCTGTTTTAATTAAGCAATTTTTCAACGAACTCAATTTTTTTTTAATTAAGTTACCTACTAAATGATAAAGTTGAGATTAATTTTTGATCTTTTTTTTCCTTTTAAACTTTTGTGCTGTCATTTGCCATTTTTTCTAAATTTTAAAATAAATTTAATTTTTCATTTCAAATTAATTAATTGTATAAATGTTAAGATCAAGGTTCTGGAAAAATGTGATGGAAAAAGAAGCCAAATGTTCCCATGATGTCCCTTTATTCATTTTTTTCAAATAAAAATTTTTAAATTATAAGCTATATTAAAAAATTTTATTATATTACTTTTAAAATAAAAAAAATTTGCAAATTTCGTAGAAAAAAATCTTTTTTAATTTTTTTTAATAAATAAAGTGTAATATTTACTTAAACTTTGTCATTTAAATGAAATAATTAATTCCAAAATCAACAATTTTTAATTATTTTTTATTCCAGTTTGAATGAATTTGCCAGAGTTGGTCATTTAAAAGATCGTTCCATCAACTTTTCCTACAGTATATTCTCAAAACATTAACTCGAAAATTTAATTTGAAAAATTAAATGACTTATAAAAGTTGAAAAAAAGTATTTTTCTTTAAAAAAATTCAAATTTTTAACATTTTGAAAGTCAAATTTTTTTCTGAAAGCTGAAGAATAAACTATCATATAGCTTACCAGTGATTGTATTTTAAAAATAATAAAAAATAAAGATCATCATATGATATATCTCTATTGGTTATGTCTTTAAAACACTTTTTGTTACCAATATAAATACAAAAAATCCGATTTAACTCGAATATTAAAAAAAACCTCGACAAATTCATAATGTGACAAAAAAACTTAAACTAAAACTCAATTTTTTTATTATTAAATTCAAGTGTAATTATTAATAAAATTTGGTTGAAATAACCTAAACAAAAAAAGTTAATCATTTTTATTTAGAGTATCTATTTTTAATTAGATCGAGTTTATTGGATTTATATATTTAGATTTAGATTTTTTTGTTTCTGATTATCATCATCATTGTTAATTGTTCAATTTTTTTTTGTTTCAATTGACGAGACTATTTAGAGCTAAGCATACCAGAAGGAAATTAAGTGCATTAAAAAAAATTCAAAAGACATTGTTTGAGAAAATAATTTCCAACTTTGGAAATGTATATCTTTATACATTTAAATTATTTATCTTATTGTAAGAATTTGGAGATATCATCTAGATCGATTTAGATATCAAATTAATTTAATTTACCTTAAATTGGTTTTAAGTAGAAGAAATTGAAAATGATTATCTTGTTAATAAGTCTTAAAACCTTTAGGGCTGTCTAAAGCTTTCTATATATTTAAAAAAATAATTAAATAAATGATTAATAAATTTCAATTGCTAAAAAACGACTCAAGAAATTTAAGTTATAGTTTGAGAAAAAATGAAAATCTAATCGAACCAATGCCAAAAACAACCAAATGAGAAAAAAAATTTGAATATTTCTACTCGAGATTAATCAATGACTTTGTGATCAAAAGACCAATGTTGACATTTTCTACATTTAAGCACTCAGTTTTTAATAATATTAACCTAATTTTTACAGATTTTGTAAAAAAAATAATTTTAATTTAACTTTAAAAAATAAGAAAAACAATTTTATTTTAACCATGCTTAACTAATTTTAAAATTTATAGCACTCTGCAAAAAAATTTCAAAATTAAAAATACTTGGTAATAGTATTTATAGTTTACTATGAAAACATGTATCTGCGTAAAATTTTATGATTTAAAAATTAATTGAAAGCTTATTTTTATAGTAATTTTTGATCATGATTGCAAACTTCAATTAGCTTTTTTTATTCTTAAATGTGCTTTTTTTAAATAATTCGATCAAATAGAGGTGCTACTTAGAACATGATTTTTTTGATTCGTTTAAAGTATAATATTTTATAACTGAAAAACTCCGCAAAAAATTTCAATTTGCTGAATATTGCAAAGGAAAAATTTTCCATGATAGCCCTAGCAAAGCGTTTTTTTTATAAATTCATATTGAATTCATATTAAATAATTTAACATTTTTTTTTACTAATGAGCAAGCGACTTGAACACTGCAACCTAAAAGTGTGGTGTTAAATTAAAAAATTAGATCAAAACAAATAAATTTTTATAAAAACAAATTATAAATAAAATCATTATTTCTCTAAAAAGAATTTTTTCCGTTTTTAACACTTTAATATGAAAAAAAACAAGAAAAATAATATGCTCATAAAAAAATTGAGTGTGTGTTGGTGCGACATAAATGTGTGGTAAAATAATATCTCGAATATAAAATGAAACTTTGTGATTTATTGAAATATGTAACAATCTTTTCCAATTTTATATATTCTTAATTTTCATTTATTTAGCTTATTTACTTTTTTTTAATTCTTTTTTTTTTTTTTATCTCATTTTATTAACTTTAATTTTATTTTTATTTTATTTCATTTTTATTTTTTTTAATTTTTAACTTATTCTGAAGGAGCTCTAGCTCGGTTCAGAAAACAAATAAATAAATAAATAATTATTTCAAAATTTCAAAATTTTAAAACAGAAGAAAATATTTTTATGTTAAAAAGGGAAATATTCTGTTTTATATTCAGTTTGCTATATTCATTTTATTAGCCATAAAAAGACAAATTGAGAAATATAAGAGTAAAATTTAGATTAAATTAAATTTCAAAATTTACTAAATAAAGATCAATTTTCAGAAAACAAAATTTTAAAAATTCCAATTCGCGAATTTTATTTTGGTAAAAGAACATAACATAAACTATTTTTTTTTAATTTTTAGCATCAAGAAAGTTAAAAATTTGTAAAATTTATAAAATATAATTTTTTTTCACAAAAGCAATTGAATCCTTCTGTCTAGATTTGAGACTTTTTGTCTTTTCTCAATTATTGATTAAGAGTAGATAAAATATTAAATATTTTTATCAAAGTTTTAGTAAAATTAATTTTTTAATTTTAATATTTTTTTTTAAAGAATACAAAAAAAACTTTTGAAACTTTTAATCAAAAAATAAATGAAAATTAAAGAAAAAAATTTTACAAAGAGTATTTTTATATTAAATTTTTAGGTATTTTGTAATTTAAAATAGGAAATTGAAACTCAAGAAAAATATTTATCTTTTGATAATCTTTTTATTCTATCATGTAAATTTGATTTTAAAATGAAAAAAAAATTATATTCTGAACTATTTAAACTTTTAAAGTTAATTGATACTTCAGAGTCTTTCAAAATATTTTTATAAAATAAAATGTATGTTGAAATAAAATAGGTATATGTTATTAAAAATAAAATGCTTGTTTAATTTTTTTTCAGAGAAATTTAATTTGATGAAATAAATGTACAAACAAAAATAAATTTTTATGCAGAACTATTAGAGTAATCGGTTGAATAATAAAGCCAAATATTTGGTCCCAAATATGAAAGAAAAAATGAGAAGATTGAATAAAAATTAAAGTAAACATTATTTGGAAAAATTGTATCGTTCAATTTGAGACAAAATAAGAAAAAAATAAAGTTTGAAAGAAAATAGCATAAGCCAAAAGTGTTTTAGCATGACTATCTTGAGCTTAAGAACTCCTTGGGGATGTGAAGTTCATTTTAATCCGATCGTTTCAATTCAGAAAAGCTTGAATAACTTTTTTACTAAAAGAGATAATTTAGTTCTGTAAAATACTTAATATTTAAGCAACTTTGATTAATCCGAAAATATATGTCTGCAAAAGATTTGCAATGTAATTGCACAGTTGATTAGAATACTTTTAATGGCTTGCAAGATGCATAAAAATGCAGAGTATTTTGCAGACTTATTTTAGTGCAAATTAATTATTTATATGAAAATTTGCTAAAAAAACCAAGGAAATAAAAATCTTCATTTTGTAGACCAGAATCCAATGCTCATTTTATTCTTCAGATTTTTGTAGGAAGAGGCCAATAACTTCATTAAAGTAAGGGCTTTTCTTAATTTGAATATTCAGGAACATTATATTTGCATACGAGGATGTTTCTTATTGTTTTTTATATTCACTTTTATTTAAATTTGCTTTTAGAGCTTTTCAATATTATAAACATTATTCAATTGATTTTTAGCCGAGAATGTTCTCAAGGAATTAATAGACTTTTAATATAATTTAAGTTAACGGGCTAAAAAAAATTGAAAATTGTTTTAAAGTGGATTATTAAAATAAATCTGCATAAAATAAAATCAAATTTATTTTTGATTAATTTTTTTTTAAGGTATTTGGAAGATTCTTAAATATTAATTTAATATAAACAGCTACAAGCGACATTGCAAATGACACCACTGTTCTTTCTGACAACTTAAATAAAAACGTAGCTATGGAACAATTAAAAGCATCTTTGAAAATGAAACTAACCAAACTGTTCAATCGAATCTTCTTTGAAAACTGACTTAAGCACCAAAAAACTCTGAACTTTCAAAAGTGTTTTTGCTTTTCATAATTTAAAAATTAAATTAAATTTATTTAATTTGTGAATAGCTTATTTTATTTTAAATTTTTTTTACAAATTCGAGAAAACTTATCTTTTATTCATATTTTACAATGTGCAGCCTTTTTTTTTAATTTGTCTATGAGACTTAAATCAATAAATAAAAATAATAATAGTGATCTATAGTGTTCTAAACAAATTGATAGAACAATTTTTTAGATGGGAAAAAATCTAAAAAAAAGTATGATTAAAATTATTTAAATTATTTTTTTAACTAAACAAAATTAAATCTTGGATAAACTTTATTTTTAAATTATGTTTAGATCATCATCACGAAAAATTATTTGTTTTAGTAAATGCTGTGCTAATGGAGCAGTTTTAACACTATTCAGTAAGATAATTTCATAAATTGAAAAAAAAATTCTCTTACTTTTTAAAATTCAACTCAGTAAATAAATGTTTTACTAAAAGACGGCTCATTAGTATTCTAGTCAGTAAACTAAAATTAAAGTTAAAATTAAAACAATTTGTAAAGAAAATTTTGCTGAATCGACAAATTTCTCAAATTATTTTTGTTTGAAGATAACATTTCAATAAAAATAATGATTAAATTAGCTCCATTTTTCAAGTGAGTTTTAATATTTAAGAGAAGCATTTTTCTTTTGCCTCATTACCTTTTAAAACCAAACAGCTTGGTGACGTTGCACTTTTTGAAAACAAAACTGAACCATTCCAATTTTGCTGTTGCCATGAAATCAAAATTTCTAAAAAAAATTTTCACAACTTTTGTCTAATCTTAGCCTTAGATTATAAAGATTTTACAAGTAAAAAAATCACTAAAATTAGAACATTAAATAATTTAAAAATGTAAGGTCTTGTTTAATAGTTTATTTGACTCGAATTCATTCGAAAAGTTAAAAAAAAATCTAATTTTTGCATGTACTAACAAAAAATATAAAAAAATTCTAGCAATATTTCTACCAATTTTAACTTCATAAAATTATCTTATTCAAAAAAAAATGCTTAACTAAAAGCTCGTTTTCACTTTCCACACCATGTTATATAAAATATTCTTTTTCTTTCTTTTTTTTTCGCTTTTAAACAAAATTTATTTATTTTTTTCAAGCTTTTAGAAATGGAAGAAGACGAGTACGAGTCACTGCCACCAAATGCCTCATCAGTAGATCACATGATGGCGGGTGCAGCTGCCGGCATCATGGAACACTGCATCATATATCCGGTTGACGTGGTCAAAACTCGTATGCAGTGCCTTAAGCCAGACCCGAACGCCCGGTACAACGGCATTGTTGATGCTCTGGTAAAAATAGTCCGTAATGAGGGCGCATTTAGACCGGTTCGTGGAATGGGCGTAGTGGCCTTCGGAGCCGGTCCAGCTCATGCGCTTTATTTTTCCTGCTATGAATTTATAAAAAATAATTTTAGTGGCTCAGTAAAAGCCGGTGAAAACTCAAAGGTGAACTTTGTGGCAGGTTTTTTTGCCACTCTGCTACACGATGCAGTCATGGTGCCGTCCGATACAATCAAGCAAAGGCTGCAAATGTACAACAGTCCTTATAAAGGAATTGTGGACTGTGTAGTGCGGATAACACGGCGCGAAGGCTTCAGGGCCTTTTACAAAAGCTACTTTACTCAATTAAGTATGAACATACCTTTCCAGACAACACATCTTGTCACTTATGACTTTCTTCAAACTCATTTGAACCGGAAGCGCGAGTACAACCCTGTGTCGCATTGTGTTTCAGGCGCAATCGCCGGAGCACTAGCAGCCGCAGTCACAACCCCCCTAGATGTGTGCAAGACTCTGATAAACACTCAAGAGTGCTGTAATCCGGACGAATTGTGCAAAACAGTTAAATCAGGCAGTGCCAACTCCAACTTTCCGAACAAATTGAACTTTTCAGCGGTAAATGCAGCTTTTGTGAGAAATACGTCGACGACCACGCCAGGCGTGACTGCCTCGGGCCTACGCGATGCTGTTTTTATCATCTACAGACAAAACGGAGTCCAGGGCTTCTTCAAAGGTATGATGCCAAGAACTTTGTTCCAAATACCGGGTACTGCAGTCTCATGGTCAGTCTATGAATATTTCAAGTTTTATCTGAATAAAAAAAATTCGATCGATGATTGAGCTAGCAATTTGGAAAAGACTTGATCAATGGGATGTTGACAGTTTTGGCAGTATACTTTAGGGTAATTCAACTTATCAAAACTATATCACAACAATGTGTATTTCTTGTTTTTTTTTTGTTTTAGAAACTCGAATGAAAATTGTTTTTAATAAAGTAAAATGAGACCAAATGGAAAATTATATTTTTTTATAAAATTTACTCTTTTTTTTTAAATTGTTTATGTTGTTATTCGCTCTAATTATAAAGCATATATGATCCGTTCTTTTTTGCATCCATTAAATAAATTTTAATGCTTAAAAATAAAATTTTAGTAATTTTTTATCTTTACTTCAAAATAAAATATAAGAAAAAACACTAAATTTTAATTTTCAATCTTGTTCTCTTTTCGATAAACTCAATTACCCGCAAATTATTTAAATGACGTACTCTCTTTTTATCGCCAACTTAATAAAGATTTTTTTATTCTATTAAATGTATCTTTGTTTTTTTTATAGTCCTAAACAAAAAAAAAATTATTCAAAATTATTTTTATTCATTTAAAACCAACCTTTTACTCAAGCTTTTCTGATGTGCTTCTTCTAATTATTTTTAATTTACAAATTTCCTCTTAAATTTTATTCTGGTTTTTTAAAATTTTATTATAATGTATTTAATCCTGAATTTTGTCTTTAAATCTTTGCTTTTCTTTTTTATAGATATTTTTAAGGCATATGAGGCTGGAATTTTTATTAAATAAAAAAAATTATTAACAGAAACAAATTAAATGTATAAAGAAGTTTTTCTAATTTTCTGTAATATTTTACAATGAAATTAAGATGGGAGAACAGTTAAGACTTTTAAATATTAATGAAATTAATTCAACTAAATATTTCTAAGATTATTTAATATTCAATATTACCATGATATTGTATCATATTATATTTTGCAGGGCATTGTGAATTTCAAATACAAATTTAACAAAAATTCTTCATTTTTTAATAAATCAAAATTAAAATTAATAAAATAATATTAGAAAAAATACTGCAACAAAGCGCTTTGTTGCATCTTTTTTACCTAAAATAATTATGTAAATAGAGACAATAAATAATGAATCAATAAAATTTAAATAGATTATTGATTTAATTTACTAAAAAAATAAGAAAATACACATATATTATACATATATTATTTATTCAGTAAACACCGCGAGGGTGATGTAAAAAAAATTAAAAAAAATAAAATAAAAAAATAATAATTTTATTTAAGAAAAAAAAAGATGCAACAAAGTATGTTGCATTATGTTGCAGTATTTTTTCCAATATTCAGGATTAAAAAAATAAAAAGATATTACAAAGCTTAAAAATGCGATTCACGTATAAAACCAGAGTTGTTTAAAAGTCCCAAAAAAAAGTCTAAGTCACCAAAAAAAAAGTCCAAGTCAGGACTTTTTTTTTTTTTTTTTTTTTTTCAAAGTCCAAGTCAGGACTTTTAAATTTTTTTTTTTTCTTTTCAAAGTCCAAGTCAGGACTTTTTTTTTTTTTTTTTTTTCAAAAAAAAAGTCCCACCAAAGACTTTTATTATTTTTCTAAAATATACGGGCTGCCAAAAAAAAGGTAAAAAAATAAAAATTTAAGTTATTTAATATATTTATTAATTAAAAAAAAATAGTTTTTTAATTAAAAAAAAAATTTAAAAATTAAAAAAAAAAAAAAAAAGAAAAAAAAATATTTTATTAAAAATTAAAATAAAAAAAAAAAAAAAAAAAAAAAAATTTTATTAAAAATTAAAAAAAAAAAAAAAAAAAAAAAAAAATATTTTATTAAAAAATTAAAATAAAAAAAAAAAAAAAAAAAAAAAATTTTATTAAAAATTAAAATAAAAAAAAAAAAAAAGAAAAAAAAATTTTATTAAAAAATTAAAATAAAAAAAAAAAAAAGAAAAAAAATTTAATTTAAAAATTAAAAAAAAAAAAAAAAAGAAAAAAAAAATATTTTATTAAAAAATTAAAATAAAAAAAAAAAAATAATTTTATTTAATAATAAAAAAAAAAAAAAAAATTAATAGAAACTAGTTGTAGGTACTTGGTATTTATAGTGGTTGGTAATTTTTGGCCGTTGGTACTTTTGAACGTTGGAAGTTGTGGTAGTTGAGGTTGGGGGTTGTTGGGAGTTTGTGATTGGACGTTTACGAACAACCAATCGTCAACAACTTCCAAAGACCATAAAGTACTAACGGCCAAAAATTACAACCACTATAAATACCAAGTACCTACAACTAGTTTCTAATAATTTTTTTTTTTTATTTTTATTTTTTAATAAAATTTTTTTTTTTTTTTTTTTTTTATTTTAATTTTTTATAAAATTTTTTTTTTTTTTTTTTTTTATTTAAATTTTTTAATAAAATTTTTTTTTTTTTTTTTTTTTTTTATTTAAATTTTTTAATAAAATTTTTTTTCTTTTTTTTTTTTATTTAAATTTTTTAATAAAATTTTTTTTTTTTTTTTTTTTTTATTTAAATTTTTAATAAAATTTTTTTTTTTTTTTTTTTTTTTTATTTTAATTTTTAATAAAATTTTTTTTTTTTTTTTTTTTTTTTAATTTTTAAATTAAATTTTTTTTTTATTTTTTTTTAATTTTTAATTTTTTTTTTTAATTATAAAACTATTTTTTTTAATTAATAATATATTGAATAAACTTAAAATTTTATTTTTTTACCTTTTTTTTGGCAGCCCGTATATTTTAGAAAATAATAAAAGTCTTTGGTGGGACTTTTTTTTTGAAAAAAAAAAAAAAACTCTTGGGGGGGACTTTTTTTTAAAAAAAAAAAAAAAAAAAAGTCTTTGGGGGGCCTTTTTTTTTTAAAAAAAAAAAAAAAAAAAAGTCCTGACTTGGTATTTGAAAAAAAAAAAAAAAAAAGTCTTTGGTGGACTTTTGAAAAAAAAAAAAAAAGTCTTGACTTGGACTTGACTTGAGACTTGCGACTTTTAAACAACTCTGTATAAAACTATTGATTACAAACGCATTAAAAAATGTACTGAAATGCGAATATATTTAACTTTTAAATACAGCAATAGTAATAGTGGAAGAAGTAGTTATTATTTCAACTTGGAGTTCTTAAGCAAAGCTTTAATGAGCTTTAACAGTCGATTCAGGTTGCTACGCTTACCAAACATCAATCTTCGCTTGAATGCTGTTTAGACAAATTGCACTCATAATTTATTCTGGAAACTTTTTCGAAATACCAACAACTCTGTTTCGTAAAAAACTTAAATCTTGGATTACAATTTCTTACTCTTTCTCGCACCAAGTTCTTGGAGTTTCTTCTAAGATTATACTGTTTGCTTCCAGGCCTGGTATTTAAGTTCTAGCTTATACGCTTTCTGAAATTCACAATCTCCAAGTATTGAGCCTTGAGGCACTTTATTTAAACATGTTTCACCAAGCATCACTATCTGAGTTCTACGCCTCAAAAATGACGTAATTCATCTTATCACACGTTCACCATAAGCATAAAACCTAAGCTTATTATGAGAAACTCTATAGAGCGATTTCGCAAAATTCGTGTATACTGTAACACTCCTGTAACCGAGAACATGTCTCTCTCTCTGATTTCTATGTAAAGTGACGATTTAATACTAGGGTTTTTGGTATGGTTACGTATTTTTTCGAAAATTTACGTAATTTTTAGAAAAATTACATATGTAAGAAAAGGTTTAATTACAAAAAATTACGAAAATTTCTGTTATTTTAGCTAAGTAAAAATTTTGATCAAATTTCAAGAGCTCAATCTTGCTCAAAAATTTTTAAATTCGCAATTAAATTTCATTGCATTTTTAGAAATTACAATTCTTTTTCAAAAGTTTAAAAATAAAGCTATGAAATGTTAAAAAAATTAAAAATCTGCGATGAAATTTAATTGCGCATCTAAAAAATTTTCTGAGCAAGATCGAGTGCTTGAAATTTGATCAAAAATTTAACTTTGCTTTTATTTTACGAAAAATTTCGGAAAATTATGTAAAAACAAAAGTGACAAAAGAATACCATTTTTAGGCCATTTTAGACTTTTTCAAAATTAAATAAATTTTAAAAAATTAAGAAAAAAATTTATCGATTATTACGTAAATTTAGGTAAAAAAAGAATTTTGTATTTATTTATTTATTTATTTCAGACAAGGCAAGGGTCCTCAATGGACCACATTAACTAAGTATGCTGTGAAATAAAGCATACTTAAAATTTTTACAAAATAAAAATATTTTAAGATATGATTGTCATATTAAGTTATCTAATACACAATTGCATAGAAGAAAAGAAAACGTATTTACAGGGACATAGTTCAATTTCATCTAAAAAAAGGTGATGTTAATTGAGTCTTAGAATAATATATGGTCGTAATGGTATAGGCTATGTTTATATAAACTAGTTAATATATTTAAAATTTTAATAATTCGACGACTGTGTTTGACATTCTCTGTTTGTCCTTAATGAAAAATGCATGAGTGACTTGAGCGCTTAGTTCATCACACTTCATATCTAACTTCTTTTGCTCATTTAATCTATCTATTGCTATTTTGCATGCGTCAAAGGTGGAGGTTCCATAATTCATTTGTGATATTCCGCTAATTTCATAAACTTCATTTATGAAATCATCTTTAATAAACATACTTTCTAATTCGGCTAAGATCGCGCTAGTGTAATCATTGTTATGCAACCTTATGTATAATTCAAGTTTCATTAATTTTAATTTGTGTAGTGTTAGGTCAATTTTTAACGCGTGAAATAGACTTGTGGTTTTAGTTCTCGTGGGTATTCCTACAGTTTTCTTCACAATGTTACCCTCTAATCTCTTTATCATTAGCATGTCACTTTTCCTTAAGTTAAAGCAATCAATACCATACATAAGAATCGGTCTCACGAACGTCTTGTACACATGGGCTTTTAAATTTGGGTGAATATGCGGGCCCGTTAATCCAAGTGTCTTCAGACGATTAACTGCTACCATAGTCAATTGTTTTTTCTTGTTTATATGGGCACTACTTGTGTCTTTGGTTGATAATTGAATGCCTAGATACTTCATCTCCGTGACTCGCTTAATTGGCTTATAGTCAAGTTCTAATCGATTTTCATGTTCCTGGTTTTTTCCTATAGAGTCATTGTACAACATAAACTCAGTCTTATCCGGGTTGTATTTAATTCTGTTTTCAAGCCCATACTTTTGTACTATGTGCAGCTGTCTTTGGAGTCCGTATTTACATGTACTGATAAGCATGATATCATCCGCGTATAGTACAACATCCAATTTTATTTTGTTTAGCTTAATACCAACATCCAACATTTCTAATTGTGTAATTAAATCTTCAATATATATTGAAAATAATTTAGGTGAAGCTACTCCTCCTTGTTTGAACCCTATTGTAGATTTAAACATGTTTGAGTACTCGTCTCCGTTTTGAACCAATAAAAGAGACTCATCGTAGTAATTTTTTAGTGTCATTATGATTGCAGGATCTATGTTTTTAGCTATCATCTTATTCCATAATACTTCTCTGTCTATTTTGTCGAATGCTTTTGAGGCGTCGATTGCGCACAAATAAAGTAACCTGTCTTTATGTTTACAGAATTTTATGGTTTGTTTGACTGTGAATATTGCGTGTTGACACGACGAATTTTTCTTAAAGCCAAATTGTTTTCTGTGATCGATATGTACTTTTTCTATTCGGTTTAAAATTATGCGTTCGTATAGATTTGTTAGACAATCAGACACTGATACTGGACGTAAGTTATTTATGTCATTACTAGAAATCTTTGAATTCTTGACCAATGGCTTAATAATTGATACGTTAAATAGGTATGGAAATATTTGAAAATTGATAATTTTCTCGAATACTAATTTTAGACTTCTACATAATTCATAGTTAAGTCCGTACTTAAGCATCTCGTTACTGACCCCGGCAAATCCTATACTCTTACCATTTTGTAGTGACAAAATTGCCTCTTCAATTTCGTCTATTTCAATTCGAGTTTGGAAGACATTATCCTTGAACTGGTTTAGAAAAACTTCTAGTTTACGATGATGACTTCTGTGTGTTTCTACAGTATTGTTCGGTTCATTGAACAACTTCTCGAACTCATGTTTTATCGTATTTATATCGGCCTCTATTGGAGCTTTACGTCTGATTCGTCGTTTGATCGATTTCCAAAATTGTTGCATATCAAGCTTAAATAAGTTATTGATTTTCTGTAGAGTTTTGTTTCTTCTATGTCTCATGTTTTCCTTTTTTTTGTTCTTAAACATTTTCACCGCTTTAAGGTACTCTTTCTTTTGCTCATTCGCAAAGTTCGAGTCTCTGTAGTTGATGTATCTTGAGATCATTTGATTATAAAGTGTTTGTATTGTGGCATCCCACCAAGACTTAAATTTTAGTTCACCGATTCGCTTTTTCTTTTTAAGTTTTTCCACTCATTCCGTGTCTTTCTCGTCGCGTCAATTAATGCAAATGATATTTCGTTTGTAACACTGCTTAGTATTTGCTTTAGCTTCACTTTACATGTCAATTTTTCCAAACTAGTTAGACGATCCTTAATTTTCATTATATTCTTTATCGCCCGTTGTCTGTAGCATGTGACTTGTTTTTTACAGTTCCAGTTTATGGAGTTAATTTCTGTCCTCGTTGTTGTCGGGTTTTTGAAGTTGTTGTTTATGCTTAAACAATATTCTAGTGCAATTGGTAAGTGGTTTCCCAGGTTTTCGACATTTTCCACAATCTTTACTTTCTTAATGCTTTTGTTTGCAACCGTTGAGATTACGTGATCAATCCAACTGGTCACTTTGTTTGACTCCATTATTGATCTCCGATATGTATAGTCTATTTCTTGTGGTGTAAAAAAAGAATTTTGTATTAAAATTATTAAATTATTATCTATTTTATGAAGAAAGCAAAAATTGTTTTTTTAAATGGATTTATTTCTTTTAATAAAATACTTTTTCGTATTTTTAATTTCAATAAACGATTAATAAGATAATGATATAATCAAAACAAAAAAATGAGTAGAACCAAAAGAATATTTTTTTAATATTTTGAATAAATAGTTTTGTATTATTTAGCTTTTAGAACCGAACGATTAGTTTTTTAATGAATTTTTCTCTTTTTAAAAAGTTTCACCATAATGAAAAATTAAGCAAGCTGATCTTAATTAAAAAAATCTTTATCCATTAGTTATATAAACTTAATTAATTAATAAGAAAAATTTTATAATTACACGAATGATTAGGGAAAAAAATAAAAAGCACAAGTATAAATGTTTTATAATTTGAAAAAGAAAAATTACATTATATTATTCTGCTTCGAATGATATAGTAAGCTCAAAAAGAAGATAATAATATCTTTTATCACTTATGATGTAAATGTACTTTTAATTTATAAGAATTTTTCACAATCTTTTTTGCAGTAAATAGCCATGAACTCTTTCAATTTATCTGGGAATTTTTCTCTTAATTTATTTTGTAATTCTTGAGTATTCTTGAGTAGAAATATTATAGAAATATTTACAGCCGAAAATGATCAAACCAAGTTTAAATATGAACTAAATTGTTATTTATTAATACCGTAAACTCTTGTTAAAGAAAAATCTGCAAAAGTCTGCAAAATATTATCCACTTAGAATAACACCATTGATGATATGACTTTTCTATAAAATCAATATAATTTAAGCACAATTTTAAAATTGTGATTTCTATGATTCTAAATTTTTAGCGTTTCTTTTGAAGAACCATTTAATTAATTGATAATTTTTAAAACATTAATTTTTGAATTTTAACTATTTTAAACCTTTAAAATACATTATTTTCTATCAATTATCAAAAAAAAATTTTTTTTTATATTTTTATTTATTAAAAATCAAAAATTTTGATTTATTTATGACAATAACATCCTTTGGCTTCTTCAACCTTTCTAACCCTACTGGTAAAAGAATCAACGTCTTTTTTGATTTCTTCAGTCGGTTTTTTACTAATTGCTCTCTTTTTTTCTTCTATTAATGTACTACAATTAGAAAACAATAATAAATAAAAATAAAAAATAATTTTTTTTTTGATAATTAATAGAAAATTATGTGTTTTAAAGGTTTAAAATAAGTTAAAATTCAAAAATAAAAATTTTAAAAATTTTAAGATTAAAGCATAATTTAGTTAATTTTATTTCAAAGATCTTAAGTACCACCCTTTAGTCCTATATATTTTTAGAAACTAGATTTATTTAGCTTTCATTTAAGTATACTTTTTAGATATTTTACTTTAAGCATTTAGGTCAATACATTCCTAAAAATGAGATACCAAATTTTGGTTTATTCATGACTCCTTGGTCTAATCAAAGGTGATAACCACAAAGAACCTTACCAGTTTTCCATTGAAATTGTGCCCCCTTTTTTAAGTTACAAAAACAATAAAAAATGTGACAAAAATGGTTTCATTTAAGAGCTTTTTTTATTCATTTTTGTTTTCTAAATTTTTTTTAACAAGAAGTTACTTCCATTTTGACCAAATTGGAAAAAAAATTTAAAAATCTTTTCAAATCTAACATAACTTTTTTTCTTGAATATATTTTTCTAAGAAAAATTTTACTTTTTATTTTATCTTATTCTCTTTCACTCCTTTGAATAAAAAGTATTTCCCATAAGCTATTTGTGTCTCTTTTAAATACAGTTTAATTAGCTTTTATTATTTTATGGCTTTAAGATTTTAAGGAAATTGGCTTTCCAATGCACATCAACGCATTTAGCTAAAGGCTTACTTTTTTTATAGTGTTCGTATGTTAAGTAAACGACACTAATTCATTAGAGATATTCAAAAATATTTTACTTTAGCCCTCAAAACGTTTTTTTTTTAAATTTTAATGATCAATATAATTGATATCCACCAAATATAAATGTAGCTGCTTAAAAAAATTCCAATAGGTATATTAAATAATATTAGCTTTTATACAGATTTAAAAAATGGACTTTAAATACGAAATAACGGAGAAGAAAGATTTAAAATGATATTCTTTTTCAATTTTTCCGAGTTAATAGTTTATTTTGGAGTAAAATAAATACAAATTATTCAGCATATTTTTACACACAAATAGTAGAAATAATGCAATTTTTACTCCTCTTTTATTTTTTTAAACCGTTCTCGTTTAAAATAACTCCTAGCTATATTACTCCTACTAAATTAAAAATGACTCCAAAATAGTATTTTTCACATCTATTATTTTAGACTACTCAATCTGATGTTGTTTTTAATCAATATTAAAAAGGGCTGGTAGACCGGTTCTTAAAACCAGCTTTATTTGGAAACTGGTTTACCGATTCCAATCTTAAAGCCGGTTTAGAAAGGCCTAGCTCACTCAGTTTTAATCCAAATAAAATAAAAATAGTACTCAAATTAAGCTTAGGATTCACCGATTCTGCTGTTTATTACAGAATCAAAAAAAAATTTTAACCAAAGTTATGACAATGTGAAATTTTTAAAAATTTTAAAAGAGACACAAATAGCTTATGGGAAATTTTTTTTATTCAAAGGAGTGTAAGAGAATAAGATAAAATAAAAAGTAAAATTTTTCTTAGAAAAATATATTCACGAAAAAAAGATATGTTAGATTTGAAAAGTTATTTAAATTTTTTTTCCAATTTGGTCAAAATGGAAGTAACTTTTTGTTAAAAAAAATTTAGAAAACAAAAATGAATAAAAAAAGCTCTTAAATGATACCATTTTTGTCACATTTTTTATTATTTTTGTAACTTAAAAAAGGGGGCACAATTTCAATGGAAAACTGGTAGGGTTCTTTAATATATATATTTAAAGCTTATTTAGTCATCTTTGATTGTGTAAAATTTTATTTGGATTCAATGTTATCATAGAAAGTTATAGCAAAAAGAATCAAAAAACAGCTTTTTTTGAAATTTTACAAATTGGTCATTTTTGGCGTTTTTTTAGAGATATTTTTCGAACGGAAAATGATAGAGAAATAATCTATGACTCATTTTAATCAGCATAAAATTTCACATAAGAAAATGTGTATATCGAAATTTGGTAAAATTCAAACCTTCGAGGACATTTTTGGTCAAAAGTCGGTCAAGGTGATTTGGTCCCGTTCCCGTATAACTAGAGGTGGAAAGCTAATAACACTCATTTCTTAAACAAGAAAGGTGTTAGTTTATGCGTATAAAATTTGAGCCATTTTGGCTGACTGGAACACATTATTTTTAAAATAACAAAAACAGTCATTTATTATTGAACACCAGTTACTTTACAGGTCATTAATCTTTTACTTTAAAAGCTAACAAATCGGTTTTGTGAATTTCAAATTGAACAAAAATTCTTCATTTTTTGATGTTTTAAAATTAAATTTAATGAAAAATACTAGAAAAAATACTGCAACAAAGTGCAACATACTTTGTTGTACCTTTATTACCTAAAATGAAATTTTTATTTTCTTTTGTTTTATAAATCAAATCAATAATCCATTTAAATCGGCATCTTGAAGTTGATGATCAATTCAAAAAATTTATTATATATTAAACTTAACATTGCATATAAAGCATGTTACATTACAATTATTTAAATTACATCAAAGATTTATTTTAATATCTAAAGATAAACTTTTAGAATTCAAATGATATTTTGAACTGATCATCAACTTCAAAATGCCTTTAAATCTTATTGATTCTTTATTTTTTGTCATTTTTTACATAAGAAAAATTATTTTTGGTAAAAAAGTGCAACAAAGTATGCTGCACTTTGTAGCAGTATTTTTTCTAATTTTTTGTATTAACTTTAATTTTAATTATTAAAAAATGAAGAATTTTGGTCCAATTTTTATTTTGAAATTCACCATTCAAATCCGTTTTCTAAATTGTAAAAGCATAGTTTTGAAAATTTAACTAATTCTGAAATTTTCAATTTAATCAAATGTTTCAATCAGATTTATTTTTGCCTAAAGTTTAGTAAATTTAGTTAATTAAATAAATAATTAAGTTTTTAATTTACATTTGTAAGATAATAATATCTTTTTAAAATAAATGAATAAAAATTTAACTTCATCAAATTAAACTTAAAAATCAGAATCTACTGCTAGTAATTGTCATTTAATAACCATTTTTCTTAAATAAAAGCCTTTTTGATATTGAAGCTTTAGAAATATAAATTGTTTAAATTATTCAATGAAAAATATTTCATCCAAAGATTATTTTTTTCACTATGTATATTTTCATTTTGATTTGCTAAAATTTATTTTTTGGTTGGACTTTATTTTTTGAGAATGATTCAAAAGTATATTATTCTATTTTAAATAAAACGAGCATTTCAAAGTTCCATTTATATGATATTCATATAAAATTTATAAAAATAATTAAAAAATTTTTAAACTAACCCTAAATACCTAACTTCTAATAATAACCATTCCAAATTATTAAGATAATGGAATTTAAAAAAACCCATGCAAAAATAATCATTTGACCCTCTTCAGCCTTTAACTAAATGCCAAAATAAAAAGAAAAACAGTTTAATTCCAACTTTTTTGTCAAAAAAAAATTTCTTAAAAAAATAACAAAATGATGATGAATCGGTAAGAAGAATCGAAAGCATATGTGGATAGTATCCTAAATTTTTAATCAATTTTCTTTAGACAGGTTGCGGGTCCACCAGCACCAGTTCCAGTTGTGACCACTAGTAGAAAATTAAATACTTTTGAAAAAAGTTACAAAGGCTTGGGTCTTGCCACCTTCTTAGCTGCTTTGTACTTGCTTTTAACCCTCGCCTTTACAGCGATCGAAGTAGCTCGTATATTCACAGGATCTCTCAATCGAAATAGATTTTTTTCTTATATGCTCTATCCGGGAAATGTGTATTTTCCGCCAAATTTTCAGCTCGATTCCGGAATTAATATTGAAAGACAACACCACTATTTATGGCCATGGTCGCATCCTTCTCTCCTCATAACTTTTCCAGTAATTAAATTTGAATTATTTTTAATTTATCCAAAATTTAGTTTCAAGATGTTAATTGCTACTTTATTTGGATTTTCAGCTGCAAAAAGAGCAACTTATTCAATGGTACATGACATTTTACCATGGAAAAAAAAAACATCTATCTAATCAATTTTTTTAAAGATTTATTTATTTTTTGCAATAAGTTTATTCATATTTGCAGTGACACCATTTCTAATTGGATATTATAGCTCAATTATAAATCTTCACAATAATGGAATCACTGATTTTGCATTCAATGTGAGTAAAATTTCAAAAATTTGAATTTTAACTTAAATAAAAAAAATTTTTTCAAGACCTTTGCTAGCACAGATCGAGCTTTGAGCATTGTTATGCTGATTCTGGTCCTTATTCTATTTTTTGTGTCCCTTATTTCTTTGATTTATTCGGCATTTATTTTTGCTTGTTGTAGAAGAAAAGGTGGTGCTTATCTAAATTTACCAAGACGTCATCCTTACGTCCCATTAGTAAGATTTAAAAATTAAATTAAACATATTTTATTTTGGAAAAAATATTTTAAGGTCACTATGAATGGAGCAGTGGCCTCGATATAAATTTTTACAATAGTCTATTTTTAAATAAAATTTTATCAGACTTCAACACTTTCTTTCTTTTCATCAAGTAATTCCTTCAGAGCTTTCTTTGAGCCAGGACTATTCTCCAAATAGGCATGGTAAGCCTTGGTCATTCCTTGGCGATCAGCAGTTTCATTCAGCTTCATTCGGAAATAGTCATGAATTGTTCGTTTTCTATCTTCCTCGAATCTATTAGTGCTATTCAGATTTTTTTTCAATTCGCTCCTAAATAAAAAGCATTATCTTTTGAATAATTCAAGTTTAAAAGAATACCTAATTGTATGAACATCATCGACGTAAAACGGGCCTGTTAAATCACGTGGTTTTTTCACAATTACTTTTGGAAAGTTGGGTGCTAGTGTAGAACCTTCGAGTGTGTCTGGTCTTTCCAAAATGTCTGACTCTCTTTTAAAATAATTATGATACGAGGTCTAAAGCAGGGGGTTCAATCGGTTCTGAATAGGTAAAGCGTGTTTTGAAAAAAAGAATTATCAAACAGTGTAACAAAATTAAGAAATTTGCCAAGCATTGTACTTTGATAGTATCTAACACCGATCAAAGCGCATTTCAAAGAGCAAAAGCAAAGTTTGGATAACAAAAAAAAGAATTTATGAAACCAAATTTTATTCAAATTCAAAAAATGAAGAAAATTCAAATCAAAAAATCCAGATAAAATTGATGTTGTTCGTCAGAGTAGTTGTTAATATTCAATCAGTCAAGAGTCAATGTTAGATTTTTTGTTTAGACCTTTTTTTTAAGGGAAATTGAGAATTTTTGGTTAAATGGGTTGTGATAAAAAGGAAATTAAAAATTCAATACTTACAGTTTTGAGCGAGGAACAAATGAATGGCTCAGACTTCTAGTAACTGATGGAGCCAATGTGCGCTCCATTCTGTAAGCAACCCATGGCTCGACTATGCTTGTTGCTGTATATCGATTGTAGTAACCAATATGTTGATAATTCTGAGGCTAAAAAATAATGTTTGGCTTATAAATGTTTATTTTAAAACTATTCATCTATGATAATATAAAAAATTATGTGAATTCGGCAACATGAAGTTTATGATCAATTTTTTATTCTCAAAATGATGAAATAAAGCTTAAACTATTAAACAAATTGTTATTATTTAATTATATTAATGAAGAGATACATTTTTTGATTTAACATTTTATTTATTTTTATTTAGCTACAAATAACCATTTAGGCCGGCTGCTTGGAGATTGCACACTCCCCTTTCAGCAAGATAAGCGCTATAAGATAGTTTATTTGATTTTAAAAATTATAAAAATTTTAAAACTTTTAAATGAAGCTTCAAAAAAAAAATATTTATATATATAAAAAAGAAGAATTTTGTTTTGTTGAGACTTTTTTGAATAGGTTTAATAGATGAATTGTTGTATGAGTTAGCAATTTCAAAATCTTAAGGTAAAATCTGCAAATGTCTGCAAAAAATTATCCACTAAAAATAATATCATTTCGATGATGTGCACTCTGCAACGAGCATTTTGATATTGCAGAGTTTGCCTTTTTATTTAGCATAGAATGTTAAATCAAATAAAATTAGTTGCTTAATTTATTTTAAAAATTTTATTTCAGGGTTTTAGTCAGAAAATGTATATATATATTCTTTACGGCTTACGTCTAATCGCTATATTATGGTAGCAATTGAACCAAAGAAAAAAGCTGGTAAGGTGGCTAAGGCAAAGAAAGCCTTGGAAAAACAGTAATTTGTAAATTTGTTGAATTTTGTTTTTTAATTTTTTTATCTTTTGTAAATATTGACTAAATAAAAAAGACAAGTAAATAAAAAAATAGACAATAAACTAATTAATTATGATATTATTACTTTGAAATAAATTTTTGAGCAATAAACTAATAATTCTTGACGTTAATTAAATAAATTTGACATTTTTTAGAACAATTAAGTAATAAAATAGAAAACACAGGTAATATTTTCTCTACGTCTAATACTCGGACCTTAGTAGTTTGTTTCTAAAACAGGAAATTGGAACAAAAATATTCCGGAGAATACGAATTGGATACTTAATTACGAAATTGTTATTCATAGAACCAGACACCAAAGTCTGAAAGAAAATCAAAATAAACTAAAAAACGAAACAATATTTGAGAAAAAATTAAAAAAAAAGAAAATTAATTGTGATATCATCCAAAATTTTTTAAGCCAAAACGAGAGAATAAATTTATTAAAATTATCTATTTATTTTATTTCTTGTTGATAGAGGAGCTTTTTACAAAATTTTAATTCCAATTCTTTTTAAATTAAATACTCTTCATCCTCAAAAAAAATTCAAATTCTCTGAATTGATATTTTTAGATTAATCAAAAATATTTTCTGGAATTTTCAACATCGCCATGTTAATTAAAATTAACTTTTGTTATAAGAGCTTAGTGTTTATTTAAATTTTTTTGAAACACTAATTAATTCTTCCGTGTTATTTTTTTAGTTTCTGGCATTCATGGTGTAAAATTAACATTACAGATTTTGGAAGCCCTTTTTTTAAATAAAATTCAATTTCATGCTTTGTATTCTTTGTGTATTAGCTCAACCATTTTACTAATTAAATTTTTTTTTTCAGAAGACCTTCGAAGATCTTTAATTTGTAATCAGCTTTAATTTTTTCAATAAAAAATTTTAAAAATATTTTTAAAAGTAAAATTATTTGTTAGTCTTTAAAATTTCAAATTCAGTTAACATTTAAGAAAAACTATTTAATGCGACAGCTGAAGATGCTGTTGCCTAAAAATAAAAAAAAAACCTCCAATTTAAAATCATTGAAAACCTTTAAGTTAATATGTAACTAATAGACTTGTCACATCGATAAACATTTATTTTTTATTTATAGAATACTTTCAAAATTTTATTTAATTTTTTTTTTGATGTTTTTAACCAAGTTTAAGGAGAAGATTATTTCTAATATTTCTATTTGTATCGTGTATATTTTTGACAAATTAACTGCTTGCATTCAAGCAAAAATTTTAGAAAGAACATTCTCTTTAAATTTGATTACATTAAAAAAATTATATAAAATTATCGGGAAAATATTACCTGTATTTCAGAAATGATCACTTTCTGGCCGAAATATTTTTAAAACTAATTAGTTTATGGCTTAAATAATTTTTTATTGTTTAAATAAATTTGTCTATTTTTTTCTCTTCGATTAATATTTTTTTATCGTCAATAATTAATTTATTAGTCAAAGCATAAAAAAAATATTTTTTGGATTTTGCTTTTCGACCAACTTAAACTACAACATAACTCTAAATATACTTAATTGGCATTTCAATCAACTTCTGGCACACTAATATGAAATCTATGATAATTTTTTAAATAGTAACAACAAGTATTTGCCCTTTAATGATTCCATTAAAAATTCAAATCGCTTTTGTAATAGTATTAAGGTAATTTGAAGCCTTTTTCCAGCCTTTTTCACTTCAATAAGTATGATCAACAAATTTAAATAAAAAATAAAAATATTTCAGTATGAAACTAATGAAAGTTAGTCAAAAAAATTGATTTTTAATTAAACTTATTATTTTGCTCCATAACTAAAAACATTTTTTATTTAGTTCTGACAAAATTTATACTAAATTTTTTTTTGTCAAAAACTAATTATCTAAAAATACAGGTGACTATCATCCAAAGTTTTCTTATCTAATAATTAAGAAAAGGGATATTTAAAAATCAAAAATTTTATAATTTAACACCAATTAAATAAAAATAATGATCAAAATTAAAATAAAACTCTTACATTCTTCTTACTCTAAATTTTTATTTAATTGTTGATTTTTGTAAATTTTTTTGATTTTCATATATTTTTTTTAATTTTTGTGTATTCCAACTAAATTTGAGTCTAAAAAAAAATCAAACAGACATTTACTTACTGATTTAATCAAATTTTCAACATGATGAATATCATAATATGGGTTAAGATCATTGAAAACAAAAGGAGTGTGTTCTTTTCTATAAAAAAAATAATTGCATTTTTTATTTGTGAAATTTTTTTTATTTTCAAAAAAAACCTCTTTGGAAACTTGATGGTACTGACTTCCCTGGTCAGACCTTCTTTTATTCGTTTCAGTTCCAAATGAGTATACTCGTTTGATATTGCTGGAAGCACTGGTGGCAAGCTTGATTTTTTAGTACTTCTCGATACTTAAATAAAATTTACATATAAAATAAATTAAAAAAAATTGAATTCTATATAACATGAATAATGCTCAGCTAACATTTAAGTGATTTACATAAACATTAATTAACTTGGTGCAATTGTTACTTGATGATTCTGTTTGACGAATTGTTTTCGAACTTCGGCTGGTCTTTTCAATACTTATATGCTCTTTTAAATTAAGAGCTGAAGCTTGGTTACTATCTTTTAAAAATTTAACCTCTTAAATAACTAAATTATCATTTTAAAATATTTTTCATCCTAACTATTTACCACAATTGTTTGTCTTGACTAAATTTTGATCATCGTCATTAGAGTCTATTTTTTCTATTGAGTCATTTTGGCTCAGATCGGATTCTGATCTATGACTCTGCTGATGCGAATTTTTTCTATTACTTTTTATATTATTTTCATCATCAGTTAAATTTTTGCTTAAGTCCAAATCAATTTGGTCACATTCTTTATTTTCCTTATCAGTGGAATCACTATAAACCTTATCTTGGCTAATATCTAAGTTGTTCAAAGCTGTTTCAATATTTAAAGAGTCTGATATTAGTAAACAAAAAGTTAGTTTAAAACATTGTTAGTTCTGAATTGTACCTGAATTATTTTTTTGCGGCTTAGTGGCTTTAGGTGATTCTAAAGGAGTTTGAGTTTCATCAAATTTGCTATCGGATTCGGACATTGTTTTTGTTTGTCTGTTAAATTTTCAAAAATAAATCAAAGTCAGATTTTTAATTGATTTGAATATTAGTAAATTTAAAAAAAATAACAAGAAATGGCTTAAAACATAGTTACTGAGTTTTTTGTTTTAAACAAAATGCATAAAATTTTTCTTGAGCTTAGCAACTGCGTCGGCATAAAGTGTTGCATGAGACTCAATATTATGAGATGGTTCATAAATTTTTTCCAAACTTTTAATATAAAACTATTTCCCTAGTAACTTATTCCTGAGTATTTCTAATGAAATAATTAAAATTGAAGCCTGCAATTAAGAAAAATTTTCTGGAAAATATTAAGGTAAAATGTATTTTCCTTAATTTTAAATTACCTTTCGAAAAAGGATCTAATCAATAAAAACAACAAACACAGATTTCAAGATTTTAATATTACTTTTTGCTTCATGCAATTATAAATTTTTCAAAAAATTTTATAATCAATATTGAATGAGCAAATTCAAATATTTATTTTTTCTTAATTAATTTTAATTGATACTTTAATATAAGATTTATATTTTGGCTTCAAAAAAATGAGGAGCGTTTAAAAATAGTAAAATTAAAAAGTAAAAAGAGCAGGAATATTTTTTAATTTATTCTTAAGGTGCTGTAGGGCTGAAATTATTTAAACCAAAAAAAGTCCCAAAACTAAAGCCTTTGAAAAAAATACGAATTTCTCTGAATTTTCAAATCCAATTTTCCAAACATTGGTTTATTTAAAATCTAATTTTTTCTGTAAATTTTATTAAAATAATAAATTGATAATTCAATAAAATTAGTCCTTGAAAACCCTATTAATTATTTAATCACATTAAACTTTTTTCTGTTATTTTAATAAATTATTCTACTACAATTAAATAGTTCAAACAAATAATTTTTTAATAGTTTTAAGAAAGTTATTTTTATTTCAACTTAAATTAAAGGTTTCAGGTCATTGACGATCTTGTCTACCGAAAATTATTTAAATTGATACCACAAATATTAAATAAATTTGGATTATAATAAATAATTTTCTATCGGTCATTAGAAACATTTTTTTGTATTCTTTTTGATCTACAAAAAAATTAGCAATTTCTAGATTTTTTTTAAATAATAAGTATTAAGTCAACGTTCTGACCTTGCTTAATTTTTTTTTAATTTTCAAATCACCAATCTAATGGTAGCGTATCAAAATTATTTTAATAAACTTCCAAATATTTTATTTTATAGGAAAATAAGAATTACATTTTTGACTTTTAAAATTGCACTAAGAATTACTTGAATGATGAAAATGAATTGAATCAATACTTAGAGTTAATGATAATAATAAAAGGAATGCAATGACA
The DNA here is from genome assembly GCA_025491095.1 of Brachionus asplanchnoidis. Lineage (NCBI taxonomy): Eukaryota > Metazoa > Rotifera > Eurotatoria > Ploima > Brachionidae > Brachionus > Brachionus asplanchnoidis. Next base: position 6,410,874 of record JAILYF010000008.1, on the reverse strand, counting down.
AACTATGCTTTCAGAGTAGACTTGCGAAGGAAAACATCTATGTTAGCTGTGTTTTACTTTAATTAAAGGTGGCACAAGAGCAGTGAAAAATAAAAACAAGCAAGAATTCCAAGAAAAAATAAATTGAATTTTAATCATTTAAATCTAGATCTAAAAAATTCAAATTATATTTGAAAATTTTCTTTTGGTTTATATTTTTTCAAATTTCCAAAACATTTCCTTTGTTTTATTCATTTGTAAAATTTTTGATGCTATTTTTTCGAAATTTATTTATTATCTCTGTAATTAAGGGTGCTAGCTGTTTTTGGATTTTCGAACAGGTAAATGTTTTTTATAATTCACTAAAAAACTAGACAATCACTTTGATTAAATCATTCGATTTTAGGAAATTTTTATCTTAGTTATAATTTGAAAGAAATAAAATTCTTAATGTTGAAAAAATTTTATAGCGAAAAACATTATTATTCTTTATTATTATTTTAAATTTTTTAAAAAATAAATACAAATTTAAAAAAATTCAACAGATTTAAGTAGCCACACGTTAAATAATATATTAAAAAATGAGGAATTAGAATTTGCGCTGGCAATTTAAAAAAAAAAGCAAAAGCGTCAAGAATTTTAGATCACATAATTTTAAGATGGTGTCAAGGTAATTTTTTGGCTTCTAATTGAAGTTTTTATTCTTTACAAAAATATTTGTTTTTACAATAAATATTGTTGATTTAAAGTGCATGTTTCTTTAATAGAATCAATTTCTACCGAATAAAAGAAATTTGATTTGTTTGAAAAATAAGGTAAAGATTAGCTCCAATTATCTTATTAGTACTAAAATCTTAAAAGTACTAAAATTATTCAACTTTGATGAACTTTATCTATTTTCAAAACTAACTTTTATTGATACAATTAAATATAATTATCTATCATCACAATTTTTAAAATATATGCTAAGTGACCCCCCCTCTAATAAATATTTTTCCTCCGACTTAGTACTTATTTCCAAGTACTTTAAAATTGACTCCTCAAAAATTTCAGTAAATATAAACCAACTTAAAGAAAATCTTAAGATTAATCTGATTCCTAATGATGGTATATCTGATTCAATTTGGTTATGTCTATGCAATTTAAAATTAAAACATTACAGAACTCTCCTAAATGAGCTAATTCAAAATAAAAGAAATTCATGAATTTTGGTCCAAGTTATCTTGCTTTCTAACTTTCATGCCTTTTTCTATTTTCGAACTAATGTTCCTTTTTTATTTTTGTAATTTTATTTTTAGGTAATAATTTTTCATTTTTTAAAAAACACAAAAACACAAAAAAAAAAAAAAAAATTTTATTTTTATTTTCTTTTACTTCTCCTTAAAGGAGGTTAATTCAATTCAATAAATAAATATAAACTAATTTAAATAATATTTATTAATACTTTAAATAAGGTTGCTGTCAAAATTGTTGTTTTTTCTAAAGTTTGTATATACTTAGTTTAGAAACCTTAATTTAAGTTAAAAAAAGAATTTTTTTCAAGGGAAATTTTTGACAGTTGTTCGCAAAATGTGAAAAAATATTTTACTTTTGTTTAAAAGAATCAAAAATATAATAAATAAATTTTTTTCTTAAAAATGTATATTTAGTCGAATTCTAATGATCATTGCATGCATTTAACTAGAAGTCTTACAAAATAAATTTTTAATCAAATTAAAACAAAAAAAAGTTTTTATTTAATAGCTAAAATTGCGTTTTTAAATTTTTTTATTTGAAAAAAAAAATTTTATTTGATCAAACATTTGCTGACAAGGTAGCTAAACAGAATGAATGATTGCTCGAAACTGTTCTGGAGCTCATCTTCAAACTTATTTTTAAAATAAAGAAATTAATAATTGTTTGCGAATGTTTTTAATAATGGATGAGTATTTTAGATATTAATATAAAAAAATTATCTTGGATTTTTTTATGATTTAAAACAAAAAAAGTAATTAAAAATTTTAAAAGAACTAATGTCTAATTAACGTCTCCTATAGTATTGCTTATATTTTTTTTCTATTTTTGAAAATTAGATTAGAATAAGAAATTCTTCTTCTTTTTTTAAACGCAAACAACTGTTAATCTAATTTTCCAGCAAATTGAGAGACTTGGAAGGTAGATTTTTTTGATTATAAATTAACTTCGAAATAAAATCTCAGCTAGCAAACAAATTTTGTTCTTGCCAGAAATTTTAATTGAAATAATAAATTTGCATAATAACATTTACCATAAAAAACAGAGTGGCAAAATTTAGAACAATTAAATTTTATTAACTTTAAGTCATTTTAAAATTGTTAAAGAAGAAGAAAGTAGTTTTTTCATATCGTTTTTATTTTAAATCCATTGAAGATAACAAACGAAACGAAAAAAAAAAAACTCTTGATATTTATAAATATTTATATATTTCTAAACTGTTTAATCGAAACACAGATAAAAAATTAATTTAAAACAAATTTAAAAAAAAAATTAAAAATTTGAGTGTTTCTCATGCTTTTTTTTTTTCATCATCTAATTGTGACTCGGCGTTGGGTGTTTGATTGGAATCTTGTGGCTCATCATTATGCTCAGGTTGTTCATTAGCATTAGAAGGTTCGTTCTCGACAGGTGTAATTTCAGCATTGTTTTGGCTCTCAACTTTTTCTGAACTTCCCTTAGAATCCAAAACTTGTCCCATTCTATCCGCATAGTTGATAAGTCCCCTGCGAAATTGGTTAAATGATTCATCACCCTTTTCGATCTCGTCTAACTTTAGCAAGCACCTAGTGAGCATTTCTTCTAATCGTCTATAAGTTCGGTCTGTTTTGGCACCGCTAAAAGACTCTATTTCTTTTTCAAGGCTCTCTAACTCTGATTTCACTTCCTCGCACTTTTGTTGCGGGCTTTTGACTGCTTTGGCCGGCTGAGGCTGTGGTCTCGGCTCAGGCGGTGGTCTTGGCTGATCCGCAGGAGGCGTGGTCCTGGCCCCTGTCTTAAAATCGCTAGTATTCATCTTGGACTGTTTGTTAGCTCCGTTTGACATTGTGCTTCCCATTTTGCTATCTTCTGGTGGACTTGGCTGTCGCGTACCACTTTCGCTTTCAGTGTCTTGATAAAAAAAAATGTATTTTTTTTCCAACAAATAATAAAAAATTCTCAATAATTTATTTTTTATTTTAATAATTTTTGCAAATATTTCTTGCCATAATTTGACTATAGGAGGATTTTTCGCTATGATATTGCAATATTTCAGCTATGCATGCCTCATCCAAGGTACTTACCACTTTTTTTTTCTTAACTTCCTCGCCATTGATTAAATTAACTTTTTTTTTTTTTCTATAGAAAATTCTTCAAGTTTTTTTTTTAAATAAAAAAAAAAGTTAATTTAATCAATGGTGAGGAAGTTAAGAAAAAAAAGTGGTAAGTACCTTGGATGAGGCATACACAGCTGAAATATTGCAATATCATAGCGAAAAATCCTCCTTTAGTCAAATTATGGCAAGAAAATTTTTCTTTATTTTACAGAAAATTCTTCAAGTTTAAAAAAAAAAAAAAATGACCCTAGGGGTTAGCTTACATTTAAAATCAGATTGTTTGTTTGTATTAGCCGATTTTGTCGGCTGTAAATGCTCGACTTTAATTGGTATGCCTTGGTCAGCGTTGGCAAACGAGTGGGGCTGTGGCTGTGGCTGTGGATTTTGGTTTGGAAAAATGGTAGTTTGAGTAGTGTAGCGTTTAGGTGATTCAGTGTTTCTTTCTTGACTGTTTTTATTGTGATAAACCGGTATTGGTGAGGTTTCCTTTTGCCATCTACTATTGCCAGGATCTTTCTTATTATTAGAAGCTAGACGGCTTTTTAAGTCAGTCCTGGGTCGAAAAAATGGATCATCAAAATTTGAGTTTATGTCAAACTCGTTGTCTGAAAAAAATAAAAATTTTAAAGAGGAAAAAAAGGGTTCTTGTTTTACCATCAAAGCCAAAATCTTTGAAAAGACCAAAATTGTCGGGAAATTTTCTTGAGAAGGGTGACTTTTCTCGAAATATAGACTGGCCTTTGCGAGGAAATGTGTTGGGTGAAGAGCCTAGAGAAGAAGTAGGGTGTGACTTGACGTGCTGAACTGGTATTTGAACCACTTTGGGCTGCTGATTTCTCTGAGAAGATTGGTCAACTGGCATACAATTATCCGTATCTTTTACAATGTTTTGATCATTGTTATTTTCATTATTCATCATCTGAAACTAAAAAAAATCTTTTTTAATTAAAAGACAAACTAAATTCAAAAGGTTTTATTAAAGCATTGTTAAAAGTTAATATTAGGCCAAACCAAAGCAGAGCAAACTTTTAAATTTAATTTTTTCATTCACTAAAATTTACTTTTTATTGTTCAATAATTATTTTTATTTTTTATCTAAAAATTAAATTAAATTTTTGAGATCAATTGAAAAAAAAAAACTCAAGCGCTAATTAGACTTTATCCAGCGAGAAAAGTCGACACAAAAAAAGTGCCGAATATTCCCAAGTTGCCATTAGAAATATGCTTTTGAAAAAAAAAAAAAATTTTCAAATATTTAAATTGTTTAGACTGGGCTTAAATTTGACTAACTAAATACTAATTAAAAAAAAAATTATTAAATTCTTCCAAAAATAAAGAAAGCTCCATTTCAATTCGTGTTGAAATTAAAATTTTCTCTATATTTCTAGATAATTCTTGTTTTTTGCTAGAAGTTTTCAGAGCTTCGTAGAAAATTCTAATCAATAGGATTTGGTTCGATCAGCAATCGGGGATCTGACCCCAATTCATAATCAAGTTTAACCAAGCTATTCACAGTTCCATCCAAGTTTCAATTGAGTCGGTCCTGAGCTTTATTTCTCAATTGCTAGCTATTTTTTTTTCTCTCATTATAAATTAATATTGCAAATTATGCTCGATCCTTGTTGTTAGTTGAAATCATAATTTTCTAAATTCTACTTTAACTTCTTAAACAATTTTCGCTTTTTTTATTTTGCCAATGATTCATAATTAATTCCCAACATTCGAATTCAAATCATTGTTGCAAGCAAAAATGCAATAAATCACCCAGAATAGGCTGCAAACAGCTGTTTGACTTTTAGCACCCGGAACTGTTGAGTTTATTTTTTATTCTTTAGACGCTATGAGATAAAAAAAAGCTTCCTATTTTTGCCAACGGCAATCTAAGTTATCTTCTAAGCTTGGAGCATTTTTTATCTCGAAATTTAACTTTTTCTTTTTAATTTAAATAGCACAATCAGTGTCCAAACTTAAAGCTTGAAAATTAAACTAAAAAACAAATTATTAAATTAGAAAAAAAAGCAAGCTTCGAATAAAATGAAATTAATGCACCAAAATAAACCACTCAATAGCTGAAAACATTGAAAATAGAAAAAAAACAGAGTCCTTAAAAACAAACTCTAAATTACATTAAAAAAAATCAAACAAAAGTATTTATATAAATCCGTAGTCTTTATTTAATAAATGAAAATTTATAAAATATTTTATTAGTTTAGACATTTAGCAAGCATTTTTGATCATTACGTAATAGATATTCTTTTCTAGTTTATGTTCATATTGTTGTCGATTTAATGTGAAGTTATTGTTGATGCTTGTAACCTTTAATTATACATTTTTTCTTTGGCAAACATTATAATATGATATCAGCTATTGCCAACATTGCGGCAAGAGGCAGACGAAACTTATCCAAAATTGAATTTTAATTTTTTTACTTATAAACTTTTTTTTCCTTTCGAACTTGTTTGCGCGAAAAAGGAAAAAAAATTGTAAAATTAGAGTAGTCTTAACATTTTTTACACTTAATTTTTATTTTCATAAGAGAAGATAAATAAAATTTATTGTTAAAAACTGAAATTTTAAAAATTTTTATTTTGACCAAACAAAAGAAAGCGGAATGATTTGAGGCAATGCAAAATGACTGATTAAACGATTTTTACTCTGAACATAGATTTGAATCGAATGTAGACGAACAATTACTTTTTTGCTAGGTCTTACCTTTTTTATTGCTTCAATTTAAGAAATTCTAAATGATTTTTAATATTTTTTAATTTGTTGTTTGTTTTTAAATTGGAAAAAATCACTCTTCTGATGAAATTTTTTTTAAATGTTGAATCATTCTTTGGAGACTTTTAATGAGCAATCACATACTAATTTAGACTTGATGGTATGAAATATGATTAAGCAGCATTAGTTGATGCATATTTGAAAAACTTGAAATCGGAGACTTTCAATAATACTATATAACAATAAAACTGATCTTTAAAATTGCCTTATCATTAAATTATCTTTTAATTTGACTCTTTCTTATTTTTTGACAGTATTTCTTTTTAAGAATACAAATTTATTTATTAAAATGATGTAAAATTTTATCATGATATATAAATTTCCATAAGATACAAATACAGCTAAATTGTAAGAGATAGCGAAGTTGGTAGCAGTTTTTATCGAGGAGGGAAAATTTTTCGATATCTATTTTTGGATAAAAAAATAAAGATTTAGATTTAAGAATTTTTTTCAAAATTGCTTCATTTTATCTAAAGCTAAAAAAATTCGAACGTTTCATGATATAAATTATGTGATCCATGAAAATTGCTCCCAATTTTGCCCAGTATTTTTTTAAAATAAATTTGCTATCCAAATAAGAAGTCTAGTTAAAATTAGATATTAAGCCATGCTTCAGTAATACGAAAAAATCTTTCTTTTGTTTTCACTAATAATTTTATTTATAATTTTTTTATTCAAATTTAAATTAAAAATTACTTACAATAAAGAAATATACCTTTTTTTTAAACGATCATTGAGTGTACTTGGTTATCAGCAAATTGTATTGTGCAATATTAACTTAATAAAGATTATTCTATAAAATCTCTAGGATTCCTAATTAATTTAAAAAATTTTATTATAAGGAATTTATCTTATGCTTATCAACCTTGAATTCAGCAAAAATCAACTAGCAATACTAGTTGATGTATATTCTTAATTTTTTCCTTATCTTCTTCCGATCATTGGTCATTGTAATGTTTACATTAGTACCCTTGGACCCGTCTATCCGATCTTCTCGTTAGACGTATTGGAACACGTATATTTTCTCCATCTAAACTTAAACTCTCATGGTTTATTTAACTAACCTTACAGTGGTATCGACAAAGATGTCGCTATATCACAGTCAAATCACTGATAAATTGAAAAAGATTGAATAAAAGAAATTTAATTGATTTTAATTTTTTGTACTTTTTTGTCACTGTCTAAAAAAATGCTCTTCAAAAATTCCTTCAAGATTTAAATTGTGTGCAAGAACAAACAAAATTAATTAAAAATTATTTAAAATATTTTTATAAAGGATGTCAAGGGAATAAACCCATTTTATTTGTGCTACATAAGTTCAGCGTCAAAATTATTATCTTAAGAAATTAACGTTTAAAAAAAGCTTTGCTCAAGTTGCATTTGTATATTTCCGAAAGTTCTTATATCTCGAGTGCAATTTTATTTCGCATTTAAATTATAGTACTAATATCATAAATATCAACAAAAAAACAATGATCAGATAAAGTTCTTACAATTAGGATTATTTGCTTATTTTCTACTAAAACTTTCTTCCTTAAATAAAATAATTGGAAAAAGAAAACATATGGATATTTTTATACTTCCAATATATTTAATCGAGTTTAGAAAAATAGATTAATATATAAAATTACTAGGCTTAAAATAACAAAGGTTAGTGATAAGCCCATTTATCTTCTATTTTTGCTCCGTGTACATTAGGCCCCATACTAATCATCCTTTGGAGTCTTTTCTCAGTAGCAATTTCTGCTTCATCCAACGTGTGTCTCATCTCCTTCAGTTTTCTTTTTACTTTTGGCCATCATGCATTTCTTTTTCCTGGAGGCGTTCAAAATAAAACGATCCTTGGAATTCGGTATGTTGACCACTTGAATTTACTTCTGCGAATAGTAGAGTATATTGGTTCAGTTCTTGTTCCGGTATTCAATTCTTTTGAATTTAGAATTGGTCTGTAATGAAGATAAATTTATTGTTGGATCTCAGGAAGATCAAAAAAGTTTTTGTATCATAAAAATGTCTTCCTCTTCTAGATACCACTTACACTTGCTACCTGTTTGTCAAACAAAGTATATAAAATATCAAAGATGACATGACAGCCAAGAATTGTTTGGAAAAGATATCAATTTTACCAAAAATAACAAAACTAAAACATGCTGTCATCTCTTATTACTGAGGTGTAGTTCTAATTTATTTTTTAAAAAAGGGTTTTTGTATTGATCGGGAAATAGACAACCTCAAAAATCCATAATTTCGAAAGGTAAGAATCTCGACAGAATAATTCTAAATTTCAATCGAAAATAGAGAACTTTTAAAACTAAAACAATCATAATAAAAAATATTTAAATTCGCCGTTCGTCAATTAACTTCGGTCAAAGATTTTTTTTGTTTTTTTTCCATGTTTTTAGTCTAGCTTGAATTTAGAGATTTTTACCTTTCGAGATATTGTCACACGTTCTATTTATTTAATTGATTTTTTAATGATTAAATAGATAGAAAATTAATTTTTTTAATTTCTATTCTTCATTGAGAAGATTTTGCCAAAAGTAAAAAATAATCAGTTTATCAAAAATTAAATGCTGATACATACATAGTTGCATCAATATTTAAAATATTCTAATTATTTGCAAATCTCTGTAACATGGAATTAAGTCTAATTTATCATAAGAAGTACATTGCCATTGCCATTTGAGTAAATGTCCTATGTCATGTATTAACCCATAAGTAAAATCTTGAAATTCTAAAATTATAATCATTTGATTCCCTTGTTTGTATGTATTTAATATTTTATTTGTACTATTGTATTTACATCATTGAAAACTAAAAATTTAAGGTAATTATAATAATAATAATTGCTACGCTTTCGCGCTAAGTCCGGTTTTATCCAGACAATAAGCAATGTTTTAGTCTTTCAAAAGTTTGTCTAAATTGTTTTAAAAATTTTTAATTGTTTTTGATTCAATGACTTGGTTGGTAAGCTTATTCCATTCATTAACGATTCTGTTGGTGAAAAAGTTGAATCTTTGTGCGCAGTTTTAACAATTTCTCTTCTCAACTTGTAACTGTTGCCTCTCGTTTCGTGCATATTCGAATTATCTTTATCCCACTTCTTGTACCAACAGATCTGATCATGATTATTTAGTATTTTGTAAATTTGAATAAAATCACCTCGCTTCCTTCTTGTACCTAAAGTTGTTAAATTTAGCCTTCTAAGCCTCTCTGCGTACTCTAGATTCGCAAACCCATTAATACACTTTGTCGCTCTCCTTTGAACCTTTTCCAGCATATCAATATCCCTCTTTAAGTAGGGACTCCATACCTGAACAGCATATTCCAGGTGTGGTCGTACAAGACTAGCGTAGATCTTCTTAAATATACCCGGTTCCCGATTACTTAACCCGTTAAGAGTCAGACCAAGGATTCTTTTTTCCCTAGCAGCTGATGTACTTATTTGTTTACTTGTCACTCGTTAAAATTACTCCAAGATCTCTCTGCTCAGCTGTTTTAGAAATTTTTTGAGCTTGGTTTCCACTTGGCATAGTAAACTCGCTATTTGGATTTCTATTCCCAATATGCATAATTTCACATTTTTCAATATCAAGGTCCATTGACCATTCCACCCACCATTTGACCAGACTATCAATGTCATCTTGCAATTTCTGCTTCATCAAGTCCTGGTTCGACTGATTAAAAATACAATAAATCTTGCAGTCATCCTCATAGAGTAAGCATCTATTCTTAAATTTTTACGGTAAATCGTTAATGAATTCTACAAAAAGGAGTGGACCGATAACTGAGCCTTGTGGAACGCCGCTTGAAACTTCCAACCAGTCAGAGGTCGAATGGCCAAGTACTATACGCTGTTTTAAGCCAACAAGGAATGACTCAATCCACTTATGTAGAGCTCCAATGATTCCAGAATTTCTAAGCTTTTTAAGTAGCTTTACATGATTGACACGATCGAAAGCTTTCGAGAAATCAGTATATACAATATCGATGGAGTTACCCTTAGATAGTTCATAAGTAATTAGGTTTACACTCTTTAGCAGATTAGTCGTACATGACTTTTTCGAAATAAAGCCATGTTGTAGCTCACTGATTAGACCTTTTATCGTTAAGTGCACAATCATAACCTTACGAATTATTTTCTTAACGATAAGACAAGCAATCGACGTTATGGAGACTGGTCTATAGTTGTTTACTTTGCACCTATCGCCTTTTTTGAAAACTGGAGTAACATTGGCTCTTTTCCACACTTCTGGCACTATACCTGTTTAAACCCTAACCCTATTTTGTATTTTGATTTTTAAAACTAAAAATAAAGCTTTAAACTAATGAATCTAATAATTACACTAAAGACTATATTTTTTTAAAGACTTGTAACACCAATTCTCGTTTATTTTTCAAAAAAATAAAATTTAATAATTTGAATGAAATTTAAAAGAAACGGCTTCGTGTAATGGTTTAAATTGAAGAACTGGAACTCGATGAGCACAGTACAAGTCTAAGTTCGTTTTTTTGTGTAATTTTGTTAAATATCGAAGTTTAGAACACTTTTTTGTTTTCTCCCTTTCTCTCTATTTTATTTCATTTAAAAGCGCACGCTATTAAATTGATGGCAGCGGTTAAGCTTACAAAAAAGAAATAGAAAACGATGTTGGATGAACACGTGTTTTTGTTCGTACAGTTGTGTTTCAGCATTGCTCTGCTGTCTTTAACAATGTTTGTTGTAGCTAGTGCTTTTAAAGTTATTTCAAACCTCTGGACTGGTCAGAATAAAAACAAAAATGCTGGTCTTCAATTCGCCAAAACAAATGAGTTGTTCAATGGGACTCCGGAAAAAGTTCGCTAAGATTATTTGGAAAAATCAGCGATCAAAACCTAACCGAGAAATAAATGGCGAAATGATGATCAAATAGGATTCAGTGCGAAAATGCGAAGAAGTTCTTTTCCTAATACTGGCCGAAGTTTGTACACCAGTTCTGAGCCGGAACAGCACGGGGGAATATCTTTGTTAGAGCCGATCAAAACGTGGCATGAGCCTACGGTTAAGATTCAATAAAGGAGAATGTGTATTTTCCTTTTTACATGTACAATGGGTCAGAAGAAGATGCCGGAGAAAACACACAGGAAAAAGGAGAGCAAAAAGAGTTGCGGTCGAAATAACAAAGGAATCAGCGCCGTCTAAAGAATGGTCATTTAAGCCAACAATTTTTCCCCTGAAGCAAGATATTCGCACGTGGTGGAATCGATTCAAATTATTTGTTGAAAACAACAGGATAGTAGAAGCTGATCTGATAAATTGTGTTGGACTGATAAACCTTTTTGGACGACGATTGTCTGAGGAGATCGAAATCAGGGTTCCTAAGGGACCTGTGGATATGTTCGAACTGGAAAAACAGATGGTCAAAATGTTTGGATAGCAACCAGCTTCCCAAACCGATGCGGTAGCCGAATTCTACAATCGGAAACAGCTCCCCGGTGAGGATTTTTGAGATTTCTATACCAACCTGTGGATTTTGGCACCAAATGCTTTCGTGTATACGGGTAGTTTCGAGCAGAGCCGCTACGATTATTTGGTGAATGAATGATTTATCACCGGCTTGAGCGAAAAAGCAGTATTTTGACGAGTTGACGTTTCGAATCCACAAACTTGCTCTGAGGCGTATGACTTAGTGGTTCAAACATATGCCAGGCTTCAAATTTTGAACAGAAACCAACAAAATCCGATCTTCTCGGAAAAAATGGGAGACCAGGAAAATGAATACAAAGAAACCCACAAGCATGTTAGATGGTCAGACCAAATTGACCTACATAACACTCCGGATGGTGGAAAATTAATCCTGTTCTGCGGCAAAAAAGGTCAATGGGGAGCGGACTGTTACCTAAGGAAGAATCAAATGAAACTGTAAATGCTAGGTAATAAGAATCGAGCAGAACAGAACCTGTCAAATCAAGTAATCAACCAAATGATGATTGACAAACGCAAAGACGTTGGAGGAGTATTATATTCATGTACGAACAATGCTTGAGCGGATACGAGCTGAATTTTTAAAAATTAATTGGGAGAAGTGACATTGGTTTGTCTCATCAAATGAATATCTCGGCTATTTCATCTGTAATGACCCAGTAAAAAAAAAGTTTTGTTTAGATAAAAAATACCAAAAACAATCAAACAATTAAAGAGCTTTTTGGGACTAGCGAACCACTATCGACGTTTTGTTAAAGGTTTTGCTGAAATAGCAGGACTACTGCACGAGGCAACTGAAAAAAGTAAAAATTTTGATCGGACCGATAAGAGACAGTAAGTTTTAATGAGATCCGGACATGTCTTATAATACCAGATGACGGGAAAAAGGGTGTTCTAATACTTCCAGACTTCGAGGAAGATTTCAGACTGGAAACTTGTGCTAGCGAACACAGTGCAGGGGCTGTTTTAAGTCAAAAATACAAACGATGGTGGAGACCTGTCGCTTACTGGAGCAAAAGATTTAAGCAGAACGAAGCAGCAAAGAAAGTATTCGGCGGCTGAGCGGGAACTGTTAGCAATTGTGTTAGCCACTGAACATTTCAAACATTATCTCCATTGCAGGAAATTTACTTACCTTGGGGTAGATAAAAAAACCGACAGGATAAGACATAGGTTCTACTGGCCCAAATACCTAAAGGATGTAGCAGAGTATATTCAGCAATGCGATCAATCATATTAGAAAAAGCCCCAAGAAGTTATATCAAGCAGCCCATAGTTTCGATTAGGTCTAGCAGACCGTTCCGCTTAATATCATGGGACATCAAAGGTCCGTTACCACGGACAGAAAAAGATTTTCTTTACATAATGGTGATCGCTGCCATTTTTCAGATTTGTGGAGTTGTTTCAGCTTAAGTCTCAAAAAGCAGAAGAATTGGCGGATTGTTTCATTCAATTTATCTGCCGGCACGGTATACCGGAAGCTGTGCTGTCGGACCGAGGAACCAATTTCCAATCCGAACTGCTGAATCAGCTTTACGAGTAACTCGATATCCTCAATGTGATGAAGAATCCGAAAGATTCAACCGTACGTTAGAACTAATGTTGGCGTGTTATGAAACCGTTTCACAAAAGGAATGGGACAAATACCTACCTGAGTTAGCGTTTGCATATAACACTGTTGTGCACGATACGAAGGGTCTAACCCCGTTCGAAGTCAACTGTGGTCGAAAACCAAAGCTACCCGTGGATCTGTTGTTCCCTGTTCCAGAGTTGGATTTGAATTTAGATGTACTGTCATATGCAGGTAAAGTCCGAGCCGATCTGCTCAGATGTTATGAGAGTAAATTTAAATTCTACGTGGACCGAAATAATAGGCCTTTTGGCTATACCCTCGAGGACCGGGTCTACTTGCTGAAACGAGCGAACAATAAGGGTGTGTCAATGAAACTGAGCCATAAATGGAAAGGTTATTTCACCGTTGTCGAAGACAAAGGAGTTCGGAATTGAATTCCTCATAAGAAAAATCTTGTATAAATTCAATTCCTTCTTTAATTAAAATAGCTACTCCTCCTCCATACTTGTTGCGTGGTTTTGTTATGAACTGATAATTGTGAAAATCAAGATAAATATTTGCCTCACTCAAATCTATCTTTAATTCATTGAGCAAAACAATGTCGGGACATTTTTGAGCTAAAAAATTTTCTAATAGATGAACCCTACTAGGTAAATGAAGGCAATTCCAGTGTATAATTAATAACCTTGTTTTATAAAGAGGATTTATTCTTAAAATTGATATTTTTGTCTTCTTGTTCATTCTAAATTTTCTTCAAAGCTGTTTTGACTGGAAGTTTGCTGAACAACTTCGCTGGGTGATTGATCTACTTGACTTGAACATTCAGTTGTTGAACTGTTTGATTCAGACTCGAAGGTTTTGTCGTTTTCATTTTCTAAGACAACTAAAGGTTTCTTTGATTCTTTTTCGGTGAATTCTTTTTCATTTGGATCAGATTCGGAAAATTTCTTGATTTGATTTTTGGTTTGGAAAAAAGCTTCAGTCTCATTCTGATCATTTGAGAGGACATTGACAGGTGTTTGATTTATTGGTAGAAGATCGTTTAAACGAATTACCAAACTGTCTTCTAACACTGGAGTTTTAAGGTCTTCAGGAATAATTTTGGACATAACTTCATTGAAATTTGATGGCTGATATCCAGGCGTTTTTGGCATCATATTGTCATCATTGTCTTTTTGTTCAGCTCCAATTATTGATTGGGTTTCTTATTGGTCGATGTAAAGATCATTGTAGTCAATCTTTTTCCTCCCAAGCGACTATAGCTTTTCAGCAATGGAGAATTTTTGTGTCAAGTGTCCTTTCTGATGACACTTTTCGCAAAGTGTTTCTTTGGTAGGGCATTTCGCTATGTTGTGTCCTTCTACATCACAAAAATAGCATTTCTGCTTTTTCCAACAATTGACAAACCACACTTTCAAAGGCATCTTGAAGTTGATGATCAATTCCACTATAAACCATACTTTATTGTAGGTCCTGACAAGCTTCCAATAATGTTCTCAATTTCTTTTGGAAATGATATTCTCACTCTTCTGACACCACTTTCTTCTCGGGTCTATCTTTATATTTTTCTTCAGTGATGTGTTCAATCTTAAGACCATCAATCCGAACAGCGTTAAAATAAGTTTCAAGTCTATGATTCTCGAAATCAGAGGGCAAAAAGTGAAACCGAAAAGTGCAATACCTTCTGTGATACGGGACTTTATTTGCATCTTCAAGCCTGAAATTGGTTCCATTAATATTGATTTCACGATCAAAGATTTGATAGTATAGATGTGATCACATCATTTTCCACTTGGTTTAGGACGATATCTAATGCATTTAATAAGACTTTATGGCTAATCGGTTTGTCTAACCTCTTCAGATTTAGCTTGACCGAATTTTTAAATATCCACCGTCGGTTTTGGTTTGTTTTGTTGAGCGACATTGCCAACACACAACTTTCAATGGTTTTTTAACACGTGATGACGTTATTAATTAAATTTGATTTTTCAAATTTGCTAAGCCAATTTTCAATTTCCATTTTCAATGTAAATTATCATTTACTCATTCTTTTAATTAATTTAGACATTCTTCAATTATTTTTAAAGCTGAGTTTTTTTTTGTTAAATTGATCAAAATGAAAAAAATGAATTAAATGATCAAAATGAATAAACTGAATAAAATAAACAAAATGAATAAAATGATCAAAATGAATAAACTGAACAAAATGAATAAAATGATCAAAATGAATAAACTGTACAAAGTGATCAAAATGAATAAAATCATCAAAATTAAAAAAATGAACAAAATGATCAAATTAAATATAATGAACAGAATGATTAATTAAACAAAATAAATAAAACCAGATTTTCGATAAAATATTATAAATAAAAAAAATTGATCTAAAAAACACAAGATTCAATAAATTAATCTAGTTTTTATTCAATTTAGATAATTTGAAAACAATATATGGATCTAAATTTTTGGCTCTTGATTGTTAGCCTCTCTTTGATTATAAGTAATAAATTTGATTTTTTTAACTTTAATTTTAGTTGTTATTTTTTGATACCTAGAATGTGAGAGGTCAAACGCATTTCAGTGGAATTTAGATTTGGGAAACAATCTTTACTGGGCAATTGGTTGTGATTTTCACGAAAATAATCTAAAAAGTGAAAAAATGGTTGGTGAAAAATGTGGAAAAGCTTGCGCTCAAACTACTGGTTGTACTCATTTTACATGGACTAATTTCGAAGGAGGGACTTGTTGGATGAAAACGAATCAAATCAATAAAGAAAATGCTCTAAAAGCAAACGAAGGCTATGTATGTGGCATCATGGAACAGAAATCGAATTCTATTGACTGGAACAATGACTCGAAACAAACAGTCTGGGCTCATGCTTGCGATTGGAAAGAAAATGATCTGAGCAGTAGTCAAGTAGCAGGAGAATTATGTGGAGCTCATTGCTTGAAAACACCAGAATGCACCCATTTTACATGGACCACATTTAATGGAGGAACCTGTTGGATGAAGAAAGGTTCAGTCTCAAAAAGTGATGCATTTTCAACTGGCGACATGACTATGGTATGTGGAGTTTTAGATAGAAACCCGAATTTTGATTCAGGAATTGACAGTCTCAAAGGTCAACTTTTGTGGTCTGATGAATTTGATTCATTGTCAAACTTTATGGCAAATTGGAACCAAGAGACAGGTGGACATGGCTGGGGAAACAATGAGCTTCAATATTATACAAATAACAATGAAAATACTGAAATCAGCAATGGAATGTTGACAATTCACACGAGAAAAGAATGGAAGAACAACATGAAGTTTACATCCGCCAGACTTTTGAGTACAAAAAAATTTCGATATGGTGTTTATGAAATGAAAGCCAAACTTCCATATGGCAGAGGCACATGGTCAGCTTTCTGGCTATTGTCTGCTAGAAGACCATTGAATTGGCCAAATGACGGAGAGATCGATATAATGGAGCATGTTGGTTATGAACAAAATGTGGTTCATGCTACAATTCATTGTAAGGATTTTAACCACATTATAGGAACACAAATAGGAAAATCAACAAAAGTAAATGATGTTAGCAATCAATTTCATTTGTACCAGTTATATTGGTCAGAAACAAGCATTAGAGGATATGTTGATGGACAGATTTATTTCCAATATGATAGACCTGCGAATAGCAACTATAATAACTGGCCTTTTGACAATGAATTTAATATCATTTTGAACACTGCTGTCGGAGGTGATTGGGGAGGTGCTCTTGGTATTGATGAAAATATATTTCCACAAAAGTATGTGATTGATTATGTCAGACATTATGCTCACAAATAAATTTATAAAGCATTTATCTTGAACTGACATGAATTAAATCGATATTTTTTTTGAATAAATTTTAAAATATTAATTGATTCTTAAAATATCAACCTTAGAAAATACAAAAAATCTAAAATCAGTAAAACCTAAAAAATTTAAATTTTAAGTATATTTTTACATTTCTTTTATTTCCTTGAGAAAATTTTTTAGAATTTAAAAAATTTAAAATTAAACTAAAAGACCCGAATATTTATAATCATTTTGGAAAATAAACATGGAAAATAAAATTTTCGTGTTTTCTATCATTTTAAAAATTCAAAAAAAATCAAAAAAACTAATTTTATATGTTTTTTTTTAATTCATTTTCATTTAAAAAAAAAAATTTTAAATTTAAACTCTACAATTAAACAAAACACTTCATTTATATTTTAATTTATCAAAATTAAAATATTAATAAAAATCCCTGGCCATGTGTGAATGCAAAATTTATTTTCTCTGGATTTTTATAATTTGCTAAGTCATTTTAATTATCATTTTATTTAACAAATTTTTATTTTTAATACTCTAAAATTTCTTTAAGTTAGCATATTGTAATCGGATTTTATTCAATTTTAAGTTAATTTCTCAAGATAAAAATTGCTTCCAGCTTCAGTATCCCTTTAATTAGAGAGTTTTGACATTGATACGCAAAAAAACATTAGCTATTTTAAGTTTTGCATTTTTTCAAATAAGGCAAATTACATTGCCTTGGACCTTTGCAAAAAAATGGTCCCAGCAGATTGCTTTTTTGAAAAATTAGTTTTATGTTTCGTCTTATAGGCACTTTTACAAGGATAAATGATAACTATAAATTATTTTGATACAGTAATCAATTGATGAGTAAGAAAAGTAGAAAAAAATGAAGAAAACTGCTGTCTTTAATTAAAAAAAATCTTACCTTAAAGCTTAGACCAGTTTGGTTTTAAATTTTAAAAAAATTTCGAAAAAGTCTTTTCAAGTAACTTTTTTTATTTTTTGCACTTTTTTATTCTAAATCTTTTATTTCATAACTGAATGTTAACCTTGTTTGATTTTTTGAAAATTTAGAAAGATGCATCAAATTCAAAAATTTTGAAAACCATTCATATACTCATCAGCTTTAATTTAAAAAATAAAACAACTCAATAAAAAATAAAATGAGTTCACCTTTAAGAAATTTAATTAAATTTAACTAAAATTCTTAAGCCAAAATCATTTAGGACAAATTTAGCGTTTTACTCAAACGAAAAAACAGATAAAAAAGACGAAATGAACCTTTTGAAAACAAATCCCTATTTTGAAAAATATGAAGAAAAACTCAAAGCTGTTTACAAGTAAAAATTTTATAATTTTAAATTCGACTTTTTAAGTCATTTTTCCAGAGAAAATCCCCAAACATTTTTGGAAAATTTAAAAAATAAAAAGCCTGAAAAAATTGGCGATGGACCCATAAATGATTCAATTGAGTCCAAAATGGAACATGCTCTGAACAGAAGAAAAAATCTTGACTGCATCATGAAAACTGAAATGTTGAATGATCTGCCAACTGAAGAAATAAAAATATTTGGTCTATTTACATGAAAGAACGCTCAAGGCTATCAGATATGCTTACAGTAAGTAATTCAAACCAAAATACACTGGCAATAATTTTTGCTTTTAGGTGGACGAATATTCTAAAATAAGAGAACGAAGCAAACAATTCAATACGGTAGGTTTATTATATAAAATAAAATTTAATCTTCAATTTACTCTATTTAAGTTTTTATTTCCATTGCAAAAAGATCAAGGATTTGAATTCATTTTGACGCAATGGTCTGCCAACGAGTGTCATTTTACTTCTTTGATCAATTTTCAAGCTCACGGAGAAAATGCGCCAAGCATTATGAGTGCCATCTATTACGATGATCTGAAGGATACAAAACAAGTGGTTCTAGAAATGGTCGAAGTAGATACAAACACATTAAAAATGGAAGAAGCCAAACTTTTAATGCACTTAATGAAGCTTTATTATCTCAAAAGTGAAGATAATGATGAAAAACATACATTGATGAATACCTTCAATAATAAACCAAATCTGTTTAAGCATATGGATATTATTAAACAGTTCGAAAATGAAAATCTTAATTTAGAAAATTTTGAAGTATAAAAGTTTACTCAAATTTTTAAATAAATAATTTTATCAAAATTGGTATTTTTTGACATAGCTTTCATAAAATTTCAATTCATTTGACTTTAAATCATCTGCTTTGCGAAGCTTAATACAAAAAATATTAAAAAGCTTCTTTAAAAACTAGAAAAAATTTAATTTTTTTACACTATATAAATCTTCAATATTTTTAATAAAAAAAAACAAATGCAAAGATGCTTTGTAATTTGTATCATACTTTTTTTGATAAATTTTGCATAAAATTGCTTAAAATTAATTTACTACATTTAATACTGAATACATCTAAATTGAAAATGGCGAAAAAAAGCCGAAATTTTGGAACTTAAAATATTTTCTGTACAGGTGTCATTTATAGGTGAGATTTCTTAATTATTAAATTTAATTAATAATCATTAAAGACTAATAAATATATTTACAAAATTTGAATAAATTCGGTCAATATGAATTCGGTCATTTTTTTATTTGTCAAACTATTGAAGTTAATAACATATTATAAATGAAGAATCGCTACATTTTATTTAAAGATTTTGACATATTGCAACATCCTATGCTGGATCTATCTTATTGATTATTTTATTTTTGCATTTTTGGTCCATGAAAAAAAGCACATCAAAAGACAATGTGCTACGTTTTACTCTTTCATCTTTAATAATTATAAAATATAATATTATTATTTTTTAAAAATAAAATATTTCCGTCTTATTTGTACTAAATTTCACGATGCCTTAGATTTTTAACATCAACACTTGGAAGATAATTGGTTAATAGTGAAATATTAATAAATTCACTAACTTTGTTAAAATGAAAGCACATTAGTACCAAATTAATCAGTGATTATTAATTAATAAAGCTTATAAGTAACAAAATAATTTAATAAAATTAATTTTTAGTTTTCAGGTAATTTATAAAGATTTGTTATAAGTCCAATTTTTTCTTGCATCTTTATAAATGACGTACTAAAAAGAAATAAATAAAACAACCAATACTTCCTTCTTTTGACAGATGATTTGGCTATATATTTATTTTTAACAGGATGGAAAATTTAGAAAACATGATTAAAACACCCTAAAGAACCTGAAGAATCAATTGCTTTTTAAGTGAAAAATGAATTGGTTTAATTTTTTGTGTTTGAATTACAAAATGTATCCAATGTTGAAATAACATTGAAAAAGTGCAATGTTTCAAATGAAAACAATAATTTTAAGCATGAAAAACTTTGTTTTTTATTTTATAAATTTTTACTCTGGGCTTGTGATATGATGTTAAGGATAATATTTGTAGTTTAAAAAACTATATACTATAAAATTTATTTTTCGCTTATTTTGATATTTTTTCATCTATTTAGAAAAAAAAACTAAATGTAATATTAAAAATTAAGATAAAAAAATCAAAATTGGGCTGAGTAGACAAAATTTGAAAATAAATGAATTTATGTTCCCCAAAGTACTTGAAGGGTGGAAAATTAATTTTTAATTTTTAACTTATGCTTAAAGGCAAAGATTTAAGTAGAGAGCGCATTTGGGTATTTGGGATTGTTGAAAAGATAATACCAGGTCAACTAGATCAGACTGAATGCAATTTCTAAAGCTCCTATAAATTAAAAAAAAAAAGTTTTCATTCAATTCTTTATTTTTATATCATATATATATCATATATTCATTTATTTATTTATATAATTATATATAAATAAATAAATAAAAATAAATAAATAAAATATCAGTTTCTAGAATTAGGCATTTTATTAAATAGCTTTATTCAATTTGTTCACATGAACTAAAAATTTTTCACCTAATTTGAGATTTATTCACTTAATTCCATTTTGGTTCAGCTTTACGTGAACAAAAAAATTAGGTAGACAAATAATTGACAAAACCAGAGAATAAGAATTGTTCGCAAAATAGGTGAACTATAAACGCAAAAAATTAAACCAAAAAATTAAATTATAACTATTAGGAAATATTTACAAATACTCAACCGTTTAATACTTAATCATGTAGCACGTTTCATTTTTATTATTAAAATTTTTATTTTAACCAGCCAAATTGAAGTGTCAGATCAAATTTTTAGATCAAACGATCATTAAAATTTTAAACCTTAATTAAACTAAAGATTTTAATAATTTTTAAAAAATAAATACTAAGATACTAGACATGTTATGTTTAATAATGGTTCATTATTAAATCAATATCAAAATGATTGACCTGTAATTTATTTAACAAAAAGAATCAAAAACAAAAACAATACTTTAAATAATTCAGGTTAATTTAATTCAAAAATTCAAATTTATTAATATTATATTTATTAATTCAAACTAAAATAAATTTATATTTTCCAATTAAACAATTTAAAAATTTTAAAAGATAATACATTCAATTTTTTTGTCTTTAAAAGATTTTATTAAAATCAAATAAAAAATTTTAACCAATTAAAGTTCAATAAAAAGGGATATTTCCTAATTTTATACATGAAAATAAATCTGACATAGCATGACAAGTATTTGCCACTATTATTAAAATTTTTATATATATTTTGATCTTTATCTCTTTGCCTTTAATGATTATTTTTTTTAATTTTTTTTTATTATTAAATAAATGTAAAAATTTTTAATTTTGATTTTTATTTTATAATCTAAAAGATCTTTTGCTCGGTACAGATAAACAAATTTTTATAAAAATGTAATATTTATTTTTTTAGTTATAATCATGATATAAAAATCAACAAACTTCTTGTTGAAATTGCCAACTTATCAAGTCTCCTTTCTCAAAATGTACTTATTTAATTTTATTTTAATATTTTCATAATAATTTTTTAATTTTGTTCAAAATTTTTTTTTATTGATGATGTAATGGGAGACGATTTTGAAAGAAATTTATCGCAAAATTTTTGGTTAAGATAAAATTATAATACCGGTCAATTTTTTCTTTTATAAAAAGACGAAATTGTCAAGTAAGAGTTTTTCTTTGACAGCTTTTGTTTTTGTAAATAAAATAATATTTATTTGTTTAAAAATCATTTAGGGCATGACTCCAGGGCACGTTTGACTCCAAAACCGTTCGTTTGAGCCCTCATGAAAATCGAATTGATATAAAATAGATTTCTGATAAAATAAGATAGAAAACATCAAAAAATTATTAAGCAAAAAATTTAAATTAGATAATATGCCGATTCACATGTAAAAAAAGTAAAAAATTAGAATAAAAATAGATTTAGTTTGAGCTTAGTTGTAAATAAAATAATATGTTTTTAAATAAAAAACTAATATTGTCATCATAACAAAAAAGGCATAAAAATAATTTTTAGACCAAATTGCCTTTTGTCATCAATTTGGAATTAAAATTCATCCTATTTTAATAGAAAATTTCAACTTTGAAATCTCATTCTATCAATTCAAAAAATTCATTCAAAATTTTTTCTGAAAAGAATTTTTTGGTCTACTTTTTTTATAGAAATAATTCTAGTATTTTTTAGATAAACATTAAAAAACCTTTAAAAAACTTTTATTTTTTTCAATATTTGTTGATTTCGCGCCTTTTCCGTTTGATCTAAAATATTTTTTAATAAAGAAGGATAAAAATTAATTTTAATAGATTTCATTGCTTATTAATAAATATTTTTATAATAAAACTCTGAATTTTGTTTAAACATTTGGTTTTTAATAATTCAATTAACAACATCTTTAAAAATGTTGCCAAAAAAATCAATATTACAATTTAGCTAATACACAAGGTTAGGAATAAATAAAGTTAAATTTTATTTTTTTATCATTGGAAACTGCTAAAAATAAATAGCAAAATAATAATTTTAGATGGGTCGTGTTGGTTTTTAATTTGTTTTTATTAAATTTATTTTAACTGAAAAGTTTTTGATCGTTTTGATCTAATTTCTGTTTGTTTACCTCGACCAAGATTTTCTTTAAACTAAAAATATTAGTATTTAAAAAAGCTTTAAAATTTAATATATTAGATAATTTTTAAAATCAAATGACAAATATTGTTTTCTTTTTTTGGATAGAAGCTAGTTTTTTTGACAAATTTATAGAATTCAAAAAAATTATGATCAAAAAAAGTCATTTTAAACAAAATATTGTGAACTTCAAAGATTAAAGTAAAAAATTCAGAAATAAAATTTTCAAAACTTAATAAATCATGTATTTTTATTTATTATAAATATTTTTCTAATAAAAATGTTTGGCACTGGTCAAAACGACTAACCATTTTTATCTGAATTGTTTGCCTAGTTTTAAATTAGAACTCATGATCACGAGATTAACTTATTTTTTTTTAATATCGAATAAAAAAGAATAACGTCAATTTAAAGTCTGAATGAGAGCTGTGTCAATTTAATTTCTTTTTCAAAGTCAAGTTATTCATTTGACCCTGAAAATTTTTTTTTTGAATTTTGACTTATGTGTTTTTTGATTTTGTTCTTTATGATTTTTAAAAATTTTGCCAGAAAATTTTGTTATTATTCTTGGTTAAATAATACTTTTTTTGATTCATTATTTTAAAAATTTAATTCAATAATTTTTAATTTTCAAAAAATTAACAGCAGTAAGATAGGATTTTTAAAACTGAAAATTTTTGAAAAAAATATTCTAGAATTTTTTGTACATACTTTAAAGTATTATTATTTAATTTAATTAATTACTTTTTACTTTTTCAGAGTTGAGTAAAATTTAATTTTAATTAATAATTAATACAATCGCAATTATTTTTGCTTAATATTTTTTTTTTTTAATTTTTATTTTTTTTTTTTTTTTTTATATCGCCTATAAGGCGTTCATTGAGATAAATAATAAAAGTAATAATAGTTGAATTGGAATTGTTTAAAAGTCACTAGTCTCAAGTCAAATCCAAGTCCGGACTTTTTGTTTCAAAAGTCTACATGAAATTTAAAGTCCAAGTCAAATAAATTGCCAAAAGCTGTTTTTTATTTTGTTCATATTTCAATTAACATATATTTTTTATGTTTTTGGTTTAAATAAGATAATTTTTTATAAATATGAAAAAATTAAGGATTAAAATGAGGATCCATATTTTTTTTTTTTAAAATAAAAATTGGTATCTTATTTAAAATCATGATTTAGAAATTTAAAGAAGTATTTTTTGAAATAAAATATTAAAATTCAAATTTAAAGAAATTCAAATCCACATTATTTACACATAATTTTAAGTTATTAAGTTATTAGATATTAGCTCAAGAAACAAATTTACTTCATTAATTCAATATAATCAAATTTACAACTCATGTAAGAGACAATTTTTTGAAAGTAAATAATTAATCGAGTCAACAAATCTATTTTTATCGTTTATTTATTAAACTTTTAATGACTTCATTAGAAATAAAAACTCCTTTCGACGTTGTAGATGAAATCGTAAAAAAATTTATTTCAAAAAAATAAAGTTTGAGTTAATTTGAATTAATTCAAAATAAACTGGTGTTGTCCAAAATTCTCATCAAATTCTTCTTCGTTTATTTTCAGTTTTTATTAATTACATTTCTAAACCATGTCTAAAAACATTTTGAAAATAAATATTGTGGATTCCTCTTTTTCCAATTCATTTTTTTCGACACAAATGGTAATTATCTGAAGATAATAAAATTTTGGGATTTTTCTAATAAATTTGATGTATTTTATTTGAATTCGCCAAATATAAATACTTATATAGAAATACTAATATAGAAAATTTGAGACTATAAAAATTGCACGTGAAAAAAAAGTAACATAATTTACTCTGGTAACCTCTCAATAAATCAGATTCTAGAACTAATTAACACTCTCTACTCCATTCTTACTACTTTATTATTTTAAATTTTAAATTCGCCGAGTATTTGTGTTTAAATTTAAAAATTTATTTAATCAGGTAAAATTATGAGGAAATAATAAATGTATTTAAAATTTTCTCTCTCGCATTATTCGTAAAGTTTAAGTATGAAGACCTTACTGGGAGTTCATAAACTCTTACTCTTTTACAAACTCTTTTAGCAACGATCTAGTAAGATATTTTTAAAAGTTGATTACTTTAAGGTCCATCTTAATAAATATGAATGCCAGATTTAAATATTTAAAATGATGGCTGATTAAAGCCAAAATATTTCGAAAAGAATTTAAAAGACTATATAGATCTTTTCTAGAGTTTAATACAATTATTTATCTCGACATCAATATTTGTTAAATTGATTCAATAAAATTTGGATTAATTAATTTATTTATAAATTTTCATATTCAATTATTTCAAATGTGATTAATAAATTGAAAAAATTGATCTAATTTCAAAATTTTTATTTTCCAAATAAAATTTTATCAATAATTAAATTAAAAAAGTAAAAATTTGTAAAATTATTCACTTTGGGGTCAATATCAGATTTTTTTATAAATGATAAAAAACCGAGATCTATTAAATTCGAATATCTGGTATTACAATATTTTTTTAAATTATTTATCTACTTTTTAAAATAATAAAGGTAAATATCAGTGTGATTAGAAACATGTGACAATTAGAATGAATAGTCATTTTTTCAAGTATTCTGTTTTGGCATAAAATCAGTTTGTGTCTTTAGGTTGAACAAAATTGATACTTAATTATTTTATTGACATCAAATTTTTGATCCAGTCTCTGTTATGTAGTATATTTTTTTTATTTATTGGCATACATATGTTTTGGAAGAAATATGCAGTATGTTGCATGAAGTATATAATATATGTTGAAATAAATATGTATAATCGAAGCATTATTCAATGACTTTAAACAATTATGCAAAAAAGATGCATTTTTTTAGTTTAAATAGAAAATATAAATTAATATTTACTTCAAATTTTATATGAAAAACAAATTTTATTTAAATACATGTTCTTTAGTGCGTATTTATTTCACCTTTTATTTACATTTCATTTTTAAATTTTCATGAAAGACTATATCTTTACCAAAAACATTTTTCATCCCTTTTCTCATTTTTGCTTTTCAATGATTACTGAATTCTTTTTGAGATATTATTTTAAATTAGGTTTTGTGAAGTTCAGTACAAAAGAACAGAACAAAGTGTAAAAAAATTAAATAACTTTTTTTCTAAAAGCTTAAAATTAATTCTGTGAATGCAGCATGGTGCAACATTCAAAGTTGCATCAACTGAAAAAGTCTGCTAATGATGTGCAAAATCTCTGCAAAATGCACTCCGCTCGATATTGAAATTTAATTTCTGTTAAACTCTGCAAATTTAGAAGGCCTTGATATTTGATGCAACTTTGAATGTTGCACTATGTTACATTAACAGAATTAAGTTTAAACCTTTAGAATAAAAGTTATTTAATTTTTTTACATTTTTTATATTTTTAATTGAAAATAAATAATTATTATTCGTTTCAAAATTGAAATTAAATTTATTTTTTTCGATCGTAAATTTTACCCTAAAAATTTGGAAACAAGTTTGTTTTTATAATTCTTTTAATCAAGAATTAAATTCTTCTTAAATAATCAATTTGGCCGACAAAATGCTTGGCTAATTTTTTCATAAATTATAAAATGTGGGTAAAATTAAAAATTAATTAAATTGACTAGTTAAAATTATTGTAAAAAGTGATCAAAATCTAAAAATTGAAGAAAAATCTTGAATCAATTTTTTTTTGTCTATACTTTTTTTTTTAACTTCAACAGTATAAATTAACTTATATCTATATAAAATAAATTTTAGCGTATAATACGATTATGTGAAGATAAAAATACTGTTTATATATCAAAGACTTTTTCATTGTAAAAAAAAATATTATTTTTTTAAATAAAAAATTCCAGTTTGAAAAAAAATTTAGCATCACAAAATGAATTCTTATCTCCAAGATACTCGACGCATTTTTTTTCTTTTTGGTCTTTATCTTTATCTAGCTATTGCTTTTGTGTTTTGAGTGTTCATTCTTTCAACAAAGCTATCGAATTCACTTCCCAAATCAAACATTTCAAAATCAACAAATATCATAGTTTTGGAAATAATTCTCAAGCAAAAATAGATTTTTAATAAGAAATTTTAATAAGTTTATTATAAAAAAGTTATTTTAAATGCATGCTACATTTTTGTTAAGTAAATTTATTTTAGTAATTTTAGATACAAAAAAAATTTAGAGCCTTTTTTCCCTCTGAAGGGAAACAAAAATTTATTTTTTTTCATTACATAAAAAGTTTATTAGGATAAAAAAATGATCAATTGGCTAAAAATTTGACCAGATCCCAAAAAAAAGATCATATAAATCAATGGGGCGCTGTGAATTTCAAATATAAATTGAACAAAAATACTAAACTTTTAAAAAAATTAAAATTAATAAAAAATACTGTAAAAAATACTTCAACATAATGCAACATACTTAATTACACTTTTTTTATCTAAAATAAAATTTTAATATTCTATTTTTCTTAGTAAATCAAATAAATAATCAATTAAAATCTTATTTTGTTTTATTTTTTTTTATTTTTTGACCTAAAAATTTATTTTTGGTTAAAAAGATGCAACAAAGTATTTTGCAGCATTTTTTAGAATATTTTATATTAACTTTAATTTTAATCTATCAAAAAATTTAGAATTTTTGTTCAATTTGTTTTTGACTATCACAATATCAATCATGGTCATTTAAAAAAATCACAAGATTGGACATGGCTTTGTTAATTTGTTTTCATTTGCGATTTGATGCCAGAAAACAGCTTAAGAAATTTTGAACGAGTTTAAGCAAACTCACTTTGTTGACTTGATATTTTTTTTTCATAAATAATAACACTATTAGCCTACAAAATCAAAATAATTAGATTAATCGATAAGCCATTGATTTACACAAATTTCCTCTTTTTTTCACTTCAAATCTTTTTCAATGAACTAGGTCGAAAATTTAGTAATTAGAAAAAATAAAAAAATGTGAAAAAGTTCCAAAAAACAAAAAATTAAAAAACAGCGCCAAAAAATTCATAAATTTTTTTATTCAAATTTTAATTTAGCTCTGTACAACTCATTTTAGCTTAGTAATAGTTAAAGACACGGGTGGATAGTTTTTTTTTCTTCACATGACCGATCATCAATTACACGCCGTCTGCGCTGTACCAAAGATAATGCGTGCACTAGAGCTAGCATTTGGCAAACGATTTAAAAAAAAAAGAGAAAATTTTAATTTTAAAAAATAAATTCTCCCATACACATTATCTGCGCTTGTGAGTGTATGTCTTACGAGCACATTTTTTTTAAATTTTTCAAATTAGAACACGTTTTCAAAATTAAAAAAAAAAAATTTATTTTTTGCTTAACCACGTTTTGTGAATCAGAGCACGATGCTTCAGTAAATTGAACAAAAGAGTTCATAAGCTGAAAAAAGCTTGACTACCGGTCAGCACTGTGTGGTCATCGGTGGCCATCATTGCCTAGCAACTAGGCACACACAACTCAACTGGGTCAGTGATCTGACGATTGTTGGTCTGGCGAGCGCGACCCCATCTAGATCACAGAAGCCGCAAAAATTATAAACTTCAAACTTCAAGTCCAATTATTATAATTATTGCAAATATTATGTTGAAATTTGCAATCGAAATATCAAAAATTGCAACCAATAAAATTGTTTTTAACATATTTTTTATTTTAGCTTTTTTTTTATATTTTCTTTGCTTTATTTCGTAGCCAAATTATAATTTAAAAAAAAAATTGCCTTCAAAATCTTTTCTTCAATTGACCTGGTAACACTGTCTCTTGTTCATTTAGACTTGGAAATGCTGAATTGCTGACCCACACAATGAGCTTCGAACTGGACAAAATAGACAATGTAGAGATATACTCATTTGACTCTGTGGACATTCTGCGCCAATTTGTCTCCCAAAACAGCCTGTTGGAGTATGATCTGAAAGAAGAAGTGGAAGCTGAGAGCTCGCCGCGCAAGTACAACACCAGATCGCGTCCGAGCCCGGACCAGAGCGGGCTCAGCGACTCGCTCTCATGCTTCCTGAACAAGCTGGACAGTGATCACACACTGCTGGACCCTGCTGGAGAGGACCTGATCTCAGTAAGCACTTCGAAGCGCCACACTAGGTCCCAGGCTGGCCGAGTGAGCTTGCCAGAGTGCGGCAAAGTATACTGCCGTCTAGGATGCATTTGTGAAAAATCCAACAACTCCAAGAAGACCAATGGTGGCAAACACTGCGGCAGGTTCGAGTGCATGTTCGAGTGCAATTGTGCCAGGAAACTACGCAGCTCTACGCGCACCAAAAATGACACCGACACCAAAAAGGTGTCCTCGTCAGCCTCAGCATGTTCCCGTTCTTCGTCCAACTCATCTGCATGTCTGCGCAAAAGCAAACGCTGCAGGACCAAAGTCAACTATTCAAGCTACTCCAAAACTGGTTCATGCAGCGACACATCTGCTGAACTGGTGGCCAAATCATCAAAATTCAGACCCTACAGTGACACACTGGAACTCGACCATTCTCACAGTCTTAAGCTGGAGATTCTTAGCAAAAATTATGATTCCATTAGGATGAAAATTTTAGATTTTATTAAAAAAATGTACTCTCATCTGGCTCTGTTCGAGTGGAAAGAGGTGGCCTTTGGCTTTGAGAAAAGTGTCAATGTTCGTTTGATGAACAAACCATTGGTGGCTCGAGTGACCAAATTCAAGGCCAAAGAGCCGGTCAGACAAAGAGAGCTGGATGCTTTTTGCACTAAATTTCCCATGGTGTGTGTTCACTTGTTCCGCTTTAAAAAAACTTGTGCAAATAAAGAGAATAAAGAGCCGGAAAACAAAGTGGCCAAAGCTCTGCCTCGATTGCTGTGCCGAAAGGCCAATCGGGCGCACAAGTATGAGCCGAAATTTTTCACAAATGTGGAAAGTTTGCTGGAAAACTTTTTCAAAAAGTATGACAAAATATCTGATGGGGTGAGAAATATGCGTGATTATGCAAAAATTGAGTTGTTCAGCGAAGAGAGAGAATTTTTGAGCGACAATGATTCCAAGCTGCTGTACGACCCTTTTAGTGACGAGTCTCTGGTTATTGATTGCTACAAGAGAGTTGGCTGCAGGTCTTTGGTTGACTCGGTTGCCGAGACTTTAAATGATATGATCAGTGTTGTTTGCACTCATAAGGAGAATAGTGAGAAAAAATACGGGAAAACTTTGCCAATTGAGAGCCAAGTGCCAAAGCGAAGACCAAATGTGATAATTTTAAGGCGCAATATTCACAAAGGCAGTCGTCAGCTTTGTCCACAAGGAAAAACATTTGTGAAAATATTGAATACAACCGAGGGCAACAGAGTTTCGATTATTAACAAATTGGTTGATGAAAAACCGGTTTTTAAAGTGGCTTTTGACCAGTCCAAGTCAACATTGGCAACAATAAAACAAAATTTGCTAAGCTCCAGCGCCCAGAGCATAAAAAGAAAACGAAAGCAGGATTTGTCCGTTTTGGCTTCTAAAATAATTCACATAAACCGAGTGGAAGCTCCGCTTAGTCAACCACAAAACGCCAAGCCATTTATTGTATCACGGACTTTGTTTAGCAAAAAGTTTAAATTCAACAACGAAACTCAAAATTTAAATTCGTCCAATTTAAGTGAGTTGAAAGTGTTTTTAATTTTTTTTTAAATTTATTTTTCTTGTTGACATAATCAAGTTTAATTTAGTTTAGTTTGATCTCACGACCAAAAATATAAAAATACTAAATTAAGGATTTTAAAAATTTATTTGAATTAGTTGATTATTTATTTGTATGTGGACAAAGCTGCTTCAGATAATTTTTTTTTAATTAAGGTAAAAAAAAATTTAAATAAAAGCCAGACTTGGAAATAAAATTTTAAAAATGTAAATTTTTTGACTTTGATAAAAATAAAATTTAAAAGATAAGTTTTTCTTTTTTCTTTTTGAGTTTGACTTTTGACCAGTTTAAAAATTAAGTGTAAAAGAGTGTTTGAATAGATAAGTTGGGCTAGTGAATAATATTTCCATTCCGTTTTAGTGTATTATTAATATACACTAAAATGTATATTTTTTAATTTGTTTTTTTTTTTCAAAATTTAAGCTTATTTAACGGGTGTCCATGTGTTAATAGAACGAAAGTACTTTAGTTTTTTTAATTACTTTTTATTTTTTTTATTATTCTTTATTTACTAAATTTCAGATAAGGAATTTTTTTTTGGAATTTAAATTTCTGATAAAATTTAATGGAATTTTAAGTATTGTTTTCAAACAATCTTTATGAATCAAATTGACCCCATTGAATATTTAAAG
This sequence comes from Brachionus asplanchnoidis, assembly GCA_025491095.1. Lineage (NCBI taxonomy): Eukaryota > Metazoa > Rotifera > Eurotatoria > Ploima > Brachionidae > Brachionus > Brachionus asplanchnoidis. The sequence goes on along the minus strand of JAILYF010000008.1, from coordinate 6,379,517 downwards.
CTCAAATATTGAAAACTTTATTTGAAAAAAGGGTTTTTTCAACTTAACCTAAAAAATCTTTTCAAATGAAATTGTTTTGAGTTTTTGAATTCTATTTAACAAATGCATTTGAATCAATTGTTTATTAAATTAATTAAAACAGACTTTAAACCTGTTCAGTGCATTTAAATTTATTGACACTTCATTAAAAATTAGATACAGAAAATATTGAAATTTGAATTCGCTTATTTAGATTGAATAATTTTTAAGAACTTTAAATTGGATATTTTTTTAATTAAATTTTTATAAATTTTTTTATAAATTTTTTTAATGAATTTAAATATGACTCTAAGTGTTTTTCGAAAATTCTTTTAAAGATTTTGATTCTAAAATTTATGTCAATTTATATAGGTTAAATTTTAGGGTTATTTAAGTATAATTTAAAATTTAAAATAGCAGCTTTAAGCATTTTATATTTCTATTCAATTGAAATGTTCTTTGATGTTTTTTAAAACTATTTTATATAAAATTTTATAAATGCTTTAAAACTGCGCGATGGTTCAATTATATTTTTTCAATAAATAAATGAGCTAAATTTTGCAATGCTGTTCTATTTAAATAAAATAAAATATCATATATTTGATGCTTTTTTGAAAAAAAATAATCTTCAAAACATAAAATACCAAAAATTCACTTAGTCTCGTGTACTATTGATTCAATTGGATTCGCAATTTTATCTTAAAATAGAAGTAAAAACTAGCAGTTGATAGTTTAATTATGTAGAAGCAAATACTTAAATAGGTTTTAAATTAATTTACTAAGTAAAAAACTATTTTAGTGACATAGTTGCATTTTAATAGTTTTGGTTAAGAACAGGGTTCGATAAGCAATGTCTTTAAAAATGAAATTTCTAAATAATAAATAAAGAACGTAATTGTTCAAACAGAATGGAACTTGGATAACAACAATTACTACAAAAGCTAAGAATATAAAATTGGACGAGATTATTGGCTTAAGATAAGTAACTTTGACTGCTAAGTAACGCAAAGAATTTAATTTGCCTCTAAAGAATAAAATTCAATTTAGATATATTTTAATTCACATTTTTCTCCAAAATAAAGAAAAATATTGAATTTTCTTTATTAATTAACTTTTTGATATTAAAAGCATCAACAACTAAATATTCATATTTATTGTTTTTTTCAATTTATATTGATCAACATAACGAAACTTAACTCTGAATATTTTTTTTAATTCAAATGAAGTTCTGCACTGTTTCAATGAATTTCATAATGATTTTAATTAAAATTATCAAATAAACACAAAAAAATTGGAAATCTTGAAATGAGATTTTGAAAATATCCTTCGAATTTTATAAAAAAATATAATGTTTTTCATTTTAAATTCCAAAAAAATTGAAGATATGCAATGCAACATAGCTATGCATTTGAGCGAAAGTTGAAAATTTAGCTAAATTTTTATTTTCTCTTTTTCAATACTAGTATTAAGTTATTGGTATATTAAAAAGATTTAATCAAAAATTTTTAGTAGAATCATCGATTTAAAACAATCCTTACATTATTTGAATTAAATTAAATTTAATTTTATTGAAATTTTTCTGAAAAAGAATATTAAAAATATTTAGGCATTTTTTTAAATTTATTGAAAAAAAAATACGAATAAAAAAGTTCGAAATTTGAATAAAAAGCTGCACAAGGATTTGCAGTTCGAGCATTAGATGATCGTTCACCAAATTCTGTTTAGTCTTCAGAAGACTTTTAGTGAATTTCTAATGATTCGCAACTTTTTGGCTTAATTTTTTTAATTTTTTTTAATTATATTGATTAAAAAAAACTTAAGTCAAATCAAATTATTTATAAAAAAAATTACTTTATGACTTTTGAAATTTTGATTCACAGTCAATTGTTCATCATTTTTGATAAATATTTATTTTTAGAATTGTTCTAGATAAAAAAAATTAAAGGTTAAACTCAATTAGAATTAAGAAAAATATTAATTTTCAAGAATTTCAACTGTAAAAATTTAAAAGCTTTCAAATCTGTATCTTATTTATTTTGGCCCATTAAAAGTCTTAAAACTTTAATATTTTTTAAATAAGAAAATAAATTTGTTTATCAATCACAACAAATCACGTATGATATTTACCATCATATATTTGGCTGGTTCTATTACTAAGAGTTGGAATGAAAAAAAAATGGTTCTTCCAAATTTTACAAAAAAAACCTTTGATTTGATCAATAATTGACTAAGAACATTTAAATTTTGTCTCACCATTAATATTGAATTTTACTTATTAAATATTGATTAAAATTATAACAAAAAAATAATTTCAAAGTTTTGGTTGTTAGATGATATTAATTTTAAAGATTATAATCATTACGATACATTATAAATTTGACATAGATATTTTTTTATATTTTCCTTGAAAAAAAGCTTCAAAAATATAAAATGATTTTCAACTTCGAATATAAAAATCTTAACTCCTTGCCAAATTTTTAAAATAATTAATTTTTAGTGGTTTTGATTTTGATTCCAAAATTTTATTGATAAAAATTTAAACTTATAATCTGATTTTTTAATTTTAAACAAAAAAATACGATCTTAAATCACTCCAAAAATAGTCTTCTTTTACTCTAAAAAATAATTCGAACCAGAAATTTATTTGTACAATTTTCAATAACAAAATTTTATTTTAAGTTAAAAAAGAACCAGAAATTTTATTCTCGGACCCAACAAGCTATTCTCAAAATTACCTAACACTTTACAAAGAACTTAATAAAAACGCCGAAAGTTTGGAAGAATCAAGTGAAAACTCATTGAACCATGAACAACAAATGTCACCCACTAGTATGTTAAAATTAAATATACCAAGTTCTAGCACTTTTAACAGTGATAGAAGTAGAAAATTTAGCATAAGTAGCAATAGTAGTAGTTTAAAGTATAATAGAAGTTTTGAAGAAGACGAACTAATGGATTCTGATGTTGAAAATGATGATGATGATTATTTCAGTAAATCTTCAGATTCGATTAAATCTGGTGGACAAAAAAATAATTCGCTGAGTCTTCACTCAGTGCGAGAACGCCAAAGACGACTAAGGCTCAAAAATTTGCTCACTAAGCTCAAACTTGCTTTGTGTGATGCTGATGAAAGTACATCTAGTGTAAAAATAAACAATTCGAATTTTAAACATTCTAAACAAGCTACTTTAGCTGAAGTAAATTAATATTAGAAATAGATTAGTTGATCTTAGTTTTAGATGTAATTGATTATATTTTTTTTAAGGCTGTCGACAGCATCAAAACATTGGAAACTCAAGGTCAAAAACTCGAGTATGAATTTGAAAATATGAAAAAACAAAATTTTATTTTGCAAAAGCGTTTGGAACTTCTTAAAAGCCAACAGTGGACTAAATGACTTTATTTAAATTTTATTTAACTGCTGTATGGCTTTTATCAAGTCCGGTCAAAACAGTAAAACATTTGTGGAACGCCGAAACAAATGTATTTATTCTAAAATTAAATTTTTATTGTTAAATTTTATTGTTTATTAATTATCTTTTTTCAACTTGAATGTGTCTTACAAAACCTGGGAAATCCAATCTCAATTTTGTGCAATTTTTTTTGTTTCTGTTTATTGCTTTTTATGTTTAACAATAAAATTCCATATCAAAGTTTTTGGTCAATAATTATTTCCTAATTATAAAACCATCATTAAATTTGTTAAAATAAAGCAAAAATTGTGTGTGTTTGTTTAACAAAAAAATGAAATTTTTTTGTTTCTATTTTAAAAGGGTCATTTGTAAGAAACTAAACCCATCAAGAAGGTCATCAAAAAACTGCTGTAAATCACAAAAATTATTACAAAATATCAATTTTTTTGTTGAATATATTCATTTCTAATAACCTGAATTGTGATGTACACCTTTTTTCATCTTAAAAAAAAATTATCTTCATACTTATATTTCGAATGAATAATAAACAACATAAAACACCTAAAAACACCCTCATAACTTTCCAGATACACCGAAAAGCTGATGATAGTTTTTAAAAGAACATGAAAATATCTTCATCATTATTTATAAATAAATGATATAATTTTGTTATTAAAAATCGAAAAAATACTTCTAAATGTGTCAATACACCCTGATTTTTCTGCTATTTTTTTTTATTTGGAAAAAACAAAATTCTTTTTATGGGTTTTAGACCCGGGCCATTAAAATCGATACCACAAAACTTAAATAGAATACCCCAAAATTTTAATTTTCCCCGCCAAATATTAAATAAAACTCCCCAATTATTAGGATTATACATAAAAAAATTAATTAACACCAAATTAAATAAAAAAACACTATTTTTTATTTATTTACACTTTTTTGATTAATACTTCACTTTTTATTAAAAATTGAAGCCTAATTTAAAACAAAGTACCCCAATTTTTTATCTGTGACACTTATTAATTAAAAAAAAACAAGGTAATATAAAATAAAATGTCTAGTTCAGTCAGCATTTTAGAAAACCAATTTAATGAATTTCAAGTTTCAAAATTTTAAAAAAAATTAAAATTTTTAAAATTAAAAATAATCTTAAAATCGCACCAAAGTTTCAAAATGTAAAATAGTTTAAATTTTTAAAATTTAAACATTAAATTTTTTAAAATTTTGAAATTTTTCTGACATTTTAAAATATTTTTTAAAATGACAAAGTAACAAAATCGTGTGATCTATGCGGTGCGCATATGAAGAAAAGACGTTACTGGGCTTGTCCAAACAAATGTGGAAAAAATTAAAAAATTTAGTGTCACAATTAAAAAAAAGTTGTTTTTTTTTTTATTTTTATTGTCATTTTAATCAAATTGGTGTCAAATAATAAAAAAAGTGTTTTTTATGTATTTTTTTATTTTTTGTGGTTATTCTAATAAAATTGGGGTAAAAACTTAAAAATTTGTGGTATTCGAACTAAATTTCTCTTTAGAGCCTTAGAAATCTGATATTGTGGTCAGATATTTTACAGAGAAAAGCTTTTAATTTTTATTTGGTACAAAAGTTAAGTTGACTTACTATTAAAGTGGAAAAGACCTGTTCTAACATCTTTTGTTAATTAAATCTTAGATCAAGTCTCATTTATCAGAGAATTTAACGAAACGATTTAATGGTTTTTACTTAAAAAAGATTTAATTTTTTAATTTTAATTTTTCAAATTAAAAAAAAAGATTTTTCTTCGCTTATTCTCAATTTTAATTATTATTTACAACTTGTTTTTTTTTAATAATTAAAATTTTTTGATCTTTTGAACAATTGAATTTTCAAAAAGATATTTCTGTTTCAAATCGTATCGTTGAAACAGAGTGATTGACTTAAAAAAACAAAATATTTTGTAAATAATAATTAAAATTGATAATAATCAAAGAAAAATCTTGTTTTTATTACAAGAAAAATTCAAAAATTTAGTTTCGTTTAAAGTAAAAACCATTTAATCGTTTTACAACAATTACACTTGGTTATTAAAAATTGCTTCTGTTAAACTTAAAAAAAAAATCGTCCCTAGGTGGATTCGAACCACCAACCTTTCGGTTAACAGCCGAACGCGCTAGCCGATTGCGCCATAGAGACATTGGAAATGATTCAGATTAAAAACAAAGAAAATCAAATTCAATTCGTGCATGCCGCTGCTAGGCTAAGTGGACTTGTTTTGGATTTATAAAACACCTTCTTTTAAGACTTTTTTAGTTTTATTACGCCAAATTTTGAATAAAATACCCCAAATTTTTAATTTTTTACCCCTATTTTATTAAGATAACACCAAAAAATAAAAAAGAAATTAAAAAAATAAAATGACAATTTTATTTTATAATCGACACCAAATTAATTATAAAAATACCAAAATTAATAAAAATAAACTATTTTATTATTTTTAACCCCAAAAATTTAGTCGAATTCAGAGCATACTTACCCCAAAAATTTACTTTTTTCCACATTTATTTGAGCAAGCCCAATATCTTCTTTTAGTCATTTTAGCGCCACATTTATCACAAAACTTTTCTTCGACTTGTTTGATTGAATCAATTCGAGGTATTTTTGATGGATTTTCTTTTGTCGAACTCGAATCTTCATCATCAAAATTTTTTGAATTTCGCTTATATCGTAGACAATTCGTTCTGCTTGTAATTTGCTAATTGATTTTACACGAATATCAATATTACGATTGACGTGAGCCCAACAATTTACTCTTGTTTTTAAATCGAATACTTTTGCAAATCAGTTTGTGATAGCACCAGCATTATCTGCTATTAAAATTGAAAAATTAACTGTTTTGTTAAATACTTTTTCATGTGTTTCTTTGACTGAGTTGAAAAAAAAAACCGAAATCATCTTCATTTTCAGTACGACATATAGCTAATCCGAACGGATGAAAACTTTTATTACGATCAGTTGTACCACCTGTAATAATTGGAAAATTTTCATATGTTAACTTGTACGTAGCATCACTCAAAAAATGTTGAGCATTTTCTGCGATTTTAATTAAACGTTTTGATGTTAAAAACACTCGAAAAATTTGTGATGGCATGGCAGCATATTCAAATTTCCCAACGAAAACCGCGTCTTCATCGTCTGGAATCTCTGAATTATCTTCGCACCATTTTTTGAAATCTGTCAATGAACAATTTTTATTTAAGTCCTTACTAACTGAATTTATAATATGTTGAATTTGATTGTCAGTTGGTGGCTGAATATTTTCTTTGATTAAATTTCTCTTGATTTCTTTTTTTGCTTGTCCAAGCGAACGAAAATAAATAATTTTTTCTTTCACTTTAGGAGGAACATTAGCTGAATTTTCTTCGTTCGAATGATTTGAATGTTCATTGTCTGATATATAGACTGAACCACCAATTTCACCATTTTTGACTTTGAAATAAATTGATTTTTTGCAGCCTTTTTAGTTGAATTTGCAGTTGAATGTATGTTTATCGCAATCGGCTAGGTTATTTTTTGAATGAAAGTTCCATGCTACATTGTCAAAATGTAAATTTTTGACCAATTTTTTAAATTCCATTAAAGATTCACAATCTTCAAGGAAATCGTACGCTTTAGATACGCTTCTTTTTATTTTCGGCAATTCTTCAGCGTCATTTAAGGTGTCGTTGAAATTATTTTCTAAAATACTCGCAGAACTAGACATTTAATAATAATCAATACACATTTTAGCAAGCTGAAATTCTTATATAGGAATATTTTTTAAATATTTATTAAAAAAGTGTCAAAAAATTTAGGTTTCATTTTAATAAACTAGAGTTCGTTTTGATTAATTAGGTGTAGTTTTAATTGATTTAGTGTCAAAATAAAAGAAAAAGTAACATCTTATTTAATTAGGTGTAAATCTTAATTTTTTATGGTTTACTTAATTAAAAGGGGTATTTTATTAAAAAATTGGGGTAAAAAATTTTTAATTTGGGGTATTTTATTCTAAATTTATGGCCTAGATATTAAAGAGCCTTCTTTTAAAAACTTAAGATTTATTTTTTGCTTGGGACTCCCCAGTAGTGTTATCAACTGAAACATAATATTTTATAGATCATTGATTATATCAAAATTTGTTATCACTCTGTTATGTTATAACCAAATCGATTGGTCAATATTTGATAACATCTTAAATTATCAATTGATAACAATACCGGAGGGACCCATTTTTTTTACTGAAGTTACAAGTAAAATGGTGACTCTATTTACTAATTATATAAGAATTACTAAATAATTTACTAGAAAAAATGGTAATTGTTTCAATAAAACCACTAATCAAACCATTTTCTGCAACATATTTATTATTACTATATTACGGTATCTGGGTTGTATTTCTTAAAAATGCAATGGTATATGCAATATTTATACAGGAGGAATAAATCGATTTGTCTGCATCCAAACTTTGGAAAACTATCTTTTACAATCTGTTGAATTTCTATTTGAGCCAAATGACCCATGAATTTTTCAAAAAGATGACGCTTTGGCACATACTGCTCAAACAGTAAGCGACTGGTTAAAGGAACAGAACATTGAGGTTTTACTAAGCAAACTGGCAATTATTCAGCGAGATTTTAAATTCTCAAATAGTGAATATCACTGAAAGTTCCCTCACAATAGACCAACTAAATGATAAAATTACAGAAAAAATTATTTCTGCTTCACATAAAAGCATTCCATATCTATCTCAGATAAACTACAAAACGAGTCTTCCATCGAACATTGTTAATTTGATAAAAGAACGTAGGAAAGTAAGAAGAAACTTCCAGAAAACTCGCTGTCAAAAGCTAAAGCAAAAATTTAATCAACTAACATCTGAGTTAAAGGCCTCTTAAAAAAATTCTGGAATCAAAATTGGTTTGATTTTATTGAGAAGATGGCAAAAAACCCACTGACAAGTAGACCTTTTTGGAAAAAAATAAATAAATTTAGAACAAAAAAAGGATCAAATTTAATTCCTAATTTGATTTTAAATGAAAAGGAATTCAAAACTAATGAAGAAAAGGGAAAATGCTTCGAAGAACTCTTATCTTCAATATTTAGTCCTAATTCTGATTTAATTGATTCTGAGAAAGATATCGAAATACTAAATTCTAACTCTGATTTCTTTAGAAATTATAACCAGTCTAATTTTAATGATCTAATTTGCTTAAATGAATTAATTATGGCTTTAAAAAGATTGAAAAATGAAGCGGCATTAGGACCTGACCAAATTCATAATTTAATGCTAAAAAACTTACCTAGAAATTCACTAATAGAAATCATAGAACTTTTTAGGGGAGCTTCCAGTAGAACAAAAATGACTACATTTAAAGGATTAATCAGACTGGCAATAGAATATGTCTCATTTGCAACTCTAACGATGTCCATGTCGAACCAGAAAACCTTGGAAACAATCCAGAGAAAGGCTATTAGATATGCTTTTAGCCATGCAAGAGAGGAATCGGCAGCTTCACTATACAATTTAATCGATATCGACCCTGTGGTTAAAAGATCTTGCTATCTGACTAATAGATGCCTGTCTAAAGCCATCAGAACAAACAACTTAATTAGAAATGAGCTCAAAATATACAATCTCGCACAGGACATACAAGAAGGTTCATTGTCTAAAGCAAATTTTAGACAAACTATTTTTGGCATAATCAGAAAAAACAAAGAAACGAGCTGTATGAAATTCTTTAAAAACAATGGAAATAATAGTCTCTTTGTTGATCTTGAGGAAAATCCTCAAGTTGAAAAAGAAGGATTTATAGATTTTTCATCTGGAAACGAAACTAATTGACCTGCTTCGGGTTCAAAGGGATCATAGTCCCACAGTTCCCTAGTGACCTAGTCTTTATAACCATAAATTATCAAAAAGACATCATTTGATTTTTGTTTTTTCGAAATGATTACCGTATTCCCTCATTCGATATTACAGCCTCGGAACCGCAACTTTGAACCGACCTCGAACACAACTTTGGCGCAGGTAATAAATAGCATCTCGCCCATGTTAAAACATTCTTAACTTACACCGCATGCGTCTTAGTTGTATTTCGAGTCTTGGATCACAATTAAAGTTTAGTTTTTTAATTTAATGCAGTATTAAAAAAAGAGTTTCTGTCATATAAATGAAATTTTTTTTTAGAATAATGCATTTGGTGCAGGATCACAAATTAAACCGAAAAAAAAATTGGAAATGAATTTTTTTATTATTCGATTTAAAAAAATACTAAAATTTGATTTTTGATGCGGCATTATTTCAAGAAAAATTTAAAATTGACTTGAAAAATATGGTCAATATTTTAAAAATTGAATTTTTATTAATTTTTCAAGTCAATTTTTAATTTTTAATTTTTCCACCCAAATAAGATTAAGGTATGCTGATTAATGTTAAACATAAGTCCAGACTGTTATTCTTTAAAAATTCTTTTATAATTTTTATGTTTATCATTGAATAATTTATTGATCATTTTCTAAAAAAAAAAAGTATTTTTTTAATTACTTATAGATAACATTTTTTAAATAAAACACCAATTCTTTGGTTTTGTGAAATTCAGTACAAAAGAAATGAACAAAATGAAAAAAAAATAATTTGTTTTTTCTGGTAAATAAAAATTAGTGCTTTGGATTCTACTTGGTGCAACAAACAAAGGTGCACTTGCTGCTAATGTTGTGCAAAATCTATGCAAAAGGTAGTCCACATCGTTTAAGTCAGCAGCGAACAAATTGCTGAAAAAGAGAAACTTTTTCACAAACAGAGTGATGAAAGGATGATACAAACTGCCAGCACAAATATGTGAATCAAGATCGGTTAATGGTTTTAATAACAAGTTTGACGCAAACAATTTATGCTTTCATAGCTGGGAGTCTACTGCTTCCAAGCTTCGTAAATGACCAAACGTGGTTCATTTAATGTAGTTAACCTTTATTATTATTATTTATAAGCTACACCATGTTTCATTCACTGAAATAATTTTGAAATACCAGTAAAAATTTATTAAGCTTTTATTAATTTTGTTCATTTCTTTTGTACTGAATTTCACAAAAACCAATTATTTTTTTATTTTAAAAATTTTTATTCTGCTTGATTATTTAATTCAAAACAAAGTATGAATTTTAGCCTGGAATAATTTTCTAGGTTTTACGGTATTTATTATTCACTTTTTAAATATAATAAGTCTGAGTTTATTTTTTAAGGTTTTGGTCTTGTTTTTGTTACATAAATATCAATTTTCAAATTTTTATTAGCATTCGAAAGTAAGAGATACTTTTTGATATTAAAAATATCCTTGAGTAAATAATTTGCTAACAAATTATTAATAAAATCTAAAATTATAACAATAATTCAGACACCATCTTTCAACAATGTTTGTTTTTTTTATTAGAATTAAAATTTAATTTAAAATAATACTTAGATAATATTGATTTTCCCTAAAATGTGTTTTAACCTTCAATCTAAATAAGTATTAAACAAATGAAATTTGATTACATAGCCTTTAACGATCGAGTTTCAGTTAATTCTAGTAAAAAAAATTTATTATAAGAGCATTTAAAATCTCTGATTGAAGTAAAATTTAAAAAAAATGTTTTGTTTAGCGATTCATATAATATTTTCAGGATTAGTTGCAGCTCAAAATGGAATCCAATGGAATGGAAATTGGGCTCATGGCTGCGACTTTCAAGACAATGATCTTGCATCGGCCACAGTTTCCGGAGATCAATGCAGTAATAAGTGCTCTCAAACATTAGGATGTACCCACTTTACGTGGACCACATTTAATGGAGGAACTTGCTGGATGAAAACAGGTTCAGTCTCAAAAAGTGATGCATTTTCAACTGGTGACATGACTATGGTATGTGGAGTTTTAGATGAAAGCCTAAATGTTGGTTCAGGAATCGACAGTCTCAAAGGTCAACTTTTGTGGTCTGATGAATTTGATTCATTGTCAAACTTTATGGCAAATTGGAACCAAGAGACAGGTGGACATGGCTGGGGAAACAATGAGCTTCAATATTATACAAATAACAATGAAAATACTGAAATCAGCAATGGAATGTTGACAATACACACGAGAAAAGAATGGAAGAACAACATGAAGTTTACATCCGCCAGACTTTTAAGTACAAAAAAATTTCGATATGGTGTTTATGAAATGAAAGCCAAACTTCCATATGGCAGAGGCACATGGCCAGCTTTTTGGCTATTGTCCGCTGGAAGACCATTGAATTGGCCAAATGATGGAGAGATCGATATAATGGAACATGTTGGTTATGAACAAAACGTTGTTCATGCTACAATTCATTGTAAGGATTTTAACCACATCATAGGAACACAAATAGGAAAATCAACAAAAGTAAGTGATGTTAGCAATCAATTTCATTTGTACCAGTTATATTGGTCAGAAACAAGCATAAGAGGATATGTTGATGGACAGATTTATTTCCGATATGATAGACCTGCGAATAGTGACTATAATAGCTGGCCTTTTGACAATGAATTTAATATCATTTTGAACACTGCTGTCGGAGGTTTTTGGGGAGGTGCTCTTGGTATTGATGAAAATATATTTCCACAAAAGTATGTGATTGATTATGTCAGACATTATGCCAATAATTAATTTCCCAAAAATCATTTTAAAATATCAACCAAAACACAATAAAATCTATTTTTGGAAAATCTTTTTAAATTTAATTCAATTGATACAGAGTTTTGACATTTATTTTTTGCCTTTATTTAGCCATAGAATCTTACTTTATTTTTATAAATTTAAGAAATCATTTTCAAGCAAAAAATTTAACCCCTTAGATTCTCTTCTTAAGAGAGTTTTGTCTACACTACAAATTACCTGATGGTTCCTTAATTTATGAATTAAAAGGCACTGAAAAGTGACTGAACTGGATGTTGATGGTACTTATGTCAAGCAGAGTTGGTCAAAAGTCAAACTTTAAAGTCAGAATCGTTAAAAATCAAAGTCAAAGTCGACTTTGACTTTGAAACTATTTTAGAGTCAAAGTTAAAGTCGACTTGGATTCAATAAAAAGTAATGTCAAAGTCCAGACTTGACTTTGACTTCATGGCTTTGACTTTTGACCAACTCTGATGTCAAGCAATGCTTAGAAAAACTAGTAAAAGTTTTTTTTTAAAAAGATCTTTTTATAATAATATGAATGAGCTTTATAGAAAAAATATTTAGCCTATGCCCAGTTAAAAAAATTTAAAGAATTTGTAAAGGTTCTTTAAGGATATTTTTAATAATTCTTTAAATAATGGTCTTAAGAATTTCAGTATTTATTCTTTAAGGATAATTATTTATCAAACTATAAAATTTCTATAAAATATGTCTGTATTGTTTTTAGACTAGTTAACTATTAATCAATTTTTAATTTTTTTTCATTGTAACATCATCAGAAATTAGATTAGAATTAAATAAATTTTAGTAAGATTTGATGATAAAATGACTTGTAATTGAAGCACGCAGTGATATGAACTTATCCGTATTTACTCGTACATAATCTTTGTAAAAATTACCAAAGGAAAGTCATTTTATTTAATTAAAATAAATTTAATTAAATTAAAAGCAAGAAAATACTGGAGTAAATTAAATGTTGCATTAAAAGAACTAGTATACAGTATGTATAGAAAATTTAGAACATTTAAATTTTTTTATGCAAGGTTTGTTTCTTGAAAGCCGTGCGGCTAAATAAAAAAATATAAAGATATTTTTTTTTGAAATTTATTTTAAAAAAAAAATTTTATCGGAAAAGTACAAAAACTAGGATAGAAAAAAAATCGAAGTAAAAAAACAGCAAAAAAAAATGGAGTGAAATATTTAAAAAAAAAATGTCTACAAAATTTAGAACATTTTTTAACATTTAAAATGCCCACCTTTAGCTTTAATTCACTCAGCGACACGTTTTGGCATAGATTCAATCATGTTTTTTACTACTTTACTAGGAACTTTCAACCATTCATCAAAAAGAAAGCTTTTTAAATGCTCTACTGACATAATTTTTTTATTGACCATTTTGTGGTCAATATATGACCATTTTTTTTTCACACAATGCTTGGAATGTCTTTTCATACTGTTTTCTTGCCTTTTTTACTTTTGATTTATTATTTTTGGATTTTAAAATCGGTCATTTTATTGAGTGGTACCATTTTGGCATTTATTTCGTAAAAATGGGCATAAAAAAAATCTGTATCTGAGTTTCAAAGGTGAAATCTAATTAATGTTTTAAATTATATTTATCTTATGCTTATATTTATCTAAAAATATAACTAAAGGATGAGTAGGTGCTTCATCAAACTCACAACTAATTTGGTTTTTAACTGCATCTTCTAACTCAGCCAATCTTCCTTCTAATTCAAGATGCATTAAATTATTAAATTTATTTAAATCGTAAGTAAAAAGTTTTTGATAATATTTTGAACTTTTATTGTCTTTGTATGCTTCGAACATTTGATTTGAATATAATTTAAAATCCTGATAGAATTTTTCAGTGGGCTTACCATCTCTATAGTATTCCCTTTTATTTTTGCTTAAATCAATGCCCAATTCTGTTTTTATTGCATCGATTTTTAAAGCTCTAATCATTTCTCGAATCAAACTTGGGTAAAATGATTTAGAATTTGAAATAAAGATTAGTTCTTTTAATTCGTTTATCTCATTTTTTAACTCTCTATTTGATTGTTCAACCACTTCTCTGGTCTTCTTTTGTTCTTTCAATATAGTACGCAACTTGTCGCTGTCATTTGGCTAGTAGGTCACCTGACAAGTAATTGCCTTTAAATCATGCACTGCTTTAGCGTCTTGTGGTAAGTATTCTATTGGCTTGTCTTCGATATTTCCAAATTTCTCTTTTCTAGCTCGTTTTCTAGTTGTTCATAATAACGTATTTTTTCGATTTTGAGTTGATTGTCTATCTTTATATCACAAGACTGGTTACAATTTACTTTGACAGTAGAAAAACTCATTTTTGAACGAATGCTTATTTATCTAAAGAAAAAATTGAAATCGAGAATACATGAATTTTTTTTCTTTTTTAAAAAACGTCAATAATAAAATTTTATGAACTAATTTTATATTATTTTATTTTTAAAATAAAAAAATTATCCTTAAACAAAAAAATTTATTATAATTATTGTAAAATAATTTATTATGATTATTTTCAAGTTACCATAAAAAAAACTAAAAATGTACAAAAGATTTGGGTATTAAATTATTAAAACAATCTCATTGTCTATAAGTCGATTTTTAAAGATTTTTTTATTAAGAATCTTATTTTTTTTCTTGATTATTCTGTTTTAAAACAAAAAATGAAAAAATTTGTCTGTACATCAATGTGTGTAAATTTGATTTAACGTTTATTTATTAAACGAGAAAATTAAAATTAAAATGAACAAATAATCTCAGCATGTTTTACTTATTCTAAATCAAAGATAAGTATTAATCAAATTAATGCTGGTTTTATATCCACAATATATAGTAAAAATATTTTTTAAGATAATTTCGACAAGCAGATTAGACTTAAAAAATTATGGTCCTTTTTAATTAAACTTTAAATTTAAGATGGTGAAAATTTCAATTTCAAATTGGATTTTTCGTTAAAATGTACAAAAAGTCTAAGGGATTTATTTTGATTTTTCCATTTTTTTTAAATTGAATTTTAAAAAAGACTTACAGATAAATTTTAGTAATGGTAATTAAATTTAAGATTTTAATTAATTAATGGTTCAATTAACTATTTTAATTTTTACAAATAGTTCTCTAATCTAGAACACACCCGAATCCCTAAACCAGGGCTCGGCCCTCGACCCCGTTAAATTTTTGAAATAAAGATAGAATTAACCAAAATTTACAAAAAGTACAGAAAGTAGAAAGAGGAATGAGGCAAAAATAAAATAAATACAAAAAAGTACAAAAAGTCCTAAAGGTAAAGGGGTCTACAAATTAAATATACCACAAAGCACACAAAGTACAGAAAGGAAAATAGCTATTTAATATTTAAGTCTCATTTTCTTTCCATGTCCATATACACATTACATGAAAATTTGAAAAAAAAATTTTTTCTCAAATGTCCATTCAATTTCGAAAAATCTAATTTAATAAAATTGTATTTTAATAAACTTTTTTTTCTAACAAAAGAAGTTTCATTACAAACTTGACAAAATAAATTGAAAAACATGTATTATTAGCTAATTTTCTAAATTTAAAAAAATAATTTATCGAGTAATGAGATTTCACTCAATTCTTCAATTGAATATGTCCTCTCAAGAAGAATATTTTAACAAAAGTTTAGACTCTTCGAAAAGTATTAGTATGAAAAAAGAGGAAAATAAAATATACAATTGCGTATGTGGCTTAAACAATCTGGGAAATACTTGCTTTTTTAATTCAGTCTTACAAAATTTAGCTCAAACTCCCTATTTGGTTGACTTTTTAAACGAAAATATTAAATCAATAGATTCTAAATACACAATTAAGCATAATGATGACTTTGACTCGGATCTTAGTGATCACGAAGATTCCGAATTAAACCCTTTAAATTTGAAGATCTCACCATTGAGCTTGAGTGATGACGAAAATGAGAAAGAAATGAAAAATGAAGATCAAAAGTCAATCAGAGTAGAAGAGTTAAGTTTGATTTTAAAAGAAAATCCGGGCCAATTGACCAAAAACCTACTTGACATAGTCCAAAAAATGAATGGTTCAAAAACATGCCAAAACCCGTCCACATTATTCAGCTCTGTTTGTAAGAAAGTCCCTGCTTTTAAGGGTTTTCAACAACAAGACAGTCATGAGCTTTTGCGAAATCTACTCGATGCCGTAAAATCAGAGGAACTTAAACGAAGACAGTCAGCTATACTAGAACATTTTAAAGTGACTAAATCAGCAAATTTGAACGAAATAACTATTTTTATTTATTTATTTGTTTTCTGTACCGAGCTAGAGCTCCTTCAGAATAAATTAAAAAAAAAAAATAAAAATAAAATTAAAGTTAATAAAATGAGATAAAAATTAAAAAAAAAGTAAAATAAGCTAAATAAATGAAATTTCAGAAGACATGATTTGGAATAGATTGTTACATGTGTTACAGCTTTTATTTATTTTTTTTTTTTGATATGTAGTGAGTTAGGTAACTAGGAAAAAAATCAAAAATAAATAGGATTAATTCTTTATTTTAAAAAGTTTGTCATAATTAAAGAAAAAAAGACTGTTTAAAATTAAATATCTTGAGGCTTTTAAGAATTTGTCAAGTATCAATTATTAGAATTTAAATCTCACTTTTCATTGAATTTAATCTCACTGTAATTGATTAAAGAAGATTTTCCATTTAAAAAAATAGTCCTAAGTGCTTTATTGCTTTTTCACAAATTGATTTTAATTAAAAAACAATTTTTTTATATTTATTTCTTAATCAAAATAATAAATATCCGAAAAAGGTTCCGTTATGTCTAACTAAACGTGTGAATAAGCATAGATAATTAAAATTTTGAAAGGCTTGGCTGTTGACAAATTGAAATAATTAAAATCATTTCTTGTTGATATAACCTACTTACTTACGTTGACCTACTTTTTTTGATTATTTTATTTCTTTAAAATCTAAAAATATTTTAGGAGTTTAATTTTTAAAATTTGAAATTAATCAAAAAAGGATGATATAAATGCCTCAAAAATAAAACAAGGTTCTTTATTCCAATTAAAAAAAAGAAAAATATTATTGGAAATTTTAAAATTAGCTCAACTAAATGAAATTTAAGTGAGTTTGTTAAATATCGTAAAGGGGTTAAAACCATTCAATTATCAGAATATATCAAGTAATGTGAGCGGGTTAAGAGATTTTCAATTATTTTTAAATTGTAGCCTAGACTATCTCTAATATTAATATCATATTATAGGCTTTTAAAAAAAATTTATAAATAGTCTGAAAATTTTTTTATTAATTACGTAATTGATTGGTTTTACCCTTACTTTCACAAAAAAAGTAATTCTGAAAATCCTCGTGAACTATTCAATCAATTAGGTTTTTAATAATTTTTATTTCAAGTTTAAAAATTAAAAAATCAAATTTTTTCGAGATTTAAAAATTAAATGTCATTGTTTTTTTCTTACAAACCTAGTCTAAAAAAATTTGAATCGAAAATCTTGTAGCACACTTTCTACAAAAAAACTAGAGTTTTTAATAATTTAAAGACACTCAAATTGAAAAAAAAAACACAAAAACTATCAATGAATAATTTGAGTTATTCAACTGTACTTAAAAAAAAGAAGACCGATAAATCTATTTGAAAATTAACAAGTTATTTTTTTTATTCGCCTAATATTTTTTTTATTGTATTTCTCAAACATTTTTCAAAAAAATAATTTTAAAATTTTCCCAATTAGATTTATCGGTCTTCTTTTTTTAAGTACAGTTGAATAACTCTAATTATTCATTGATAGTTTTTGTGTTTTTTTTTTCAAGTCCAAGATCTACTCCTTAACTAATTGATAAAAATATTGGCCATTATTCAATGAACTGACAAAATAAACTCTATTTTTCTGACAAATACTAACAAATTAAATATATCTGGATTGGAAAATTAAACCAAACACATGGTGAAAAATTTATTTAGTGTGGGTTACAAAATTTTTAACTGGCAAAACAAAAATTTTATTTGATTTTGTTTAACCTAACCAGGACCAGATATATATGAAAAATTTCATTAGCGCTTGAAGAAAATCTTTCAAAAATATAAAAGCTAAATTTAAATTTTAACAGAATGTCCATAATTTACTAAATTATGTTTTAGATCAAAATTAGAATAAATTTTTGACTAAATTTAAATTTTTTTGTCACCCTAAAAAATTTAAGTCGAATATTTAATTTTTTTGGTGCACAATTGAATTTCAATGCATTTTTAGAAATTACTATATTTTTTTCCAAAATTTAAAAATATTAGAAAACTTCCTTAAATGGGAAAGTTAGCATTTATAATGGACGTGGGAATCTTTTTCTTTGTGCTGCGTAGATGTGTAGGGATCCCAGTTAATTGGAGTATATTTAAGAGGAGAATTAACAATACAAAAAGTAAAAAACTTTATAAATTTTGTTCTAATGGTCAAAAATTTTTACTGAAAATGAAACGGCCTAGGGGTTTTTCCACAACGCTTTGTGATACCGGCGGAAAATAAAATCGGTAAAAAAGAAAAGATAAGTGTGAAATAGGTTTTCAACAACGGAAATATTTAAAAATTATAATTTATTATTCTAAATTTTTATTTGCTAAAAGAATTTAAAAAAAAAAACCAATCAAAAAAAAATAATTATTCAATCTAAATAAAATTGCAAATTAGGTAAATTATGCTTGAAATGGGCCAAATGATTTGCATTTGGAAAAGGAATAAAAAAAGGATTATTGAAAGGAATAATAGGGGTAAAATGAGCATTATTTAATGATAAATAGATAGGCCAATTATTTTGACGAGGAATATCTGAAACAAATGACCATGGGCCAATTTCGTAAACATAAACTGCTCTCATTAACAACAAACTTATTGCCAACAAATTGATACTTCTTCCAAAAATACCAATAGTTGATAAATTTTCCACGATTTCTTCAAAACTTGAATCCAAACCAATAGCTCTTGACAATAATTTGAAATAAATTAAAATGTCACAATTTTCAATTAATCTACAAATTTAGTAAATTAATGAGTTTTATGATAAGTGTTTATTAGCAAGTGTTGATCAATTAATTTTTTTAATCAAAAATATCACCAATTGCAATAATTCATTATTGCAATTTAATTAGGATAATTTTATATAAATTATTAATATTTATTAAAATTAGAAGGTTTTTAACAACGTTGTCACACTTTTTTATTATTTTTTCACACTTCCTACTCCACCTTTTTTTTTCGATTAGATAAATTAAAAAAAATATGACACAATTGTTGAAAACCATCCAGGTGTGAAATTGTTGTGGAAAAACCGTGAGCCCAATGAAACAAAGTGAAACAACAGTTGTTTCTTTGCTCTTTCAATGTCAGATTTTTCTAATTAAATGAACTAGCAATTTTTTGTTAATAATTCGAGATTATTTCTAAATTAATTTTGCTTTTTAGCCTTGAATAATAGATTTTTTCATTTCATTTTCAAAATTAAAATCTAATCTCATTGAGATGGGGGCTTAAAAGAAGCAATTAATCGGCTCTAGTAGTTCTACCATAAATAAATATTTTCTCACAAATGACCAATCCAAAATATCAAACCAAACTATCACAACATGCAGCGTTTATGACAGTAAGGCTTATGAATCTTTAGTCAAAGATGTTTCAAAACCAATTGGTACATTGAGTGATAAATTGAAACAAATACTTACAAATACAAATACTACACAATAACAATTAATAACCCATCCTATACCCAACATAAGACCAAATACTGTTCGATTTAAATTTGTGACTATCAATTGTAATGGGATTAAGAACAATATAATATTCATAAAAAGACTTCAAGCAAATTTTGATATTATATTTTTACAAGAGACCTGGTGCGCAAACAGGACAGAATTTGTTAATACTATTGGAACTGATTCAAACTTTAAAATTTATTTTCGAGAGAGTGAAAAGAGTATGAATGAGGCGAATAATAGAGGGCGAAAAAATGGAGGTATAGGTTGGGTAATTAGTAAACGAACTAACAAGCATGAAGTTGTATTCGTTAATGAGAGGATGTCGGTTCTTAAAATTGGCAATCATGCTTTAATAGGAGTATATTTAACTTACAATGACAACTCGTTTGAAAACAAAATAATTAAAGAGCAAGAATTTCAGGTTCTGACTAGAATGTACAAAAATTTGAGAGACTCGTATTCAGTATTGATACTTGGAGATTTCAACTGTGACGTTAAGAGATCAAATAGTCATGACAAACTAATGAACAATTGGTTAAAAGAGAATAAATTTGTGTGTCAAGATATTCTGCAAGAAAAATTCATAAATTACACGTATTTTAAAGCTGATGCCAAAAGTTGGATAGATCATGTTGTAACGCATGAAAATAATGAGACAATTAAGAATATTAAAATTATTGACTCAAAATGGAACTGTGGAGACCATTTGGCAATAGCAGGTGCAGTGAACGTAGAAACACTTGATATGAACCCACACATGTTCAACAATGACAAAACAAATGACCAAAGAATTATTTGGAATGAGACTACTAAACGCATCTATGCTGACAAACTAGAAGAATGTTTAAATACAATTAATCACACGTTTCCCGAGAGATACTACACGGATAAAAATACACTTGTATCAGCAATGGGTAACTTGATTATCAAACTAAACAAAGCTCTACTTGATGCGACAAGTGAAATTACAGAGATAAATCTAATGAAGAGACATGGAATAAAAATTAACGGATGGTGGAACATTAACATTGAGAAGTTATATAACGAATATCGCAAAGCTAAAAAAAACTACAAAAATGAAAATACAACAATAAACCACATCCTATACAAAAATGCTAAAAGAGTTTTTAGAAACAAGCAGAAAGAAAACAAAAACGAATTAGAAGTGAAAAAACTTGTAAAACTAAACTACACTTTCAAGACAAAGAAAAAATTGTTTCACCAGAAAGTGAATGGTATGTTGAACGACCGGATTGAGACAAACATAGATATAGACAAAGCAGGAATTGAAATATACAAGTTATTTAATGAGACTGAAATTGAGAATAGAAAAATTTTAGAACAAAACATCAAGCTGATTGGAGAGTACTCAAAAGAGCATTTTGGCATAACTTATAATTATAAAATGGATGAAGATAAACTTGTAAATATAATTAATAAATTAGATAATAATAAAGCACCTGGACATAATAAAATTAGCCATGAGATGATTAAATACGGTCTTAGTGAAAAATTAATAAAAATACTAAAATTACTGTATGAAACGCTAATTAACTATGACGTGATGCCAAAAAACTTTAACATTGGAATAGTGAAGCTACTTGTAAAAGATCAGTCAAAAGACTTAAGTGACATCAACAACCTAAGACCACTGACGATATCTGAAGGCTGGGCAATTATTTTTGAAAAAATTTTACTCAATGATATTATTCAAACAACTACACTTGAAAGCAATCAATTTGGTTTCAGAGCTAAATCGTCGTGTGGACACGCAGTCTTTATGCTTAAAGAACTGGCACTACTCAATAAGAGACAAAAAAAACGAACGATTATCTGTTCAATTGACGCCAGTAAAGCGTTCGATAAAATAAACAGAATTGATCTATGGGGTAAAATGGTAAATAAAGTTGAACCAAATATCTTGAGAACATTGATAAATTACTACTCGGTTTCAAAAATTACAATCACAATCAATAATCAAATGACAAATACAATTAAGACGACTCGAGGAGTTAAACAAGGCGGACCACTCAGTCCATTTCTGTTTTCAATTTATATTGATGAACTAGGAAAAAAACTAGATGAAGACAATAGTGGCATTAGACTAGGTGACTTAAAAATTAACAATATAATGTATGCAGACGATGTGATTTTATTAACCAATAACATTGATGAATTGAATAGACTACTCAAAATAACTGAAAAATATGGGTCTGATTTTGAAATAAAATTTAATCCGAATAAAACAAGCTATATTGTCCTGTTTGACACTAAAACGACAAGCTTACAAATTAACCAAGCTATTGTGTTTCAAGGTGAAAATATTAAGAAAGTAATAATGATGAAATATTTGGGTGTCTGGATCGATGAGAGACTAAAAAGTAAGCTACAATTTGACTGTAGAATTAAATCATTCAATATGGCTTTTTATAATCTTAAACGGTGTGGAATAACATGCGGAATAACAATAACTGAAATTAAAATGTGCTATTACAAGACATATACAAGACCACTACTTTATTATGGATTGGATAACTTGGTACTCAATAAAACTCAGATAAAAAAGTTGCAAAACCTCGAATCAAGCCTTGTGAAAGCAATGTTTTTAATACCAAAAAAAGAACACGGAGTACAAAGCTACTTTTAGCCTGTAAAATTGATAAAGTCCATGACTTGCGTTTTAAAACTAAAATACAATTTGCATATCGCCTGCTTCAATACGAAAACACAAACAAACTAATTTGAGTAATAGGAAATTTGGACAATACTGCAACAAGAGACAAAAATAGTTTATTTTACGAGCTAAATGAATTAGTTGATATATACGACAAGTCATTTGAGGAAGTTGTGATACATGGAATGCGGGAAATATGTAAAATAGAAAAAAAAAAACCGTGCAGAAAAAAACAAGCCAGAAATTAAAGAAGTGTCAAATGCTTTAAAAATGGCTGGTGATGAGAGGACTTCGAAATTAAAATCTTTACTTTACATAAATATTGATTAAGACAAAAAAACTGTAATTAAATTTAATTTAGATTATGTATTTTTTTATTTTTTCTACTTAATTTATTTTTTACTTTTTTTTATTAACTAAATCAAATTTTACAAATAAAAGAGATGGTGGTCGATGATTGACCTACCGAGCCCATAATCGCCCAAGGGCGGCCGATAAAATCAAATAAATAAACAAATAAATAAATAAATAAATAAAAATAAATATTTTCAAAATGTGATTGAAGTTCTAAACACTCGGAAAGTCACCTTTTTGAAGCTTTTATTTATTTATTTATTTAATATAAGATAGAGAAGCAGAGCTTTATGTATGCGAGTAACGAGCCGTTATTTATTAACAAATGTGTTGAAACATTGATGGGCTAAGTTCCAAAATGCGAAAAAAAAAATTTTTATTTGGTAATTTGAAAAAAAAGGTGAAAAAAAGTCAGGTGGAAAATTATCCGGTCGAAAAATGTTCAGTGGAAAAAAATCTGTTTTGAAAAAAATCAGGTGTGAAATAATCCGGTCTGAAAAAAATCAGGGGAAATTTGACCGGTTTTAAGAGAAAATAAAAAAAAAAAACAATAATTTTTTTATTATAGTTTATTTAGAAAAATTAAGATAATTAATGCAAATAAAAAAAAGAAAATTAAACTATCAAATCTAATAGTTCTCGCGGTTCTTCTCGAACAGTCCACGATTCAAACTCATTTAAAAATTTTATTTGCAAATAACCGTTAAAATTAAATCTCATAAATTTTTAGCTATTTTAAACTTAAATGCCTTTTACTGTGCCGATGTTTTTTCATCGTTTTGGTAACTAAAGATGTTCTTGTTCCATTTTTTTAAAAATATTAGGTAAATTCTCAACGCCATTTTATAGAAGCATGCCATTGGATCAGGGTAATTTAGTCAAGGGTTTAGAACTTAGATATTTTATAAAGCAAATTATTTAAGATTATTCTTTAAAAGATATATTAAGCCTGATTTAATATATCAATTATAATTTATGCGAAATTTGCATATCAATTAAATTTATAAAACGAATAATATTCTAATGGATTTTTTTCAGACCGGATTTTTTTACACCAAATCTCTTTTTACTTAAAATTTTTTATTTTTTAAAAAAGTCTTTTGACTTGGCTTGATTGACTGAAAATTTATTTTTTTAAAAGTCTTGTGTCGTGTCATGTACTTATTAAGGCGGCCATACGAATTTTTTGCCGTTCCATGAAGTAATAAGGGCTTCCATTTTTATTTCAAACTTTGAAATTCAAAGTCTTTGAAACGACTTTTTTCCGAAAAAAAAGATCAAGTCAAAGTAAAAGACTTTTTTTTTTAAACTTTAAGTCAAGATAATATACTTTTTTTAAGAAAAAAATTTCAAGTCAGATCAAATGACTTGACTTTAAATGACTTTTTATTCTGACTTTTGTGCAAGTCTGTTTTAATGCTAAAGTGTTAGATTCTATTATTAATCAAAACCGATAGCCAATAGTTTCGCTGATGTATTCGTCGAATCAGAATTCAGGGTTTCAATTCTTGAATTGAAAAATCGTTCAGTATCCTAGATTTTCCCATGTGCACATCTGGTTATTAGCTCGTCGCGATGCTCGTTCCTCGCAATAATTTAGAGGGAATAGTTCCTCTTGGCAGCTCCGAACGGCGTAGTGCCTTCTTTTCAGCCAGCCTGTTAGGAATATTTTGTAATTAATTATTATTATTATCATTAATTTCAGCCTCTTAGACAATTTAAAATTGAATAGAAAAAAAAAAAAAAAAAATTTTAAGTTAAGTTACATTGAAGACTTTGAGTAAAAGATTTAAATTTATCATTGTAGCTTGTCAAAAACTGTTTTTGAAGCTTTTAGAACAAAATGAAAATTGAATCAATCAAGCCTTCTTTTGCACATTATATCGAATGTTGAATGAAATAATAATTATCGAACTAATTTATTAAAAATCTGAAATAAAAGGCTTAATTGTATAATTTTAATTTAGAATTGGAAAGATATGTATTTAAAGTTTCTTAACTGTATATAATCTCTTTATTCATAGCTTCTTTAGGTTGAACGTGATTTATATCAATTCATTTTTATTATTTAAAATTTATATTATATCATCATCAGCCAGCCAGTGTTTCGCCAGGAGGTTTGGATTACAGAATAAATTTAACAAGTGTTTGATTGAATAGCGAAAAAATTTATGTCGGAATTCAGAAATTATTGTCGGATAAAAGAAATTATTTAACTTGCTAATATATTACTTAAGTAAAAGGAATCGAAATTTGATCGGATTTTTGAGAATTCCGGAATTTCGAGGGTCGGATTATCGAGGTACGACTGAACTTGAACAAATACTTGTTAATAATAAATTTATCAAATTAAATAAAATCTAAAATTTCCTTAAAATTCCGTCTAACTCATAAGAGTTTATTTTATTTGTCGACTTTTTTCCAATTTTAATTCAAAAAATTTTTTTTTTGTTTTTATTTTTTACATAATGAACTTTTCTGTTTTTTTCTCGTCGTTCTCTTGAAATTTTTAAATTTAATTAAATTAATTAATCTATTTGACTATCTGTACTGAGCTAAAACCCCTTCGAAATAAAAATTTAAAATTCAAAAATATATTGAAAAAGACAGTAGCGTTTTAGGGTTTAAGATTCAACAGTTAATTTTTTGTTAAATTTAAATATACGCTTATAAACTATTTGATTATTTAAAATCATTCTTTATTGATTAATTAAAGGCTCAAATCAAAATAATAAATTATTATTTTTTAAGCTTTTATTTGAAAATCGAAACAATAACTTGATGTTTTTTAAAATAAGTGTAATAATTTTAAAATTTATTTAGTAAATAAATTTTAAAATTAAAGTATTTTTATATATTTTTTCCTGTTAATTCAAGATTAATTTTTAAAAGAATTTAAATATGATGGAGAATTATTTAATTAAATGTTAAAATACAATTAATTTTTTAATTTAAATTTTATTTTAAATTTAAATCTAAATACAGTGCACTCGCGCTACAACGAATGAGCGGGACTTTATAATGTCATTCGTTATATGAAAAATCGTTATGTCAAATTTTCCATGTTAATTGATTGGTGTTAAAAAAAAATGTATAATTGGTCGATTGATAGATTTTTTTAGTTTTTTATTGACAAAATAAGATAAGAAAACATAAAGTAATTAACATAAACAATAAAAATAAGAAAAAATTAAATAAACTAATTAGATAAACTGAATGTGATTTTCGATTGTTTTTTTGATTCGATTGATTGAATAGAGGCGATGAGTTTGAAGACTGAATCTCATTTCTACAGTCTTCTTTGCTATTCATAAAATATTCTCTAGCTGTATTCAGATTGCTTTTTCTTTGCTTATAAACTCTGTTTCTGTTTCTATGGTTAGGGATGGTGCTGCTTCTTCGGTTTGCTCACCTTGTTCCAATGCAACCAAATCATCGCTGTATGTCTCACCAGAAGGAACCAAATCATCACAATGTCGAAAGGCATATTTGTCAAAATTCACAATTTTGTTTGTCAACACTGAACCTAGTTTCTCAAACTCTAGCTGATTGTTGTCAATAGACTCAATATAATAATACACCAATAAAAATTTACTATTAAACAAACAAAAGTTTAGATAATAATTTTTGATTGGTTGGTTTCTTTTTATTTTGTCATTATTTTTCAGGAGTTGACACATACAGATTAAAATTTAATTGATAAACAAAAATTATAACGAATGTGCTAAAAAAAGATTGTATTCGTTAAAGAAAGTGACAATTAACGTTGTTATGTATAAGTTAAGTATGAAAATGGGCTTTGATATAGGGTTTGGCATGAAGGTTTACTTTTTAAATTGATTAAAATAAATCCACCTCATTACTTGACTAACTGGATAAAATCCTTTTTAGACTCTAGGACATTTAAGGTAAATGTGAATGACCATTTGAGCGAAGAATATCAAATAACTGCAGGTGTTCCTCAAGGCTCAGTAATTAGTCCTCTTTTATTTAGTATATACATTAATGACATCCCTAAAAGAAACAAAACAAATAATGAATACTCTCTGCTTTTCGCAGATGATCTAGTTACATTCTTCATTTATAACAAAAAGGGGAACCTAGAAAATAAGATCAATAAATACCTCAACGAACTAGAACAATGGCTTATTAAGTGGAAAATGAAGATATCAGTTGAAAAGTCGTGTTCAGTAGTCTTTTCTAGGTACAAAAAAGAGAGTGATAATCTTAACTTAAAAATTTATGGAAACAGAATAGAGAGACAAAAAGAAATCAAGTTTCTTGGTATTAAATTTGATTCTAAATTAAACTTTAATATACTGGTAGATGAAATTAAAGAGCGCTGCAATAAAAGGCTAAATATTATTAAGATATTGTCAAACAAAAAATGGGGTCTTAATCAGAACACACTAGGAAATCTATATAAATCTTTAGTCGGATCAATTTTAGACTATTCTTTTCCTTGCTTAAATTCATTTTCAGAAAATAATATCAAAAAACTACAAGCAATTCAGAATACAGCAGTCAGATCTATTCTTAAGTTAAAATATGATACTCCCTCCAACATCGTACATCATGAGGCTTTTAATAAACTAAAATTACTAACAGTCTCGAATCGGCTTTTTGAATTGAGTGAGAGATATGTTGGGACAGGACTGAGTCATTCTATTCCATTGGTTGTAAGACTGGTGAAGGAATACAAAGAAGGTTTCGAATCAAGATATATTGACTACCCAACTCCATTGTGTAATTGCTACCTTACTATTTCTTCTTTTTTTTCTGAAACTTGAACTATTTAAACATGAGCCACATGTAACAATCTTTTCCAATTTTATATATTCTTAATTTTCATTTATTTAGCTTATTTACTTTTTTTTTAATTCTTTTTTTTTTTTTTTTTTTTTTTTTATCTTATTTTATTAACTTTAATTTTATTTTTATTTTATTTTATTTCATTTTTATTTTATTTTTTAATTTTTAACTTATTCTGAAGGAGCTCTAGCTCGGTACAGAAAACAAATAAATAAATAATAAATTTCCCATTCGCAGTAGCGAATTTATCATAATTTCACATTCGTGGAGAGGAAATCGGGGCTCATACATCATTCGCTGTAACGCGATATTCGTAATAAAGCGAATCGTTATAGCGCGAGTGCACTGTAAATCGAATAATTTGTTAAAATCGTCATTTCGATTAACAACACTAACATTAAATAATTATTTTCTAAATAAACTAATTTTTCCTGTCTAAATGAAGATTTATCGACTAATGGAAGGACTAATGGCTAATCAGTGGCATTGAGAATTTTGGAACAAAACAAAAAACCAAAAGTCAAAAACCAGTTTAAGTGTTTTGTTCTGAAAAACAATTCTCAGCAAAAACTCTGTAACTCTGCAATCAACAATATTAAATTGCATAATTTCTGTAACATTTTAAAGTGTTATTTTCAAGTTATTGAAAAATGATTTTAATTTTTAAAAAAAGCATTTAGATTTATTTGCATATTTAAAATGTTTCGATCTTTTAATGCCTTAAATTTTTGGGTTTCAATTACAAAATACATCAAAGCAACTTGAAATTAAGCCATAAAGAAAAACGATAAATAAATCAGGTTATAGATCAATATAATGAAAATTTTAAAAGTTAAAATATAAAAATAAGTTTTAATTATTTTTCTTTTCAAAAGACATCATGGTAGGATATATTTAATTAAAAAATTCATGTTTTTTAGTTGAAAAAAATTCTTGAGCTAAAGTAATTCGTATAATTATGATGTTACAGGAAGAAAAAATATTGGAAACAAATGCTAAAAATAAAGTAAATTTTAAAATTTTCCTGTTTATAATTTTCATCAATGACCTACCGTATGGTATTTCAGTTCTATGTGAACTCTTTGCTGATGATAGTAAACTTATGCATGTTATCCGAAACGCAAAAGATCGCGAAGAAATGCAAGCTAATATAAACCAAATTCTGAACTGGACAATCGACTGGAAAATGGGCTTAAACTTAAGTAAATGTAAAGTTATGCATTTTGGTAACAAGAAAATCCATCAAGATCACCACTACTCGTTTGAACTAAGTGACTACAGTTACATCTTGGAGAATTCAAACTGTGAACGCGACCTAGGTATCATACTACAAAACAACTTAAAATGGGACAAACAAGTCGATACCGCAGTCTTAAAAGCAAACATTGTTTTAAGTAAGTTAAAGAATAGCTTTAAAAATTGGGATCTCAAAACATTCAAACTCCTCTTTACATCTCATGTTCGTCCAATTTTAGAATATGGTGCACCGGCATGGAGTCCTTACCTAAAAAAAGTCATAAAAAAGCTAGAAAAAGTACAACGACGAGCAACCAAATTAGTTCCTTCAATCCGAAACAAAAAATATGAAGAAAGACTGAGCTTGCTCGGACTATCGACTTTAGAGGAGCGTCGAATTAGAGGCGACTTGATTCAGTTCTTTAAATTCAACAAAAACATTAACCACATTGATTGGTTCCACCCAATCGTTCAGACTCCAAATTCAAACTCTTCAGGTCCAGCTGGTCACACAAGAAAACAAAATCATCTCTACAGACAATTTGTTAGATCATGTCCAGCCCGTAGCAACTTTTTTTCGAATAGAATTGCTCCCTTCTGGAACGCCTTACCAGAAGAAGTCAAAAGCACACTTACAGTAAACAGTTTCAAAAACAATTTGGACAAATTTGTTAAAACAAATTTATTTAACTCAATTTCATCTGCCATAGCTTAGTACGTTAGTACTACGCTCCGCGAGATAAAACTCGTTGCAGATTATTTATAATAATAATAATAATAAATCAAATATTTTCAATCCTGCATTTATAAAAATTGGTATTACCGTTGGGAAAACTTGATTATAGAAAGCCTGATTTTTTTGATTATAAAAATTTTTGGTTAAAATGTTTCAGGTAAAAAAACACGCGTAAATAAATTCGTTTGAAAATTTTTTCATATAACAACCGTCAAAAAAAATTAATTGTTTGTAAAGATTTTTTAAATTTAAAAGAAAAAATTTACCTCGAGTCTGAATTAATTCTTTTCAAACATCATGACTTTAAAATTTTGATCAATATAAATAAAGTAAAATTTTTTTAAATTCAAGCAAAAAAACTAAGAAAAAAGAAAAATGAACAAAATATATTTGATAGTTTTAGGTACAATCAAATGAAGAAATTTTTTTTTAATTATTTTATTTTTATAAAGTAACCTTAATTGGTTTTGCTACAGTTGAGCTAAAAAGATCTGGTAATTCTCGTAAATCAAGTGAATCCCAAGAATCGTTTGAGCAAAACAGTTTGGGAAACTTTAATCAATCATGCATCGTTAGTCGAAGAAGAACATTTTGTAAAGATAATTTAGAGTGCAAATCAAATGTTTGCTTATGTCCTTCAAATTCAACATGGAATGGTCGATATTGTGAGAGATATGGAATGACCTGTTCAGCCAACAGAGAATGTCAAGTTCAAAAAATGGCATGCTTAAATGGCTTGTGCGAGTATGGAAAATTTTCTTTAATTTCTAAGAAAAAATTAAATTTAACTATTTTAGTTGTCCTTTGGGAAGTTGGAACACTACTTTAGGAGTTTGTGGTAAAATTTTAGAAGAGAAAAAAAAATTAGATATCTAAAAATAACCACTATCTTTTTGATAAGGTTCATTGCCATACAATGCTCGATGCAGAATCGGAGATAATTCTGGTTCAGTTGAAAGTTCTGAAGAACAAATAATAATAAATGCAGATCTGTGTGATTCATCTGCTAACTTGGCATGCAATGACTATCGATGTGTATGCAAACAAGGATTTACATACACAAATGGAGTGTGTGCTTAAAAATTTAGATTTTTTATTCTTTAAAATAAAATAATAATTAATTTTTCTATCTTAGCGAATAATGGGTTTTTTTTTCTTTAAATTTATCATTAATTCTCAACTGGTTTGAAAAACTTAAAATCTTTAGTTCATAACTTGAATAATTTCAAATTATTTTAGGCTTTAATAAATTGAAAAATTCTGATTATTATTTATTCACTTTAATTTTATTTTGGAGTTGTCGTCATACACCTCCATCATGTTCGTTAAAAAATGAAATTTAAAAAAATTGTAGAAAAGTAAGTTTAAAAAGCAATACTATCAATTTATCAATCGAACTACCTTTTTTAATATTTAGTTTATTTTTAAAATAATAATTATAAATTAATTAAATTTTTTTTTTAATTCTTGAAGTTTTTTTATCAATAAAAGACTTATTTTAAAAAATACTAAAAAATTTGAATTGTTGTTTTAATTTCTTAAATAAAAACATAATTATTCACATTTCATAAAACTAAATAGCTTGTGGACATCAAGGCAAACAATTTTTAAATTCTTAGACATTATAGCATAATTGGTCAATGTTTTTTTTAACTTTTAAAGATTGATCAATACGTTGAATATCTCAAATCTCTTTTAGAATGTTAGAATTATTTTAATAATCAAAATTTCATTCATTTTATTTTTTCGGTGGTAAGGTGCATTTTTCTAGGATATCTCCCTTTTCCTCAATTTTAAGCAAAACTTGACTGTAACCTAAGCTTGCTTTATTGATTTCTAAAATTTCAAAAAGAATTTAGCTAAAGTTCAATTTTAATTAAGTCTATATTTAAAAAAAAATAAAAAATTTCTAAAAGGAAATTAGAATTTACTTTTGAATTACTTTTATTAATTCAAAAGACAGTTTAATTACCAAAGTACTTTATTATTTTATTTTATATTTTTTACTACAACAAAAATACACATTTGCAATGTGTATCTCTCTAAATTTTGAAAAAAGATTTTAAAATTATTTTTAAAATTACATTTGTATTACCCAGTCAACTTTATTTTAAAGGATCTTTAAAGAAATTTTAGAGAAATTTGTAGAGTTTTTTTAGAGTTTATCGTACATTTTTCTCTAAAATATCTTTAAATTTTCTTTTAGATTTCTCTAAAAAGCCTTCAAAATTTTTTTTCAATTAAGATCATTAACCAGTATATATTTATTAATTAAGGCATATAAACATGATTTTGTGCTTCAAAAATTCTTCAAGGATTAAAATCATGAACACCAAAGGTGTCATAAAGCTATATATTTAGTAAAAAATAATATTATTCTTTTTGTTTTCATTTAAAAAAAATTCATAATAGGCAATTTAAATAAAAAAGTATTAAAATCTTTTGAGTATGACTTGCCAATTTCTTAAAAATTAAAAACAGATGATATATGCACAATAGTTTTTTATAAGACCATAAAGTTATTAGCAATAGTTTTGTTGTGGTTCGGGTTAAATTAGGAGTTATAACGTCATAACGGTACATTATTATTTTTTTCAATTAAAAATCTAAAAATCAAGAAATGAACAAAAAGATTTTCAAGAAAATATTAAAAAGGAGATTTGTTTAAAATTCACAAATCTTAAGTCAACTCAAAGACTGGCATTAATTTAAGTCCAAGTCCGCAATTTAAAATAATTATTATAAGTCCGGACTTTGACTTGACTTAAAAGTTATGACTTTTTATCAATTGTATAAAAAAGAAAAGAAATCTTAATTTTTTTAATTAAAATTTAAAGTAAATAAAAAATTATCGTTAAATTGAATGATATTAAATTGAATTGATAAAATGTAATAGTAGATTATATTTCTTTATTTTGAACTTTTAAGAGTATGTATAATGATTTAATAATTGTCTTCTGAATAGGCGACCTTGCTTGATTTAGTAACATATTCCCCACTTAACATTTTCCCCACTTACGTTTTCACCACAATCAAATTTCCCATTTAACATTTTCCCCACTATAATAATTTCCCCACATTAGCATTTTCCCCATTTAACATTTTCCCCACTTTAGCATTTTCCCCATTTAACATTTTCCCCACTTTAACATTTTCCCCATTTAACAATTTTCCTTCTGTACATTTTCCCCGTTTAGTCACAAAAATAATCCGGTATATCTCCAATAAGTTAAATAAAAATAACCGAATATCCGGATTAATAATTTCTTGCTAAATCGGCTTTTTTTAATATTAATTGATTATGAGAACAATAGAAGAAATGAGATAAATATATTGCTTAAATTTTATTTATCATATAATTCAATAAATCTAAATCTAAATAAACCTTAAACCCTAAAAATGTCTAATTTTGAGTACTTGGATCCCGAAAGAACTCTTCTTTTCTTCGATGGTTACAAGTTAAACCGTCACTGTGAAAACAAGAACGGCTCAGTTCGATGGCGATGCGAAAAATGCAAATCAAAGAGTGTTACGATCGACTCAAACGGAGAACTTAGCCGAAAGGCAGATAAAAATTCACAGCATAAACACGGAATTTGTGAAAAATACAATCCGATTCAAATATTGTGCTTGAAACAATACGAACGATTGAAACACGAGGCCAAAAATAGCGATAAGTTCACCTTTTCCGAACGTTACCGCGCTCTTTTACTCGAGCTTCAAGAAGAAAACGATCCAGCTTATGTTGCAAATCATTTCATAAGCGAGGAAACTGCGCGTGTTACTTGTTCCAGAATACGTACGAAGATATCGGTAAATGAAGCAGGCGAGTCGCACAAATTAGAAGTTTTGGAAGAACAAAAATTCATCAAAATCAATAACGAAAAACAACTTTTTTTACGTTTCGATAATCAAAATAAAAATGGCGAGCGTATCATGATGTTTATCTCCGATACTGCTATCGAAATTCTTCAACGAGCCGAAGAATATCATATCGACGGAACATTCAAAAACTGCCCAAAACAATTCTATCAGATCCTTACTGTTCACGCCGTTATTGACGATCGGTCATACCCATGTGCGTACACTTTTTTGGAAAGTAAAAACACGTCAACTTACGTAATAGCGTTAGAGCAACTAAGAAACATTTGTTTTCCAAAAAACCTCAAACGAGTAATGGTCGACTTCGAAGCGTCGTTAATGAAGAGCGTCGTTTCAGTTTTTCCTGGAATCGAACTGAAAGGATGCTGGTTTCATTTTACACAAGCACTTAGAAGACGTATTTTTGCAGATGGTTACAAGAAAGCGTATTTTTCGAGCTGGAATTTTAAATTCTGGATACGGCGTTTCATGGTAATGGCACTAATTCCAATCAAGCTAATCAAAGATGCGATCGATATCATTATCGAAACTGTTCCGAACGATGTTAAGAAATTATTGTCGTACGTAAATTACTTCAAAAAACAATGGTTGAATGGTTCACTTTCGCCCGAAATTTGGAATCACCACAATTCGCAAAAACGCACGAACAACAATCTCGAAGGGTTTCATTCAAAGCTTACGAAATTTTTGCCGAAATACCATCCAAAGTTTTCCGAAATGCTTAATTGTATTGTGAAAGAATTTGGAAAGACAAGAAACGAATATCTAGCGGCAAAAAAACGTCGAAAAAATCCAAGCGCGAATTCGAAAAAGATCTTCAAATACAAATAATTCACGAAGACTTCAAGCGAGACAAGACCAATTTCAAAGCGTATTTTGATAGTTTGTGCAATTTTTTAATGTCACCGTACGACCAAGATTTGGACGACTGCGAAGGTGTAATTGACCAGTTTATCAAGCAAGACGACAAGTTTATAGATTTGGAAGAAATCTTTTCAAATGTTAAGGCTGTAAAACTCAAAAATTCGTTCAGAGATTTCGATTTTACCGGCGATATCGAAATTCGTTTCAAAAGATTACAAGAAGAAAAAGCGAAGCAAATAGTCGAGTCGAACGCCTCGGTCGATAATGCGATTAATTCAGTAATGTGCAATCGGAAAACCGTTCGAAAACGAAGGCGAAGCTGAAGGCGAAAAAAAGAGGAAATTTGAGCAAGAATTAATTTCGATCAAACAAGAAAAATTCGAAAATGTTCTCCAACCGTTAGTTACGAAGATATCCAACGTTATTCCTGTCGACGAGAATATTCAAGAAGAGCAAGTACGTTTCAATTTGCAAGTCGATGAGTGGCTAATGAGTCGACATATCGACAAAGCTTTCAACGCAATTTCAACAAACGCTTTACTCCGTGGCTATATCAACTTGAGTATTTACGACAACTGGATAATCGAGGATTGCGTTAGACAAAATGGTTTGTTGCACGAGTCGCCCGAAATCGATAAGATCTTTCTTGTCAACCTCAACAATCGTCATTGGATTATTTTAAAAATGTTGTTCATCAAAACCAATTATCAATAAATAATTAATTGAAAATAAATTTTTTAATTGGATAATTTTTGATCCCCCTTTAAAGTGGGGAAAAAGTTAAGTGGGGAAAATATACAGTGGGGAAAATGTACGGTGGGGAAAAAATAAAGTGGGAAAAATGTACGGTGGGGAAAAAATAAAGTGGGAAAAATGTACGGTCGGGAAAAAATAAAGTGGGGAAAAAATTTTTGGGAGAATGTACGTGGGGAAAATAATTGTGGGGAAAATGTATTTAGACCAATAATTTAACTGTATCTTGAAAATAAAAAATGGGAATATAATTAAGTGAACTGTGGCATCTATTAATAAAAAAAAGAAACCACTTTCAATCTCGTAAGAAAATTAACGTGCAACATTATTCAATTAAAACATTTTATCAATTAAGTAAAAATTAACAAGGTTTTTGAATTAATTAGGAATGGTTCTTGAGAAAAATCTAAAAATCATATGTTATCTGATACACCGCTAAAAGTTTTATCTTTCCGACCTTTTCAAATTTTTAACTCGAATTTTTGGTATAGGGAGATTGTCCACTTTTGGATTAACACTTTCTCACTAGAAAAAAGTCGTAACTTTTATGGATCCGGAAGAAAGTTCATTAAAAATTCAGTGTTACCTCATTAAATATTAATCTTCTATATGTGAGAACAGATTAAGAAACTGTGAAATTTCAAAATTATGAAATTATTAGTACGTTCATTGATTTCAAAAATTGCAATATTACAAAAATTCAATTTAATTGACTTTTGTTACACTTATCAATTAATAAAGCAAATTATTAATGAACAATGTTCATTTATCTTTTATTAATTAATCAAATAAAAATTAAAAAATAAAGCAAACTTATTTAAATACTATTTACTTGAATTTTCATTGAAAAATAACAATTTAAAATGCAAAACATACAATTCCTAGAAAGTATGGTGTTCACTTGACAAGTCACTGGAAGTTTCAACAGGAATTCAATATTCCAACACAAAAAAACTCATATGACTGTGGTGTATTTTTATGCAAAATAGCCCATCATAAATCACTAAATTCTGATTCATTTGATTTTCTTGCAAAAGACATGGGATTTTATCGCAATAATGTATTGCTTTCAATTTTACTCAATAGAATTATTTAAGAAAAACTAGAAATCGAAAAAATATAAAGAGTAATCAAGGAAACAGAGGAAGAAAAAAAGATAATGGCAAAGAATGGTAAAAGTGACTCAATCAAAACATGTTTTGCAATGATAAACAGTAATGATCAAAATGGAAAAACCCTTCTTAACCTACTTATAAAGGCATTCTAAAAAAAATCGGAGGAAAAACAATTACAAATTTATTTGTAAGATTAAATGAATAATTAATCAAGAGATTTAAATATTTTATATTTTTATGTTTATTATGACGAAAAAAATTAAAACTCTAGTATGTACAAATTATAAATAATTCTTTTAATCGAAACTAAATTAACAAAATAATCTTCATTTCATTTTTTATTTACAAATTTGTATCATTATTTTCTGTCTAACATTTTACTTTTTACACTTTTCATTTTTAATTTTAATACATCGCCAGAATTGGCGCAAAATGAAATAAATAAATATAAATTATTTTCATTTTTAGTAGTGTTGGCAATCGATTATCAATAATCGATTAAAAAATCGACTAACTTTAAATCGATTAATTTTTTTTAGTCGATTATTAAATCGATTAATTTTTTTTAGTCGATTATTAAATCGATTAATTTTTTTTAGTCGATTATTAAATCGATTAATTTTTTTTAGTCGATTATTAAATCAACTAATTTTTTTTAGTCGATTATTAAATCGACTAATTTTTTTTATTTTTTATTGTCAACTATTAAATCGATTGATTTTTTCTAGTATACTATTAAGTTTTTAAAATATCTCGAAATGAAAAATTAGGAATTAGCAATAAAGATTAAAATTCTAAAAATTAAATCAAGAAAAAGGATAGACAAAGAATTTGACAACATCTTATTTAAATATCTTTCTAAAGATTCAAATTCCTATTTTAAAAAAAATACCAAGAATTGAAAATTTAAAAACTCAGTTTTGCAGCATTGTGAAGTTTAGTTCAAAAAGTTGCTGTTTTGTGCTAAGTGCTGAACGCCGACTCTCCCGATGAACTATGGGTCCAAGAAGTGGTCGACTCGGACCAAATTTGTGAAAAATTACACTCCAATCTCAACCACCACTACACCAGCCTAACAAGTGCTAACAAATCCCAGCTACTTCAGTACCCTCCGAACAACTTTTTTCTGCCACAGGCTATACAGTCTGGGAAAGAAGAAATAAATTAAATCCCCTAAAAATTCACAAAATGATGGTAGTTTCACAAAATTTATAAAAAATTAATTTATAATTTTTTTTTTAATATTTTAAATCGTTTCAAATTTTTAATTTTTATGATTTTAATCTTGTTTTATATTACAAATAAAATTTTTTTTTTAAATAAATCGTTAAATTGCAATTTTTGCTTTTATTTTGCTTAAATTTTTAATCAATTTAAAGATGTTTATTAATAAAAAAAAAAATGTCTAGCTAATTCCTAATTTTTCAGGACAAGATTTATTAGAAACCTTACAGTCAACTAGTAATCGTACACATCGTCAACTAGCAACAGTAATCGATTTAGTAGTTGATTATCAAAATTAGTCGATTTAATAATCGACTAAAAAAAATTAGTTGATTTAATAATCGACTAAAAAAAATTAATCGATTTAATAATCGACTAAAAAAAATTAGTTGATTTAATAATCGACTAAAAAAAATTAATCGATTTAATAATCGACTAAAAAAAATTAGTTGATTTAATAATCGACTAAAAAAAATTAGTCGATTTAATAAATTTGTCAATCGATTGGAGTCGATTGCCAACACTAATTTTTAGGCACGTATAAAATAAACAATAATAAAAGATAATTAATATTTTCTTTAATAGTTTTTTTTTAATAATTTATACACCAAAGATTTTTTAAATAATCTGTAAAGAAACTACAAAAAATCTCTAAAAAACATTTTGACCGGTAAAACAGATTAAACATTTTAAAGAGAATATAGAGAAAAAATAAAGATTTTTTTATTCACATTGAAGAATTTTTTTTATCTCTAGAATATCTCTATTTTCTCTTCAAAAAAGCTCAAATTATATAGATTTTTTAAAGAATCTTTAAAGAAACTACAAAAATTCTCTATAAAATGTCTGACTGGGTAAGAAAAGAAATTCTCAAATTAAAAATTAATTATTGTTTTTTTTTAAATAAAGACTAGAGTCATAATATCAATTAGTCAGATACAAATTAAACAAATATTTGAACAACAAATATTGATTAATTATTCTATTTGATCAAATATTTTTATATTTTTATATATTTGAAAGATTTTTAAAAAAAATTAAATATCATGTTAACTAAATATGTCATAAATTAAATTTCGTAAATAAATTTTATAAATTCAAATTTTCTTTTATCCAAAACTGATTAAAAAATGAAATTTTTTAGAAAATATCTTATTTTATTTTTTATGAAAAATATTATTTTTGGTGATTCAATTAATCAAAAATATCTTCAGCTTAAAAATCAACAACCTGAACAAAAAGTCTATGATGAAACAATTTTACAGACAGTCAATTCAAAAAATAAATTTATTTGTATGAAAAAATTTAATGAACTCGTAGAATGTGAAATAGTAGTTTTGAAAAATGGAATTTGCTATCTTTTTCCGTCGGTTGATTTATCAACTAGTCATAGTCCGACTGAAAATTAAGTCATTTATGCCAGAAAGAAAATAGACAATGAAATATTAGAAGAGCTTGACTTTGGTGATCCCAAAAATATATCGCAAATAAATTGTGGTAATTTTTTATTTGTAAAAAAAAATTAGCAATAATTGTATTTTTTTTATAAAGATATTTTTAATTTTTCCAAAAAAATTTCAGAAAACTGTTCGAACGAATGTTTTAATGAATGTGAAACGGGACTTGGATGTTTTAAAGGCTTTTGTGATTGTAACCAATCTACATTTTTCAATCAAACGACTGGTTTATGTGGCACGAAAATAATTATTAAATTATGAATAGACAAAAGAACTTTATTTTTATTAATCTTAAGAAAAAAAACATGAATTAAATCAGCACTGTGAAAATAGCACTCATTGTAATGAAATGAACTTTTTGGAATGTTCAATTGATAAGAAATGCACTTGCTTGACAAATTATTTGAATAAAAATGGAAAATGTAGTAAGGTGTTTCTGGGTTTAGCCAGGCCATCCTGTAAAATTAAAATTGATTGCGAGGTAATATTATATTTTTGAGCAGCAATTTTAATAATTGGTTGTTAATTTTTAAGTCACTTATTTATTTTAATTTTGCAAGGATTTTGTGAAATTTAGTACAAAAGAACAGAACAAAAGGTAAAAAAGCCTAAAACTTTTTTCCTACATGCTAAAAATTGATTGCAACATGGTGCAACATTAAAAGTTGCATCAACTGCCAAAGTCTGCTA
The DNA here is from genome assembly GCA_025491095.1 of Brachionus asplanchnoidis. Taxonomy (NCBI): domain Eukaryota; kingdom Metazoa; phylum Rotifera; class Eurotatoria; order Ploima; family Brachionidae; genus Brachionus; species Brachionus asplanchnoidis. Next base: position 6,339,827 of record JAILYF010000008.1, on the reverse strand, counting down.
ATGATGTGCAAACTTTTTGCAAAATTCACCACGCTCAAAAACATTAAAATTTTATTCTGCTTATCTTGCAGAGTCTTAAAAGAATTTTGTTAATTGTGCAACTTTGAAATTTGCACTATGTTGCATTTACTTTTAACGTCTCGGAAAAAAATAAACATAGTTTTTTTTGGCATTGTGAATTTAGGATCAAAAAACAAATACAAAAATTTTAAATTAAAATAATTTTTTAAGTTCAAGTCTAAAACTTTTTCTCCAAAATGTACCAGCTGATAAAGTGTTGGTGTCCGTGCAAGCGGACAGTAAACGGGCCAAAATTTTTAAAAACCGTGACCGTATTAACCGTCCCAATTTTGGCGGGCGGACTCTGGCCCGTTTATTTTGGCGGGCTAATTATATAGCCCGTTTAATAACCGTTTAAAAATAAACGGGCGGTCCAAAAAACCGTTCCAATTTTGGCGGGCGGACCTTGGCCCGTTTATTTTGGCGGGCTAAATTTTGACCAGTTTAATAACCGTTTAAAAATAAACGGGCGGCCCAAGAAACCGTTCCAATTTTGGCGGGCCGGCTCTAGCCCGTTTATTTTGGCGGGCTAAATTTTGGCCCGTTTAATAACCGTTTAAAAATAAACGGGCGGTAAAAAAACAGGAATTATTTAAAAAATTAAGATATTTTAATAAATTTATTTAAAAAAAAAAATGTTGTTTTTTAATTAGAAAAAAAAAAATTTTAAAATTTAAAAAAAAATAAATAAAAAAAAATATTTAGTTTAAAAAAAAAAAAAATTTTATTTAAACGAAAAAAATACAAAAAAAAAAATTTTATTTAAAAAAAAAAAAAAATTTATTTAAATAGAAAAAAAAAAAATTTAATTTATAAATAAAAAAAAATTAATAGAAATTAGTTGTGGGTTTTATTGGTATTTATAGTCGTTGGTTCTTTCTGGTCGTTAGTACTTTTTGGCCGTTGGAGGTTGTTGGTATTTGGGGTTGGGGGTTGTTGGTAGTTGCTGATTGGACGTTGACCAACAACCAATTACCAACAACTTCCAACGACCAAAAAGTACTAACGACCAAAAAGTACCAACGACTATAAATACCCACTACTAGTTTAGTAGTAGTAGTAGTAGTAGTAGTAATACTGCGTGGATCTTGTCCACAAGCTGCAACGTAGTAACGTCCAGCTATAGCAGTAAAAATTTCAAAATTTAAGTCTTAGTCTTTCTATATAAATAATTTAACACTGATAAAAACCAAATAGAATATTGTACCTAGAAAAACTAATAATATAAAAAAAAAAAAAAAAATATAAAACTATAAATGAAATAGAAATAATAACGATTCCTAATTAATTAACTCGGTGCTTCTAGATTAGCCTTTCCCCATTGATTGACAACCAACCATCCAGTCTGGCTTTAAATTTGTTTACAGTATCCGCTTCAACAATGCAGTTTGGCAACATATTCCACCAGCCAGACACTCTATTTGAAAAAAAGTGCATTCTTGTGCTTACGTTCTTATAATAGTCATTTATTTCCCTGGATGTGAAACTTTGTGATCTCACTCTTTTTATATGACCTCTTGTCCCTGCCGCTGGGCCCACTATATCTAAACTTGTCTTGAAAACTGGCTTACAGTATAAATTCACATGCTCAAGACGGTTTACTATTTTATAAAATTGGATTAAATCTCCCCTTTTTCTTCGCATTTCTAGCGAAGTGAGGTCCATCCTTTTCAATCTTGTCTCGTACCCAATGTTCCTATTAACGGTTGGTATTTTAGTTGCTCTCCGTTGAACCTTCTCTAAGACAGTGACCTCCGATATGTTTGGTGGACTCCATACTGACACTGCAAACTCAAGATGTGGTCTAACGTAACACATATAAAGCCTCTTCCATAATTCACTTTCACGGCTCTCAAATGTGTTTTTTAAAAGTCCAAGCACTCTTGATGCCTTGTTTGCACACACTTGAACTTGGTGTTTCCATTTCATATCAGGCTCTACAAAGATGCCTAAATCCCTTTCAATATCACTTTCACCTAGCACAGTTGTTGTTCCACTTATAGTCATAGTGAGGGTGCGATCAAAACCGACAGACGTTTCATGGTTGCCAAAACTCATGATTTTACATTTGCTCAAGTTCAACTCCATGTTCCAATCAGTACACCATCTTACTACCTCATCCATGTCCTTCTGTAGTTGCCTAAGGTTCTCCTCCGTTTCCACAGTCGCAATAATCTTACTATCATCTGCATACATCTTAAACAAGTTTTTTACCACTCCAGGCAGGTCATTTATATAGATGATGAACAAAATTCGACCAAGGACTGAGCCCTGAGGGACTCCACTATCGACTCCTATCCAGTCAGATGATACTCTTCCGAGTACCACCCTCTGCTTTCTCAAACTTAGAAAACTCTTGATCCAATTAAACAAGAAACCAGTAATTCCATACGCTTTTAGCTTATTTAATAGACGCCTATGTGGTACTTTGTCAAAAGCTTTAGCAAAGTCAAGATAAACAACCCATAGAGGCTTCCCTTTTGCCATTTCATAAGTAATTTTGTCAAACGTTTCTAGTAAATTCGTTGCACAAGACTTTTTTGGTACAAAACCAGCTTGTTCATCACTGATAAGCTTGGCTTCAATAAGATGCCCAACAAGAATTTCTCGTACTATCTTCTCAAACAATTTACATAGAACAGAGGTCAATGAAACTGGTCTATAATTTGATGGGTCTAACTTTGATCCGCTTTTATGTATAGGCGAAACATTTGCCATAGTCCATTTTTCAGGTACGCTACCGGTCTCATAGCTCAACTTGAAAATAATTCGAATAGGAGTTAAAAACCCTTCAGCCGCTCTTTTCAAAACTAACGGGTGAACCTCGTCATAACCCATTGCCTTAAACTCCTGTAGTCCCTGTAGTCTTTCTAAAAGCTGCTCATTCGAAATTAAGCTAAAAAATTTACTTTGGTCACATGTAGTTTCGGTCCTTTTTTCAAACACTGGTATTTCATAGTCGCTCTCATTGACGAAAACTGATTTAAACTGTTCGTTTAAAACGTTAGCAATGTCGGCTTTGTCAGTTGTTAATTCGTTTGTTCCTTTTCTAATAGCTCTTATTTGGTGCTTTACTTTTTGTTTTTTGTTTACATAAGCGAACAAAATTTTTGGAGACTTTTTGGCATCGATGATTAATTTTTTCTCATATTCTTTAGTCGAACGTTTTAACTGCCTTTTAACTTCAGCACACGCTCTATTAAAGACAATTTGATTCTCCTTGCTTTGGCGATAAAAGTTTGAATAAAAAAGTGAGTGTTTGAGCTTAATTGCTTTTTTTGCATCTCGATCAATCCATGGTTGGTGTTTCATGCCTGTTTTCTTTTTAGTTGGAATAAATAGACGAGAGACTTCATGGTACCTTTCCAAAAAAATTTCGTAGCATTCGTTAGCTGACTTATCTTTAAAGATATCGCTCCAAGAGATATCGTTTAGGTGATTTACCATTAAGTCGTATTTACCAAGTTGATAGCAGTATCTATCCCTTGTGCAATCCTCAACAATCTTCTCATTAATTAAATATTGCCAGGTTATTGAATAATGTGCTCGACCCTTTGGACTATGACCTAGTTGAGGACCTTTTTGAATTACATCAATACGGTACGGTTTGCTTACCAGTACAAGGTCAAGGGTATTTTTCGGCTCTTGTAAATCACTTGATTTAAACGTCGGAAATTCGATCATTTGACTCAGGTAATTGTCGTTTAAACTATCAATAAACTCATGCTCAATCGATTTTGCGAGTGTGTGAACTACTGGACCATCGAAGGTCCATTCAATTTCCGGAAAATTAAAGTCTCCAAGAATTACAATATCCGAGAATCTTTTTTCGTTTTTCAATCTTACTGCTGCTGCTATAGATCGTGACACTTTTTTTGAATATTCTAAATTGGAGTTCGGGGGGCGGTATAAGCAACCAACTATTAATTTAAAATCACCAATTTTTACTAAACACCACACTTGTTCAATTTCCTTATTGTTCAATTGCTCATTTATAATTTCGAAACTTGTGGTATTTTGATTTACGTAAATTGCAACTCCACCACCCATACCAGTTCTGTCGGCTTGGTAAACATTATTACCTTCAATTGTTGTGATCGACTCAGGTTTAAACCATGTCTCACTTATTCCCATTACATCTAATTTCCTGCTTTTTGATATCGACGTCAGTTCGACTAATTTTTCACTATTTAAGGAAGTTGCGTTTGTATAATAAAAATTGAGCGATTCCAATTGACTATTTACGGACGACTTTCGGTACGGCTGATTCAATTGGCGGCTATCGTGGTCTATGTGGCTATTCGGATTGGTCTCTACCCTCTGCGGAGTAAGGACCGGCTCGTGCCTGATTGGCAACTTTTTCACCAACAAAGGGGTGAACCCTTCTACCGTTGACAAGCTTAGTTGTTTTGACATTGATGCAGAGCACCTTACCGCTTCGGAATGACAAAACGAAAGGGCTTGTCAAGATTACCATGGGTTTCTAAATCATCATTTGCGTCCTTTCTACTCTTGTTTAACTTAGAAAATTCGGCTTGCTGATCGGGAGTACGATCTGGTCTTATGTAGACCTTCTTGTATTCATCGATCGTTGACAAGTCCTTTGCCGCAAATAAAATTTCATTCCGAGCTGTTTCACTCTCTAGTTCCAGAACTAAAGGGTCAGACTCGCAAACGTTACCATCTGATCCCGTTTCCTTGGATTTAATTCGATATGTTGATTTTATCGCCGAGTGTCTATTCAGTGCGTGGATTAAATCCTTGGCCATGTTCAAATCATCTACTTTTCTGTCAACGATTGCTTGCTTTTTTGAATTTGGTAAACCTACAACAATAAGATTTCTCGCTTTTTTTTCGATTAGTATTTCATTGTTTTTTGACGCTTTGATACTTGCATTGTATAACTCAGTGCCGGGTTTAGACAGTTGCTTGGCAATCAATGAATAGTCAATACTGGGTGGAGAAGTTGGTGCTGGAGTTTGATTAACGCTCTCCAACGCATCTAATCTACCCATAAGGTTCACAATTTGAGTGTCTTTTTCGACTAGTTTGGCATCATAATTCCTCTTGATTTCGTCGATTGTCTTATCATATTCGGTTCTCAGTTCCACTATAGCCTTGTTGATCAAAAGACTTACTGAATCTGCTTGCTGAGCAGTGAGTTTGGTCATCTTCTAGTGTTCTCTTTTCAATTTTTAGTTTCTATTTAATTTTTATTTATTTATAAAATAAATTTTTTTTTTTCTTTTTAAATAAAATTTTTTTTTTTTTTCTAAATTAAATTTTTGCTTTGTTTTTTTTTTTTTTTTTTAAATAATTTTTTTTTGTTTTTTTTTTCTTTTAAATAAAATTTTTTTTTTTGTTTTTTTTTTTATTTTTTTTTAAATTTTAAAATTTTTTTTTTTCTAATTAAAAAACAACATTTTTTTTTAAAAATAAATTTATTAAAATATCTTAATTTTTTAAATAATTCATGTTTTTTTACCGCCCGTTTATTTTTGACCGTTTAGTAAACGGTCAAAAATATAATTGGACCGCCAAAATAAACGGTCTTAAAATAAACAGGCGTTAAAAAAACAGGAATTATTTAAAAAATTAAGATATTTTAATAAATTTATTTTTAAAAAAAAATGTTGTTTTTTAATTAGAAAAAAAAAAATTTTAAAATTTAAAAAAAAATAAAAAAAAAAACAAAAAAAAAAATTTTATTTAAAAAAAAAAAAAAACAAAAAAAAATTATTTAAAAAAAAAAAAAAACAAAGCAAAAATTTAATTTAAAAAAAAAAAAAAAATTTTATTTAAAAAGAAAAAAAAAAATTTATTTTATAAATAAATAAAAAATAAATAGAAATTTTTTTTTTTCTAATTAAAAAACAACATTTTTTTTTAAAAATAAATTTATTAAAATATCTTAATTTTTTAAATAATTCCTGTTTTTTTACCGCCTGTTTATTTTAAGACCGTTTATTTTGGCGGTCCAAAAATTAGACCGCTAAGTTGACCGGCAAAATGACCGCCCGCCAAAAAGCTGGCCGGTTATTTGACCGCCCGTATATTTTTGACCGTTTACTAAACGGGCAAAAATATAACCCGCCAAAATAAACGGGCCAGAGTCCGCCCGCAAAAATTGGAACGGTTTCTTGGACCGCCCGTTTATCTTTAAACGGTTATTAAACTGGTCAAAATTTAGCCCGCCAAAATAAACGGGCCAAGGTCCGCCCGCCAAAATTGGAACGGTTTTTTGGACCGCCCGTTTATTTTTTATCATAAGAACGTAAGCACAAGAATGCACTTTTTTTCAAATAGAGTGTCTGGCTGGTGGAATATGTTGCCAAACTGCATTGTTGAAGCGGATACTGTAAACAAATTTAAAGCCAGACTGGATGGTTGGTTGTCAATCAATGGGGAAAGGCTAATCTAGAAGCACCGAGTTAATTAATTAGGAATCGTTATTATTTCTATTTCATTTATAGTTTTATATTTTTTTTTTTTTTTTTATATTATTAGTTTTTCTAGGTACAATATTCTATTTGGTTTTTATCAGTGTTAAATTATTTATATAGAAAGACTAAGACTTAAATTTTGAAATTTTTACTGCTATAGCTGGACGTTACTACGTTGCAGCTTGTGGACAAGATCCACGCAGTATTACTACTACTACTACTACTACTACTACTAAACTAGTAGTGGGTATTTATAGTCGTTGGTACTTTTTGGTCGTTAGTACTTTTTGGTCGTTGGAAGTTGTTGGTAATTGGTTGTTGGTCAACGTCCAATCAGCAACTACCAACAACCCCCAACCCCAAATACCAACAACCTCCAACGGCCAAAAAGTACTAACGACCAGAAAGAACCAACGACTATAAATACCAATAAAACCCACAACTAATTTCTATTAATTTTTTTTTATTTATAAATTAAATTTTTTTTTTTTCTATTTAAATAAATTTTTTTTTTTTTTTAAATAAAATTTTTTTTTTTGTATTTTTTTCGTTTAAATAAAATTTTTTTTTTTTTTTAAACTAAATATTTTTTTTTATTTATTTTTTTTTAAATTTTAAAATTTTTTTTTTTCTAATTAAAAAACAACATTTTTTTTTTTAAATAAATTTATTAAAATATCTTAATTTTTTAAATAATTCCTGTTTTTTTACCGCCCGTTTATTTTTAAACGGTTATTAAACGGGCCAAAATTTAGCCCGCCAAAATAAACGGGCTAGAGCCGGCCCGCCAAAATTGGAACGGTTTCTTGAGCCGCCCGTTTATTTTTAAACGGTTATTAAACTGGTCAAAATTTAGCCCGCCAAAATAAACGGGCCAAGGTCCGCCCGCCAAAATTGGAACGGTTTTTTGGACCGCCCGTTTATTTTTAAACGGTTATTAAACGGGCTATATAATTAGCCCGCCAAAATAAAAGGGCCAGAGTCCGCCCGCCAAAATAAACGGGCCAGAGTCCGCCCGCCAAAATTGGGACGGTTAATACGGTCACGGTTTTTAAAAATTTTGGCCCGTTTACTGTCCGCTTGCACGGACACCAACACTTTATCAGCTGGTACATTTTGGAGAAAAAGTTTTAGACTTGAACTTAAAAAATTATTTTAATTTAAAATTTTTGTATTTGTTTTTTGATCCTAAATTCACAATGCCAAAAAAAACTATGTTTATTTTTTTCCGAGACGTTAAAAGTAAATGCAACATAGTGCAAATTTCAAAGTTGCACAATTAACAAAATTCTTTTAAGACTCTGCAAGATAAGCAGAATAAAATTTTAATGTTTTTGAGCGTGGTGAATTTTGCAAAAAGTTTGCACATCATTAGCAGACTTTGGCAGTTGATGCAACTTTTAATGTTGCACCATGTTGCAATCAATTTTTAGCATGTAGGAAAAAAGTTTTAGGCTTTTTTACCTTTTGTTCTGTTCTTTTGTACTAAATTTCACAAAATCCTTGCAAAATTAAAATAAATAAGTGACTTAAAAATTAACAACCAATTATTAAAATTGCTGCTCAAAAATATAATATTACCTCGCAATCAATTTTAATTTTACAGGATGGCCTGGCTAAACCCAGAAACACCTTACTACATTTTCCATTTTTATTCAAATAATTTGTCAAGCAAGTGCATTTCTTATCAATTGAACATTCCAAAAAGTTCATTTCATTACAATGAGTGCTATTTTCACAGTGCTGATTTAATTCATGTTTTTTTTCTTAAGATTAATAAAAATAAAGTTCTTTTGTCTATTCATAATTTAATAATTATTTTCGTGCCACATAAACCAGTCGTTTGATTGAAAAATGTAGATTGGTTACAATCACAAAAGCCTTTAAAACATCCAAGTCCCGTTTCACATTCATTAAAACATTCGTTCGAACAGTTTTCTGAAATTTTTTTGGAAAAATTAAAAATATCTTTATAAAAAAAATACAATTATTGCTAATTTTTTTTTACAAATAAAAAATTACCACAATTTATTTGCGATATATTTTTGGGATCACCAAAGTCAAGCTCTTCTAATATTTCATTGTCTATTTTCTTTCTGGCATAAATGACTTAATTTTCAGTCGGACTATGACTAGTTGATAAATCAACCGACGGAAAAAGATAGCAAATTCCATTTTTCAAAACTACTATTTCACATTCTACGAGTTCATTAAATTTTTTCATACAAATAAATTTATTTTTTGAATTGACTGTCTGTAAAATTGTTTCATCATAGACTTTTTGTTCAGGTTGTTGATTTTTAAGCTGAAGATATTTTTGATTAATTGAATCACCAAAAATAATATTTTTCATAAAAAATAAAATAAGATATTTTCTAAAAAATTTCATTTTTTAATCAGTTTTGGATAAAAGAAAATTTGAATTTATAAAATTTATTTACGAAATTTAATTTATGACATATTTAGTTAACATGATATTTAATTTTTTTTTAAAATCTTTCAAATATATAAAAATATAAAAATATTTGATCAAATAGAATAATTAATCAATATTTGTTGTTCAAATATTTGTTTAATTTGTATCTGACTAATTGATATTATGACTCTAGTCTTTATTTAAAAAAAAACAATAATTAATTTTTAATTTGAGAATTTCTTTTCTTACCCAGTCAGACATTTTATAGAGAATTTTTGTAGTTTCTTTAAAGATTCTTTAAAAAATCTATATAATTTGAGCTTTTTTGAAGAGAAAATAGAGATATTCTAGAGATAAAAAAAATTCTTCAATGTGAATAAAAAAATCTTTATTTTTTCTCTATATTCTCTTTAAAATGTTTAATCTGTTTTACCGGTCAAAATGTTTTTTAGAGATTTTTTGTAGTTTCTTTACAGATTATTTAAAAAATCTTTGGTGTATAAATTATTAAAAAAAAACTATTAAAGAAAATATTAATTATCTTTTATTATTGTTTATTTTATACGTGCCTAAAAATTAGTGTTGGCAATCGACTCCAATCGATTGACAAATTTATTAAATCGACTAATTTTTTTTAGTCGATTATTAAATCAACTAATTTTTTTTAGTCGATTATTAAATCGATTAATTTTTTTTAGTCGATTATTAAATCAACTAATTTTTTTTAGTCGATTATTAAATCGATTAATTTTTTTTAGTCGATTATTAAATCAACTAATTTTTTTTAGTCGATTATTAAATCGATTAATTTTTTTTAGTCGATTATTAAGTCAACTAATTTTTTTTAGTCGATTATTAAAACGACTAATTTTTTTTAGTCGATTATTAAAACGACTAATTTTTTTTAGTCGATTATTAAATCGACTAATTTTGATAATCAACTACTAAATCGATTTAAAAATCGATTGATTTTTTCTAGTTGACTGTAAGGTTTCTAATAAATCTTGTCCTGAAAAATTAGGAATTAGCTAGGCATGTTTTTTTTTAATTAATAAACATCTTTTAATTGATTAAAAATTTAAGCAAAATAAAAGCAAAAATTGCAATTTAACGATTTATTTAAAAAAAAAATTTTATTTGTAATATAAAACAAGATTAAAATCATAAAAATTAAAAATTTGAAACGATTTAAAATATTAAAAAAAAAATTATAAATTAATTTTTTATAAATTTTGTGAAACTACCATCATTTTGTGAATTTTTATGGGATTTAATTTATTTCTTCTTTCCCAGACTGTATAGCCTGTGGCAGAAAAAAGTTGTTCGGAGGGTACTGAAGTAGCTGGGATTTGTTAGCACTTGTTAGGCTGGTGTAGTGGTGGTTGAGATTGGAGTGTAATTTTTCACAAATTTGGTCCGAGTCGACCACTTCTTGGACCCATAGTTCATCGGGAGAGTCGGCGTTCAGCACTTAGCACAAAACAGCAACTTTTTGAACTAAACTTCACAATGCTGCAAAACTGAGTTTTTAAATTTTCAATTCTTGGTATTTTTTTTAAAATAGGAATTTGAATCTTTAGAAAGATATTTAAATAAGATGAAAAATTAAATTTTAAAAATTTCAAAAATTCAAATTTTGATAAAGATTTGAAATAGAATTTTATCTTAATTAATAACAAATCGTAATTTTAAATTTAGGAAAGGTATTTTTAATCTATAATCTTGAGTTTTTTAAAAAAGAAAATCAATGCAAATTTGACGAGCCTGTTAGCACTAAAGAGATTACATCAGCGATTAAAAGGTTAAAAGAGGAAGCATCTTCGGGACCAGACCAAATTCATAACCTTATGTTAAAAAATGTACCTCAAAATATTCTAAAAGACATTATGTATCTTTTTAGTTTAAGTCTAAGAGAAAGTAAAATACCGAATGCATGGAAATCTGCTAACATTACTATGATACCTAAAAAATCAAATTTAACACAAGACCCGGCTAACCGACCAATCAGTATGACAAGCTGTCTAGGAAAACTTTTAGAACATATTGTCTACTCAAGATTATACAGTTATTTAGAACAAAACTCATTACTAATTCAGGAGCAATCAGGTTTTAGAAAAAATCGACGAACCGCTGATAATCTTTTCTTACTTATTCAAAAAATTGTAGAATCATTTACTAGAAAGAAGAAAGTTTGTTCCCTATTTTTTGATATCTTCAAAGCTTTCGATAGGGTTTGGCATGATGGTCTTATTTATAAACTAATAAAAATGAACCTTCCCTCTTACCTAATACATTGGATTAATTCATTCTTAGACTCAAGATCATTTAAAGTAAATGTAAATGGTCACATGAGTGAAGAATACCATATTACTGCAGGTGTTCCTCAAGGCTCGGTAATTAGTCCATTACTTTTTAGCATTTTTATCAATGATATTTCTAAAAGAAATAAAACAAATAGTGAATACTCTCTTCTTTTTGCTGATGACTTGGTCACATTTTATATTTTTAAGAAAAAAGGAAATCTAGAAAATAAGATAAACAAGTACTTAGACGAACTAGAAAAATGGCTCTTCAAGTGGAAGATGAAAATATCTGCTGAAAAGTCTTGTTACATTGTCTTCACTAAATATAATAAGGAAAATATTGACTTAAATTTAAAAATATATGAAAATAAAATTGAGAGTCAAAAGGAAATCAAGTTTTTAGGTATAAAATTTGATTCAAAATTAACCTTTACCCCAATGGTTGATGAAATAAAACAGCGTTGTAGTTCACGGTTGAACTTAATAAAAATATTGTCTAACAAAAAATGGGGTCTTAATTATTACACACTAGGAAACCTATATAAATCTTTAATCGGATCTATAATTGATTACTCTTTTCCGTGTCTGAATTCATTTTCGGAGACAAACATTAAAAAAATTCAAGTCTTACAAAACTCAGCAACTCGTTTTATACTTAAACTAAAATATGATACTCCTTCCAATATTCTGCATCATGAGGCCTTTAATAAACTTAAATTCTTAACTGTCTCGAATCGACTTTTTGAATTAAGCGAAAGATATGTAGCGGGAGGACTGCGTCATTCTGTTCCATTGGTTATCAAGCTGGTTGATGAATATAAAGCGGGTTTTGAATCAAGGTATGTTGAATATCCGACTCCATTGTGTAATTGCTACCTTACTATTTCTTCTTTTTTTTCTGAATCATCAAATATTTAAAAATATGTACTCTGTTACTCTCTATCAAAACTTATCTAATTTTAATTTTTAATTTTAATATTTATCTACTTTTTTACTTTTATTATTTTTATTTTATTTTTTTCTTATATTTTATTTTTATTTTATTTTATTTAAATTTATTTAAATTTTTTTTTTTTTTTTTTCTTAATCTGAAGGAGCTTTAGCTCGGTACAGATATACAAATAAATAAATAAATAAATAATAGAAAGTAAGATGAATAAATACTTAGGTGAATTAGAAAAGTGGCTTTACAAGTGGAAAATGAAGATATCAGTGGAAAAGTCTTGTTCAATAATTTTTTTTTAAAAAAATATCGAAAAAATGTATTTTGACCTAAGAATATATGGAAATAAAATCGAAAGCCAAAAAGATATTAAGTTTCTTGGGATTAAATTTGATAGTAAATTAACCTTTGCTTCAATGATAGAATATATTAAAGAACGTTGTGATTCTAGATTGAATTTAATCAAAATCTTATCAAATAAAAAATGGGGCCTAAAATTTAGCACATTAGGTAACCTTACAAGTCTTTGATTGGATCTATCTTGGATTATTCTTTTCCATGTCTTAACTCTCTCTCAGAAACTAATGTCAAAAAATTAGAAGTAATTCAAAATTCAGCGGTTTGTTCTATTCTAAAACTAAAATACGATACTCCTTCCAATATTTTGAATCAAGAGGCCTACAATAAACTCAAACTACTAACAATCTCAAATCGACTCTGTGAGTTGAGTGAAAGATATATCAGGGCAGGACTTAGTAATTCTGTTCCATTGGTTCTAAGACTAGTAGAAGAATATAAAGCAGGCTTCGAATCAAGATATATCGAATATCCAGCTCCTTTGTGTAGTTGCTACCTAACTATTTCATCTTTTTTTCCTGAATCATCAAAAACTTAAAATATGTATTCTGTTACTCTCTATCAAAATTTAACTAATTTTAATTTTTAATATTTCTCTATTTTTTAACTTATCTTCTATATAATTCTTTATAATCTATATAATCTATATAATCTATTTTTCACGAATTTTTTTCAAATAAATATTCTTCTATATAATCTTCTATAGTATCTTATATTTTTATTCTATTTTATTTAACTTTATTTTGATTTTTTTTTTTTTAATCTGAAGGAGCTTTAGCTCGGTACAGATATACAAATAAATAATACATACCGTTATCTAATACTTAATTCTGAAAGACTAGAATAAAGAAAAAAAGAGATTTTCATTATGTAATCTTTCCAAAATCTCTGAAGATTATTTTCAGATTATTTGTGCAAAGCTTTGAAAAATAACCTTCAAAATATTATCGATTTGTTCGTTACTTTAAAAGAAACAGAATGATGCTATTTGATTTTAAATAAAAAAAAGTTTAATTCCTGTTTTTTTTTAATAATTTTAACTTTTACATTTTAGTTTAAAATAAATTATTTATTCAAAATTAAATTTTTAAACATTTTCTTGATTGTTTTTGATTGCATGCTCCAGGTTTTTTAGAACCCTAAAAATTAAAAAATTATTAAGAGAAAAATCAATCAATTTTCAATCACCTTATAGGTTTTGCAAATTAGATCCACTAAATTATTTTCGGCTTGTTTTTGAATTTCTTCCGTATGTTCACCATTTAGCGTTATCCATGGCACGTATTTGTGAGGTGGATTTAAAATTTCTGTTTTGGCAGCCATTTCATGCTGTAGACCATTTGCAAGTCTAGAAAACATGCATTTTTCCATTTCGTCAATAGACACGTTATATTTGAGACCGCATTTTTTAGCAGAAGTTTGAATGTCATCAACATTGTTTCCTTCCATGCAAAGAATGAATGGCAAGTGGTCATCTGTCTTTGGTTTGCTATAGATTACACAAGTATGAAGCAAATTTCCCCAACATTCATCTGAACCGTGTTGGCATTCAAATTGCCACAGTTTTGTTTCGTTTCTCCATGTTTCCTTTTCAAATTTTGATTAAAATTTTTTCTGTTTGAGTAAAAAATTACCTTTGCGTTGCCATAAGGAACCAACGTTAAATTCATTATGTCTTTGACTGTAAGGAAAACGTTTAAAATTTGAGACGACATGAAATTTTTACAGTCTGGACATAATGTCTCATAATAAAGAGTAAAATTAACCAACCCAGTATATTCTATTTGGTCACTTTGTCTTCTTTTAATTGACCAAACATTTTCCCAGCATTGTTTGACAATATTGCATGATTTGGCATTTTCAATATTTAAGCACCATTCAGCTGGATCACTCGGACACGAAGCATATAAATTGCCTGCAACTAAGATGATAAGGACATAAGTTAGAAATTTCATTTTTTATTAAAATTTTTATTTTTTCTTGAAGTTGCATTTTAAATATCTTTTAATTCAACTATTATCCTAGCATCATGTGCTTTAATTCGGTTTTAATTTTTTATCATCTCAAAATATCATGTGACGCTCAAATGACTATGTAACATATGCTTTTGCTAGATACTTAATGTCTTAGTAAATTTATTTGTCTATTATCAATTAAAGATGAAATAAAAGAAATCCAAGATTTAAATGGCCTGATTTATACATCAAGTATTTTTTAAAAAAAATTTTAAATCTATTATATTATTTATTTTAATATTATTTAAAATTTGAAAAAAAAAATCCAACGATTTAATCAAAAGTTTTTTTAATTTATTTAAGAAACATAATTTTTAGAAGGCTATTTATTTTTTAAAGAGAAAAAAAAATTACACACATCACATATATAAGTAAAGATATAAATAAATAAAGAACTTATTTAAATCTTTTTGAATAAAACAAAATTTAATATATTTATTTTTGGAAACCTTGATTTTTTTAAATGAATTTGTTGACATAATCGAAAATTTATTTGAAGTGGGTTTATTTGCTTTGCAATTTTTTTTTTTTTTTAATTTTTAACTATGATTAATTTTTGAGCATTTGAATAATTTTATTTAAAAAATTAGTTTATATTTGGAATTCATATTATGAACTTTTTTAAGTCAAAAATTTAAATTTAGAAAATTTATTACAAAATTTATAAAAAAAGTAACAAGAAAAAAATCGAAATTTCGGGTTGAATTATTTAAGATTAATATAATCAATTAATCAAAGTTATCCATTATTTTTATTTAAAAGGTAAAATTCTAAACACTTTTCAGAAGTTTAAAAGCGTTTAGAATCCATTTCCTTTTGTTTCAAAAATTTTATGTGTGGTTTTTTTTTCGAAAATTTTAAACCCATCTGATCACCACATTCACAGATCGCTTGCAGAACATTATCGAGCATTTCTCTACTGTAAGCAGCAGATAAACAGAATCTAACTCTACTGCCAACCAAAGGAGTCGCTGGGTAACCGACGGTAACAACAGCAATCCCTTTCTCAAGCATCAGGCGATTAAACCCACTTAAAAGAAATAAATGAATAAAAAAATTTTAAAATACATTTGATCAAGGATTTTTTCGAAAACTAATCAAAATTGATTAAAAATACCTTTCCTAAATTTAAAATTACGATTTGTTATTAATTAAGATAAAATTCTATTTCAAATCTTTATCAAAATTTGAATTTTTGAAATTTTTAGAATCTAATTTTTCAATAAATACCAAATTTCTTTATAAAATTTAATTTTGATTAAATTTCAAATTCATTTTACCCTACTTAATAAGTTTTAATATAAAACGAAGAACTTTTTCGTAAAATTCCCAAAAAACCTTTGACCAAATCAATATTGTATTCTAATGTTACATACACAACTTTGGAAGGGAGGTAACACAATGTAGGAACAATCGGTGAAGTTGAGTTGCCGTAAACAATAAAACCCATTTTTTTCAGCTTGTCCCTAAAGTATCGTGTATTTTCTGCCAACTGTTTAATTCTTCTTTGTCCTTCTTTGGTTCCATCCAAACCCATTATAATCTCGAGTGTTTTCTTGGTCTGCATGCACACTGGAGCGCTCATACTTGTTGCATAGCAATGCGAATGAGATGAATTTTTCAAATGGTTAATCAAATATTGTGAGCCAGCCACATAGCCTCCTGCGGCACCAAAACTCTTCGAAAATGTGCCCATCAAAACATCCACATCTCTTGGATCACATCCATAATGCTCGACCACGCCACGACCAGTTGGACCCACTGCGCCAATACTGTGCGCTTCATCCAAATACAAATAGGCCTTGTACTTTTTCTTTAATGCGATAATTTCTGGTAATGGTGTAATTGTTCCCTCCATACTTTAATTTTAATTTATTTTAAAAAATTTGATAAATATTTATTAATTTTACCTGTAAACTCCTTCGACAATAATTAATATTTTTTTCCATGGACGACGAGTCAACGGGTGTCCCTCAATAATTGCTTTTTTGAGCTTTGATTCCAAATCTTGGACATTATTGTGTTTGAAAACACGAATAGTTGCACCGGATAGTCTTGCGCCCAAAATCAAACTAACATGGTTCAGTTCATCACTCAGAATCAAACAATTTTTGCCCACAAGAGTAGGTATATTTGTCACATTGGTTGAATATCCCATGCCAAAAGTCAAAACTGATTCAACCCCAATAAATCTAGCCAGCAATTCTTCCAATTCCAAATGACATCTCAAAGTTCCCAATTCTTGCCTTGAACTACAGCTTGAAACTCCAAAATCCTCAATACTTTTTATGGCACATCTTGAACTTGGACCATTGTTTTCAGCAAAGCCCAAATAATTATAAGATCCCATATTCAATACCTTTTTTTTTTCACCAGTATAATAATAGGTCCAATTGTAGTCATCACTCTTTCTCTCAACTAATTCAATCTCAGCTCCCGGCACACTACATATTGGCCGATTAAATACGTCTCTCACTCTAAGATAGTAATTTCTGGTAAAAAAGCCATCAAAGTTTTGATACAATGGAACAAAATCTGATGGATTGCTATCCAAAGCGCCTTTTCTTCTATCAAATTTGAGCCGACGAAGTAGCTCTCTTAAATGAGCAAAAATGTGAAGTATGGTGTAGCTTAGATAGGTAAGAAATGCTTGCATAAATGGAGTCTCCTCCAAGTCGGGTTTCTCATATTTTAAACTTCGTTTTACGGGCATAAAAGTTCCATGAGACCTACATCGATTATGAGATCGATGTTTTTGGGAATTTTGGGCAATTGGTGCATTCAAACTAAAGTCATTTAAAGACTGGGCCAAATTTTCATTACTTTTTTGAACTCGAGAGCTTGTTTGTATTGTCATTTTGAGAAGCTATTTTTTTTTCTTTTAAAAATAGCAAAACCAAAAATCGTTCGATTTTTTCTATTAAAATAAATGAAAACTTGAAAATTTATAATCAAATGTGAAATTAAACAAATTTGTTTTGTTAAAAATAGTTATCACTTGATTTTTGTTTGAAAAACCTATCAAGCCTTTAAGATTAAAATGCTTTTTTTTGTTTGTCAAAATCTGATGCCAAACTAAAATTGACGGTAATTTAAAAAAAATGAGTAATCCGAATTTATTATTAATTTGAAAAGTACCTCAATTAAATTAGAAGATTGTGAATCGAAATTCTCTTAGTCAGTGTGATTTAAAAAATGCTACAGTTATTTTTTAATTTATTCTGAATTAATGAAATTATAAAAATAATGCGATTTCAAGAATTTTTTTTACGTAGTCAAGAATAGATTTTCAGATTTTAATCATTTTATTTGTCTTTGAATATGGAAAAAAAAACAAATATTTAATAAAGAGATACAGAATAGTTACAAAACAGGCTTGAATTATTTACGGAACTGAATTTATTATTGGGATTAGAAAAATAAAATTTTAAAGTTTTAAAATATTAAAAGTATTTGAGTCATTTTGTTTTGTGTAAAAGCAACCAAGTTTTAATGGTTCGACTTGCAAACGAAAAAATGGTCCGATTTTGAAAATAGTAATAAATTTTAAAATTATGCTGGATAAATGATTGCACCCCTGAGCAAGACTAGAAAAATACTTAACTGTATTAAATTATCATAATAAAGAAAAGATGGGGTCTTAGCTAGTTAGTATTTGAAACTGATAATATTAAATTTAACTATTTTTTCAATAATTTTATTTATCTTGGCTTTTTTATCGATTTTAAAAATTATCACGAATTCTTGTTTATAAA
Source organism: Brachionus asplanchnoidis (assembly GCA_025491095.1). NCBI lineage: Eukaryota > Metazoa > Rotifera > Eurotatoria > Ploima > Brachionidae > Brachionus > Brachionus asplanchnoidis. Next base: position 6,321,535 of record JAILYF010000008.1, on the reverse strand, counting down.
GGTGATAGTTGCTGAGCAAAAAAAAAAGATTTCATTTCTATTTCCAACATCTAGTGTAATTTAATCATGCTTTTTAAGTCGCATAATTTTATTTAACTCGGTATTAAATTTTTTTAAAAATATCTGCTGAACTTTAAAACCTAGATTTATTATTTTTTATATTATGAATTTTAAATCAAATAAAATCCAGTTTTTGAATCTAAAGGTAAACAACTTTTTATTTTGTAGATAATTTCTGAACACAAGGCTATTTTAACGAAAGCTAACAAAAAAAAAAAACAAACCAAGCGGATTTATCATTAGAACAAGGTAAGAATTGATTTTGAAATAACCGGAGAGATTCTGGCAAAATGTGATTTAGGATGGTGGTAAGAAATTTGAATTATTTTTCAAGTCCTATGTTAGATATATTTAAAACATTTATCTAAGTTAATAAGAAATATTTTGTCAATAAAATAATATATTTGAAAATATTCAATTACCAAATTATTTGGAAAAGATCAAAATACTGTTTCAATTAATTTATACAAGTTATTTTAGTTTTAAGTATATAAAAATTTGTTCAACTATTACAAGAAATAAAAAAAATATTTTTAATTTTCTGAGACTCTAAAATGAACAATATTACACAACTTTTCTATTGAAATGATTAAATTATTTAAAAAAAAATTTCAATGATAAATAACTAAAATCATCTTTGTCTTTTGGCTATTTTGAAAATTAGCTAAAGAGAAGAAAAATTTAAGTACTGCCAAAAGCAGAGGTATTTTTGCTTAAATTAGTAGCCTTAAGCCCAACTTTCTGGTCTTCGTTAGAGGCATTTTACTGTTCACTATTTACTGAAAGGATTTTGAACCTACGAGCTTTTGAAGTATGTAAATTAAAAACAATTATTGACAAAATGGAATATTAGAATAAAAATGATGTAAATAAAATAACATGTAATAAAATGCATGATTTTGTTTCAATTAAAATTTAAAATTAAAACTTATTTCTAGACAACGCTAAGCTAATAACGCTTTAAAACTATGCTTTAAAGTTTTCTGTTAATTAAGTTTATGTGCCAATGTTTTAGAAATTGTGCCAGCTTTCTATTTATTCTAGAGAAATAAAGCAGTTTTGATGTTTTTTTAGATTAAAATTTAAATAAATGCTTTCTTTTTGAAAATATTGAATTAAAGTGAATTATTTTGTTTTGATTAAGCTTATTACTTTCAAAATCGGAACATTTTGGATAACTTGGCTATAAAAGTTAAAAATCAGAAAATATACTTCCACTGTAATTTTCGTACCATTGTATTTTTAGATTTACTAAACTAAATTTAGAGTATTGATGGTTAAAAAAAGATTTTAATTCTTTTTATATTTGTGTTTAATTTATTAAAATAGGAACACAATATCTTATTTAAACAAAGAATGTACTTTTGGGATATTTTAGAAATCGAAATAAAGATTTTATAGTCGTAAGATGAACTTAAAATTAAAAAATATTCACTATTGCTACCGAAATTACGAATAATGATATACAAGAAAACAGGATAAATTAGATTAAAAAATATTTAAAAATATTTCACGCAATTGCGGTAAAAAAGAAAAATGTATAGATTAAAAAAATTAGCATAAAAGTATCATTAGCAATTTTGCTTTTTGTCAAAGCAAAAAATAAAGTTAAGTTTGGTTCTTACAATAAAAAATTGTTACATCAGCTCTTATTTTAAAAACAATATACACTTTTTTAGTAACCCTACTCTAAAACTCCAAAATTTAAGTTTTTTCAAAAAATTTTAGAGTAAGTCTTATGTATAGAATTTTTTTAGAAAAAACAATTATTTCCTATTTGATTTTATTCGAGTTAAAGGTAGTTTTAGCTTGAAATAAAAAAAAGCTCATGTAGAATTTTACTTACTGATTTATTTTATTTTCATCTATTAGTGCTTGTCTTTTTTTGTTTTAGAATAAGAAAAAAAATTTTATCTCGTTTTCAAGGTGTTTTAGAAGAAAAGTATAAAGAAAATTTTTTAAATGAACTAAAACCGAAAAAAAAAATTATTAATCGATGTTGAGTTTAGCAAACATTACATTAATGAAATAAAAATATTTAATTTTTATAAACTTGTGTAAATACCTAAGGAATAACTAGGCAACAAAATTCTTTTTAATCGAACTAAAAAAAATATGTTTTGTTTGCGATTTTAAAATTTTTTTTATTTATTAGAAGAAATGTTTAATCAATATTACTGAGATGCCTTAAATTTTTTTTGAGTTATCTAACTACACTCAGTTCTTTTTTATTTTACTTGAAATTTTAATCTATATGAGACCTGAAATTTAGATATAATTATAATATCAAATTAATTATTATTTTTGAAATCAAAAATTTATACACTGAAAAATATGTTGGAGGTGATTTTTAGTAAAATTTTGACTATCGGACAAAATTGTTCGAAAAATAATTTATTTTAATTTTTAGAAAAAAACTAAATGCTTTAAAGCTGATTAAAAACTTTTTTAACTTTTTTACTGTATTTTTACTTTAATCTAAAATATAACTTTAAGCCTATTTTAAGTAATATAAAAAAAAATTAAATAAGATCACGTATTAAATAATTTTAGAATCTGAAGGTCTTTTAATTATTTGAAATAAAATTTTCTATTCAAAACTTAACTAACCTCCGGAAAAAAAATTTAAAAAACTTAGTGCCACAGAATTACAAATTTTTATCGATCTAATTTTGAAATTATTTAAAACGATTTATAAAAATTATATAAAATATTTAAAAGTCAAAACGAGATAGTAAAAAGCTTTCCATAATTAATATTACAAAAGACTTTTTATCTTATCAAGATTTTTAAAATAATTATTTTGCCAATTTAGTCTTGAAAATATTTTATTTAAATACTAGGTTTATTAAACAAATTTAAAGATTTTAAAAGTGCATTGTATTAGAATCAAGAACTATACCACTTACATAATTTTTAAATGTGTATTAGTCTAAAAATCCATGACTGGATTATGCTTCTTATTTTCATAAAAAATGTGTACTACTATCTTGAAATCAGTATTTTTTTTTAATTAAAGCTTCAAGTTTTAATATCATAATGTTCCACCTGATTTTAATTAAAAGAAATTTAAAGAAAGTATTTATGTATCAAAATAAAACCCAATAATTTAAGATCTTTTTTGAAGTGATTTTAATTTGCTCATAATTTTAACTTTAGCTTCAAGTAAATTTATTTATTTTTGATTGACGTTGTTATGGAACGTATATTTATATACATTTTACCTTTTAAAACAAAATTTTGAAAAATCGATTATAAATTTGAATTTAAAAATAAAATATTTTTTTTTGAATGATTGCATAAAAAATTTCTACTTATCTTTTTTTTTATAAATCTGTTACTTAGTATCAAAATGCCTTGGGAAAAAAATTTTACTAATAAATTTAAAATTACTTATTTGATAATTTTTGTCAAAATAATACTCATAAATTTATTTTTAATTCTAAATGCTGAACTGTTTTCTTTTTTAATAAAGGCATAAGGTTGAAAACAGAATGAAAATAAAAATAGTCTAAATTAACAAAGATTTTTTGTTCATAATTCAATTCATGCTTTTATTTTGAAATTTGTCTCTAGCTATATCTTAAAGAATCATAATTAAAATATCAATTTTTTTCTTTATGGTTACAGGTAATTACAGTTAAAATTTAAAATACAGAATTATCAATATTCGAAAATATCGATTTAAAATAATTATTAATAAAATAAATTATTTTTAGATGAATGTTAGAAAACAGGCTTCAAATTTACAAAAATCTAAATGTAGTGCAGGTTTATAACTCTGTTATTAAACGATAAGGATAAGGTGTGATTTAAGTTTGTGGAAATATTTTTCTCAAAATAATAAATAAGTAGAGATTTAATTTCTTAACATTATTTTAGATAAAATGACTTATGATAAGTTGCTAGCTAGCAATGAAGATCCGAGTACAGAAAGTATAAGACTTCCTAATGGGCTGGCAAATTCAGAAAAACATACCACTATTTTGCACAAAAGAAACCATTCCCGAAATTTGTCAACTAGTAGTCTTAAGTTTAAAAACGTAATTTTGATTTATTTAAATGAAGAGAAAAAAAAAATTAAGTTTTTAGACATTGAAAAAGAAAAGCATTCAACACGAAGTATATGAAGCAACGTCAAGATTACAAGTATTTTATACTCAACTTTGCTACACTATATTGGAAGTATTTGGTCACATTCGAGAATTTATGAGAAAGTGGGGTTTGGAGAAAAGAAAAGGCGCCGTGGATAACAACACAGAAGATTTTGCTCCACTATTTAATAGTTATGAAAGTTTTCACACACGAAATGTGTATGTAAGAAATAGAGACTGCTTCAATCGTCCAGTGTGTAGTGTGCCTGGAGCTGAGATTGAATTAGTTGAGAGAAAGAGTGATGACTACAATTGGACTTTTTATTACACTGGCGAAAAAATAAAAGTATTGAATATGGGATCTTATAATTATTTGGGCTTTGCTGAAAACAATGGTCCGAGTTCAAGATGTGCCATAAAAAGCATTGGAGATTTCGGAGTTTCTAGCTGTAGTTCAAGACAAGAATTGGGAACTTTGAGATGTCATTTGGAATTAGAAGAATTGCTGGCTAGATTTATTGGGGTTGAGGCCGCTTTGGTAACTGGAATGGGTTTCGCAACTAATGCCTTAAGTATTCCTGCGGTCATTGAAAAAGATTGTTTAATTTTGAGTGATGAACTGAATCATGTTAGTTTGATTTTGGGCGCAAGACTATCCGGTGCGACTATTCGAGTTTTCAAGCACAACAATATCCAAGATTTGGAATCAAAGCTCAAAAAAGCAATTATTGAGGGACATCCGTTGACTCGTCGTCCTTGGAAAAAAATATTTATTATTGTCGAAGGAGTTTACAGGTAAGAAAATGATATAGGACCACTTATCCCCAAACACTTCAAAGTCCAAAAATTAAATATAAAAAATTTATAAACATATTTTTAAACTAATGAATAACAAATTACAATTTAAACTTTCTAATAGATTTTCTAAAAATATACTTAATAAATACTAATTATAAGATAGTTTAAGATAACTTTAAAAATATATTCAGTTCAGAAAACTTTCTGATTGTTACGATGTTTTTAAAAGATAATATTTACTAACAAAAATTGTGACAAAATCATTAATTGATTATTTAAATCATTTAATAGTTACAAAAAAAATAAAAATGAATAAATTAATAGGATTATTAAAAAATTATAAACAAATATAAATTTAAATATATTTTTTAAATAACCGATTTGGTAATAAAAGATATTTTTTATAAATTGTGTCATTAAAATTCTATCTTTTTTTTTGCTCAGTAATTAAAAAAAATAATTATAATAAATAAAAATTCTTCATGGTCAATTTTATTTTAGATGACCTAATAGTTAAGAAGATAATAAAAAATTTTATTAAATTTTTTAATATAAATTAAAATTAAAGTATGGAGGGAACAATTACACCATTACCAGAAATTATCGCTTTGAAAAAAAAGTACAAGGCCTATTTGTATTTGGATGAAGCGCACAGTATTGGCGCAGTGGGTCCAACTGGTCGTGGCGTGGTCGAGCATTATGGATGTGATCCAAGAGATGTGGATGTTTTGATGGGCACATTTTCGAAGAGTTTTGGTGCCGCAGGAGGCTATGTGGCTGGCTCACAATATTTGATTAACCATTTGAAAAATTCATCTCATTCGCATTGCTATGCAACAAGTATGAGCGCTCCAGTGTGCATGCAGACCAAGAAAACACTCGAGATTATAATGGGTTTAGATGGAACCAAAGAAGGACAAAGAAGAATTAAACAGTTGGCAGAAAATACACGATACTTTAGGGACAAGCTGAAAAAAATGGGTTTTGTTATCTACGGAAATTCTGGTTCACCAATTGTACCAGCCATGTTGTACATGCCGCCAAAAGTTGCTTTTTTTAATAGATTAATGCTAGAACGAAAAATAGCTGTAGTTACCGTGGGTTTTCCGGCAACATCACTAGCTGGAGGTAGAGTTAGATTTTGCTTATCAGCAGCTCATACTCGTGAAATGCTTGATAGGGTAAAATTATTCAATTATTTTTTATTAATTTTTTACTTTTTAATTAAGGCCTTGCAAGCTATCGATGAATGTGGTCATTTGAATGGTATCAAAATTTCTAAATTAAATCCGCCTAGAACTTTTCAGCAAGTTCTTGAAATGGAAAATTTACAAAAAAACAATTCAAAATTCCACAAGTGATTATTTGAATCCAGTTTTTATATTACCTTATTTTATACATAATAAATATTTATATTTGAAAAAATCTTCTTTACCGATTCAAATTATCAACTATCATTTCTTCTTTTAAAAATTTTATTATTTCAATTGAAAATAGTTATACATTGAATTTTTTTTTCACTTAATTATCATGAAATATTAGTTAATAAAATTTGGATAAGTTCTCTGACTTTAAAAAAAAGCTTCTTTACCTTTTAAAATGTTTTAAAATAAACTTAATTTAATGTTTTTTATCGAAAAAAACTATTCTATAGCATAGTTAATCTTTTTATAAATGTTCTTAAATTTTTTGGCGGAATTATTAAAAAATAACATAAATATCCATTGTTTTTGATCATGTTTATTTTTAAATACGACCATATTCTTATGTCTTGACATCATTTGATAATAAGTTCCAAAAATCTTCCAAATTAGCGAAAAAATTGAAAAAAAAATAGCCGACCAACAAAGATGTCAAATAGTAGATATTTTAAAATTTATTTTAAAAGATGGGCCTAAGACAGAACGAGATATAGTCGAGTTATTTATTGTTGCGTAAAAATGTGTAACTCAATCAAAAGAAGTCGCCAAGATTAAAAATATCAATTTTTATTAAAAAAATAAAAGCTAATTTAAGTACCTCAGTTTTATTTTTTTTCAAGCTTTTTAACTTGACTCATAAAGAAAGATCTGCTAACATTAATATAAAATCTTAAGAATTCTTTTCAGCTAAAAAATTTGGGAAACCGGTCCAGTAAATCGGTTCGGAAGCCTTTTTAAAGGAAAACAGACTATATCAGTTGAATAAAAAGAAGATTTTTGAAAGAAAAAATATTCTCACTCTATTAATTTTATATTTAATTTAAAAAATTAAGAAAAATTCAATTTTGATAATATTAATCAAAAAAATTATTTTTTTATATTGAAATAATACTTTTTTTACTTTTTTAAAAATTTCTTTTTGTTTTTAATTTTTTATGACAACGCACGAATTGGCGCGAATATGAAAAAATAAATAAATTAATTAATCTAGAACAAAACCTATTATTAATTCGGGAGCAATCAAGTTTTAGATAGCATCGACTAATCGCTGATTACCTTTTCTACCCATTTAATAGAAAGAAAAAGTTGGTTCCTTATTCCAAAGTGTTTGACCAAGTTTGGCATGATGATCTTATTTTAAACTATTAAAAATGAACCTTTTCCTTAACCTTTTCCATTGGATTAAATCGTTTTTTACTCAAGATAATTTAAAGTAAATCTTAATGGCCATAAAAGTGATGAATATCAAGGTGTCCCTCAAGGCTCAGTAATAAGTCGTTTACTTTTAAGAACATTTATCAATGATATACATAAAATAGATAAGTCTTACTACACAATTTTCTCTAAATACAATAAAGAGAATATTGACTTAAAATAAAAATATTTGAAAATGAAATTGAGAGTCAAAAAAATTTAGGTTTTTAGGCATACAATTTGATTCAATTAATAATTAATATTTTAAAATAATCAACCATTGAATTGAATTCAATGGTTGATCGGTTAAACTGAATTAACTTTTTTTGCTAAGTCAATTAATAAAAAAAAATTCTTTTAATTTTTACTGTATTTTTCTATTTTTTTTGGTTTTCATAATAAAATTAGGAAAAAAAACTTTAAAATTTGTGATATTTAATCGCTTAATTTTAACTTAAAAAAAATGAAATCTCATAATTTTTGACTATTTTTTTAATTCAACAGTCTACTTAAAATTTGGTCCTTAAAAAAACCAAATTTCCGTTTATTAGTATCATATGATGCGGAATTTTATCTAAAAAGGCGAAATTCTGTTTCAATTCATTTTTTCTAAATATCTTAAGTGAATAAAAATTTATATTTTATCATTTTTTTCTCTACTTTTAAATTCATTTTCAGAATTCAAGCTTTACAAAAATTTTAAAACATTTTTACAAAATTTTGAATTTTTATTTCAAAAAATAACTATCTTTTCTATGCTCGAAAATAAAATATTTTCATTCAAATAGTTTATGTGGGATGATCTAATAATTAAAATCCATTAAAAATCATCAATTAGGAAATCTATTGAAAAAAGCATAACAAAACCCACAAAATGCCATCGCAATTACCGCATTTACATCATAAATACTAGACCAAAATTTGTTTTCTCAAATGGATGTATCTATTTTTTAACTTTTTGTATTTTTTTTCGTCCCAGAGCTCATATATTTTTCAATTCCACAAAGCCAAAAAAGTATCTTTTTGTGTGTCTTAACTCCATTTGATTCAAGTATCTGAACTATATCCAATGTGTCCTCTTTTTCATTATCTTCTGGATTATTTGGCATTGATTCAGGTTCTAATGGATCATCAATCGAAAAAAAAGTTAGACGTCTGATATATTTATAAGGAATGGGTGCGGTCAAAAGACTTATAATCCATGATGCAGAACAAGTTAGAACAAAAAGAATTATACCAAAATGCAAAAAGTGAACTTTGGAAATTATTAAAGGACGCTTGTCTAAATGCATGTTGAGACAAGAAGGTTCTTTGTAAGAAAATTGCCAAATAAATTTAACTAAACCAAAGCATAATCCTGTTATTAGGCCCCAAAAAGCACACTTGAAAATAAAAATATATAACAATGGCGAAAGGAGTTATATTGCTCAGAGCCATTTAAATTTTGAAATAAACTTTAAAAAAAAAAAAAAAAAATATATATAAAATGTTTTTGTCATTAAAATTTACCTGTTCATTTATTCTTTTAAATAAAATTGCTTGGACATAGACTGCACAGACGGGCGGATCCGAAAAAAACTAGTTACTGACTGGATATAGTCAAAAAGTCTGCTGCCTTGATTCATTTCAATGATCGGAATCCATAAAATTGATATGAGTACAAACAAAATAACAAAAATTCTGCCAATTATCATTAGTTCAATATCTTTGGCCTGTTTGCGGAAGTGCTTCCATATGTTCATGGTAAAAATTACACTACAAGAATTTAATACTGAAGTAAGCGAAGACATTAGTGCTGCTATCATAACTGCTACCATCAAACCCCGCAGTCCTGATGGCATCACTTGAATTATTAGCTTGGGATATGCAATATTGGAACAACCATTCTCACTTCCACAACACGATTTACACAATTTAGGATCAACACATCCAATTTCTTCTGGATAATGATTTTGCAAAAATTTAATCTAATTTACTGAAATTATGCAAAGCTTCAATTTCATTAAGATAAATTTCAAATTTTTTTAAAGGATGACAATAAATTGATATAAAGAAATTGCTTAATTACTAAATTTCAAATTAGCTGTGTTAAATTAATGGAATTTTTTCTAGAATAGAAAATTTGGTAGTCACTCTCAAGACTTTTTGCCGACTTATAGCATTGCGTTAGAATTTATTTATCATTCTCTTTTAAAATTCTCTTAAGTCTATCTCAAATAGAATCAGCTTTGCATATTTTTTGTAAAAGAATTAGTTACCATTAAATAGAACCCTAGAAATCATACCAGGCATTATGATTAAAAATAGTGGCAGCAATTTCAAATAGCCAGCTAAAATGCATCCAGCTTTGACATGAGTTAAATTTTTAGCAGCTAATGCTCGTTGCACAATCATCTTTTAAAGTCGAGGTTCAAATTAGAAAAAATCATGTAAGATTATTACCAATTTCTTTTCTTCATATGAAAGAACGTTTTTATGATAGAGCTCTTAATAAATGGAACTCACAGGTACAAAAATTCATTAATTAAGCAAACTATTATACAGTGCCGATTTGACAAGTTGATTTCTGGTAATTTTACGTAAATTTACGTAAAATTACTTTGTAACAAAAAGTGAATTTACGTAATTTTACGTAAAAATTGGTAAAAATGAAAATGCAAAAGAAAAGCTCAAATTTTTGAATTCTTTATTATTTTCTAATAAATTTTGAAAAAAGTAGTTTCTATTTATAAAATCAAATTCTACCAATTTGTTACTTTTTTTAACTTTTTTTTACTAATTTTTACCTAAATTTATGTAAAAAAAGGTAAAATATGGTAAAAAAGTAACTTTTGGTAAAATATAATCAAATAAATAGAAACTATTTTTTTCAAAATTTATGCACTGCATTTTCATTTTTACCAATTTTTACGTAATTTTACGTAAATTTACGTAAAATTACCAGAAATCCACTTGTCAAATCGGCACTGTAATTTAATAAAATATAACGTGTTCATTATAAAGAACAAGTTAAAGAACAGTAAGGTACGTGTTATCAAATTCGAAATTAAATATTTTCTTGGCTTTTTGAATTTTGATGGTTTAAAAAGCACCTGAAAAACCTAGAAAATTTTATTTTTTAGCTCCAAAATGAAATGATTGTGTATTAAATTAAATTTAAGTTTCTTTTTTTTAAATTTTTTTTACCTAGAAGGACCGACTTTTTTTGCTCTCAAATCTCAAAAATAAGCTTAAATTTTTTTTTCGATCCTTAAATTTTAAATAATTTTGAAAAAAATAAATTAAGAAACAATTCCTTAATAGAAAAAATGCGAAAAAAGGTTAATTTAACCCCTTGTTGATTAAAATGAATTTTCATATGTTTAGATTAATTTTGATAAGCTTCGTTCTTCAATACAATAACTAAAGGAAGATGCCATGAAAGCGCCTATCAAAACAAATATTGTTTGTTAAACAATAAGCGACAAAAATATAGACCGAATTCAAGCAAAATGAATTCAAGCACTAGAATTACCGCGGTGTCAAATTGATGATGGTCGATAATTTCATTTTAAACTTTCAAATTTGAAATTATTTAAAATTTAAATCGTTTTTTTATAGAATTAAAAAAATAAATCAAGTTTTTTTTTGAGATACGAGAACAAAATTAAGTTAATATGTCATTATTTAGAAAATAACTGATTATTTTAAAATTTAACTATTTTTTTTGTTTTTAGCGGAAATTCCAATCAATATTAGATAAAAATAAACTTCAAATTTAGTTTAGTTAAGAAATTTTTGATTTAGAAAGCTGAGCCATTTTTTAACAAAGACTTGTATTAAAAAATAATGTAAAAATAAAAGCATCTTTTATTGGAGTAAAGTTCGCTTCAAAGACCCAATCTGGTAGGGGTCATTAAAGGTTAAAGTTAAAAAATAAAATTTTCTAGATTTTTGAGGTACTTTTTTACCCAAAACCATCAAAAAGCCAAAAAAATTTTTTTATCGTATTGGATGACGCGAACCCCTTTCAAGTTATGATTATTATGATTATTATGTTATGATTATTTTTTTGTGCCAGGGGACCCCCTGACCCCAAATGAGATATACAAATTCTGAAACAAGAGAAAATTCTGAACAAATTGTAGTTTTTACTTTTTTTTATTTTGTCTTTTATTTCTCTTAAAAAAAGTGTTCAAAATGAGGCATTTTTAAAAAAATTGAAAAAAATAAAGCTTTTTGAAGTTTTTAATCAAAATTTGTATATGTATAAGTCTTTCTTTTAAAATTTTTTAAATAATTTATTGATTATTTTAAACATTTTCTATCCTAACCATGATAAGAATATTTTGAATAAAATAAAAAAACACACATATATCCGTAAAACCAAAACATTTTTAAGATTTAAAAAAAAATTTAATTACTTGATCAGAGCACCAATACCAGACGGCTGAAATTGTTAGGCCAAATGTCATTCCAGGTCACGGAAAATCCCGATCTATAGCTCGATGAAGGTCAAAATAGTCCCCTTGAGGTACGCCACAAGTAGTGTTACTGAATAAAGTTGTTGAAGATATTGCGTAACTATATTTCTCAATTAAACCTTGGATACCACCAATTTTACTTAAGCCTTTATATTTATTAAATTATTTTGGATTTAGATATTTATTAATTTACTTATCATAGACAAAATGAATGCTCCGATAATCATTACAATTGTTTGAACAAAGTCTAGAAGATAATTTAATATAAATAATAATCTTTAGAGTTGTTTTTAATTTATAGCTTTAAAGCTTTATAGAATCAACTTTTTAACTTTCGACTTAATTCTAAAATTTTATATAATTGAAAATAAAATTTTGACAAAAGAGACTTAAATATGTTGGCTAACAACTGAAATATTTTTTTTTTAATTACCAGTCCTTTAAAAAGATTAATTTTAAATTGATAATTTTTAAGTTAATTTAAAAACTTACCAAATGACAGCTGAGGCTCCTCCACCAATGGTGAATAAAGCTGATATAATCAATAAAATGCCAATTGATAGATATAGATCAATATTCAGATACAATTTAATAAAAAGAGCTCCAGCAAAAAGATCTGCAGTTATGCGAATAAAAATGTTTAGCAAAAGAGATAAAATGGACAAAAGTAGTCTTATTCTTTGCCCTCCAAATCTCTTTTGAATATACTCGGGCATTGTGTAAACACCAGCTCGCATATAAACTGGAATGAATACCCATCCGAGAATTATTAGGATAAAAAGTGCGTTTAGTTCAAAACCAGCAACAGCTATGCCCGAATTGGCAGCACTACCTGAAAGACCAATAAACAGACTTGTGCCTATGCAGGAAGCAAACAATGAAGCTCCAACCTGGTTATTTGAAAATATTAATTTAAGTTTCAAAAAAATAATTTTGCTTACAGGAATAAAATTAATTGAACGACGTGCAATAAAAAAGCCATCAACAGAACCCCTATTTTGAAACGAAGACTAGAAAAAATTATTAAATAGAAATAATGACATAATTTTTTTTTGTTATTACCCAAATACCAAAACCAATAATGGCGATAAAATAGAAAAATATAACTATAGCGTCCCAAATATTGAGTAAATTCATTTAAAATCTAAAAAAAAACAATTTATTTAAAAGATTATCAAAAATTTTATAGGTTTACCTGTCCGAAATTTTAAATTAAAAAAAAAAACCTAATTGAATTTGGTTAGATTTTACCAAATTTTGTAAATTAATAATTCCATTCATAAGGAAAAATATTCAGAATATTTGAAATTTTCAAATATTTTTAAAAATTGGCAGAGCAGAACTATTAATGAAAAAAAAAACAGATTAATCTAAATATTTCTTTAATTTTACATTTTTTAAAATTACGGGATAGCATTTTTGGGTACTTCACAGAAGTTAAAAATTTTATAAAAAACTCGGTTTGAATTTTTTAGTTAAGTTTGTCAACGAAATTATATTAATTTAATTAGAAATGGCTTCTTAAAGTAAGTATTTTATTTTTGTTAAAAAACCAACCTATGAATTTTAAAATTTGTTATTAGATTTTTTAATGTTTTTGGTTTTAATTCAAACTTAGCTTTTAATTTTGACCTTAAATTAAATGCTATGATAAATAGATATATTCAATTTCTATTTCTTTTTTGAAATAATTTATTTTTTAAATTTAAAATAATCAACTATTGTGTAATAAATACAAAAAATTCGATTCCCTTTTTAATTCGTTTGACAAAGTGTGTCACGAGTCTCTGTGTAATAAAGTGGCTGCTTACGGTTTCGAGGATCGCATAGTGAAATGGATCAGAAATTTCCTATCAGGTCGGAAGCAGCGAGTAGCAATAGGGCAGTATGTGGCGGACTGGAAGGAAGTCACTAGTGGAGTCCCTCAGGGAAGTGTTCTAGGCCCACTGCTGTTCGTTATCTACATCAATGACATGCCTGGTATAGTAAACCACGTGATCAAGCTTTTCGCGGACGATAGTAAGCTCATTGCAACAATCCGTAATGTTAACGACCTGGCATTGCTGCAACGGGACCTTGATGCATTGACTGAGTGGTCAACAACTTGGAAGATGCTGTTCAACACCGAAAAATGTAAATTAATGGAATGCAGCAGATCCGGCAAAACCAAGTACTCGGACATAGACCTCTGCATGGGTGTGACCAGATCAGTAATTAATCAAACAAGTACTGAAAAAGATCTGGGAGTAACCTTCACGAGCAATCTCAAGTTCTCCAGCCATATCAAAGCCCAATAAAATAAAGCTATCTCTATCCTTGGACAGCTGAGAAGAACGTTCAAATTCTGGACTAACACCACCTTCATAACGCTATACTGCGCATATGTCAGGCCCCATTTAGAGTATGCAGCAGTGGTCTGGTCCCCCTAGACTGCCAAGGACAGCAACATTCTTGAGAAAGTTCAAAGACGAGCAACCAAACTCATTCCAAGAATCCGTAACTTAAGCTACAGCGATCGCCTTTCCATCTTGGGTTTTCCCACTCTGAGCGAACGCAGGACAAGAGGAGACATGATCCAAATGTTCAAGATAAGAAGCGGCTTGAACAACATAGATTGGATCAGATCTCCCCCGTATTGCAGCTCACTTTCCCAACCTGGACCAGCACAAGGTATTAGAGGGCACAAGAGGCGCCTGTCCGTCCAAGCACTCACCAACTGCGCCCAGCGTGAAAACTTTTTCACAAATCGTGTGATTAGAGTGTGGAACAGCCTCCCTAAGAAAGTAATCGATGCCTCGACTGTAAACCAGTTCAAGAATAGACTCGATGCATGGAAATATTCCGGTGGACTTGAGGAAATTTAAGGAGGTTATAAAGTTAAGGGTAGTTACTTTTTTGGATGATTGTGTGACGGATTGTTTTGTTCTCGATATCGTTGTGTTTTGTTTTTTTTTTTTTTATTTTTTAGTTTTATCCATTTCTTTTTATAAATCTGTCTATTTTTAAATAGAAAACTATTAATAACTTTTTTTATGTAACTATATTTCAATGCATCTAGCTACCATAGATGTCTTCCTAGTAAGACGTCTCCGCAAGCATGCTTGCCGTAGCTTATTTTTTATTATTATTATTAATTCAAAAATAACACGAAAAATCGAGAAATGTTTTTTGCAATTATGAACAAAGTTGTTAAATAATAGTTAATTAGATTTTAAATTATTGAAAAAAATCAATTCAAATATTTAAGATTTTGTAAAAAAAACTTAATTATTAAAAGCTCTAAAAAATATTTGATAGAAGAAATAATTTATCAAAAAATCATATTTTTTTGTTTCATTTATTAAATCTGAATATTATAAGAAAATAAAAATAAATATTTCACGGATTAAACCATAACTATTCTGAAATGGTCTTAGCAAACTTTAAAAAAATTCATTTAAGAGAATTTTAGTAAAAATGATTTTATAGAATCTTGTTACATCTTTTTAAAAAGAGAAATTTTGATTTTAAGATTTATTTCTAAATTGGATTATTAGACCAGGAAAAAGATAAGAATTCTAAAAATTTTATTCAGATCAATATAGGCGTTGATTAAAAAATTTTGTATAATTTGTGAATTTGATGAAATGTCAATTTTGCATGAGATATTCTAAAGTTAAAAAGCACATGAAAAAATTTTTATTTCAAAGTTTTTTTAAATAAAATAAAAATTTATTGATAAATAAGAATACATAAATACTTTTGGGTAGAGAACAAATAAATTAAGAATCTGGTAAAAAAAAAAATATTTACGATGTTTTATTTAATTTTCAATTTAAAGTTTAATTTTTTTTAATTTGAATCATACGAAGAATACAAATTAACTTGATTTTTAAGTTAAAGAAATTCAATAAAGAAAAATGTTTAATAAACCATTTCTGGTGAAAATTAAAATTTAAAATTTAAATGTATAAAGTGCGTTAAGTGTTTGAACTAAAATCAAAATTGCTTTAATTACATACATTTATTTGGAGGCATATTCATTTTTATAACTTATTTAAACATCAAATAAAAATTTAATAAAAACGAATATATTAATTTTATCTAAATCTTATTAATACATGCCCGCAAAATCTTTTTCGAAAATATTCCATGGTATTTTTTCAATTAAAAAACTAAGAATGTTTTCATTAAACAAATATTTGCATCTTTAATCAACATACAATTCAAATTAAGTAACAATTTAAAAAACTAAAATCGTATCTTAAATATAAAAATAAATACAATATAAGCGACTTATATGTCCTCCTTAAAGGCATTATTTTTCAAAAATACCTTTTAAATTTAATATAAAAACATCTAATTTAAAAAAAAATAAAAATCTGATTTTTTGTTTGAACGATGAAGACCCATCATGATGCATTGTTCATCGTAATGATTACTCTTTTATTTAACTTTTCAAAGGGAACTGAGGTCCAAAAAATATGCAGAGATGATACTGCTCCATTCAGGCTCTCATGTCCTTCGAATACAGGTGTTTCCATTCAATCTGTTTCTGTCCAATTTACATCAATTAATACTATCAACAAAGAATGTGAAACTTTAATATTTTACAACATTACCGAAAATACGCGACCGTTCCAGGACACGTGTAATCGTGCATCAGATAGAAGTATGTGCATATTGGATCAAGGATATGTGACCAGTCTTTTACAGCCTTTTACAGTGCCTTCTGACATTTATCTGATACCGATTCGACTTTTATTCATTTACGATTGTTTAGGTAAGATTTTATAAAAAATTTTATAAAAATCGATCGGCTCATAAAAATTTTTTTTTAGGTCTTGAATTTTTGGAAAACAACTCGAATAAATATGAATTCAAATTTTACCTCATTTTACCAACTATTTTTTTTATTTACTTTAAAGCTTAATTTAAAATTCAAATTTAAAAAAGAAATTATAGCATTAGACAACACTTGTAATCTAAAGAAATCGCTAATTGCAGAAATTTTTTAATGAAAAAATGATTAATAATAAAAATATAAAAAATTTTTTTATACAATCTTTATTTGTCATCGTCAATTTGGTCAAGCCAATTCCAGGTATTTAATTTTATGCTGTATTCAAAAAAAAATTCAGAACTTCTTTTAAGCTTAGTCAAATATCCATTTTATTATTTTTTTTGAAATGTCAAAGTTTAATTTTCTAGAGTAATTTTGAAGATAACATATTCTGAAGAGTTTATACTTGATTCTAGAAAATATTAGATGGAAAGAAAATCTGCAAGAAAAAAGAAGATTTAGTTAAATCTTGAAGATATATTATTGTTTTCATAAGAATCTTGATAATTCACCTAGAATTTACGATCTATTTCCAAGGTTGTATGATTTTTTTAATTTTAATAGCAAAAGTGTTAGTGAGCTTAAAAATATTCTTTTCTAAATCTTTATTGGTGAGGCAAATAGCTTTAAATGTCTTTTGATGATAGTTTAAGTAATTGAGGATGATTTTTTATAAAACCGTGTCAAAAAGCATTTGAGTCAATCTATTCCAGTTTATAACTTTTCTTCTTTCATTTTTTTTAGCTTATTTACTTTATTTTGATTTTTTTTTATCTAATTTTATTAAAAAACATAACAGTTAATTTTAATATTTCTGTTCACTAAATTAAGTATTTTTTAACTTATTCTGAAGGAGCTCTAGCTAGGTACAGAAAACAAAAAAATAAAATTTGAGTGATGTTGGGCGAAATGATGAGATTAACTTCAGCTGAGAATAGATGTAGTATTAAATGATGAGACTGGCAGAAAAAAAAGTTTCTAAAAATGAGATAGTTACTTAAATAAAAGTACAAATGAAAATTAATTCAGTTTTTAAGATTGAATGTCTTACTTTAACGAATATTTAAAAAAAATTGAATTAATTACTATCAAATAATAGTTTTTTTTTTAATTTTTTTTTTATATTGAACACCTTAAATTTGTGTTAGGCATTTTTAATAATAAATATTTCCAAAAAATAAATTCAAATAAAGTGATTTTTTATATTTGTTAAATTTGTAATAAGTTGAGCTTTTGCTTGATTAGGATAATATTGAAAAAAAATAATAAGGGATCTTTTTTCCTCTAATCACAATTAAAGCTGTTGATAAATTTTAATTTTTTTTTTTTAATTTTATTTTAAATCATTTTCCAAAATCTATTCTTTAAATTGCTATAAAGTAAAAAATCAAAAAGTAATTTATCATTTTATTTCAGTTTTGATTGAATTATTTTTAAAATTTATTGAAATTTAGTGATTAAATTTTTAATTCTTAAAAAAAAATTTAATTTCATCCCTTAGTGAATTTAAATTATCAATATTTAAAAAAAAATTATTTCAAGACTTTATCAATTGCAACAGTATGAGTGATTGACTCAACATTTTGAGTGAGTCACTTAGACTCACTAGTTGGGTTACAATTTAAAAGAAAAAATAAACTGGTATTCTTAAATCAAATGTTTTTTTTTCTTTGGTAAATCACCAAAAATAAAATCTTAATCGATTTTGAACTTAATCAATCAACCTTTTAGTCGTTAACGTAAAAAAATTTACTTTTAAGTCCTAATTTCACATTCTTAACTAAAAATCAACTTTAATAGCTATTTTGAAAAGGATTGACAATTTGCCACAAAGATTACAATTTAACCAACTACAATCTGTACTGTCCAAACAGACAAGACTTTATTTTGATCACAAATTTGGCCGGCTCATTTTTAAATAGTGCCTCTATTCCTGGTTGCTTGAATCAGCCGGACTTTACTTCAAATTCAGTTGTTCAAGTAACTACTTCAATATGTGGATACTGTATCAACAAAAGTCCATGTGTTTTTACCAGAGAATTAATTGACCAATTTAATCTTTTCAGCTTGAAAACATTTAATTTACCACCAAATTCCAACTCTAAACCAATAAGCCTCATGGTTCAGTACCAATGCTTGGACCGATCTTTGTATAATTTCTATTCACAGTCCATATATTGCACCCTTTTGGCCTCAACTGATACCACAATTAATTACATGACAAGTGTTGATACGCCTACAGCTAGAACAACAACTGAATCAGTCACCACCCCAACAACTAGCAATTTATTTTCAATTACAAGTCAAATAGATAGAACTATCACGAATTTAGTTGCTTCAACTTCAAGAAGGACAACAACGTCAAGTCCATTTATTGATTATGAATATTATGATGAAAATGTTTACTGCATTTCACGAGGCTCTGAAATTCCAACTTCCAAAAAAAATTCATTCTTGTTAATTATTTTAATTTATCTTATCCTTTTAAATAAATAAACAAAATTAATATCTAAAAAAATAAAGATGAGATTGATAAAATTTTATTAAAAATTATTTATATTAAGACTTTTCTCTTTTTGACTTATGTTATAAAGACATAAATCAGAATCTCGATTTTCAAATTTTAAATTATATTCCAAATTTTCATCCAAACAATTTTTATAAACAATTTCATACAATATATCTTTTTCAATTGTATTAATTGAACAATAGGAATCAAAAAGATATTTAAGACGATTTTCATCTTCGCACTTTTGTCTAGTGCCTACAATACAGGTACAATTTCTTAGTAAATTAAATGAAAGGAATTGATAAAGCTCAAAGCAAAAATTAAAAACTTACGAAACAGTATTCAGATAATCTAGTACACTTTTAATATGTGATCCTATTAGTAAATTTTGTCTAATACAATCAAGTTCCTTGAAAAAGAAAAAATCATAATCTAAATAATTTTACTATGCCAACCTGCTCATGTTTGTGTAAGTCCAAAAAAACTACTAAGTCTTCGACAACAATATGAGATGGAGTTTTTTGATTTAAGTGAACATCAGCCAAATATTCTATCAACTGCTCAGTTGTCTGAAAATATCTAAAAATAAATATAAAATTTTTAAATCGAAAATTTGACAACAACTTGAATTTTATTTGCTTAAGAAGATTTTCGTTGCTCGGCTTGGGCATGTTGTGAACAAATAATGGAATCGATTTAAAATCCTCCTTACGAATGTAAATAACTTCTTTGGTCGGGTAGGCATTTGCAGAAGAGAGACATGATTGAAACATAAGCGATGTTTTTAACAAAGAATTGTCACCGTAAAATAAAAGATTTTTTTGAAAGTTTGATTCTTTGCTTATTAATCGATTTATCTCATTTTTCTGATCAGTCAATTTTTCCAATGATTGTATCGGAAATATAAGGCTCAATACCGAATTTTGCATGTTTTTATTATTAAATAAATAAAAATTTAAAATTGAATTTTATTTTAATTTAATTCAAAAAATTAAAAGAAAAAAAAATTGTCTTTATATTTGTGTGCTTCAAATATAAAAATTAATTTTATGTACAATCATTGAGTGAATCAGCTTTACGGGGTGAGCTCTTTATATTTTCGTAAGAGTCTGACTAAATAATTTAGGTGATTTTTTTTTATATTCTAAATTAACTTGTTCAAAAAAGGAAGTTCATTACATATTGAATTTCACAATTCAATAATACATTATTGAACGTTTGTTAATTAATGAGTTTAGAAAAGAAATGAGAAGGAGAAGAAGTAATAATAAAAGGTTTTGTGAAGTTCAGTACAAAAGAACAGAACATAATTTCTGAAAGTTTAAAATGAGTTCCGTGAATGCAATATGGTTAAAGATTCAAAGTTGCATCAACTGTCAAAGTCTGCTAGTGATGTACAAAATCTCTGCAATATGTTCTACGATCTAATTTTCTGCTTAAAAAGTTTCGCAAACCTTGATAGATAATGCAACTTTGGATGCTGCACTATGTTGCAATCACGAAACCTAGCTAAAACTTTTGGATAAAAATTTATTCAATTTTTTGTCATTTTATACTGAATTTCACAAAACTATAATAAAAAAAGAGCTACTATCAGTTTATTTTAATAAATTAAAAAAAATAAATTTAAAAATATTGAAATTAAAAATATTTTAATAATTTTTCATTAAAATATATAAATATTAGAATTTCCTAAGCAAATTTAATATTCAAATGACTGAAAAACCCAGCGTCGTTTAGTATAACAATTTTATCAAAAATTCAAAAGCTTGGACAATTTTTATTTAGTTTAAGCGATTTAAATTAGATTGGTATATCAATGAAGTTTTTTGTAGCATTAGGATTATCCTTTATAATAAATTTTGAAAATTGTTCTTAAAAATATTCACAGATCATCATTAGTTTGTGCAAAGCTTATATAATATAAATTCTCTTAGAAATCTCAATTTTTATTGAAATATTAAAAATTACAAGTTTATCACTCCTTTAAATGAAAAACCCCCAGGTGTAAATTTGCTATATAAAAAAACTGTATATTAAATTTTATTTTATTGAAAATCAATTTAAAATCCTAATAAATTTGGTTTAAATATCTAATTTTCGGATCATTTAAAAAAAATCAATTAATAAAATTCCATTATTCAAACTATCCAGAATTAATTAATTCAAGCATAAACTCAACTTTACAACTTTAGAATTTTATTTGAAAATTTAACATAAAAAGCTATAAAACAAGATAGGCTAATCACTTACACCCTTAGCTAGATTTAAAAATTGTAAATTGTAACAAATATTTTATTTTGTATTTTATTTTTTTAACAATTTTTTACGAAAATCAAATATTTAAAAAAAAAAGGTTCTTGAAAAAATCACATTTATGGCTTAAAATTGTTCATATCAAAAAGATTCAACATCCAATAAGCTCAAGACTTAGTCAAGTTTTTCCCATAAGAATTCCATCAAAGTGCAAATGCTTTAAAGATATATTCATTCAAAAACAATCTGATACTAATTATTCAATAAAGTTTGGAAAGAAAACTTACCTAGCAAATTCTAAATCAGTTTTTACATGTGACTTGTACAAATCTCTCAAACGAGGCCCTAAACAAAAAATAGTCTCATACTAACTTTACGGAAGAGAAAAACGCTACTACAACCTAATTCCTAATCTAACTCTGCTGATCAAAAAATTCTATCCTGATCACGTAATGCGAATCTACCACAACAATTCAATAGATAAGTCTATAATCTGCAAATTTGAATGTGCAAATGAGCATGTTGAATTTTGTGACATTCACAAAATTCCCAACGATATCGAAAATGGCCAAGATGTGCTGAACATGGACTACATTCATTCGATGATGTGGCGCTTTCTTCCCATTGGAGACACTTTTGTCGACCTTTTTATGAGCAGAGACTTGGATTCATTGATTCTGCAACGAGAAGTCGACTCTGTTCAAGAATGGGTGAAATCAGACACTGTAGGACACATAATGAGAGGTATTTGAAAAAAATTTTAGTTAAATTTAGAATTATCTTCTTTATTTTGGTATGCAAATAGGTGCTTTTTTATAGTTTATTGATAAAAAAAATTTAAGATTGTTATTTGGAAAATAATAATAATAATAGTTCTTGTTTGACTTGAAAAAATCATCAATCTTCTTTTAAATACTGAATAGTTTTAAAAGAAGAGATGTTAAGGAATCAAAAACATTTCGGAAAATTTTTTTAAAATATCTTCATGTCAAAATTTTAAGACACTTTTTTACAAGTGAATTAGCTTGGTTTTTCAAATTTTTTTATTTTTTCATAAAATACTAAAAATTTATATACTTTTTTCAGGAAATTTCATAAATTAAAGTATATTTTATAAAATGTTAATATTTTAATATTTGCCTAAGTTTATTTTAAAATTTTCCAATGTTTTTAAATTATTTTTTTCTTCTTTTAAACTGTTTCTGAACGATGGTAATCTGTTTGTGATAAAGTTTTACCTTTTTGTTTGTGATATAAGAAAAATGGGCTCATGTCGATAATGTGATCAAATGTTCACAAAAAATGTGATAAATGGTTTCATGTGGGTTTGGTAAACATTTGATCACAAAACAGCTTTTATCGAAAGAATCAAAATCAAATTATATCTGTGATCAAAATTAATTATAAGAAAAATGTTATTATTTTAATTATTATTATTTTGTAAAATTGGTCGAGCATAGCTCCTTTAACAATATAAAGAAAACAAAATACAAATACAATGTAATAAAAAATAGAACAAGATATTAAAAAGCTAATATGATACTGTTTTTAAACAGAGTTGAAGGCTTAGGATTGATACTATATATAGGTTAATTTGGGATAAAGGTTTAAAAATTATATGTTTTGAATTAGTAGAAAGATTGTGTCTTCATAAAGTTTTAAATAAGCAGAAAAAAAAATGGAAAAATATTGGCGTTTTTAGAATATATGGATATATATGAACTTTTTCACCTTTTTTAATTTAATTAGTCCAATTATCATTTTCTTCAAGCAAAGTTTTTTGGTCTAAATTAGCAGTTAGCTTATTTATTGTTTTTGATTCAGTTAATTCCAGAGTTTCGTCATTACTTAAATCATTTTTTGTGATCTTAAAAAATTTTTTGAGATCAAATTAGGTTTTGTGAAGTTCAGTACAAAAGAACAGATTAAAGTGTAAAAAAATTAAATAACTTTTTCAAAGTTGCATCAACTGTAAAAGTCTGCTAATGATGTGTAAAATCTCTGTAAAATGCACTACGCTCGAATATATTGAAATTTAATTTCTGCTAAACTCTGCAAATTTAGAAGACATTGATATTTGATGCAACTTTGAATGTTGCACTATGTTACATTTACAGAATTAATTTAAAACCTTAAGAAAAAAAGTTATTCAATTTTTGTTACATTTTTTTCTGTTCTTTTTATCATTTTGTACTTAATTTCACAAAACCATCAAATTATCAAAAATTTGTTGATCAACGGTTTTGTGATAAAAATGTTCACCAAACCGACATGGTACCATTGACACAAAATCTTTATGAACATTTGATCAACATATCGACATGAGCCAAAATTTAAATTTAAAAATTATTATTTGATAATTAATTGAATTTTTAGAATTTAATTTTAACTAAATATTAACTTTGGGATCTTTAATTTCTTACTTTATTTCCCTTGAAGCATAAGGTGGCGATTTAATTCTTAAAAAGTATTGACTAATAAAAAAAAAATATGGAAATTTTTTCTAACAAAATTTCTTTTATTTAGATAACCCTTATCATAGAACTTCTATTCTTGGTGGTATGTGGGGTTTCAAAGTCTCAACGAACATAAATCTAGCTACAGAGATTTTTAACTTGATTGTCGAAATTGGCAACAGATATAAAACAACCGATAAAAGCTTAAATGGCCATGATCAATATTTTTTATCAGATCATGTTTACGAAAGAATTATTACAAATTCCACCGTTCATGATAGCTTTTTGTGCAATCACTATCCAAATTCCAAACCTTTTCCAAGCAGACGAGTTGGTAATTGTTTTGTAGGTAAGATTGGGTTCTGCAATGCCTCAGCACATTTCAAGAAGTGTCCAATACAATGTCGACCTTTAGAGCATTTAGACTGGGAGACTTGCTGAAACTGGCTATTTAATTTAAATTTATCATAACTTATCAATAAATTTATTAATTCAAGCAAAGTCAAAAGAAAGCAGTCTTTTTGTACATTTTATTTATTTATTAATTCTAATATTAAATATTAAATATTAATATATTAAAACCAGAAAAGAAAAGTCATAAAGTGTAAATTAAATCAATTCATTTGATGCTTAATGAGTAAAAAGAAATGTTCTTGACACGAACTCATAAATAATGATTTCATTCTCAGTTCTAAAGAAGATATTATTTAGTTATTGCACTAACTGTATAAATTGTTAGAGCTCAACAATTATTCAAAAAATATTTATAAAGAAAACTTGTATTTATCATTAATTGACCCACCTTACATCTTGTTAACAGCAATGAGTAAAAATGTCCACAATTAGCTTCATTTTAAGACCAATATCCATTGAATATTTCGAAAGTTTGCCAGATAAGGCACTTGTTCGCTTGATTAAAGCTCATTGTCACTTGGATACCGATTTTCACTACCTTGAGGAGAATGGAACATTAGTAAACAGTTCAGAGACGGAACAACACTATTGGTAGGAGAAAACAGCGGCTACAAAGTCTGATCGATATATAAAAAAAATTTATCGATATAAAAAAGGCTTTGATCCGCCATCATGAATCCGGTTCGTATTTAAAACCATGCCCAAGGAGGCAAATTGAAGTTCATGATCAAATGTAAATTTCAAATCAAAATTTTCAGTTTTTGATTTAAATAAAAAAGTTTTTATTTCCAATTTTGTGAATAAAAAATGACTAAGCTTTATTAAACATGATTTGTTTAATCTATGCTTAGATAGAAAATTATACACTAAAAATACCGGTTTAAAAATTAGAAATTCAAAAGAAACGCGAAAATTAGTGTTGGGATCCGTATAAGCGGACACAAAACCGGCCAAAATTTTTCTAAAACCGTGACCGTGTCCGCATCAACCGGCCAACTTTTGGCGGGCAGTCATTTAGCCGGCCACCTAAACGGTCAAAATTTTAGACCGCCAAAAAATACGGTCAAAAATATACGGGCGATCAAATATACGGACAACTTTTTGGCGGGCAGCCACTTCAATCGTGAAATTTTTTGAAGAAGAAATTTTTTAATTATGTAAAAATGAAAAAATAGGAGCCCGCCAAATAGTTGTCCATCACAAGTCTCAAGTCAAGTCCAAGTCCGGACTTTTTTTTTATTTTTTTTTTGTTTATAAGTCCAAAAACTTTTAATTTTTTTTCAAAATTGAATATCATGACTAGAAAATTCACAAAGTATTTTAAAATAATAAATTGTCTAAATTTTAATGACTCGAAGTTTCTAGATCCCAGAGTCAATTTTTTCTCCAGTTTTACAAATTAGTCAAATAAATTTTCCTGTTTTTTAGAATCAAAGAAAAATGATATTTCTTCCGTTCCAGGTTGTTACTGTTGGGGCCAAGCAAGTGTTGGACTTTTTTAAAAAATAAAAAATTTAAAAGACTGGGCTTGGACTTTTTAAAAATATTTAAAAAAAGTCCGGACTTATTCTTTTTTTAATGACTTGGACTTTATTTTGGGACTTTTAAACAATTCTGAATTATATTTTCCTTAATAGCTTTTTCTTGTGATCATTCATTTAATTTTTTAGATGTTTGATTATTTTTGCCAAAAACTAAATTTTAATAGATGATTAATTTTTATTTTTTGAATTTAATCAAATAATTTTATTGTAAATAATACATAAATTCAAAATTTCCAGGACACAACTAGAAAATATGCATGCATTTTTTAGAAAATGATTTGGTTTTATATTTCTTTTGTATTACAATCTTTTCAAACTGTCTAGTTCAAAGACTGTTCAATTTTGAAAGAGCATCTTTTCTTAAAATTTTGTTTTGCTGCAAAATTGAAGAACAAACAAGATGCAAGAAATTTAAGAGTTTTTTGAGCATAAATTGCATGTCTCAAACAAAAAAAAATACTAAATTATATTTTAAAATTTTTATTTTAAATAGAGTTGAAGAGTTAAAATATGTTTAAAGTCTAAATCGGATAAAGTCACAAAAAATTAAAAAAATTGTAATTTCTTAAGCTTTCCTAAAAAAATAAAAGAACTTTTTTTGAATGCAATTTAAATATGTTTTTTTAACACTAAAAAAAAGAGATACAAAAAATATAAAAAGTTTTAATAAAATGTGAATAAAAACAAGGTCGCCCATTCACCCATACATTGACACGACACACGAACAATCAATCAATTAAATCGATTAATTATTCCATTTGAGAAAAGTCCAAAAATATAAATAAATAAATAAATATGCTTTTTTAAAAAAAAAAAAGAATAAAAGAATCTAAAATAACACAAATGGAAATGAACCAAAAATTTTATTTTCATTTAAATAAACCTTTTTAAAATTGGTACGGGGTTTAATTGTCGAATTTTGGGTGTTTTCCTTATTTTAAATTATTTACAGTATCATCGATTTCTTTTTTTTGGCTTTTTAAATTTTTTTAGGCTATCAGTGATTAAATAATTTAGAGTTAAAAATTAAAATCTTTCCACAAAAAGATTTGAGCTGGCTCGAACATGTCCAAACTCGTAGGTCTTGTTTTCCATGGCAATAAAGTTTTGTAGATCGCGTTTTGGATTGAATATTTTAGTGGGTTTTTTGTCTTTTATGATGCTGTTTATCTGCTGATGCTGCTGTTTGATGAGCTTGGACGTGGACTCATTAACTGTGTGATTCTTGAATTCATCCTTCAAGCGGATGTATTTAACCGATTTGTCCTCAACTACTTTTTCAATCAAGTCCACTGCAATCTGCTGTAGCTCGGTGCTGACCACCAAAGACATCTGCTTCAATGAACGGTTCACATTGCTTACCAAACTGGATGCTGACGAGCTCGATTTACTAAATTAATCAGGCTTAGCAACAGATTTTGGGAAAAATGTTCAAATACTCACGCGAACAAACATGGTACACACTTGAGCTGAATAATTGCTAGTTTGAGCTTGTCTTGGTTGGCACGCTCCAGGGTGTACAAAAATTGAGAATACTTCATCTCATCGTTTTTCTCTTTGCTCAATTCTCTCTTCAAAATCATCAAAATTTCAAACAAAGCAGTGAAGTTAACCACTTTTCTTTGAATATCATCAATCTTTAAAAAAATTAAAAATTTTAAACTTAAGCTTTAAAAAAAAAAATTTCGGCTTACATTCAAAAATTTGTTCAGCAGATGTTGAACATGGTCCCTGGCCACTGATGGCAATTGAGGGTTTATCAGCTCATCTATGGTTTTGTTAATGCTTGACTTGTTTAAAAACATGGCCAAAATGCGTCTGGTCTCGGACAGAACATTTTTGTACTCGAATATTGGGTGAACTGTTTGTATTAGTATAAGATCGGACCTGTTGCATCCAAGGCGAATGTAGTTTTTTATTTTGTAGATTAACTCGTCCATTCTGGCGCACGAGTAGTCTTTGAGACAGAACCAAAGGTCGCATTCGTGCTCGTCCAGAAATATCGAGCTGGGCAGACTAAACTTTGTATTTGACCAGTGGTTAAATGAGGAAAATGATGAAGATGGCGAAGAGAGCAAGCTCGGGCTGGAAACCACCGAATCGCTGGCATACTTTTCCTTTAGTCTCTCCACATACCAAATGTCCAGCCAGTCTTTGACTATTCCGTTCTCAAATTTTTTCGGATCAAAAAAACTAGTCAAATTTAGCTGAAACGCTTCTAGACACCTTTCCTCGGTCAGTTGAACAAACTCGACCACTCGGTCCAAACTCCTTATCTCTTCTTTGGTTATTTTGACGTATTTTTTGAGTATGTCACAGTTGAGCAGACGTCTGAGGGTCCTGTAGCCGTAGTGTGTGTTGGACAGCTGGTAATTGAAGTGCTTGTGGAAAGAGGGCACTATTGGCTGGCCGTAGATGTTGATCAGCTCTCTGGTGTAGTAGGTTTCGTCTTCCTGGTTGCTGAATTGTACCAAGCTGGACAAATGCAAGCTGGACAATTGTTCACTCAGGTTAATTGTGGAAATCGATTGATTTATTTTGCATTCATTGGTCAAAAGGGCTCTGTGTCTCGGTCGCTCTTTCAGTAAGAGAAATAATTTTTCGCCCAGCGCTTCCGTTCGCACAACCTCTTCCCTTGATTGAACTAGACAACAACAAAAAAATTAAATTAAGCTAAATTAAATAGAGTAAAAAATAAAATTTTATTGGCACCTATTTCGTTCAAGGAGATGTTTATCTGCTGATTTATGGTCTGGTAAATGGTGAAAAAATCATTTCTAAAAAGAACCAATCTATTCGGATTTAGTTCTTCATTTTCGTGCTGGTTTTCTGTCAAAAATAAATAATTAAAATTAATTTTTTTAGAAAAAAAAAAAAACCTTTAAATTTTTCGCACTCTGACTTAACATAGTAGGAAAATCGGAGCATTTTAGAACCAGCTTCGTTTTTTATCAATTCCATTCTGGTAGTGCTCTCATTTTCCTCAATTTTAAATGGATTTGTCTTCATGATCACTTCTACATTGACTTTTTTGGCGCCGCCACTCTGGTCCATGGACGGCTGCTGGTCCATGTAGTCCGAGCTGAATGACTCAGTGCGGCAGTGATTGAAGCTCGGCGTGGTCGGCGGAGTTTGTAGGCTTTTCTTGGAGTTTTTGTCCTTTTCTAGTGTAATGTAGCATTTGAGTTTGATGTAGTTGTGCTGTAGTGAGACCTCGAATGAGCGCGAGTCCAGAATCGCTTTGGCAAAGTCTTCCAAATTTAGAGTCTCCAATTTTTCTTTTTCTAGAATTTTTTCAGCATTTTCCTTGAAGTCCAAGACTTTGCGATAGGCCGAGTTTAGAACGCTTTCTGTGTGGTAAAACGAATTCAGCGACTCAATGTAGATCATTTGGTTCGACTTTTGATATGAACCAAAATATGAGTTGTCAAAGAGTTTACATTTTATTTTAAAAGTTTACATTCAAGCTTTCATTGCAAATTTTTCTCTTATTTGGCATTGTACGAGGCACCCAAAAGCAGATGGTTAAAAAGCTTAGCACAATAACTAATGAAGATGGCAAATTTTTGTATAACAATTTTATTAAGAAAATGAAGAAAGCTTTTTTGATTAAGTTTAATTTTTTATATATAGAATTTAGTCAGTTTGATTTTTAAAGTGTTGATGTTTTTTTTTTTTTCTAGCTAAGTTTTTCCTTGCTTTCTCTAACAAAAGCGCACACTCTTAGTAGTGTTCGCCAGAGAGATTTAGCATCACTTGTCTACAGCATTTCTGTGCTGTTTAATCGCGACTTAAGCTTTTTTTTCTTGATTTTTTCTTTATTTTTTCTGAAATTTTCAAACAATTTATTCAATACATTTGTTAAATTAGAGCAAGTGTGTTATTTTATACTCGAATGATATGATTTAATATTGTGTTTGAAATTTAAATTAATTGCGAACTTAAAAAAAAAATCACTAGACTAGAGATCGAACCTGGGTTTCATGTTTGACAGACGGCAATCTAAACCCCTAGACCACATGGTACTCTAAGATCCAAGGCTTAAAAAATAAATAAAAATTCAAGCTAGCATAAAAAAATTTATTTAGGAAAAAAAATTAGCAATAAATCCAATTAGAGTGGTTCTTTGGTCGACATTCTATCGGACATGGATAAAACACAGCTGACTGATTACAACTACCAATGCATCCTACAAAACAATTACCAATCCGCCTGGTTGGAAATGGTTTACTTGTGGGAAAAAAGTTACACAAATAACTATCGTGTTCTAGTGATGAATTTATGATATAATCATAGACTGATGCTGCCAAAAAAACTTGATCAAAACCCTTAGGACTTTTAGAGTTCGGATTAAATTTTTCGCTCAATTTTTTATCAACAATTTGGTTGAAAATAAATTTTGATCTTAGCCGGTCCAAATGTGTTTTGAAGCCCCACATTCCTCCCAAAATAGCGGCTGCATGATAAGGATTATCTTTAAAAAAAATTAAAAAATTCAAACTAAAAATAATTTTAGGCCCTCTTAATGGGTGATCAATTTTATTTGATATATTCAAAAATTTCTTTTTTGAATAAAATAATTAGTAAATACAATTTAGTTCAAAATTCCTTTGTTTTTATTCAAAAAATCCCTGTTGCTAAAATTAAAACTTATCAAATGATATGGAATAATGGCTGATGTGTCTCACTTTTATCAAATACAAATATGATCATGTTCTAGTCATTATGTAAGGCCATAATTTGAAATAACATTTTTCAAAGAAATCAATAACTAAAGTTTGATGCT
Organism: Brachionus asplanchnoidis; assembly: GCA_025491095.1. Classification (NCBI taxonomy): domain Eukaryota; kingdom Metazoa; phylum Rotifera; class Eurotatoria; order Ploima; family Brachionidae; genus Brachionus; species Brachionus asplanchnoidis. The sequence goes on along the minus strand of JAILYF010000008.1, from coordinate 6,290,718 downwards.
TGATTTTAAATTTTAGTATAAAGAATATGAATATTAAAGTGAGACTACAATCTGATATGAGAATCAGATGAAGACGAATAACCAATGGGTTATTCGACTAAAGTAGTATCATTAGCCGTCAATTGCTGAGATCTGAATTTGTCTAAGAAAAATTAATTTAAACATTCTTTAGGCTAATATGAACACGTTATTTTGAGCCTTTTTAAAGAATTTAAAAGCTTTAAAATAGAAAAAATTAAGATTCTTTCGTTTCTAAATGATTATCTTTATGGTATTAAATTGGATTTTTCAGATTTAATTTTTTTTTGGGATAAGATCAATTACTTGATTCAAGTCCTAAAAAAATATTTTCGGCCTTTTAGCCTAACACTGAATAACAACTTATGAGTTAATCCGATATAGAATGAAAAACAATGCAAAAATTCGGTTTGAAAAGGTTTTTAAAGTGGACAAGGCATTTCAATGTCTTTTCAAAATTAAAACAAGTCAGATTCTATATTAAAAAATTTAAAAAGTTTAAAAATTTAAAAAATTTGCTACACCATTGAAAACTATGTGAAAAGTAATCAAGGTTTTCTAAAAAGAGAAGCTGTCAAACATTATAATAGTGTTCCATTTAGAGCTTTAATATTTTGAAACCATAAAAATAATTAAAAAAACCACAAAAATAGTAATTTTTACCACAAATTTAATAAAACATCCACAATTTTAATAATTTTTCACACATTTAATACTTTTTCCACTAATTTAATTAAATCTTCAATCGCAACTATTATAGTACTTTTGACACAATTTTAATACAATCACCATAAATTTAATAAAAAATACCAAAAATATAATAAAAAAACTCCAAAATTTTTAATTAATAAAACTAAAAAGTAAAAGTTACTTAAATTTTTTATATACCTCATCAATCATTAAAAAAAATTACCAAAAAAATAAGTTGAACATTTAAAAAATATAAGTTAAAATTTTTTACATCAGAAAAAATGAATTTCTACAAGAAATATAAAATAAAAAAGCTAATAGTATGAAATTAAAATACAAAAAATTTAAAAAAAAACTAATTCGTTGGCAAAAATAGAATTTTGACCTTAGGATTAATTTATTTTATAAACTTAATATCTCTTCAATTTAAAGTTATTTTCCAAATTACAATTTTAAATTTTCTTTATCAATAAACTATAAAAAAGCACCCGACTTGCATATCAAAATAAAAAATATAATTCTAATTTTAACTCAAATTTTTTTCAAATACCTCTCATTATGTGTCCTACAGTGTCTGATTTCACCCATTCTTGAACAGAGTCGACTTCTCGTTGCAGAATCAATGAATCCAAGTCTCTGCTCATAAAAAGGTCGACAAAAGTGTCTCCAATGGGAAGAAAGCGCCACATCATCGAATGAATGTAGTCCATGTTCAGCACATCTTGGCCATTTTCGATATCGTTGGGAATTTTGTAAATGTCACAAAATTCAACATGCTCATTTGCACATTCAAATTTGCAGATTATAGACTTGTCTATTGAATTGTCGTGGTAGATTCGCATTACGTGATCAGGATAGAATTTTTTGATCAGCAGAGTTAGATTGGGAATTAGGTTGTAGTAGCGTTTTTCTCTTCCGTATAGTGAGTATGAGACTATTTTTTGTTTAGGGCCTCGTTTGAGAGATTTGTACAAGTCACATGTAAAAACTGATTTAGAATTTGCTAGGTAGGTTTTCTTTCCAAACTTTATTGAATAATTAAAATCAGATTGTTTTTGAATGAATATATCTTCAAAGCATTTGCATTCAGCTGAAATTATCCTGTCAGAATCATTATTCGTTGAGTAAAAAATAAATGAATTTAAAAAAAGATAGACAATTGTGTAAAGAATAAAAATATAAGGAAGTTTTTTAAGTTTTAAAAATGATTTCATTTTTTTAATTTATTGAAGATTAATCTTTTTAATGTCAGCAATTTTTTATTGACATGAATATAAAATTTAAATAAGTACCTTTTAATTTAAAACATTCATTTTTAATTAAATTTTTTTTAAGAGACTTTATTTCACAATCGTTTTAAAAATAAAAGTGATTTTTGTAATTAAATATTTTAAATTTTGTTTTTCAACGCGTCTTTTATTATAGAGTCTTAAGAAAAATAAAAATTAAGTTGAAAAAGATGATGCGAAAGATGTAAATTAAAATAAAAGAATACAGTATTTATAGAAGCTTTATAAGCTTAAAATTTTATCTCTTTGAAATCCTAGCTAAAAAAATTTATTTTAAATAAAAGTTAAAATTTAAAAAATTTAATATTTTCTTAAGAATAAGAAATATTCATTTTTATTTGATTTTTTACTAAACAAATCAAGGAATTAAAAGAAGAGTTAACATTAAACACAGATTAAAAATATATTAAAATAGTCAATCTTAATGTGTTTTTAGTAAATTAAAATTATTGTTGTCATCTAAAACTATCAGTTATTAAAAAACTTATTAAATAATTAAATAAATAAAAAATTTAGTTAAATGTCATTAAATTTATCGAAGAAGGTCAAGTTAAAAATATATTATCGATTTTAAATAAATTTTATCAGTTTGAAATAATTAAGAAATCAATTAAACAAAAATTTTTGTATAAAAAAATTAGCTAAATTATTTCTTTTCTAATTCTTTTGTCTGCTAATTTGATTGGCTTCCTCTTTTTAAATTTCCTAAATTGATGAATGTCGCATACTTCAGCTGGAAAGGAATCGAATAATTCATGTCATGATTATCGACCCTTTAGAAGCAAGCAATTCTTATAAATATCTTTTAAAACGTATTTCTGCGTAAAGATAGCTTTGTAAAATTATATTTTTAACGCAAAATTTGAAAATTTCGGTTTATTTACTAAACCATATTTAAATAAATCAAAAAAGAATTTTAATTAGAGTTTTGTTTGATTTTTTTCAAATTATTTTTATTAATTAATCGTTACTCAAAAGCTTTATCTTTATTTCTGTAGCTTTGTCACATGGTTTTGGTTTACCACCAATAACCGAATCTAAATACTTTTCTTGAATTTTGCTTATTTTTTTAAAATCTTTTTGTTCATCCTTCGTCACTATATGAACAGAAATTCTATTAACAAGGAATTATTGAGATTTAAATTAAAAAATAGATTATAGTTCTCAGATTTTTCATCAACATTCAGGCCATAATATTCTAAATTATCTAAATATTTTTCTTATTCAAAAAAAAATTTCTAATTGTACGATCAAAACAGCCAGCTATGTTTGAAAAATTTCTAAAGATTTATAGTATTTTTAAAAGAAAAACTATTTTTAATTTATAATTTAATTATTGCTCTTTTGTTTATAATGATCAATGTTATATCATGCAATTTGGTCAAGTTGAAAAAAACTGTGTTTAAATCGTTCAAATCGTAGAAGGTTTAGATAAAAATAATTATAAGCAATTTTTTTGTTAATTAAAAAAGTTGAGAGTAAAATTAAGGATTCTGACTGAAACGTTTAAGAAAACATCCTTAGCAAATATACTATCAAAAGCTTCAACGTTTGAATATTTTGAAAATATATGCATTTTTATTAAAATTTTTAAATATTGTTTCAAAACTTTTTTGATATTTATGATGCGGATCCATGCTTAAGCAAAATTGAATCCAAGTCCATTTTTTAGTCTTTAAAAATCCGGCGACAGATGCCCGGACTTAAAAATTTTGAATATTTTAAATATTTTATTTAGTTAATTAATAATTAATAAAAATACAATAGAATATTAAAAATTATTTTTAATTGAATGGAAACATTCTGCTGGGAGCTGGCCAAGTCAAATCTATTTAAAAACAAAAATAATTGTTTGATATAATCAAAATTTCAATCAAAATCTCACCACTGTCAATTATTATATTCAATGGTTTTTCGTAAAAGCTGAGATATTCATATGGACTCATGAGCTCTTGATTTTTGATCAAATAGTTGGCATGATCTTTAATAAAGAATTTGGATTTTTTTCAAATTTTCGAATTATTTAATAAAAACTCTTTATACTTTGATTAGGGAAAAATTCCGGATGGTGTTCATGCAAATTTTCAATTGTTTCTTTTTTTAGCTGACCCTTCGATTGATCATTCAAATACTTTCCCATTCTTAGCAATTTTATTACCATATCATTGACCAGCGTTTCTAAAGACTCACTCGGCTCGGAAGAGTCATGCTCCAATGAAAGATTCATCAATTTAAATGTGTACACAGGGAACATACGAATATGAACTTCATGGGCCATATTTAAAATCCTCGCATCAGTAACCATACCTTCTGGATCGTCCATCATCTTTCTCATGTCTTTCAAAATGTCTTTTATAGTTTCCAAAGACGACTTAAATTTTCAAACTCTAAGAGAATTGTTTTAAATTTAAAATAGATTTTTACCTCGATGACATGAACAAAAAGAGATGGGTATATAATGATTATTCCCGTTGCTTTTTCATAAAAAAAATTCGGATTTTTTTGATTATTCTGCTGCTGTTGCTGGTTACGGAACATAATTTCATAGTGTTCACCAATTTTTTTCTTATCTTCAAAATTTTTATTTAATCTCCCCACGATAATTATTCTATGCAATATTGTTCTCTATAAGGATTAAAAATTAAAATATAGAAAAAATTAAAAGATAAATATAGGAAAAGCAACTCACTCGGCCAGTTGCATTATTTTTGCTCTCTAGCATGTTGAGCAAAGAAGGAAGATCTTTATGAAGGTAGTCGCACTCGGTATCATTCATTTTTTAAATAAAACCTCATTGAATTTTTTAAAATTCAAATATAAGATTTAAAAAAATATAAATTATTATTAAAAAAAAAACGTTTCCATAGAAATTCTCAAACTTCTAACTATACACGAAAACTATACAGTATTTTAATTTATACTTTTATGACCAAATTACTACTACAAAATAAATATTAATTTATTTTTTTTTAATGAATTAAAAATTATTTACATAAGTTATAGGATGCAACAACCATGATTTTTCCATTCTTTAAGCTTGCTAAAAGCGCGCAAAATTTCAAGAATATTAACCTCACATTAATGGATGGAAAAATATTTCTGATATTATTGATCAGTTTTTGTAGGTTGTGTCAATTAATGGAACGATGGCTATTGCATTTTTATGAACTTAATTAGCTAATTTTTACATACTCAACAAAAAAATTGAGTATATTTTTTAGTATTTTATTAAAAAAAGTATAAATAGATATTAAGTCATAAAAAATAAAATATTAGATATGATACAGATTTTTTTTCGGTCTATCCTATTATAAAGCATTATAAGACCCTCGGATTATAAGACTTTAAAGCCCTTTTTCCCAAAAAAATTCTTTAAAAATTAAAACAAATTTTTTTTCTCTTCAACCAGAAAGTTTATTTCATTTTTAATTCAAAAATAAAAATTAATAAAGTCAAAAAGTAAAAGTACGCATAAAGACCCGGAAGGATTTTTTAGGCCAAATTACAGCGGTTCTAATAAAAGCGTAACGCCAAAAAAAGACGGGTTCAAAAACCTTCCGAACCATTCGGCCGCCCGACCGTTCAACGGTGGCCATCCGTTCTAGCCGTCCGGTCTAGCTGACCGAACCGTCCGACCTAGCCGTCCAATCTAGCCGTCTTATTTTAGAAAAAAATATTTATTAAAAATTAGAAATTTAATTAAATTTAATTTTTTTCATATGAGGATTTCTTATTGGGAGCTAATTATCCAAATGAGTTTATCATTTTTAAATCTTAAAGTAAAATATTGCATAAAGAGGAAATCCTCAGGTGAAAAAAGTAATGTTTTTTTTTTTTTTAATTTTGATAAATAATAAATAAAATTTCCTTAAAAAAAATGGTATAAAATATTGAACGCCTGGGTCGAACGGCTAGGTAGGACGGACGTTTTTATTTAGAACCGCTGTAAATTTTTTGATTATTTTATGCTAGAATTTTATTAATTTATAAAAAAAATTTCTTTAAAATTGATGATTTTGAATGTAAAGATGATTTAATTGATTCTTAATATTCATCAGACAATGATTATGAAGCTTAAATTTATAAACTAGTTAAATATGTCAGCGACCACCAACCAATAAAAAAATCTACAAATGTAGATAAAACTTCAAAAGTTGATGTTACTTGGTTTGATTTTCGTAATAAAAAAAAACTAGTATTTAAAAAAATATAATTAAAAATGCTTAAAAAAGTCTAGTTAATAAAAAAATTTCATTGAAAACCATTATCCAAATTTTTTCTTTTTGACATTGAAAGAGCGTTGATATTACAATGGCATATCCTTTAAACTAACCTTAGATATATTCGCATAGCCAAGAATCTTCGAAATCGATAAAAAATTAAATTTTGCTTTTCAATTTTAATATTTGCTTGTTATTAATTAAATTTGCTTTTCAAACTTAAATGTAAAAAATAGTTAATTTTGCTTTGTTTTTTTATGCTTCTTATTAATTAAATTTTCTACTAGATTCGTCAAAATATATTTACTCATTAAATTAGAAGCCTTAAGTTTAAAGCTTCTGAAATCCATAGCATAATGAAATTATTTGTTATAAATCTTTCTAAAATATTTTAAAATGACAAAAAACATGATAAATTAAGCATTTAAACAGATAAATAAGACAAATTTGGTTGAAAAGTTTTTATTTATAAAAATTTTATTCCAATTTGTTGCGCTTTTGAAAAAATCGAAAATTATAAACTTTAGATTAGTTTTCACAAAAAAAAATTTCATCTAAATAGCTGAGCATTGTTTTTTGTACTGAATTTTAAAAAGCTCATCTTTCATTATGGAATAAAATATGATGCTATGTTTTATTAAATATATTTCTTTTTGCTTGAACAATAGAATTCAAAGTTTAATTTTAAAACGAAAAATGAATAATTTATTTTATAAGTTTGTTTCTGATTTATTTTGCTTTGGTCGATTTAGCTGATGGATGCACTTTAGAATTTCTGAATTAGCAAAATCATAATTTTAAATATTTAATGAATACGAAAATGGGTAAAATATAAAAAAATATAAATTAACTACGACTATAACAATAGTTTTCAATAAATTTAAAATAAATATTTCAATATGAATGAGCTGAAGCATAATATAGTCGGATATTATGAGAGCTGTTTGAATGTAATAGACACACATGCAGAGACTTTGCTTTCTAATCCGGACATTTCAGAGCGAGACATTCAGCAGGTAAACTCGCTGCGAAATTTATTCATTTCCGAAATTCGTCAAATTGAGCGATTTAATCTAGAAAATTTGAAGAAATTCACCCGACAACCTGATAAAATTATTTACGCAGATTATTTGATAAATCTAGCTTTTCAAAGTAAATTTTGTTTTTTCGTTCCAAATGATCCAAACCGTGGCCATTTGTTCAAATCAAACCGATTCGGGGTCCTAGTTGTATTGAATCAATTCATTTCTTGTGAAATAATCGAAAATTTAATGTATTTTTTTTCTAAAATAAATAAAAAATTTTATTCAAATTAATTTTTTTAGAGATCTGGCAAACCGAAATATATGCCTGCACGACCTCAATCATCTATGCGATGACTTTGAGGTAATTTTTTAATAAAAAATAATTTTTTTTTTAATTTTAATTAAAATGTTCTCTAAATTTTTAATTAAAAATTTTTTTTTTAATTTTAATTTAAAAATTTTTTTTTATCTATTTCAAGGACTTTCTGAAAATATTTATCATCTATGAACTTATTTTGTCAAAGGCAAGCGATTCAGTGATCGATTTGTCATCAAACGAAAATAACATTCTCAACAGAGTGGACGTAAAATACGCCCAAATGGACCCAGAGAGCTTCGATTGGCTCGAAACCATTCTCAATATGCCAAAGCTCGATACTCTAACATTTGGTTTTAACAATTTGAACTACTTGGATAAAAGTTTGTTCTCAAAATTTGAGCATTTAACATGGCTTAGGTTCGAGTCCGGCAATCTGAGCCTGATTCAAAGAGCAAATTTTGCAGCACTTGTTAATCTCAAAAGACTCACTTTTGAAATGTTAATTGAGAAAATAGACAAAAATGGTTTCGAGGGCCTAAATCGCCTTGAAAAATTGGAATTTTGTTCTTCTGGTTTATCGAAAATGGCCCATTTTGAACTATACAATCTGGACAAACTGCACAAACTAAGTATTATCTATCACTCCATTGATTGTATAGAAGAAAATTCACTGCAGCTTAAAGAGCTCAAAATTTTAAGATTGGATTCGAACAAAATAAAGACTGTGGAATCAGGCGCTTTCAAATTATTGAAAAATTTGGAAGAATTGTATTTAGATGATCAAAAATGTGAGCTGACATTAAATTCAAATTCATTAGCTAGTCTAAATAAATTGAAAATTTTGAGTTTACAAAAAAATTTTATTAAAAATTTAGATTCGGATTTATTTGATGATTTGAAAGAGCTTGAATATTTGTCTTTGAGACAAAATTTAATCCAGACTTTAGATCATAGACTTTTGAATAGTTTACAAAATTTAAGGTTTCTAGATCTTTCTTCTAATGAGGAAATATTTTTAGATTTTCAAAAGCTTGAATTGAATTTTTTAAAATTTTTAATTGTTAAATCGAAAAATATTCCAAATTTGTCAAAAATTTGTCTTCAGGGACTTCAAGTTGTTGGCCTGGAGACTTTTAGTATTTCTTCTTTTGTAAACCAGTCTCAATTAGAATATTTGAATTTGACATTCAAAGATTGTGCTTCAATTTGGGAATCCATTTCTAATTATTACTTTGATAATATTGAAAATTTAAAATTTATAAAAATAAAATGGTTCAAGTCAAACGATCACTTCAAATTAAAACTGGAGAATTATATGAATAAATTAGTAGATAGTATTCAATGTCAAGATAGTTGTACTTCTAAAGAAATGAAAAGTAAAATAATAAACAAAATCGAACAAAATCAATACGAAAATTCATGCACAATTCAAGTAATTTAGATTTTTTTATATAAACTTTTCTAAATGTTTCTTTTAAGATCTCTAAATATTGTATAGATAATGAATTTTTTGAAAAATATCTCAATATATCGGAAACAAGCCGAAAAGTTGTTTTGAAAAATCTTCATCAGATTCATTATAATTGATTGTTTTTATACATTATTTTAAATTTTAAATTAAAACCCAACTTTCACTCGAGAATTTTTATTTTAATAAAAAAAACTTTTGATTATATTCTGAATCGTGAACTATATGGTCCAAAAAAGTCTTAAATTAAGTGTTGTTATATTGAATACCTTTTAGATATTTATATCCCAAATAAAATTGAGTTTATTTTATTTTAATTTTTTTTCAACAAAAAATATTTAATTAATTCTAGAAATCTCTTCAATATGCTTTAAAATTTTTTCAGTATATCCAAAAAATCCTCTCAACACACTTTAGCTTTTAAAACATAATAAATTTTTATCATCATTTTTTTTTTAAGAAAATAAAAATCAATTCTTTAAAAAATCAACAAAATTCAATAATGCTTAGGTGAACTGAGTTAATCAATTAAAATTAAAAGAAAAATAAAAATTTACGCACATACTTTTATTATTCCTTTATCATAGCTTTAAGAGCTTTTGTTTTCAATATTTAACCAGTATTTACAATTACTGATTTCAAAATTAGGAATCATTTAAAAATTTTTTAGACTTTTCCAAACTTTAATTTTCCAGTCATTATGAAATGCGTTTTTTTGTCATTGTTACCAATTTGATTAGTATATGATATGAAAATTAATCATTTTTAGAAGATCGTGTATTTAAAAAAAAATGCAAATATGCTGCCCCATTGTGAATTGGAAAATTGGTAAGCTTATCTAATAATAAGTAAAATCACATCAACTCAAAGCACTTATTGTAAGTAAGTGAATTTTATTTTATGGTGTTTTCCACTTTTGAAATTTTCTCTAAATCTAAAATCTAATAATTCATTTTTATATTTTCGACTATTTTTTATTTTGAGTCATTTTGTGGCGACTGTATTAGCTGAAACCTTCTACTTCTGATTTTTAGTCTTTTCTCTATTTTAATTTATTTTATTTTAACTAATTTGCCTGAATCAACTTTTAAATACAAAAAAAATAAACTTCAAAGAATAAGTTAATGAAAAAAAATAATTCACTCTTAAAAGATTCAAAGAAGATGGTTTATTAAATTCATGAAATTCATTTAATAAAAATGTTTAGTTTTTCTAACTATCTTGTAAATATTTAAATAATTATTTAAGTTTTAATATAAGGAAGCTAAGAGACAAATGACCAAGACCATTGCATTTTGAATTTTTTGAACTGATATTGAAAATGAACTTTCAGTTGTTGTTTCAATTGAATTCATTGTTGATACTACTTCTGTTGAACTATAATGTACCAAAGTTGATGATATATTTACTGATTGTGATGTATGGGAAGAAAACAATGCAGTTTCAGCAGTTAATGAAGTTTTTGTAGCTGATGAAAGTTCATTTGTAAATGATATCGAACTAGTTATCTGAGACTGAGAAACTAATGATTTTTTTTCACAATTAAAACCTTCGAATCCATTTGCACAAATACAAGAATAACCTATCAAATTTGTCACTGTATTAGTATTTGAACATGTTCCTCCATTTTGGCATAAATCTACATTAGTATCACAAGTAATAGGTCTTGCTTTATTTTTTTTAGAGTTATTTTTTAATTTTTAATTTTTATTTAGGTACTTTCACAAGCCACACAGCACTCTTCTTTAACCGGGCCACTATCAAAACTTCCTGATTCACAAGAGCTTTTAAAATCGTTACAATTCGAATACTTGTCCGTACAATCATTATATCTGTATCCTAATTTTAAAAATGGGAATTAATTTTTACGAATATATAATAATTTTTTTTAAATACTTAGACATGTACTACAACATTTGTCATTTCCTGTTGTACTTGTACAAAATGATGCTTCAGTTTTTCCTTGTTGCTTTAAAATTTCAATAAATTCTGAACAATTGACAAAATTTGTTGGAAGCGTTATTCCCAAAGTTCCACTTTGAACTAAATCATCTCCAAACGGACACACTGATTCAGAAACAAAGGGAGAATTAACACAGATGCCCATTGAACAAATCTTTTTATTTTTAGTATAATTTTTAAAATAAAGGAATATAAAAAAATTTACCATTCCAGAACCACATGTTGTTCCTTCAGCTGCGGGAGTAGATGACCAACAGAATGCGTCATTATTTGATTTTCTACACCAAAGTCTACTGCAAATTTCACTTGATTTAAACTTAAAAAATTAAAAAGTAAAAATTTATTTTTGTCTTGAGCAATTTACGTGACAAAATGATGCCTCGTTTCCATTAGCCATTATACATTGCTCGTTTAGAGGATAAAATTGACCAGTGAGCGAGTAATTAGCATTCTGAAATTCAACAGGAAGATCTACTGGTGAATTTATCATGCACACTGAATTCGATGTAGTAGCTCTTTGGTGCATTTAATTTTTAAAATTGAATTAAAAAATTTTGATTATATTTTACCCGTTTGAAATAAGAGTTGCCTTAAATTGTGAAATAGAACATGAAGAAAATCTTTGCATATTCTGAATTTTGTCAAAATTTTGCACTGGAGTCATTATGAAATAATCAGTTAAAGGACACGCTTCTGCACCCGATTCACCATCATGAATTGATCCCAAATTATGACCAATCTCATGCGCAATCGTCTAAATTTTATTATATTATAAAATTTTACTGTAAAATTTGAATCAAAATGTTCTTTGTTCTTTCCAAATTTTTTAGCCCCAAATTTTTCCAGAAAAATTTACTCTTCTGTCTTCAACAAATTTATTGATTTAGCTCGTATCTTTAAATTTGTTTACTCTTTTTTAATTGGATATTTAAACCAAATGATAAAAATTCCTTCAGTTTAGAAAAAAATGAACTTAATTGCATTTATTATTTTAACAGATTTAAAAAAAAAGAATTTATTTTTTTTCGAAACACGGATGCTGAATGTGCCAAAGTGACGGTCAGATCGGCGGCCAAAAATTTGGACCGCGAAAATGGCCGGCCAAATCAAAGTGCCAAATTTATTAAGAAAAAAATCAGTTTTCTTAAAAAGCCTGAATTAATTTTCTAAAAAATTAGAGATTTATATGTAATAATTGAAAATTTTTCGTTTCTCTTAATTAGAAACTTAAAAGAACATCAAAAATTTTTTCCCTGAAATGTTTTGCCGCTGATCTTGTCTAACCGCCATAGTGGCCGTACATTTTAAAGATGGCCGTAGATTTGGCCGGCCAACTTCGCGGTCCAAATTTTGTGGCCGCCGGTCTAACGCCAAATTTGCCGTCCATCTAGGCGGTCTTGTTCGCGGTCAAAAAAATTTTTTGCCACATCAATGACCGTTTGTACGGTTCCCAACACTAGTCTGAATTATGAACTAAGAAAAAAACTGGTTAAAAAGATTGCAATTTTGCATTGGTTCTTAATTTTAGTTGAAGTTTAAAAACCACGAGTTTCAAATCAGATTTAATACCATTACTTAATTCTAAACCTGTGAATTTTTACAAGATTTTGATGCATTTATTATAAAAACAAATAATAATATTAATTATTAATATGTTAATTAATATAAATATTCATTTTACACTAACAAACCCTTTTTTTAAATTTGGAAAAGCCATTACGACCAAAATTTTCATTTTACAAAATAATTTGACAAAGCTGACCAAAATAACAATTTTCTTAATTCACACACTAAGATTTAGAAACATAATTTTTATAATATGAAAAATTAATATATTTTTTAATTATCTAGTTTTTTTTATTTTAATTTTAAATCGTTCACTTTAATTCAATACAAAGTTTTAAGCTCCTTAAAAAACTTGATCTTTAATGTCTTTCTCAAAAATGAATTCGAAGTAAATATATTTAATGGAGCTCTTATCGCTCCAGGTGCAGGGCTTCAATTAAAATTGTATACACTCAGAATCAAGAGTTTCTAACATTGAAGCTATTGTAATACTATTTTCAATTTTAAGGAAAAAAATTTAATATTTTCTCGTGAGTAAAATAGGCGAAATATTCATTGAAAATTTCATTAAATAAAAAGTTTTTTTTGATTATTTAAAAATTAAATTTCTTTTCTTACAATAATTTTAAAAATAAATGTATTATTGATATGGACTGGCTTATTTTCTAAAAATGAGTTACCTCTCTTTTTTTCAGTATCTCTAAAAGTTCTTAATTCTATAATTTAATGAGGATCCAAAAAATGTGCTAATCCCTTTCAAGTTTATCTTAATGATTAGAAAACTTATAAAAAAGAACATTTTAAAGTGATATTTTTATCAAGTATCATGTTAAATTAAAATATATTACAAAAATGCTTCTAAAACCACCCTGTTCTTCAGTTACTGAATACCTTATATTCTCACATGTACCAGCAACATATGCAAATCCTGCAACACCTTTTCTGTTTTCAGGAATATCATTTCCATCTGCCCATAAGTCTTTTCTTAAAAAATGAGAGTTAATTTTATATAACATAAATAATTATAAATACTTGAAAAGGGCCATTGCGTGATCATATTCAAAAGGAAAAGTTTTTGATTCCATATAATTTTTAAATGACTGAATTGTTGGTGTTGCTACAATGACATCCTGGTTCTCATAAGTCGGATTATTTGGGTCACCAACCAAAGACGGATCAACCCATGGAGCTTCAGCAGGGTCCTTTTAATCAAGCCGGAGAATTAAATTTATTTTAAAAAATATTCTTTTTACTGTAACAAAGACAAAATCTTTTTGTTCATCCTTCGTCACTATATGAACAGAAATTCTATTAACAAGGAATTATTGAGATTTAAATTAAAAAATAGATTATAGTTCTCAGATTTTTCATCAACATTCAGGCCATAATATTCTAAATTATCTAAATATTTTTCTTATTCAAAAAAAAATTTCTAATTGTACGATCAAAACAGCCAGCTATGTTTGAAAAATTTCTAAAGATTTATAGTATTTTTAAAAGAAAAACTATTTTTAATTTATAATTTAATTATTGCTCTTTTGTTTATAATGATCAATGTTATATCATGCAATTTGGTCAAGTTGAAAAAAACTGTGTTTAAATCGTTCAAATCGTAGAAGGTTTAGATAAAAATAATTATAAGCAATTTTTTTGTTAATTAAAAAAGTTGAGAGTAAAATTAAGGATTCTGACTGAAACGTTTAAGAAAACATCCTTAGCAAATATACTATCAAAAGCTTCAACGTTTGAATATTTTGAAAATATATGCATTTTTATTAAAATTTTTAAATATTGTTTCAAAACTTTTTTGATATTTATGATGCGGATCCATGCTTAAGCAAAATTGAATCCAAGTCCATTTTTTAGTCTTTAAAAATCCGGCGACAGATGCCCGGACTTAAAAATTTTGAATATTTTAAATATTTTATTTAGTTAATTAATAATTAATAAAAATACAATAGAATATTAAAAATTATTTTTAATTGAATGGAAACATTCTGCTGGGAGCTGGCCAAGTCAAATCTATTTAAAAACAAAAATAATTGTTTGATATAATCAAAATTTCAATCAAAATCTCACCACTGTCAATTATTATATTCAATGGTTTTTCGTAAAAGCTGAGATATTCATATGGACTCATGAGCTCTTGATTTTTGATCAAATAGTTGGCATGATCTTTAATAAAGAATTTGGATTTTTTTCAAATTTTCGAATTATTTAATAAAAACTCTTTATACTTTGATTAGGGAAAAATTCCGGATGGTGTTCATGCAAATTTTCAATTGTTTCTTTTTTTAGCTGACCCTTCGATTGATCATTCAAATACTTTCCCATTCTTAGCAATTTTATTACCATATCATTGACCAGCGTTTCTAAAGACTCACTCGGCTCGGAAGAGTCATGCTCCAATGAAAGATTCATCAATTTAAATGTGTACACAGGGAACATACGAATATGAACTTCATGGGCCATATTTAAAATCCTCGCATCAGTAACCATACCTTCTGGATCGTCCATCATCTTTCTCATGTCTTTCAAAATGTCTTTTATAGTTTCCAAAGACGACTTAAATTTTCAAACTCTAAGAGAATTGTTTTAAATTTAAAATAGATTTTTACCTCGATGACATGAACAAAAAGAGATGGGTATATAATGATTATTCCCGTTGCTTTTTCATAAAAAAAATTCGGATTTTTTTGATTATTCTGCTGCTGTTGCTGGTTACGGAACATAATTTCATAGTGTTCACCAATTTTTTTCTTATCTTCAAAATTTTTATTTAATCTCCCCACGATAATTATTCTATGCAATATTGTTCTCTATAAGGATTAAAAATTAAAATATAGAAAAAATTAAAAGATAAATATAGGAAAAGCAACTCACTCGGCCAGTTGCATTATTTTTGCTCTCTAGCATGTTGAGCAAAGAAGGAAGATCTTTATGAAGGTAGTCGCACTCGGTATCATTCATTTTTTAAATAAAACCTCATTGAATTTTTTAAAATTCAAATATAAGATTTAAAAAAATATAAATTATTATTAAAAAAAAACGTTTCCATAGAAATTCTCAAACTTCTAACTATACACGAAAACTATACAGTATTTTAATTTATACTTTTATGACCAAATTACTACTACAAAATAAATATTAATTTATTTTTTTTTAATGAATTAAAAATTATTTACATAAGTTATAGGATGCAACAACCATGATTTTTCCATTCTTTAAGCTTGCTAAAAGCGCGCAAAATTTCAAGAATATTAACCTCACATTAATGGATGGAAAAATATTTCTGATATTATTGATCAGTTTTTGTAGGTTGTGTCAATTAATGGAACGATGGCTATTGCATTTTTATGAACTTAATTAGCTAATTTTTACATACTCAACAAAAAAATTGAGTATATTTTTTAGTATTTTATTAAAAAAAGTATAAATAGATATTAAGTCATAAAAAATAAAATATTAGATATGATACAGATTTTTTTTCGGTCTATCCTATTATAAAGCATTATAAGACCCTCGGATTATAAGACTTTAAAGCCCTTTTTCCCAAAAAAATTCTTTAAAAATTAAAACAAATTTTTTTTCTCTTCAACCAGAAAGTTTATTTCATTTTTAATTCAAAAATAAAAATTAATAAAGTCAAAAAGTAAAAGTACGCATAAAGACCCGGAAGGATTTTTTAGGCCAAATTACAGCGGTTCTAATAAAAGCGTAACGCCAAAAAAAGACGGGTTCAAAAACCTTCCGAACCATTCGGCCGCCCGACCGTTCAACGGTGGCCATCCGTTCTAGCCGTCCGGTCTAGCTGACCGAACCGTCCGACCTAGCCGTCCAATCTAGCCGTCTTATTTTAGAAAAAAATATTTATTAAAAATTAGAAATTTAATTAAATTTAATTTTTTTCATATGAGGATTTCTTATTGGGAGCTAATTATCCAAATGAGTTTATCATTTTTAAATCTTAAAGTAAAATATTGCATAAAGAGGAAATCCTCAGGTGAAAAAAGTAATGTTTTTTTTTTTTTTAATTTTGATAAATAATAAATAAAATTTCCTTAAAAAAAATGGTATAAAATATTGAACGCCTGGGTCGAACGGCTAGGTAGGACGGACGTTTTTATTTAGAACCGCTGTAAATTTTTGATTATTTTATGCTAGAATTTTATTAATTTATAAAAAAAATTTCTTTAAAATTGATGATTTTGAATGTAAAGATGATTTAATTGATTCTTAATATTCATCAGACAATGATTATGAAGCTTAAATTTATAAACTAGTTAAATATGTCAGCGACCACCAACCAATAAAAAAATCTACAAATGTAGATAAAACTTCAAAAGTTGATGTTACTTGGTTTGATTTTCGTAATAAAAAAAAACTAGTATTTAAAAAAATATAATTAAAAATGCTTAAAAAAGTCTAGTTAATAAAAAAATTTCATTGAAAACCATTATCCAAATTTTTTCTTTTTGACATTGAAAGAGCGTTGATATTACAATGGCATATCCTTTAAACTAACCTTAGATATATTCGCATAGCCAAGAATCTTCGAAATCGATAAAAAATTAAATTTTGCTTTTCAATTTTAATATTTGCTTGTTATTAATTAAATTTGCTTTTCAAACTTAAATGTAAAAAATAGTTAATTTTGCTTTGTTTTTTTATGCTTCTTATTAATTAAATTTTCTACTAGATTCGTCAAAATATATTTACTCATTAAATTAGAAGCCTTAAGTTTAAAGCTTCTGAAATCCATAGCATAATGAAATTATTTGTTATAAATCTTTCTAAAATATTTTAAAATGACAAAAAACATGATAAATTAAGCATTTAAACAGATAAATAAGACAAATTTGGTTGAAAAGTTTTTATTTATAAAAATTTTATTCCAATTTGTTGCGCTTTTGAAAAAATCGAAAATTATAAACTTTAGATTAGTTTTCACAAAAAAAAATTTCATCTAAATAGCTGAGCATTGTTTTTTGTACTGAATTTTAAAAAGCTCATCTTTCATTATGGAATAAAATATGATGCTATGTTTTATTAAATATATTTCTTTTTGCTTGAACAATAGAATTCAAAGTTTAATTTTAAAACGAAAAATGAATAATTTATTTTATAAGTTTGTTTCTGATTTATTTTGCTTTGGTCGATTTAGCTGATGGATGCACTTTAGAATTTCTGAATTAGCAAAATCATAATTTTAAATATTTAATGAATACGAAAATGGGTAAAATATAAAAAAATATAAATTAACTACGACTATAACAATAGTTTTCAATAAATTTAAAATAAATATTTCAATATGAATGAGCTGAAGCATAATATAGTCGGATATTATGAGAGCTGTTTGAATGTAATAGACACACATGCAGAGACTTTGCTTTCTAATCCGGACATTTCAGAGCGAGACATTCAGCAGGTAAACTCGCTGCGAAATTTATTCATTTCCGAAATTCGTCAAATTGAGCGATTTAATCTAGAAAATTTGAAGAAATTCACTCGACAACCTGATAAAATTATTTACGCAGATTATTTGATAAATCTAGCTTTTCAAAGTAAATTTTGTTTTTTTCGTTCCAAATGATCCAAACCGTGGCCATTTGTTCAAATCAAACCGATTCGGGGTTCTAGTTGTATTGAATCAATTCATTTCTTGTGAAATAATCGAAAATTTAATGTATTTTTTTTTCTAAAATAAATAAAAAATTTTATTCAAATTAATTTTTTTAGAGATCTGGCAAACCGAAATATATGCCTGCACGACCTCAATCATCTATGCGATGACTTTGAGGTAATTTTTTAATAAAAAATAATTTTTTTTTTAATTTTAATTAAAATGTTCTTTAAAATTTTAATTAAAAATTTTTTTTTTAATTTTAATTTAAAAATTTTTTTTTATCTATTTCAAGGACTTTCTGAAAATATTTATCATCTATGAACTTATTTTGTCAAAGGCAAGCGATTCAGTGATCGATTTGTCATCAAACGAAAATAACATTCTCAACAGAGTGGACGTAAAATACGCCCAAATGGACCCAGAGAGCTTCGATTGGCTCGAAACCATTCTCAATATGCCAAAGCTCGATACTCTAACATTTGGTTTTAACAATTTGAACTACTTGGATAAAAGTTTGTTCTCAAAATTTGAGCATTTAACATGGCTTAGGTTCGAGTCCGGCAATCTGAGCCTGATTCAAAGAGCAAATTTTGCAGCACTTGTTAATCTCAAAAGACTCACTTTTGAAATGTTAATTGAGAAAATAGACAAAAATGGTTTCGAGGGCCTAAATCGCCTTGAAAAATTGGAATTTTGTTCTTCTGGTTTATCGAAAATGGCCCATTTTGAACTATACAATCTGGACAAACTGCACAAACTAAGTATTATCTATCACTCCATTGATTGTATAGAAGAAAATTCACTGCAGCTTAAAGAGCTCAAAATTTTAAGATTGGATTCGAACAAAATAAAGACTGTGGAATCAGGCGCTTTCAAATTATTGAAAAATTTGGAAGAATTGTATTTAGATGATCAAAAATGTGAGCTGACATTAAATTCAAATTCATTAGCTAGTCTAAATAAATTGAAAATTTTGAGTTTACAAAAAAATTTTATTAAAAATTTAGATTCGGATTTATTTGATGATTTGAAAGAGCTTGAATATTTGTCTTTGAGACAAAATTTAATCCAGACTTTAGATCATAGACTTTTGAATAGTTTACAAAATTTAAGGTTTCTAGATCTTTCTTCTAATGAGGAAATATTTTTAGATTTTCAAAAGCTTGAATTGAATTTTTTAAAATTTTTAATTGTTAAATCGAAAAATATTCCAAATTTGTCAAAAATTTGTCTTCAGGGACTTCAAGTTGTTGGCCTGGAGACTTTTAGTATTTCTTCTTTTGTAAACCAGTCTCAATTAGAATATTTGAATTTGACATTCAAAGATTGTGCTTCAATTTGGGAATCCATTTCTAATTATTACTTTGATAATATTGAAAATTTAAAATTTATAAAAATAAAATGGTTCAAGTCAAACGATCACTTCAAATTAAAACTGGAGAATTATATGAATAAATTAGTAGATAGTATTCAATGTCAAGATAGTTCTACTTCTAAAGAAATGAAAAGTAAAATAATAAACAAAATCGAACAAAATCAATACGAAAATTCATGCACAATTCAAGTAATTTAGATTTTTTTATATAAACTTTTCTAAATGTTTCTTTTAAGATCTCTAAATATTGTATAGATAATGAATTTTTTGAAAAATATCTCAATATATCGGAAACAAGCCGAAAAGTTGTTTTGAAAAATCTTCATCAGATTCATTATAATTGATTGTTTTTATACATTATTTTAAATTTTAAATTAAAACCCAACTTTCACTCGAGAATTTTTATTTTAATAAAAAAAACTTTTGATTATATTCTGAATCGTGAACTATATGATCCAAAAAAGTCTTAAATTAAGTGTTGTTATATTGAATACCTTTTAGATATTTATATCCCAAATAAAATTGAGTTTATTTTATTTTAATTTTTTTTCAACAAAAAATATTTAATTAATTCTAGAAATCTCTTCAATATGCTTTAAAATTTTTTCAGTATATCCAAAAAATCCTCTCAACACACTTTAGCTTTTAAAACATAATAAATTTTTATCATCATTTTTTTTTTAAGAAAATAAAAATCAATTCTTTAAAAAATCAACAAAATTCAATAATGCTTAGGTGAACTGAGTTAATCAATTAAAATTAAAAGAAAAATAAAAATTTACGCACATACTTTTATTATTCCTTTATCATAGCTTTAAGAGCTTTTGTTTTCAATATTTAACCAGTATTTACAATTACTGATTTCAAAATTAGGAATCATTTAAAAATTTTTTAGATTTTTCCAAACTTTAATTTTCCAGTCATTATGAAATGCGTTTTTTTGTCATTGTTACCAATTTGATTAGTATATGATATGAAAATCAATCATTTTTAGAAGATCGTGTATTTAAAAAAAAATGCAAATATGCTGCCCCATTGTGAATTGGAAAATTAGTAAGCTTATCTAATAATAAGTAAAATCACATCAACTCAAAGCACTTATTGTAAGTAAGTGAATTTTATTTTATGGTGTTTTCCACTTTTGAAATTTTCTCTAAATCTAAAATCTAATAATTCATTTTTATATTTTCGACTATTTTTTATTTTGAGTCATTTTGTGGCGACTGTATTAGCTGAAACCTTCTACTTCTGATTTTTAGTCTTTTCTCTATTTTAATTTATTTTATTTTAACTAATTTGCCTGAATCAACTTTTAAATACAAGAAAAATAAACTTCAAAGAATAAGTTAATGAAAAAAAATAATTCACTCTTAAAAGATTCAAAGAAGATGGTTTATTAAATTCATGAAATTCATTTAATAAAAATGTTTAGTTTTTCTAACTATCTTGTAAATATTTAAATAATTATTTAAGTTTTAATATAAGGAAGCTAAGAGACAAATGACCAAGACCATTGCATTTTGAATTTTTTGAACTGATATTGAAAATGAACTTTCAGTTGTTGTTTCAATTGAATTCATTGTTGATACTACTTCTGTTGAACTATAATGTACCAAAGTTGATGATATATTTACTGATTGTGATGTCTGGGAAGAAAACAATGCAGTTTCAGCAGTTAATGAAGTTTTTGTAGCTGATGAAAGTTCATTTGTAAATGATATCGAACTAGTTATCTGAGACTGAGAAACTAATGATTTTTTTTCACAATTAAAACCTTCAAATCCATTTGCACAAATACAAGAATAACCTATCAAATTTGTCACTGTATTAGTATTTGAACATGTTCCTCCATTTTGGCATAAATCTACATTAGTATCACAAGTAATAGGTCTTGCTTTATTTTTTTTAGAGTTATTTTTTAATTTTTAATTTTTATTTAGGTACTTTCACAAGCCACACAGCACTCTTCTTTAACCGGGCCACTATCAAAACTTCCTGATTCACAAGAGCTTTTAAAATCGTTACAATTCGAATACTTGTCCGTACAATCATTATATCTGTATCCTAATTTTAAAAATGGGAATTAATTTTTACGAATATATAATAATTTTTTTTAAATACTTAGACATGTACTACAACATTTGTCATTTCCTGTTGTACTTGTACAAAATGATGCTTCAGTTTTTCCTTGTTGCTTTAAAATTTCAATAAATTCTGAACAATTGACAAAATTTGTTGGAAGCGTTATTCCCAAAGTTCCACTTTGAACTAAATCATCTCCAAACGGACACACTGATTCAGAAACAAAGGGAGAATTAACACAGATGCCCATTGAACAAATCTTTTTATTTTTAGTATAATTTTTAAAATAAAGGAATATAAAAAAATTTACCATTCCAGAACCACATGTTGTTCCTTCAGCTGCGGGAGTAGATGACCAACAGAATGCGTCATTATTTGATTTTCTACACCAAAGTCTACTGCAAATTTCACTTGATTTAAACTTAAAAAATTAAAAAGTAAAAATTTATTTTTGTCTTGAGCAATTTACGTGACAAAATGATGCCTCGTTTCCATTAGCCATTATACATTGCTCGTTTAGAGGATAAAATTGACCAGTGAGAGAGTAATTAGCATTCTGAAATTCAACAGGAAGATCTACTGGTGAATTTATCATGCACACTGAATTCGATGTAGTAGCTCTTTGGTGCATTTAATTTTTTAAATTGAATTAAAAAATTTTGATTATATTTACCCGTTTGAAATAAGAGTTGCCTTAAATTGTGAAATAGAACATGAAGAAAATCTTTGCATATTCTGAATTTTGTCAAAATTTTGCACTGGAGTCATTATGAAATAATCAGTTAAAGGACACGCTTCTGCACCCGATTCACCATCATGAATTGATCCCAAATTATGACCAATCTCATGCGCAATCGTCTAAATTTTATTATATTATAAAATTTTACTGTAAAATTTGAATCAAAATGTTCTTTGTTCTTTCCAAATTTTTAAGCCCCAAATTTTTCCAGAAAAATTTACTCTTCTGTCTTCAACAAATTTATTGAGTTAACTAATATCTTTAAATTTGTTTACTTTTTTTTTAATTGGATATTTAAACCAAATGATTTAGAAAAAATCCTTTAAGTTTAGAAAAAAATGAACTTAATTGCATTTATTATTTTAAACAGATTTAAAAAAAGAATTAATTTTTTTCGAAACACGAATGCTGAATGCGCCAAAGTGGCGGTCAGATCGGCGGCCAAAAATTTGGACCGCGAAAATGGCCGGCCAAATCAAAGTGCCAAATTTATTAAGAAAAAAATCAGTTTTCTTAAAAAGCCTGAATTTATTTTCTAAAAAATTAGAGATTTATATGTAATAATTGAAAATTTTTCGTTTCTCTTAATTAGAAACTTAAAAGAACATCAAAAATTTTTTCCCTGAAATGTTTTGCCGCTGATCTTGTCTAACCGCCATAGTGGCCGTACATTTTAAAGATGGCCGTAGATTTGGCCGGCCAACTTCGCGGTCCAAATTTTGTGGCCGCCGGTCTAACGCCAAATTTGCCGTCCATCTAGGCGGTCTTGTTCGCGGTCAAAAAAATTTTTTGCCACATCAATGACCGTTTGTACGGTTCCCAACACTAGTCTGAATTATGAACTAAGAAAAAAACTGGTTAAAAAGATTGCAATTTTGCATTGGTTCTTAATTTTAGTTGAAGTTTAAAAACCACGAGTTTCAAATCAGATTTAATACCATTACTTAATTCTTAACCTGTGAATTTTTACAAGATTTTGATGCATTTATTATAAAAACTAATAATAATATTAATTAATAATATGTTAATTAATATAAATATTCATTTTACACTAACAAACCCTTTTTTTAAATTTGGAAAAGTCATTACGACCAAAATTTTCATTTTACAAAATAATTTGACAAAGCTGACCAAAATAACAATTTTCTTAATTCACACACTAAGATTTAGAAACATAATTTTTATAATATGAAAAATTAATATATTTTTTAATTATCTAGTTTTTTTTTATTTTAATTTTAAATCGTTCACTTTAATTCAATACAAAGTTTTAAGCTCCTTAAAAAACTTGATCTTTAATGTCTTTCTCAAAAATGGATTCGAAGTAAATATATTTAATGGAGCTCTTATCGCTCCAGGTGCAGGGCTTCAATTAAAATTGTATACACTCAGAATCAAGAGTTTCTAACATTGAAGCCATTGTAATACTATTTTCAATTTTAAGGAAAAAAATTTAATATTTTCTCGTGAGTAAAATAGGCGAAATATTCATTGAAAATTTCATTAAATAAAAAGTTTTTTTTGATTATTTAAAAATTAAATTTCTTTTCTTACAATAATTTTAAAAATAAATGTATTGTTGATATGGACTGGCTTATTTTCTAAAAATGAGTTACCTCTCTTTTTTTCAGTATCTCTAAAAGTTCTTAATTCTATAATTTAATGAGGATCCAAAAAATGTGCTAATCCCTTTCAAGTTTATCTTAATGATTAGAAAACTTATAAAAAAGAACATTTTAAAGTGATATTTTTATCAAGTATCATGTTAAATTAAAATATATTACAAAAATGCTTCTAAAACCACCCTGTTCTTCAGTTACTGAATACCTTATATTCTCACATGTACCAGCAACATATGCAAATCCTGCAACACCTTTTCTGTTTTCAGGAATATCATTTCCATCTGCCCATAAGTCTTTTCTTAAAAAATGAGAGTTAATTTTATATAACATAAATAATTATAAATACTTGAAAAGGGCCATTGCGTGATCATATTCAAAAGGAAAAGTTTTTGATTCCATATAATTTTTAAATGTCTGAATTGTTGGTGTTGCTACAATGACATCCTGGTTCTCATAAGTCGGATTATTTGGGTCACCAACCAAAGACGGATTAACCCATGGAGCTTCAGCTGGATCCTTTTAACCAAGCCGAAGAATTAAATTTATTTTAAAAAATATATTTTTACTGTAACAAAGACAAAATTAGTCAGAAAGATATTAATTTTCATTTCAATATCATTTTTAAATGAATTTTGGTATTTTTGATCAACCTTCAATAAAGTAATTAAAACAATTAAAATAATATGTTTTATTTATTTTAAAATCTTACCGCATGCATTACATGGCTTAAATAAATTCTCAAGTTATTGAACACCACATCAAGATCTTCAGATTTACTAATTCTTTTGTGTTCATTGATTAATGAATAATCTGCTACAATGATTGTTTCTAAATTAAAAACAAATTGACTTGTTCCTTGTTTTGTCAGCTTTCTATAAGCAAAATATTTGAATTTTAAAATTTAGCAATTAATAAAATAAAACCTTAATAAATTTTCCGACTTCAAACTCTTTTCTTTAAAGTTAAAATTATTTTAGAGAAAGATTGAAAAAGCTAATTGTTAAAAAAGAATACTTTTTTCTATTATATAATCTTTATTCTGTAATGTGTTCAAAAAGCTATGAGTTTTTGTTTCATCAATTGTGTTTCTTTTTTTAATAGCATGATAATATATATTCTTAGGACCTTTTTATTCAAATAAATAACAATATTAAATACAAATTTAAATTAAATTTACTGAATATTTTTGGATTTTCTACTTTTTTAACTGGAAATATGTCATAGGTAGTGTTCGCTTCAGTTTTTGAAAAAATTCTTCCAATCTTTTAAAGATGATACAAAATTTTAAAAATTCTAAAATCTAGCTTATTAATTACAAATCTGTATGAATCATCCGAATTATTGTTTTTTATTAAAGTTGCATATGCATTTCCTTCAAAATCAATGTAATGCTGAAAATCCTACGAAAATATTAGCTAGATTTTTTCTTTTAAATAATTATTAATTTATTACTTCAGATTTTTTCAAACTATATATCTTTGGATTTCCATTTTTATCAATTACATGGATATCTGGATATTTTCTTTGCTTAGATAACGTTTTATTAAAATTTACTTTAAAAACTTGTCCATTTTGTTTAACTTTTATTTCAAAGAATTGTGGAAAATCATTTAGGCCATTCCAATTATTTTCAATACGAAAACTTTCCAATATACTTTCCGTATCATCGGAATCTATTAAATAATTTATAAAAAATATTTCCAATTTTGGCGGCTAATATACTTTCAAATACATAGAAACAATTGGCAAGCTCTATTGTAGCCAAAAAAAGAATTAAATCTATTTTTTTAAGCATTGTTTTAAATTTTTTTCCAAAATATTTTTCAGTCATTTATATTAGGCATTTTGCACGCCTTCAAATTGCAAGGTAATTTTGTTAATTTTATTGAATATTCCACAATTTGATTAATTTTAATTAAAATTAAGTTTTAAAATTTTTTTTAAATGAAATTAAAATTCAATTCAATAAATAATTTAGCATTATTTGACAATGAAGGTATAAATTCTAATGAATATTTAACCAGTTAATTAATTGTATCACAAGTAGTTTCCAACAAAAATTTTCTGGAATAGGATATAAGCTTAATTCAAAATTTGTTTTGTTATGAACCCATAAACATTTTTTATTTAAAATTAAAATAATGTTTATTTTTTCTTGATAACAAAAGAATATATTTTTATTAGGAATAAATAAAATTAAATTAAAATTTCGAAAAAGTTAAAAATTTTCTTCTATAATATTTTTTAAATGAATCAGAAGCAACGAATTTTAAATTGATTTTTTAAAACTCAAGCAACAAATTATTTAATGGATTGAAAAATTTACAGAATAGTAAGGGAATTAAATTATCTAAAACAGATTTGTTGAGTATAGTCCCTCAAATCATAATCTGTAGTCTATCATTTAAATTTCGAGTTTAATAACCTCAATCAGAATTAATCAATCTCAGTGAATTTTTTTAAAAATAACGCTGAAAAATTTATTCTCAATTCTTGGAAACATTTCGTTGGTGAATTTTTATTATTTGCGTTTATATTTAAACGATATTAACAAATAATATGTCCCATAATCGAATAAGTACAAACTTCTTTATCTCCTTTTTCTCCAAAATGTTAATCCTTCCCAAAAATTGTGATTTTTTAATAATAATCGCATTTTGCTCTATTTTTTAAGTTATCTTCAAAACTTTCGAATTTAATCAAAATTTAAAAACCAAAAAAATTTTAATTAAATTTTGAAGCAAATAAAGTTTTTCGATAAATTTAAATTTTTCTGTTCACTTAATCAATTTTGCTCAGGGATCAAAATTAATAAAAGCTTCTTGTAACCAGTCGAAAGTAAATATCCACATTAAAATAATAATCGAGATCTGTTTTTTTATTAAGTTTCCCTTAACTTTTTATTTTTAATTTTAAAAAACTAATGAAACTAAAATTCCAAATTTTTGATTAATATTTTACTTAAATAACAATTTATTTATAGCGAAAACGTATTTTGCAAACTCAATAATAAATATAAATCTTTCAAAGCTAATTTAAATTTATTTTCTTAATTTTTATAAATTAAAACAAAAATTGATAATCCTAAATAGGATTCAATCTTTTTTAAAATTTTTAAATCATTGAATAATAAAAAGTAGAAAAAAAGATATGAAATATTCTTATTAATCTATAAAAGTTTCAGTTCGATTCTTCCAGATTAAAAATAAAAAAATTTTAAGTCTGAAAAATTTTAAAATTTTAGAATTTATTATATAATTATAAAATATTTTACTGTTTTTAAAAGAAAGAAAACATGGTAAGGTCCTCAAAGGTAAATCTAGATTATAATGCCTTTTTATTTTCTTAAATAAATGATTTTTGAATACAAAAGAAACTTATTTTTTTACTTAATAATCTTTTACGCATTTATATACATAAAATCATCAAATTAATTTTTTTATACTGAACAAAAGGTCTTAAATTAATTTAAGACTTAAAAGAATCAATAACATTAATTTTTATCAAACAAATTTGCAAAATTAGATATTACTAAAATTAAGCTAATCTTTATTTGTATTCAATTAAAATCAAGCCTATATAAAAGGCATTCTTTGCAAAATATTAATCAACATCATACAAGTTCAAAAATGATTCACAAAATTTCAATTTTAGTTTTTGGAACTTTTTTTTTAATTATTGAAGCGCAATTTTGGAGGAATGACAAAATAGTTCGACCATGGGAATTAAATTCTAATCAGATGGCCGGTTTAGGAACATTAATTGCTTCTAAAATTGACCAACCACCAAAACAGCCACCAAAAAATGAGCCTAACTCTGTTCAAGAATTCAATCTAAATCTCAATAAACCTGAATCCGTCGTTTCTCGACCATCAAACCCCTACAGAATCCAACAGCATACCATCGCAAATACAGGAGAAAGCATCATTGAAAATTTAGTCGGTGGAATTGATTTCGACTGTTCGACTCGACCAACTGGTCATTGGAGAGACTCGACTTATTGTGACATTTTTCACGCATGTGTTTTTGGTCATCAAAAAAAAACCTATTCATGCCCATATGTTGGTGAATATACCTATTTTGATGACTTAACTCACAAATGTGAATTTTTGAGAGCAAATCCATCTGCATGTCGGTCTAAAATATTTTTTCATTAAATTTTTAAAGACTTTTTTAGTTTTATTACCCCAAATTTTGAATAAAATACCCCAAATTTTTAATTTTTTACCCCTATTTTATTAAGATAACACCAAAAAATAAAAAAGAAATTAAAAAAATAAAATGACAATTTTATTTTATAATCGACACCAAATTAATTATAAAAATACCAAAATTAATAAAAATAAACTATTTTATTATTTTTAACCCCAAAAATTTAGTCGAATTCAGAGCATACTTACCCCAAAAATTTACTTTTTTCCACATTTATTTGAGCAAGCCCAATATCTTCTTTTAGTCATTTTAGCGCCACATTTATCACAAAACTTTTCTTCGACTTGTTTGATTGAATCAATTCGAGGTATTTTTGATGGATTTTCTTTTGTCGAACTCGAATCTTCATCATCAAAATTTTTTGAATTTCGCTTATATCGTAGACAATTCGTTCTGCTTGTAATTTGCTAATTGATTTTACACGAATATCAATATTACGATTGACGTGAGCCCAACAATTTACTCTTGTTTTTAAATCGAATACTTTTGCAAATCCGTTTGTGATAGCACCAGCATTATCTGCTATTAAAATTGAAAAATTAACTGTTTTGTTAAATACTTTTTCATGTGTTTCTTTGACTGAGTTGAAAAAAAAACCGAAATCATCTTCATTTTCAGTACGACATATAGCTAATCCGAACGGATGAAAACTTTTATTACGATCAGTTGTACCACCTGTAATAATTGGAAAATTTTCATATGTTAACTTGTACGTAGCATCACTCAAAAAATGTTGAGCATTTTCTGCGATTTTAATTAAACGTTTTGATGTTAAAAACACTCGAAAAATTTGTGATGGCATGGCAGCATATTCAAATTTCCCAACGAAAACCGCGTCTTCATCGTCTGGAATCTCTGAATTATCTTCGCACCATTTTTTGAAATCTGTCAATGAACAATTTTTATTTAAGTCCTTACTAACTGAATTTATAATATGTTGAATTTGATTGTCAGTTGGTGGCTGAATATTTTCTTTGATTAAATTTCTCTTGATTTCTTTTTTTGCTTGTCCAAGCGAACGAAAATAAATAATTTTTTCTTTCACTTTAGGAGGAACATTAGCTGAATTTTCTTCGTTCGAATGATTTGAATGTTCATTGTCTGATATATAGACTGAACCACCAATTTCACCATTTTTGACTTTGAAATAAATTGATTTTTTGCAGCCTTTTTTGTTGAATTTGCAGTTGAATGTATGTTTATCGCAATCGGCTAGGTTATTTTTTGAATGAAAGTTCCATGCTACATTGTCAAAATGTAAATTTTTGACCAATTTTTTAAATTCCATTAAAGATTCACAATCTTCAAGGAAATCGTACGCTTTAGATACGCTTCTTTTTATTTTCGGCAATTCTTCAGCGTCATTTAAGGTGTCGTTGAAATTATTTTCTAAAATACTCGCAGAACTAGACATTTAATAATAATCAATACACATTTTATTTATTTATTTGTTTTCTGTACCGAGCTAGAGCTCCTTCAGAATAAGTTAAAAATTAAAAAAATAAAATAAAAATGAAATAAAATAAAATAAAAATAAAATTAAAGTTAATAAAATAAGATAAAAAAAAAAAAAAAAAAAAAAAAAAAAGAATTAAAAAAAAAAAAGTAAATAAGCTAAATAAATGAAAATTAATAATATATAAAATTGGAAAAGATTGTTACATGTGGCTCATGTTTAAATAGTTCAAGTTTCAGGAAAAAAAGAAGAAATAGTAAGGTAGCAATTACACAATGGAGTTGGGTAGTCAATATATCTTGATTCGAAACCTTCTTTGTATTCCTTCACCAGTCTTACAACCAATGGAATAGAATGACTCAGTCCTGTCCCAACATATCTCTCACTCAATTCAAAAAGCCGATTCGAGACTGTTAGTAATTTTAGTTTATTAAAAGCCTCATGATGTACGATGTTGGAGGGAGTATCATATTTTAACTTAAGAATAGATCTGACTGCTGTATTCTGAATTGCTTGTAGTTTTTTGATATTATTTTCTGAAAATGAATTTAAGCAAGGAAAAGAATAGTCTAAAATTGATCCGACTAAAGATTTATATAAATTTCCGAGTGTGTTTTGATTAAGACCCCATTTTTTGTTTGACAATATCTTAATAATATTTAGCCTTTTATTGCAGCGCTCTTTAATTTCATCTACCAGTATATTAAAGTTTAATTTAGAATCAAATTTAATACCAAGAAACTTGATTTTTTTTTGTCTCTCTATTCTGTTTCCATAAATTTTTAAGTTAAGATTATCACTCTCTTTTTTGTACCTAGAAAAGACTACTGAACACGACTTTTCAACTGATATCTTCATTTTCCACTTAATAAGCCATTGTTCTAGTTCGTTGAGGTATTTATTGATCTTATTTTCTAGGTTCCCCTTTTTGTTATAAATGAAGAATGTAACTAGATCATCTGCGAAAAGCAGAGAGTATTCATTATTTGTTTTGTTTCTTTTAGGGATGTCATTAATGTAAATACTAAATAAAAGAGGACTAATTACTGAGCCTTGAGGAACACCTGCAGTTATTTGATATTCTTCGCTCAAATGGTCATTCACATTTACCTTAAATGTCCTAGAGTCTAAAAAGGATTTTATCCAGTTAGTCAAGTAATGAGGTGGATTTATTTTAATCAATTTAAAAAGTAAACCTTCATGCCAAACCCTATCAAAGGCTTTAGAAATATCAAAAAAAAGTCCGCAAACTCTTTTTTTTCTATTAAATGATTCCACAATTTTTTGAATTAAGAAGAAAAGATTATCTGCTGTTCGCCGGTGTTTCCTAAATCCAGATTGCTCCTGGATAAGGAGTGAATTCTGCTCTAAAAAATTGTATAATCTTGAATATACTATGCGTTCCATTAGCTTTCCTAAACAACTCGTTATACTTATTGGTCTATAATTTAAAGGATCTTGTAAAGTAGAGGCCTTTTTTTGAATCATAGTAATGTAAGATGTTTTCCACGCTTTCGGGACTCTACCTTCTCGAAGAGATAAATTAAAAAGTTCTATGATTTCTATTAATGAATTTCTAGGTAAGTTTTTTAACATTAAATTATGAATTTGGTCAGGTCCTGATGCCGCTTCATTTTTTAATCTCTTTAAAGCCATAATTAATTCATTTAAGCAAATTGGATCATTAAAATTAGACTGGTTATAATTCCTAAAGAAAACAGAGTTAGAATTTAGTATTTCGATATCTTTCTCAGTATCAATTAAATCAGAATTAGGACTAAATATTGAAGATAAGAGTTCTCCAAAGCATTTTCTCTTTTCTTCACTAGTTTTGAATTCCCTTTCATTTAAAATCAATTTAGGAATTAAATTTGATCCTTTTTTTGTTCTAAATTTATTTATTTTTTTCCAAAAAGGTCTACTTGTCAGTGGGTTTTTTCCCATCTTCTCAATAAAATCAAACCAATTTTGATTCCAGAATTTTTTAAAAGAGGCCTTTAACTCAGATGTAAGTTGATTAAATTTTTGCTTGAGCTTTTGACAGCGAGTTTTCTGGTAATTTCTTCTTACTTTCCTACGTTCCTTTATCAAATTAACAATGTTTGGCGGAAGACTCGTTTTGTAGATTTTCAGAGAAAGATATGGAATGCTTTTATGTGAAGCAGAAATAATTTTTTCTGTTATTTTATCATTTAGTTGATCTATTGTGAGGGAACTTTCAGTGACATTCACTATTTGAGAATTTAAAATCTCGCTGAATAATTGCCAGTTTGCTTTCTTATAGTTAAACTTTTTAGCTGCAGATTTATTTTCTAATTGATAGCCAATAGAAATCGATGCTTCGATTGGGAAATGGTCACTAGTCATGTCTTGACTATTTAAGACACTGAAGTCGGTAATTTTGTCAATTAATGAAGATGAAACTAAAAAAAGGTCAAGAATTTCAAAGTAATTCTTATTAAAAATATTGAAAGTAGGATGCTTATCATTGATTACTGAAAAGTCTAACTCGTTGATTATTCTTTCTAATATTATCCCGTTTTCATTTTCCCCTACGCAGCCTATTTGCTTTGTTCTAGCGTTTAGATCACCACCTAAAATGTAGTTTCTACATGTTTTATTAACTTTTTTAAAAAACTCAAAGTTCAGAAGCACATTGGGTGGATTATAAAGACTAAATACAAACAATTCATTATTCTTTCCTAAGTTCATTTTTATACAAAGGAGTTCGGAATTGAATTCCTCGTAAGAAAAATCTTGTATAAATTCGATTCCTTCTTTAATTAAAATAGCTACTCCTCCTCCGTACTTGTTGCGTGGTTTTGTTAAGAACTGATAATTTTGAAAATCAAGATAAATATTTGCCTCACTCAAATCAATCTTTAATTCATTGAGCAAAACAATGTCGGGACTTTTTTGAGCTAAAAAATTGTCTAAGAGGTGAACCCTACTAGGTAAATGAAGACAATTCCAGTGTGTAATTACTAACCTTGTTTTAATAAGAGGTTTTGTTCTTAAAATTGATTTATTTGTCTTCTTGTTCATTCTAAATCTTCTTCAAAGCTGTTTTGACTGGAAGTTTGCTGAACTACTTCACTGGATGATTGATCTACTTGACTTGTACATTTAGTTGTTGAACTGTTTGAATCAGACTCGAAGGTGTTGTCATTTTCATTTTCTAAGACAACTAATGGCTTCTTTGATTCGTTTTCGGTGAATTCTTTTTCATTTGGATCAGATTCGGAAAATCTCTTGATTTGATTTTTTGTTTGGAAAAAAGCTTTAGTCTCATTCTGATCATTTGAGAGGACATTGACAGGTCTCTGACTTATTGGTAAAATTTCGTTTAAACGGCTTACCAAACTGTCTTCTAACACTGAAGTTTTGAGGTCTTGAGGACTAATTTGTGACATTACGTCATTGAGATGTGATGGCTGATATCCAGGCGTTTTTGGCATCATATTTTCATCATTGTCTTTTTGGTCAGCTTCAATTATTGATTGGGTTTCTTCTTGGTCAATGTAAAGATCATTGTAGTCAATCTTTTTCCTCTCAAGCGACTTTAGCTTTTCAGCAATGGAGCATTTTTGTGTTAAGTGTCCTTTCTGATGACACTTTTCGCATAGTTTTTCTTTGACAGGGCATTTCGCTATGTTGTGCCCTTCTTCATCACAAAAATAGCATTTCTGCTTTTGTCCAACAATTGACACAAGACACTTTAAACCATACATTATTGTAGGGCCTGACAAGCTTCCAATAATGTTCTCAACTTCTTTTGGAAATGATATTCTTACTCTTCTGACACCATTTTTCCTCTCGGGTCTATCTTTATATTTTTCTTCAGTGATGCTTTCAATCTTAAGACCATCAATCCGAACAGCGTTAAAAAAAGTTTCAAGTCTATGATTCTCGAAATTAGAGGGCAAAAAGTGAAATCGAAAAGTACAATACCTTCTGAGATCCGGGACTTTATTTGCATCTTCAAGCCTGAAATTGGTTCCATTAATATTGATTTCACGATCGAAGATTTGGGTAACATTAAAAGCAGCATTAAACTCGATTATCCATACTTTGTTTGATGAAAAATTGTAGACAGATGTGATCGCATCATTTTCCACCTGGTTTAGTACGATATCCAGTGCACCAAATAAGACCTTATGGCTAATCGGTTTGTCTAACCTCTTCAGATTTAGCTTGACCGAATTTTTAAATATCCACCGTCGGTTTTGGTTTGTTTTGTTGAGCGACATTGCCAACACACAACTTTCAACGGTTTTTTAACACGTGATGACGCTATTAATTGAATTTGATTTTTCAAACTTGCTAAGCCAAACGACAATTTTGAGTTTTTTTTTCAGCATTTTAGCAAGCTGAATTTCTTATATAGGAATATTTTTTAAATATTTATTAAAAAAGTGTCAAAAAATTTAGGTTTCATTTTAATAAACTAGAGTTCGTTTTAATTAATTAGGTGTAGTTTTAATTGATTTAGTGTCAAAATAAAAGAAAAAGTAACATCTTATTTAATTAGGTGTAAATCTTAATTTTTTATGGTTTACTTAATTAAAAGGGGTATTTTATTAAAAAATTGGGGTAAAAAATTTTAAATTTGGGGTATTTTATTCTAAATTTATGGCCTAGATATTAAAGAGCCATTTTTAAATAACGTTAAAAGTTTCTAACAAGCATTTTCTCTATTAGTAAAACTTGATCTTGATTTTTATTTGTTTTTGTCAATAAAATAATTGAGAAAATTATTCAGTACAGTTATTTTTTAATAATTTTTACTAATTTAAATAAATTTTTAATTGAAGAAAAAAAATTATTTATTAATTGAAAGAATTGAAAAAAATTCAAATAAAATATCTCCTTTAAGCTATTTAGTAGTATTTGTAGCAATATATGTATTCATTTTTACCACATGCTCACCCCATACACAAGCTTGAACAATATGGTATAATAATAACTTTAAAGCTCGATACGCTCATTTATAATAAACACGAATCAGACTGGCTACCAGTACTAAGCTGCATCCCATTAGGATCTTTACTTGAATCTATAGTCTTATCATTATCTACATAAATGACATAAAAGATTGGATAAGGAACGAGGCGATAATTTAAGCAGATTACACAAAAATTTAAGTCTAAATCAGAGTTGTTTTTAAGTCACAAGGCTTAAGTCAAGTCAATGACTTAAATTTTTTTTTTTTTTTTTAAGTCAAGTCAATGACTTGGACTGCCACGCTGAAAAAATAGAGGTTAAAAGATCATAAGAAAATAAAAATTTAAGATAATTAACTATATTTAATGACTTGAAAAAAAAAAAAAATTTAAGTCATGACTTTGACTTAAAAAAGAAAAAAAATTTAAGTCAAGTCTTAACTTAGACTTAAATTTTTGTGACTTAGACTTAAAACTGTGACTTAAAAACAAGTCTGGTCTAAATAGACCCTTTTAATTATATAAGTAGCACAACCACTCAACAAAACGACATAAATGCCATGACCAACTGGTCAAATAAGCGGCTGATGAGACTGAATACAACCAAATGCAAAATTAAGTCAAACCTGATTAATCCGTAATTGTGAATTAGGAGTAAGTCCGGATTAAAATATATTAGGTTGTTAATAGAGCGGAGTGTATATAGCAACACTATGTGTCAATAGTATAGGCTATTGACACATAGTGTTGCAATAGTGTAGTCTATTGACACATGATATGATTTTTAATCTAAGATTTTTTTTAATTTTTATTATATAAAAGAGTTTTTAATTGAAATATAAAAATGTAAATTTTTAAGTCAAAACAAACCAAATATTTTATAATAATTTATTTTTTGGATCGCGTACGCTTTGAAACAGGACTTTGTGTATCGACCAAAAAGTTTTTCAACCTTTTCTCTTGGTCAACAAACTCTTGTTCCCCGGCAAATATCTTTCGCTGTTTAGCGTTTATTGGATTAGATAAAAATATCCCAAATTCGCAATTTTGAAGATTTATAACAGAGTTTTGCAGAATCAGTATATTGGTGGTACAGGAATATATCTATTAAATAAATATAAAATCTTTTAATCTTTTTTATTCACAGTTCAATGCGTTTATTTAGCAAATTTTTAGTTGAAGACATTCAATTTTCAAAAATATTCTAAGGAACTTATTTAAAATAATACTACTTTTTGATATTTATTTTTTGATAGGAAAAATTATGTGAAGAAACAATTTCAAATATCTGATTTCTAAATTTATAAAAAATAGTATTTAAATTGTAAATAAAAATTGAAATTATCAAATTTTTCTCCGAATGAGAAAAATTATTCTGTTAATAATTATAAATTTTTTATTGAATCTTTCAGATTTTAACTAAATTTCAAAGCTAATCAACGGGCTCTGATAGGAATAAATAATTATTGTAAAATGTTAAAAATTTTAAATTTTTACTGTTGTAAAAATGATACACAAAGTCTTGTTTCAAAGCGTACGCGATCCAAAAAATAAATTATTATAAAATATTTGGTTTTATTTTGACTTAAAAATTTATATTTTTATATTTCAATTAAAAACTCCTTTATATAATAAAAATTTTAAAAAAATCTTAGATTAAAAATCATATCATGTGTCAATAGCCTATACTATTGATACATAGTGTTGCAATAGAGTCGCCCTTTATAGTGTTGGGGCTGGTCCAAAGGCCATGTAGCCAGCTAGAAAAAAAAATGACCGAGACCGGTCAAAGCACGGCCGGTTCATTAAGCGGCCAATGACCGTGACTGGACGGCCAAGCCACGGCCAACAGACAGGCTGACCATATTTTAGACCTGCCCCATTATTTTATCATATTTGAAATGGCCGGCCATATTTTAGAAGACCGTGTGGTGGCCGGCCAACTATCAGCCAAAATAAAAACCGACCGCGAAATGGCCGGCCAACTGCTGGACCGACCGTGTGGTGGCCGGCCACAAAACGGTCCAAAAAAAAATTTACTTAGATTTTTAAAAAAAAATTAAAGGCAGTAAAAGTAGCGTTAAGTAATTTTATTTTGGCTGATAGTTGGCCGGCCACCACACGGTCTTCTAAAATCTGGCCGCCCATTTTACGGTAATTTTACAGTCCAAGTCCGGACTTTATTTTTGAAATGTTTTAAATGAATTGATGTCTATCTGATTGATTCCAAGTGAGGAGGTCTCGTACTTATTGCTTAGGAAATAAATTATATCCAATTATACAGCTCACTATCCGAGTTTTTGATTTAAGGCAATAAATTTTTTTTCAATAATTTTATTATTTCTGTTGAAACCGTGAAAAAAATTACAATACACTAATCACACCAATTTTTGAGGGATACAAGCAATGTTAAATAAAGATTAGTTCATTTAACTTGCCAGTGACTCAAAGGAGAATAAACCGGGAATATTTTTTTTAATGCTGCACTAAAATTTCATGAACTTACCGTATTTCATCAAATATAAGAAAGTTCGGTCATCAAAAGATTTCTTCTTTTCGAAAATTTTTTACTCCCAAAATGTGACTCAATTAAAAGAAATTAATAGCTATTTTTTTCTTCTATTAAAAACAAGAAAAATGCATGTTTTACATGAAAGATGATTCATAAATTTTCTTTTAAACAAGACACATATTCTCTAGAAAAATAACTCAAAAAAAGGAAAATTTTTGATTGAAATACAAGCAAGTTTCTTCTATTTGAGGAAATACGGTAGTTTTGTTACCTCAAAAAAGAAGCACTATTATCAAAATCAAAATTTGAAATTTCAAACATTGTGAATTTTTATTAAAAAATTCCAATACAAAATTCAAACTATAAGAAAATAGCGTAATTATCCGAATTTAGTGACATGTCACTATATGAAACTATTTTTGAAAACTGAAACTATTTTTAATAATTTTCAAATTTATTCACATTTAATTAGATGTCACTAATAATGAATTTTTATTATTTTCAAAAACAGTGCTCAATTTTGAATAACATGTCACTAAAATAGAGTATTCAATTTTAAAGACATGTAAGTAAATTCGGATAATTACGTTAGATGAATTTTGAAAAATAAAGATTCTTCTGCATGTTTAAAAAAGTGAAAAAGTCAATGATTTATTTTATGTTCTAGTTAAAAGAAGTGGATAAAAGAACATTTGTCAATTCAATTTGTCAAAAAATTGATTTTTTTTTAATCGAAGTGTATGTTTATTTTAAATTGCAAATTAAGTTTTTTGCAATTCAAAAAAAATCTTAAAATATTGATATTC
Source organism: Brachionus asplanchnoidis (assembly GCA_025491095.1). Classification (NCBI taxonomy): domain Eukaryota; kingdom Metazoa; phylum Rotifera; class Eurotatoria; order Ploima; family Brachionidae; genus Brachionus; species Brachionus asplanchnoidis. The sequence goes on along the minus strand of JAILYF010000008.1, from coordinate 6,252,788 downwards.
TATTCGATCATTCTATTCCTGTATTTTTTAAAATAAATTTTTACTTTATAAATTTTTTGAGATACATTTTCATGTTATTTCATCATCGAAGTTTAGAAAGTACAATTTTGTCAAATATATTAGATGAAAAAGAATCCTATTTTTGTAATTATTGGAAGGTTTAAATGACAATTCACAATGCCGAAATTTCACCATTTAGTGACTATCGTGGTCTTCATAGTTTCTATCTTAAACCTAGAAAATCCAGTTTTTTTTGAGGCACCAAAACCAAGTTCCTGAGCTTTTAGTGTGGGGTTAATAGAAAAATGTTACGGTTCTTCTCTTGTGGTAGCTGGTTAGTTCATAAATAATTTAAAATATAAGTTTTGATAATTAAATATTGTATTCTGATTTAGCTTTCAATAATTGAAACATAAAATTTCTTTTTTTCCAACATATTATTTTAAAGTTAAAGTAGTTATATTATGATTATGACGCACTCATGAAATCCTTATAAAAATATCAAAATATTTCAAAAATTGAAATTTAATACATTGAAATATTTTTTTATTATTTAATTAATATTTTTCTTAAAAAAGATACAAATTTTATGAGAGATTATAGTCCGAAAAAAAAATAATCCTTCAAAAATTGAAACTTGATCACATATCCCAAATGATTATACAAGAACTTAACACATTTTTTTTAAATCCTTTTATAATTTTGCATAAGACTTATTTTTAACTTTTCTTAATCTACTTAATTAACCGGAGGTCAAGACTATAAATAACTTTTAAAAACTTATCCAAGAAAATAAAAAAATATTCTCAAAAGATGAGCCCAAATAAGCTTGGTAATTGATTAAATACTATTTTAATTAAAGAATAATTTTTTTTTACTAGCACATTTATTTGTTATAATTAGCTGTTTATTATGTGTTTCAATTCAGCAAGAACAAGGAAATGAAGTAAAACCAGAATGGACGACTAAAGAGCAGGATATAATGATTTCACAAAGTACGACTACTTTTGCTAAGCTTAACTCTAAAACATCAGACCAAATGAAAACAACTGATGGCAATTTAGACTCTAATTTGCCGCAAACTGGTTCCACTCATCAGCCTGTACCAATTTTTTACCAATCAGTTCCATTATCACCCGAATATAGACCATATATAATTCAGCAGCAAACGTATACGAACACTGGAGAACTAATTATTGAAAATCTAATTGGTGGTGTTCCATTTGATTGCACTTACAAACCAACTGGTCACTGGCGAGATGGAAAATATTGCGACATATTTCATGCATGTGTTTTTGGTCAACAGAGAAAATCCTATGCATGTCCCTTCGTGGGAGAAAGAACTTACTTTGATGAAGTTTCGCGAAGATGTGAATTTGCAAGATTAAACCCTTATGCTTGTGCATCTAGTTTATTTTATTATTAATTTGTTTTTTTTATTTTAAAAATTATTGTTGACAATAAAATTGGCCAAAAAAAATTTTTCTTTTAATTTAAAAGCTAAAGAGAATAGAAATTATGAATTACAAAATTTATTTAGGAGTGCAAAAAAAGAATAAGTGGTTAAAGCTTTTCGTTTATTTTGTATGCGAAAAATTATACATAATTTATAAAAGAATAAGGAAATCATTATTTTTCATTTAAAGAATTTCGTTTAGAAGATTTAAGGCTAAATTTATAAAATCGATAAAAAAATAAAAATAATATCGATTAAGGTTGTTTTTGACAGTGTTTTTTATTTAAAATTTCTAATAATTTAGCTGATTTTTAGCTTTATGCGAATTAATTGTTTTTAAATTTATTATTTTAATTTTACATTATCAATAGGGATAAAAATGGTTGAATTTCGCTTTGACGCAATTTTTTCTCTGCAAGAGTAAAATAGTAGTTTAAATAAAGATTTTTATTAGCATATTATTATTAAAACGGGTTTGAAATATAGATTTTAATTTTTAAATAAGAGTAATGAAATTTATATTAATATGTTCATCTAATTAATTTTTTTTGAAGTTAATAAGTTTAAGTAGGTTTTTAGCCACAATTTATTTCATCAGTTTTATTTTTCTAACTTTTTATTAAACTAAATAACTAAGCCTTTGCATTAAAACTAAATATAGCATATTTTGACACAGTATTAATATTTTATGAACCAAGATATTTTGTTTTTTGTAATTTCACAATATTTTAAAGTAAATATTTTATTTTTAGTCAGGTTTAAAAAATCATGTTTTTAATTCGTATATGGGACTAAAAATTTTTATTTTCAAAATTACACTGACGTTCTTTGGATGACTCTTTTTACATGGATTTAAATTGGTTAGAGGTTTGAGATGCCTAAATCGTTTAAAAATTATTGGAAATTTTTTTCCAATCATGTATAAATTAAAAGCTTGTCTAAAAGTAAGTATTTAAATTTAGCTAAAAAAAAATTGTTCGAACACTAGGATATTTTCTATTTAGCAATTTTGACAAAGGTAGACGTTTTTAGTAAATTTTTTTAAATTTATTTTTAATAAAATAAAAATGCGATAATTTGAACTATTATTTAAATTTTTTATTAAAGAATTAAATGTCTAATAGCATGTGATATACAAATTTCAAGAATATCGAATTCAACCCACATCTTCCTAATATTTTAATTAAGAATGGTCGACTAAGCTGTAATTATAGAAATTGTCTTTCGGTAAAAAAATATTTCGAAATACTTAATATGTTCTTAAGGTAAACTTGTGATCAAAAGTAAATTGGAGAAAACGTCAGAAAAATATTTTTTGTTGCGCAAAAAATGTATTTTAAATAAATTCATTAAAATAGTTTTAATAAAATTGCTAGATTTTTATTTTAAAAGCTATTCGATTCATAAAAATATAATTTAAAGCAAGTTTGAAGTTAAGAAAATTTCTAATCACCTTAGAGACAAATAAAATTTTTTATCTTTACGTAAATTTTTAATCAGGAAATAAAAAATTAAGATAACGAATTAGTTCATTAAGTTTCCATGACATTATGAAAATAGAGAAAAATAAGATTAATATTCGAATAAACATTTAATAAACTTATAATAACTTGACAAATATATGAATCACAATCTTCTGATTGAAACAATTTCATAATTAAAGTTTTTTATTTAAAAGGATTAAATTTTCTATTTAAATCAAAATTTGAATAATAAAAATTTTTGGCATTTTCTTGACTGGATTGATTTTTCAATTTTTTTTATACATTCATTATGAGGTATCTAGGAAGCCTCTTGAAATTTTATTTTTTCATTATAAACTAAAAATTAGAGGTTTTTTTAGAAAAAAAAAATCGATAACTAAAAATGGATAAGAAATTTGACGATGGTCCGACACCGGTAATCGCCGGATCAACAAATTATCCACCACCACCTGCTTACCAGTCTCAACCACCACAGCCAACAGTTATAATACAACCTGTGCTAAATCAAGCTATCATGCTAGGAAAAGACCCATCTCATGTTACATGGTAATTTTTGCTTAACTTTTAAAGTTTAAAATTAACAAAATATTCTTTTTTTTAATAATAAAGCCCTACATGTAAAGCGCAAGTAATTACCAGAGTGAATTATAAATCAGGAGGTGGAACATGGTTAATTTGTATCGGGCTTTGTTTTATTGGATGCGATTTAGGATGTCAATTTATACCGTTTTGCGTGGACTCATGCAAAGATTCACATCATTACTGTCCAAATTGCAATGCGTTTTTAGGTCGAAAAACTTTGCTCTAAAATTTTATTAAATATTTATTTTTTATTAACTTTTAAAATACGAATGATTTTTTGAATGACAAATAAATTTTTAAAAGGTAAAATTTTCATTTCTTCAAATTAAAATTTGTCCTCCTTACAAAAACACGCATCTTGAATAACACAATAAAAAAAAGTAAGAAAAAAAATTCACATCAAAACTTTTAAATTTAAATTATAATAATAAACAACACATAGCTGTACCAAAGTTTTTTTTTTATTTAAGTTTCCAGGCTAATCACTATACACTTCACTTTTTTTATTATAATTTGTCCCTTTTCTATTCTAGCGGATAATAGGGGAGGTACTAATCTCCTTTGCCACCTTTTTAGCAATTGGCTCCGATCGGGCACAGAGGTTACTGCATGGAGTTGATCTTCTACACCGCAATTATTACCCAGTCGAAACCGGTTCCTCTTTTTTCACTATGAAAAGGATTTAAATATTCATCCAGTGCTGCAGAGATATTTTAAATATTTTTCTTCGTTTAGCAGATTTTGAACCTTTGATTTAAAACTTAAAATTTTAAGCTTTAATTTTTTATGAAAAAATAAATTCTGCTGAATAAATTAATATTCAAACTTAAAGATGTATTTTATAATGATTTTGAATAAGAAATGGAAATATCAAATCAACCTTATACCGAATATGACAAAGATGCAGACTCAGATAATAAATAACCTGAATAAGAAGAAACTAATAATGAAAAAACTTCGAAAAAAGGGACTATATGGGTCAAATTGAATGGCGAAGAAGAGACAAGTCTCAAAGAAAATAAAAATTTCTAATGAGAAAGTTAAGCCAACAAGCTATGCTTAGCATAAAAAAAATGAGACCAAACTGTCAGTATTTTGACTTTTCCATGGTAAATTTATATTGAATTGTACCAATTGTCACCGAAAGCTGTAAATCCTAAACTTTCATTTACAAAAGGAGATACGTCATCTTTATCCGTATTTATTTTGCAAGAGGTGTTTTATGCCAAAATGTTCCTGTGGTCAAGAATTTTCTCATGTGGTCATGCTCGATTTTTTTCCATTACGGAAAAAAGTTTATCTGTGATAAATGTAAATATTTTCTTACATATTTTGAGTAATTATGGTAATTTATGCAACCTAAAAAGCCTATTATATTAAAGGGATTTTTTGGACCCCTTCAGTAATTAACGTATAAAAAAAATCCAATATTTTAGTGTTAAACAATTTTAAGTTTTTAAAAAAAATCTTTAAATGTTAAGTTTATTTTATTGAAAATTGAAAGCCTAAATGTAAAAAACTTGATATTTTTAGCACAAAAGTGTTAATTCATCTTGAGTAAAAACTTCATCCTTATTTTGTTTTCTACTTTGGTTGTTTCTGACATTGGTTCAATTAGATTGTATCCTTTAACTAAACTTAAATTACTTGATGATTTTTGAAGATAACGTAATATCAACAGTCTTATTGCATTTAATTTTATTTATTTAAAAAATAATTTAGGAAAATGAAATTCCCTGGACAGTTTCGAATGGCAGGGCTATCTTTTTCAGTCCTCATGATTACAATTTTTATTATTTAGGTCTAAATTATTAGAAAAAATAAGATTGAAAAAAAATTAATTAAGATAAAAAATGAACTTTCGATATGATTATTCTCTAAGTTTATAAGATATTGGATGGAATAAGTGATGAAATTGAATTTGTTTTCTGGATACAAATTGACAGTTGAATAAATTCAAATTTTGAAAAGACTATTGAAAAAGTAACTTCGAATAAAATCTTGAATATAAGATAAATTTGAATTTATATTTGATTTATTTTAATTTTTTTTAAATTAAAATCAAAATTTAACTTTAATTTAAGAATATTAAAATTTGAATAAAATATTTGAAAAATTGAGCATTTCAATTTTTTATTTCTTGTACTCTTGTAGCGCTGGTTTAATCAGAACAGCTTTTTTGTGGTGCCGGATTAATTAAGATAAAATATTAGGTAGATTCGACTATCATAATCCAGAAAATGTTAGAAGAGTTGTGTTATTGTAACTGGTGAAAATTTGGCACACTTTTAGTATCCAAGTCGAATTAAAATTTAATTTAGTTCATAGATTCCATTTTTTAATTAAAATTTTTTATTCAATTTTTTTTTTTGATAAATTTTTATTTTCAAATTCTAATTAAAATATTTTAGAGATTCAATTTTTAATTTAAATTAATTAATTTTCAAGTATTAGTATTCAAAATTATTTAAATTCAAAAATTAAATTCAAATCTAATTTTCATTCCAAAGACTCTTTATTCGAATATCGGTTCGAATATACATATTAAATTCCATCACTTGATGTAATCAAATAGGATAGTATACTTTAAGTTTTTTCTCTAGGTGCTTTGAGATAGTCCTGGATCTCATGAGTATAAATAAAAATACACAGTAGTACCTCATAGATAATGTGGCACAAACAATCTTATTGTATGATTAGAATGGCAAGTACTTGGTAAATATAAATAATGAATCATGAGCTTGTAAATGAAATATAAAATGGAAAGTCCAGTCTTGGTCATTGGTCACCCATCGCTAAAGCCACACTTTTTGTTTGCTTAAATCTTAACATTTAAAAATAAAGCGATTTTTATTCTCAATGGACCTAATCGTTTAACATGGTGTGAAAAAGTTAGCTAACTCCAAAAAAAAAACCCACGGTCAAATAACTGACGATAGATGTTAACTTGATAACAAAAATTTGACACAAGCTTTATTTTACGGAAAACTGAAGTTCATGATCAAATGTAAATTTCAATTCAAAATTTTTAGTTTTTGATTTAAATAAAAAGGTATTCTTTATCAATTTTTTAATGCAAAATGACTAAATTTTATTAAACATGATTTGCTCAATCTTTAAATAGAAAGAAAATTAAATGAATTTTATCCGAAGAAAAAAAAATATATTAATCAATATTTTTAAATATTGCAATACAAAATTTAACTTTATTTGGCCGTAATATATTTTAATCAATATTAAAATATCATTTAAAGCCATAATTTGGATACCTTATATGGATTTTAAATTTGTCTTTAAGGTTTTCAAATAAAAATTTTATAAGAATCAATTCACGATCAATTATAAAAAAAAGTTATGTTTCCTTAAATTAAAATAGTATACATCTTATGTTTAATTTGAAAAAAAATTTAAAAAGGCTAATTTCATCATTTTTATTAAGATTAAAGTCAATTAAGTTTTGATCATTTGATCATGACCATGAGTTTCCTTCTTTTAATTACAAAAATATAAATTAAATTTTTTTATTATTTTTTTTTTATACTTTATTCCTAAATAGCTTTATCTCGATAAGAAAGCAATTAAATAAATAATTTAGAGATTTTCATAAAGGAATATTAAAATATTCAAGGGTTATAAATAAAGGGAATATTTATTTCTGAAAATTGACCGTTCAAATTTAAAACTTAATCATCATCAAAAGACATTAAAAATTATTTAACGGACCGTGTTGTCATTTTAGATAATAATAATAAATATTATTTAAATGTTTAGTAAATTAACAAAATTTAACTGAGGATAATATAAATATCTTATTTTGTGGTCTTTACTAAAAAAATCGGTAATTTAAGATTTGGATTTTAGTATAGTATTTTCTAAAATTATACAAATTAAAAAGAAATTGAAACTAATAATAGCTTATGAAGCAATTTTTGACATGGATTTAAATATGAACAAACGCAGTAAAAGCTTATATCATTTTCAATTTTTTTCATTCTATGAACTATATGATAAATTTAAATAATTATAAGGTTAGTTCTTAAATTTTACCCTTCCCTCATAGTTTTTAATGATGTAAAACAGATCGGATAATTATAAGATCAGATTTACTTAGAATAATTTTGATACTAAATACAAATGTTCAAAATTCTTTATTACAAAATTGAATCCTTTCCATTGTCCACATCGTCTTCAAAGAAATGAGTGCTCTAGTTACTATTAATTTTTTTTCGAACTATAATCTTTAGTTAATTTACTTAGTTAAATAATAATGTTTTAATTAAAAGAGAAAACTAAATGATTTGAATAAATAATTTATTAATAAATTAATCAAGTTTTAATCTTGAAAATTATAATGGTTTTTTCTCCCCTAAAAAAGAATTACAATTTGGACAATGGTGCTGAACATCTTTGAAACGGTCCACACAAAATGGGATGAATTGACAACCAAAATCGCATCCAATAACGCAGAGAATAACGCACAATACCCATGTACATAAACCGCTTTTATGGGATATATTTGAAACAATGTTGGCCTTGCAAACCGGACTATAAAATAAATTGTATTTTTAAAGTGAAGAACTAACAATTTACCAAATAAGTGAGCATGGTTGATCGTCCAAATTAACACCAATCGGCTGAACAACTACTGCTTTAGAAGGACACATATCGTTTGGAATAGCCGTGTCTTGATAAATTGGAGCATCTTCAGAATTGGACATATTTTAGGCTTTCTGAATTAGAAATAAAATTCTTTTAATTTCTTTGATTAATTTTAATTATTCTAACAAAATTGTTTGAAATTTAAGAGCGCCTTATTTTAATTAGAAATAGTAAAAATCAATTTTGATTTATATTTTAATTTAAGGTTTAGGAAATGCAAAACGTCCACGCTATCTAAGGATTCGATTTTCGACCTCAAATTCGTAATCTGCTTAAGTTAAACCCCCAAATGACAATTTTAGGGGGGGGAGGGGTGTTGAAATTTTTTTTTTCCGCTACAGGGGCTCAAAGAGTTTTTAAATTGTCAAAAGTATGTTTAAGTCCAATGAGAATATCTTTTGCAAACATATAGAAAAGATATAAAAACCACAAACCATCTTGTAGAGCAAAAAATTCTCTACTAGAAAATTTTTTTTTTCCCAAAAAAAAATTTAGTCGCGAGATTTTTCAAAAAGAGCCGAAATTTAACCTATTTTTTTGTTTTTTTAGTATCTCCCAGGGGACCCCTGACCCCAAATTTGTAGTCCCAGGGGACCCCTGACCCTAAATGATATATAAAAATTCTGAAACTAGAGAAAATTCTGAACAAATTGTAGATTTTACTTTTTCAAAATTTTGATTTTTAAGCCAAATAAAAAACTCTTTGAACCCTTGTAGCGGAAAAAAATTATTACAACACCCCCCCCCTTAAAATTGGCATTCAGGGGTTTTTACATATGCAGATTACGAATTTTGATGTCAAAAATCGAATCCTAAGCTAGCGTGGACGTTTTGCATTTCCTGAACCTTATAAGCAAAGAATTTTTTAAAGAAATTGAGTCAATTTAAAGTTTTTTAATAACTTAGTTTTTAAAAATTTTCTCATAAAAAGTGCCATCACCAAAGCAATTCTTTTATTCGAAAATATGTATTTAAAGGGAATTGTAAATTTTTGGATCAAAGAACAAAAAAAAATTTTAAAATGAAACAAATTTTTTACTTTGGGTCTAAAATTTGTTCTGCAAAATGTATCAGATGATACAAACTTTGTACCACCCAAATTAAGTCTCTGCAATAATTCTGAAATTTAAAGTTAATGATTTTCTAAAACATTTATAGAGTTTTGCAGACTTGCAGAGTTTTTGCAGGGAATTAATTTGGATGGTACAAAGTTTGTATCAGCTGATACATTTTGCAGAATAATTTTTAGACCCATAGTAAATAAGTTGTTTCAATTTAAAATTTTTGTTCTTGTTCTTTGTTACAATATTTACAATGCCTATATAAAGAAAGTGATTTAAACAAAATTTTTTTTCTTCTATCAATACAGAAAAAATTGAAGAAATTAAAGACATTTATTTTTTCGATTTGAAAAATTTTAACTAAAAATAAGAAAAATTCCCAATAAGTAAATTGTGAAATATGGTACCATTTTTAAATGAAGATGGCTAATTTGACATTCCAATCGATGGTAATTTTACGTAAAATTACGGAAATTAACTCAGTTAATTATCCCTATTACAATTTAAGAGTAAATAGTATTTACTCGTAATTTGTAATAGGGACAAGAAATATTCTCTTTTAAGCGTTTTTCTTTAAATTTTCTAATGGTCAAAAAATTGCTCTGCAGATAAAACAAAGTGAAACAACTTCTGCTTCACATACTGAGGAAGTCTGCAAAATCTGTTCAAATTAATTCCGTTTCATTTTTAATGCTTTTAAAAAGGTTGCAATTTTGCAGAATTTGCACAGATTTTGTAGTCTTACGCAGAAGGTGAAACAAAAGTTGATTCACTTTGTTTCATCTGCAGAGCAAATTTTTGACCATTAGAACAAAAGTTATAATTTTTTTTCGTTGTATGAAATTTGCCTACTATTTAATCCAGTAGCAAAAATAATTAAACTAGTAGCAAATTTAATAAAAAATCGTAGCAAATATTATACGTAGTAAATTAAATAAAAAAGTAATAAAAAAAAGTTGTTAATAGTAAATATAAATTAATTTAATTTTTGATTGATAACTACTCAATTATCACTTACTAATGTATAAAATGTACAAAATTTTTTAAATTAAAATATACAAATCTGAAAATTTAAAAACTAAAAATGAGCAATACCAAATCTTCATCTACATCAATTCTCGTGGCACAAAGAAATGAAGAGGACACCGAAAATGATACCGAAATAGATGAAATTCCCGTTAAAAAAGCAAGTAAAGCAAGCAGAGTTTATAATCATCATGCTGACTTTGAAACTTACAAACAAGCCATAATAGCCAAGCCATAAATTGATATAATAGCCAAGCCATAAATTGATATGATTAAAGATAAATTTGAAGGTTATTCTTGGGCAGCAAAAGAAAAACAAAAATCGATAATAAAGATAAAAAGCGAGGAAGACGAAAACAAGCTACACCTGCTTTGGTACAACGTATTTCGACTGGTCCAATTAATCCAGCTCTACAAAGTTTTAACTACGAATTTCCAGTTTCAATGGCTCAATCAATCAACTAAGATCCGCTTTCAAATGAAAAAGATAATGATCAAGATCAAGCCGAAAGTATTAATAATGACATTCAAACTATTGTACAACCAGCAACATCTTCAAATTTAGCTCCGAGAAAAAGAGACCGTCCTAGAAAAAATACATAAAATAACACTAAACAACATTTCTAAGTAATGTTTGAATTTTTTTATTAATAATTTTTTTATTAATATTTTAATCGGCCAGATAAAAAACCGAATGGTCCAAAAAAATTTTACTTAGATGATTAAAAAAATTTAAAGTCATTAAAATTAGCATTTATAACTTATCCAAATATTTTGAATTCGGAATTTTAGTTTTTTTTTTAAAAAAGCTTTTAATAAAATTAAAAATTAAAATAAAAATTTTCAAAATTTAATCGAAACAAATTTGTTGAAATAAAATTCTTAAAAAGAAATCAAATTTAATGTTTTTAAAATTTGAAAAAACTTTAAATTTGATTTAATTTTAAGAATTTTGTTAAATTAAAAAAAATTAAAAACTAAAATTCCGAATTCAAAATAAATATATATAATTTAAGGATTTCTGAAAATTTTCGAAAAAATTTGGGATAATAATTAAAAATTACCTTAATCAAAATTTTTGATAAATAAAAAATGCTAATTTTAATGACTTTAAATTTTTTTAATCATCTAAGTAAAATTTTTTTGGACCATTTTGTGGCCGGCCGGTCCGCACACGGTCGGCCGTTTAAAGGCCTTTCAGTTGACCGGCCACTTCACGGTCGGTCCGTCAGTTGGCCGGCCACTTCACGGTCGGTCCGTCAGCTGGCCGGCCACTTCACGGTCGGTCCGTCAGCTGGCCGGCCACTTCACGGTCGGTCCGTCAGCTGGCCGGCCACTTCACGGTCGGTCCGTCAGCTGGCCGGCCACCACACGGTCTTCAAAAATCTGGCCGGCCATTTCACGGTCGGTCTGTCTGGTGGCCGGTCCTGGAAAGGTCGGCCTTTTAAAAAACGGTCCACAGACGGCCGGCCAATTCACGGACGGTCAAAAATGCGGCCGTTAAATTTACGGCCAAAATAGGCCGTTTAAACTGGCCGGCCAGCTGGCCGTTCAAGTCCGGCCGTAAACCGGCCGGCCAAAGTTGGCCGCCGCCCAACACTAATTATTTTTACTACGAAAATAATTTGTAGTCTATGAAATTTCACAATTCCAAGAGAATATTGGAATGAAAATAAATTTTCGGTGGACAAATTAATATAGTTACTTATTTAACAAATCAATTAATTAAATTAATTAAATTTTTCTTTTTTTTATAATCTTTTTATATAAAACATTTTGATATATTGTATTTTTATGAATTATCTATTTTAATTGAATAAATAGTTAAAAAAATAGAAACTTATTTTGAATAACATTTTGTTAAGAATTTTAATTTTAAGAGATTAACGTTCTAAAGTATCACAGTATAATAGATGTGACTTTATGATTTTTAGATAATAAATAATTATCTTTTATTAAATTGTTTAAGAATTTAAAAATAGACTGAAACAGTATAAAACCTTAAGGACCAGTATCATCAACAAAGCGGTCTAGCGAAGATAATGAGAGCTCAAAGTTTCACTACACAACAAGTCTACGATCTTCATGTCTCATTACAGGACAGCAAAACTGGGTTGGAATTTGGAGTGATGGAATTTTACCTTAATCAGTGGTCGAAGTGAATACTGCGATCAAGTTCAAAGCAGGATTAGGCAAATATATTGTTAACAGTAAAAAATTGGTAAATTGAAGCTTCAGATCAAATTTTAAGATAAAAACGATCATTAAAAAATTTCAAATTTAATGAATCAAATGATTTTAATAATTTTTAAAAAAATAAATTCTAAACATTTCTAGGCATGTTATGTCTAATAACGGTTCATTATCAAATTTACATCAATATGATTGATCTAATTTATTTAACAAAAACAATCAATAAGTTGAATAATTTAAGCTCAGTTAATTCAGAAATTCAAATTCATAGGTTATATATTCATTTATTCAATTCATTCAAACTAAACTAATTTTATTTTTTCTCTTAAAAAATTTAAACTTTTAAAACATTTATTTTTTTGTCTTTGAAAGTTTTTATTAAAATCAATTAAAAATGTTAAACATATAAAAGTTTAATAAAAAGGGAGAATTTTATAAATGAAAAATTAAAAAAAAATTTTTTTTTATCTATTATTAAAAAAATTACTAAATTTTATATTTTGATCCCATGATCTTGATCTCAAAATTCAATTTGCCGATAAATCAGATTGCAAAAGCTATTTAAATAAATTTTGCAAAATATAATTTTTAATTTTATTTGTTTCAGATTGTGTGACTGAATTAAGTAAAAATCAAGATTTAAAATTTTAACAACTGGTGTTAAAAAACTCATTCTAGTAATGAAAGTCGAATTCGAATATTCAAGTAAATAAATATTTTGTTTAATATTAATTAGATAATATTTATTCAAATAATTAAAAACAATTTAAATAATAAAATGCTCTAAATGAATTTAATTCAATAATCTGTTTAAAAGAAAAGCGCAAAAATTTTAATTATAAAACTCATTTAATTCACAAGCCTGGGGATTATATCTGACAAATTCGCAGCGTCGAGTTGCATCATCAAAATACTGCGCTTCTCCAACGAATGGACAAGCATAAGTCTTTTTTCGCTTTCCAAATACACATGCATGAAAAACATCACAAAACTTAATATCCCTAAAGTGACCAGTTGCTCTGCCTTGACAATTAAACTCCAAGCCTCCGATTAAATTCTCAACTATAGTCTCACCATTTTGAGTGATGGTCGGCTGTTGAATTGAGAAAGGACCGTGCTGAGCTGGTCGAGATTCCACTGGAAGTTGAACAGGTACTTGAATCGGAGCTGGACCTAAGTGTTGATAATGTCCCGGCAAATGAAAAGGAAATGGAAATAATGGATGGTTAAAAATTAATGGATGAAATTGAGGAATATGATTAGCGGCAAAAAATAGTGGAGAGTTTGGATAAAAAAGACCCATGTTTGGCGGACTGAATTTATCGCCCCCTTGGTTATGATCAGGCATTGGCTTATTTAGTGGCTTAATCGGAGGATCTTCAGGAATAGGCTTTGTAATTACAGGCGTGGGATCATGTGGCTTTGAGAAAGTTAAATCCTCAGGTTTTCCTTCTGTTGATTGTGGTTTGGAAACTTCGGGTTTTAGATTAGTTGTTTGGGAAATTTGTGGTTGGGATGCTTCAGGCTTTGTTTCTGTCTTATTTTCTTTATATGAACCAATGAATGCACCCAAGCCATTGTTCTCTTCGTTTGTTGAACTAATTGTTTGTTTAATTGCCGTAATTATTGGGTTTTTATGCTGCTGTGATGCAATATTTGAATTAACAATATTTGAATTAACACCAAAATAACTTGGATCCCATCTGTATTGATTAAAATTATCCCAATACTGCTCAAAAGACGGATGGACCAAGACAAAGAAAATTGCTAAAATTGCTTAAATTAAAAAAAATTTTAAGATTTTTTCTTCTTTTTCCCGAAAGATCTTACTAAGGTTTGCTATTTTTTTCATTTTTGAATTTTAAAAGATTAGTTTAGAGAACGAGCTAAATTTATAGGCAATTCAATTAGACCGATTGTCTTATCTTTTGGTTTAGAGATGGTAAGACGCAATAAGGTGTATGTGGATTTGTGCGAGGATAAATATTTAATGAATTTGAAAAAGTTACGTAAAGAAAAATTTATTAAGGATTTAATTACTTGAGAAAATTAGATGGACTACTTGTTGATCTAAAAGATTTTCAAATAGCTAAAATAAATAGAATTTTTTTCCAAGGATATTTGAAAAAAAAGAAAAGCTTTTGCGCACAGTCCAGAGGGACCTTGTATTTAATTTTTAAATATTTGCTTTTAATTAATATTTAGCCAAATTGGCAGGTTTTTGTTCGGTAATTAGAAATTTTAATTGAAGGTCAAATTTAAGTATGAAAATATTCAATCTTTTAAGTAGTCATAATATTTTTTAAGTGCAAATTTTGAGCTTTTTTAGCGAGTTAAGTTTTTTTCATTTTTATCTTCTGATTTAGCTTTTTGAGTTAAAAATTTTTCATTACTAAGATGTTTGTTTTTACAAAAAAACCGTTTGAAATAAAATTCTTCAATCATTAATCATGATTAGAAAAAAAGAGAAAAATTTCTGATTATTGAATACATAAAAATTAATTAGATATGTCGTATAGAGAAAGCTAAAAAAATTCCAAGTATTTTATTTTTCTTTCTTCAATTCTAATTTTACTGATCAGAATTGCTTTTGCTGACTTTTGGCATGCCTCATGCTTTCTAAATTTATCATTTCTCAACGATTCAATTATATAAAACGAATCATTATTATCACTTAAAATTTATTTCTGCTAAAAAGCTGCTAAATTGCTTACTGCTCGTTTTTAAATATTCATTATTTATTTATTTATTAATTTGGTACTGTATTTTATGATAAAATAATATTAATAAATAAAAAAAAGTAAAAATAGGGTAAAGGTTTATTTTGATAAGTATAAATTCTTTCAGTGAATAAATAAAGAAAATTTAGACATTTTTGACATTATTTCAAAGAAAAAACCTGAAGCTGTTTTTGAAAAAATTTGATTTCGTGGTCTTTTATTAAAAAAGAAAACGGAATAAACACTATAATTTTTAAAATAAAGATAATTTTAATTAAATTTATAAAACGGTATATTTTTTCTTATCAAAAAAAAACAATTTTCCTAAATAAGAAAACTGGATAATTTTTGGTTGTTCCTTCAATCCAAATCCGTACCTGGACTGTCAGATCCGGATTTTTGGATTTTTAGATTTCAGGATTTCACCATCAAATAAAATCCGGATTAGGACTGTCCCAATTCTTATTTTTTAAGTTAATTAACTTAATTAACTTAAAAAATATGAAAATAAAAATAAAATAATATAATATTTTGAAAATAAAAATAAAAACTGAATTTTAGCTAAAAAATTATAAAGTGAAAAATTCAGAGCCTGAACTTATAGTAGAATGTCAATCATTTACGAGGAAACGCTAAGCACAGTTGTTTAAAAGTCCCAAATTAAAATAAAAGCCCGGACTTTAATTTTAGTGAATTTTAATTTTTAACTCTGGAAAAATAAGAAGATTATTTTAGTAAAATTAAAATAAAGATGATTGGCGATGTGATGGGTATAATTTTGCCAACAATGGCTAACGATTACAACCGTTTAAAACTAATAAAGCTTATTTACTTAAAAATGGGGAAATTAGAGTGGTGATTTGACCAAATTTTACTTTAATTTTCATAATTTGATTAAATTTTACGATAATTCATGTAAAATACCGTAAAATCCTAAAAGCCAATAATCAAGAAATCACGAAAATTTTCAAAAATTATCGTAATTTTGAGATATATTATATATAGTAAAAATGAAAATTGCCAAAGCTTTTTGAAAAGAATTTTTTTTTAAATTATGTCAAATTACGGAAATCAACGTAAAATTTGGTAAAATCCTCGTGTCAAATCACCACTGTAAATCAAAAGAATAAAAAAAGCACGTTTTTACTCTACCAAATACACATGGTCCAGTCACCTTCCAGTGAAGATTCCCAAGGTTCAAATTGTGTTTTGTAAATTTTTTTTCAAAGTTTTTCAATCCGGTTCCGTATTTTAGAATTTAAAAAAATCCGAATCCGTCAGTCAGAATTTTAGGGACAAATTTCATTTTCAACGACATAATATTTTCGAATTAAAAAAATAAACAAAAAAATAATTTTTTCAAAATAAAAAAAACGGGATGAATTTTTACTCTTTTTATGTTTAAAAATAAAAAAAAAGAGGCAAAAAATATAAATTGATACTTTAAAAATATATTGATGATGCATGAATGCATAGAAAATTAAAAAAATAACACAATATTCAATAAAATTTATTTTATTAGAACACTTTTTTAAAATTTAAACACAAAATTAGATTATTTAATCAAATTATTCAATGATAAATCTAAAATGAATTATTATTCCAATTTTTTTCTGTGAAAATAATTCTAAGAAATAACTTTTCGTTAAAACAATTATTGAACGTTCACCAATATATTTTAATAAAGGATGAAAATATTTTTTTAGTATTTTTCATATTTGAGTAATATCAAGAAGATTACAAAGGATTGAAAGGGTTTAGTGGTAAAAAAAAATTTAAATTTGGTCTACAGCTATTAATAATAACTTTGATTGAGAAATGATATTTTAGAAACTTAAACTAAATTAAATATTTAGGAGCTCTATTGCAAGTGATTTTGACTACATCACTGTTTCAATAAGTAAGCTTATTAAAATCACCTATCAACTATATAGCTTTTTAAATATACTATCAACATGTTACCGTATTTCGCCGAATATAAGAGCAAATTGAAGTTCATGATCAAATGTAAATTTCAAGTCAAAATTTTTGGTTTTTGATTTAAATTAAAAGGTATTTTTTATAATTTTTTTAATAATGAATGACTAAACTGTATTAAACACAATTTGTTTAATCGTTAATTAGATAGAAAATTATATTAATTTTTATCCGAAGTAAAAAAAAAATCTCAATCAATATTTTTAAATTTTGCAATACAAAATTTAACTTTGTTTAGTAATATATTTTAATTAATATTAATTTATCATTTAAAGCCAAAATTTGGATACTTTAGTATGAGTTTTTAATTTGTCTTTAAAGTTTTCAAATAAAGATTTTATAAGAATCAATTTAAGATCAATTGTTAAAAAAATAGTTTTGTTTATTTAAATTAAAATAGTAAATAAAAAGGTTAATTAAAAAAAATTAAAAAGGTTTATTTGATCATTTTTATTTAGTTTATAATCAATTAAGTTTTGATCATTTGATCATGATCATGAACTTCAAGTTGTCGAATATAATGGGCTCGCTTTTATTCGCATGCAAAAAGGAAGTTTTGATGCTTGTATAAAAGCGCTTTTAAACTAATTTAATCATTATTTTCATGTTTTTATTTATTTTTTTCCAATTTTATTCGGTCATATAAATTTATATCAATTTTTCTTTTTAATGCGGGCTCATACGAAGGTCTTGAACCATTCGGACGTGCCCCTGGGGTCACCCCCTAAATTATTATTTTATTAAATAAAAAAAGCGCTTTTAATATTTATAATTAGCTTGTTTTATAAAATTCAACCTATTCCTCAATGTTGCTGACGATTCTATCCTTTGCTCTTCTAATTAATTGTCTAAAAATTTTAAAACCTAACCCTTTTGAAATGTTCATTTTGAAAGACTCTAAGTCGATTGTTTTAATAAATAAAAAAACGAAAATGCACAAATATCTCGATACGTTTTTAATTTCTATTCTTTAAATATTAAGATTGTGATTCTCTTTTATTTTTTTAAATAAAATTATATATCTCGCTAAAATCAAAAATAACTGAAAAATGTATTTAATTTAAGTAATAAAAAAAGCCTGATATTTAAACTTCATGATATTTAATTTTTTTTTTTCTTACCCATAGCTTTTATTTTACTTTGAAAATTATCTTTGACTGTTCTTTATTACAGCTGATAAACAATTTTAAAAAAATTTAAAAAAACACTCAAGAGTTAAGTTACCTTTTTATGATTGAATTCCTAATTTAATTAGATTATCAAATATTTGTTAATTATTCGTAAAGTCATGATAGCTGATTATCTAACAGAAAATAATACATTATTAAACCATTTTCTCAAATTAAGGCTATTTAAATACGAAAGTTAAATTCAAAATCATTAAATTATTTATGAAATTAGACATTTGAAAATATATTTTTTTTCAAAAAGTTTAAGACTTAAAATGAATATTAGGTTTTTTTTATTCCTGCATTTGATTAATTATTTGGATTCAACATTGGACATTTTTTATCCTTTTGGAAGTGAATTTGGAGATGATACAATGTTTAAAAATGATGATCAATTTTTGGGTCCATTTGATATAGCCATCGAATTTCCATTTTTTAACAAGAGCTTTTCTTCGCTTTTTATCAATACCAATGGTTTGATTTCATTTAACAATGGTATAAGCTCCTTTACTCCAATACCATTTCCACTTACTGGGGTGATTGGTGTTGCACCGTTTTGGAATGATATTGATACCAGAAACGGAGGAGATATTTTCTATCGGTCAATTACTGACTTAGATACCTTAAATCAAATAGGTTCTGATATAAGAAGCTCATTTAATTCTTTTGACAACTTCAGACCATCATGGGCTTTGATTGTTACTTGGTTTCAAGTCGCTCAATATTCACAATCAACAAACTTTCCAAACAATACATTTCAAGCTTTAATTTCAACAAATGGAAGGCATTCGTTTACAATTTTCAACTACCATAAACTAGAATGGTCAAGATCAGAAAATATAGATGAACATGCTCAGGCAGGTTTCAATGCTGGTGATGGAATCGTCCATTATGCTTTAAATAGATCATTTACGTCTAGTATAACAAATATAGTATCTGAGTCAAATGTAAACAAACCAGGAAGATGGATATTTAGAATCGATGACCAGTCGATAGAAGAAGGTGGATGTAATACACAAGGCTATGTGACTCTTAGTCCTTTTGTGCTGTATTTTATAGGTGGTGAAGAAGTATTAGTTACCGGGCCATGTTTTAATATTGGCCAAGATGTGGCCAAAATAATTATTGATTCATATGATGAAATTGAATGTCAAATATTAGACTCAAATACTTGTAAGTTTAGAACACCTTTGTTTACAAAAATTGGAAGAGTGCCTTTGATTCTAAGAGTAAATGACAACCAAACATTTCATGCAAATATTTATACTAAAGATGAATCAATTCAATCTAAGATAAATGGTCTTAGGCCATACTTTTTTAAGACAAATGAGTCAAATGAACAATTGAATTTGGAATGGCACAATGACATAAAAAATCAGCTATATGATATTTATGTAATCAGAATTTCTCTGATTACATACGGAAATGACTCTGTATCAGTAAAATTAATTCAATCTAGCCTAGAAGAAAATTATATTTCATTCAATTCATCTCTATTGTTTTTTGATGACTCAACAAACATAATTGAAAATTGTTATTTGGCTATTGGAATTAAGAAAACAATTAATACACAAATTCAATTAAAAAATTATTTATTAATCTATAATTTTTTTGTGTTAAATACAAATTTAGTAGAAAGTAGAAAGCAAAGAATAAGCTTTTTTTTTGATTCGTATTGTGAAAATTGGGCCTCAAATCAACCAGACCCGGAACCATATTTGGAAGGATTGCCTCCATGTTGGCCAGTCCTTCCATCGGCTGTCAATGTTCCTGAATCTTTTGGCGATTTCGTTCAGGATAAAGCATGCAATCCGTCCAGACCGAAAGGATGTTCTTCTTTCCATCCTGGTTCCAATGTGTGCTACAGATCCCAGTCAAGTTTTACACTCAATTCATTCACAGCTGGACAACAGTGCTGTTATGACAACCAAAATAATTTATTAGTTGGACCACCAGGTGGTGGCACTCTTGACATGGGACATACAGACGAAAAACCAATATCCCACTTTTTTCTTGATGTTGTTCCATATTTTTACTGCTGCAAATTTTCGGATAATTGCAATAAATATTATGAAAAAAGACCGTCAGATGACGGAAGTCGTTGGACACCACCTTCTCCTGGAGGCGGATCAGGTGATCCCCATTACACCACTTTTGATGGAGTAGAATACACATTCAATGGACTTGGTGAATACTTATTATTTGAAATAAATGAAATTAATTTCACTTGTCAAGTAAGAACTTCGACTTTGAAATTGAATGGTTTTGCTGCATCAGAGGGTACAGTTTTCAGAGCGATTGCAATTAGAGGAGACTCTAACACGGATTCAATACAAATAGAGCTCGATTTGGCAAATAATGTTTTGATTTATATAAATGGAATAGTGGTTGATTTTTCAAGTGAATATATAAATTTAAATCAATTGACTCTCAAACTAAATAATGCTACTAATATTGAGTTAACATATTGGCAAGGAATAAATTTTCAGATTTTATTAACACCGCAAAAAAACGCTTTTCTTATTTTTAGTTCTGTTGATTTTAAATTCAAAAATAAAACTAAAGGCTTATTAGGAAATTATAATGGAATAAAAAGTGATGATTTTAGATTACCTGATGGAACAGTTATCAATTTGGAAAATAATAATGATAGAGACATATTTCAAAATTTTGGGCAAAAATGGCTTGTAAATAGTGAGTCAAGTATCTTCACTTATCAGCAAGGCTTCCAACACAGTAACTATGTTGATCTAAGCTACATACCGAAGTTTGTTCAAGATGGAATTATTTTTACCAATTCAAGTTTAGAATCGTTAGCAAGAGAAAAATGTGGAGAAAACATAAAATGTTTGTATGATGTGAGTGCAACATTAGACATAGAGATTGGAATTTTAAGTTTGGAATTTGATAAAAAAATAGAAATTTTTCAACAAGATTTGGCTAACATTAGTCAAGCCTTAGAAAATATTGAAAATCCAAACAATGAAACAGAGATATCATTTTCAAAGACAGAATTACCACAATCCTCAAGCACAGAACCATCACAATCTTCAAGCACAGAACCATCACAATCTTCAAGCACAGAACCATCACCATCTTCAAGCATAGAATCATCACAATCTTCAAGCACAGAACCATCACAATCTTCAAGCACAGAACCATCACAATCTTCAAGCACGGAACCATCACAATCTTCAAGCACAGAACCATCACCATCTTCAAGCATAGAATCATCACAATCTTCAAGCACAGAACCATCACAATCTTCAAGCACAGAACCATCACCATCTTCAAGCACAGAACCATCACAATCTTCAAGCACAGAACCATCACCATCTTCAAGCACAGAACCATCACAATCTTCAAGCACAGAACCATCACCATCTTCAAGCACAGAACCATCACAATCTTCAAGCACAGAACCATCACCATCTTCAAGCTCAGAACCATCACAATCTTCAAGCAGTGAAAGAACGTCATCTTCATCTACTGAAAAATCAAGCATTACATTTACAACAACTCAAATAAATACACAAAATCTTTCCAGCAGAATAGGTTTTGGAAAATTAGGAAAAACTTTAGTTTTGATGATTAGCTTATTTTCTGCTCTTAAATTTTTTTAGATTTATCATTTTATTTTTTTTAATCATATGACTTAAGAATATTTTTTAACTTTTTAAATAAAAGGTTTATGAATAATTCAATTTCTTCATAAAATTAATTGTAATTATCCGAAAAATTGCAGCAGAAAGAATATGCAACACCAGATAATCCAACTAATAAATAGTTTTGATTGTCATAATAGCGCTGTTAAAATAAAATTAATTAAAATAATAATTGATAACTAATATACTTAACTTCACAGTGAAAACAAATAAATTAAGTGCGTTAGTGCTTTGATTCTGTGATCGTTCTTTTATAACATTCTTGGTTAAAAAAGAAGGATCACAAATTTTTTATAAAGAATTAATTTCTTCATTTTAAATAATTTTAGTTTAAATTTTAACTTTAAGTTTCAAAGTAGAAAGATTTTTAGCTAATTTTTTCTTAAAAAATCATTCGATATTTACGATAATTCTACCAATTCATAATTGAATGCAGAAATCTGACAATAGTTTTTCGCAATTACGCGAAAAAAAATTACAAATATTTTATCGTTTAATTTTAATAAAAATTATTTATTTTAATTCTTGATCCTTCTTTTTAACAAATTTTTGAGCAATCAATTCAAGTATTATAAATATCTTGCCAAATAAGTAAAACTAATTTTTAAACTAGTTTTTCTAAAAGTTCTTTTGGGATATTTTTACAGTCTATACCCAATTTCATCTCTCTGCCAAATGTAGTATAATATGGAGTGCATTCTATAGTTCTATGAAGCGAATTATTTTTAGATATCTGGACAAATTTTAGACCAATGTTACATATTTTCAGATCGGCATTAGTTTGCTCAATTAAACCTTGGGACTGAGGATGTCAAGGCCTACCATGCACAATCAATAAATCAGGCCTGTTGTTTGTAAAATTCCGAATTTTTTATTACTTTCTTAGTCTACAAAGTCTCTACCATTATTCTTTTATAAAATGCAGCATGCTCTGATTAAGCTGAAATTTTCTATTAAATTCCGAGCAACCTTGGCAACACATTTAAATAAAGAAATTAATCCAAAAAAAATTAATAAAAAAAAAAGTAATGAGTTTATTAAAAAATTTGTTTTTTTTTTAAAAATATAAAATAACAAGCACAAATCAATTTTCTACAAATTAAAATAAAAAATGTATTAAAGAGTTTAAATATTGTCTATGCCAGTTCCTGATTTTAACTGAATAAAAATTATATTTGAGAAGTTCGTATACTTTATCGTTTGGTCGCCATTATCTTTGAATATTTGACTTTCTTTTATTCCTTTTGACTTTTATTTGAGTTGTTCCAATATTGAGTTGATTTTTTTTGCTCGTCTCAAACTCTAGGTTTATCGACTATTTGTAGTGTTTGCACTTTCACCTTGCTCTAAATGCTGCTCGTATTCAAATTCATTTAAAATCTCTAGAATGTTACATATATACATTTTGTTAAAAAAAAATAATTTACCTTAAAACGCGATCCATTTTATGATCATTTTCAAAAACAATAATTTTTTTCTTTCAAATACTCAAAGGTTATTAATGCGAGAACGGACAAATTTAGACTTTGGTGACCTTATATTAATAATAATACTAATAATAATATAAGTTACAACAAGATAACAAGCTAGACTGTTGATAAAATGGATCGCATGATTTTGATACTTAATTTAAATAAAATAAAACATAAATTCAAAAAAGTAAAACCATAGATTTGTTCAAAATTTTGTCTAGTTAAAAAAAAAGTGGTTTATTTATAAATCCCTGGGACAACATACGGTTAAACTATTTTAAAAAAGATAAAAAGTATTTTTTTGGCTTTTTTTCAATAATAAAAATTGGCATACCCTTTTTTTCAAACAAAACTATATTATAATATTACTAGTATTTTTACTAATATTTTTATTAACTTTTATTTTAATTTATGAAAAAATGAAGAATTTTTGTTTAATTTGTATATGAAATTCAGAATATCATTTTAATAAAGAGTTAAAATTTTTTAGAAAATTTTTTTTTATCTTTGATTTCGATTTTAAAAAAAAAGTAAATATTTTTGTTCAGACTGTTCAATTTTACTGAATTTCGATTTGAATAAAAATTGAATATAAAAATTTTCATGAAAATAACAAACATTTCTAAAACTTGCATTTTTAATAAATTTCATCGATTAAAACTATTTTAATATTTTTTCTGTATATTTAAAAAAAATTATCAACAGCAAGATTTTTGTTGTCAAATTATTCCTTTGAATTTTTAGACGATCGAGATATATTTAAAAATATAAAATAAAAAACGTCTTTTTTTATTCTATTAAAATCAAGAGTCTACAATTTTATACAAATACTTTAATAAAAATAAATTTTTTAATTTCCATAATTAGTAGAAAAGAATTCAAGTGCTATATCAATCAAATCTTTTTTTTCTTTTTGAGTATTGATTCCGTTTGAGAATGAGGAACCAAAAGCAAAAGACGACCTTGATGATCTTGAGAATCTTTTGGCTCGACTTTCACTATTATAAAACATAAATTGACGATTTTCCATCAATTTTTCATTTTCCTTTGCAATTTCTTTATCTTTCTAAATTTATAATCTCTTTATCTACAATCAAGTAATTATTTAAAGCTAAAATTTTACCAAAATCAGCCGGGTTTTGATGTTTCTTAGAATTTTTTTCAAATACTCCTCATTTATATCATGTGCATTTAGGAATTCTTGGTGCTCTTTTGTCAGAATGTCAAAGTCTTTTGGTTTATCGAAAAGATTTGTTTGAATGAAGCTTATTTGTTTGCCATATTCGTCCTCGGCAGTGCTCAGTATCTTTGCTGATCTAGTTGACATTTTAGCGGACGCATTCATTCGATTCTTTAACACATTCAGTTGTTCTTGAATCCTTTTTTTTGTTAATTAAAAATAATAAAATTTTTAACTATTTATCTTACAGATCATATTGGAAATCGATCAAAATTTCCAACAATTGTCGCTGATTTTTTTCCTCTCTTCAAATTAAAAATTCTATTTTATTGAAAAAAAAGGAAAAAAAATACTAACGCTTGGTAGCTGCTCGTGGTAATCAAGCGTAATGCCTCATCAGCGAAGCTAGACCTTCGTCTATCTTTGCTTTTGCGCTTTTCTTTTATTATTTCCTCGGCACTCTCACAATCCATTTCAATTTCAAATAAATTTGAAAAAAAATTAAAATTTTTTGAATCTGTTCGAAGCAAAAAAAAGTTTTGATTTTTGAATTTTTATTTTAAAATGAAAAGAAAAATTAAGCCATGAGTTTTTAATTGAGAAAAATATTAATGATAGAAAGCATTTGATGCACACAAAATTTGAGGTTCACCAGCAAATGTACAGGCATATGTTTTACGCTGTTGGCCGTATACACAGGCATGGAAAACATCACAAAACAAAACTATATACAAGGTTGTAGAAAATTTTATGCTCTTTCAGAATATATATAATTTTAAAAAAGATTTTAATTTTATCTTTGAGTAATTGAGGATGAAAGACCTACAACTTTTTAAAGGGTTAGTTCTTTTTAGACCCCTAGATATAAATTTTTTTTTTGGTCTGCCAAAAAAAATGAATTTTAGGGTTTCAAAGGACGTAGTTTACGAATTTAAAGTCAAAAATTAGAAATTCAGATAGCACTTAAGTTTTGAATATCTGGAACCTTACTTCACAAATTTATTCACCTTCTAATTTAAGAGATAATTAACATAAATCTTCTCTCCTGGAGCTTGCATCGCTCTTAATTTTATTATTAAATACAATAATTGAATTTTATCTTCAACTCTCTTTCGTGTTCAGAGACAAAATTTAAAAGGTCTTCTAGTCCTTTTTTAGTTGGACTTACTAGTAGCAAATCGTCAGCGTAAGCAATGACGTCAATTTTGATAGTATTCAACCTTGAAACTTTATCACTTTCTCATATTTTTGTTAGTATTTTCTCAATATATATGGCGAATTGTTTCTGCGATGCTTTGCCTCCTTGGTGTACCCCAAATTCTGGGCTAAAAAGATCTGAGTAGTGATTGTCATTATTAACTAGCATTAGTGTGATCTCATAATATTTAACACTCAAATATCCAGAATTTTTTTGTACCCTAGATTACCGCCGGTGTGATTTTTGACACCAATTTTATCTTTGAATTTAAAAGAAGCAAAAACTTTTAAAATAATAATTTTTTTTGACAAATTGTTAAAAAAAAATTTTTTTTTTTTAGTCAAATTGTTTAAATAATTCAAAATATTAGTCACATGATTATAAAAATCTAAGAGAATTGTGATTATTCAGATTAAGTCCAAAAAAAAATTAAATAATTAAAAAATTAATTAAAAAAAATTAAAGAATTTTGAAAACGTAAAATTTTTTGATTTGATAAAACTTTTTACGGGTCGTTTATTGAGTTACGATACGAACTCCGTACTTTGAGTCCCACATTTGTTCGACTTGTGTATTTTGGCAAAAAAGCCCTAGACAAAACAATACACCAATAAACGCTAAAATATCTTTTCTTCTAAATTTTAGATCCGGTTCATGTTGTTAAGCATCTTTATTTGTATTACTTATAATCAAATTTATAATTGTCAAGTCAAAAATCATAAAAAAGCGGGCAATTTTGAATTATCGATGTGGCTAGTAGCATAGCTAGTTGATCCAGCTTTCTGTTCAAAATTAATCTTCTTACGCATACAAGTTTATTCACCATCTTTTAATCTTGTTCAAAAAACATTGATTTTAATTGTTCTGTCTAAATTAGGATCTACTTTATCAGGATCTACTTTATCAGGATCATTTATGTTTTGAATTACACTATCTATTGCCTCATTGATGTGTTGTTTTATTTCATCAATGTTATCCTCTTCATCTTCAGAAGAGTTAAAAATTTCATCTTTATCAGAATAGTCGTCTTCACTTTTATTTTCACTGTTTATTTCTTCATTGAAGAGCCTGGCTCAATATCATTACAGTTCTTGTACTTTTCCAACTCTTGGCGAGCTTTAAGGGCTGATTGCCGTCTCGGCATTTAAAATTTGCTTTAAATTTAGATTATTTTATTTTTAACACTAGAAAGGCCAATTTTTTTTTATACTGTATAGCCCAAAGTGGCTTATAAAACCCACTTTAAAAGTAAAAGTAAAAGTATTTTTTTTTACATGCATGGATGCATTTTTTAATGCAAACACAAAAAATTAAACCATATATTATATTATACAAATACTGTATACTTACAAATAAAAATTGTAAGTAATTATTATTTTAGATGTGTCAAATAAACCAAAAATGTTAGTGGGTTCAAAAAACCCACTTTGGGCTTTTATATTTTGATATTAAATAATAACAATTTCCTAACAAAAACTTTAAAATTTTAAATTTTTATAATTTCATATTGAAGAATAAAAAATATTTTAAAGTTTAAATTTTTTTCAAAAGTTTGTATTCATTTAAAAAAAAAAAGAGCTTAAAAAACCCATGACCTTTCTATTGTTAAAGAAGAAAAAATCAAAGAAAAAAGCACACCCTGTTACATCATTTTGTTTTATTATACATCTAGTAGACAAAATGAATGATGTGTCAAAAATGACACCGCCGGTAATCTAAGTAAACTTTTTTTTTTTGCAGAAAAATTGTATTTTTTTTTTAATTTAGTTTTTTTTATTCATTTATCAAGTTAATTAATTTGCCAAAAAAAAAATTATAATTAAAAAAATTTGGCAGAGTTAAGTTTCAAAATAAGCTCCAAAATGTCAAAAATGACACTTTGGTAATGAGAGTGTTAATAATGGCTATTACTAGACAGGAGCTCATATTTTTATTTATTAACTTTGACCAAATTCAATGGACGTTTCTTATTCTGCTAGCAAATTTTTATGCTAGCTAATATAGTAATATTAATTATTTTCTTCTGCTAGCAATTTTTTTCACCTGCTAGTAAAATTATGTTTATGATAGCAAAATTTTTTCTTTTGATAGCAAAAATAAAAGTATAAAAAAATATCCAAAAGTATTTTGATAAAATTTTATTCATATTAAGTTTGAAAAGAAGAATAAAGAAATTAAGTATCGACAAAAAATATAAAAATTTCATTTGGAAATATCAATTTTAGTTTTTTCGCTCTCTTTTTGATTTTCTGACAGAACTATTTACTGTATTTCTTATTTTTTAGTTTTAGAACCACAGGTCTGCCACGGCGTCTTGGACAATTTGAAGATTTTTGTGCCTCAACTTGATTATTTTGATCAAAATTTAAATCATTCGGTTCATTTAATTGTAAAGGATTTGATAAGTTTTCACTATTTATAACATTTGATTAAACGTAATCAATTGTTTATATATCATTTTTCAAGTTAATTAATTAATTCAATTAATTAATTTTTTAGGAAGCATTTAAAAAAATTTAGCTATCAAGTTTAAATATTTAGCTATCATTAATTATTTTTTTTACTAGCAGAAAAAAATAGATCTCAAATTTAATGCGGTTCTCTTTGTCAAATGCACGGCTTCCATCTATAGCGCATACTTAGACCATTTATTTCTTCTCTTGCAAAATTGAATGGCTTGATTCAGTGTCTATTTTCATTTTGACAAGAAGAGTTTGACGTATCCTTATGATTAAATCCGAACCACTTATTGTGGTATTTGTGTTCGGAATTGATCATGTCAAGAAGAATTGACTCAAACAGGTTAGAGATACAGTCTGATACTGAGACTGGTCTAAGTTTCGACAAGTCGCTATTGGATTTATTTGTATCTTTGATTAAAGGTTTAATTACAGATATGTTAAACAAGTAAGGCAATATTTGATGGTTAATCATGATTTCGAAAACTTGCCTTAACTGATCATAAAATTTACTGTTACCAGCATATTTCAGCATCTCATAGCTTACGTCGCTTATTCCAATCGCTTTGTTGTTTGGCAGATTTTTGATTATAGATTCTTGTACGTAATTCTACGTAAAATTACACAAATTTTTGTAAGAACCATGTAAAATAAAAGCACTGTATTTTGCCATAGTTTGATTATTTAACATATGTCGATTTAGTTTTTGTATTATCCATTTGTGATATTTTTAATAAAACTGTTGATACATTTTTTCAAAGTAAAAGATTTATAGTAATGAATGTCCTCTTTTTACGGAATTAATTTATCTAATTAAATTATTTTTTTGTAATACTTAAATATTAATCTTTAGCAAACAAAATTAATAACCTGCTTAGTTAGTGTTAAAGCGGCTTTTAAACATTTGTATAGCAATGTTTCAAATCTTGTTTTAATTGTTAAGAAATTTACTTTAGAGTAATTTTAGGATCAGTTTCTTGATGCAAATTGACATAGCGGATTCTTAAGTTCGATTATGCTGCATCAGAAGCTAAGACAAAAAAATAATGTGCAGTTATGCATTACGGTCACATGAACAAAATTTTTAGCTCTTTATCAATGGCAAGATAGAAACTTCTAAAACCGAAGGAGATCTTGGAGTTATTTTCAACACAAAAATGAAATGGATAAATCCACTGATAAAGTAAATCAAGCTATTCAAACAAAGCAAATCAGATGTTATGCCGCATCAGGAAATCATTTACTAAAAGTGATTTAGATCTCCATATTTAACCTTTGTTTGTCCTCTTTTGGAATTTTCGGTACATTTTTGGTCTACAATTCTTAAGTCTGACTACGAGAATCCGCGCAGAGTGACCAAAATGGTTTGGTCAATTAGAAAATAACCATAAGAAAGCATATTGAAGACTTTGAACATTCAAAATCTGGTGGAAAGAAGAAACAGAGGTGATCTTATTCAATTACGCAAGTTCATACATGGAATACACTTGATTGAAAAAAACAACAATTTTACTGTCACAAAAAACCTAATTTTAATGTCACTGCTCCATTTATCACAAAGAAATTTCGAAGCTCTAACACAGACACAACTTTTTTTTTTATTATTGCACCAAAAATTGAGAAAAAAATATTATAATAATTAATTTTTATTAATTCGATTTTTTTATTAACTATAATTTGAGTTCTGGTGCAACATTGTTGTAAAATTTTAGAGTATGACTCTGTCAACTCATTTTTTGTGGACGCAGTCATATCTTAAAATACATATTTATTTATTTTTATTCTATTAAAATCAAGAGTATACAATTTTAAACAAATACTTTAATAAAAATAAATTTTTTAATTTCCATAATTAGTAGAAAAGAATTCAAGTGCTATATCAATCAAATCTTTTTTTTCTTTTTGAGTATTGATTCCGTTTGAGAATGAGGAACCAAAAGCAAAAGACGACCTTGATGATCTTGAGAATCTTTTGGCTCGACTTTCACTATTATAAAACATAAATTGACGATTTTCCATCAATTTTTCATTTTCCTTTGCAATTTCTTTATCTTTCTAAATTTATAATCTCTTTATCTACAATCAAGTAATTATTTAAAGCTAAAATTTTACCAAAATCAGCCGGGTTTTGATGTTTCTTAGAATTTTTTTCAAATACTCCTCATTTATATCATGTGCATTTAGGAATTCTTGGTGCTCTTTTGTCAGAATGTCAAAGTCTTTTGGTTTATCGAAAAGATTTGTTTGAATGAAGCTTATTTGTTTGCCATATTCGTCCTCGGCAGTGCTCAGTATCTTTGCTGATCTAGTTGACATTTTAGCGGACGCATTCATTCGATTCTTTAACACGTTCAGTTGTTCTTGAATCCTTTTTTTTGTTAATTAGAAATAATAAAATTTTTAACTATTTATCTTACAGATCATATTGGAAATCGATCAAAATTTCCAACAATTGTCGCTGATTTTTTTCCTCTCTTCAAAATAAAAATTCTATTTAATTGAAAAAAAAAGGAAAAAAAAAATACTAACGCTTGGTAGCTGCTCGTGGTAATCAAGCGTAATGCCTCATCAGCGAAGCTAGACCTTCGTCTATCTTTGCTTTTGCGCTTTTCTTTTATTATTTCCTCGGCACTCTCACAATCCATTTCAATTTCAAATAAATTTGAAAAAAATTAAAATTAAAATTTTTTGAATCTGTTCGAAGCAAAAAAAAGTTTTGATTTTTGAATTTTTATTTTAAAATGAAAAGAAAAATTAAGCCATGAGATTTTAATTGAGAAAAAAATTAATGATAGAAAGCATTTGATGCACAGCCCAATGGGTTATTTCGGACAAATTCACATTTACGAGTTATTTCATCAAAGTATTGAGGTTCACCAACAAATGGACAGGCATATGTTTTACGCTGTTGGCCGTATACGCAGGCATGGAAAACATCACAAAAATGTGAGTCTCTATAGTGTCCTGTTGGTCGTCCGATGCAATTGAAAGGAACACCACCAACTAAGGTTTCAATTATGGTTTCACCATTATTTGTGATAGTTTGAGCTTGGATTGGAAATGGTCCCCCTTGAACGACCACAGGATGAACTTGAGCAACAACTGCAGCGGGTGCAGGAACTGGAGCAGGTAGAGGAATTGGTGCTGGTTGATTCAAGAAAAAGTGTTTTCCTTGGTCTTGATTTTGAGGAGCTTGGTTCCAATATTGATCTGGCAAGCTGTTTAAAGCCCCAATTAAAAATACTACTAAAGAGAATGTTTTGAACATTTTTGCTTGAGATTTTATTTTTTTTGTTGTTGATGAAATTTAGATTATTCGGACCGTATTTATAGTGGTCCTTAAGAGATGAGCAAATAGTTTATGTAAGTATTACGTAAACTTTTGTAAAATTTGGTCAAGGATTAGAGAGATATATTCAAATAATAAATATATAAGATAAATGCTTAATTGTGGCTATAGTCAAGGTTAGTATGATATTATTAATTTACTTTTTTCAAATTTAAAAGTTGTCTCGTATTTTGTGTGCTCAAAATTTGAGTACTAAATCCAAAAAAATATATACTTGCGTAAGATTAAAAATAAATATATTTTTTAATAATAGATATACTGAATTTTAGCCTAAAACTGGTTAAATATAATTTTTTTAAATAAAAGATATTTAATAAAAACACGTAGAATTTTTTATTTGTTTGAATTAATTAAAAAAATAAATTAGAAAAAGTTTATAATTTTATTTTATTTTATATATATTTTTTTTTAAATCTGACATATTACAAATCTCGATAAAAAAATTCATATGAATACATTTTCAATAAACTTGACAAAAATTAATTTTCAATAAAAACAATTGCCTGATAATTATGTTTTGTGGGTAAAAAAACTGATACCAGGCAATTATGACCCAAAAATAAACTAATTAAGTATTTGATATAATAATATAAAGTAAAAGCTTAAGTAAGCAAGCTTGTGGATCTGTAAATTTTGAAACATGAAATTTCAATTTGTTTAGTATTAATGACGTGACAATTCTTTCTCGAAGTATAATGCTCCGAAGTTAATAAAATTTCTTTTAAATTCTTTACCTATATCAGGGTAATTCTTTCATTTTTTAAAGTATGAAACTCAAAAATTTCTTAAAAATTTCAGAAATAGATATTAAATTTAAATCATTTTTAATTAAAAAAAAATATTTACTTGCAACATTGATTTTTTATTGGTAAAATAACCTTAAATTCAAATAGATACAGATTTGCTAATTATATAATTTGATTAATATACGCTGGTTAAAATTTATTTATAATTTTCAAATAAATAATAAGTTAAAGCTTATTTAAAAAAATTGCTTAACAAATTTTTGTCGATTTGATTCGACTGTTAAAAATCAAAATTTTTCTTCATTTTTTGATAGTCAAAGTGTTATTGTGAATTTAAAATACAAATTGAAAAATGTTTGTTCCTTTTTTGATAAATTAAAATTAAAGATAATAATTATTTTAAAAAATACTGCAATAAAGTGGAAAAAACTTTTTTGCACCTTCTTTATTAAAAATAATTATTCTTATTTATAAAATAAAATTAAAATTAAAAACAAGGTAAATTTAAAACATTAAATAAAACATCATTAAGATTTTAATTGATTATTGATTGATTTAATAATTTATTTATTTATTTGAAAAATAATTTAGGAGTTGGACTCCAGGGCAGTTTTTAGCGGTTTAATCCCTCTTGTCAGCCCTCTTATTAGTAAATTTTTTATTAGAAAAGTTAGGGTGTTTTTGATTAAAAATTTTCAAATACGCTTGATTGATTTAATAAAAAAAAACGAAAATAAAGATTTTATATTAGGTTAAAAAAGGTGCAACAAAGTATGTTGCACTATGTTGAAGTATTTTTTTTTAAACATTTTATTAGCTTTAATTTTACATTTTCCAAAAAGAAAGAATTCTTTTTCAATTTGTATGTGAAATTCACAATCCAGGAAAAGTCCGTAAATATTGCAACTTTATTTTTTCTAATTATTAATTTCGCAAAATCTTTTTATTCCTTTTTTTTTTAATTTTTTTTAAATTATTATAATACTAGCTTTAATGAGCCAACTTCAAGTTTAAGGCTTAAATAGGAGATAAATTATTTTTATGAAATAAGATATAAAAATAAATAAACCGAATATTTGATATTTTAAATGCACAATATTTTCAAGAAGAAAAGATCTCTTCACAATACATCAACATGTTTCAATTTAAAATTTAACTCTGCGATTATTTTCAAAAATTCAATATGCATCTAAACAAAGTTTACAGCTTTTGCGCATTTATTCTAGAAGTACTAGAGTATGCTCATGAATTAATTTTACTCAGTTACTGCTTTATTTAAATTAATTAAATTTATTCCAAATATATTATTAAATCATGTTTTCTAAAAATATCATTAAATTTTTTTAACTCATAAATCAGATTTTTTATAAACTATTTATTGAAATTCGTAAGAAATCTAAAATTTCAAAATTCAAAAATTTTTCCAAAAATAATTGATGTAAATTAAATTGATTGTTTTCTTAAATTTTATTTCTTCTAAAGAAAAATGATAATATTTTTAAAATAATTTGAAAAATTAGATTTAAACAAGGTAAAAATTTAATAGAAAATGCTTGAAGCACACACACTTGGGTTGTTTCTGACAAATTCGCATCGTCTTGTCACTTCATCGAAATAAGTATGTTCACCTACGAATGGACACAAATAGGTTTTTCTCTGTTGGCCATAGACACAAGCATGGAAGATATTGCAATATTTGCTGTCTCTGTGATGACCCGTTGGAAGACCTACACAATTGAATGGAAGACCAGCCAAGAGATTTTCCATTATGGTTTCGCCAGTGTTTGTAATGGTTGGTTGTTGAATCGGATAAGGTCCAGAGGCCGATGGAGCTGCGGCAGGTGCAGGCTGAGCAAAAGCAGGTGCATTCCAATTTTGTTGAAGTGAGAGTTGAGCAATGCTCAATAAAACGATTAAGACAGTGACTTTTTGGCTCATTTTTTAGCTTATTTGTTTTACACTAGTTGGTGAATAGGATAAAGTGGAGAATATTTATAGTCGATTCAAGTTAGGCCACGAATTGTTTTTTAAAGTCTTATGTAAACTTAATCAAGGATTAGTATTTCATAATGGACATACAAGCCAAATATTATGGATGAATTTAAAAAAATTTCAGAGAGATTATTTTAAAATTAGCTTTGATATTTATTTTCTTTTTATTTATGTATATATAATAATTATAAGCTTCTTTGACAAAAAAGCTTTATGCCAATCTTTTTAAAAAGTAACTATTTTTTATACAAACTATGGGAGATTTCCCACTTAAATGTCTAGTATTTAAATAATGCTAAATTATAAAATTGTCTTTTTGTGGCTAATTTTTATACTTGGGCGGTCAGGTAGTTAGTAAAAGAGCCGAAATGAAGAAGATTCTTTTAATGAAGCGGATGTTGAGGAATAACTGAGAATGAAAGAAAAAGTTATACAGGAAGCCTATGGAGGATTCTTCGAAGAAATTAGCTTGATACATTCATACACTGAACTATACAGAAGAAAAAAATCCGAACCAGTGAATCAGTGTATCAAAATTAAAATCAGAATTGTTTAAAAGTCACAAGTCCAAGTCCGGACTTTTTTTTTTAATTTTCATTCAAAAGTTCAAGTCCAGGCTTTAAAATTTTGAATACTGAAGAAGAAATTTATGCTAAAATTGCAAGAAAATTCTATGGATGGTAAATCTATTGCATTAGATAACCCAAGAGAATATAAATTTTTTGATATTAAGCCTGATCTAGGAAATTAAAAAAAAAATCCGGACTTGGACTTTTTTTGGGTCTTTTAGACAACTCTGATTAAAATACTGCAATGGCTTGGATATGTACTTTGGATGAAAGGAATTCTTATACCAAATAGAGCTCTTCAATCGAAACCCCAATAAATGGGAGAAAATATTACCTGTATTGCAGAAATAATTACTTTCTGACAAGAATACTGTTAAAAAATAATTAGTTTAATTTATTTTAGCTAAATATTTTTTTTCATTAATTCTAATTAATTTGAAAAAAATATATAAAAACAATAAAACATGATTAAAAAAAATATTGCTTCTCTAAAGATTTTTTGGCTTTTGCCTTTTGATCTGCTTTAGCTTTAGGCACAACTGGATTTTTAATATATTTAATTTCAACCAACTTTTGGCTCATGGCTAGAGCAATAATATGAAAGTAACAACAAGTACGCGTACTACTGTCCCAATGCTGTGTATTTAATTTAACGATTTTGTAATTCTTTAATGATCCAATTAGAAATTCAAAAGTAACTGATTTTAATTTGTCAAATTTCATGTATATAAAATCCTGATAAATTGAATTTTCAAAATCTTTTTCAGTTACCCCAAAACTATTACTATGGCCAAGACTATTACTGCCTTTCCACCATAAAAGTAACTGGAAGCCAATTTCCATCCTTTTTCGCTAAAATCAATATTATCAACAAAATTTTTGTCACTCAAGGTATCAATAGACCATTCAAGGTATTAATTCGTCGTTCTTTGTTCAATTTTCCTCAATCAAGTCAATTTTTAAATTTTTTTTGTTAAATTCATTAAATCTTTTTTTTTGTTAATTTCATTATGTAAATCTACAATTTTCCAGTTTTGGTCAAATTTTGACATTTTTAACACACGAATTAAAAATACAAACAAATTTTTAGCAAATTTAAATTTATAGTCGTCCGGCCTAGTCGGCCATGACCATTCTAGATTATACAGGTGTTATTAACATTTAATAAAATTTCAAATTAATTTTCTTTAAAAAATGTTTCAGATAAAAAAATCTGATCATAAATATAATGACACTTTTCTTTTGAGGAAAAAAATGAATAATGACAAAAAATCAGGGTGCATTGTCGCAGAGCCTTAAAAGTTTTTTTTTCGAATTTTAATTACAAAATTATATTATTTAACTTATAAAACTACATTTTTATGCTCTTTTCAAAAAATTAATCAGCTTTAGAGTGTATCTGTAAAGTTATGAGAGTGTTTTGGGATTTTTTATGTTGTTTTTTTTCAAATGGAAATTCAAAAGTGATGATAATATTTTTAACATGAAAATAGCTGTACAGTAATATTCAGATAATTAGGAATAAATGCATCAAAAAAAATTTAAGCTTCTAAATAAATTTTTGTGCTGTTTTTTCACAATCTTGATTGGTGAAAGTCAAGTTAATGACTTAAAATTTTTTTTTTTTTTAAGTCATTGACATGACTTAAAAAAAAAAAAAAATTTGAGTCAAGTCATAGCTTAGACTTAAATTTTTGTGACTTAGACTTAAAACTGTGACTTAAAAACAAGTCTGGTGAAGGTATAAACATAGCCTCCATAAAGAGCGAATAAGGAAAAAAATTCAATATTTAAATTCAATAATTATTTCTGAACATACTTGTAACTTCAAATATTACTTGTAATTGTGTTTTAAATACCTATGTGTAATAAATTTGGTCACCAATTGGCTATTTTAAATTAATTGAAAAAAATGAGTTTGTGAATAAACTTAAAAACGGCCATTCGAAGCTGGCTGGCCACTGATACGCATTTATCTATGCTTAATAAATAAAAAATTAACATTAATTAATAATAGTTCTGGTCAAATAATATTTTTTTTTTTTTAAATTTTGATTCCAAAAAATTAGTTTTGTCTATCCACCTATTCACTAAACCTTAGAAAAAAATTGAAATAAATTCTACCATATATTAGACTAATCATTATATAGATCTTATTAATATACATATAAGAGTATTTTAATATTTATTTACTTGTGACTAATAAGATTTCATGAGAAAATATTTTTTCAAACTCTTACCGAGCTTTTGCGGCATTAAAACAATCGAACTTTATAATTCTGAGATTTGTCTTATAAAAGAGGAATTTTTTTCATAAATTGTTATAAAAAAATAACTTTCTTAAATTTTCGATTTTTGGAAATAAAAGACATTTTTTCAAAAATTTGGAATTGGCTTTTAAAATTATCTCAAAATCCTGAAAATCTACGTAATTTTTCGTGAAATACCTCTTTTTCACTTTTCGGATTTTACGTTAATTAACGTAAATTGTGGTAAAATTTGGTTAATTCACGGTATTTTACGTAATTTTTCGTAAAAAACTTTTATAAAATAACCACTGTATCATATTAAAAATATTGCAAGTGCTTAAGATAAATAAGTTTTAAAGGAATTTATCAAAATTATTTTCAAAGCATTTGAAATAAAAATTTCTTTGAATTGATTGTTTGGATTGATTGATGAGCCATAAAAATGCATTTTTCATTATCAAAAATATTTTAAAATAAAATTTACAATGATTTGAAAACTCAAGACGGAACTAAATTTAATTTAAACCTCAAAAAGTAACAATTAAAAAGCTTTCATTTTCTAAATGAACAAAACAAATTATTTTAATAAATAAAAATATTTCTTTCAATTTTTAATTAGTCGATCGAAAATTTGTATAAAAAGAAGCAAGATTAAAATTATATCATGCTCAAAAATTAAAAAAACCTTTTAAATAAAAGAGTAGAAATAAAGAGAAATATTAGCGATTTTTTATTAAAATGAAAAATTATCAAATTCATAGATTATTTTATTTTGCCTTAACGGGTAAAAATTTAGATTTTTTTTTAATTTATATTATTTCTAATTTACTTATTTAAGTCAATTTTCTTAGTGTCTATTCATTAAAATGTAGAACCGGATTTGCAATCAGTCAGCCTAGATCAAAAGAATTGAGATATTCTTTCGATAATACAAATCCACAGCCTGAATGTACAGGGTCAGAAAATGATAATCCAGCTTCAAAACCCCGAGGATGCTTTGTAATTAAAGAAAAGAATTAAATTTTTATTAATTTTTTGTTTTAAGAAAAATGTTTACAAGCTTTCAAGTGGGAATATTTATGCCGAATATGGATGCTTTACAGCTGAAAATAATCCCATCCAATCAGGACAGTATAAATATGGTGATCAAATATTTACTCATGTTTGTTTAACAGAAAACTGTAATGGATCAAATAATTTAAAATTTAATTTAACAACATTTTTGACTCTACTTATAGTTTCTGCTAAAAATATTTTTTAATTCTATCTCTGAAGTCATTTTCTAAAAATGATTCAAATAATTTTTTTTCATAAAATAAGATTCCAAATCTAAACCTAAATTTAAAGAAGAATAAAATTTTTAAAATGAATTTTTCGTTTATCTTAAAATCAAGATTTAATCCATTTTTAATCAAATTATCTTTTAAATTCAACTTTCAAACCAGCTAATGATAATAACATTATAGACTATTATAAACTATTATAATATTATAAAATACATCAAAGCATCTGTTCTGCAAGGTTGCAATTGTCTCATTTAGCATTTGAAGATATTTTTAACTTTTTAAAGCTAAATCAAAAAAATTGGAAAAGAAACAGCTTACAGACTTTTCGCCGTCAAAATATTAAATTTTGTTCATCATCTTAAATTTTAAGTAATTTCATTTTTTTGACATTGAATCCATTTGAAATTTGATTGACTTAAAAATTTCAATTTTTAAAAGCAAAAATAATTTTGTGAGCTATTTAAACTAATCTTAATCGAAGTATGTCTTGTTTATCGTGTCTTTTTAATAAATCAAAGTAATTATCTTTCAAAATTATTTATATCCTTTACTTAAACAGATGCCTATTTCGAGCTTTAACTTATAGTTTCGAATTTTTTTAATTAAAGAAAAAATAGTTAATTATTCGAAAAAAATTAAAAAAGTTCTCTATTCTTTTTTTTTAAAAGTTTTTCTTTTTTCTCTATAAGTCGAGTTTAGTTGACTGGAAAAAGATAAAGTTGACTAGAGTAGACTCAATAAATTTCAAAGTCCAAGTCTTTGACTTGTATAAGACTTGTTCGTACTTTTTTTCATGACTTTTACAAGACTTTTACAAGTCTGATTTTGATGAACCTTTTTGAAAAAGTGGGGAATGATTACTTAGACAATGTTTTTACTTTAATCACTTAACAATTAGAAAATGAATGGGAAAGCTCTATTGAAAAAAGTTCTTCATCTAAAATTGTTGAATAACATAAAGATAAAATTAACTAAGATCAGTTGCATTCAACTCAGAAAATCTCGCATTACCCAAGCTCAAACAGAATTGATCAATTCAAAAGCATAAATGAGTAGCAGGTCAAGTATGAAATTAACTAGTCGACAAAAATTTTAGAAAAGGTTTATTTTTTTGAAAATAAAGTTTATTTTGCACTTTTTATTTTGTTTACCAAAAAACGCATCATTTTTTTCCGTGTGAAATTGGATTTATTTCACCAAAAGTAATCTTACGTTAATTTAAGTTGGTAAGGATATGAAATTTTAGATTAAATCAAGTAAATTTTAGTGATTTCGTTTCAATTTCACACGGAAAAAAATAACGCATTTTTTTTGAAATTCTGCGCTCTTTGTAGAAGCACTGTAGTCATCAGCGTATAAATTTGTTCAAAAAATATAAAATCTCTTTTATTAAAAAGATTTTATTTTCAATCTATCTTGAACGTTTAATTAAACAATTAAATTCTTAAAAATAAAAATAATTAAGAAATTAAATTTATTCGAATCCAGATTGTTTTAATTAAAACAAATTGAATAGTAATGAAAATGATTTTCTATGAGAAACCAAATGTAATAAAAAGCTTTTTTAAAATATTTATTTTTATTTAATATAGAATTAAATTATATTTCATTTTTGATAATTAATCGTAGATTTTAAGCTCGATTGCATATTCAACTTCTAATATTTTTTTAAATATATACTTTATATTTAAAATTATTTGAATGATAATATATTTTATTCATTTAGAAATTTTAAAATAGGTGAATGTCTTATTTAATTTTTGATAGCAATTAATCAAAAATATTTTCTAAGCATTAATGAAAAATATTTTTTGTAAATTATTTTATACAATGGAACCATTTAAAAATATTTTTTTCACTTCGATAGATATTTTGAAATAAGATTTGCCTTTATTTATTAAACTCAAGACGGAACTTAATTTTATTTACGATATGCTCTTAATTATACAATAAAAGAATTTTAATTTACATCAAAGATATGTAAAAAAAGAAGCAAATTTAAAAATAAAATATGCTCTATATGCTGTAAAGAGGTTCAATTTTTTATATAAAAATAGAAAGAAAGACAAATATCAACAATTTTTTTGAAAAATGAAAAATTATCAAATTTATACTTTTTTTTTATTTGTCTTTGCAGGTAAAACAAAATAATTAGCATTGAGAATTTAAGAATATTAAACAAAATAAAAATTACAAAAAAATCATCAATCTGTGTTCTAAGGTTTTTAAAATTGGTTTGGT
Source organism: Brachionus asplanchnoidis (assembly GCA_025491095.1). Lineage (NCBI taxonomy): Eukaryota > Metazoa > Rotifera > Eurotatoria > Ploima > Brachionidae > Brachionus > Brachionus asplanchnoidis. Next base: position 6,212,055 of record JAILYF010000008.1, on the reverse strand, counting down.
AAATTTTATTAGCTTATTCATTCAATGCATCAACGAAATCCAGTTTGTGTAAAAAATTCTAAAAAATGGACACAAAATAAAAAAGATTGAAATAACATTAAAAAAACATTTCAGAATATAATAAGTTTATTATATAAACAATAAGTTCTCAAAAGTTGTAAAGCGTTTAACAGAAACTTGATAAAAACTTTGGTAAAAAAATTTGTAGAAGGATTTTTAGTTTAAATTTTTGTTTTTGTTATTATTGAACTTAAATTCTAATTTTCAATTTTCAAATAATTCGTAACAAAAAAATTGTTAAAGTTTTTTTTTATTTTTACTATGTTTTTTCTTCTTTAATTCGCAATGCCATTAAGATTTTCATGAATTAATTGTTTCTTATTAATTTAAGTCAATTTTCTTTCTGTTAATTCATTAAAATGTAGAACGGGCTTTGCAATTAGTCTGAGTGGATCAAACGAATTGAGATATTTTTTTGATAATACAAATCCGCAGGCTAACTGTGAGGGTTCAGACGAAGCCAATCCAGCTAAAAAACCCCGAGGATGCTTTGTAATTAAAGAAAAGAATTAATTTTTTATTAATTTTTGTTTTTAAGAAAAATGATTACAAGCTTTCAAGTGGGAATATTTATGCCGAATATGGATGCTTTACAGATGAAAATAATCCCATTCAATCAGGACAGTATAAATATGGTGACCTAATAAAAACTCATGTTTGTTTAACAGAATACTGTAATGGATCAAATAATTTAAAATTTAATTTAATAACAATTTTGACTCTACTTATAATTTCTGCTAAAAATATTTTTTAATGTTATCCCTGAAGTCGTTTTCTAAAAATGATTCAAATAATTTTTTTGCAAAAAATAAGATTCCAAGTCTAAACTTAATTTAAACAATAATAAAAATTGTAAAATGAATGTTTCGTTTATTTTGAATTCAACATTTAATCCATCTTTAATCAAATTATCTTTTAAATGCAACTTTCAAACTTACTAATGATAATAATTATAAAGACCACACCAATGAATCTGTTCAGCAAGCTTCAAAAAGTTTTTTAACTTATTAAAGCTCAATCAAAAAATCGGAAAAGAAACAGCTTACAGATCTTTTGGCTTCGAAATATCAAATTTCATGATAAAAATTAGATTAGAAATTAATTTATTTTCAAATATTAAATAAGAATAGCGAAATAAATAAGATTTTAATCAACAAGATTTAAAAACTATTATAATATTCATGATATTTTTTCAATTTTTGAATAATGCTTCAAAAGTCAATTGATAAGATTAGATATATGAACCCGAAAGTAGTTAAAAAGAATTTAGTCAAAATAATTGAAATTAGAAAAAAGGTTTTATTAAGAATATTGTTTATTTTTTTTTAAAATCATAAATCATATTTTATAAATATATCATTGAATTTTTTTAAACTCATTAATTAGATTTTTTATATAATAAGAAAATTATTATAAATTGAAATTCGTAAGAAATCTAAAATTTCAAACAAAATTTTTTCCAAAAATAATTGATATAAATTAAATTTATTGTTTTCTTAAATTTTATTTCTTCTAAAGAATTAGATTTAAACAAGGAAAAAATTTAATAGAAAATGCTTGAAGCACACACACTTGGGCTGTTTCTCACAAATTCGCATCGTCTTGTCACTTCATCGAAATAAGTATGTTCACCTACGAATGGACACAAATAGGTTTTTCTCTGTTGACCATAGACACAAGCATGGAAAATATTGCAATATTTGCTGTCTCTGTGATGACCCGTTGGAAGACCTACACAATTGAATGGAAGACCAGCCAAGAGATTTTCCATTATGGTTTCGCCAGTGTTTGTAATGGTTGGTTGTTGAATCGGATAAGGTCCATAGGCCGATGGAGCTAAGGCAGGAGCATTCCAATTTTGTTGAAGTGAGAGCTGAGCAATGCTCAATAAAACGATTAAGACAGTGACTTTTTGGCTCATTTTTTAGCTTCTTTGTTTTACACTAGTTGGTGAATAGGATAAAGTGGAGAATATTTAAAGTTGATTCAAGTTAGGCCACGAATTGTTTTTTTAAGTCTTATGTAAACTTAATCAAGGATTAGTATTTCATAATGGACATACAAGCCAAATATTATGGATGAATTTTAAAAAATTTCAGAGAGATTATTTTAAAATTAGCTTTGATATTTATTTTTATTAGTTATTTAAGCATATTTTAAACTAAAAGAATGCACAAGCTTTTTATCTAAGTACTTTTTAATAATGTCATTTTAAAAACTTTTTTATTTATATACCATCAATGATAAATTTTTCTATGAATTAATAGTTTTTTAATTTTTTCATGGAATTTGGTTTCTGATGCTTCCCAATTTTCCCTTATAATGATTTTGAAAAATTAATTAAAAAATATATAATTTAGTATTTTCAAATCAATAAAAAGAATAATTTAAAAAATTTCAAATAAAGCTATTAAATTTATAGTGAAGAAATATTTTAAGAAAATTTAATATTTCTATATAAAAAAAGCCGGATTTTTTCTAATTAGATTTTGGAAAATATTTGAAAATTAATTATTTTTTATGTGTCAAGAATGAAATATTCAAGCGAAAATTGCTGATAAATACATTGAAACAAATTTTTATTCCAATTTTTAAATCATCAAATAATTTTTATATTTTTTCGGTATTCATTGATGACATTGTAGCTGTTCAATATAATTTAAATATTCTAAATAATCTCTGCTATATGTAAACGTTTTGGAACAGGCTTAAGATTAAATCAAAAAAATATGATTAAATACTTTTTTATTGTTTCAAAACTTTTCTTTATTTTATAAGTTTAAATAGAGTTTATAAAAACGTTTTCATACACGAGACTGGCTAACTAAATTTCACTGTATCAAAGATTAATATTTTAAGAAAGAAAGAGAAATAAAATAAAGATACAATAGAAATAATTTCAAAATATTAAAGAATTATCGCAATACAAGTTTTCAAATACTTTTACAACCTTTCCCTCTTTTGAAAAATTGGGTACAATTATAATAAAATTTCAACTGTATAAAGTCGATCCACAGCTTGACATTCTCTGATGATGCAAAACACCTCTTTTGTTTTTGAACAATTTACTGCAAAATTGACACTGTCTTTCATCATTTACCCTATCATACGCATCTTTCCATTCAAGATTTTCATCATTTTGTTCACATACATTACCAAGTTTTTCTGCTTCAACTTCTTGTTCTACCATTGCTGAGTTCAAGTCAACTTCTGTCTCCTTATGATTCATTCTGGTTATATGTCTTTTTAAACCACTTTTTGAACCAAAACTCTTATTACATGTACTTCAACTAAAAACTTTGTCAAATACATCTTGAAAGTAAAATCATAACCTTCTAATGCAGACCATTCACAATTATTTTGATTTAAAAAGTTAAAAATTAAAATCGAAGATGTATCAAACTCAAAAAAATCTTCTTTGTCTAATTTATAAATATTAGAATTAGAACGAAAATTTTTAGTTAGGCTATCTGATCTAACTTAATTATAAGTTTTTGCTTGTGTAGAGACTCTTTGATAATATTTGATAAGTCTTTCATAATGCACGTTTTGACATTTAACAATAACCAAATCGCATACTTTATAACTCACATCGTTGAATAAACTTTCAATCCTAAACGGGCCTATAGCTCTGGGAATAAATGCTTGAGATTCGCCTTGTTTTATCCTGGTATTTGTCAACAAAACAAAATCTCCCTCTTTAAATCTGACACTGTTCTTAACAAATTTGTCATAATTTTTCTTATGTCTAGCTTGAGATTGCTCAAAATTTTTACGAACTATTCCATTAATTTTTATTAACTTGTTTTTAAGATTAGATACATAATGGTCAGATTTTAGAGCATTTGTGTGAAAACTGGCTTATCCAATACAACATCCCCTAATTTTATAGGTTTCCTACCAAATAAGATTTAATAGGGTGAATATTTAGTGGAACTCTGTTTGCTGGTATTACAAGCTGAAACAGACGCTTCTAAAAATTCATCCCAATTATTATGTGAACAATTCACATACATAGTTAAAATCTGTTTAATTGTTAGAACCATACGCTCAACCTGTCCATTAGCAGCTGGATGATAAAATGTTGAATTTATCTTTCTCAGTGAACACAATCTACACAACTCTTGGAACAATCTTGACTTAAAGTTTACACCTTGATCACTCATTATACCAAATACCATGACAAATTTACATATTATTTCTTCAAATACAAACTTAGCAGTTGTATATGCTGTAAGATCTTTTACCGATCTTGCTAAACAAAATTTTGTGAAATAACATACGGCGAGTAGAATATAACAATTTCCAGCAGGGGTTATTTTAAGTGGGCCTACTACATCAACACCAATGATACACAAAGGCTCACTTACTATTATTGGTTTCAACGGAGCTCTATTATACTTATTTAGATGTTTTCGAGATTGACATTGAAAACAAGTGTCACAAAACTGTTTAATATCTTTTCGGCAATTAAACCAATAATATCTAGAATATATTAAATCAAATGTTTTCTCAAAATCACGATGCCCAGAAAGTGGATTATCATGATTAAGTTCTAAAACTAAGTTTACTAGACTTCTAGGAACAATTTTTCTACTCAAGCCATCTCTTTCTCTGATTACTAAAATATTATTTTCTATTTTTATTTAATCTAATAGTTTTATTAAACGTGAGCTAATTGAATTATCAAAGATTTTTTTAATATTTTCAAGATTTAATTCATTTTTTCTTACCAATTCAATTACTTTAAACAAATTTTCATCATTTCTTTTCATGTATCCAATTAACTGTGTTATCAAATATTAAACTACTTGAGTTTATATCTATACTTTTAACCACTTGTTCTGGTCTTGACAGTAAATCAGCTGTGACATTTTCTTTACCTGGTTGATATATTAATGTAAAGTCTAAGTCTTGAATTTTATGCATAAGTTTCCCAATTCTCCCCATTGGTTCTTTTAAGATTTTCATTGAGGCTTATGGTCAGTCACAAAAGTAACAGATCTCCCATATATATATACATTACTCTTTTTAGCAGCGAATACAATTGCTAATAGTTCCCTTTCCGTAGTGGAATACCTACACTCTGTAGTGGTTAAGTGTCTACTCATGTACATAATTGTCATAAACTTGTCATTCTTTATCTGTCCAATAACTGCACCAATTGCTACAGCTGACGCATCACACTGTATAATGAATGGTAAACCAAAGTCCGGGTATGCCAAAATTGGTTCACTATGCAAAGACTTTTTAAGTCGCTCAAAAGCTTCTCTGGCTTCTATGGAATCACGTTTTGATTTGAATTTTTGAGTAGTTTGACTCATTTTGTACAAAACACTCGCTATTTGACTGAAATTTTTGACAAAATCGTGATAAAAATTTACTGCACCTTAAAATCGTATCATTGCTTTAGGTGTTTTAGGAAATGGAATCTCATTAATTGCTTTAATTTTTTCAGTGTCTGGCTTAATACCATCACGAGTAACAGCAAAACCTAGATAATTGACTTTATCGGAAGCAAATTTGCATTTTTCTGGCTTCAACTTTAAACCAGCTTTTATAATTCTCGATATAATTTCTTGAATGTGAATTAGTTGCTCTTCGAATGTTCTAGAAAATATAATAGTGTCATCAAGGTAAACTAAGCAGTATTTGTAAGTTAATCCATTCAAAATCATATCCATTAATCTTGAGAATGTAGGAGGTGCATTTGTTAATCCAAGTGGCATTACAGCCCATTGATACAACCGATTGTTAGCTCTAAAAGCTGTTTTTTCTCTGTCTTTCTTACTCAAAGGTACCTGAAAATATCCCCTGGCCATATCAATGACACTAAAATAATATGCATCTCCAAGAGCATCTAAAGCTTGATCAATACGAGGTATTGGGAATGAATCTTTTTTTGTAACTGCATTCAATCCTCTCATATCAGCTATAAACCTATACTTGATCTTTCCATCTCTTGATTTTTTTTTCACTATCATAACTGGATTACACCATGGACTGGTACTTTCTTCAATTAACTTATTTTACAGCGTTTCTTTTATTTGTTTGACCATTTCATATTGAAGGGCTTGTGGTATTCTAAATTGTCTCTGGTTAATTGGTCTGCTGTCTCCAGTATCGATTGAGTGGTCAATCAAATGCGTCCTCCCTACGTCTGCTTCTGACCACTGAAACGCATCTATGTTTGCCATCGGTACTTAATTCACTTTACCAATTTGCTCCATTGATAGTCGATAATAATTTGCTCCATTGTACAAAATTTTGTGAAATGCAGAGCAAAATAAGAAAAATATCCAATCAGGTGAAAAAAATTTTCATAATGGAGATGAAACATTTATTAAAAAACTCAGTCAAAAGGAATAGCTGTAAATCGGAAACAATCATCAATTAGTAGCATTTGTAGTACTGAAAGTATACAAATGAACACAGAGGCTCTCGAAAATTATCCAGAAACGTTTGAGGCTCCTAACTCTCGTTTCAAATCAATTGATGAGGCAAGACAAGTGGTAGTAGAGGAATTGAGAAATATCTCGGCAAAAGATGTTTTTGACTTTAGACCAAATTTCAACTCGGATGCAGCATTTCGAATTGAATTCATCGATTCGAACCAGAAACCACTGAAATGTAAATCCAGACCACTTCCGTACCACTTGAAAGAAAAAGTGCATCAGGAAATCGACAAACAGTTAGAGGCAACAATTATTCTAACCAGTAATAGCCCATGGTGTTCACCTATACGTGTCGCTTACAAACAAGACGGTTCAATCCGAATAACTGTGGACTGCAAAGCCTTAAACAAGTTAATAAAGGATGATAATTATCCTTAGCGTCAATCCAAGACTTGTACAACAAGCTCGCTGAGGCAGACACTTTCACCAAAATAGACATGAAAGCGGCCTATCACCAAATTCCAATTGCAACTGAATCGATTGAGGTTACACAATTATCTGCGAATTTGGAAAATTTGAATATCTCTCAATGCCAATGGGCATTAAATCAGCACCAGGCTGGTTCCAATGATTCATTGAAAGAGTTTTAAATAAATTTATTGTAAATAATATGCTAAGAGTCTATTCGGACGACACAAATATTTTTACCAACACTTCTAAATTAGGGATTGATTGGAATGTAGAAGTATTTAAGGAAGTACACTAAAGTCAAGAAACCTAAAAATTTCCTTTGAAAAATGTGTACCAGTAGTAGAAGAAGTCGAACTTCTTGGCAATACTATATCAAAAAATCGAATTTGACCAAATCCCAATCGAGCTTAGTGTCTAGAAAATAGGACTCGACCAACCAATATCAGAGAACTACAATCATGGCAATCGAAGATTTATCACCCATTACGCAAAATTGACTAAACCTCTTTATGACATGATGAATATTAAAGAAGCTTCATTAAGAAGAAGAAAAAAGAACGGGGCAGTAGACGGGAGAAAAGTACCTTTAGGATGGACTGCAGAAGCAGAAAAGAGCTTCATTGAGTCAGGGAAACTCTTTGTAGTAATTTGGTTTTGGTACTTCCAAACTTTCAAGAACAATTTTTTCTCTCTACTGACGCATGCGAATACGGTTATGGCGCCGTTTTAGAACAAATAATTGAAAATGTAGCATACCCAATCGCTTATTTCTCAAGAAGCTATACAAAAGCCCAGAGAAATTATTCAACAACTGAGAAAGAACTATTAAGCTGTGGTTATGTCGATCGAGTACTTTCATCAATACTTATATGGAAAATTTTTCACCGCAAAGACCGATCACCAACCGCTAACTTGGATATTGAATAAAAAGAACACACATCCCAGACTCGAACGCTGGCTTCTCAGACTGAACCAATATTTATTTGAAATAATCTATCAAGCAGGTAAAGAAAATGTTGTAGCTGATATGTTGTCAAGATTACCAGATGAAAATTAAGTGACTGAGTCCGATGATGACTACTTAGACAATTTAGTAGCAATGGTAGATGAAAAAGAGGAAGAAACGGTCTCATTAGAAACTGACACAAGTGAAAATGCAAAAATTATTTCACAAAATCCAAACTCTAACCCGATAGAGCAATACCGAAGTTTGAACAATGAACAATTAAACGATGAAGACATCAAATGGATGATCGATTTAAAAAAAACTCACAAAGATAAAAAACCAAAAATAAATATTTTTGAAAACCCAGTCAGACAAATTTTGTATAAACAATTTGACAATTTAGTTATGGTCGAAGGAGTTCTTTACAGACACTCAGAAGACCGGAATGGCTTTTTAGTTACGCAATTTGTTCTTCCAAAACAAGTAGTCGCAGAAGTAGTAGAACATATCCATTCTTCGGTTTTTAATGCCCATCTTGGTCTTCACAAAACAACAGGAAAAATCATTGAAAGGTTTTATAGACCATTTTTGAAAGAAGAAATTAAAAATTGTATTAAACATTGTGAGATATGCCAAAAGACAAAGAGTAAGAAAAACGAACGTTTAGCAGAATTACTTTACTTGACACCCTGCCGCCCAAATCAATTGATCACAACTGATTTTGATGGTCCTTTTAAAACCACTAGTCGAAGATACAAATACTTACAAATTATTGCAGATCATTTCACTAAACTGATTCTCGTGTGTCCCACAAAAGATGCTAAAGCAATAACAGCAGCAGGTAATGTAGTAGATGAATGGGCATGTGAGTACGGTATACCAGAAGCAGTTTTGTCTGATGGGGCTAAATGATTTCAATCAAAATTAAGTGACCTTGCTTATGATTTTTTAGACATAAGGCGTTTGAAAACGACTCCATTTCACCCTCAATGTGATGGCCTAAGTGAAAGAGGCTTTCGGACTTTCAAAACACTGATTCAAGCTCATATAGACCTTGACCAAGCAGCATGGGACATTCACTGTAAAAATACACTTTTGCATGCAACACTTCCGTTCATTCAACGACAAATCAAACTCCATTTGAGATGATGTTTGGCAGAAAACCAAGACTACCAATTGACATAATTACACCAACTACAGATGTTCTAGGTAGACTTCCAATTTTGCAAGAATACAAATTAGTCAATGAACATTGTGAAGTAGTAGTCCTGGAGGATGTAGAAGACACAATTTTAGCCAATTCCGCCGATGTGGCATGAAATTATTTGAATGAGATGAAAGAGAAAATGATTTTTAAGTTATAAAATAGCAGCAACAAAACGAAACATCAAAATGGAAAAATCAAAAATCGATTTTGATCGAAGAATTAAAAAGTCGATTATAACATTGGTGATTTTGTGTTGTGTGACCACCTAAAATTAAAAAAAGGATTATCACAAGGTATTGCAAGAAAATTTTATGGATCTTTTGTAGTGGTTGGAAAAAATGATAACAATGTCGATTACTTAATTAGATTTGCATCAAAGCCTAAAAGCAAAATAAAACAAATCCATAAAAATCGTTTAAAATTTTATTTTAAATCTGGTCTTAAAAGTGTAAAAATAAAACAAGAATCTGACTAACAAAATACAAAAAAAAAACGTTCAGAAAAAAAACAAACATGTCTCAAACGACATTATTGCCAAACATAATGAAGTTTTAGAGTTACCTGTTAAAGAAAATATCACTCTGAAACACAAAGCTAAAAGTTTTCCAAAAGCACCACAACGCAGAATAAGCCGCAAGCAAGCAATTAAAACTCAAAATCCCACAAGTGTTGAAAGGCTGGATGAGAAGAATCTCAGTCATTCATCCACTTGTTCAGATTCCTCATCAGGGAAGAGTTTAATCCAATAAAAGCACCAAAAAGAAAAAGTAAAAAATCAAACAACAATAAAAAAAAAAAAAAAAAAATTATGAGGAGCGTTTTCTCAGACGAGCCTTAAAGTAAGGGAGAATAAGAATATCCAGAAGAGTTAGAGTTCCTCTAATTTAAAGTACATATCCAAGCCATCGTAGTATTTTAATCTTGATACACTAATTAATTGGTTCGGATTTTTTTTCGCAGAGTCGTAAAAGATTTTTTTTTTCGATTTTTAATGACAAAATTATATTAAGCTCATAGGCTTGTATTTAATTTTTTTTTTGCATCATGAGCTTGTATTTAATTTATGATAAATTAAAATATGATATTTATTTAAAGCCCTGGGCCTATATGTATTTTAGGGGGTGGGCTTATATCGTCGAAAAGTGGGGTGCTTATAGGCTAATACTAATTTTTAGCCCTGGGATAGTTTGTCAGGTTTTACGGTATTGTCACATGATCGCTTCCTTATATATTATATAGATTAATTAATTATTTTTTCTTAATTTTTCTTTGATTTGCTAACTCTTAATTTGTTTTTGAAATGGTAAATTTTAACAATATTGGCATGGATATTCCATTGATTAACAAACCAAAAAAGGGGGTCAAAAAAAAAACTAGACCTTGTTTACAGTATCAACCGGTTGATTGTGTCACGTTGACTGAAAATGTAATACAAGAATCAGACGATGAATCAAGTGATAAGAAGTTAGAAATCTTTTAAAAAAAAGGAAAATTCTCAGAAATTACTGAAATTGCTAATTAATTATGTTTAAAATGCAACGCTTTAATGAAAAAGAAAAAGGTTATTATTGTCCAAACGGCTGCACGATAAAAAATTATATTTTCTAAATTACTTTTTTTATTAATTAATTAAATTTTTTGGTAAATGTTCGCAAAAAAATTTCGGTTTATATTTTAAGTCTATTTTTATGCTCTTTTAGAAATATAATCAGTTTTAGAGTGTATCTGTAAAGTTATGAGAGTGTTTTGGGATTTTTTATGTTGCTTTTTTTTCAAATGGAATTTCAAAGGTGATGATAATATTTTTAAGATGAAAATGGCTGACCAGTAATATTCAGATAATTAGGGATTAATGCATCAAAAAAAATTTAAGCTTCTAAAAAAATTTTTGTGCTGTTTTTTCACAATCTTGATGGATGAAAGTATAAACATAACCTCCATAAAGAGGGAATAAGGAAAAAAAAATTCAAAATTAAAATTCAATAATTTCTCATTTCTGAACATACTTGTAACTTCAAATATTTGTGTTTTAAATACCCATGTTTATTAAATGTGGCTATTTAAAATTATTTGAAAAAGATGAGTTCGTGAATAAACTTAAAAACGGTCATTCGAAGCTGGCTGGCCACTTTTACTCATTTATCTGTACTTAATAAATAAAAAATTTTACATTTATTAATTTTAGTTCTAGTCAAATAATTTTTTTTAAACAAATTTCTTGATTCCAAAAAAATTAGTTTTGTCTATTCACTAAAAAGCTTAGAAAAAAATTGAAATAAATTCTAGGATATATAAGACTAATCATTATAAAGATCCTAAGCAAAGTAAAATTTTTGACCAAATTTCAAATCTCAAATATTTTTAAATGCGCAATTAAATTTCATTGCATTTTTAGAAATTACAATCCTTTTTCAAAAGTTTACAAAAAAAGCTTTGAAATTTTAAAAAAATTAAAAATCTGCGATGAAATTTAATTTCGCATCTAAAAATATTTGAGCAAAATTGAGCGCTTGAAATTTGATCAAAAATTTTACTTTGCTAGATCTTATTATTATACATATTAGAGTTATTTAATATTTTTTAACTTGTGACTAATACGATTTGATGAGAAAAAATATTTTTGCAAACTCTTGCCGTGATTTTGCGGTATTAAAAAATTGAACTTTATAATTCTAAGAATTGTCTTGAGTTGTAAAATTTTTATTTGTCAATTTTTTTAACCAGTGTTTTCATTTCTTTATTGAATTATTTTTTATTTATTTCTTGTTCTGTGTTTTAGGATATTCCGTTTCCGAGTGTGAGAGATACCAAAATTCATATTCCGTAAATTAGAAACAGCAAATTTATATCATATTAAAAATATTGCAAGTGCTTAGGGTAAATTTATTTTAAAAGAATTTATCAAAACTATTTCAAAGAATTTGAAATAAAAATTTCTTTTGATTGATTTCAAGCTAATGAGCCATAAAAATGCATTTTTCATTATCAAAAATATTTTAAAATAAAATTTACAATGATTTGAAAAATCAAGACCAATTCAATCAATTAAATTAAACCTCAAAATGTAAAAATAAAAGAGTTTTATTTTTATAAATGAACAAAACAAATTATTTTGATAAATAAAAATATTTCTTTTAATTTTTAATTAGCCGATCGAAAATTTGTATAAAAAGAAGCAAGTTTAAAATTAAATCACGTACTAAAAATTAAAATAACCTTTTAAATAAAAGAGTAGAAATAAAGAGAAATATTAGCGATTTTTTATTAAAATGAAAAATTATCAAATTCATAGATTATTTTATTTTGCCTTAACGGGTAAAAATTTAGGATTTTTTTTAATTTATATTATTTCTAATTTACTTATTTAAGTCAATTTTCTCAGTGTCTATTCATTAAAATGCAGAACTGGATTTGCAATCAGTCAGCCTAGATCAAAAGAATTGAGATATTCTTTCGATAATACAAATCCACAGCCTGAATGTACAGGGTCAGAAAATGATAATCCAGCTAAAAAACCCCGAGGATGCTTTGTAATTAAAGAAAAGAATTAATTTTTTATTAATTTTTGTTTTTAAGAAAAATGTTTACAAGCTTTCAAGTGGGAATATTTATGCCGAATATGGATGCTTTATAGATGGAATTAATCCCATTCAATCAGGACAGTATAAATATGGTGATCAAATATTTACTCATGTTTGTTTAACAGAAAATTGTAATGGATCAAATAATTTAAAATTTAATTTAACAACATTTTTGACTCTACTTATAATTTCTGCTAAAAATATTTTTTAATTCTATCTCTGAAGTCATTTTCTAAAAATGATTCAAATAAGTTTATTGCAAAAAATAAGATTCCAAATCTAAACCTAAATTTAAAGAAGAATAAAATTTTTAAAATGAATTTTTCGTTTATCTTAAAATCAAGATTTAATCCATTTTTAATCAAATTATCTTTTAAATGCAACTTTCAAACCAGCTAATGATAGTAATATCATAGACTACATCAATGAATCTCCTGCAAGATTGGTATAGTCTTACATAGTAATTTTTAAATTTTTAAAGCTAAATCAAAAAAATTTGAAAAGTATTAAATTCGTCAAAATATTAAATTTTCATCTGAGTGATCATCATCTTAAATCTTAAATTTTAAGTAATTTCATATTTTTGATATTGAATCCATTTGAAATGTTATTTACTTAAAAATTTCAATTTTTAGAAGCTAAAAATAATTTTGTGAGTTATATAAACTAATCTTAATCAAAGTATATCTTGTTTATCGTGTCTTTTTAATAAATCAAAGTAATTATATTTCAAAATTTATTTATATCCTTTACTTAAACAACTAACTTATTTACGATGCCTATTTCGAGCCTTAACTTATAGTTTCGAATTTTTTAAATTAAAGTAAAAATAGTAAATTACGGCAAAATGTAATTTATTGTACATCTTTATATTTTTACATTTTTACATTTTTGAGAGAAGAAAAAAAAATCTCAAAATCAAAAAATCTAAAAAAATTTTCATTCAAGAAAAGTAATGATAAATTCGCAATTACTTAAAAAGGAGTTTTAGAAAAATTTAAATGTAAAAACCAAGGATAATTTTTTGAAAATCCCTTTTAATTAATTGCGAATTTATTATTACTTTTCTTGAATGAAAATTTTTTTAGATTTTTCGATTTTGAGATTTTATTTTCTTCTCTCAAAAATGTAAAAATGTAAAAATATAAAAATGTACAATAAATAACATTTTGCCTAAATTACTCGAAAAAAACTAAAAAAGTTCTCTATTCCTTTTTTTTTACAAAGTTTTTTTATTTTCTCTATAAGTCGAGTTTAGTTGACTGGAAAAAGATAAAGTCGACTAGAGTAGACTTAATAAATTTCAAAGTTTAAGTCTTTGACTGTATAAGACTTGTTCGTACTTTTTTTCATGACTTTTACAAGACTTTTACAAGTCTGAATTTGATGAACCTTATTGAACAAGTGGGGAATGATTACTTAGACAATGTTTTTACTTTAATCACTTAACAATTAGAAAATGAATGGGAAAGCTCTATTGAAAAAAGTTCTTCATCTAAAATTGTTGAATAACATAGGAATAAAATTAACAAAGATCAGTTGCATTCAACTCAGAAAATCTCGCATTACCCAAGCTCAAACAGAATTGATCAATTCAAAAGCATAAATGAGTAGCAGGTCAAGTATGAAATTAACTAGTCGACAAAAATTTTAGAAAAGGTATATTTTTTTGAAAATAAAGTTAATTTTGCACTTTTTATTTTGTTTACCAAAAAACGCATCATTTTTTTCCGTGTGAAATTGGATTTATTTCCCCAAAAGTAATCTTACGTTAATTTAAGTTGGTAAGGATATGAAATTTTAGATTAAATCAAGTAACTTTTAGTGATTTCATTTCAATTTCACACGGAAAAAAATAATGCATTTTTTAGAAATTCTGCGTTCTTTGTAGAAGCACTGTAGTCATCAGCGTATAAAATTGTTCAAAAAATATAAAATCTCTTTTATTAAAAAGATTTTATTTTCAACCTATCTTGAACGTTTAATTTAACAATTAAATTCTTAAAAATAAAAATAACATTACAAATAAAAGGGGAAATTTTTCAAAACATTAAGATTAGTTTTATTGGTCAGGAAAAGTTGCAGTTAATTGATTTTTGTTCGTATTTTGGTTTGTTTTGTTTTAAAATTTATGAATAATGTATTTTTTAAATCCAATCAAAAAAAAGTTTCATTTTTAAAAAATTTCCTCTTTTCAAAACATTTCATTTGTAATGATCAAGAAATAAAATTTATTCGAATCCAGATGTTTTAATTAAAACAAATTGAATTGTAATGAAAATGATTTTCTAAGAGAAACCAAATGTCATAAAAAGCTTTTTTAACCCTTTAACTACCACACCCTCTAGAACTTGTCAAAACAATTTCAAAATTATACTTAATTTTGATTTAAAATGAAAATAAGTTTTAGAAAAAAAAAGTAAAATAAAAATTTTTTTTTCAATGGAAAAAAATTTGTTGCGAAATTGCAACATTGGTTTAAAACCCATCAAATAAAATTATTTCAATTGATAAATTTATAAAGAAATTTTTCGAATTTTTAAATTATTAAGGTTTTTTATATATCTAATTATAAAAAATATAAAGCTATTCGTTATGAAATTCATAGAAACAGTTTCGTTTGGCTGTAAAGCAAAGCATAACTTCTAAGAACATTTTTATACATTTCTGAGTAAAAAAAAATTTTAACTAGAAATTTAGAAATGAAATAAAAATTTTAAGAAAATCAATAAAAAACCAATGTTGCATTTTTAATACAACATTAAAAATTAAAAAAAAAAAGGCAATTTTAAAAACCAAGTCTCTTTTTTTTAAATTTATTATTCATCATACTTATGAGTGATTAAAAAATTTTTTTTTTTGCTATTTACAAGTTACAGTTAATTAACTAGTCTAAGAAAGAATTTGAAAAAATTTAATAATAAATTTTAACTTACTTTTGCAAGTTCAAAGTAGCTTTACTTAAATAATTTTTATTATTTGGAAAAAAAAAATTAAACATGGTTGTGCTGAGTTTAGGAAATAAAAAAAAATTTTGTATTTTTATAACTTTATTTAATGAATTTAGGTCTGTTTTTATCGTGTGTTGCAATTTTTGTACATTGGTAGTTTAAGGGTTAAAATATATATTTTTTTTAAAAAAAGAATTAAATTATTTTTCATTTTTGATCATTAATCGTAGATTTTAAGCTCGATTGCATATTCAACTTCTATTTTTTTTAAATATATACTTTATATTTACAATTATTTGAATGATAATATATTTTATTCATTTAGAAATTTTAAAATAGGTGAATGTCTTATTTAATTTTTGATAGCAATTAATCAAAAATATTCTCTAAGCATTAATGAAAAATATTTCTTGTAAATTATTTTAAACAATTGAACCATTTGAAAATATTTTTTTCACTTCGATAGATATTTTGAAATAAGATTTTGCCTTATTTATAAAACTCAAGACGAAATTTAATTTTATTTACGATATGCTCTTAATTATACAAACAAAGAATTTAAATTTATTTCAAAGATATGTATAAAAGAAGCAAATTTAAAAATAAAATATGCTCTATAGATGCTGTAAAGAGGTTCAAATTTTTATATAAAAATAGAAAGAGAGACAAATATCAACAATTTTTTTGAAAAATGAAAAATTATCAAATTTATACTTATTTTTTATTTGTCTTTGCAGGTAAAACAAAATAATTAGCATTGAGAATTTAAGAATATTAAACAAAATAAAAATTACAAAAAAATCATCAATCTGTGTTCTAAGGTTTTTAAAATTGGTTTGGTAAATTTTATCAGCTTATTAATTCAATGCATCAACGAAATCCAGTTTGTGTAAAAAATTCTAAAAAATGGACACAAAATAAAAAAGATTGAAATAACATTAAAAAAACATTTCAGAATATAATAAGTTTATTATATAAACAATAAGTTCTCAAAAGTTGTAAAGCGTTTAACAGAAACTTGATAAAAACTTTGGTAAAAAAATTTGTAGAAGGATTTTTAGTTTAAATTTTTGTTTTTGTTATTATTGAACTTAAATTCTAATTTTCAATTTTCAAATAATTCGTAACAAAAAAATTGTTAAAGTTTTTTTTTATTTTTACTATGTTTTTTCTTCTTTAATTCGCAATGCCATTAAGATTTTCATGAATTAATTGTTTCTTATTAATTTAAGTCAATTTTCTTTCTGTTAATTCATTAAAATGTAGAACGGGCTTTGCAATTAGTCTGAGTGGATCAAACGAATTGAGATATTTTTTTGATAATACAAATCCGCAGGCTAACTGTGAGGGTTCAGACGAAGCCAATCCAGCTAAAAAACCCCGAGGATGCTTTGTAATTAAAGAAAAGAATTAATTTTTTATTAATTTTTGTTTTTAAGAAAAATGTTTACAAGCTTTCAAGTGGGAATATTTATGCCGAATATGGATGCTTTACAGATGAAAATAATCCCATTCAATCAGGACAGTATAAATATGGTGACCTAATAAAAACTCATGTTTGTTTAACAGAATACTGTAATGGATCAAATAATTTAAAATTTAATTTAATAACAATTTTGACTCTACTTATAATTTCTGCTAAAAATATTTTTTAATGTTATCCCTGAAGTCGTTTTCTAAAAATGATTCAAATAATTTTTTTGCAAAAAATAAGATTCCAAGTCTAAACTTAATTTAAACAATAATAAAAATTGTAAAATGAATGTTTCGTTTATTTTGAATTCAACATTTAATCCATCTTTAATCAAATTATCTTTTAAATGCAACTTTCAAACTTACTAATGATAATAATTATAAAGACCACACCAATGAATCTGTTCAGCAAGCTTCAAAAAGTTTTTTAACTTATTAAAGCTCAATCAAAAAATCGGAAAAGAAACAGCTTACAGATCTTTTGGCTTCGAAATATCAAATTTCATGATAAAAATTAGATTAGAAATTAATTTATTTTCAAATATTAAATAAGAATAGCGAAATAAATAAGATTTTAATCAACAAGATTTAAAAACTATTATAATATTCATGATATTTTTTCAATTTTTGAATAATGCTTCAAAAGTCAATTGATAAGATTAGATATATGAACCCGAAAGTAGTTAAAAAGAATTTAGTCAAAATAATTGAAATTAGAAAAAAGGTTTTATTAAGAATATTGTTTATTTTTTTTTAAAATCATAAATCATATTTTATAAATATATCATTGAATTTTTTTAAACTCATTAATTAGATTTTTTATATAATAAGAAAATTATTATAAATTGAAATTCGTAAGAAATCTAAAATTTCAAACAAAATTTTTTCCAAAAATAATTGATATAAATTAAATTTATTGTTTTCTTAAATTTTATTTCTTCTAAAGAATTAGATTTAAACAAGGAAAAAATTTAATAGAAAATGCTTGAAGCACACACACTTGGGCTGTTTCTCACAAATTCGCATCGTCTTGTCACTTCATCGAAATAAGTATGTTCACCTACGAATGGACACAAATAGGTTTTTCTCTGTTGACCATAGACACAAGCATGGAAAATATTGCAATATTTGCTGTCTCTGTGATGACCCGTTGGAAGACCTACACAATTGAATGGAAGACCAGCCAAGAGATTTTCCATTATGGTTTCGCCAGTGTTTGTAATGGTTGGTTGTTGAATCGGATAAGGTCCATAGGCCGATGGAGCTAAGGCAGGAGCATTCCAATTTTGTTGAAGTGAGAGCTGAGCAATGCTCAATAAAACGATTAAGACAGTGACTTTTTGGCTCATTTTTTAGCTTCTTTGTTTTACACTAGTTGGTGAATAGGATAAAGTGGAGAATATTTAAAGTTGATTCAAGTTAGGCCACGAATTGTTTTTTTAAGTCTTATGTAAACTTAATCAAGGATTAGTATTTCATAATGGACATACAAGCCAAATATTATGGATGAATTTTAAAAAATTTCAGAGAGATTATTTTAAAATTAGCTTTGATATTTATTTTTATTAATTATTTAAGCATATTTTAAACTAAAAGAATGGACAAGCTTTTTATTTAAGTACATATCCGTCATTTTAATAACTTTTTTATTTATATACCATCAATGATAAAAATTTTTTTGAATTTATAGTATTTTAATTTTTGCATGGAATTTGGTTTCTGATGCTTCCCAATTTTTCTTTATAATGATTTGGAAAAATAAATTAAAAAATATATAATTTAGTATTTTCAAATCAATAAAAAGAATTATTTAAAAAATTTTAAATAAAGCTATTAAATTTATGGTGTAGAAATATTTTAAGAAAATTTAATTTTAATAATAATGCCGGATTTTTTCTACTTAGATATTGGAAAATATTTGAAAATTGATTTTTTGTTCTGTGTCAAGAATGAAATATTCAAGCGAAAATTGCTGATAAATACATTGAAACAAATTTTTATTCCAATTTTTAAATCATCAAATAATTTTTATAGTTTTTCGGAATTCATTGATGAGATTGTAGTTGTTCAATAGAATTTAAATATTCTAAATAATCTCTGCTATACTTTAATAACTTCGCACTATTAAAAAAATTAAAATAAGATTTTCTCTTCTTTGTCTCTATCAATAAAAATTTAAAAACTAAATTTAAATCTAAATTACAACATAAATAAAGAGAAAAGGGAGAGAGAGTGAGAGGCAGGGTCTGAGTAATAAGGTGACTTACATTTCTCTTCTTTCCGCAAAAGACATCCGTGCGTCACTGAGAGAAAATAAACGAAAAAATTAAGAAAAGGAAATGAAAAACCTATAAAAATCAAAATAAAAATAGAAACAATATTAGATAGCTGACTTTTATTGACTCAAAATCAAAATAGAAACTATAAAATTTCAAAAAAATTTGAACAACAAAACAAGCAAGAAAACATTTTTTATTCTAGTAACACATAATTACACAAAAATTACACAACATTTAAAAACCTACATGTTCTGTAAATTGTAGCAGCTGATACATCGTTTGTACCACCAATATACTGATTCTGCAAAACTCTGCAATAAATCTGCAAAATTCAGAAAATTGTTAATTTGGGATATTATAATATATTAAATATCCAACTCAACTTTAAGTGGTGGTACAGAGGATGTATTAGTTGCTAAAACTTACAGAACATGTTTTAGTCGGTCCAGATTAGAGTTCTGACGTTTTTTATATTTTGTTTTTATTTTTTGTACCAAAATTCACAATGTTCTGAATTTTGCAGAATTTTGCAGAATCAGTATATCGGTGGTACAAAGGATGTATCAGCTGCTTCAATTTCGGACACAACGTTTCTTTTCAAGTCTATCTCATCCATGACCACCGTTGCTGATTAGACCATCTTAAATTTTAGATTTCTCGTGATTTTCATGTAATACAAAGTCAACGCGGATCTTAATCGGGCAAATTACAAACATTTTTTAGTATTTTTTATATTATTCTGGTTTTATTAATATTGTTTATTTTTTTGGGATAATCGTTTCAGCGCACCCTTAAAATCTAACAAGCACACTCACTATATAACACCCCTAAATCAATGTTCTGTACACTCAAAAAAATTTTTTCAAACTGATAAAAAAACTAACTTAATTTTATAATTCTTCAAAGTCTAAATAAAAAACTTTTCTAACTAATGAAAAACACACCTTAAAAATTTGAAAAATATTTGAAATTTTCGGATTCATTTTTGTAAAAAAATAAATAAAATAAAAGCTTTTTGAAATATAATTTTTGATTTAAATTAATAAAAAAAATTAAATTTTATTTCTTTATCAATTTTATTAAATAATTTAAAGTCTGAACAATACACCATAATAAGTGTGTTACAAAGTTTCCTATGAATTTTTCTGGATTTACTAAAAAATACCAAAAAAAGGTGTGTAGAACAGTGTTAAGGGTGTTTTTAAGTAAAGTGTATTCGTTTGATTTTAAGGATGTGCTGAAACGATTTTTGATGCTCAAAATGATCAAATAAAGCTAAAACTGTTAATTAATTGAAATTATTTAATAGTATTAATGCAGAGACATATTTTTTCAACACTTTTTCAACTTCGTTAATTGGAATTAATAATTGATAATTGGAAGCCACTGCTGGAAGATTTTTTTCGACTTTATCGTCATGATCTTCAAATACTGTTACTTCACAGTGCCCATTAATTTTTTTATATTCAGTTAAATTATTTTCTCTTTCGATTTGGTCAGTCGGTGGGATAATTGAGTCGATGAGAATTTTTGGCTTTCGTCCAAACATCATCTCGAAAGGAGTTTGGCCAGTTGAACTATGTTTACTAGTATTGTAAGTATATGCCAGTTTATTTAGGTTTAGGGCCCAACTCATTTAATCGTCATCAACAAATGCTGCAATCATCTTCTTAACTGTTTTTACTGTGATCTCACTTTGACCATCACATTGTGGGTGAGAAGGAGTTGTTTTTAACTTCCGTATGTCTAAATGCTCATAGACCATATCTAAAAGCTTTGATTGATATTGTTTCCCCCCGTCTGATAATATTGATTCCGGGATTACATATCTACAGCACCATTTATCCGCTATTTTTTTTTTGCAACTGGCTGGGTTTTACTGCTTTTCAGTGCATGAATTTGTATCAGCTCTGTAAAGTGATCTACTATGACTTGGAGATAATTTGTTACCACGGTGAGTTACCGGTAATGGTCCTGCTAAATTGGTGGTAATCAATAGATTAGGACGAGATGGTGTTAAGTAGATCAACTCAGCATGTCGCATGGCTAAGTGAGCTTGATCTTTTGGCACAGATCACAACATTTGACACATCTCATGATTTTGTCTTTCAATAATGGTCTGTAAAATCTATCGGCTTTTTTTGAAATTGTCTTTGATTTTTCCTAAATGACCATTATGAATTGTGCTGTGGACTTGATTTGATAATACCAGCTATTTGTTTTGGTAATACCAAATGTGTTTTTGTGCAACCATTTCTATCTTCACTATGACGATATAGAATATCATCAACAAGCGTAAAGTCGTCGTATTGTTTATATAGTAAACGACGTGTCGGGCTCTCAAAATTGAAATTTTCGGTCTTTAATCCACTGAATATGTTCGTCCTTCTCTTGTTCCTCTTTAGACTCTCGAATTCATTCTCGATAGAGGAACTTGGGTTCTAAGCTATCCTATCAGCGTTTGTTTCTTCTCTTTCCGAATCAGTGGTGCTGTTTGTAGTCTGTGTTGAACCATTTGTGCAATGCTCCAATTCATACTCACTTCCTTGAGACGAAGAGATTTCACCGTGAATTTCTTCAATAATTGCTACCAAATTGTCGTGATAGTCGTATTTATCATATGCAAAGCCATCTTCTGGTGGCAATCTTGACAACATGTCAGCTACAACGTTTTCTCGGCCAGGCTTGCTAGACAAAATTTTAAACGCCTAACTTCAACATCCAACGTTCTAATCTAGGACTCTAATCCAGGACATAAATTTTTTTTGTTCTTAATCCAAGTCAAAGATAAATGATCCGTTTGGACTATGAACGGTCTGCCATAAAGAAATACGTGAAAATAAATAATGCTTTTAACAGCGCTCAAAAGTTCCTTTACCACTCTTGCATACTTTCTCTGGGTCTTAGTGAAAATACGGCTATAAAACGCAATTGGTCTGTGAAAACCGTCGAACTCTTGTTCGAGAACCACACCGCAACTGTATTCACATGCGTCAGTTATTAAAATCATTAGGCGTTTGAAATCGGGTGGTGAAAACGCAAGTTCACTGATTAGGACGTCTTTAAGTTTTTTAAAATGTTCTTCGGCTTCATTATTCCAACTAAGTTGCACTTTTTGACCGTCAACTGCACCGTTATTTTTCCGAAGGTTCTTCGGGACACTCTTTACACCTTATAACTCGTAAATCGGTAAAAGGTAAAACGTAAATGGTAAAAGTTTGAAACAAAGTACGTGCGTTTTTAACAGTCTCAATATTGAGATCGTATTTTGACGGGCTAGTTTATTTCACTTCCGCAACGATTTCAGTTTCAATCACAGTTCCACTGACTTTTGGTTTTTGGACTTTTCCCTCCCCTTTTTCGAAGTTATTTTCGGGATGTACTCCAACATCAAAATTGTAATATTTCCGACTTCATCATCCTTCAAATTGAGATGAGAGCATGATTTCACGCTTTTTTGAGACGTTTTTCACGCATTCTTTTCTAAAAATTCTCTTTACCTCATCAGAAATTTTTTTTACCAGTCTTTTTATGTTCAAATCAAGACCCAAGATGCTTCAGCTTGTTTATCAAATCTCTAACCAAAAGACAATCATTATTAGAAACTGTCTTAGTGACCAAGATTTCCATATTTTTAAGGATTTCTTCTCGTGAAACAAAACAACGTGAGGGATTCATCTTGTCGAGAATTTTAATAGGACCTGAGCATGAGAACAGCTAGCTACCCGAGTGAATTTCGAGTTGTGTTCCAGGTGCATGCCTTTTTATAAGATTAAATTTTTTTGTATTGATAATTGTCCTATCTGCTCGACTATTACATAAGTAATTAAACAGTGTGTTATTGAATAATGCCACCCCTATCACCTATTCGAAAATATATGTCTGCAAAAACTCTGCAATGTTTTGCACAATTGATTATAATATTTTTTAATGGCATGCAAAATAAAGAAAAATGCAGAGTTTTTTACAGTCATTATTTGCTGGATTAAGCAATTTTGTTTATAATTAAGCATTTAATAGAACTAAATTATCTCTTTCTGAATTGAAAAGATCGAATTGAAACAAACATCACAACCCCCTTTTGAATGCATTTTTCAAATCAAATAATAATAATATAAACCTAATCAATGATAGGCTAATATTTAACATCGTAGCTAATTTAATTATATTGATAGCGAATTTAAAAATAAAAAAGAAGCTTAATAATTATTTATTTATTTATTTGTTTTCTTACCGAGCTAGAGCTCCAACAGAATAAGATAAAAAATAAAAATTAAATTAAATTTAATAAAATGAGATAAAAAACGAATCAAAATAAAGTAAATAAGCTAAAAAAATGAAAGTTGAAAAGACATAAATTTGAATAGATTGTTACATGTGGCACATGTTTAAATAGTTCAAGTTTCAGGAAAAAAATAAGAAATAGTAAGGTAGCAATTACACAATAAAGTTGGGTATTCAATATATCTTGTTTAGAAATTGTAAAAACAAAAGAAATTATTATCAAAAAATATTATGAACAATCGATCAAGCCAAAATAAATAATGCTATGGTTGAGAGACCAAAAAGGCCATCCAACAAAAATCAAAAAAATTGCAAACAACTAATTTACTTTCTATTACAAATGTGTTTTTTTTTTCTTCTTTTTCATATTTTGGCTACGAAATAATTAATTTGTCAACTTTTTCTATTTTTATCATCAATTTTTTTCTATTTTTCTAGCAACGAAAATAATAAAATTAACTACGAAAATAATTTGTAGCGATCAATGAATCTGTTTAGCAAGACTTGGTATAGTCTCTCATAGTTATTTTTAACTAATTAATGCTCAATCAAAAAAAATCGGTAAAGAAACAGCTGATTACAGATTTTTTATGGCTTAGAAATATCAAATTTAATGATAATTAGATATATTCTTAATTTATCTTTAAATATTAAATAATAATAGTGAAATAAATAAGATTTTAATCAACAAGATTTAAAAACTATTATAATATTTATGATATTTTTTTAAATTTTTGATTAATGCTCCAAAAGTCCATTGATAAGATTAGATATAAGAACCCGAAAGCAGTTAAAAATAATTTAGCCAAAATAATTGAAATGAGAAAAAAGATTTTATTAAGAATATTGTTGATTTTTTTTTAAATCATAAGACATGTTTTATAAATATATCATTGAATTTTTTTAACTCATTAATCAGATTTTTTATATAATAAGAAAATTATTATATAAAATTTTCAAGAAGAAAAGATTTCTTCACAATACATCAACATGTTCCAATTTAAAATTTAACTCTGCGATTATTTTCAAAAATTCAATATGCATCTAAACAAAGTTAAAAGCTTTTGCGCATTTATTCTAGAAGTACTAGAGTGTGCTTATGAATTAATTTTACTCAGTTACTGCTTTATTTAAATTAATTAAATTTATTCCAAATATATTATTAAATCATGTTTTCTAAAAATATCATTAAATTTTTTTAACTCATTAATCAGATTTTTTATAAACTAAGAAAATTATTTCCTATTGAAATTCGTAAGAAATCTAAAATTTCAGAATTCAAAAAATTTTCCAAAAATAATTGATGTAAATTGAATTGATTGTTTTCTTAAATTTTATTTCTTCTAAAGAAAGTTGATAATATTTTTAAAATAATTTGAAAAATTAGATTTAAACAAGGTAAACATTTAATAGAAAATGCTTGAAGCACACACACTTGGGTTGTTTCTGACAAATTCGCATCGTCTTGTCACTTCATCGAAATAAGTATGTTCACCTACGAATGGACACAAATAAGTTTTTCTCTGTTGACCATAGACACAAGCATGGAAAATATTGCAATATTTGCTGTCTCTGTGATGACCCGTTGGAAGACCTACACAATTGAATGGTAGACCAGCCAAGAGATTTTCCATTATGGTTTCGCCAGTGTTTGTAATGGTTGGTTGTTGAATCGGATAAGGTCCAGAGGCCGATGGAGCTGCGGCAGGTGCAGGCTCAGCAAAAGCAGGTGCATTCCAATTTTGTTGAAGTGAAAGTTGAGCAATGCTCAACAAAACGATTAAGACAGTGACTTTTTGGCTCATTTTTTAGCTTCTTTGTTTTACACTAGTTGGTGAATAGAATAAAGTGGAGAATATTTATAGTCGATTCAAGTTAGGCCACGAATTGTTTTTTAAAGTCTTATGTAAACTTAATCAAGGATTAGTATTTCATAATGGACATACAAGCCAAATATTATGGATAAATTTTAAAAAATTTCACAGAGATTATTTTTAAATTAGCTTTGATATTTATTTTTATTAATTATTTAAGCATATTTTAAACTAAAAGAATGGACAAGCTTTTTATTTAAGTACATATCCGTCATTTTAATAACTTTTTTATTCACATACCATCAATGATAAAATTTCCATAAATTTATAGTATTTTAATTTTTGTTTGGAAACAAATATTTCTGCATATACCTTGGAGCAGTTTAAAATATCTCTAATGACAAACTGTAAATTTGCGCTGGTACAGAGAACTTATTCACCTCAACAACTAACTCTACTTTTTAGGAATTCACTTTGCATTTTCAAATAAATGAATGAATAAAAAGAATTTTTCGAATATTTGTTCCAAATAAACGCAATTTCTTTAAATTCCTTCTAAACAATAAAATATTAAATCAATTTTGTACATTTAATAACTTAAATAAAATTAATTTTTTTTTTAGTTTTTCGGTTGTGTTGGTTTCGGTTAAAACTAAACTATCTATTCAGCGGACTTTTTTTACACTTTATGTATTTTTTTGAAAATATTTTTCCGCTTTAAAATTCGTGTGAAACTAAACGGCTTCCCAAAGATACTGCTAATTTTTTTGCGAATGGTCACGTAAAAAGCTATCATTTTTAGCGGGACTCTAATCGAAAAAATTTTCAAAATAACAAAAGCTTACATATAAATATTTAATATTATTAAAAATAAAAAAAAATAATCATTTTGACATATTTTAAAGACACTTTAACTTTTTTACTAAATTAGTGAAAATATTCAGCAAAAAATTTCAAAAAATTAAAATATAAATATTAAAACAGAAATACGAAAAAATAATAAAATTTTTTAAGTCGCCGTATCTTTTTCCGCCTGTTTAGTGATGAGCCATTTTTTCATGCTGATACGGTCACAGTTTCTATAAATTTAGAACCATTGTACTTTGCCCTGTTCGTTTGCACGGACAACAACACTGGTTTTTAGCATTTGCCCTGTCGAAAATTGTTCATCATAATGTATAATCACTTTATTAAAAAATTCCTTTGAATAAACATAGTTTTGAGCTCACGATACAGACTAAGTTGGACCACATATATTTACAAAAAAACGATGAGAATTCAAAAAATGATCATAAAAAATAAATTTGATTTAAAATTTTTATTTAAAAATGTTAAAATTATTTAAAGACTTTATCTTTAAACTTGTTGAATTTTATTAGAAAGAAAGAAAAGAATTAGAGGAACATGCAACTGGATTATTTCTAACAAATTCGCAACGTCTTGTGACATCATCAAAATAAGTATTTTCTCCGACATAAGGACATGAGTAGGTTTTTTTTTGCTGACCAAAAACACAAGCATGGAAAACATCGCAAAATTGTGTATCTCTGTGGTGTCCTGTTGGTTTACCTTGACAATTAAAAACAATTCCTCCTATTAAATTTTCTACGAATGTTTCCCCATTATTTGTAATTGTTGGTTGACGGATCGGATAAGGTCCTGAAGAAGCGGCTGGTGGTTGTACCTGAACAGTTGAGACTGATGCTTGGAAGTGCTGCACTGGCTGAGCTTGCTGAGGAAATGGAACTTTTTGGGTTAATTCTAAATTTTGGTTCCATTGTGATTGTGGTTGGTTCTGAACCTCCTGATTTAAAAAATTTGAGTCCCAAACTATGTTCTCATTTTTCCAGGTTTGCTGATAGCCAGAATGAAATAAAGCAAACAAGAGTGCTGCAAAGGTAAATTTAGCCAGCATTTTTTAATTTTTGGAAATTTTCAATTTAGAATATTTAAGTTTATAAAAATCGTTTTTTTTTTATAGTCGCTATCTTCTTTAGAAATTGAGGTATTTAGTTTTTTACAGGGATTAAAAATTTAGTTCTCTATTTTGTTTGATTAGAATTTAATCGCTTTGTTTTTAAAGATTCAATTTGAGGATTTATTATTTAAATAATGAAAAATAATAATAAGCTTTTAATTACTAACTATATAGTTAAAGCTTTTTAAGATATTATTTTTATATACTTTAAGATGTTTGGGTCTAAGAGATTCAATGCAAATTCTTATCATTTCTTTTCTAATAAAGGATATGGGACAATACTTGTTGAAGATATGAAAAATGCCTCAGAAAATTTTTTTTTTCAAATATTCTTATAAATTTGAATGTGTGTGTAAAAAAAATAAATTTTTTCATATAATTTTATCCAAATTTTTAATTTTTACAAATAAAAAACAAATTAATTACGTTTTTTAAATTTTGATCTTATCTAAAGGAATGAAGCGAATGTTTCCAGTCTTAGCATTTTTAATATATTGTTAAGAGACAAAAAATAAGTAAAAAAAAAAATCTTTGAAAATTTTTGAGTTGGGGATATTTTACTCCAGAGACTCTAAAAGACAAACACCTTTTATTTTGTTTAATTTAGTTTATTCTGATAAAACTATTAAAGTTACCAAAATATAAATTTAATTTTCAGATTCCTTAAAGAAATTTGTTTAAAGGAACTTTTTACCAGGGAAAAATAAGTATCCATATCACCTTTATAGAACTAAAAAGAAAGATTCCCGGCTAAAATGTGCCAAAACTTTGATTGATTATAAAGCATGAAAAATTCAATCATATTGAACTAAATTACATAAATTCTAAATCAGCACATTCAAATTTATAAGAATATTTGAAAAAAAAAATTGTCTGAGGCATATTTCATATCTTCAACAAGTATTGCTCCATATCCTTTAAAAAAAAATGAATTTTTTTACGAGAATTTTCAGTATTTTCTAAAATACAGAATGTTGAAAAAGTTAAGAAATTAATATTTTTATTTAACTTTTTTTTGCTTTTTAAAATTTAAAAACCCAAAGAGATAAATATGCATTTTCTATAGAAAAAGAAAAGATCCTACAATCAGCTTTTTTAAACTAGCTCGTGATTTTGACTGTAGCTCTTAAGAAGTTAGTGTTACATAGTGAACCATAGTGATATTTCTTATAAGTAAAGTTAAAAAATCTTAAATATCTTTAAGACAATTATTGCTATCTGTGAAAGAAAGACAAAAACTAGATGGTACATGGAAAGCTAGAATTGGCAAATTAATGACTGTGAAAATGTAATCTTTAATAATCAATCTAATTTTTGGGTTTTAATTGGAAAAAAAACAGCAATAGTTAAAAGATTTTAATATCAAATGTAAATTGTTATTATCAGAATTTAGTATTTTTGATAGACTCAAGTATTTTTCTCAATATTTTTTTTTCAAGATTTAATGTTTGCGTGAAGTAGAACATGTACGCTGAAACAAATTCTATGCATGGTAACTTTTTTAAGATGTAAATTATCTAAAACCTATTTTCAATTAAAATAATTGGAAATGTATTTTAAGAATTTTTTTCTTCAAAAATTCTTTAACTTAAATTTCATCATTACGCCGTGCCAATATAAAATTAATAATGTTTCAATGTTGTGTTGGTGTTTTTTCAATAACCATTTTAACATATGTGAAATATTTCTAAATAAAGTGCGACTAGGAAGAGTTAAAGTACGCTTCATATATATTATTTATACATAGAAAATAACTATATTAGTAAAGACGAAAAAGGGGTGTTCCTAGATTTCCTATTAGTTTATGGAATCTTAATGCTCAAGTCAAAGCTAGTCTTCCAAGAAGTAATAACAACGTAGAGTCTTGGCTCCCTCGCATTAAGCCAGATGCATCCAAAAACTTGACAGTTAAAAAAGTTGTAGAATTTTTCAGACTCGAATAAAACGGCAATGTGAAATTTTAGTACAAAAATTATAGTACAAAAAGTAAAAACGCTATAATTTGTTTTCTAATTGTGCAAAAATGGTTCTATAAAAAGAACAATGGCAGTAGTACGTATGTTCGCAACAATTATGTTCGCAGACAACATGTTCGCAACATTATGTTCGCAAGAGTCGAATTATGTTCGCAGAAATATGTTCTCAACAATTATGTTCGCAAGAGTCGAACTATGTTTGCAGAAATATGTTCGCAACAATTATGTTCGCAAAAAATGTTCAAATAAGATATTTTAACATTTAAAAATTAGCAAAATACTTTGATTTTTGATCAATTTTATTGAATAAAAATAACATCAAAAATTACAAAAATTGAATTAGAAAAAAAATTAAAAAAAAACTCAAGGAAGACTATTAATAATAGTCTTTCCCTAAGACGTATTCGTCTGTTTTTTTTTCGGCTTGAACATGTTTCCACATGTTCTGAGTAAAATGAAAAAAACAGCCGTAGATTTTTGTTTCAGGAAAGCACTGTCTAATAGCAGTAATATTGGCCAATTCAAAATCTATATTTATGCTTTTTGGTTTATTTTTTACATACGGCATGAGCATTGAATATAATTTTTTATAAGTTAAAAGGTCTTTTTTAGGTAAGAGTGAATAAACCAAAGGTATTACCTTATTATTAAATAAACAATGAATTGTGACCATTTGTTGGTATATTACCGGACTTACATCGAACGTTCCGTCAATATACCAGTCCCGATGTTTTAAGAAAATGTCTAAATTGCTCTGAGTCGTGAAAATAAGAATTCTTTTTTCGTCCTGACTATCCTCCCAAAAAAAAACCTGAGGTTCATTTGGAGGTTTGACAATAGTGTACCTTAGTTCTTCTGGGACATCGATCTCCTCCAAACTTTTAGGGTTCGACCCATAACCTGCCTTATCCTTTCGGACTCGCTTTATGGTAGATAAAAGAGCCTTATTTTCGGGTATAAGACTCGCAATAGCGTTGCCTAGATCGAGCGATGCTGATCGAATTAATGAGCGTGGATGGTCTTTAGTTGTGAGAGCTAAATTCTTGATTTTATTTAAATGCTCCAACTTTTCTTTTTTTTTGGGCTCTGGTAAATG
This sequence comes from Brachionus asplanchnoidis, assembly GCA_025491095.1. Classification (NCBI taxonomy): domain Eukaryota; kingdom Metazoa; phylum Rotifera; class Eurotatoria; order Ploima; family Brachionidae; genus Brachionus; species Brachionus asplanchnoidis. Next base: position 6,181,544 of record JAILYF010000008.1, on the reverse strand, counting down.
ATTATGGCCGGTTATAATTGTGACAGGCTCATTATAACCTTTAGACGTTACTCGCCCAATACACTTAGCATTTGTTTGCGTAGTTCTAATACGTTCGCATTTCCAATCGACTTTTTTGATGTTTTTTGTTTTAACATAATCTCTATCCACTACATAATAATGACCAGCATAGCAGAGCTTTTTACAAAATTCGCCTTGTTTATTCCTTTTTGTACTGTTTATTAAATCAAGTGGTGAACCGATGATGTCTTCGGGTATTTCAATTTCATCGTTTTCATCGACGTCTTCGTCAGTGTTTGGCCCGTCTTTATTAGATTTATTTGACTTTTTCTTTGCAGTACTAGTATCTTCATCCTCGGACCCATTTAAAGTAAGATTATGGATCACAACATTTCTCTCAAATTCATTAAAATCGAAGTCAATATCGTCATCGTATTCTTGTTGATTACTTTCATATAATTCTTGATCTAAGTCAAATTGAATATTCTCATGTGCTACGTTGTTTATATTGGGCATAGAACTTGAATTTCTTATTTGTTTATTTACTTGACGATTCTTTTTAACGGGCAGTCGCTCGTCTTTAACTTTACCGCATCTCAAATTCATTTTTGATAATTTTTATAATTATAAATTTTAATGGCTTTAGATTTTTTTTCTTCTAATTTTTATTTAACAAGAGTATTTTTAGACAGCAAAAGTACTTTGTTCTAAGAAAGTTTTTTAAGACAAAAAAAATCACAAGAGATTATTTAAAATTCGCAATTACTTCAAAAAATGTTAAAGAGTAAAATTATATGGGCATATATGTGCGAACATATATTTGTCTGCGAACATAATTTTTGCGAACATGAATTCGTCTTTGCGAACAAATATTGTTCTCTGCGAACATATATTGTACTCTGCGAACATATTTTTGTCTGCGAACATAATTTTTGCGAACATATGTACTATTCCCAGTACAATATTGTACAATTTTTTTACAACCGAATTCCAAGCTCTGCAAAGACTCTGCAATTTATTGATTTTTGTAATCAAATATTTTTTGGTGGTGTGCATTTTACAGAAATTGCAGAGTTTTTGCAGAGCTTGGAATTCGGTTGTAAAAATTTGTACAATATTGTACTTTTTATAGAACCATTTTTGCACAATTAGAAAATAAATTATAGCGTTTTTACTTTTTGTACTAAAATTTCACATTGCCAATTAAACAGCATGGAAACCGATCTTGTATAATTGTTTTCAGGTGTGGCTTTGAAACAAACAAAAAAATCGTTTAAATTTCAGTTTTAAACTGTCACTAATATATTGCCAAAAATTTAATTGCATTTTTTTTAATTTTTTTTTTACATTTTTAATATTTTTTTTAAAGATTTTAAAGGGTAATGGAAATTTTAATTTAATTTTTTTTATTAAGTATTTAAATGTGAATCTCTATCTTTTTTTTTTTAATTATTAATATTTAATAACTTACTAGCATCTAGAAGTTCAAAAGAAAAATATTAATTGTAAAAAATAAATCAAAGGGATAAATTTGAAACCAATGGATTATGTTAAAAACTAATTTATAAAATAATATCAGAAGAATATGTGATCATAAGTTCACATTACAGACTATCGCCAATACTAATTTTTGTTAGAATATTTAAAAATTTAATTTAAAACATAAACTGAAATACTTTATTCCCGAATTTATTAAGGTAAAAAAGAACTAATTGAAAATATTTAAAAAAAAACTTGAATAATTAAAAACCTTAGTTTTAAAAATACTCTCAATAATCACACGGAATATTTTTATAAAAAGCTCTCCAAGAAACGACAAAAATTGCATAAAAAGTGACTTGATTAATTTACAACTAAATTTTGATGTAAAATATTAAAAAAAAAAAATTAATCCCATTCGCTATTTTCATCATCGTCATCATCACTCTTATTCTGGTGGAACAGACTTGCTCTTTGCAGCATTGCAGTAATCATATTTCCATCGTTTTCATTCAAATTCAATGCAGTATGACCATTTTGCTTGCCGTTTTTTGCTTCAACCTTTTTTATCATTTCTTTTTGTTTATTTTGTTGACTTCCCTGGTCCACAGAAATCATATCAGACAATCTTTGCATACCATCTGGCTTAAGATTAATATAGTTGAGTTGTGTTTGAACCCCTGAAAACCAATCATCAGCACTTAAATAGGGCTCACTTCGGTCAATTGTATCCGGAAAAATGTCATCTTGGAAAAAGCTCAATTTAACCCTGGGAACAGTAAAGCTCATTGGTTCTATTCTATTATCCTTTGTGAGTCTAAAGGCTCTGTCAATCTCAGCCGATTTGACATCACATGTTATCTTGGGTAAAAAGCCGATTGCCAAGTGTGAACCATCTGGCTTAAATGGTGTCAACACTTGGAAATAAGGCTCATCTTCCTGAATTTCGTACAAAATAATTGTTTCTTCTCCTTTGGCATACAAATAGACTACATTGATATCTGAATCAAAGTAAGGTATTAACAGTGAAGGCGAATGATTTATGTCTTCTGAATTCAGCTCAGCCAAAGTTTCACTATCAAACAAAAATATTTGTCTCAAATTCCGGACCCGAAACCACTGACTAAAAGGCCACGACCGTGAAGAACCCATTCAATTCGAGCTGCTTTTGCATCCTTTCTTGGTCCGCATTTAGACTCAAGAACAGGTTGATCACTTTGCAATGGAGAAAAGATTCGGATGAATCCATCTTTGCAAATTGTTGCCAATTTTGTGCCACAAGGGCTCCAATTAAAGTTGAATATCTGTTAAAAAATCAATAGAAGAATGCTCATTTTTTTAGTTCTAAAATTACAAAATCAGGATGCTGCAGAAGAGTTATCATGGCTTGTTGAGCGTCTATGTTCCATATTTTTATTGATTTATCGTAACTGGCAGAAGCTAAAACATTTTTGGCATATGGATGATATTTAATGCTTGATAAGCGGTCTGCATGACCTGTAAGAGTTATTTCAGGCTCGTCCAAAGATTTGTCCAAACCGTCTTCAGGAATTTTCCAGATTTTGATGGTACAGTCATCACATGCTTAAACAGAATTTTAATAATTTGGTCGACAAAAAATTTTTAATGTGAAAAACTTCACATAAATTTATTATTTGATTTTTTTCAAAAATTATTCCATATTCATTGATTTTTAAAGTTAAAAAGTCAAAAACTGAACACTCAAGTATGCTAAGTTTTTCTAATTTCTAATTAAATACGTGTGAAAAATAGGATAAGGATGAAAAACAAATAAAGAGATATTAAAATAAATAAAAATGCAACTCACAGATAAAAAAACTCTTTATTTATTAAAATGATGAAAAATGCATACTTTGAATTTATTGAAATGTGAAAATCACATAAACTAATTTTTTAAATTTAAATAAAGCAACAAAAAAATTACAGAAAAAACTAAAGTCAATAATTTTAATTAAATATTCTTTTTTTTATCATTTAAATTATTTTTTTTGTTTTAAAACATGTTACTGTCTAATAACTGACTCTTGAAAGTTTTTGGTATATCTTTTAATTTTATTATTCATTCATCTTTTGGATTTAATCTTTTCTATTTTTTATTAAAAAAGAATTATTATCACAAAAATAAAAATTAAAATAATTAAAAAATTTAGGTACACATTAAGCAAATGAAAAAGAATTTGTATGCGCCAATAAACATTAAAAAAAAATTTCAACATATATAGTATTATGCGCTGGTTCTTATATTTTCACTTTTTTATTTGTTTATAATCTTCACCCTAAAAAATATTTCTTAAGATTCAAATCTTCAAACCAAAATCGTGAATTGCCCTGTACAAATCCAAGAATTATAAAATAAAAAAAATCTTGTGACTTTTTTAGAAAAAAAATTAATTTTTTTTTATGAAATTATATATACAAAATTCGAGTAACTTCAATTCAAAATCAATCATCTTTGTTCTTAAAATATATTTATAATGTGTATAAAAACATATATCTCTTAAAAAAATTTTGGATCTTTCTAAATATCAAAATTAATATTAAGATTAATTTAATATTAATTTTAACATAATAGTTTATTAAAATTAAGCTTTAAAAAATTAAATTTCAAGAATTTTTTTCGTGACAAAAATAAAAAAAATATAAAATAAAAAAATTTAAACTAACCTGCAGCTAATGTGTCTTCATCAAAAGGATCCCATTGAAAATCTGAGCACTTAACTTTGTTCACAATTGTATTATTTGCACCATCATCCAATCTGCCTGGTTTGTTTAACTAAAAAAATTAATAAAATTAATATTTTTTAAAATAAAAAATATTTGGTGTAGATTTAAATTGATTTGCTATTTTTGTTTTTTTTTTAATAAGTAGACTATTTTCTATAAATGAAATTTTTGTCATTATTTATTTTAAATTTTTTAAATAATCTTTCTAGTATATTATTCAGCTTTCAGTACAATATTTTTTTCTTAAAAAAAAAAATAGTTTTTCAAATAAAAAAATAAAAATTTGTTAAGCTTTGATGAAGCTCAATAATATATTCTTGAAAAAAAATTCAACTTTATATCAGAGTGACAAGTCTTAAGTCAAGTCCGGACTTTAATTTTAGTGCATATGACTTAATAAAGCCGGCTACAAAAAATACCTGGTACGGCAAAATGATTATTCATCGGTCATGATCGTGGTACATGAATTTTTTTTTACCGTTCCAGGTAGCTATTGTGGCTGTCTAGTTTAAGTAAAATCGTCAACGATCGTACTGCAATTTATATAAATACGTATAAAAGTCAAAAGTAGTCAGTTTTTTACTCCAAAAAATTTAGAAAATTAAAAGTAAATTGGTGAAATTTCTAAAAAATAATTTTTTTAAACTTATATTTCTCGAACCTTATTCTTTTTTAAGTCATCATTTGGACCTTTGAAAAATAAATTTAAAACTTAAGTCTGATTTTGAAATTTAAAAAGACTATTTAGTCAGGTCAGACTAAATTTTTTTTTAAATGCGATTGCATTGATATAAAACAAACTTATGAATATTTTTTGAGCCTAAAAATTATTAAATTAATCAAAAATTTAATTAATATTTAGTATGGTTTGAAGGTTTTTTTGATGCAGCACTTTGATGTTCATTATTTTCATGCTCAACAAATTAAAAATAGCGCAATCTCTAAGGAAAGAACTGAATTATTTTCGTTAAATTCAAAAAAATGCTATTAACTTTTCAAATTTTCTCTATTAGCCCTTAAAAGAAAACTTAAAAATCTCAAAAATATTTTTTTGAATAATCTTTTTTGTTAATTCGCTAAAGATTGTCTGAATTTGTATTTTTTTTGAACAGAAAAATCAATAGTAAACGATTTTAAAATATTTTAAAAATTCTTTTAAATTTTAAATAAATAGATAAGTATGCCTTTAAAATAATTGATTTGATATTTTTTAGATAAGCAAAGTTGTCTTTTTTAAAATTTTTTTCAATCATAGAAGTAAAATTGAATCTTACTTGAACAACTCCGATTTGACCCGAATTTCCGCTGACAAAAAATGCAGCGTGTCGAGTGTTTATTTGAAAACCATTTGATTCAGCTGACCACATACTGCTCAAACCTCTAATATTGGTGATATGTTCATTTTTGTGAGCAGCTTTTCCATTAATATATTTAAATTTAGACTGATAAAAAACAGACTTAAATTTAGAAATTCTGTTCTGACTGGTCAAAGGTGTCAACGGTTTTGGGTTAAGCTGTGACGTTTGATTGACAGCCGATCTCATGATAACATTTTCGGGCTTTTTTTGACTATTTTCCTTATCAGAGGAACCATCTTCAGCCTGAGTTCTATCAGCTTTAGCAATTTTATCTTGATCAGTAGTGACTGGAGTTGTTTGAGCCGATTGTTGGTTGATCGAAGAGAGCAGAACTGATGCACCAATCGGATCAGCAATTCCAGCTTTTTCAGCTGAAGGAAGACTTACTGGAGTCTGTGGAACACTTTCAGAAAATTTTCCAAAATTTTTTTGACTCTGCAAATTCAGGGGTGCTTTCAAAGCATCCGAATTGGCACCCTCCAACCACTCTGATTTACTGCATCCAGGCTTATACACATTAAAAGTGTCTGGAAACAAATTTTGATGAAACGATGTCTTATCATTTCTGGGAGCAATGTAAGGCAATGGATAAACCGAGTTGCGAGTGAGCAAAATCAAACGATCTATTTCACATTTCATCAAATTAAGGCCATATTTGGGAAGCATGCAAACAGCTTTTATTTGGTCATCGACTTGCTGCGAACTATTGTGAGCAAATGACCACGAGTTATTCAAAAATACTTCACCATATTTAATGTTTGTTTCGGCTTTGCCGACCAGGAACAAAGCAGAAGTGTCATGGTCATAATATGGATTCAGAACATTGTTGCCTGAATCAATAGTAGACTCGTGCACTGGCGCTGATGTGTTCCGGATGTCCCAAAGATGTATTTCACGTGTGAAACTAGGCGTGTAAACGCTGGTCATTATGCAGTCCCTGGTTCCCAGCCAAACGACTTTAGTATCCTTGTTGGCTGTCTTTGAATTTTGAATTTTCTAAAAAAAATTAATAAAAATACAATTAAATTACAATTGAAAAAAATTTTTTTTATTATTTTAATTACTAAATTTTGGCCTGTGTTTTTATTTCGCGGGTCAGTGATACACATTGTCTTGTCTTTGGCAGCAGTGCAAATAAGTGAATCCATCTTTTTTCCAACAAAGACCCTGAATAGCTTCGGTGTGTGGACATATTGTTTGAACATTGGAAGCCTGGTTGTCATTTACATCCCACAAATAGACCGTGTTTAGTGAGCTGGACGCGAAGATTCCTTCCACATTCGGGTTCCATTGGATGCAGTCACTTCGATTTTCAGAAATCGGAATGTTTACCAAAGATTCCATATTGCACATGGTCCAATCTGGCTCGCCACTCACAGACCAAAGTTTGATATTGGAATCAAGAGCACATGTGGCAACTATTGATTGATTGAAAGTGTTGTACTGAATGTCTGTAATGGGGGCGCTATGAGCGTGGACAACGCAAAACATGTCATTGTTAAAAGTGGCTCTTCGTGCCAAATCATCATGGCTGATAGTGCACAAGCTTCCTCCAGACGCGCTGTCAAATGTGAATGTTATGTGATCTAAACTGCAGTTGATCAAGCTTCCAATAGTGTTTGACAATCGGTTGGTGGATACGCCGGATAAATTTTGCTTTTAAAAATTTCAAATAAAATTAAAATTTTCTTATTAAAATTTTCAAATACCTCTTTTTTGATAAGCAAAGGAGTAACGTTTTTGTACTTGCTGTACGCTACTTTGAACATATTGGACTTGGTTATTAAATTAAAAAACTAAACTTTTTTTCTTTGTTTAGAATTAAAAAAAATTGAATCTAAGATATAAAGATATTTATTTGTGCTTTTTTTTAAATTAGTAACCAAATTCTAGTCTCAAATCACATGATTTTTTATTTAAAGATTATAATAGAGAAAAACTTGTGATTTTGGGTAAATTATAAACCGAGTAGTTATCTAAGTTTGTTGATTGTTTTAGATTTGAATAATTATACGTGACTTTTAAATTAATCACAAAAAAAACTAATCAAGCGTTTTTAGGTTTTGGTTTACAATCCGACCACTAGTGTCTAGATGGCTCAAAAAGATTATCTACAACACATAGCTCTTAAACTTACCTCAATATTTTACTCATCTTCAGAGCCATAAAAATCGAGAAAAACAAATTAATTAAATTTATGAGAAATCTTAAAAATTCAAAGCTTTTGATTTCAAACACTACTAAGTTTATGTTCATGTTATTGTCTTAATTTAAAGCACTCTATTTAACTTCACTAAAAATAGAGTTGCTTGTCACTTCGTTAATCTTTATAAAATAAATCATTTCTGACAAAATCAGCTATTAAAAAAAAAATTATTTTAAATCAAGGCAATAACAAAGCCATTAGAACTTGAAGTGATATATTTAACAGGAAAAATTGAGCTAATAATTAATTTTTAAATAAGAAAAAAAAGGAGCTTAGATAATCACCATTTTTATAATTTGAATATTTTTTTAATTAAAAGTATGGTAATTTCCACTTTTAAAATATACTTGAAAATCTAAAATAAAATTTGATACCTAAAGTTTAGAATGAGCAAGCACTCTTACCTTTAGATCGTATAAAATTCCTAATGGTAAAATAATTATTCCTTTTTCTTCAGGTATTTAGCAAAATTATGAATATTTTTGCCACGCAGAATATAAAAGAATTAAAATGTACAGATTTCTTTTTTATCCAAGTCTAGTCTTTTTCGAAAAAAAAAAAATTTTTTGATGAGGTCCCTGATCTATTTCTATTTTATAGGAAAAAATTCAATATTTAAACTTTGGCGATGAGTTGGCCAAAATTAGCATAAAAAATAATAGACATGTTCTTGGATGAAAAATGATAAATTCTGATAGCCACTGGATTCAGAGTTTAATTAATTCAGATTGAAAATTTCTATGATAAAAAAGAATAATTTTTTTTTAAACGAACATCATTCAGTTTAAATATAATATTTTTAAAGAGCAAAATGAATAAGAAATAATATTTGAAATTATGCTCAACATGTGATACTCTTGTTTGGAAAAAAGCAAAAGCTTATTCACATAAATAATTTCTTTTAATTTTTTATTGACTATTTAGTTTTATATTTCCATTTTTGGCTCTTTAAAGTTTGATAGTCTCAGAATGATTTGGCTTGTAAAAAGAAAAGTAATTTCATAACAAAAATGATTAATTTAAAAGATTTAAAACTTATTTTATATTATACATTTTAAGACAATAAAAATTTCAATTAAAAATATTCTATTAAAATGTTAATATATTTATTGAAAATTTCATTAAATAATTGATTAAATAAACAAATTTTGTTTTACATGCAATCAGTTGAGCCTGGAACTAAAATTTTTATAAATATGATCATAGAATCAAATTAAGAAATTATTGATCGATTGGAAGTGCTACTATTGAATGCCTGTTATTAAAGCGCTGTAAGTAAGCTTCAGTTTAAAATAGTTTTGAGCAGAAAAAATTCATATTTTTAAGTTTCAACAAACAAAACTAAAAAAAATGCAAATAAAATTAAAATTAAATTAAAATCAAATTAAAAAAAAACTTTTGGAGTCTGATTGTATTCACTTAATTGAAATAAAATTATAAAAGCAAAAGCAAAATTATTTTGTTTTAAAATAAAAATTTGATTAAATATTTTTCCTAGTATCTGATTTTTTTTTAACAAAAATAAATTGGGATGGATAGAAAAACTTTAGATTGAACTTTGTAAATCTGACGCCCATTTAATTTAAATATTATTTTCCATAACATAAAAATTTAAAATGATTTTTGATTTATTAATTACTTGAATTTAATAATAGTTGAAAAATTACTGTTGTCTATTTGTTGCTTACTTATCTTCAATGCAATATTCCTTAACTTGATTATAATAGGCATATGATTATCGTTCAGTAAAAATAATAGAATTAATCAGTAGATATAATATTTTATTTAGTAAAAATGATTATCCCATCAGTAAATTTTATTCAGAAAATTATTTTCAGCAAAATTGAATATTGGTCAGCAAAATTATTTTTTAGCTAATAATAATAAAAATTTATTCAGCAAATTAATGGCTTACCAATGGCTTCAGCATAAGCAACCAGTCATTCGTATCAAGTTGGCAGGCATCGATCACCATTAAAAATAAAAAATAAAATTATTTCTTTAAAATTATTTGCTATTTCTTTTTAATTAATTTACTGAAGTATATTTACTGATTAAATATACATTATTTTACTGACCATATAATATTTTGTCATTATAATATTAATTAGATGGAAATTAGTTCGTGGCTTTTTGGTTAGCTTCTTTTGGAGCTAGCAGTCTTTTCAATAAAATGAAATATATCGTTTTATATTTCATTAAAGCTTTGATTTTATTAGACATTACCTAACTTTTTATAGGAATAAATGATTTGATTTTATTTTGGAATATATGTTTATAATTTAATATCATAAAATTAATCTAATGAAAAACTATTCCATGCCACTATTCCATGTTCATATCCATGCCACATTTTAGTTTAATCATTTACTCTTGGAAAGGTCTTACCTTCTAGTGAATGAGTTGACATAAGCATTTAAAATAAAAATAAAAAAAATTAGAATTTTGAATGTTAATTAACCCGTAAAAAAAGACACTATTTTTTTTGTAGGTTTTTTTTAAATATGATTTTTTAAAATAAAAGATAAAAAAAATATTTGAATCAATATAACGTTAAAATAAATTGAATAATGAAAGCTTAATAAGAATATTTGAAGAGATTATTCTGAATATGAATTAATCACACAATTACCAGTAAGAATTTTTTTAATTAAATTTTTAAAAATTAGAATATATTTTTTAATAATTTAATCAATACTAAAATTATTTTTATTCGAATAAATTAATTTTAATTAATTAATATTATTATAACTTATAATAATATTAATTAATATTGATTTAAACAACGAAGACAAAAAAAAAATAAATAAGTCTGATTTAAGTGAATTGTGTAGTTGACCCGAAATATTTTATCTGTTAATTAAAAATCTAAAAATTGAAAAATTTTAACCTTATTTTAAATTTTTAAAGCTTCTACTAACATTAGATAAAAAAATTAGTAAATTAATGAAAATTAAATTATTGAAATATGAAACTCAATTCATTTTAAAATATTACCAATTAAGTCCGGAAAAAAGACAAAAAAGTCATACTTTTTCGAAAATTTCTTAAAAATAAGAGAAGCTCTTTGATGATATTTATAACTGAATATAAAATTGCTCTAGAATTCTTACAAAACTTTAAAAAAAAATTTTTTTTAGAAAAGTTTCAATTAGCTTTTTTCCTTTGACTTTCACTTTTGTTTTTTTGGCCTGATTCGAAATTAGATCTTCGCTTTTATTTGAATAATTTTTAATTAAAATACTTCTTATTAAATTAAATATTAAATAAAGTCTTTTTATTTATTAAAATGGTTTAAAACTGATTTTGGCCTAAAACAAAAATTGGAAACAAGACTTTTATTTTAGAACATTTATCTTTAAAATAAAAATAATAATATTTTCTAAAAATTTTATTCATCAAAGTTATCGTCATCATCAGCATCTTTCGGGTTAACAGTGAGTCCACTAATGGCATCCTCTAAATTACGAGTCTTGTTAGATTTTCTTTCTTCTCTAGACTTCACTTGATCTTCATCATCTTTCTCGTCTTCTTCGTCTTCCTCGGACTCGGTTTCACTGTCTCCAGCAACCTGTTCATTTTCAGCTTCTAATTGGTCAAATTGTTTGGCCAACTCAGCCTCGTCCAAGTCTGTGACCACTTTCGGCGCCATTTTAATCTTGAATCGTCCCCTCTGAGACTCAATACTTTTTTGAATTTTTTCAATAACACTCTGTAAGAGTTTAATGCCTTCTTCGCGGTCCAAACTGGTAGATGTGACCACAAAAGTCGGCGGAGCGATCAAATTAATCTTAACTGGTTTTTCCTCGGTTGATAAAGTTAGACCTTCTTTCAATGCTTTTTTTATAGCGTCAATACCTTCATAGCTATAGCATGAGACCTCAATATCAGCTCGACATTTGACTGCCTGTGGTGTCAAGCGACGTCTGATATTTGCCATAAGAATCTCTTTCCAATCGGCTGGAATGTCCAAATCGTCCAAAACAGACGGTTCGGTCACACTTTGCTTAAATACTTCGTAGGAATAGCCAGGCTTTTTGAATTTGTCATCCACTTTCCATGCGGTACGCTCATATAAATTTTCGAATTCCTCGTCAGTGCTCATTTTTAGGACTTCGGCAGTGTGGCGCAAAATACTGTTCACAGTCTTTCCTTTGGCAAATTTTTCCTCGCACTTGATAATTTCTTCCGGAGAGACCCTACGCTTGGATAAATCAATGTAGCCTTTTTCTTTGTCAACACGGATCACAACTACAACTTCATTTCGGCCGACACGAATCAGCCTGTTTATGGAACGTATGCGCCTTCGAGACAGCTCACTTAGAAGAATCATACCTTCGATTTTGTTGTATTCGAGCAGGTTGACATAAGACCCCATTTCGGCTATTTGGCGCACATTTACCATCACTACTTCGTCAGTGTCTGGAAACCTGTGCTTGTAAAATCTGCAAGACAGTGGCATTTTATTGCTTCAATTTCTAAATGATAATTAAGATTAATTTTTTAAGATGTCAAATGTTTGGCGAGGATTTGATGAGTATTGGTAATTTTTTAAATTTATTTGAAATGTTTTTTAAAATTTCTAAATTAACTAGTAATGAATATGCAGTGTGAAGGTTGGTTTTTAGCACATTTATAAGCATGTTTGTTGTTTGTGCAAATTTTTTAATAAATAATTAAAAATGAAATCTCTTAAATTATTTGATATAAAAATATCAATAAATCTATAACCTGTATAGGATTTTTTGACTATTATTTTACATACCTGAATGGTTGCATAAAAATTGCTCGCAATCTAATACAATTTGCATGCAATTTGAATTAAACGATATTTCAAGTCGTTTATAATTAACATAACTTTTTACAAAAAAATTTTAAGAAAGAATTTAACAATAAAATTCAAATGTTTTGATATAAATAATAAAAAAAAGACAATTTTTTCAGCTAATTAGACAATTTTTTCAATTTTTTCAGACATTTTTTTCGTTTTTTATTACTAGATTTTATAAATATTTTCTAACTTTTACTTAAAATCAAAAATAATCAAAATATTCTAGGAAAAAAAAAGAATTCTTATTTTTATTTGAATAATAAATTATTTAGCTTCTTTTCAGAGTTGGACAAAAGTCAAAGTCTAGTCTGGACTGTGAATTTAAATTTTTTTTTTTTTAAGTCAGATTAATATGATTATGAATTATTAATATTTGATTAAGCTTGGACTTTTTTTTTTTTATAAAGTCCGGGTCAAAGGTATTTTTTTTTAAATGTCAAAATTTTTAGAAAGTCACCACAATAGCTACCTGGAACGGCAAAAAATCATGTGGCCGTGATCCGAACTGATGGATTCACTAAAATTAAAGTCCAAGTTCAGACTTTAAAAAAAAAACGTCCAAAATAATTTCAAGGCAAAATCTGATTTTGACTTTGACTTTTAACGATTCTGAATTTATACTTTGACTTTTGACCAACTCTGATTTTTTTTTAATTCATTCGATGATAATTTTTATATATTTTAGAAAATTAAGCTAGAGATTATTTTTAAAAATTCTGTATTTTTAATATAGAATAAAAGCAAATTTTTTCCAAAAATTATAGTTTCATCTATTTTAATAAGTACGGTCGAGCTCTTTAAGAAGATTTCTGAGTTTTCTCAAAAGGATAATAATTAAAAGAATTAGCCAGCTTTTTTTAATTTTTAATTTTTAATGCATTTACTCCAATCATCTTGGCATCTATTTATCCATGATAGAAATTGTTCAATTTACCTTAATTTGAAATATTTCCATAAAAAAACCCTATTTTATTTAATTTTAAAAAGAAAGTTTCATTGAAAAATAAAAAAGGTTAGAATTTAAAATTAGTCACAGAAAAACTTATAACTGACTATAAAAAACATGCTTGTCAACTAATTTTGAATTTAAAATCGATGAGGATTTAATACGCACTAAGGAAAAACTCTGGTCAAAGTATGGGTCAGTTCTGAGGGCTAATGTATGGGTGAATTATTATTTTTATAAGTAAGATAAAATTTTGTATTGTTTCAAATTTTTCAAATTTTATAATTAATCAATATTTAATCATAATTTTTCTTAAATTGAAATTTCGGGCAACTATTTTCGGCTACCTATCATTAATTTTTTTTTATTAATTTAAGCATCGTTGGCATAAAACATTAAAGATAAACTTTTTAAGAAATCTAGTAGATTATTCATTATTTCAAAATATATAGTTGTGATTAATATAAATTAAGTGATTTTAATAAGAAATCAAGTCTTTGCTTTTGCATTTGAACAAGTAATCTATTCGAATTAATTAAATAATTAAACCACAATTAGTGCAATATAAATTATTTGAAAGATTCTAACTGAACTAGAAAACCTTGTTTACTTGTTGACTATAATTTTTCTTTAAAACTAATTTTTTTCTTGTGCATATATTGTAACAAAATAACTCTTTGGTAACTTAAAATTTCCAGACATAATTATACTAATAAAATAATATAAAAAAATGAACTTTTAAATTCATGTTCATAAATAAATAGGGAAAAATATTAATTAATAATCTAAACTAAACTATCAAAACATTTTCTTTATAAATAAAAATTTGAAATTTAAAACCAATTTTAAAATAGAAAAGGGAAAAAATGTAATTTTTTGTTATAGAAGAAAAAAAAATTAAACAAAATAAAACAAGCTTCGTTTCATCCACTACAAAGCCCATTTAAATCTTCGTATTTATCTACGAGATTGTGCGCTATTTAAAATAATTAAAAATTAATTCTTAGTTAATTTTCAGAGTTTTAGCAGACTTTAACATTTGGTAATACAAAAGGTGATCCAGTTTGCTTTATTTTACAGCAAATATTGTATCATTTTTTTCTTTTTGTGTTATAAAATTTGTATTAAATTTCCCAATGTCGTCTGTGTTTCCTAAAAAAATTAAAATTAATAAAACCCATGATTCTCTCCTAGTGACAAAAAAGAGAAGTAAATTTAAAAATTTTTATTTTTAAAACTTAACAAAAAATCTATAAAAGCTTAGGCAATTGTTTGAGTTTATCAATATCTAAAACATAGTCATCATCATCTTCATCACTTTTGCTACCATCTACTAAAAATTTGGTTCGTTCCATTGATTGATCAAAATCCATAGCCGGCTTGCCAAACAACCATATGTCATCGTCTTCACTATCCTCCTCAAAATTTCCACTATCTTGGCCACTGCAGCTACTAACACTTTTTCTCATTATTATCTTTCTGTTTGTCTCTTTGGTCGGATTGTATAACTGGAACAAATTGCCAGTGTCCAATCTGGGAAGAAGTATTGATTGAGCACTGGGGTCGTTTAAATACTTGGCGGCAAGCGCTTTTGTATTAATGCTAGTGTTGCAGTAAGTCGAGTTTAAATCATCGATTACACGGCTTACATAGTTGAACCTTGGCAAAACAGACTCATTTGGCAAAGGACTGCTCCATTGTTTATTTTTTTCCTTCATCTCCCTCAATGCTACACTAAATACATTTTCACATTCACTGTCACTTTCGTCTCGGTCCGCTTCGACCCCTTCGAAGTTAAAAAAACTTCCATTTTTATAAAGATTTTCGTCATAGGTTTGATCGCATTTTTTCAAAATCGGTTTCGGATATTCGTGCATGTCGGGCTTTGGGTCGGGCAGTGGACATTCAAACCTGGGAATGCCGAGCATTAGACTCTTGCTTATGGGGTCATTGTCAAAGTTGGGCGACTGGTTTATCGGAGAGTAAAGGCTAAGGCTGTATTTCTTTAAACTAGGCGATTGAGAATACGGAATGGGCGCTGTGCGCTTTGGATACACGAATTCGTAGTCTTCTTCGAACAAATCTGAGTCCAGCATTTTTTTCTAGTCACATACAAAAATTAGAAGTATAACCTAGAAATTTTAATTATTTTTTTTTCTGAAAATTTATGTTGCTGTTTATACGATTTAAGAAAAGTATTAAAAATTCAATAAAAAGGCTAATTTTAATTTTTTATTAAAAGAGTCGACCTATGCAGACCACTTTAAGAACTTTTTTAGCCGAGTTAAATTGTAAGGTTTTGTTTATGATAGTAATTAATTAAAAACTATTTTTATAACTATCGGACTCGGGTAATTTAGCTCATAAACTAGTGACTAGACACCCAAATATTGAAGGGTCCTAGATTTTAAACGGTCATGTATCTTTTTAAATTAAGAGGTCAATATATAATGGAATTTGTCGATCTGACTTAGCTAAAAGGCAAATTTAAATTAGTCCGAGCATTTCTTGAAAAAGTCAATTCATCCATAAATTCAGGTCTTCCAAGTTAAACAAAAGTTAATTCGACTTTTTCGATTGAATATCCTTAAGCACTTAAAATGGTTTAATTATTTTGACTATTTTAATTAAAAAATTTAAATAATTTTTTTTTTCTAATCGTCAAAAAAAAAGGTTTTTTTAAGTCTAGATAACACGTGTGGATATTGATTAGCTCTTGAAATTGCTAATAGTTCAGTTTTAAGAAAGAGTAACTGTAAAGTACTTGATTGAAGTTAAAATAAAGTCTAAAGAAATTGAGGTTAAAAATACCGAAAATTTAGACTTAAAAACCGAAAGATTTTAGTTTGAGTTGCTTTGAAGTTTTAAAAGTTTTCTAAGTAAAAGTAAAATAAACGATTAAAATACGACTTCTCTCTAAATGGCAAAATTTTCAATTATTTTCGAAAAATTATTGTAATTAGGGAAAAATCTAAAAAAAAAAGACTAAAATTTTATTTATTCAGGATAATTTTCTTTCGAATCAATTTTTTAAATAATTTAAAAACACTTATCTTTTAGGTGATAATTCAGTTTTTGATAAAAAAAAATTTGATTTAGAATGTTAACAACGAATAAACAATTAATTAAAGATAATTTTTTTTTAAATTTTACTAATGTTACTTGATTTTATATTTTTTTAGAATAATAAATTTTTTTAAATTTATTTAAAAATCATTGTTCGATTGAAAAAAGAAATAAGATTCACATTTAAATAAGATTATTTCTAAAATAAAAACTGGCAAAAAATAAATCTCACTTTTAAATTAAGCTTAATATGATCTTTTTTAAACAAAGTAGCTTAATTTCCAATTTTACTACACAAATAAATGATAAGATAATTTATCATAAATATATTAAAAAATAAAATCTAACAATTATTTTCTAACTCTTTCTTAACAGCAAAATTACTGTTATAAAATTTGTTCACTAATATTGTGTCTAATTAAAAAATCTATTTGAACTCGGTAATATTTTTTTTTCATTTATCTAAATTTTTCATTAAATGATTTCAAAGACCACATTTTTTTTTATCTTTTTGTATTTTTTCAGGTGACACTTATAAAAAGCTTATTTTTAATTTTGGACCATTTTTCTTTTGACTTTAAGATTTTCAAAATACTTTAAAAGTCATATCTGACTCGTACCTAAAACCATATAAATTAGAAATTTCGGTCAGAAAGACAATTAATCATAATAAAACTGATTTATCTCAAATTGAGCTCATTAAAAAATAACTTGATAAGAGAAAAAAAATCCAAATTTAAAAATATATATATAAATAATCGAATCAGCAAAAAGCATTCAACAAGTGGCTTTTTTTTAATGAGTTTTTAATTGATGACATACTCCGAATCCGACTCGTGTATAACACTTGAGCTAATTAACAAAAAAAGCGTAGTTTAAAAGTTTTATTAAAAATTTGAAAAAAAAAATAATAAAAATTAAGTAAATACTTCATTAATTTAGGTCAAATTTTTTTGTTACTTTTTGAATGAAAATAAAGAAATTAAACATTAAAAATCACGGTTAAATGGAGCAAATAACTGCAACAAAAAAAAAAAACAAAAACAAAAACTTAATAAAATTTTCTTAAACTAAATTTTCAGCTTTATTTATTTACAGTCAGGTCTAGGTTGATTCAATTAAATATCAGTTTAAATCGAGCTTCAAATAACAATAAATTTTTTGTAAAATAGATGACGAAAAAAATATTTTTTTTAACAAAAATTTTGTGAATTTTTAAATTTTTTTGGTTAGTAAATAATTTTTGGCAATTTTTAATAAATGACATTTTCATTAAAAATTAACTCAATCAAACAAAGTCACCTGAAAAAAAAGTATCAAAAAACTAAATAGCCCTAATAGAGACTTGGATAAAATCTTCCTTGTTAAAAGGAATCCGTTCTAATGATGATATGATGGTCCCGCTACTTGAAACTTTCCTTGTGCCAAAGATGAAGTCATGCCATTTTCGCATTCCTAAACAAAAAATAACCAATAAACAAATAACAAAGTTATCATTACATCAAAATTACATCAACTACTCTGAAGTCCTCAAGTCGCTTGTATTTTTTGAGAATTTCGCTTAGACGCGGCGCTATATCGGGCTGATTGCGCGAATATTTCAAGAAAGCCCAAAATTTTTCCAAGCCATACAATTGATTGTTGTCATAGTCTTTTAGAGTTTCTTCCTCAAAGTCTTTGTACAGGTCGACTCGGAACTTTTTCTCCAAACCATAGCTGTAAAATCTGAACAAACACTCTATGCCATATCTAAAAAATTCAAAATTAATTTTTAATTCTAAAATTATAATATTTAATTTTTTAAAATAGCGTGGTTTTTAAAATGAATTTCTAAGCACGCACTAAAAATGTCCGTAATCACAGTCCAAATTGGCCAATGTGGTAACCAAATTGGAGAAAAGTTTTTCGACACACTAATCTCCGACTGTTTGGACCATAGACCCAACAGGAACCAAATAAACCTAAGCTACTTCAACAAGATAAATCAGGACTATACCCATGAGTGCACTGAGCGTTTTTTTAATCAAAATGAAGCTGGCCAATTATTCGCCCGGGGTATCCTAGTCGATATGGAGAGCAAAGTGGTCAACAAAATACTGGGCAACAACCAGCGCTATGTTTTTAGAGCGGAAAATTCATATACTCAAAAAAAAGGCAGTGGTAACAATTGGTCCTATGGGTACTGTGTCAATGCGCCCAAGTCTCTGAATGCAATAGAAGAGATTGTTAGAAAAGAGAGTGAAAGATGCGACAGGTTGAGCTCGTTTCTGGTTTGTATGAGCATGGCTGGAGGCACTGGTAGTGGCGTAGGTTCATTTTACACCGAGTTTTTGCGTGATGCGTACCCTAGAACAACTCTGGTGAATACATGTGTGTGGCCATTTTCCACTGGCGAAGTAACCCTGCAGAATTACAACTTTTTGCTCACACTAAACAAATTGCACGAAACCAGCGACGGTCTAATTTTGCTCGAGAACGATACCTTGCATCAGATAAGCAAGCGTATCAACTCGATAAATGCCAACAAAGAGATAACTTTTGATGATTTAAACATGGTAATAGGACACAAATTGGCTTCAATTATGCAACCATGTTTAGGTCCCAGTCTACAGAAAAATTACCTAAATGAAGTGATTGGAGAGCTTTGTCCGCATCCGGACTACAAGCTGCTTAGTCTGAACAATGTTCCTATGATGAGTGCCCAGTCAATAGAGTTTAGTAGCTTTAAATGGAACTCGTTGTACAAAAATGCCAGACAATTACTTTACACAGGCGGTTTTATGGACGAGGGTTTGAAATGGGGCGCAGAGAAAAGCTTTAATAAGACGATTAGTTTGGCACTATTTGCCCGCGGAGTTAATGATTCGGACTATGAGCATTCTGATTTGAGAAATGGCTTTTTTGATGCTGATTATTTAAAAAAACATTTTAAGACAAGAGCATTTGGTATTATGACTGAGCCTGTGAGGTTGTGGCAACACACAAGACCATTTAATAAATATGAGAAGAGTTTATCAATGCTTGGAAATAGTCAGATGCCTGCGTTTAAAATTGACACTCTTATTGATAAAGCTTGGAAAATGTTCATGTCAAAAGCTTATGTACACCAATATGTTAGATACAAAGGGTTTGATGAAGAAAATTTGTTAAATGCGTTCATTTTTAATGAGCAACTGGTGAAAAATTATATGTCACTGTAAATTAATTTCACATTTTATTTAATTGAGTTGGATTTTGAAAAATTTTTAATATTAATAAAAAATAAGTTTTTTATTGCTGATTTGCAAATTTTTTTTTGATTAAAATTAAACAAATTTCATTTCAATTTATCTGATTTTTTTATTTTATTTATTTAGATTAAATTGAAATGCAAAGAAATTAATATTGAAAATTATTTTGTTTAAAATCGAGTCTTAGTTTAAAAAAAATTTAAATTCAATTGACGAGTTTTAAAAACAGCCTCTGATAAAAAAACAACATTTTCTCTTAAATATCACGCCATTGTTAAAAGCTAAAATAAAAATACGAATTTTGCACCAGCTCATTTTAGATTTAGCAAATTTGTTTTCAACTTAAACAATTTTAAATTTATTTATATTACATCAATAATAAATTTTATCATCTTAAATTTTCTTCAGCTCCAAAGATCTTAATAGACTCGTCCCATTGGTAGAAGAACTTAATTTAACCAAATTTTACAAATGATATTTTTTAAAAACTCAGCTTACTTTTCCATTAATTTTTTAAAAATTATTTTTTGTAAAATTTAGAAATTTGTGCTAACAAAAAACACCACTTAGCTTTATAATAAGCAATAAAAATAAAACAAAAAGTAAGAATAAAAAGTGCCAAAAATACTAAAAATTAGCCTTTTTATTGATGTTGTTTGCTGTTATATCTTGAATTCAAGCCTCTAAAATTACGCTCTTTTGCTTTAACTCCCAAAAATTAGTGAAACTATAAACGAAATAAAAAAATAAAGTGCAAAATAAGAAAAGTGTGCTTTTAGAAAACATGAGAATACATGGCATCTTGAAGTTGATGATCAATTCAAAATATAATTTCAATTCAAAAAGTTTATCCTTAGATATTAAACGTAATCTTTGATTTAATTTAAATAATTGTAATGTAACATGCTTTACATGCAATGTAGATTTAGAAGATAAAAATAAATTGAAAAAACTTTTTCTCAGTCCATTGGTAATCGATTTTAATATTTAAATGTATTAACTGATATTTTGAAAAGTTTATTTGAGATTTTTTATTCCAAAAGTATTTGTGTTTAGCGTTCACAATTAAATTAAAAAAATTAATTAAAAAAAATTCAAAATAAGTTATAAAATGAAGACAAAACTTTACAAAAAATCAGTTAACTAAATTGAAAATCGATTTTATCATTGGATTGAGAAAATGTTTTTACAATTTTTTTTTATTTTCTAAATCTACATTGCATGTAAAGTATATTACATTAAAATTATTTAAATTAAATCAAAGATTTATTTTAATATCTAAAGATTAACTTTTTGAATTGAAATGATATTTGAATTGATCATCAACTTCAAGATGCCGAATACATGGGTAATTTTTTTTGTAAAATTTTTTGAATATGTATCAATTCATATAAAATTAGACAAAATTCATAGTAATATATTTTAATGGAAAATATATGAAAGCAAATTACGTAAAGATTTTTTTTCATTAAGTGTGAAACTACTTTATAGAAAAATATTTTAAAAAAACACAAAATTCGATTAAATTTAATTGATTTTATGTTATTTTTTGGGACCAAATTTATTTTTATTTGCAATAACAATAAATAAAAAAATGAATAAAACAAAACTAGTTGCTCCCGAAAAGCATTTTGAAGTTAATGATCAATTTAAAATATCATTTTTATTCAAAGAGTATATCATTTGATATAAAAATACATTACATGTTATGGAGATTTTAAAAATAAAATAAATTGTATATTTCAAACATATTTGTAAGAAAGATCGATCTTTTCATGTTATAACTTATTTGAAGTTAAATATTTAAAAATTCATTTTTAAATTTAATCTTTAATTTTGAATGCTAGATACAAATACTTTTGAAATAAAAAATTTCAAAATAAACTCTACAAAAATTATTTTGAAAATTTGAATTTAAAAATCGATTTTATTAATGGATTAAGAAATTTTTTTTCTTTAATTATTATATTTTTTAAATCTTCATAACATGTAAAGCATGTTTCGTAAAATTTATTTAAATAGATTTTAAGATTAATTTTAGTATCCATAGATTAACTCTTTGAATTTAAATGATTTTTTGAATTGATCATCAACTTCAATATGCCTTCTAGAATTACATAATTTCTAATCAATTTAAAAAAACAATTCAATTTTGATGCTGCAGAATAAAAAATTAAATATTTTCTAAAAAAGATTCAGGTAAAAAGAATGCAAAATAAAGAAATAAAGTATAAGATATGAAAAGTTTTCCTGTAGAAAACATCAAAACTCTCTCGAGGATTAATGGATGAAATTTTTTTGTTGTAATTTACCTTGATTTTAAATAAATGAAATTATTGTTTTTTAAATTACTTAAAGAATTTTTTAATAGAAAGTACTGAACAACTTTATATAAAAAATATTTAAAAAAACACTCAAAATTCGACTAAATTTAATGAATTATAGAGTTATTTTTGTAACAAATTTTAAATTTTTTCAATAACAATTTTCCTTTTAGATATATTTTTAGAAAATTTAGATATTGAATATTAAATTTAGATATTAAATTTAGACTTAGATATTTAGATCTCATCTATGAAAAATTACAAGAGATCATTATTCTGAAAAAAAAATTCCTTGATAAATTTTCTATGAATTATTTTTTCTATTTGTTTTTTATAAATCTTCTAAGAAAATCCCTAGTCTGACATAATCTTTAACCAGTTAAAAAAAAAATTTAATTTGTATGTAGAATAAAATGATTCAGATAAAAGTAATGAGAAATCAAAAGATTAAAAACAATATATGAAAAGCGTGCTTTGAGCAGACTTGTGCGTAAGCCAAAGTTTTAAGTCATTTTTTGGTGAATTAAATGATTTGGCTTGACTAAAGATATTTTTTTAAGTTAAGTCATTTGAATTGGCAATTCATCGAGTCAGTGACTCGATAGATGTATTGAATTTATTTAAAATGCTTTCTTTAATATAATAAATTTAAATTAAAAAATTAAAATTAATTTAAATGCAAAAAATACTTTAAGAATGGATTTCACTAAAACCTAATTGAAAAATAGGCTGAATTTTAAATGAAGAAGTCTTGCTAAGAGGAATTGAACTAGTCATCATTAAAATATTTTATCTTTTAATTTTTTTTCTAAATAAAATTGAAAATTTTAGAATTGAAGCTTAACTGCTATGTCAATTTTACGGCTTAAAGAAAAAATTTCTTAAGTCAAGTCAAATGACTTACTTTTAAGAAAAATATATATTAAGTTAAGTCGCTGACTTGACTTTGACTTGACTTAGTGACTTACGCACAAGTCTGGCTTTAAGTAAACATGAGGATTCATGGATGAATTTTTTTTTTTTAATTAAAAAATATAATTCAAATTTTTTGAAATAACCAAATGGGCACCAACAAAAAAAAAAAAAAAAACAATCTAAAATATTTTCAGCTCACCTATAACCAAATT
This sequence comes from Brachionus asplanchnoidis, assembly GCA_025491095.1. Classification (NCBI taxonomy): domain Eukaryota; kingdom Metazoa; phylum Rotifera; class Eurotatoria; order Ploima; family Brachionidae; genus Brachionus; species Brachionus asplanchnoidis. The sequence continues at coordinate 6,158,232 of JAILYF010000008.1, read as the reverse complement.
TAGCATCATCGGTAGCAATTTGCCTAAATTCATCATACATCTTTCGATTGAAATTGTCCCTGAGAAAAAACGACCAAAACCGGAACAAAGTGTTCATCTCCTGCGATTTGCCAACACCATACTTTTTCCTCTCGATCAAACACCGCTTGCGAAACTTGCCGTACAATTGCTGCGCAAAGCCGTTCTGCTTCAACAAAGTAAACGAAGGATGATGAAACGGTATGAGGTCCTGGGACTGAGTAAAACTAGTGCTCAACGGCGCCTCGTCATTCAGCATGTAATTAGTGGAGTTGTGTCTTGACCTGACGCTGTGCGAGCTCTTTCTCTCGCGAGTCCTCTCCTCAGTGCTCACTGTCTCATCGAGCACCCAGCCAACATGCATCTCTAGAGGCGGGTTTCGACTATGGCGAGTCTTGCGCTTGTACGGGGTGCCCGGCTCGGCAGGCCGCGCTTCCTTCACCACCGGATAAAACCTTGACTTTCGTCCGGTCAAATTTCCGGCATATCTCTTCGATCTTTTCGACTTTTTCAAATTTTCACTGGCCCTAGCGTGAAACTGGCGATCTTTGCCGCTCTTAATGGAGCTCACGTGACCCATCAACTGCTTGAGCGACACGGACTCGTTGGGCAACGAGCCCACTCGCAACGCCGAACCTGTCTCGTCGCTCTCCGAACTCTTAATCACTTCGAACTCCTGTCTGGAGACCAGGTCGACTCGCTTGTCCACGTGGTCCTGTTTGCCTGAGGCCAAGTCTTGTTCGTAGAAGAAGAGGCCGTCGTTGATCTCTTGGGCGAGATCAGCCGTGATTTTGGCGCGCGCCCTTTCTTGCTGCACCGTTTTGCGGCTTGCAGGCGGCGTTTGTGTGATGATCAGCAGCTTTTGGACCGTGTGGTCGTCCATTTCGTCGCCACTCTCGAACTCGGCGTGCAGCTCGTGGTCGCTGTCGGCCGAAAAGTCCGAGTCCGAGGACTGGGCTCCGGTGGCGATCTCTTCGTCGAACTGGAAGCGTTCGTCGATTTCGACCTCTTTTTTGCTCGGCTTGTCCCGTTTAGCCCTCACCTGGATCCAGTCGATGGGGTCGCGCTCGGGCGCACTTGTCGACAGCAGTCTTGGAAAAAAGGGCGCCGCCGTTTTTTTAATGTCAATGGGCTGAGTTTTGTTTTGGAGCGGGGCGCCCGCGTCCACCCACTTGAGCGGGTCGGTGCGAGTGCGCACAAAGTACTGGGCCGTGTGAGCATCATGTTTGAGCTCCAGCTTTTCTGACTTGTTGACCGCCTGTCTGATCACGTGTTCGTCCAAGCTCAAGCTCTTGACCCGTTTGAAGCCGGCGATCAACGCCAAATCGATGAAGCCGTGCGCGTCCATTTTGGAACGCAGGTACGCGTCCTTCTGCAAATTGACCTCGCTGAAGTAGTACTCGATCTGCTGCCGGATCAACAGGTCCACATCGGCCATGTCCGGATAGGCGTACAGCGGATAATAGAAGGCGTAGGCCGACGACTCGTCGGGCACGTACACCGGCTGAGCAATGGTCGAGCAGTAGACCGAGTTGGAGAGCGGATCTGCCGACACTATTATCGGATACTCTTCGACCACTATGGAATTTTTGTTGCCGTACAAATACTCTTTGTACTCGGGCTGATTTTGGGACTTGGAGCGCTTTTTTGACTTGGTAACCGGCAGCGTTTTGGACAAGTGGTTGTGTTGGCCGGTTTTGTTGGCTTTTTTGTGTCTCTCGAGACTATTGGTTCTTACTTTGGGCCGGCTGGGGTCCGCCTCAGCCCGCTTGGCATAGGGCTTGCGCTCCCGCTTTGGCGCGTCCACTATCAGAGGCTTCCACTTTTTTTGTCTGGCCACAGGCGCTGATTCTTCTTTGAAATTGAGCGATTTGCTCTGGGGCAATTGGGTAGATTGATTTAGCTCGATGTCAGAGGTGAGCGACGGCCAGTCCGAGTTGTCCAAGCTCGAGTCGATAATCTGGGCCGAGTGGGAGATTTTTATTGGGCTGGCAGAGGGCACTGGCTCGCTGTTGAGGCTGGCTGCTTCCACTTGAGGTAGTTTGGCCCACGGGTTGACCGGTGGTGGCGCTGTGATGCATGGCTTGGCAGTGTCGGGCTTGAGCGCCAGTGCTGCGGCCTTGGGCGTGCTGGGCGGTGTCGGCAGCGGCGGCTCGCTGCTCCGCGAGGCCTTGCGGCGCCGTCGAGGCTTCAAGCTCGACGCTTTTTTTGTCTTGGTATTTATGGCGGCCCCCACGACCTCCCATTCGCCGCCCACCTCTTCCTCCAGGATACTATCTTCCAACTCAAGTCTAGATATATCCAAGTCTGACATATCTAAAAGAATAATTTTGTTTAGGTCTGGATTTAAGCGCTGGCTGCTTGGTAAAGGTTAGATGCAAAAACGTGGTTGCCCGGATTTTTTTCTCGAGCTACCTTCACCCCTACCCTCTTATGCACCCCCATCTCCCCCCCCCTACATAATTGAAAATTTTCAATGAATTTTTAAAATTTGAAATTGCTTTTAAATTTTTTTTTTTTTTGCGAGGATCTTTTGTTTGCTTCAACCATGTGGATTTGAAACTAGAGAAAGAAAGAGAGAGAGAGAGAGAAAAAAGAGAATGAATGCAAATAGTTTATTTCACCTTGCAAGACCTAAATAAATAATTTAGAAAGAAAAAAAGTAATTTTTTTTCATTGATTGCTATTTATTTTTAAAAATTGAAAAGTTGAAATTAAATTGAATGAGACTCTATTTGTCCTTATCTCATCTATCTATTGTTATCGCTTTTCTGAGGACTCTAGAAGACGGTCTTAATTTATTATAATTGAGTGGAAAATTATGGCAAATTTTGGTATAGTGCATGGTACGCCTGAATTAAGTTGAGCTTTACATTTGAATTTAGCACTTGTGCCGCTTTTGACAAAAAGTAGTGAGATAATTGACAAATTGATATAAGAGATTAGGGTTTTGAGAAAAGAAATCAAATTTTGTTTTGAATGATTTGACGCAACATTTTGCGCTTACAATTTTTTTCTGTGTTTGATTTTAAAAATTGCTTCAATCTTTGTTTTATTTTTGGTTAAATTTGAATAAACAAAAAAACTTTATTTTGCACGCAAATAATTAACTTTACTTTATTCTAAGACAATTCGAGAGATTTAAAAAATTTTAATAATAGTTTTTAAAATAAATAGAACATTTGAAAATATTACAATTGATAAAACTTTATTGACAAAAGTACACCATTTTTTTTTCACAAAATTTTCAAAATAATTCCAAAACAAGCTAATATATTTTCATTTCTGAAGTAAAAATTTACAATTTTATTTACCAAATAAATGTCAAGTGCTTTTTATGTCCTTTTTGACAGATTATTTTAGCAAAGTAAAAAATTGGATCTAAATTAGTTAAAATTGTATTAAGTTATATTTAGTGAACTTGTAGTTATCACCAATCATCTATAATTTGAAAGCCACTTGTTTTTATTTGGACAATAATATATGAAAAATTTGTTTTTTTTTGGGTTTCATAAAGGGCTGCATGAAATTATTTTCTAAATACAAATAATACTTTTTTAATTTATTTCACATTATTCAATTCTTTTGTTAAATGGCTAGAAGAATTACAACGAGCTTTTCAAATTAATGCATGGAATTCATCTGTCAACTAATGGTGCTCATTGGGTGGAGATCAATTGTGTTAAATGATTCTGGCATTACTTGTAATATCCACAGATACCATATTAACTTGGTAAAGAAGTTTTTTCTTTAGAGAGCGGAATTATGTCTATTTAATACTAAACATTGTCTGCAAATGTTTTTGAATGTAAAATGATGTCATCCAAGTAAACAAAAGCACCGTTTGAGTTTTTTAAATGCAGATCCATCGGTTTTATGAAATTCAGTACAAAAGAACAGAGCAAAATGATAAAAAATTAAATAACTTTTTTCTAATAGTTCATAATTAGTACTTTAAATGCAAAATGGTGCAACATAAATAGTTGCATCAACCGTCAAATTCTGTTAATAATGAGAAGAATATATCCAAATTTAATTTGTACTAAATCTACAGAATTTAACAAGAATCTTGAACTTTTGTAAAAAAAGTTATTAGATTTTTATTTTTTGTACTGAAATTTATTAAACCGATCCATTTATCTTAAGAAAGTCAAATGTATACTTGTTAATCTAAACGGCATAACAACTAATTCATAAACTCCTAAAATACATAATGGCTGATACATGCTATTCTCTCTCTGTCTTCTTGTCATTGGAAACTAACAGTATCCAAATTTTCTTTACAACAACGTTTTTAAGAAAAGAAAATTTCCGATGAAATTTAAAATTTGATCAATTGTAGGTAGTGAATATTCAGATCCTTGTTTTTTTTTCTCGGTTAATTCAAGCAAAAACCACCATTTTCGTTTTTCTTTCCAGAGAATCAGATGTGATATAATAACTAAAAAGTTTGAAAAAATAACCTTCAAAAATAAAAAAATATTCACTCGCTAAAAAATCATATTTTAAAATTCAAAAGATTGAATTTTTTAATAAAAAGTCAGATGAGTCGTTTAATGATTCTAAATGAAATAATAAATACTAATGAAATTCATTATTTCAGTTAATTATATTTAAAATAATTAAAAGATTAAACCTCAAAATTTAATGCTAATTTTCCATGAACATAATTAATTAAACATCAATTTTTATCGGAATTTATTTATCAGAAAAATTTATCTTTGGGAATTTTTTTCCTTTATTTCATTTCTGAAATTTGCGTTAATTTTAGTTAGTTAGTTTGTGGATACTTTATTTAAAAATTAATAAAGTAATAACGATTTATAGCAAATATTTTTAAAATTGTATCAAGTTAAAATGAATTAAATTTCTAAAAATTACAATATTTTACGATAAAAATTAGAATTTTTCTTTCAAAAAATATCACTATTTACCATAAACATCTATATTTTACCTTAAATAAAGTTTTTTTAACCATATTTTACAAAATAGGTATATTCATTTTATCATAGCAGCACTTAGTAATTTGCCAACGTTATATTAGAGATAAATGTATATTTTTAAATAAAACTTTAAATCTAAGATAAATTTTAATATAACTTAGGTTTAAATGCACTCTTTTCATATATTACAGTCAACTCTTGATAATCTGACTCATTCAGGACGCTCACTCTTCGCCGGATAAATGAAAACTAAATTAACTTTAGTTAAAGTAAGAACAAAGCAGGAAAAAATAAAATTTTGGAAGCAAAGGAAAATTTAATTATAAATGTTCATAATAAATTTTGACAAAATTTTTCTTTGATTTTATGAAAACGTAAACAATTTATAAAAATAAATTTCATATTTTAAAATTATAAATGTCCTTAATTGATGTGTTTTAAACTATTGTGCAGTAAACAAATTACTCTTAAATGAATAATTTCAATTTTTTTTTAAATTGATGCTTAATATCAAAAAATTTTTATGCCATAAAAATCTAAAAAGATCATCTTTTGAAAGATAATTTAGACTAATTGATTAAAATCTGATAAATAAATTAAGAAAAAATTAAAACGTTCAGAAGTTTACGACATTCGGTTTTCCTAATTTAATGATATTCACTTTTGACAAATAAAGAAACAATTTTTACAAATTAACAAATAATGGCTATTTAAATGTTAAAAAAGAATTATTAAGAAAACATTCAATATTAAATCAATATTTTATTCAAAATTTTTAAATTTTCTCTTTTTGTTGGAAACAAAAAAACACTGCACGCTTACATAGAAATATCTTAAATCTAATTAAAATTTTATGATAATAGCTAATTTTGATGTAAATTAAAATCTATGATTCATTCGAAAAGCTTTATATATGATTAATAAAATCTAAAAGCGAGAGATTATTTTTAAAATTTCTGTGGTTATTTTTTCGCTTGATAGATCAGCTTTTCGATTGAAATTTTCATTTAATATTGAATAAGTAAAATAAATTGGAAAAAAAGAACTTCTAAAAAAGCATATGGATATTAAGTCTTTCAAGATAAATTTTGAGTCAAAATTAAAAAAAAAAGGTCAAGATGACCCATATTCAATATTTTAATCAATATATAAGTTGAAAAAAAGAACTAAATAGATGATGAAACCATTAAAAATTTAAAATCTGAAAAATTTGTTTAATTTTTGATCAAAAATTTATATTTAAAGCTTACTTTAAAAATTTAGGTCTTATTAATAGACTATTTGATGCAAAATATGGATCAAATTTTAGCCAGTGGCGCCTGTGACAAATGTAATTAAAATTTTCTTTTAAAATTTATTTCTTAAAAATGAAAATCAATCATTCAAGTACAAGCTTAAAGTGTTCTATAATAACAAAACCTCTTAAGAGAAAGAGCACTTTATACTAATCAGCTGCTTATATTATGCCTTGATGAATTGAAGCTAAAATGTTAGTATTAAATATTACACAAAATTTTAATACGAAATAAAAACAATAATAAGCATATTTTTCGATGTTAATTTACGAATCTATATACCTAGAGAGAGAGATTTGATATAAATCAAAGCAAAAAATTCTACTCGATATCTAACACATTGATAAAAATCCTATTTTAAATTAAAAAAAAATATACAACTTAAAATATATGATCTCGTTTAATTTTTTTATCTGTTGTTAAGTCAGATGTAGTCATGACACAATTAAAAAATTATAAGCTTTTCTCTAAGTTTTTTAAATAGTTAAAATTATATTTATGACGCAAATTTTTATATTCTAATTTAACCATACAATTTTAGAAGAGTAATCAGGAATTTTTAATAAAGAAAATTTAAATATTAAAAAAATACCGTATTACTTTGAACGTATTCTATCGATTGTGGTCACATTAATTATTGACAGGCCCAAGACATAAAACAAATGAAAATCACAATTAATAAAATTTAAGACTTGGATTTAAAAACAAGCTTAGTAAATTTTAGGTTTAACAAATTAGAGAGAAAATAAAAAGTTATAAAAAATTGAATAAATCGGAAAATAGAAGTTTATCATTAAAGTTAACTGATTATGCTCAGAAATTATTTTTTAAAAAAAAGTTTTTTTAGTATTTTTTTTATAAACATATTTTTATGTTAAACAGATGATGTTTAACCACAACCAATTATTATGAATAATTCTGCATTAACAAAATTTTTACAAAACTTTGCAGAGTTTTGCAGATATTAAAAATTAAGTTAACTTTTGAATTTTTACTCAAATTAAAAGCTTCTGCAATAAATTTTATAAATAAAAAAAAACTTTTGAGTGTGATCCTTACATTTTGATCATAAAATTCAATTGTTATTGCAACGACATACAACTTAAGGCTGCAACGAGACATTGACAAAATTACAAACTGAACCTGAATGAACTTGGTTAATATTCCTAAATATTGAAAAATGTAAGATACTGAATATTGGTAAACGTAATCCTCAATTCAAATACTCGATACAGAAAAATAGATCACTAGTAGATCGTATCCAAATAACCAACGGAATAGCAAAGAGACATCGGTGTACTAATCTTTAACGATTTGATACCTAGCTCCCAAGTCTACAAAGCTGCTTCGAAAGCTAACATAATTTTATCTATTTGTAGATAATTACGCAACTATTTGAAAAAAACGTACACTGGGTTTGTTAGACCCAAAGTTGTTTAAAAGTCACAAATTAAAGTCCAAGTCATTATAAATAAGTCCGATTTTTTAAATTTTTTTATAAAATATCTGAACCAAAGAGTGTCAATTTTTTTTTTAAAGTCCAAAACATGTATTTTTTGCCGTTTCAGGTAGCTATTGTGGCGGCCTAGTTTAAGTCAAAGTCACTAACAAGACAAGTCCGGACTTGGACTTGTCTTATTATATTTTTTTATATATATATTTATATTTTTCATTTTGACATTTATTAAAATTTTTTAGCAACTAACTAAATATATTAAGCGAGTCCAGTAACATAATTTTGTCTGAAATTATTCTGTCCAGAGGATATACTAGTTATCCCTTTATAATTCTCAAAGAAATTCACCCACTTATCTTCTATGAAAAGCATTATTTTAGGAAAACATGGGTCTCTCATTTGTCGCCCATGTACTGCCAACTGAAATCTGAATTACCTGATAATATTTTCCAATGAAACTGAAAGAGTTCTTTGGTACAACTTCTTATTGATTCTACTATCTCCAGCAGATGTCTTTAAAAAAACCTATTCAGCATTTGATTCTCATTTGAGCTTCATATAGAATTTTTTTTTTCATTTAAATTAGTTGGTCTTAGGGTAGTTTATTTGGTTATGATACTTAAATTTAATCATAAAGTTATTAAGGTGGATGAAACTCTCTAAAATTTCTATCATCTCACCTCTTTTGGGCCCTCTTCAAAGATATTCTTTGAGTCTAATGTTGTTGATCGATCAACTTAATGTTCTCCAGCGGCGTAACAAGAGAGAGGCTGAGGGGTGCTCAAGTCACCCCTTTCCAAAAATTAAAACGGGCTGAGTCCCCCTTTAAAAAGTTCTTTTTATTGAAAGTAGTTAATAACTCTTTAGTTAAATAGTAAGTTTTCAATTAAGAAAAAAATAGAATTTCTTAATTAATTAATTTTTATATTTTAAAACTCATAAATTAAATTTTTTTTTTGTTTATTCCATCTAAAACCCTGTGATCTTTCTAAAAAAAAATTTTTTCCACTTCGATCCCCTTCATTTGAAAATTTATGGCTACCCTCATTAATGTTAACTAAGTTGCAAAGGGCTTTACTAAAAATGATATTAATATTATAAAGTTTTGGACAAAGTAAGTATCTCTGTCATAGTCGAATAGTTATCTTGAAAAAATCGGTCAGAATCATGCTGTTTAAAGATTTACCAAGCGTTTTCCGACGCTATTAATTCAATACTAATGATTGACAATTTAATTTAATTAAATCATTTATTTAGAATTTTTTTTAAATTTAAATACAAATTTAGTTGTCATTCAATTTCTATTTTTAAAATAAAATATATTTGTGAATAAAAAAACAAATTAACAATTTTTATGTATTTCAAATAAAAAATCGGAATCATTTAAATTAACTTCTTTTTTAAATCGTTTCAAAATTTTATTTTGAACCATTTTATTTTCGTGGCAATTAGTCCATAGAGCAAATTTATTGCATTTAAATCTGATGCTAAGCACAATGCCATTAATGAATTTAATTTCGTCATCATAATGAGATCCGATCAAAGAAAGAAGAGCATTTAGCCATAAATAATTCAAAAAATTGGAGCTATTTCTTTTTTGAATGCTAATAGTCCATCTTTCGCCGTTTAAGTTGTTGGCATCTTCCCACATTGGTTTGATACCTTTCTTGAAAAACGCATAATCACATCCGTCTGACAAATACTCAACTGGCTTCAAATGAGTGTAAACTGACCAAAAGTCTTGTACGTTATCAACATTGGTCAAATGGATCAAATTTTCACTCCAGTTGTTGCTACGACTATTCTTGTAAAACCAAAAGGACCAGCTGTTTTCAAGCGGGAATCTAGTGTTCGTTTTTTTTCTCATTTCTGTCTTTTTTGATTCATGATCTCCTGACTCTCCGGCAGCTCTAATTTTTTTTTCTTCATTATGTAAGACTTTTGGTAAAATGCTTGTCTCAAAATTTTCTTGGCTCAAATTGGAAATTTCATTCAGGTATTTTTGAATTTTGTCTGAGTTCTGGGCAATTAAAAATGAACGATTTATAGTGTCGTAATTTGACTCGAAATTCATCTTAAGCTTCGTCTTTTTCCTTTATTTATAACTCTATAAAATTAAATTTTATCATTTTGTTGTCAAAGGCGTCTTTCCTAGCAACTTTAATTTTTTAATTGGTAGCTTTTTAGATCTCATTTTCTAGAGAAAAATCGCGTGAAAAATTCTTTTTTTTATAAGTTTTTCTAAAATAAAAAAATTATTTCAGAGATTTTTTTTTAATAAATTTTAAGCTAAATATTTTTTAAAAATTTTCTCTCCTTATTCGCTCCTTGTGGAGCATATTGGTATTATTTTCGGTGTGAAAGGTCTTCGGACTTTTTATATCCCCCAATATTCGCTTTCAATGTTGCTTTTATAATTTTTTTTTCAACTTAAGCTTAATTCCTTGCTTCTTATAATTAAGTCAGTCAAAGTTTAAGAATGGAATCGGAGAAAAACACAACTTTCCCTGACTCGTGTTCAATTCTTAATTCTTTCAGATCGCACAGAAATGCGCTAAGTTCGAATTTCTCGTAGAAGATTTTAATCAAGTTTTCTATCTTTTGTAGCATACCATGAGATTTTGATAAGTTCAACAAGTTTCTCTGTTTATTCTATCAAAGGACTTCTTGAAGTTAATGAAGCTGCTGTTAGATCCGACAATTTTAACTAAATAAAATAGCAAAGTTTATTTTTAGAATTTTAAATTAATTAAAGGGTGAATGGGATCCGGAGTGGATCTTCGATTTAGGAATTTGGGTATGTAAGGTGTCCAAAATGATAAACCGTAGTAAATCAAAATAACTTAAAAATTGAAAAAAAATTCATTCAATAATTTTTATTTTGGGTAATTTTGAAAATTTACATTTTTTTCTACTAGAAACACAAATCTATATGCCTGCAGTAAGTTTTTTGAGTATTTTTTTAAACGAAAAAGAAAAAAAAATTCAGTAATTTTTGTCTGTAAAATCTATTTCGAATAGGGTTTAATTATCCGGAACCCTAATTTTTCTTTATTTTGCACCTAGACCTACTTCAAGTAAAATATAGCTTTTTTTTTGTATCGGTTTGTTTCATAATTAAGAAATATAACACCACAAACTAAAACATATTTAAAAAAAACGGAAAGCTATGTTTTAAAGAGGAGAAAGTATATAAAACTGATTCGTTTTTGGCTAGAAAAAGTTTCAAGGGAGAAATAGGAATATTAAAAACGTGTTAAAACTGATTTTAATCAAAATTTAACTAAATATTGCGAGTGAAAAAAAAATTCAGTCCAGAAGACAAATGAATTTTGTATAATTTATTCAAAGATGATTTTAAAAAAAGTTTTTGCAAGGTTATGTAAATATTTTTTGTACCTTTAATTCTTTTAAAAAGTATCATATGAAATTAGTAAGTTTCTGTTGTCGTTTTCGAGAAAATAAAAAGTCCAATTCAAAAATTAATTCAAAATTTGAATTCAGCATAAAAATCACCTTAGAAAACAAATTTTAGAATATTCCAAAAATTTTTTCAGCTAAACTTCGGATTATCGTTTGGGGCACCTTAATAGATATAAGAACTATTAGTAAAAAGCTTAATTAATAATAATTATAATAAATAAGCTACGGCGAGCAAGCTTGCCAATACATCTTACAAAGTAGGTACTACAAAAGTCGTGTCTGTTCTGTGAGTATTTTTGGTAATAATATAAAAATTAAATTTCGAAAATTAATTGTATTATTTCTTTCAGTTAAAATTGTCATTTATTCACTTGTCCGAACTTACTTTGTCGTAAAGGCCTTCCATCCAATAAAGTTCACAAACAATGACTATTCCATTCTAGACTTTTTTTCATGATGATTCTTAGAGCTAATATATGATATATGCATCTATTTAGAAGATTTAGTAAATATTTAGAATTATCTGAATTTTTAATTATTTTCAAATTAAAAAAAAATCCGATAATTTTATGATTTATTTTATTGGTTAATTATTTACCGAATGAATCAAAATTAAATCTTCGAAAAAAAAATAAAAAATCAATTCAAGGATACTATTCTGTGTTGCATTTTTCTGTAAAAATTATATTCTAGCTTATGCTTTAATAAATCAAAAAGTTCATTTTTTTTATAATTTTTAAAATTTTTACTTAAGTTTCATTAGAAAAGATTTAATCAAAAAAATCGAATTCTTTATAAAATCGTGTTTAATAAACATAATTCAAATTCAAATCCATTTAAAATTTATTATTAATTAAATTAAATAATTATTATTTATTTCAAAAATTACGCCAGATTCAATGATGATAAACAAATTAAATATAAATATAATAAATAAAAGTATAAAAAAAAATTCTTCTTAAAAAAACTAGGACAGACTTTAACTTTATTCCAAATACTTATTTGCGAGAAACAAGCTAGTCGTGACGAGCTAAAAAAGCAGATGGAGGCGTCTCTAAGAAAATCACTAAGCGCAGGGAAAAAAAACCAGTGATGTCAAAAATTAAGATTAGTACACACGTTAAAAAATATATTCCCATACAAAAATAAATTTGTCAGACAATATTACATTTAATACAACTTGCTTAATTAAGTTAACAAGAATTCTTCTATTGACGACCCTTCCTACGAAATTTAAAATAAAACATAAAAAACATCTCGTTACTCGCATATTTATTTATCAATCGAATTAAACTCCTTTTTAGGATAAGTAAATTTTAAAGTTTCCAAAAAAAATACAAAATCATAAAAAAACATCTTTAGATGAATGAATAAAACACATTTCAACTGGATTGTAAAAAAAGAAAAGTAAGAGAATAAGAGAGATCTAGGAAATAAGCCTCACTAATTTTTTAGCAGTTCATTTAGAATAATTCTGAACTGATTAAGTTTAACATTGCCCATACGAAGTCTTATGGAGTCAGAAATCACTCGCATATAAAGCTCGGCTTCTCTATCTTATAAATTGATACCAAAAATTAAATCATAAAAAAGTATTAATTCAAAAGTTCAATGTCAAATCCTTTGTTAAAATCATCTAAAGGTTCTCAAATAAAGAAAATTTTTTTAAAAGGTTTTTTATTGCAAAATTTTGAAATCAGTTTGATTATTATTTGCTTTTAAGTTTTAATATAGATGTATTTTTTATATCTATTATCCGAATTTAGCCACATAACGCTTCCAACACGCCATCCTCCAACTCCTCGATCAAGATGCCATGATAGACGATATTTATCATTTTCATCATTGACATCAGCCTGATTTTGATTAATTGATGATGATTTTGAGAATCCAAAACTGTAACTTTCTGTCAAATACCAATAAGCTGATCCAACATAATGAGGACTATTTAAATTTGTTTTAGTCAACACACTATAGCAATTTGCACATGAAACAAGATTTAAAATATTAGAATCTGATAATCCACCAGCAGCACATAATATGGAAGCACTATTACAACTATTTCTTATTCCAAGAATTTCTAATGTTGTCAAAGGCACTGAGTATAACTCATCGTATACATTTCTAAAACCAGCATTTAAAAGATCATTACTAGAATAATTAACAGCAATTCCAGGATATGAATTATTAAAAGTGATAGTAGTTAAAGTTGTAGTTGTTATTGGAATTGTTGAAGTCGAAGTTGTTGTCGTTGGAATTGTTGAAGTTGTAGTTGCTTTGAGAAAGTTTAAAAATTAAAAAAATTTTTGAAAAAAACATACGCTTTTTTGGACAGCAAAGTCGGAATTTGTAATCCAAACACGAACCATTATTTTGGTTATTCAAACACATAAATCCATAATTGGAAGCAAAATGGACCAGTTGACCGCTTTTATTGAATGGTATACCATCCAAAGTTTCAATTTGTACATGAAATGGATTATTGCAATAAATGTCATAAATTGAAAACAATTCTAGATCTCCGTCTCCACTTGGGTCATCCAAGTTATTCCACTCAGTCCATTCATTTTCTCCAAAACAAAGAGGATCTTCAATGATAATTAAATTATTAAGATAGTTAAATTTTTTTTCAAAGTTATATGTTATAATCATTCCAAGCATTAAGACGGCCTAGAATAGGAAAAATAAAATAAAATTCCATTCAATTCAGAACATAAATATAAGTAACGAAAAATTACTGACTGAAATGACTGAAAAATGACTGAAAAATTTTTTTCAGTCATTTTTATTTAATTGCATTGAATTTAATAAAAAAATTGGATTTGATCAGACTTGTTTATAAGTCACAAAAATTTAAGTCAAAGTTATTAAGAATTATAAATTTTCAATTTTATAACCAAACGTCAGATTTGGTTAAAAAATTGTATACTTAGGATAATAAATAAAAAATAGCTTTTTATGAAAGTTTACCGAAAACTATCTGTTATCAACTATATTGAAGGAATGAAAATTGATTCTATTTAAATAACCGATTTCTTTATTAAACAAAGTTACCAAACTTTTTCACATCCTGCACTTAGAAATGAAATTTTTTTCTACGTTAATCAATTAAGCACTCTGCCTTTATTTTATTTATTTAGCTTAGATCATTTTTTTTAAGGAAGTAATTATATAAATAAAAATTTATTAATTTGACAAATTTTTACTTAATTTTTTATTTTATTATTTTTATTCAAATTTTTTAATTCTATAATAAATAATCCTAAGCTCGGTAAAAATAATATATTGAAATATTTTATTTTTATTTAAATTTTATTAACTAAACAAGCAGATCATTTAAAAAAAAAACTTCACTTTAAACAAAAATATTATGCATTAATTTCATATAAAATTTTCGAAAATTTCACGTTCTTATCATTTTTTACGTTTATTTACGTTTTTTTCACGTAACCCATTATCACTGGGATGGAAAAACAATTCAAGTCATTTACTTGACTAAAAAAAATTAAAAAACCTTTTTTTTTACCTATTTTTACCACCGTAAACTTAAATTTTTATTTTAAACTGTTTTTTAATAAATTCAACTTTTAGTGCGTCACTTAATTTTGAAATTAAAGTATTAATGCTACATTTATTTTTGGGTTTTAAAAATGCACTTATACCCGAAAATTCAAGTTTTAATTCATGCATGTATAACTAGTCTTTTCGCCGAATGCTGTAAATCAGTTTTCGATTGAAGAAGAGGAAGAGAAGTATAACTAGTCTATTTTAAGATGGGGTTGATATAGGCTTTTTGAGATCGATTTGATCATTATTATTAATTTGAAATTATCGGGAATAATTTTATTTTATAACCGTTACATAAAAAAAAACAATAAGCTATTGTATTTTTTTTTCAGCAAAAAAAAATTATAATTCTAAAAGGGTCCTACTAAAATACTGACCCCCAATTTTTTAAAATTTTCTGACTCCCATTTATTTTGCAAAGCAAATATATTTTTAAAAGTTTTAATATATCATTTAGTTTGAAATTTACTCTATTTTTTGAAAATTAAACTAGTTTTTCTCCAAAATTTTTATTTTTTGTGAAAATTGAATAATTTTATATTTTTAAAAACCTGACCCCCTACTGACCCCCAATTTTATACGACTGACCCTAACTGACCCCCATTTTTCTTAAAAAGAATTTAACGAGCTTTCCAAAAATGTGTCTAGTTTTTCTCCAGGAAGTATAGTTTTCGAGATATTTTGATTATAATAAAAGTCCTTAGTTATTTTGTAATCGGGTTTTAAAATATTTAATTCGATATAATTCGACGTCTTCAAGTCTAGCATATGATTCCACTAACGCACTACTTTCTTAAATTAAACTTAACAATGACTCTTACTGAACTAAAAAAGAAAAAAAAAAAAATAATAATGTATTTGTCTGTTATTTTCCATCTTTTTTGCGCAATTTCGGCTACCATAGATGTCCTCCTAGTAGGTCATCTCCGCAAGCTTGCTTGCTGTAGCTTATTCTTATTATTATTATTATATACCATTCGATCAAGAAATTTCTAAGCTTTTTGACTGTTATGTTTGTTTTCTTAATTTCAGTATTATTTTCAGCGAAAAAACTATAATATACTTTTAAAGGATGATCAAAACGAAGAAGGGAGAAAAAAGTTTTGAACATTTCTATTCAAGATTAATAAATTTAATTTAATAGATTTTAAAAAAATAATTAACATGTAAAATTTTTTTCAATATTAAAAAAAATCTTAAATATAAATAACTTATACTCCAATAAAACTTTATAAAATGATTGAATTCGAAAGTTATAAGGAATTTTAAATTTGATTTTGACCAATTTAATGTACTCAATAGATGTTTAAAGAAAGTTTAAATAAAGCTAAATGGCAACTTAGCATCTGTACATGAAAAATTATCTTGATTTTTTCAAAATTTAAATTTAAAACTTGAATAGAAAATTATTAAATCTTTCCACTAATTATGAAATCAAATTAAAATAGATATTCTAGTATTTTTTATTATAGCCATTTTATCTTTGATTGAACTGAGTCAAATTATCAAAATTATCAACCTTAATATTATCCCTTAAAATGTGTTATATTCTTTGAAGGAATTCTCCGAAGTTATGTTTTTTTTTACTTTCTAAAACCTTTTAAAATGCTAGAAAATTAGCTCACTTTTTTCACACTTGGATTTTTTAAGGCCTAAACGAATTTCATAACTTGAGGTCCATTAAGTTCAACACTTTCTATTTTCCTGTTCATTTTCTTACAATTGTAATATTTTTATATTTTTTTTTTCTCTTCTTCTAATTTTTATTTTTACTTCTCCTGAAGGAGGTTAAATTAAATTCAAATAAATAAATAAATACAGACTAGAGAACACATTTCTTTGTAAACGATGTGGACGATGGTAAGTAAATTAGAACATTTGTATTTAGTATCAAAATTTTTATTCTAAGTGAATAGCTTACTCCTATCTTTTTTGCATCATTAAAATCTTTGAGGAATGGTAAACTCTACCATAAATCCTTACAAATTATCCTGAGATTCTGGTGTGTAAACAACCATAACCATAAGCCTCAGACTCAGTTAAAATTCCAACTTTTTTTAATTTAATTTTCACTTTAACCCCATGACTTTAAAAAATTAAAAAATAACCTTATAAATATTTCAATTTTTCATATAGTCTCATAGGATAAAAAAATTGAAAATGATAAAATAAAAATTTTACTTTGTATTTCATATCTAAATCCATTTCAAAAATTGCTTAATAAGATAATATTAAATTAAATTTTTTTTCAAATTTGTATAATTTTTGAAAACACAATACTAAAATCCAAATCTAAAATTATCTATTTTTAAGTATAGACCACTAAATAAAATAAATAATATTGATACTATCCCGAGTTAAATTTTATTAATTTACAAAAAATTTAAGTAATAAATTTATTTACTCAACCGTTTACATCAAAACACATGGGGTAGTTTGCAAGGTTTTGCGGTAGATTGTTTGTAATCTTATACCAAAATAAAATAATAATGTTTTGTGAAATTCAGTACAAAATGATTAAAAGAACAGAAAAAGTGTAAAAAAATTGAATAACTTTTTTTCTAAAGGTTTAAACTTAATTCTGTAAATGCAACATAGTGCAACATTCAAAGTTGCATAAAATATCAAGGTTTGCTAAATTTTCAGAGTTTAGCAGAGATTAAATTTCAATATAATCGAGCGCAGTGCATTTTGCAGAGATTTTGCATGTCATTAGAAGACTCTGGCAGTTGATGCAAATTTGAATGTTGCACCATGCTGCATTCAAAGAATCAATTTTAACCTTTTAGAAAAATAGTAATTTAATTTTTTTACACTTTGTTTTGTTCTGTTGAACTGAACTTCATAAAACCTAATAATCCTAAAAATTTAATTTCTAAATAATCCAATGACGAATTCTTATTTACAAAATTAATGCCATAATAAAAATACGAAATAAATGACGAATCCTTAAATAAGAATTAAATACTAATACCATTTTTAATCTTAAAAATATTAAAGCTCTAACACCAAATCTAAACCCAATTTTATTCCATTAATTTAGCAATTGTCTGATCCAGAAATAATTTTCGTGGTTAAAAAAAAAAGAATGCACATTTGAAGGTTATCTATCAAAACCAAGACCAATCTTTACTTTATTAATCAAAAGAATAAGAATTCATATAGAAGGGAAATTAGATAGAATTTTTATATAGCTATCAAAATAATCATAATTATTAGTTAAACATTATTTTTATACCACCTTCAGTTTTTTTAAAAAATAATTTGTCATTATTTTACTTTGTAAATAAAATATTTGTGGATAAAATATTTTGTCATTAATTTTTTATTTTTATTTCATGTTCATTTTATTCTGACATTAAATTCTTCAAATGAGAACAGCATTAAACAAAAATATTTTAAATCCTAAAATAATTCCCTTTAATAATAGCCCTTTTAGCATTTTTATTTTCGTTAATGAAATTCTCCAAATTGTTTATTTATTTGTTTTCTTACCGAGATAAAGCTATTTCAGAATAAACTATGAAAAAAAAAAACAAAAAAAAAAGTTTAATTTATTTTTTTTGTATGTAAAATAGAGACATTAATTACTTATTATGTCAAAATATATGTCAAGTTTTTGTTTTTAAGTTAACATTTACCTCAGTTGATTGACCGTGGAAATTTTTTTTCCGTTAAAGTTAGCTAACTTTTTCACACCATGTTAAACGATTGAAAATAAAAATCGCTGTGTTTTTAAATATTAAGATATATTTCAGGGAAAATCTTAAAAAGTTATATGCTCAACCTCTTTGAATTGTATTTATCTAAAAATTTGTTTGCTCACGGATTCAAACGAAAAATTTATTCTCTTCTCAAAAATAGTCACATTTTTAGCTTATTTTAGTAACAGAAATATGAAATCGCACAAATTAATTTTTAATAAAAAATAGTTGAAAATTATTTAATGAAAAAACGCATATTATTCATTCGATGATAAATAATTTATAAAAAGAAATTAGCTTTTAAATATATTCATTGAATTTTTAAACGAAAATCAAGAATCCTTCTCAAAGAATACTTGATTAAGATTCCTAGAGACAGTGATTTTTTGACCAACAAAAAAATTCTTGTTGTTTATAATATATTAGAATAAAAATTTTTCATATTGATACGGATTAATAGGCTAAGTTTTAATGTAAAGAAAATTCACCTAATAGAGTCCATGTGTTGTTGTTTAATGATGGGTTACATATATGATTTGAATTTAATGGAGATGTTTCGTTTGAGCTAAAGCATTTTCCATTGATTTCACACGAATTCTTTGTGTACAATTTAATTTTTAAAGTATTTTTCTATTAAAATATAAATACCCATAAAACATTTGAAATTCCATTTTGACAGGTTCTGCATTTAGAATCATACAATTTGAATGACTTGAATTCGACAAAGCTCGTATTCATATAATTTATGTAAATTTTTACCAAAGCCAAACTTTCGTCGGTAATAACATTGACTTGCTGGTTATGAATATTTTTATACAAAGTTAAAACACTGGCAACATATTCGCCAATACTATGACCCATTACAATATCACATTCAATACCAAATGAACGCCACAAACATGCCAAACAATATTCCAATGAAAATAAAGCTACCTGGGCATACTCGGTATCATTCAAATACTCATTTGATCCATATAAAACATCTATTAATTTTGGTGAATTAAGATATTTATTTAATATTCGATCACAATTGTTTATCAATGTTCGAAATATCAAATTTGATTCATATAAATCATCACTCATGCGAGCATATTGACTTCCTTGCCCAGTAAATAAAAAAGCAACTTTTGAAATATTTTTGTTTCTCTTTATTGATCGTTTAACAATTCCATTTATTCTTTTATTACTATCAATAGTTGTGTTCAATTCACTTAAACTTAATTCTAAATTGTCTTTTAGCTCATTTAAATTGTTAAACACAAAAGCAATTCGTTCTTCGTTGAAATGATTTCTACCAATACTGGCAGTAAAGCAAATATCTTGTTCCAAATTGCTTTCATTACTTTCTTGTTTTTCTCTCGATTCATTTAGATGTTCAATATACTTTTTTTGTAAATCAGTCAATGCTTTTTCATTTTTAGCAGACAAAACTATTAAATGACTATTTTTCTTGTATTCTTTAAACTCATTACATTCGATGTCATCAAATATATGTTTGTATTGTTTGGTTATTTTTAACCATTGATTTTTTAGTATATTTTCCATATCTGTTTCTATTTCAGGAGCTTCTTCAATTATAACATGTGCATTTGTACCTCCTATACCTAAGGAACTTATCCCAGCATTCCTTTTATCCAACCAGTCGATCAAACTTTTATTTATGAAAAATGGAGTGTCATTTAGAATAATATTTGGATTTAAATTCTCAAAATGTAGAACTGGTGGTATTTGTTTGTTTTTTAATGATAAGACTGTTTTTATTAATCCTGCAATTCCTGATGCTATTGATGTATGACCAATATTTGTTTTAACTGATCCAATAGCGCAGGTTTTATAACTGGCATCACTTTCCATTTTAAAAACCTCAGATAAACCCTTAATTTCTATTGGATCGCCCAAACTTGTTCCTGTTCCATGAGTCTCAATGTAACCGATATCTCTGGTTTTTTTATTGCCCATTTTTAAAGCTTCTTTGATTACTTCTTTTTGCTTTTCAAAACTTGGTGCTGTGTATCCAATTTTTTTTGAGCCATCATTATTAATTGCCGAACCAGCAATTACCGCTTGTATATTATCTGAGTCATTTATGGCATCTTTTAGTCTCTTTAATATCACAATTCCGCATCCTTGACTTGCTATTATACCATCAGCTTTTTCATCAAATGTTTTACAACGTCCAGTCGGAGAAAAAATCAATCCTGGTTTATAAAGATAACCCGTTTTTTCTAATGGAGCAACTGAAACCCCACCAGCAATGCAAATGTCTGTTTCATTTGCTCCTAAACTCTGACAGGCTAAGTGAACAGCAACTAAAGATGAAGAGCAAGCTGTTTGTATATTTATTGCAGGACCTTGAATGTTCAATTTGTAGGCTATTTTTGTAGCTAAATAATCTTTCTCATTTCCAAATAAAGCAACTAAGCTTTCTTCGTCCTCAAAACTCCCTTTTAAATAATCATTATCGCCACAACCAACAAAAATTCCCGTTCGGCTGAAAACTTCACTATTCATATAACCGGCGCTTTCCAATGAATTCCATACTTCTTCAATTAAAATTCGCTGACCAGGATTTGTAAATTGAGCTTCACGAGTAGAATAATTAAAAAAGTCAGCATCGAACATAGATATATTATCTAACTTGGCTTTAGCTTTGACATAATTTGGATTGTCAATTTTATCTTGACTAATACCAGCCTTTTTTAAATCTTGGTCTTCTAATGTATCAACACAATCAATTCCATTTTTTAAATTTTTCCAAAATATGTTAATATTTTCTGATTTGGGAAATCGACCCGACATTCCAATGATTGCAATTTTATTTTCTAGATCTTTTTTTAGAATTTTTTTTTCATCATTTTTCAGATTATCCTTTTTTAAACTGACTCGATTATTTAATTTTTCTGCCAAAAATGTACCGAGAGATTCAATCGATGAATTAACAAAAAAATCAAGTGTATAAATTTCTAAATTTAGTAATTCACTTAGTCTTAAACTTGCTTGCATTATCATTAAGGAATTTAAACCTATGTCAAAAAAGTTTTTTTTTGAATCGATAATTTCGACGTTTAGAATATTTTTCATTACGTTAAAAATTGTCTCTTTGATTTCACTATTTTTTGAGTAATTTTCTCTCATAATTTCCACATTATTATTTGTACTTGTTGGAATTTTTAAAGATTTATAGTCAATTTTACCATTGTTCGTCAATGGAAATTCTTCAATAAAAATAATTCTTTCTGGCATCATATAACTTGGAAGATAATTTCTCAAAAAATGCTTTAATTCATTTTCGAAGTGATTTTGACAATTCTCGAATTTAACAAAAACAACAAGCCTTTTTAAATTAATATGTTTCTCATGATCTAAAACAACAGCTATACAGTTTTTTTTTTGCATTTTTGGATGTAGACTTAGTACATTTTCGATTTCTCTTAACTCTATGCGATATCCATTACACTTTACCTGAGTATCAATTCGATTTAGATATTCGATAGTGCTATCAGATTTGCAGCGTACCAAATCACCAGTCTTGTATAAGATTGGATCTTTTGAAGTAAAAAACGGATTTTTAATAAAATTTCTGGCATTTAATTCTCGATCACAGTAACCACGAGACACACCATATCCACCTATATAAAGATGACCACGTGCACCAATTACAACTTGATTATTAGAATCATCCATTATATAAAATGATGTATTTGAGAACGGTTTTCCGATATTTACTCGAGGATTTTTTTTATCTATTTGAGCAAAGCTTGCCCATATTGTAGCTTCTGTGGGACCGTACAGATTAAAAAATCGACCTTTCATTTTAGAAAACGAAGCTGCTAATGAATAACTCATATTTTCTCCACCACATAATCCAACAAATTCTTCATTGCTTGAGTACCATGAAGCTTCAATCAGCATTTTCCATAGAGTTGGTGTTGCTTGAAAAATTGTAGCAGTTTTCAAGAGCTGAATCAACCTTGGAATATTTGAAATTGTCTGTCTAGTTGGAATGACTAAATGACCACCACTAGTTAATGGAATAAAGAATTCAACTGCAGATATGTCAAATATTGGCTTTGTTACAGACAGCCATTTGTTTTGCGGCTTTATTGGAATTTCTCTTAAAAAACAATTTATAAATGTCCAAAGATTTGCACAATTGATTTCAATTCCTTTTGGCTGACCAGTTGAACCAGAAGTATACATAATGTAAGCTAAATTTTCTTTATTGTTGATTTTTCTTATATTCTTGAGAATATTCTGATTATGTGAATACATGTCGCGCAAATAAATTTGCTCGATTCCATTAAAATCAAAAATTGTATTTGAAATTATCATTTTTGCCCTGCTTTCTTGAAGAATAAACTTTATTCTTTTAAAAGGATAATTTGGATCAATGGGTAAATAAGCTGCACCAATTTTTTGTAAAGCAAGAATAATTGTTACATACTCAATGCTTGCCTCAAGATTAATTGCAATTATGTCATTTTGATCGACGTTTTTGTCGAGAAAAAAATCTGATATTTTGTTTACATTTCGATTGAGCTGACTGTAGGATAGATGTATGCTTTCGTCTGAAATAGCTAAATCATTTTCATGGCTTAAAACTTGTTTTTCAAAAAGATCAATTATTGATGTTCCAATTAGGCTATAATCAGTAATTTTTTGGTACAAATTCATAATTGGCAGTTGAATATCAGTTAATAAACAGTTAATATTTTCACAAAGTTTTTCCAAAATTAACATGTACATTTGTGAGTAGTTTTTGATAGTTTTTAATTCAAAAAGATCAGAACAATATTCAAAATGACACAAAAACTCGTCTTTTACTTCTGTAATTCTCAGTGTGATATCAAACTTAGATACTTTAGTCTCAGTTAAATCAAAATCAATACCCATCGCGTTCAAAGGATCTATTGGTTCGATATTATTAAAAGTAAATTCACCTTCATTTAAAGATTTTTCCAACATAATGAACATTACTTGAAAAATAGGGTGATAGCTAGGGTCTCTCGGCGACTTTAATTTTTCGATTAATAATTCAAAAGGTAAATCTTGATTTATTAAACAATCAAGTCGTGAGTTTTGAACATTCTGCATTACTTGTCGTATTGATATATTATTAAAAAAAATGTTCCGTATTACAACAGTGTTTATAAAATTTCCAAATATGCTGCCAGCTTCAACAGATTGACGGTTTGCAACGGGTATCCCGATATTAAAATCATTTTGATTTGATATTAGATGCAATAAAATTGAATATGAAGTAAATAATGGAATATAAAAAGTTGTATTAAAATTAACACAAAGTTTATGGAGATTTTCTTTCAAATTTTTTGTAATTTTAAACTTAAAAATGTTTCCTTTGTAAGAAAAAATCGGTTTACGTGCAAAATCTGTTGGGATGTCAAGATAAAAAGAACAGTCTCTTAAGTACTCAGTCCAAAATTCAATTTGCTTATCTAATTTGCCATTTTCTAGTTGACTTCGCTGCCAAACTGAAAATTGAGTATATTGATAATTAAGTTTTGGAAGAATGACACCATTGTCGCTATTATATAAATCGATTAATTCACGAGTGAACATTTTAATAGAATCACCATCTGTCAAAATATGGTGAAAAACCAAAATTAAAAAATGGTGGTTTTCATTTAAATTTAACAATTTAATTCTTATCAATGGAGGTTTACTTAATTCAAAACCGGGGTAAACTGTTTTGTTTATTTCAATGTAAAGATTTTCTTTATTATCATGCAAATTGACTTGCTCAAATGGAAGCTCTATTTCGGGAGAAACCTTTTGATAAAGATCAGATTCTACATTCACAAATGAGACTCGCATTGATTCATGACGGTTGAACAGAATTAAAAAAGATTTTTTAAACGCATTAATGTTTAATTTACCTTTTAAGTCATAGCAAATAGGAATATGATACACAAAATTTATGTTCTTTGGTAAAACATTCTGTAGGAACCACATCCGCTGTTGAGCAAAAGAAGCTCGAAATAATTGGAACTGATTAACATTTTGTATTGATTTGAAATGGCGTTCAAGCTTTTCTTGTTTTTTAGATGAGTTTAAATAGTCAGACTGCAACAAAACAGCCTGAGATTTTATTGATTGTGAGTTGAAAATTTTGGCAATATCAAGGTTAACTTGAAATATTTCTTTGATTTTTAGATGAGCTCGTGTTATTGTGAGAGAATTTGCACCAAGACTAATTAAGTTAGAAGAAACACTTATTTTATCCAAAGATAATAAATCACTCCACAATTTAACTAATTTTTCTTCTGTATCATTTTGGGGTCTTTCAAAATCTTCCTTGAATTCAGAAATATTATTTATATCTGGAAAAGGCAAGGCTTTTCTGTCAAGTTTTCCATTCATTGTTATAGGAAATTCATTTAAAACAACATAATTTGATGGTATCATAAAATCAGGCAAAAAATTGCGTAATTCGCTTATCAAATATTCACTGGTTGTGTAATTTTGTCCTTTTGGTTTAGTCAATTCAAAAGATTCTATCTCACTTCTACTTATGTAACCCCCAGCTACACATAGAAGCAATTCATCTGCATTTATTAAAGACACCAAAGATTTGTCAATTTTGTCCAACCCAAGATAGCACAAACCAATATTTTTTTTCAAGGCATTATTACAAAAATCGAATGCCATTTTACCTGTCTTAATGTAATTTCTTTCTGTTTTTTGTCCAGTGTAGAAAATTAGAAATGATGAATTCTGTATAATAACAGAATTGTCTCCAGTATAATTTAAATACAATGGATATTCAGCTTTTACATTACAAAATTCTAATTGATGATTCCAATCATTAAAATAAAATAAGCCCACGCTGTGTACATACACATATGTTTTTATTCTAAAATCATCTTTTTCTGTGACAGCATCAGTTAAAATATCGTAACTGCCGATTATTAGATCGTGTTTATCTAAATATAGCTCATTATGTAAGTTTATTTTTGATTGAAAATTTTTAAGTTTGTGTCCATATTTTAAACATGAATTTTTCAATTGAACAAGTATTCCTCCTGCTTCGATTAAAGCAAACCTTTTCCAATTTGAGCCATAAATAGGTCTAATGGCTGATTCTCGGCCAATCAGATGAATTATTGTCGTTTTTTTTCTATTAATGTTATCATTTTCATGAGTTTTAATGAGATTGAGAGAATGATCCTCGGGGTTGTAATAAAAAGTGCCATTTGTATGCTTTCCATCAATGTATTCACTGTCAGAAAAAGAGATGTAAATTTGAACAGAATAAGTGCTTCCTGCTGATGGATACATATATTTTGGTAAAATGACTTTGTCATCTTTATATGCTGAAATTGAGCTTAAAATATCATTCATATTTATTTTGTCTGTAAAAAATAAATTGTTTGAAAAATGACTTTTATAATTCAAAATAATTTCTATATCATTCAAATTGACGGATTTTGAAAGAAAATTTCTGTAGCTTTTTCGAGCAAAATACAGTTTTGATTCTTTTTGAAAACATTTATCCAGTGAATATTTTGACAAAAAGTTTTCAGTACGGATATTCGGGCGTTTTAATTTAAATAAAGATTTTAAATGATTGTCTTTAATAACATCATTTTCATAATCAATAATTTCAAAGTTTGAATTTTTAATAAATGCTACTAACTGTTTTTGATTGTTGAGAGTAACAACACAATCATTTACAAAACTTAATTTATTTAAATTTGACTCAATGTCGCTCAATTCAATTCTAATTCCATTTAATTTAACTTGAAAGTCTTTTCTTCCCAAATATTCTATATCACCACTACTTAAATAACGTGCAATGTCACCCGTCTTATAGATTCTTCTTGTTTTTGGCATATTTATTTTAATAAATGATTTATCAGTTAGACTTTGGTTATTTAAATATCCCCTGGCCAGACCAATCCCTGATATATATATTTCGCCAGCAACACCTACTGGGACTTGCTTTCCATATGAATTACAAATATACAATGATAAATTTGAAATTGGCCTGCCTATTGGAATGCAATCAAAATTTGAAAATCTATTACAATTCCAATAGGACACATCTATTGACGCTTCAGTTGGTCCGTAAAGATTAAACAAGTTTTTATTAGGAAAAATTTGATAGAATTTTTTTACTATTGACATTGGCAGCATCTCTCCACTACAAAACACATTTAAAATAGAACTACATTCAGCTGCTTCTTTATTTTCGAGAAATAATTTCAACATTGATGGTACAAAGTGAAGTACTGTTATATTATTTCTTTGAATTGTATCCTTTATATAAATTTGGTCCTTGTGACCATTTGGCTTTGCTAAAACTAGTCTCGAACCAACAATCAGAGGCCAAAAAAATTCCCAAATAGAAACATCAAAGGTATAAGGTGTTTTTTGAAGAATGGAATCTTTTCTAGTTAGTTTATATTCATTTTGCATCCAAATAAGACGATTAGTAATTGCGCTATTTTCTATCATAACACCTTTCGGTTTACCAGTTGAACCCGAGGTATATAAAACATAAACTAAATCATCAATAAATATATTTGTTTTTTCAAATGAAGCTGTTGATTCTGATAAATTTTCATTTATTTCAATTAAGAAGCCATTAAATTTAAAATCATTCCTTAAGTTCGTTTGTTTAATTATTATATTTATTTTGCTATCATCAACTATAAGATTTAAACGATTCAATGGAGCTTCAGTATCTAGCGGCAAAAACGCACAACCAGTTTTTATTATACCAACGAAAGTAGCAACTAATTCTATTGATCTTTCCATTAAAACTCCGATTAATTCATTTTTTCTTGTCAAAACTTTTTCGAATAAAGCTCTTATTTGATTAGACAATTTATCCAATTCTTCATATGTCACATTTTGATTTCCACAGCTAACAGCTATTTGTTTTTTACTTTCATAAAATTGTTTCTCAATAAGTTCAATAAGTGTAGAACTATTTGTAAAAATGTCAGTTTCGTTAAAACTAAATAATTGGTCAATTTGTTTTTTTGTCAAAACTTCAGATAAAGGTAGATTCCAATCTATTTGAGCATATTTTTCAATTAAATCACAATACGCTGAGTGCATATTTTCGATCATATTTTTTTTAAATAATCCGTCAACATAATCCCATTCAACAACTAAATTTCCATTAGCTTCAAAAGTCTTGTGATCAATCCATATTTGTGGCGTTTGGGTAATTGAAAAGGCGACTTTACCAAACTGCTGCCAAATCGATGAAGCATTGCTGTCTTTGTCTTTTGATTTATCCGAATAATTTAGAAGACTTGTAAAAACAACTGGGGCTACTGATTGAATTTTATTCTGCTTATTTAAATTTAATATTTCACGTTGAACCTCTATCCCATTAAAAAATGAATGATCAAGGTCTTCCCAAAGACGCTTATGAAGCAATTTTAAACCTTCAAGAAAACTTCTATCCAAAGTACTGAGTATCTCAAAATCAATTGCCAATATTTCTAAAACCGTAAAATCACCTAGAACTTTTTGAATATCTTCGTGAATATCTTCACGTCTAAAAAGAGTAAGATTAATTAAAAATTCTGATGATTCACTATATCTGCATAGGACTGCAGAAAAAAAAGCTAAAAGAACCGAAGTGGGGCTAATTTTGTAATTTTTTGCAATACTTTTAATCTTTGACCATTTGTTAAAATTGATTACTCGATTGCATCTTATAAATGTTTGGTTTTTCAATTCTTCTGGTCTTTTTTCAAATGGAAGATTCGGAGCTAGAGGGAAAGAGGGCAATTTTTTTAACCAGTACGATTTATCCTGTATATAACGTTCAGAGTTACGGATTGAGTTATACCATAGAACATAATCTCTAAATGAAATTCTTAAAGGCTCAAGTTCGTATTTAGATTGGTTGTATAAATAGTACCATTCGTCTAAAAGAACTTTAAGACTAAACATATCAAATATAAGAGAATCAAAGCTAAAATGAATTCGGTAAAATGATTTTGTTTCGCTAATACGAATATCAAAAAGTGGCCAATTTGTTGCTTCAATAACCTGATGAGAAAGCTCATTTCTTAGACTTTGCAAATGCTGGTCCACGTTGTTAGAATCTTCATCACGTAAATTGTAATTTTTTATGTCGTATTTATCAACTTGCTTAAGAACTTGCTGCAGACCATCTGGGAGTATTTTGACTCTTAACATATCATGTCTTTTGACCAAAAAATTAAAACAATCTTCAAACTTAACAACATCTAAATAGTGTGTATCAACTTCTAAGTATCCATGAGCTGATACACTACCAAGTCCAAAAATATTTTGTCGGCCGATCCAATAAGCGTATTGAATGTCAGTCAACGGAAAAGGTAAAAACCTTTCTTTATCATCAAACATTTTAGAAGGTAATTTTTCTAATTCAAAATGTTCCATTTTCTGAATAATTTTATCGAGAGAAAGCGTCTGTAATTCAAGTAAAGAAAGAAATATTCCAAACTGTTTCCTTATTCGTGATTGTAAAATAGTTACATTTAAAGAATCACCTCCATTATCGAAGAAAGAATGATTCATGTCAAAATTATTTGTACCCAAAAGATCGCATAAAACCTCGGATAATAGATTTTTACCGTTACAGAATTTATCTTCATCACTTTTAAAATCAAAATTTGATTCCTTTTTGTTGTTTGAATTATTTAAACACAAGGGCCAATAAGATTGTCTTTGAAAAGCATAAGTAGGAAGTATTATCCTTTTGCTAATGTAAGATGAATTAAAACTCGTCCAATCTACTTGTCCACCATTTACATACCATTTGGCTAAATTAAATTGTAATTCAAACATATCGTTTGTCTTTGGCTTGAGTGTATTCAGCCATAGTATATTGTCTTTATAATTGTCTAATTGGTAGTCATTTAGACATTGTTGGGCCAATTTGGTCAAAATTTGATTTGGACCTATTTCTATGCAACATGTCACATTCATTTCATTTAATATTTTCATTGATGCCATAAAATCAACTTTGTTTCTTATTTGGTTTGTCCAGTGTTTGCTTGTAAGAATAAATTCTGAGTCTTTTTCTTTTAAACCATCCAAAGTAGATATCCAAATAATGCTATTATTTTTGTACGAATCAAACTTATATTCAATAGTTTTGGCGTATTGATCAAATTCATCTAATATTGGGTCCATGTATCTTGAATGAAAAGCTTTGTTTGTATTCAATTCTCTAACAGATGAACAACCATTTTCAACCAACAATTTAGCAAATTGATCAATGTCTGTTTGAGCACCCGAAAGAACGATTTGTTTTTGACTATTTATGCCAGCAACATCTATTTTGTTGCCATTTTGTTGAATAAATTTTTTGATCTTATTCAAATCAAATAGAACAGCAATCATTTTTCCATTCTGAGTTTGTTTCATTAATTTGCCACGCATATATGTCAACTTAATGCCATCTTCCAAACTAATACAACCACTTAAAACACTGGCAACATATTCGCCAATACTATGACCCATTACAATATCACATTCAATACCAAATGAACGCCACAAACATGCCAAACAATATTCCAATGAAAATAAAGCTACCTGGGCATACTCGGTATCATTCAAATACTCATTTGATCCATATAAAACATCTATTAATTTTGGTGAATTAAGATATTTATTTAATATTCGATCACAATTGTTTATCAATGTTCGAAATATCAAATTTGATTCATATAAATCATCACTCATGCGAGCATATTGACTTCCTTGCCCAGTAAATAAAAAAGCAACTTTTGAAATATTTTTGTTTCTCTTTATTGATCGTTTAACAATTCCATTTATTCTTTTATTACTATCAATAGTTGTGTTCAATTCACTTAAACTTAATTCTAAATTGTCTTTTAGCTCATTTAAATTGTTAAACACAAAAGCAATTCGTTCTTCGTTGAAATGATTTCTACCAACACTGGCAGTAAAGCAAATATCTTGTTCCAAATTGCTTTCATTACTTTCTTGTTTTTCTCTCGATTCATTTAGATGTTCAATATACTTTTTTTGTAAATCAGTCAATGCTTTTTCATTTTTAGCAGACAAAACTATTAAATGACTATTTTTCTTGTATTCTTTAAACTCATTACATTCGATGTCATCAAATATATGTTTGTATTGTTTGGTTATTTTTAACCATTGATTTTTCAAAATATTTTCCACATCTGTTTCTATTTCAGGAGCTTCTTCAATTATAACATGCGCATTAGTACCACTAAAGCCAAATGAAGATATCCCGGCTCTTCTTTTTCTATTTGTTCTTGGCCATTCGACATTTTCTTTTAAAATGTTAATCTTTTTTTCATCAATTATTATATTTTTGTTTAAATTTTCTAAATTCTTATTTCCCGTTATTAAATTATATTTCAGAGCAAGAGATGATTTTATTAATCCTGCTATTCCAGCTGCTGCTTCTAAATGTCCGATATTTGATTTTACAGAACTTACAATTAATGGTTTGTGTCTTTTTTTCTTATGTATTTTACTAATTGCTTCTATTTCGACTGGATCTCCTAATGCTGTACCTGTTCCATGAGCTTCTATATAGTCAATTTCTTCTGGAATTAGTCCGCCTTTTTCTAATGCCTCTTTCATTAATTTTATTTGAGACAATGAGTTTGGTGCCATTAGACTGGCACTTGCTCCATCTTGATTTACTGCTGATGATTTTATTATGCATTCAATGCTGTTTCTATCCTCATTCGCTTCTTTTAAATTTTTAATTACAATTACCCCACATCCTTCACCTCTAACAAAACCTTGAGCTGAATCATCAAAAACTCTGCTAATTCCATCTTTAGCAAGCATTTTAATGCTACAATATTGAGCCATTAATTCTGGTGAAAAAATAAGATTTACTCCAGCAACTATAGAAATATTTGATTCACCGTTTAAAATTGACTGACAAGCTAAATGAACTGCTACTAATGATGATGAACAAGCTGTATTTATAGATATATTTGGTCCTGTAATGCCCAAGAAATAAGATAAACGTCCAGCAGTCGCACTTGGATTATTTCCAGTTGCTTGATATTTACTTACATTTTCGATTTTTTGATGTTTAATTAATAAATTACTGTATTCATTTGAACCAATACCTAAATAGACAGACGTTTTTTTACTTTTAATTTCTTCAAGTGTAATCCCTGAACGTTCTAATGCTTCCCATGTCAATTCAAGCAAAATTCTTTGCTGCGGATCCATAAACTTCGCTTCTTCATTATTTATTTTAAAAAATTCAGCATCGAATAAACTAATATCTTTTTTCAAAAATGCTCCATATTTTGTATATATTTTACCAGAAGCATTTGAATTCATGTCGTAATAATCATCTATTTCCCATCTTTGTTTAGGAACTTGAAAAGCAGTATTTTCGCTGTTAATTAAAACTTTCCACAATTCTTCTGGTGTATCAGCTCCGCCTGGAAACAAACAACTCATTCCTATAATTGCAATTGATGTTTCCGATACGCTGTTATCGACCAAATATCTTTTTGTTCTTTCTGTGCTTTTAGAAACTAAATTTGCTAAATATTCAACTAATGAGTTCACATTTGATTTTTCAAAAATAAGATTTGGTGAAAGTTCAATGCTATAATTCATTTTTTCAAAATACAACTGTAAATTGTTTCTTAATTTTGTGACCACCAAAGAATCCATTCCTAAATCCAAAAAGCCTTTGTATTCATCTATTTCATAATTATCAGAAAGAAGAAGCAAAGATTTTATTTCTTTGTCAATCGTTTCTTTAATAATTAACTTTTGAGATTTAAAATCAGAATTTTGTAATATACTCATATTAGTTAAATATTTTGAGTCAGAGGCAATTTTATGATTGCTAATCTTTCTTCTATGATGGAAAAAATTTTCAAGCCAAATGTTTTCTGATTCTTCTTTTTTGAAATAAAGCTTCCAATCAATTGGACAAACGCCAATCTGATCGATATTTTTACTCAATATCGATTCAAGTATGATAAAGCCATTTTCTTTTGAGATTGAACTGATTCCTCTCATTTTTCCATAGCGATCAGCTCCAATTTTAGCAGCACTGCCAATTTCAGACCAATATCCCCAATTGATAGTCTGTCCAGAAAGACCCATTTTACGGCGATATTTAATTAAACTATCACAAAAGGAATTTGCACAAACATAATTTGCTTGCCCAATCGAGGCAAAAAATGAAGCAATTGAAGAAAATATTACAAAATATTTAATATTTGATTTAATGGATAATTCGTGAAGATTAATTGCGCCATAAATTTTAGGCCTGAAAACATTCTCAAATTTTGTCCAATTTTGATTATCTATTGTGGCATCGTCTAACAGACCAGAAAGATGAAAAATTCCACTTATTTTCTTTTGATCTTTTTCTATATTTTTTATGATAAGTGACAGTGTTTTTCTATCACTTACATCACATTGATAATGCTTTATATCGCATTTTTTATATTTATTTATTCTTTCAGCTTGAGTAAAGTCAAGCTTACTTCTACTAATCAATGCTAAATGATTTACTCCTTTTGCAACAAGCCATTCAACTAATGCTTGCCCTAAACCACCAGAACTTCCAGTTATTAAAAATGTTCCATCTTTTTCTTTTTGATCAAATTCAAATTTTTCAATTTCCAATTTCGCTTCTTCAAGTCTTAATGCATATAAATTTTGTTTTCTAATAGCTATTCGATTCTCCAGTATGTTCTCTTCGTAACAAATAGATTTTAAAATAGAATAGGAAGATTCATTTGGATCGAAATCGACTAAAATACAATTTAAATTTGGATCTTCATTTTGAATTGTCTTTCCTAAAGCCCAAAGAACAGTTTGTTCCGGATGAATTGAATCAAAGACAGCTCCATGGGTAATAATAATAAATTTTATCGACTCTAACTTGTTAGAACGTAATATTTTGTATAAAAATATTAGACTGCTGCAATTATTTTTTAAATAATAACTAGCTTCATCCATTTTTTTCGTATTTTCTCTTAAAAACCAAAAAACCCCCTTCAAATTTGATTTGTTAATGCTTTCAAAAAATTTTTTCAAATTGACATAATCAAAAGATAATTTATATTCTCGTTCGGATAATTTTTCATTAAAATCACTTCTAATTACATTAATCACTTGTTCATTTTGGTCAAAAATGTTATATTGATATCTTGTATCACTAAAAACAATCCAATCGACGTTATCTTTACGTTTTGTTGAATCAGTTTCATAGTAAGACAAAATAACAGTTTGTTGATCACCATAAAATCTGTTCAATTTGAAATTATTTTTTTCCAATAACTGATTCCATTGTTGACAATTAATAATAGCATTTTCTCGTTCATCATCAAAAACCCACCAACCATCAAGCAAACCAAATGTTAAATCTAACCACATCATATCATCAACTGTTTCGGAAATTATTAAAATACCTGAATTAGTAATTAACTTTTGAACATTAATTAAGGTGTTATTCAAGTTTTTTGTCGCATGAAGAACATTGGTAGCAATTATAATATGAAATTTGGAATTTTGGAAATTTTGGAGACTTGGATCTTTTTCAATGTCTAAAGTTTTAAACTCCAATTTTGTTTTATATTGTGACAATTGCTTTTTACTTTCACCGAAAAAACTTGGAGAAATATCTGTAAATGTATATTCAATATTCAGATCAAATTTATCCAAGATAGATAAAACATGATGTGCTGTTGCACCAGTTCCTGCGCCAATCTCTAATATTCGAATTACATTGGTGTATGTTTTTGAACTGAATATTTCAAAAATCATAGAAGCGATCATTTTGTTTGCATTTAAAGAATAAATTGATTCTCTGTAAATATCTTTTGCACTCAGTTCAGATTCATTTTTTGGAAAAAGCAAAGTCAATGAGTCTTTTTTGCCAATAAGAACATCGGTCAATTGAGAACCACAACGAATAAGAGTCTGAATTTCTGGAATATTTTTTAAATTTTTTTGTCCTATTTCTTGCATAATATCTGATTCAGAAAGATGGAAAGTGCTATTTAAATTACTTATTGAAATGAGAGATAGCTTATTTAAAAGTTTAGCATATTTTGGTAAGATATTTTTCTGATAAGATTTATTTCTAATTTCTTTTAATGATTTATTTATATAAAAAAGAGACAGTTTCTCAAGAATTTCACGAATAAGTAAGATATTTTCAGAATCTGCGCTTAAAATTTTTTTGAAATTAACTTCAAAGGTTTCTAATAAAGAAAAAATACTTTCAACTAAATAAAAGTTTGAAAAAGAGTTTGAGTAAGATTTATACAATTTCCAAGTCTCCTTATAAAAATAATTATTGAATTTATTCAGATTTTCAAATTGATTGTATTTGAACTTTTTAATATTTAAATCGTTAATAGAAATTAAAAGATCTTCATTCAAATCAAAAACTAAAATATCGCCTTTAAACTCAAGCCCCCGTTCATTTTTTATGTAGCATACTACCTTCACGTCATCTTTAATATGTTTTTTAAAGATATGAACACTTTTAATAGAGTAAGGTATGTAGACATCAGTGTTTTGGAATTGATTGACGAATAAAGATGCAAATACTTGAAAGCAACCGTCAAGTAAAACTGGACTTAAAGAATATTTTAAGCTATCTAAAAAAAATGAACTATCTAGTACAGCAAAAGCCTCATTATTATCAAAAAAGAATTTTTTTATAGGCCTAAATAGTGGTCCATAATTAATGCCATTGTTTTTAATACTTTCATAAACATGATCAGAATCTAAAGATTGATTACATCGATTTCTTATTGACTGCAAATTGATATTTAAGGAATTTTCTTTTTTATTTCTCATTCCGATTAATAAACTGCCTTTTGAATGCATTATTGAATCAATTGATTTAAAATTTGTCGCAGTCATCTTTTTACTATAAATAAAAAAGTCAAAATTATTTTCATCGTTTGATTTTGGAACGAGAATTGTTTGTAAAATAAATGACTGATTTGGCATTAAATAAAGAGCTGATTGAAAATTTATTTCTTCTATTGATATATCCAATTGGTCATTAAAATTGAACAGTAATTTGTCAATATATATGGCAGCTGAATATATCATTTCAATGTAACAAGCTCCAGGATAAATGGATTTATCAAAAATCTTGTGATCAAGAAGATAAGAATGTTGTTTACTTTCTGTATTTATCGTATGTTCAAAAACATATTCATTGTGACTTGATGATACACACAAAAAATTACCCAAAAGTGGATGATTTGGATAATTAGTTTCATTTATTAAAGATTGAGCTAAATGAATATCAAATCGCTGTTTATTTCCAGTATTAAATTTATCTTCACTGGATTTAGTAAGTTCTTTTTTATCAATCCAATAAGATTGTCTTTGAAAAGCATAAGTAGGAAGTATTACCCTTTTGCTTATGTAAGATGAATTAAAACTCGTCCAATCTACCTGTCCACCATTTACATACCATTTGGCTAAATTAAATTGTAATTCAAACATATCGTTTGTCTTTGGCTTGAGTGTATTCAGCCATAGTATATTGTCTTTATAATTGTCTAATTGGTAGTCATTTAGACATTGTTGGGCCAATTTGGTCAAAATTTGATTTGGACCTATTTCTATGCAACATGTCACATTCATTTCATTTAATATTTTCATTGATGCCATAAAATCAACTTTGTTTCTTATTTGGTTTGTCCAGTGTTTGCTTGTAAGAATAAATTCTGAGTCTTTTTCTTTTAAACCATCCAAAGTAGATATCCAAATAATGCTATTATTTTTGTACGAATCAAACTTATATTCAATAGTTTTGGCGTATTGATCAAATTCATCTAATATTGGGTCCATGTATCTTGAATGAAAAGCTTTGTTTGTATTCAATTCTCTAACAGATGAACAACCATTTTCAACCAACAATTTAGCAAATTGATCAATGTCTGTTTGAGCACCCGAAAGAACGATTTGTTTTTGACTATTTATGCCAGCAACATCTATTTTGTTGCCATTTTGTTGAATAAATTTTTTAATCTTATTCAAGTCAAATAGAACAGCAATCATTTTTCCATTCTGAGTTTGTTTCATTAATTTTCCACGCATATATGTCAACTTAATGCCATCTTCCAAACTAATACAACCACTTAAAACACTGGCAACATATTCGCCAATACTATGACCCATTACAATATCACATTCAATACCAAATGAACGCCACAAACATGCCAAACAATATTCCAATGAAAATAAAGCTACCTGGGCATACTCGGTATCATTCAAATACTCATTTGATCCATATAAAACATCTATTAATTTTGGTGAATTAAGATATTTATTTAATATTCGATCACAATTGTTTATCAATGTTCGAAATATCAAATTTGATTCATATAAATCATCACTCATGCGAGCATATTGACTTCCTTGCCCAGTAAATAAAAAAGCAACTTTTGAAATATTTTTGTTTCTCTTTATTGATCGTTTAACAATTCCATTTATTCTTTTATTACTATCAATAGTTGTGTTCAATTCACTTAAACTTAATTCTAAATTGTCTTTTAGCTCATTTAAATTGTTAAACACAAAAGCAATTCGTTCTTCGTTGAAATGATTTCTACCAACACTGGCAGTAAAGCAAATATCTTGTTCCAAATTGCTTTCATTACTTTCTTGTTTTTCTCTCGATTCATTTAGATGTTCAATATACTTTTTTTGTAAATCAGTCAATGCTTTTTCATTTTTAGCAGACAAAACTATTAAATGACTATTTTTCTTGTATTCTTTAAACTCATTACATTCGATGTCATCAAATATATGTTTGTATTGTTTGGTTATTTTTAACCATTGATTTTTCAAAATATTTTCCACATCTGTTTCTATTTCAGGAGCTTCTTCAATTATAACATGCGCATTAGTACCACTAAAGCCAAATGAAGATATCCCGGCTCTTCTTTTTCTATTTGTTCTTGGCCATTCGACATTTTCTTTTAAAATGTTAATCTTTTTTTCATCAATTATTATATTTTTGTTTAAATTTTTTAGATGAATATTTTTTGTTATTTTATTTTCTTCAATTGAAAAAATTGTTTTTATTAGACCAGCAATCCCTGCTGCAGCTTCCAAATGTCCGATATTTGATTTAGCACTCGAAATATTTAGTTTATTTCTTCTTTCCTTTTCAAAAACATTCGATATTGCATTCGCTTCAATTGGATCACCCAAACTTGTTCCTGTTCCATGCGCTTCAATATAATCAATATCGTATGTCTTTAAGTTTGCATTTTTCAAGGCTTTTTTTATTAAAATTTCCTGTGCTTTCTTACTTGGAACTGTTAGTCCTGTACTTGCTCCGTCTTGGTTAATTGCACTTCCTTTGATTACTGCATATATTTTATTTCTTTCATTCAAGGCTTCAGAAAATTTTTTCAAAATTACAATTCCACAACCTTCTCCCCTAACATATCCATCTGCTTTTTCGTCGAATGATTTACAATGACCATCTGTTGACAGTAAATTTGTTTGACATGCATTTATCATCATATCAGGTGATAATATCATATTTACTCCACCAGCAACGGCTAAATCGCATTCATTTCCCAAAAGACTATTACACGCCAGATGCAATGATACAAGTGAAGATGAACATGCTGTATTTATGGTTAACGAGGGTCCATTAAATCCAAAAAAATATGATAGTCTTCCTGAAAGAACACTTTCAATATTACCAGTGGCCACGTATTGATTAGAAATTGGGCTATTTTCATAAATTAGCTTGTGGTAGTCATTTGTCATTGTTCCAATGAAAACACCAGTCTGTGAATCTAGCAATTGATCAGTTGCTATTCCAGCATTTTCAAATGCTTCATAAGTAACTTCTAAAAGGAGTCGTTGTTGTGGGTCCATCATTTTTGCTTCTCTTGGATTGATCTTAAAAAAGCTCGCATCAAATTGATCTATTGGTTGGTCAATAAAAGATCCATATTTAGTATAAATTTTCCCTGGGGAATTTTTATCTTGATTAAAATAAATTTCATTGTTCCATCGTGTTAAAGGTATTTCACTTGTGACATCAATATTTCTCTCAAATATACTCCAAAATTTTTTAGGAGTATCAGCACCGCCAGGAAAACGACATCCAATACCGACAACAGCTATGTAATTGTGTGTACTACTTATTTCTTTTTGTATGTATGGGACAATTTCTATGCTTTTTGGAATTTTTTTTTTCACTTGCAATAAATATTTAATTATTTCATTTTGTCTATGGTCTATTGCAATTTGAAGAGGAGATTTGCCTCCATCATCTATAGAATTCGGATTAAAACCACCTTGAACAATTCTCTGAATTTTTTTTAAATCTCCTCCGATTATTGCTTCAAAAAATTCTTTTGAATTCATCTTTTAAAGAATTTTTTAATACAAATATGATAATCTTTTCATAATATGTAGGTAAAAATATCGTTTGATTTATTTCTAAGACCATAAAAAGATAGTAAAGGTTATTTATTTATAAGATAAGAAAGTAAAAGCCTAGATTCAACTTTAAAATTCCAATATACTCAGAATATTATACAATAAGTGAGCAATTTAATTTTATTGTAAAAATCCTAATAACTATCCTTTTTACCAAAAAGAGCTTTTAATTCTTGATGCTTTAAATTAAAAAAAAATTAAAAGATGAAAAATTACTAACATATTTTGAGTATGCTTTTGATTTTTTAATCTAATCAAAAATCTTATTTTCTAAGAAATTTTAATTCTCACTTTTGAGAACTAGAAATCATATCATCTTTTTAAAATATTTTTGATAAAATCTGACGAAAAAAATAACATCATGCTTCAATAATGTTAAAAACTTAATTTTTTGTAATTTAAATTTTATTAATTTTAAATAAAAAATAAATAATAAGTAATAAATTTAATTAAAATATGCCATATAATTTTGATTCGGAATCTAATATGATTAGATAGAAATTTAATGGAAATGAAATAAATTCAA
Organism: Brachionus asplanchnoidis; assembly: GCA_025491095.1. Classification (NCBI taxonomy): domain Eukaryota; kingdom Metazoa; phylum Rotifera; class Eurotatoria; order Ploima; family Brachionidae; genus Brachionus; species Brachionus asplanchnoidis. The sequence goes on along the minus strand of JAILYF010000008.1, from coordinate 6,118,837 downwards.
TTATCAATAAGTATGCCAAGGAAATAATATTCTAAATAAAATTCTAAAGAAATACTTCAAAATTTTAATGTAGTGAAATAAAACGATAAAATTGTTTTGTATTTTAGCTTTTATAGAAAAGAAAACGTCAAATTCAATTTATGAAATTCTATTTAATTATATATGAAACATTAAAATTAATGAACTAAGAAGAATTAGGAAAACTTAATTTTTAAAAGCATTTTTTTCCATCTTCTATTTATATGATTAATTTTTTTCAATTGCGTTTATAAATAATGGAATGATATTAATGTTAAATATTAATTTAAAAATTCTTTTTCGAAATCCTGTTTTTAGATATTTTAAAAACAGGAGGCCAAAAAAATTTTTTCAATTTATTTTCAAATTCAAGTTTTTTTTATGTATCTTATTCATTTGTTTAAAAATATTTAGAAAGCTTCATTTAGTTTTTTATCTGAATTTCATTTTTATTTTATCATATTCATTTTATTTCTAGATTTAAATGTTTAAAAATATTTAGAAAGCTTCATTTAGTTTTTTATCTGAATTTCATTTTTATTTTATCATATTCATTTTATTTCTAGATTTAAATGTTTAAAAATATTTAGAAAGCTTCATTTAGTTTTTTTATATCTGCATTTCATTTTTATTTAATCATATTCATTTTATTTCTAGATTTAAATGTTTTTTTTAAAAATATAGGTTTTCATTTTATTTTTTCTTGTTTTAAAATGAAAGACAATAATTATTAATAACATTTAAAAAAAATAATAAAACAAAAACTGATTTTTAATTTTTGTAGATATAATGGTATATCATTTTTTATCTAAGCTTTTTTCATTTCATTTTATTGCATTTTTCAAAATATCTTTCTGCTCAATTCAACAGTAAAATTATAAATTGATTCTTTTTATTCTCTATTATTTGTACCATTTTTTAAAAATATTTTTACCAGATTTCCAAGGAATCATAAAAAAATTCACTCTCTAAATATTATTTTAAATTGTTTCCAAATCTCAGCAAAGTACCATCAATCCAGTTTTTTATCAAATTTTGAAAAAAATTCTTAAATCATCGGATATTCGTTTTTAATTAATTTCAATAAATTAGCTTGTTTCTAAGTTTTAGAATTTATAAAGTAAAAAATAAACATCGTGAATTTCTGAATAGTAAGGTATAGCTTGTGAATTTTCAAAAGGGTCTTTTAAGAACCACTTTAAAATTTAATATTTAAAAGCTATTTGTTAGGGGGTTTGATGAACAATATTTACTTTTATTTTAAATAGATGGTTTATAAAAAAGTATCTCTACAGTACGTTTCTAAGCAAATTATACAGCTTTTAGAGCATTGCTTAAGCAGCTCTAGCGCATGCTCATGAATGCTCTAGAGCATGCGCTAGAACATTTTGCTATAGAGCTGCGCTAAAACACAATCTTTACTTTGTTTAGAAACGTGCTGTAATTTTAAAAGATGAAAAACTGCTCGAGGAAGTTGAAATAGTGTTTAACGAACAGCAACAACCAAATTTAACCAATGACCAAATCGAAAATTGATGCAAATATTTTTGATTATTTTTTTTCAAGGCTGATAAATTTATTTTTAATAAAAATGACTAGCCAATGTTGAATTTATCATCAGTTAAACTATAAATTTTCAATTGCATAAATCTATTTATCATATGTAGATTATAACAGAAAATTTTAAAAATTTAACTTCTTTATCTTTTTGCATATCTTAAAATAATGATAGCAATATATAACAAATATTAAATTAAAGCAGTAAATGTAAGATTTTTTTTAAATCGGTTTAATCAATGCTTTTATTTGCTCTGGTATCAATCATTAACTGATAATACCATATCAGATGAAATAAAATAATTTTAATCCAATCCAAATCATTCATATTCAATGTAAATGCATTGCGGTTCAAGTAAGATATTATTAATTTTTTTTTTAATTATTTAAGGAAATAATAAAATTAAAAAATATATTAATGATTATTCGAATAAAATCGATTCTTATTTATATTTTTATTTTTTTCCCAACATTTTCCCCATTGTACATTTATCCACCGTACATTAACTGGTCCGTTCATGTTCAACCCTAAACCTAAATTGTAATCATTAAATATAGAAAGTGATAGCTTGGGGTCCAAGAGGTTAGACCTGTCGCAGAAAAAACTATACTAATACTAATACTAATACCTTTTATTATAAATTTCCTACAGCTCTTTGGGATATCAAGAAAGAGTTCAAAAGGAAATTGAATATTTGGCGGATTGTAAAGACTAAAAACAAAAAACTGTGTATTTTGTAATTTTATCTTGAGACACAATTATCAAATGAATTTTCTTGTTAAAATTCAAATTCTTCTTTTACCAAAATAGGTACTCCTCCATCATTTTTATTTCGAGCGTTAACCACTGATTTATAGTAAGACAACCTAATTATTTTATGTGCGAAGGAGGTGACAACTTTTAAATTAGCTTAGAAAATTGTTAATTTTCTGGAGACATTGAGAATTTATTTCTAAAAATAAATAATTCAGTGTCCAGAGTATCTAAATAGAAAACAGTTTGTTGAAAAAAACATTTTTTCTAATTTATTACTTATTTGTTTTCTGTTCGAGCATACGCTCCTCCAGATAAAAAATAAAATAATTAGAACAATTTAAAAAATTTTAAATTAAAAGTAAATTATTTTTCATTTATCAAAGAAAGGATGAGATACAAAAATAATAATTAAAGAGCTGTTTATTTAATAAAAAGATGGAGTTGGGAGAATAAATAAAAAAAAACAAATAATATAGATTAGATTTTAAGAGTCAGAAAATTTTTGTATAATTAGGTAGCAGCTACATAGAGGAGTGGGATTCATAATAAATCTAGAATCGAAGCCTCTTCGATGCTCCGAAACAAGTCTTTTAGTCAATGGAACTGAATAATCAAGAGCATTACGAAGGTAATTTTCTAAGAGATTGCTTATTCTGTGGTCAATTTTTCTAATATTCAATTTATTTTCTGCTTCATAGAATAATGATTCAGAGGAGGTACTGAGAAGAAGTTTTAGAATGCATCGAACAGCAGTATTTTGAATAACTTGTAACTTTTGTAAACCTGATTCGGAGAATGAGTTAAGACATGGAAAATTATAATCAAGAATTGAGCCAATAAGAGCCTTGTAAAGACTAGCTAGTGTATTGTGGTTGAGCTTCCAATTTTTGAAGACAAAATTTTTATTATACTGAGTCTATTCATGCATTTAGTCTTTACTTCTTTAATTTGTTTATCAAAGCAAAGACTTTCATCAAAGTACAGACCAAGAAATTGATTAGTTTTTGAATAGGGAAAAGTTTTGTTGAAAAACTGAAGTCTAAAGGTATTATTAAATTTCTTATTTTTTGTGAAAATTGTGTAGCTACATTTATTTGGGCACATTTTCATCTTACATTTGCATAGCTATGACTCTATTTCTTTTAAGTAGTTATTTATTTCAATCTTTCAATTCTTACTGTCTTTTTAAATATGAAGAAAGAAATCAGATCATCAGTACACAAGAGTGAGTTTGCTGATGATCTGATTCCTTTTTTTTTGAGTCAAAAATAAATTGGTCAAAATGGGTGATTTTCTATCGAATTATGTATTTGGTTTAGGGTTTAAATCTCAAATATTTTAATTTTATTTAAATTACCTTTTTTGGCCTTAAACACTTGTTTAAGCCCAGGAAATAATTAATAAAAATAATCATCTTTTTTGAGAATTTCTATAAAAAAATCTTTTAACAAAAAAACTTCCCATTCTTTTTGTTAGTTTTTATTATAAATAATTATTTTTTATTGATCTTGTTTTTATTTTATTAGAATAAATATTTTTTATTTATATTAGAATTAGAATAATAAGTAATTAGTTTAATAGAAAAAAATTATCCTTATTAAAAAAAAGTGGGTTATAACTAACGTCGGTTATTTTATAATTATTAAAAAAAATATTATAATTTTACGATTTTTGTTTTTAATAAAAAAAATCGAAATATCCTTTGATTGATGTTCTTTATTTTAATTTCAATTTAATAAGACTGCAAAAGTAGCTCCCATTATTTTAAAAAAAAATAAATTTGAAACATCGCACTATTTCAATATATTTCAAAATTGTATCAAATTTTTACTAAAAGTTTTGACTATAATAATCAAATTATAGTCAAATTATTAGACAAATATTCGTTCTGCCTTGTCGATCTGAAGTTATCAATTTCATTAGCTTTAATTAATGATTTTGTCTCCTATAGATTCTTGCATTGGGGTTATTCGTTGTTAAAAATTTCTTGTTTTTTTTTGAAGGCTTAAAATCTTCAGCATCAATTTATTTTAAATCAATCACAATATTGACTCATATGTCGCAATGGATTTTTAATTGCAATATTGAGGAGTGGTTCTAAGAATCTCAGTCAAATCGTAATTTTCTTTTGCTTGTAGTGAATTCATTGTATTTTTTAAAATAAAGAATTGGTTGTACTTTTTTAAGATTTTTCTCAAAAAGTTTTTATTTTATAGTCAATTTAATAATTTTTGAATACAATTATATCTATCTGAGATTATTAACATTTTAATATGTCAAGTCTAGTGACTTAACTTTGACTTTATGAATTTTAAAAGACTTTGATTCTTATTATATTTATAAGACGAGGTTTTTTTGATAAATAATTTTTAAATGTGAAGAATATATAATTTTTGTGAATTTTTTTATGACATTTAATAAAATATGTGACAGGTTAATTGATGTCCAATTTTTTATTAAAAGACGAAAAACTACACCTTTGTTGAGAGCTCAAGAGAACCTGAAAAAAAGTCTCCCTTAGCAATTTTTGTCCATGAATTTCCACGGGATTGACTTACAACAGCCAAATCTTTCAATTGTCTAGAAGCTTCCCTTTCTTAATATTCCCATTTTACTATATGTTTTTTAAATATTGTGTACCCAATTTTGTAATACCTTATAATTGTTTCACTTTCTTTTAATATATGAACTATAGGTAAAGGAGTTTCATTACTCAAAGTCTATTTAAATAATAAATAAACAATAAAAAAAAAAAAAAAAAACTTATTATTCATAGTATTCAAAATTTTTTATCGTAATTTTAAAGGATTTTAGAAGATTTCTTTGTATCAATCATTAAATATAATTGAATTTTAAAAATGAAAACTCTCAATCTTTATGTGAACATACACAATTGGAAACCAACAAAAAATGAATGGCTAGGATTTTTGACTTTAATATCTTCGACAGAAAAGGCGCGAATTGCAAGGTATCTATTTAAGAAAAATTCGAAGCAAGCAATTGTTGGCCAAGTTTTAATCAAATACTCTTTTAGAAAAGTAATGGCTCGGTCTGATATTAAAATTACTCGTAATGAGTATGGTAAACCATATATAGAAAACTGTCATTCATTGTTTAAAGATAGCTTTATAGATTTTAATTTAAGTCATTCGGAAAGTTTCATTATAATATCAGTTGTTTATGATGTTCCTATGAATAATGCAATCAGTGTAGGATGTGATGTAATGAAAGTTGGCTCTTTCCATAAAAATTTAAATACACTAAGTGTCGAAGAGTTGACTAGAAAACAAATCGAACAATTTTATTCAATAATCGAAAATGAGTTTACTGAGGATGAAAAAATATTTATAAATTTAGGAATAACTAGCATAGACAAACTACTGAACTTCTATAGAATTTGGTGCTTAAAAGAAAGTTATATTAAATCAATCGGAAAAGGTTTATACTTTGGTCTTAAAAGAATCAATTGTGTTATAAAAAGCTGTTTGAATTTAGAAGTAAATAATCGATCAGTAACAGATACTAAGGTATTAATTGATGAAAAAGAAGTAAATGTTCAATTTTCTGAACAAGTTGTTTTTAACACGGATGCTGATTTTCCTGATAACATTTATATTTTGACTGTTTGCATGGTTTCGGAAGAAGAAAATAATTTGGATATTAAACAAGTTCCATTTGAACAAATACCAATCCAAAATTTGGTTGAATATTTTGATATACCAATAAGTGTTGTTGATTGCAATCTGGATAATCCAAACGAGTTAGAAAAATATTGGGACCAGTATTTAAAACAAAAATGATTTTCAATTATAAAATAAAATCATTTTTCTACTCGAGCAATACAATAAAGAGTTAATAATTCATTACATAGTAAAAAGAATTGTTCTAGAATTCAGTTTATTCAAATTCAGAAAGTCAATTTATTCAAATAAAAATGTTCTTAACTTTAAAAATTTAAATTAAAATTAGTATTATTGAATTAAATTTTATACTCGCATCAAACCGAGAATAACTATTATTTGTTATTATTTTATTATTATTAATTTGATTGTGGTTCAAAATCATATAGACATTCCCAAAAATTAATAAGAAATTAAATTAAACCGATGATTAATGGTGACAATGCTAGTGACTTGACTTCAAAAAGTATGCACTAAGTGCGATGTGTCAATTTATTTTAAACAAATAAATGTGAGTTATTTTTTCAATCTTATTACACTGAAGTTAAGTATATTGCATCGAACATTTAAATACAGTGTTTCCACAAAAAGCCCAGTATTGGTAAAATTACGTTATTTACGTAATTTTCGAGATTAACGAGATTTTGTCGGATTTTTGGTTAGTTCACCTCCTAGGTCCCCAGACTTAAACCCAGTTGAGATGCTTAGGCATGTAATGAAATGTTTTGTGCGAAAATCTGATTGTATAACTAAGTCGGAAATTGTTGATAAAATTTGAAATTCGTATAGTATACGAATTTCAAAGTAGTTTGACAGAAGAAAAATGTTAAAAATTTTTCGAAACGTTGAAAAAAGCAAGTCAATTTTTATTTCATTTTTCTTTTGAATTAATTTTTACTCTAAATTAAAGGTAATTAAAGTTGTTATTAATAATAGTGGTTGGTCGATTAATTAAAAACAGAAAAAAAATTGTAAAATTTTAAACTTTATATAAATTAATTTAAAGTTAATTTCTAATTTTTTTGTTCAATTTGGCTTCAAAAATTCGTATTCCTATGAAAAGGATTTCGAATAAATTAAATTTTATTACCAAATTTTTCCAAAAAATGTTTAATTTTACGTAAAATTACGTTAAAAAAGGGAAAAAAAGTAAGGATTTTTTTTTCGTTTTAAGTAGAAAATCATTAAAAAAATATAATTTTTATTTTCTTTTACCAAAAATTCCTGTTTTTTTTGCCGTAAGCATTTTGGGACCGTTTTACTAAAAATTATATAATTGAATATAATATTGCGTAATTTTACGTAAAATTACACATCATTTTTGTAGAAAGACTGTTTTTAAATATTCGATGTTATATACTTGAAAAAATAACATACATTTATTTGTTAAAAAAAAAATTGACACATCGCACTTATTTTTGTTAATTTAAGTAATAAAACTTTAATGTCAGGGGTTTAAAAATTATTCAAAATCGATTTTATAAACATATAGCTTCCAATTTTTTTAAATTTATATTAGATGAATGGCTTTAATAATGCGGAAAACCAGTTCCATTTTTGAATAAAAAAAATTTATATTAGTCATTGAACCATGGAATGTTTCAATATAATTAAAGTCTTTATCTAAAAATTTAAAAAGCGCAAACAATTTATTAATAAACTATTGGAAAAATTATCTTTTAAAGACAACATCCATCAAGAAAGCAAAAAAAATACTTGCTGTAAATAACATGATGCTAGTTCTATATTTACATAAAAAAAGATATTATATAGTCCGGTACATTGAATTCAATTTATAAATGCGAGATCCTTAAGTTGGTACAAAACTTAATTCGCGAAAAATTCCGCTTTATTAATTGTTGATTTTTTTACAAATAGAAAGACAGATTATTAAATGAATAAGTTATTGTTGCTTTTAAGTAGTTTGCATGGGAAAAAAGACTTAATTCATATTAAGAATTTTGTTTTTATTATTTTTTCTTTGGTATTTACAAAAAAAATTGAATCTTTAAATTCAATAGATTAAATTAAAAATTAAATTTTTAAAATGTTAATGACTTTTTAGAATAAAAAATAATGAAAATTGTTACCAATTCTATATTGAAAGCCAATGTATCTGATGAAAAATTGATTGAAAAATATATTTTGAAAATAACAAATTTTGTTACCAAGATACATCAAAAAGTCAAACCAAAAAAAATTGTTATATTTGGAAGCGATAATGATTATTTAATTAATCGATTAGACACTTTTTTATTTAGTGAGGATATTTTAGAAGTAGTTAAAATTGATACATTTGACAACAGGCAAAAATCAGAATATAATTCATCCAAGATCTATTTTGACCAAAAATATCCAGATAAATTGATTAATTTCAACAAAAATCAGAATTTGGCTGACGTCTTTATTATAAGCAATATTAATACCTTTGATGAATTGCAAAAGTTGATTATTTTATGCAACATTTCAAATTGCAGTATTTTAACTCTACTAGTTCCAAAAGCTGCTACTGAATTCTTCAAAACAGCTGCTTATAATAGTTTTTTTTCAACAGAAAAAAATTCAATCAAAACGAATGATGATTTGATCTTATTACTCAATTATTTTGTCAAAAAAGACTACCAGCTACGGTTTGGAAATGAGGTAAATATAGATGATTTGGTAAAAATCGAGAATCTTTGCTGGGTTAAAGAAACAAGAGCCAGCAAAGAAGAAATAATTCAGCGAATTAAAAACTATCCACAAGGACAATTTGTTATTACCAAAAATACTGATACATTGGGAGTTATTTATACACAACGGGTAGATATTCTACAATCTATTTATTTTGTAAATTATAACAACATACATTCTTTTTTCAAAAAAAATGGAAAATATGCCCAATTGCTCTCTTTAAATGTACCAACTAGGAAAAATCAGCCAAATTTTGATATTGACTCTGGACTTGGTCATCACTTACTTGAACTAGCTCTGCATGTTTACTCAAATTTAGCAGGAATTGAAAAAATTTTTGCTGTTACTTTATGTAAAAATTACAACGAATCCGATGGTCATTTAGAAAGCTATATTCACTTAAAAAATGAAGATGGATTACCAAAAGATTCAATTTTAAGAATGCATTTCTACCATGGGGCTACTATAAAAGAACTTGTTCCAAACTATAGACCCATGGATAAGAAAAATCTCGGTTGTGGAGTTTTAGTTGAATACGATGTATTGAATAGAAATGAAAATGAAGAAAAAATTTTTATGAATAAATTTAAAATCAAAAATGATGAGTCAATTAATGAGCAATTAATTTTGGATTCCATCAGAATCGTTTACTCAAATTCGGATTTGAATTTGAACACTTCATTTAATGCAATGGGTTTAGATTCATTAGAATACACTGATATAAGCATTGAGCTGAGCAAAAAAATTGGTATTCAGATTGACGCGTCCATTTTTTATTTGTGTAAAACACCCTTAGAGCTTTATGAACATATTATTGGTTTAAGCAAGCCATCTAATACAACTCAGTCTAAAAGAATACCAGAAAATACTGAGAAAAAGGATTGTGAAGAAAACTTGATTGCCATTATTGGAATGGAATGTAGATTTCCAAAATTTGCCAACAATATTGACAATTATTGGTCATCGTTAAAAGAAGGAAAAGATAATACTGAACGTATACCAAAGTCAAGATGGGATAATGATGAATATCCATCAATTTATTCAAAAAGAGGAGGATTTTTGAAAGAATCAATTGATTTGTTTGATGCTGATTTTTTTAATATTTCAAAAAATGAAGCCAATATGATGGATCCACAGCAGAGAATTCTAATGGAAGTATCATGGAACGCTTTGGAGAATAGCTGTTTGAATCCCGAATCATTAAAATCTTCTCGAACAAGTGTTTTTGTAGGAGTATCTAGTAATGATTATGAAGAAATGATCAAATCAAGTGGTAGATTTGGCAATTATGTTGAAACAGGTAATTTAAAAAGTCTTCTTGCTGGAAGATTGTCATATTTTTATCAACTAAATGGGCCGAGTGTATCTGTAGATACTGCGTGTTCATCTGGTCTTGTAGCATTAAACTATGGTTGTGAAAGCATTTTAAATGGAGAAAATGACATATCAATAGTAGCAGGAGTAAATATCATTCTTACACCATCTCGAACAATAAATGATTGTATTTCGAAAGTTCTATCTAGTGAGGGTAAATGTAAGGTTTTTGACCAAGCAGCTGATGGCTATGTCCGAAGTGAGGGTTGTGGTGTATTGATCCTAAAAAATTATTCACAAGCACTAAATGACAAAGATAACATTTTAGCTGTGATTAAGGGAATAGGAGTTAATCAAAATTCTGGAAGAAATAATTTAACAGCACCGAATATAGATCAGCAAGCAGAGTTAATCAAAAATGTTTTGGTAAAATCAAAATGTAATGCAAACGATATTGACTATTTGGAAGTAAATGGAAGCAGTACATTTTTAGGAGATATAATAGAAATCAATGCTATTCAAAAAGCCTTTGGCACAAGGAATAAATCAAAAAAGATAATTGTAGGTTCAGTGAAACCAAATATTGGGCATCTTGAGGCTGCATCAGGGATAGCAGGTTTGATAAAAATAATAATGTCATTAAACAAGAACGAAATACCAAAACAAATCAATTTGAATAAAATAAATAACCAAATAGAAAATGAGTTAGTTTGGTTGGAAATTTTAAGAGAAAATAAAAAATGGGGTTCGAGTTCAAATAAGAGATGTGCAGCTATTAGCTCGTTTGGTATAGGTGGCACAAATGCTCATTGTATTGTTGAAGAATTCAAAAAAGAAATGGAAAATCCAATCGAAACACTAAAAAATCAATGGAATAATTTGAAAAATAATTTTGACATGTTGTCACAAATAGATTGCGATTATTTTAATGTAAACGACCGCAGTCATCATATGCTGGTTATTTCTGCCAAAAATGAGAAATCTTTGAATGATTTTAAAGTAAGATACTTGAATTTTTTAGACCAAACACACAATAAAGTAGGAGACATATCGTTTAGCGCTGGTATTGGAAGAAAACATTTTGATAATAGAATTGCCATCATTGGCAAAGATGCAATGGAATGGCTCAATTGCTTGAAATTAGAACACAATATATATAAACGTACCATGGATTTGTCATTTAAAATAAACACAACTAAAACTGCTTTTATAATCACAAATGATTTTACAAAAATTTTTCCTGATATGTCACATGAATTGTACAATTCAAATATTTTATTTAGGGCTAGTATGGATAAATGTAGCAATCTGATCTACAATCAACTAAATATATCATTGATCGATTTACTTTATGGACCAAATTCATCAAATTATTTGACACAAAATCAGTATATTCAGCCTGTTTTTTTTTCAATACAATTTTCACTGGCATGTCTTCTTGAAACATTTGGCATTGTAGCAGATTTGTATTATGCCGACTGTGAGTATTTATGTGCTGTTTTGAATAAGACTATTTCGATTGAAGATGGTATTCTTTTATCAATAATCTATGGAAAATATCTCGATGGAAATTTAGAGTTGAAATCGAATTTGTTCGATTTTGTTCAATACAAAACCTCAAACATGAACAAATGGTATTCAACCAGTTTGGCAAATATTCCTAACGTAAAAAATATAAACAGTTCTTATTGGATTCAGTCGTTTGAAAACTCATACAATCAGCAAAAGAGAAATGAAAATTTGAAAAATCTTTATGACATGGACATAAGAGTTTTTGTCAATTTTAATCCAAGTTTAAATCTTGACAATCTACTCGGTAAAATACTAGACAAACAACAAATTGAAAGTTTGATCATCTTGAACACTATTAGAATTAAATCTCCAAATTGGCTGTCGATATTAGATTGTCTTGCCCAATGGTATGTAAATGGTGGTGATATTTTGTGGAAATATTTTGATGCATCGTATCTACGCACCAAAGTTGTTTTACCAAATTATCCATTTCAGCGAATTTCTTTTTGGTATAATAAAGATAATGATGACTCAAAAGATAGAGCATGTAAAAAAATATACCAATCTTCTAAAGATACAATTGAGACAAAATTGAACCATATTTTTCAGAATATTTTAAAGCTAGATAGTATAGCTTATGATATAAATTTTTTTCAAATGGGTGGAAATTCTTTAAAGCTCTCTCAACTAAGAAATTCTATAAAAAATGAATTTAAAATCGATTTGTCATTTATTGAACTTTTTAAAAATTCAACACTTAATAGCATAAAAATGCTCATTAGCAATAAGGTGCCTATTATGGACTTAGATTTCAAACTCAAATCGTTTAAACAAATGATTTTTGAGCCGTTTCCATTAACTGATGTTCAAGCTAGCTATTTTTTTGGACGGCAAGGCTTTACGCCATTAGGAAATGTATCGACACATCTTTATTATGAAGTTGACTTGGAACAACTTGATTTTAATCTGTTCGAGGAATCGTTAAACAAAATGATTCATCGACATGAAATGTTACGCGCTGTTATTACAAATGATGGATATCAGAAAATTCTTGAAAATTTTTCCTACTATTACATCAAACTAAACGACATTTCATTACTAAATTCTCTTGACCAACAAAAGTATCTTTTGGAATTAAGAAATAATTTATCTCATCAAGTAATCGACTGCTTTAATTCTCCTTTATATGAATTTCAAGTCACCAAAATGACCAATAGCTTTAGAATACATTTAAGCTTTGATTGTCTTATTTTTGATATGTTCAGCGTCTATCTTATCATGGATGAATGGTACCAACTTTATAGCGGAAAAGCTTCAAGTCCTGCGCTGAATGTCACATTCAGAGATTATGTTCTTTATTTAGTGGACATGAATGAATCAGATAAATTTAAAGAAGATAAAAAATATTGGAATGAAAAAATGTCACAAATGGCTTCAGGTCCTGAGATACCTCTCCGCATCAATCCAAATAATGTTAAATCTCAAAGATTTGATCGCAAAGTAAAATGTATCGAGGCTAATATTTGGGAACATTTAAAAAATTTATCTTTAAAATTAAACATCAGTGTAACTAGCATTTTACTTGGCATTTTTGCAGCCATAATTGGTCGATGGAGTTCAAATTCTAAATTTTGTTTAAATTTAACATTATTTCGTAGAGAGCTAATTCATCCAGATATAAATTTAGTTTTAGGTGATTTCACCTGTATAGAAATACTTTCGATTGATTACAAATCTTTTTTGAACAAAAAACTCTTGCATTGTATCGAAAAGCTTCACGAAGAGTTATGGAATGATCTGGAACACGTATTCTATAGTGGTGTCAATGTTCAAAGAGATTTAAAAAAGCTCAAAGGCTTAAATTCAGCAGACATAATTGTACCTGTAGTATTCACAAGTTTACTTAACCTGAACTCAATAGGTGTTTTGGGCGACAAGGACAAAAACAAAAGTTGTTTGCAAAGTTTTGGAAAAGTTGCGTACAGTATAACTCAAACGCCTCAAATATGGCTTGATAACAAAGTATATGAAGACAATGGCTGTTTAGTTATTGAATGGGATTATGTATCTGAGCTATTCGATGAACAATTGATCCAAGCAATGCACTACTCATATTGTAGTTTGATAGAAAATGTGTCTATTGAATTTTTAGAGGAGCCATTGGCGGAAATTCTGCCTCTATCAATTCAAGAAAATATTATTTTTAAACCAGCTAAAATTTTTATTCAAAAAGAGAATTTTTTACATCATTTATTTATTCACAATGTAGAAATAAATCCAAAAAAAATAGCTGTTAGAACTGAGAATTCAAATCAAATAACTTATCAAGATTTGTTCAAGTATTCCTTGAATTTAAGTAAGGTCTTGTTGAAATTAGGAGCTAAACCTAATACGCTCATAGTCGTACTAATGGACAAATGCATTGAATCTATAACTGGATTTATATCAATTTTAATGTCTGGCGCTGCATTTATCTACATTGATCCTGATACACCTGATTCAAGAATTAAAGAGCTGCTTTCAGTAAGCCAAGCTCAAATAGTTTTATCGTTAGTCAAATTTAGAAAAAAACTTCTCTTTACTCAAAATAATAATTACAATATAATTTACATAGATGAACCTTTTACTCAATCAAATGAAGCAATAGACAAAATTGAGAACAATATAGACGACTTGGCATATGTAATATTCACGTCTGGTTCTACTGGGAAACCGAAAGGTGTAATGATAAGTCATAGATCAGTAGTTAATACCATTCTTGATGTCAATAGTGAATTTGATATCAATAATGAGGACAGTTTACTTTGTATATCTAATTTTAGTTTTGATCTATCTATATATGATATATTTGGAATGCTAGCCAAAGGTGGAACAGTTGTTCTTGTGTCAAAAGAAAATAACAGAGAGCCAGGTGTATGGATAAAGTTAATGGAAGAATACAAAATAACTATCTGGAATAGTGTTCCAATGCTGATGGAAATGTTGTGTGAGCACTTAAGTGATTTGAATAATTCAAAGGATACTTTTTCTCTAATAAGAGTAGTTTTGTTAAGCGGAGATTGGATACCATTGTCATTACCTGGCAAAATAAGGAATTTTTTTTCAAATTCGCGTCTTGAATTAAGAAGTCTTGGAGGCGCTACCGAAGCATCGATTTGGTCTGTCTGGTATCCAATAACCGAGATTGAAACAAATATGAAAACTGTTCCATATGGTAAAGCTATGAATAATCAATTTATATACATATTAAATGAAAACTTTCAAAATTGTGCTCCTATGGCTATTGGTCATATTTATATTGGTGGTGTGGGAATAGCTAAAGGATACTGGAATGATGAAGATAAAACAAATGAAAAATTCATCAAACATCCGTTTACTCAAGAAAGTTTGTACAAAACAGGGGATTTGGGTTATTGGTCTTTTGGTGGAAACGCTATGCTACTTGGTAGAGAAGACTTTCAAGTTAAATTGAATGGTTTGAGAATAGAATTGAACGAAATTGAATTTTATCTTAACAAATTGGACTATGTTCAAGACAGTGTTGTTTTACTAAATGAGAATTGCGGTGATAATAAAAATCTAATTGGAATTATTAAAAATTCCAAATTGGCAAAAAAAGATGAACAAGAAGATTTAATTGAGAAATCAAAAATTTTAAATTTTAAACTAAATCGTTTTAACATTCGAAAAATTAATACTAGCAATACATTTTATCTTAATAAAGCATGTAAACCGACAATAAACGAGTATTACAGGAGAAAAAGTTATCGTCAATATTCATCTAATAAATTGAGCAAAGAAAAAATTGAAAATTTTCTGATCAAAATATTCCAAGAATTTGAACCAAAGTCAAACAAAATTGACGCATCTATTGATATTGACATTGAAAAAGTATTTGGTCTTTTATCTGCTCAAAAAAATGATGATTCTCTTCTACCAAAGTATATCTATCCGTCAGCTGGATCCCTCTATCCAGTACAAATTTATGTTTCTTTAAATACTAAGAAATTTAAATCAGGCACTTACTATTTTGATCCAGAACAATATACACTTAGTTATATTAGCCAGAATAGATATGAGCAAAATACAATTTTTCATATGGTTGCATGCTGTAGTGCTATAAAGCCTATGTATTTGGATGATTGGAAAAAATATTCGTTAATAGAAGTTGGTTGTATTATTCAGCTGATAAAATCTGTATGTCACAAATCAGGTTATGATTTAGTTCAGATTGAGGATAATGAGATTGCAAAAAATCTAAAAATTGACCAAGAAGATTTTTTTATTGGTAGTTTTATGCTAACCAACAATATAAAAAAAGAGCCAACTTTTGAATTGAAAATTTACACAATGATTCAAAATTCTATTAATGAAAAAGAAAATGGCATTTATATTTTTGAAAAAAAACTTATGAAAAAAATAGAAGACAAAAATGTTCATCCAATTTATATGAATTTTTTTGGTGATTATTCAAAAATCATTAAGAATGCTCATTTTTTAATCAGTATTTTTGGAATTAATTCAAATAGTTCGCTGATAAAAGCAGGGTCCTTCTTACAATATCTTTGCCAAGCAGGTTTAAATGAAAATTTGGGATTCTGTGCTTTGGGAATGCCGGCACTTAAAATTAAAAGAAATGACTTAATCGAGTTAATAAGCTTATCTGGAGGTTATATCACAAATAATCAAATTATTCAAAGAGGAACATCAGAGCCTTCTCTTGATACAAACGAAACAATATCGGACATTTTGTCCAAATATTTAAATTATTATATTCCGAATTACATGGTTCCTTCTCAATTTTTCTTTGTAGAAAAATTTCCAATCTCTTCAAACGGAAAAGTAGATCGAAAAGAACTGAAAAAAATAATAGATTCAAGGATTAAAATTAAAAATAAAGAGTCAAATAAACAAATTGAAACAAATAAATTTAAAAATAATAGTATTCAATATATTTTAGATGAAATTAAGAATGTTTTAAGCGTAACTAATTTAAATTTGAAAGCTAGTTTTCTATCTAATGGTGGAAATTCTTTATATGCTGTAAGATTAAGTAATATATTTAAAAAAGCAGGTTTCAAAATTCAGCCAACTGATTTTTTTCTTCATTCCTCCATTGAATTATTAATCAACAAGTTTATTCACAGTGAAAAATTAACAGAAAAAATTGAAACTAGTGTAAATGTGGAGATTAATTATCAGGAACCGATTGCAATTATAGGAATGTCAGGTCGCTTTCCTGGATCTGAAGATATTGATCAATTTTGGCAAAATTTGTGTAATGGTGTCGAGGGTACCACATTTTTTAGTGATGAAGAACTACTAACTTTAGGCATTGGTAAAGAACGACTGAATAATCCTTCATATGTCAAAGCCAAAGCAATGCTGTCAAATATTGCTGATTTTGATGCAGATTTTTTTCAATATACTCCAAAAGAGGCCGAATATACTAATCCTGCTATTAGATTATTTTTGGAAAGTGTTTGGAATGCTTTAGAAAATGCAGGCTGTAATTTATCAGATGAACTTTTGAAAATTGGAATTTTTGCTGGTTCTGGTGGAAATGATTATTTAAATGGAGATTATTACCAAGATGAAGGTTTTTTAAAAATAATTAATAATCAAGATGACTATTTAGCTACTAAAGTGGCCTTTAAGTTTAACTTTAAAGGACCTGCCATAACAGTTAAAACTGCTTGTTCAACTGCTTTAGTTGCAGTTCATTTAGCTTGTCAAAGCTTAAGGTTAGCAGAGTCTGATATAGCTGTTGCTGGTGCTGCTCATACTTCATACCATGAAAAGTGTGGATACGATTTTATTGAAGGTTCGATTTTTTCAAAAAATGGAAAATGTAAAACTTTTGATGCTGATGCAGATGGTATTATAGAAAGTCAAGGTGTTGGTACAGTTGTATTAAAAAGGCTATCTAGAGCAATAACTGATAATGATCACATATGGGCCGTAATAAAGGGTTCAGCTGTAAATAACGATGGCAGTGAAAAAGCAGGATATACTGTTCCTAGTGTACAAAGTCAAATAACAGTAATTAGCGACGCGCTAAAAAATTCTGGTGTAACGCCTGATCAAATTGGTTTTATTGAGGCGCATGGTACTGGAACACCATTGGGTGATCCAATTGAAGTAAATGCACTAACTTCTGTCTTCGAAACTAAGAAAAAAAATTCAATTGAAAATCAAAGTGTGGCATTAGGTTCAGTAAAAACAAATATTGGACATTGTATTACTGCAGCTGGTATTGCTGGTCTAATAAAATCAACTTTGTCAATCTATCACAAACAAATACCACCGTCTTTACATTTCAAAAAACCAAATCCACAAATATCTTTTGAATCAACACCATTTTATGTTATAACAAAAAAAAAGAAATGGCTGTCAAAGAAACCTTTAGTAGGTGGAATTAGCTCGTTTGGTATAGGTGGCACAAATGCTCATTGTATTGTTGAAGAATTCAAAAAAGAAATGGAAAATCCAATCGAAACACTAAAAAATCAATGGAATAATTTGAAAAATAATTTTGACATGTTGTCACAAATAGATTGCGATTATTTTAATGTAAACGACCGCAGTCATCATATGCTGGTTATTTCTGCCAAAAATGAGAAATCTTTGAATGATTTTAAAGTAAGATACTTGAATTTTTTAGACCAAACACACAATAAAGTAGGAGACATATCGTTTAGCGCTGGTATTGGAAGAAAACATTTTGATAATAGAATTGCCATCATTGGCAAAGATGCAATGGAATGGCTCAATTGCTTGAAATTAGAACACAATATATATAAACGTACCATGGATTTGTCATTTAAAATAAACACAACTAAAACTGCTTTTATAATCACAAATGATTTTACAAAAATTTTTCCTGATATGTCACATGAATTGTACAATTCAAATATTTTATTTAGGGCTAGTATGGATAAATGTAGCAATCTGATCTACAATCAACTAAATATATCATTGATCGATTTACTTTATGGACCAAATTCATCAAATTATTTGACACAAAATCAGTATATTCAGCCTGTTTTTTTTTCAATACAATTTTCACTGGCATGTCTTCTTGAAACATTTGGCATTGTAGCAGATTTGTATTATGCCGACTGTGAGTATTTATGTGCTGTTTTGAATAAGACTATTTCGATTGAAGATGGTATTCTTTTATCAATAATCTATGGAAAATATCTCGATGGAAATTTAGAGTTGAAATCGAATTTGTTCGATTTTGTTCAATACAAAACCTCAAACATGAACAAATGGTATTCAATCAGTTTGGCAAATATTCCTAACGTAAAAAATATAAACAGTTCTTATTGGATTCAGTCGTTTGAAAACTCATACAATCAGCAAAAGAGAAATGAAAATTTGAAAAATCTTTATGACATGGACATAAGAGTTTTTGTCAATTTTAATCCAAGTTTAAATCTTGACAATCTACTCAGTAAAATACTAGACAAACAACAAATTGAAAGTTTGATCATCTTGAACACTATTAGAATTAAATCTCCAAATTGGCTGTCGATATTAGATTGTCTTGCCAAATGGTATGTAAATGGTGGTGATATTTTGTGGAAATATTTTGATGCATCGTATCTACGCACCAAAGTTGTGTTACCAAATTATCCATTTCAGCGAATTTCTTTTTGGTATGATAAATCCAAAGCAAGTTCAAGTAAAAAAATAATTTTTCCGAATTTCACTCAAGACCCTATCATTATTGACAATAATTTATATTATTCAAATCAGTTTAGTTTAGACATTTCACATTTTCACTATATTTACGATCACATTATATTTGATACGAATATTTTTCCAGGCTCAGCTTACATTGACTTTTTTATTCGCATCAGTCAAATTTTAATTGAAAAATTCTACAAATTTGAAAATTTGCGTTTTGTTATCAAGAACATCATATTTCTTAAGCCACTTTTGGCTGTGAACTCATCTCTTACCATTGAACAATTAATGGTGCCGCATAACGAATTTTTCTATACCATCAAATTTACTTCATGTCAAAAAAATTACTCACCTAAATATTCTCTTTTTCAAAATCAAACTATTCATTCGACAGCTGACCTTTATTTAGAAAAAAATGAAATAAATTCCATCAAAAAAGTTAATATTAGTGAAATTAAATCAAGATGTTCTGATCACATACCAACCACAAAATTTTATGAATTATTTTCAGACAATGGTTTTTCGTATGGAAACCAATTTCATTCTGTTAAAGAAATTCGCTTCAACAATAAAGAAATATATGCTGAGATTGAATGCCATGACAAATCATCACATGCTCTTAATTCTCTTGTTTTAGACGCAAGTTTCCAAGTTCTGTCATATTTTCTAATCCAAAATTCAAATAAAAACAATGAGTTTTCTTTTATTCCCTATGAAATCCAAAGCTTCAAAAAATTTGCCAACATTGAATCAAAAATGGTGGTTCATATTTATTTGGACAGTTTAGACACAACAAATGGATCGATTAAAGTTTACAATCTAAATGGAGAATTATCGTGTGATATCGAGAACTTTTTTCTAAAAGCAATTCAAAAAGATATTTTTCTGAAGGAATTAGACGAAAATAAATCTAATAATGACAATTACTATGAGGAAAATTGGATTTCAAAAAATTTAAATGAAAAAAACTTGAGTAGAAATTTTAAAAAATTGACAAATGAATTATGGATTTTGTTCTATGATCAAAATAGCAATTTTATTACTAGCACAATCAGTTCATTTCATCGAAATAATATTGAATTTTTGCTGGTGCATTTGGGCACAAATTTTGCTCAAAATAAAAATAATTATGAAATAAACTGTGAGAGAAAAGAGGACTATTTTAATTTTTTTAAAATGATCAAAAAACCATTTAACTGTTTGCATTTGTCTGGTCTTTCTTTTGGAAATATTGATCAATGTATTGGAACCAAGAGTTTATTGTTTATAGTTCAGTCATGTATTGGACTAAATTTAAAGCCGAACACAATTGGTGTCATTACATGCCAAAATTATTTAATAAATAAAGAGAATAATTTAAATTTGTTTCAATCAACTTTGAACGGTCTTTGCCGCTCGATTCAATCTGAATACCCTGAGTTTAATTTGCGTCAAATTGATGTTGATGAAAACTTTTGCTCAACAAATGACTTGATCAGTTTGTTTCATGAATTTGCTGAACCAAATGATAGTTTGTTTGTGGTCCGCCGCGCAAATGAACGATATGTTCCCATTTTACAGCAGCTAAATCTAACTCGAACAAGTGTTAAATTCGATTTGAGCGATCAATGTTTAATAACTGGATCATTTGGTGGCCTTGGGTTCATGTTGGTTCAATGGTTGTTAACAAGAGGAGTCAAAAATCTAGTTCTAATTGGCCGCAATTCGCCCAATTTAGACCAAAAATCTTTGATCAATTCATGGAAAAAACAAGGAATAAATATTGAAATTTATTGTATTGACATTGGAAACAAAAGTGAGATCGAAAAAATTCTACTAAAAGAAACGAAAATCACTGGCATATTTCACTTGGCTGGAGTTTTGCAAGATAAAACTTTACAAAATTTATCATGGAACGATTTTGACAAAGTATACCAGGCCAAAGTGTACGGCTCTTATTTGCTTCATCAGTTGACAAAAGAAAAAAAATTAAAATATTTTGTTGTGTTCTCTTCATTGACAGCATGGATTGGATCTTCTGGCCAGGCGAATTACACATCGGCGAACAGTTTTCTTGACAGTCTTATTTTGTCACGTCGCCAAATGGGTCTAGCAGGTCAAAGCATTGCTTGGGGTGCTTGGGCTCAAAAGGGTATGGCCACAAAGTATGTGTCTTCGCTGCGAAAAGATGGATTTGAATCATTCACTCTTGAACAAGGATTTGATTTGCTTGGAACGGCTGTTTACCACAATAGAACAAAAATGCTCATTACTAAAGCCAATTGGGATCTATTGGCCAACAAAGGTACAAGTTACACTGAGTATTTTGGTCAACTAGCCAAAAAAAGAATTTATAAAAATACTAATGAACAAAATGTAGGCGTGCTTTTACAGAAAACCAGCAAAAATGATGGATATCGGATTTTGAAAGAAAAAATAGAAAGCATAATAAGAAAACGCTTGGGCAGCAATGAAGAGCTTGATGATAATATGGGCTTTGTGGACATGGGTTTAGATTCGTTGATGATGATCGGAGTTAGACATGACATTCAGCAGGAACTTGGTAGTTTATTTAATCTTTCGCATACACTTTTAATTGAGTCAGCGAGCATCAAAAAATTGTGCTACGATTTGATTTCAATTGTTAAAAAAGAAAATCATGAAATAGATGTAAATTGGAAGATGGACACAACACCGTTTATCTATGCATGTGGCAATGGTTTTTATGAAAGTGTTATTTCGTTTATTGAAGAGGATCAAAATATAAATGAATGTGATTCAAATGGACGCACTGGCTTGCATGTTGCTACACTTGAAAATAAAAAAGATATTGTTCATCTTTTGGTTACATTTGATGCAAATCAACAAATAAGAGATAATGATGGTATGTTGCCAATAGACATCGCAATAATGAACAAATTTACTGAATTAGTGGAAATTTTAGATCAGTAAAAATATTTTTGATAAATTTAACAAAACTTTTAAAAATAAATCTTTTCTTCTTTTATTTTATCTCATTTGAATAGTTTAGATGATGGTTGTAATAAACCGTAATTTTTAACTCAATGCTAAATAATTATTGTAAGTCAAAATTAAATATGAATTTTTCATAATTCTGGTTTATTAATTTATTTATTTAAAAAATAATTTTAAGCCTTATAGGCAAGTTGAAAAGGAAACACAAAAATACAAATTACAATTTTACAAAAAAAATAAAAATTAAAAAAATCTGATTAATAAATCACATTAAGTTTCATAAATAATCAATCCATTTAAAATTTTATAAAATTTTAAAGTAAGTATATAAAAGATGAGTAAAAAGAGAAAAAAAATCTAAATAATTAAGAAATTTCAAGCTTAACACCAAGAAGCACCAAGGTGTCAAAATGACTCTTTTTGATTTTTTACTAAGTTATAATTCAATAGTCTGAAAAGATTAAAACTTGAAATTGTAAAGTTAACATTAAATAAAGTTAAATTTTATATTAACATATTCACATGATGCTTCATTTTTTTAAATTGACTTTATACTACTAGAAGCACCAAAAAGGGTCAAATGACTCCTATTGAAATTTTATTCAATTTGAAAGCTTTGATTTAGTTTTTTTCTTTAAAATAAAATGAATAATACTAGAATTTCTGCTCTAAGTGCTAAAGAAATTATTAAAAGATTAGCTGACATTGAAACTGATGACTCGTAAGCCTTAAAACATCTTTAATTTTAAAAAAAGTCATTTGACCCCGTTTGGTGCTTCTAGTATTTTTTTTTTGGTGCTTCTAGTGTTAAGAAAAAGATTCAAGTACTCAAAATAAAAGTAAAAATTTAAATTACTATCTAATGCAATTCTAATTTTATGAACAAAAAACTTAACTGAGTTAATGAGAGTAAAACATCAATTTTGAAAAAAATTGAAAAATTATTATTTCATCTCTTAACATATTTTATTTTTGAAAATTTTATATTTATAGATTGTGAATTATATTAGGAATCAAATTAAATCAAAATGTTAAAAATTTGTGGATAAAATATAAAAAAATAAAATAAAGTACAATATTAGAAATATTCAATCAGTACAGCGGAATCTTTCTAATGAAAATTTTGCCAGATTATCAAAATTCCCAAATAAATGATAATTCGGAATTTTGAATAAATTATCATTTAACTGAAACAAAATTTTATTTTACAAAATTGTTTATTCAATTTGAACTTATCATATAAAATATGACATTACATTCCACATTTTATAGTTCCATTTTAAGTGTTCAGAATATTTTTGATTAATAATAATAATATTCAATAATTTGAAGAAAAAAATTTTAGAATAAAGAAATTAAAAAATAAAAAGTAAAAATTTTTGTTAAAAAAAAATTAATCAGGCACAAATAAAATTTGTTCAATATGTAAGATTGTCTTTTATTCAATAATTTACATTGTTCCAATAAGCAATATCCCTATTAGTTTATAACAAATATTAGTATCAAAAAGTATTAGTATCTAAAATTAAATTAATAAAATTTATTATGAAAATTTAATCTAATGATTATTAAAGTTATTTTTCAAAAATTATAATATCTACCATATTCTATAATTGTGCAATTTTTCTAATGTTGTTCGGAAAAACTTCTCTTTTACAAATAGATTATTCATCATTAATTGAAACATTTTAGAATTATGATTAAAAGATTAATTTTAAAAAGATTATTTTCTCTAGAATTTTTAAAAATGTCAACAAGGCCAGAATTAAAGAAAGACACAGATGCCGAGGTTTTTAAACAATTTTATTGGGACAAGAAGGAACTTGTCGCTTTCTGTAATAATCATGGTTTATATTCAGATGGCGGGAAAATAGAAATAACCGATCGTATAGCAGAATTCTTAAAATCGGGGAAAAAAATAAGCTCTAAATCAGTAAAGGTTTCTTTACCACCAGATAGTGATGGTCAAATAACCAAAACAACTAAAGTAAGGCATTATAAAAACGATGCCAAGACAAAAGAGTTTTTCACCAGGCATATTGGAAAAAATTTTCACTTCAATGGATATTTGCGGGCCTTTGCCAAGCAAGATAATTCTAATTTAAATTTGACCTATGGAGATTTAATAGATGGATGGAAAAAAGAGAAAGAGGATAAGAAAAAACCAGATTACAAGACCAAGATTTTGCCACAATTTCAATACAATCAATTCCAAAGAGATTTTTTTGCCAATGAAAAAGGAAAGACAAGACAAGAATTCATTAATGCTTGGAAACTTGTTCGTAGTGTTCCTGGACAAGCTACTTATGAACATTATAAAGAATTAAAACAGCAAGAATCTGAGAATTTATCAAAAAGAGAAAACGACGATCTACCTGAACCTAAAAATTCTAAAAGAAAAAAAAATTAATATTCATAGCCATTTTTGTAATACCATAAATGAATTTATATTTAATTTCTTTTCTTTTAATCTAAATTTGTAAGTAATTTAATTTTATCATAAGATTTGCTGTGATTATTAAAAAAAAATGCATTCAATTTTTTTTTTTTAAATTGCTTCCTCGATTTTCTGTTTTTACCAAAATTTAATTGAATTTTAGATTCAATTCAACAAAATTGTATTTATCAGTCAATTTAACAAAATTTTCTTCAATTTTACTTCATGATACAAAATAGCTTATCTTTAATATTGGATATAGCTTATCCAAAAGCTTCAAATGTGTTGAGTTTTAAAAGACTTGAGCTGTTAAAATGCGTCAAAAGAACGTCAATTATCACTTAAGTCAAAATTTATAGAGAAAAAAACAAAGTTTTTTGGGTCTTGTCGGTTAGGTGATCTATTACTGGAACAATTCTTATTCTCTGGTTTTTTGAACTATTAGTTCACCTAATCTATAAATTTTTCACGTGTTTTGTTATTTTTTCGTCAATTTAGAAAAAAACTAAATGTTATATTTAAAAAATAATAATAATTCAATTGATAAATAAAAATTAAGAAATAACATAGAAAAAAAATAAGTAGTTAAATAATTTAAAATTGGGCGGAGTAGGGTTTTGTGATATTCAGTACAAAATGATTAAAAGAACAGAAAAAAATGCAAAAAAATTGAACAAATTTTTTTCTAAAGGTTTAAACTTAGTATAAAAAATAAATAAAATGAAAAAAAAGGATAAATAATTTAAATTAATATTCAATCGTTAAAAAACTCGATCTAGTGAACCATAGTTCACCTATTATGCGGACAATTCTTTTTATCGGGTTTTGTGAACTATAAGTAATCACCTAATTTTTTTTTCCCGTCCATTTTTTGTCTTTTTTTGACTTTCGGAAACATAGATTCATCTTTTTCGCAAATTACCTACTCCGCGGTTTTGTGAAGTTCAGAACAAAAGAACAGAACGATGTGTAAAAAAATTAAATAACTTTTTTTCTAAAGGTTTAAACTTAGTTCTGTAAATGCAACATAGTGCAACAAGTCATTTCCGATAAGTCAATTCCGACAAATCACGATCCGACAATGACTTTTCCGACAAAATAATTTCCGACAATTTTTAATTAAATAATTAATTAAAAAATAATTAATTAAAAAGGTTTTAGTACATTAAAAATTTGTTGGTCAACAAAAAAAAATTAGTAAGAAAATTAACTAAATTTGTATAATATATAATAATTTAAATCGATACTTTTCTCTTGAGTACCGAATAAAAAGTTTCCCTTTGGTGGTTTTAAACTCAATAAAAGTATTATCTTTGACTTTGAGACATATCAGTTATACTAAGAATTAAATAAATTTTGTGAAAATTTAAGTTTTTTAATTTTTTGGACAATTTATATATGATTTGCGAGGAACGAGCGTAGTTAAGCAGATGTGTACGCGAATAAAAATCCAATACTGGACTATGTTTAAAAAAATTCTTGACGTATAACGTCAATAGAAGATAGGGAAGCAGAGCTTTATATTTGCGAGTAACGAGCCGTTATTTATTCCAATTATTTTAAGTAAATGTTAAGTTTTATCTGAATATCTTTAATTATTGTCTGTCAAAAATTTTTATTAAGAAAATACATGGGAATTTTTTTTCTTTGTGTATAGTCTATTGACGTTATACGTCAAGAATTTTTTTAAACATAGTCCAGTATTGGATTTTTATTCGCGTACACATCTGCTTAACTACGCTCGTTCCTCGCAAACTATACACATAGAAAAAAAATTCTCATGTATTTTCTTAATAAAAATTTTTGACAGACAATAATTAAAGATATTCAGATAAAACTTAACATTTACTTAAAATAATTGGAATAAATAACGGCTCGTTACTCGCAAATATAAAGCTCTGCTTCCCTATCTTATTACTTAAAAGAGAGTGACCTATCGGAATTTGTTTGTCAATTTTTAATTAATTATTTTTTTAAAAATTGTCGGATCTTGATTTGCCGGAAATGACCTATCGGAAATTATTTTGTCGGAAAAGGCATTGTCGGATCGTGATTTGTCGGAAATGACTTGTCGGAAGTGACTTTGTCGGATAGGTCTGACTACCACCAAAAGTTGAATATAGACAATATCACAACCAGAACTGATCACCTATTTCATAAATCCGTTGCCAAACGCCAATCTCATGTTCAAATCATCAGCGACCTAAACGACTCTCGTAACATCACCAATCCAACTGGCAAGTACTGGACTCCTTTTGACAAATTCAGGCACGCAGCCTAGTGTTTAAACGATCAAAATATCTTTATTTTATCATAAAAATTGAAAAAATCACTGAAATTTTTTTTGTATTCTTTTTCTTTCTTTCGAATTCAAGTTGATTCTATTTTTTTTTTGAATAATTTTATTTTTGTTTAAACCTATAATGCTTGTATTCAACACAAATCTGTCATGTGACTTAACAACAAATTTTAAGTTAAAAAGAAAAAGTTAAAATAATTTTGTCGAACATTTATTAGATTCTGTTTTTCAAAAATTGCGTTTTTTCATTTTATCAAAATCTATTTATTACGGGGGCTGAAAGGGAGGTTAGCGACCTTTCCAAACTGCCCGGGGTCTTCCCCAAACTATTGTTTTAATAAAAAAAAAGACTTTATACATACAAGGCAAGTCATTAGCATTCATATACTAAATCACCATCGCATTTTAAATTTTAAAATTTAATTTCAGATGAATATTTTTTTTTCACTCGTAAGATTTTCAAACTTATCCAACCCATCAAATTGACCCGACTGAGCAAAAAAATCTAAGTTTTATTTTGAAATTTCATTAAGCTTCCAATCAATTATTATTATTATTTATTATTATTGTTATTATTATTATTATATTTATTCAATGAACGCCTTGTAGGCGATGTAAAAAAATCAATAATTATATGAAATATTCACAAAATTTTAATTATTTTCACAATTTTTGTGATATCATGTCTATTCCTTATTTATATTAAGAGAAAAAAGCTTATCAAAAATCTTTCTTTGCATTCTAGGATTACGATTATCGTTCGAATATTTTGAGAGATACTTTTGATTATAAGTTGGTCTATGTGAAACGCGCATTGTAGTTTCATTTAATCAAAAAGTAAAGTGAAAAAAGTCTTTAAGCTATAAAATAAACTCGTGAAGCTATTGAAATTTAAGAACAATCAATTTAAGAAATTTAACTCTTTAATAAGTTAACCGTGAAAGATTACAAAAATTTTTAGGAACAATGCAGTTAAATTAAAATTAAAAATAAAATATTATTCTAAACCATTTCTAATTGAAATCATGTAATCAATTTTTTTGATATACTGGTATAGTCAAAGGTCACAAACTGCTTACATATTTCAATAGATCAAATTTTTTGACCAAGTATTAAATATAAGAAATCTAGTTTATTTTTGAACACTGTATCTAATTTAAAAATTTAAAAATTAGTGTTTTTTTTAAATCTAAGGTACACTAAATTAGCACTAAATTTATAACTAAAGTACTATTTTAAATATTAAACTTTTTATGCTGGGCTCATTAAAGATTAGAAATGTTATTATATACAAACAGGAAAAAAAATCAACAAAAAAGTCAAAAGAGCTTATATTTCTATATTAAATGAAATTCTAGACATCGGAAATAATTTTGACTTTTTCTTATTAGATTTTTTCATACTAAGAAAATCATAATGTCTATTTTTATTTCTCAAAAATATTTTACTTTATTAAAAAATTCTTGATTCAATCTTCATAATAAAAAATACTTTTTATTTTCTTTTACAAGATTTAAAAATTTAAAAATCATGTTTCGTTTAGTAGCAATTTCTAGCTTATTTCCACTACTTATTTTAAAAATAATATCCTTAATTTTTCGTCCATTCATTTTAAACTCAGTGATGAAAATTGTTCACTCTAATGTTGACTGCAAAAAAAAGATTTTTTTGATGAAGCTTTTTCTAAAAAAATATCTTAAAATATTAAGAGCACCTAGAAAAATAACCGATTGGAAATTTTGGAACTTGGAATCGGCACAGGAGAAAATTTCAAGCATTTTCCAAAAGGCTCAAATGTGACCATTCTAGACAAAACAGAAATTTTCTTGCCTTTTTTAAACGAGTCAATCAAAAAAAACAATCGACAAGATTTGAATGTTTCCAAGCTTGTGGTAAGCAAAGCTGAAGAAATGGTCGGCATCGAGTCTAACAGTATGGATGTTGTTGTTCACACATTTATGCTTTGTTCAGTTGATGATCATTTAAAGGTTATGAATCAGGTGTATCGAGTACTGAAACCTGGCGGTGTTTGTATTTTTATGGAGCATTAAATTGATTTTAGAAAGAAGTCAAAAAAATACATTCAAAAAATATTAGGTCCATTAATCAGTGATTGTAACTTTTTTAACATGGAAAAAGTTCTAAGTTCTGGACCATACGATCATTTAGAACTAAAAATGTACCATATTAATAAATTATGGATGACAATAGTAAATCAAATTATATATGGATATGGTTTAAAAAAAATTATTTAAATATTTTTCTAAAAATAAACAATTATCATCTAAAATTATAAAATCTAAATATATAAAATTAATTTAGAAAAAATGTATTTTTATCTTTTGGGAGTTTAAATCTTGATTTCAAAAGTCTAGAGTTGTGAAATTAAAATTAATACCAAATTTGATTTAACTCGTTTAATTAAAAAAATGATTTTATTTTTGATTGGAATCTTGTTGGCTTATTTCATTATCAAACTTTTTATTAAATTATATTACCCTACAGTTCTGAGCTTTTTAATGAAGAGTATCCATTCAAATATGGCCGATTTAAAGTCGAGACATTTTCAAGAGGCGCTTACACGACTAGAAACAAATAGAAGCGAAAGACTGGAAATATTAGAACTTGGAATAGGCTGTGGTGAAAATTTTAAAAATTTTCCTCGTGGATCAAATGTAACCGTACTAGATAAAACTGATATTTTCTTGCCATATCTAAATGATTCGATTAAAAAAAATAATCGCCAAGATTTAAATGTGTCTAGATTAGTTTTGAATAGTGCTGAGTCAATGGTAGATATTGAATCAGACAGCATGGACGTAGTTGTACACACTCTAATGTTATGTAGTGTAGGTGATTATAGTTCGGTCCTAAGCGAGATTTATAGAGTTCTAAAACCCGGTGGTATTTGCATATTCATGGAGCATTCTTTGGATAACAATAATGTAATGAGAAAACTATTACAAAAGTTTCTAGAAAACCCTTTGAATTACTGCAGATTTTTGGATATGAACAAAGTCATTAAAGATGGTTTTTATGAAGAATTAATTATAAAAGAGCACAATATTCCCAAAGTTTATATGACTCATGTAAATCCTATTGTTTATGGTTATGGCGTTAAATCAGCTAAATCTTAATTTTTCAAAAAAAATTTTATTTATAATAAATTTTTAAATAAATTATTCAACTGGTTATTTAGATATATTTTATAGATATTTTAAATTTTTTATAGATGTCCTTCTAAATAGTACTTTCTGTTTATCAAAACATCTTAATACTTAATAAAACACGAAATTTAAAAAAATAAATTAGAATCTAATGATTATTGATAAAATTGATTTATTTAACATCATTATTTATATTATTTATTTAAATGAACGGCTTAAAAGTGATTTAAAAAAATTAAAGGGACATGTCGACACGATTTTCACGATCATCAATTATGTGATCAAGACGATCTTGCTTAGTTTTTTTTCGGTGAAATTCATATTATTCAACGATTACGCATGAAAATTAAGTAAAAAATGTTATTTTATTAAAATATTTAAACAAACAGCTTATTGAAATTTTTATTTTTTTAAATTTAATTCCAAACAGTCTTTACATATATAAAAAATAAAAAAAAATCATTTTTTAATTAATTTTCATGCGTGATCTTAATCGTGACTCTTAAATTAACTTTTAATAAAAAAAAAATTATTAATAAAATGATCATTCAATTTCTAAATTATTTATATTAAATTTGTAAATTGTATGCATAAAAATAAACAATTTATAAATAAACAGGTAATTTTATCAATATTTATTAAATGAATATACCAATTATCGATTTATAATTTGTATAAGTAGATTTTTAAATCGTGCATATTTATAATTTGGATAGAAAATACATACCAAACTGAATTGTAAAATATACATTTAATTGTCGACTAAAATTTTCAAACATTTTTTTTATACAAAAATCCTATTTTTAATTTTCCATGAGATTTGCAGAACAAATTAATGATCTGTTAGTCTAGGGAATTTGGCCTAAATACCTTCTATTAATTTCAGAGGTGATAAAGAGAATACAACGAACTAAATTTTCTTGAAAGTTTGTTTAATTTTTGTTTATTGTTCAAATTTAGCTAGGCTAATATATGAATATGTGAAAAAGTAAAATTTTTTGATAAAAAATGTTTTTTTTCAATTAAGGATAAAATAATAAAACCTTAAATTAAAGTAGTTGTAATTTAAATTAAAAAATGAAACTAAAAAACACTAATATTCAAGAAAATAACAAAAATTTGCTTTAATTTGTTATATTTTTGCAAACATCAAAAAAATAAACGCGCATTTCAAGATAACAAAAAAATTTGATTTAAGAGTTAAAATTTTTGTTTCAAAATTTTTTTAATAATAATTTATTAAATTTTTAACAGTTGCATACTATTCCAAGCTTTGAGAATTTTGTAATTTCATTAAAATCAAAACAAAATTTGATCTGCTAAAAATTGACTAAAAATCAAGGGTGCTTAAAATAATTAACATTTATTTTTATATTCATTGAGTCTATGAACGATTTTGAAATTTCATTATGATCAGGCATTTTTTTTAGTTAAATATGATGATTGCATTCTTTTTGTTAACAAAAATAAATTTTTTTGAAGAAAATTTTAAAATGATTTGGATTTACTTTATAGGCGTTTTGGTTATGCCAATTGTGCTCCTAAAAGTTTTTATGAAATTTTTCTCAGGTGCCTTTTTAAATTTAATAATGAGATTCATACATTCGAATTTGGAGACAGTAAAATTGAAACTTTTTAACGAAGCTATTTCAAATATTAAGAGCACCAAGAAAAATAACCGATTGGAAATTTTGGAACTTGGAATCGGCACAGGAGAAAATTTCAAGCATTTTCCAAAAGGCTCAAATGTGACCATTCTAGACAAAACAGAAATTTTCTTGCCTTTTTTAAACGAGTCAATCAAAAAAAACAATCGACAAGATTTGAATGTTTCCAAGCTTGTGGTAAGCAAAGCTGAAGAAATGGTCGGCATCGAGTCTAACAGTATGGATGTTGTTGTTCACACATTTATGCTTTGTTCAGTTGATGATCATTTAAAGGTTATGAATCAGGTGTATCGAGTACTGAAACCTGGCGGTGTTTGTATTTTTATGGAACATTCAATTGACAATGTGAGTAAAAAAAGAAGATTATTACAGAATGTAATGGCGATAATTTTGGGAGATAGATTTCTTGACATGAGAAAAATTTTAAGTTCCGGTCCTTACGAACAATTACAACTGAAAAATTATGAAATTAATCGAGTTCTTATTACTTTTATAAACCCTGTTGTTTATGGTTTTGGAACAAAATCTTAAATTCAATGATTATAGATTATTTTATTTAAAATTTCTTGTTTTAGATTAATTTTTTAACTAAATAATTATATTAGATTTTAAAAATCGAGTAGAATAAATATTTTATTCACTTTTTTTTTTTCATTTTTTGCATCTCTCTAAAAACCAGCTTGTTTAAATATTAAATTAATTAGATTACAATTCATTCATTTATTAATATTAATTACGAGGCTTTATGATAATTCTGTAAAACACATGATAAAATTTTAAAAAATAAATAAATTAAAATTGAAAATTTGAAAATCTCATGATTCCCAATTGATTTAATTATTTTCTAGACACTAAAGAATCTTTTTTTACTTCTATTAAGAATTAAGGTGTTGAAAAATTCCGTTAAAATAAATAAAAGAGAATATTGGTTAATTATGATAGAATTTTAGAAAATTATAAAATTAACTGACAAAAATTGTGACGAAATCTAAGTCAACTGCTAATTTTAAAATGGCTTTAGATAAGTTTAATGGAATCGGCTGCTACAGCTCCACACGGCCAATCGGTGTTGATATGCTCAGATACTCTACATGTTAGGTGTCGCAGCAAGAACTACTTCTACTAATACTAAAAATTCAAAAGAAGTACCAAAAGGAGTCAAATTAAATTATCAATTAATGTTTGGTTTACTAATTCCGAAGATTTCATGTGACTCATTAATTTTTTAAAAAACAATTTCGTTTAGTTGATTAATATTCTGAAATAGAAAATGATTTAAATAATGATAAATTAATTTTTTTACGAAACTGCTAAAAATGTAATCAATTTTTTAAGTTATTCAAATGTTCTGCTGAACTAAGATATTAAATTTAGATTTCTTAAACGGATGGAAGAGTTTTTAGTTTTAACCAAACGTTACTTAGAAAAAAATAATCTTTTTAATTTACATTCTAAAAACATTTCTAAAATGGAAATTTAAAAATTACAAACAGTGGCGTTATTTAATTTTTTGTAAATTAACGATATTCTATAGAATTTAGAATTAAAAATTGAAAAATTAAAAATGGCTCAAAAGGAGTAATTTTGGAATTATTATAAATTTTGAAAAAAAGGTAATTACAAATTTAGTATTAAAATATTAAACGATTAAAAATAATTTTTTGATATTGATAAAAATTTTTCTCAAAGTGCTTTAATGAATATATCTTGATTTTTACTAAGAAATTTTTCTTTTAAAATAAATAAATTTATTAAATCAATTGCATGATTCGACCTATTATCTGCTCATAATGACACAAAGTCACAGGTGTAAAGGTGTAATTTATTGGTTCTAAAGCTCTTATTTTTAATTTTTTTTATAATTTATGTGATTCTTTAATGGCTATCATTATTTATTTATTTATTTGTTTTCTGTACCGAGCTAGAGCTCCTTCAGAATAAGTTAAAAATTAAAAAAATAAAATAAAAATGAAATAAAATAAAATAAAAATAAAATTAAAGTTAATAAAATAAGATAAAAAAAAAAAAAAGTAAATAAGCTAAATAAATGAAAATTAAGAATATATAAAATTGGAAAAGATTGTTACATGTGGCTCATGTTTAAATAGTTCAAGTTTCAGGAAAAAAAGAAGAAATAGTTAGGTAGCAATTACACAATGGAGTTGGGTAGTCAATATATCTTGATTCGAAACCTTCTTTGTATTCCTTCACCAGTCTTACAACCAATGGAATAGAATGACTCAGTCCTGTCCCAACATATCTCTCACTCAATTCAAAAAGCCGATTCGAGACTGTTAGTAATTTTAGTTTATTAAAAGCCTCATGATGTACGATGTTGGAGGGAGTATCATATTTTAACTTAATAATAGATCTTACTGCTGTATTCTGAATAGCTTGTAGTTTTTTTATATTACCATCATCACTAATAAAATAAATCTCCATCAAAATATATAGCTCCACTAATAATATATAGCTCCACTAATAATATATAGCTCCACTATATAATTTGGGGATTATCTAATCAATTTTATATAAATATAAATCGATAGTTTATAGTAATAATCAATTTTTTATTTTTAAACGAAAAACAAACAAATAATAAGAAACAAATAATGAGAAATTATAAGAAATAATTAGAAAAATAAGCGACCAACAAACTTTTACATCCTAACAAGAGCCTTGATAGCTTTTTTAGGAGCACCACGCTTTCGTTTTTCTCCCATAGGCAAGTTCTTGATCTCGAGAGGAATGGTGAATAGCTTGAAATAACTAGCAACGCCGATGATGTGCTTGCAAATGTTCGTCACGAACATTTGCAATGTAGTTGTCCCAGCTATGACAAAACTTTTGTCATAGCTGGGACAACTACACTTGCTGTGGCGGAAGTCTTGATTGTTGAGTGTGACGACTCGGCACATGTTGATTCCACGGATGAAAACATCGAAGCTCTTCCAACTTGTCTTCTTCAGCGCGCTCTCATAGGTTGTAATATCGGCTGGTTGAAGCTCGTTCTTCTTTGAAGGACCACTGGCAATATAGTGCTTGTTACCTTTGCTGATGATGTTCTTGGCGAGCAGGAACAACTTCTAGGCACTGTCTAAAAGCGGTGTTGTATCAGCAGTTGGAGTTTGGACGAAGGCTTTGAGGTTGTCTTGATGGGCTATCGATGGGTCACGATCCGTACTCCAGGTATGAATAATCTCATCTTTAACGCAGGCAAGGAATCCATCTAATGGTAGGCGTGAACGGATTAATGATAATTATTTATTTGTTATTTATTTATTTGTTTTCTGTACCGAGCTAGAGCTCCTTCAGAATAAGTTAAAAATTAAAAAAATAAAATAAAAATGAAATAAAATAAAATAAAAATAAAATTAAAGTTAATAAAATAAGATAAAAAAAAAAAAGTAAATAAGCTAAATAAATGAAAATTAAGAATATATAAAATTGGAAAAGATTGTAACATGTGGCTCATGTTTAAATAGTTCAAGTTTCAGGAAAAAAAGAAGAAATAGTTAGGTAGCAATTACACAATGGAGTAGGGTAGTCAATATATCTTGATTCGAAACCTTCTTTGTATTCCTTCACCAGTCTTACAACCAATGGAATAGAATGACTCAGTCCTGTCCCAACATATCTCTCACTCAATTCAAAAAGCCGATTCGAGACTGTTAGTAATTTTAGTTTATTAAAAGCCTCATGATGTACGATGTTGGAGGGAGTATCATATTTTAACTTAATAATAGATCTTACTGCTGTATTCTGAATTGCTTGTAATTTTTTGATATTATTTTCTGAAAATGAATTTAAGCAAGGAAAAGAATAGTCTAAAATTGATCCGACTAAAGATTTATATAAATTTCCTAGTGTGTTTTGATTAAGACCCCATTTTTTGTTTGACAATATCTTAATAATATTTAGCCTTTTATTGCAGCGCTCTTTAATTTCATCTACCAGTATATTAAAGTTTAATTTAGAATCAAATTTAATACCAAGAAACTTGATTTCTTTTTGTCTCTCTATTCTGTTTCCATAAATTTTTAAGTTAAGATTATCACTCTCTTTTTTGTACCTAGAAAAGACTACTGAACACGACTTTTCAACTGATATCTTCATTTTCCACTTAATAAGCCATTGTTCTAGTTCGTTGAGGTATTTATTGATCTTATTTTCTAGGTTCCCCTTTTTGTTATAAATGAAGTATGTAACTAGATCATCTGCGAAAAGCAGAGAGTATTCATTATTTGTTTTGTTTCTTTTAGGGATGTCATTAATGTAAATACTAAATAAAAGAGGACTAATTACTGAACCTTGAGGAACACCTGCAGTTATTTGATATTCTTCGCTCAAATGGTCATTCACATTTACCTTAAATGTCCTAGAGTCTAAAAAGGATTTTATCCAGTTAGTCAAGTAATGAGGTGGATTTATTTTAATCAATTTAAAAAGTAAACCTTCATGCCAAACCCTATCAAAGGCTTTAGAAATATCATAAAAAAGGCCGCAAACTCTTTTTTTTCTATTAAATGATTCCACAATTTTTTGAATTAAGAAGAAAAGATTATCTGCTGTTCGCCGGTGTTCCTAAATCCAGATTGCTCCTGGATAAGGAGTGAATTTTGCTCTAAAAAATTGTATAATCTTGAATATACTTTGCGTTCCAGTAGCTTTCCTAAACAACTCGTTATACTAATTGGTCTATAATTTAAAGGATCTTGTAAAGTAGAGGCCTTTTTTTGAATCATAGTAATGTAAGATGTTTTCCACGCTTTCGGGACTCTACCTTCTCGAAGAGATAAATTAAAAAGTTCTATGATTTCTATTAATGAATTTCAAGGTAAGTTTTTTAACATTAAATTATGAATTTGGTCAGGTCCTGATGCCGCTTCATTTTTTAATCTCTTTAAAGCCATAATTAATTCATTTAAGCAAATTGGATCATTAAAATTAGACTGGTTATAATTCCTAAAGAAAACAGAGTTAGAATTTAGTATTTCGATATCTTTCTCAGTATCAATTAAATCAGAATTAGGACTAAATATTGAAGATAAGAGTTCTCCAAAGCATTTTCCCTTTTCTTCATTAGTTTTGAATTCCCTTTCATTTAAAATCAATTTAGGAATTAAATTTGATCCTTTTTTTGTTCTAAATTTATTTATTTTTTTCCAAAAAGGTCTACTTGTCAGTGGGTTTTTTCCTATCTTCTCAATAAAATCAAACCAATTTTGATTCCAGATTTTTTTAAAGAGGCCTTTAACTCAGATGTAAGTTGTTTAAATTTTTGCTTGAGCTTTTGACAGCGAGTTTTCTGGTAATTTCTTCTTACTTTCCTACGTTCTTTTATCAAATTAACAATGTTTGGCGGAAGACTCGTTTTGTAGATTTTCTGAGAAAGATATGGACTGCTTTTATGTGAAGCAGAAATAATTTTTTCTGTTATTTTATCATTTAGTTGATCTATTGTGAGGGAACTTTCAGTGACATTCACTATTTGAGAATTCAAAATCTCGCTGAATAATTGCCAGTGTGCTTTCTTATAGTTAAACTTTTTAGCTGCAGATTTATTTTCTAATTGATAGCCAATAGAAATCGATGCTTCGATTGGGAAATGGTCACTAGTCATGTCTTGACTATTTAAGCAATGAAGTCGGTAATTTTGTCAATTAATGAAGATGAAACTAAAAAAAGGTCAAGAATTTCAAAGTAATTCTTATTAAAAAATATTGAAAGTAGGATGCTTATCATTGATTACTGAAAAGTCTAACTCGTTGATTATTCTTTCTAATATTATCCCGTTTTCATTTTCCCCTACGCAGCCTATTTGCTTTGTTCTAGCGTTTAGATCACCACCTAAAATGTAGTTTCTATAAGTTTTATTAACTGTTTTAAAAAACTCAAAGTTCAGAAGCACATTGGGTGGATTATAAAGACTAAATACAAACAATTCATTATTCTTTC
The DNA here is from genome assembly GCA_025491095.1 of Brachionus asplanchnoidis. NCBI lineage: Eukaryota > Metazoa > Rotifera > Eurotatoria > Ploima > Brachionidae > Brachionus > Brachionus asplanchnoidis. Next base: position 6,081,148 of record JAILYF010000008.1, on the reverse strand, counting down.
CTAAGTTCATTTTTATACAAAGGAGTTCGGAATTGAATTCCTCGTAAGAAAAATCTTGTATAAATTCGATTCCTTCTTTAATTAAAATAGCTACTCCTCCTCCGTACTTGTTGCGTGGTTTTGTTAAGAACTGATAGTTTTGAAAATCAAGATAAATATTTGCCTCACTCAAATCTATCTTTAATTCATTGAGCAAAACAATGTCGGGACATTTTTGAGCTAAAAAATTGTCTAAGAGGTGAACCCTACTAGGTAAATGAAGATAATTCCAGTGTGTAATTACTAACCTTGTTTTAATAAGAGGTTTTGTTCTTAAAATTGATTTATTTGTCTTCTTGTTCATTCTAAATCTTCTTCAAAGCTGTTTTGACTGGAAGTTTGCTGAAAAACTTCACTGGATGATTAATCTCCTTGACTTGTACATTGAGTTGTTGAACTGTTTGAATCAGACTCGAAGGTGTTGTCATTTTCATTTTCTAAGACAACTAATGACTTCTTTGATTCGTTTTCGGTGAATTCTTTTTCATTTGGATCAGATTCGGAAAATCTCTTGATTTGATTTTTTGTTTGGAAAAAAGCTTCAGTCTCATTCTGATCATTTGAGAGGACATTGACAGGTCTCTGACTAATTGGTAGAAGATCGTTTAAACGGCTTACCAAACTGTCTTCTAACACAGAAGTTTTGAGGTCTTGAGGATTAATTTGTGACATTACGTCATTGAGATTTGATGGCTAATATCCAGGCGTTTTTGGCATCATATTTTCAGTATTGTCTTTTTGGTCAGCTTCAATTATTGATTGGGTTTCTTCTTGGTCAATGTAAAGATTATTGTAGTCAATCTTTTTCCTCTCAAGCGACTTTAGCTTTTCAGCAATGGAGCATTTTTGTGTTAAGTGTCCTTTCTGATGACACTTTTCGCATAGTTTTTCTTTGACAGGGCATTTCGCTATGTTGTGCCCTTCTTCATCACAAAAATAGCATTTCTGCTTTTGTCCAACAATTGACACAAGACACTTTAAACCATACATTATTGTAGGGCCTGACAAGCTTCCAATAATGTTCTCAACTTCTTTTGGAAATGATATTCTTACTCTTCTGACACCATTTTTCATCTCGGGTCTATCTTTATATTTTTCTTCAGTGATGCTTTCAATATTAAGACCATCAATCCGAACAGCGTTAAAAAAAGTTTCAAGTCTATGATTCTCGAAATCAGAGGGCAAAAAGTGAAATCGAAAAGTACAATACCTTCTGAGATCCGGGACTTTATTTGCATCTTCAAGCCTGAAATTGGTTCTATTAATATTGATTTCACGATCGAAGATTTGGGTAACATTAAAAGCAGCATTAAACTCGATTATCCATACTTTGTTTGAAGAAAAATTGTAGACAGATGTGATCGCATCATTTTCCACCTGGTTTAGTACGATATCCAGTGCACCAAATAAGACCTTATGGCAAATCGGTTTGTCTAACCTCTTCAGATTTAGCTTGACCGAATTTTTAAATATCAACCGTCGGTTTTGGTTTGTTTTGTTGAGCGACATTGCCAACACACAACTTTCAACGGTTTTTTAACACGTGATGACGCTATTAATTAAATTTGATTTTCAAACTTGCTAAGCCAAACGACAATTTTGAGTTTTTTTTCTATCATTTTCTACCTTCACTAATATATTTCCAATTCGTCATCTAATTAATATCTATTCGTCATCTAATTAATATCTATTCTTCATCTAATAAATTTCCTTTTGAGTATAATTATATAAATCTACACTAATAAATTAAATGGAACCTAATATATTTCGAAGTCTATTCTAATTAATTAAACCTCGTCTTAATAAATTCGTCATCACTAACCAATTCTGAGAATTACGAGGATAAAACTTCGGTCTTTTAGTTGCTTTTAATGGTCTTCTTGAAATGAAAGCTTTGATTTTTTTTACTTGATTCACTCCGCAAGTGTCAACTGATATGGCTTTAAATAAAATATATTAATCTTATCATCATAAAGATATTAATCGTGTTCAGGAGTCTTTTCTAGGTACAAAAAAGAGAGTGATAATCTTAACTTAAAAATTTATGGAAACAGAATAGAGAGACAAAAAGAAATCAAGTTTCTTGGTATTAAATTTGATTCTAAATTAAACTTTAATATACTGGTAGATGAAATTAAAGAGCGCTGCAATAAAAGGCTAAATATTATTAAGATATTGTCAAACAAAAAATGGGGTCTTAATCAAAACACACTAGGAAATTTATATAAATCTTTAGTCGGATCAATTTTAGACTATTCTTTTCCTTGCTTAAATTCATTTTCAGAAAATAATATCAAAAAACTACAAGCAATTCAGAATACAGCAGTCAGATCTATTATTAAGTTAAAATATGATACTCCCTCCAACATCGTACATCATGAGGCTTTTAATAAACTAAAATTACTAACAGTCTCGAATCCGCTTTTTGAATTGAGTGAGAGATATGTTGGGACAGGACTGAGTCATTCTATTCCATTGGTTGTAAGACTGGTGAAGGAATACAAAGAAGGTTTCGAATCAAGATATATTGACTACCCTACTCCATTGTGTAATTGCTACCTAACTATTTCTTCTTTTTTTCCTGAAACTTGAACTATTTAAACATGAGCCACATGTTACAATCTTTTCCAATTTTATATATTCTTAATTTTCATTTATTTAGCTTATTTACTTTTTTTTTTTTTATCTTATTTTATTAACTTTAATTTTATTTTTATTTTATTTTATTTCATTTTTATTTTATTTTTTTAATTTTTAACTTATTCTGAAGGAGCTCTAGCTCGGTACAGAAAACAAATAAATAAATAACAAATAAATAATTATCATTAATCCGTTCACGCCTACCATTAGATGGATTCCTTGCCTGCGTTAAAGATGAGATTATTCATACCTGGAGTACGGATCGTGACCCATCGATAGCCCATCAAGACAACCTCAAAGCCTTCGTCCAAACTCCAACTGCTGATACAACACCGCTTTTAGACAGTGCCTAGAAGTGGCTCCTGCTCGCCAAGAACATCATCAGCAAAGGTAACAAGCACTATATTGCCAGTGGTCCTTCAAAGAAGAACGAGCTTCAACCAGCCGATATTACAACCTATGAGAGTGCGCTGAAGAAGACAAGTTGGAAGAGCTTCGATGTTTTCATCCGTGGAATCAACATGTGCCGAGTCGTCACACTCAACAATCAAGACTTCCGCCACAGCAAGTGTAGTTGTCCCAGCTATGACAAAAGTTTTGTCATAGCTGGGACAACTACATTGCAAATGTTCGTGACGAACATTTGCAAGCACATCATCGGCGTTGCTAGTTATTTCAAGCTATTCACCATTCCTCTCGAGATCAAGAACTTGCCTATGGGAGAAAAACGAAAGCGTGGTGCTCCTAAAAAAGCTATCAAGGCTCTTGTTAGGATGTAAAAGTTTGTTGGTCGCTTATTTTTCTAATTATTTCTTATAATTTCTCATTATTTGTTTCTTATTATTTGTTTGTTTTTCGTTTAAAAATAAAAAATTGATTATTACTATAAACTATCGATTTATATTTATATAAAATTGATTAGATAATCCCCAAATTATATAGTGGAGCTATATATTATTAGTGGAGCTATATATTATTAGTGGAGCTATATATTTTGATGGAGATTTATTTTATTAGTGATGATGGTAATATATTAGTGAAGATATGGAAATATATTAGTGAAGATATGGAAATATATTAGTGAAGGTAAGGAAATTGTTCCCTTCTTTAATTACACTATTATGTTTATTTTTTAGCAAATATTTACCGAAAATATTTGTTTTTTTACCCCACCCTAAACGTCAAGGAATTTGGTTCGGCTGCCTAAATAAAATTTCTTTCGTGTTTTAGGGCTTTAATGTGATATATCTCGAATAAAACCAATAACTCAAAAGTTATATTTAGTTTTTAAACAAATTATATAAATTTTATTCAATGATTTTATTTTATTTTTATAATTAACTTTTGATGAGCATAATTAAGACAACAAATTATTTAGAATGAATTCATGTGTTTTAAAAATCAAAGATTAAATAAGTATAAGAAAAATAGAATAGATAAAAAGTTAATTTGGTTCAAAAATTCAAATATCGTTTAAATAAAAATTTTAATAAAATTATGCACAATATAATTTAAAAGGAATGCTTGATTCTGTCATAATGATCAAGCAATTAATTTTTATTTTATAAAATAACCACATTTATTAATAAATTTGTCAGTAAATAAATTCTTTGGTTTTTAAGATAATTTTAATAAATAAAATGGTTTGGTTATTCATCTTAGTGGGCTTAGTCTTAGGTCTAATAATTTTTAAATGTTTAATGAAAGTATATTTTGGTGCCATTTTAAATTTTATGATGAATTTCGTTCATTCGAACCTTGAAGTAGTAAAGCCAAAACTTTTCTACGAAGCAATTTCTCAAATCAAAACTAATAAAAAAAATGACCGATTGGAAATTTTGGAACTTGGAATCGGCACAGGAGAAAATTTCAAGCATTTTCCAAAAGGCTCAAATGTGACCATTCTAGACAAAACAGACATTTTCTTGCCTTATTTAAACGAATCAATCAAAAAAAACAATCGACAAGATTTGAATATTTCCAAGCTTGTGGTAAGCAAAGCTGAAGAAATGGTCGGCATCGAGTCTAACAGTATGGATGTTGTTGTTCACATATTTATTCTTTGTTCAGTAGATGATTACAAAAAAGTAATGAACGAAATTTATCGAGTATTGAAACCAGGTGGTGTTTGTATTTTTATGGAACATTCAATTGATAATGAAAACAAGCCTAGAAAGTGTATGCAAAAAGTAATAGAACCAGCATTGGGAGATTGTAAATTTTTGGATATGAAAAAAGTTCTTAGCTCTGGACCATATGATCAATTGGAACTTAAAAAATATAGAGTGAACAGAGCTCTAATTACATTTATCAATCCTGTTGTTTATGGTTATGGCATAAAAGCTTAAACAAATAAAATATTTTTTGACAATTTTTTTTTAAATATTTCTACCCAGGGCTTTTTTCTTATTAAGAATTTAAAAGATCTTATAAGAAAAAGAATATTGATATGATCCGATAGAATCTTAATAAGATTATTACAGATTCTTTAATTTAAAATATTTATTAAGGTATAGTAACGATTCTATTTCAAGATCTTGTTAAGATAAGGTTGAATGGAATTTTGATGTAATCAAATAAGATACCTCATAAGATTCTTTTTAAAATTTTATTCTAAATCTTTTACAATGACAATTAAGAATATAGTAGAATCTCACAAAGTTTCTAGTCGTATTCTGAAAACAAGATATCCTATATATTTTATGGTCCATGATCTTATAAAATCTTGTAATATAAACTTGATTCAGAATTTTATGACAGAATCTTGTAAAATTCTTTTAAGATTTGTCTGTTAATTCTTATGTAAAGAAGATTAAGTCTTAAGTAAGAAAATGTAAAGTTTCTTTGAATTTAAATATTCATATAATTTTTATTTGAAGTATGTTATCTCAAGAAGCTTCGTATAATTGAAGCCTTTAATGATTATTGGCCTTATACATTATATATTCATTATGTAATTTATGTATATGTCGTTCTCTTAAGTAAAAATGCATTGATGCGAGCGGACTTGTGAAGAGTAATACTATTACTCTTTACAAATTTAAAATGATTTTAAATTTATTTCTATTTCAAATTTTGATATTATAATTTATTGGTATTTAAGATGATTCAGAAGAAGATGGTGATGATGATGCCTCAGAAAGTGTAGAGCCAATATCAAGAAGAAGAATTGGAAGAAACAGAGAAGAGAGAGAAGAAGATGAAGGAAGAGGAAGAGATGAAAGTGAAGAAGAAGAAACGATAAGAAGACCAACAAAAAGAGTAGGGTTTCAAAGAGAAGCTGAAGAAGAACGAGGAAGATTTGCATACGACAATGAAGATGAGGAAGAAGAAAGAAGGAGAAGCCTTGGAATACCAAGAGACACCACAATGCACTCTATCAACTAAAAAACTTTATTTTTTATAAAATTAATCATTAAATAAAGTCTTAACATCTAATAAACTTTTTCTGTTATTTAAAATGATGATAAAAAGATGTATTCATGATTCTCATATGTTTCTTATTTAAAAATATGACGTTAAAAAACTTTTTTAATCTTTTTTTCTCTTTTTGGTATCTTATAAGTTCATTTACTGAACTTAAAAAAATCGTAACATGAACTCAATAAGATTCCCATGAAGAAATTTAGTAAGTGGAAATCGAAGTTTCTTAATCAGATCTTGTTTAAGATCTTGATCTGAATCGAGTTATCGGATAGCTTTTAAACTTGTCAATTTATTATTCACAATTATACATTTCTAAATTTAAAATAAAACTATTACAGTCAAATTCAAAGTTCAAGAATTGTTATAAAAAAATCCTTTGCAAAAAATTAATTATCTCTTTATTTTTGATTATTTTATAATCAATTTTGAAAATTTCTCTCATACCACATCTTATTCAGTAGCATCAACAAGGAAAAAAAAAAACCAAGACATTTGGTGACAAAAACATTAAAGTAGCATTCAAGCGTTTAATGTTCAATAGGGTTAACTGAAGCAATACTAAAGAAAAGCACGAAAAAAGATTAGAATAAATTTTTTACAAAAATGAAGATCATATTTTTATCTAGATTAGAAAACTTCCCTTTTATTCTGCAGAGAATCTGTGATATCTGAGTCACAATATTTTATTCAAATGTGTTTTTCATTTTACAAAAATGTCTCAATTTATCATGTGAAGTAATATTTTAAGCTCTACATTTTAATAAAGAAAAAATCTAAAAATTTAGTCGAAAAATTTTATAAATACTAATCGTAAAGATTAACTTTATGAAATAAAATTTGATTAAATTTTACATAAAAAAATAATTAACTTTCACATAAAATAAATAAAAATTTTAGAATTAATATTTTAGAATTTTAAAAAATAAAATTTTTCTGTTAATAGATTTTTATTACAATTTAAAAAATATATTAAGTTTCCAAAGAAAAATTAATTAATTCATGTTGGAAAAAAATATTTTTATTTTAAATGCTATTTGCTATCTCAAGAATGCTTTCTGGCCTTTTTTCTGATCGCCAAGCTTTGGTTTTTTAAACCAATTCATCCTCCTTTTTTAATCTGTTTAATGCCAACTAATGACTGCATATACCAAATTTTATAAAGTCCTTACAACTTCATGATTGATCTTTAATGTCTAACAAAAATATGCTATTGCTATTTTACCATACAAAATGTAAAACTGAAATATTCATTTTTTCAGATAGGAGTAGTAGTAGTAGCAGTAGTATAAATGCTGTGGAAGACTAGAGTCTCCAAGCAATGACACGTCCCACTATAGCACCCCAAAGCCAATTTTTTAAAATAAGCCATTTTTAGATTACTTAATTATACATATTTTTGAAAAACCTATTTTTAGATGCAAGAAAAAATTTAAAATTTTACTTCATTCAAACAAAGCATAAAAAAATTATCTCAGTAACTTTTCAATTCTTTTTTTGAAAATGTTCGTATTAGTGACGCTCTTTGTCACCGCATCCAGACTGTTCCAATCACCCGCTGTCCGGTTTTTAAAAAAGTTGAATCTCACTCCACAATTGGGGATCAGCAGTCACACGATCGATTTTTGATAAGATCTTGTGTTCCTTACCGAGCTATCTAGATCGTCCGAAGCCATCTTTTGATCCCCATTTATCAAATTCACCTGATTATGACCATGTTGAATTTTGTGTAGCTCGATGAGATCCCTACGCCTGCGTCTCTTTTCAGCCAAGAGCCTCTCTTCTCTCGAAGTTTAGTTTTGCCTTTAATTCCGGTTTTACCATCGTTGCTATTGCCACTACTCGCTAGGTCTGTTCGCTTGATTTAAGATCGCTGGTAAAGATGATTCCTGTTTGATTTGAGTTGATTCTCGTTTTCTTCACTAGAGTGTGACGTCCAAGCAGATAGTCATAACGCCTGTTGTTAGCTACAAATACAGTACAGCAAACTTATCTAAATTGAATTTAGTTTGTCATGTGTTAGACGATACTAACATTCTTTCAAGATCCAACTGCATCTTGAGCGAATCCTGTCGCCTATCGCTTAGGAAACAGAGGATCCATTTAATGAGTAAATCTGGAAGACCAAATGCTGCTAGTTTAACAAGTGGCAGATCATTCGAAAGTTTTTCAAATTCTCAAAGTCCAAGTAGATGACATCCGCCTGCTGCCTATGACACATTCAATTCGTCAAGAAGTCCATTGTTCCTAAAAGATTGGTAACTCACGCCTTGTGAGCAATGAATCCATATTATTTGTCCGTGATGAGCTTGTTCTTGTCAAGATTATTGACGATATAGTCCTTAATTAGCGACTTCAGCACTTTGCAAGGAACAGAGGTAAGACTGATGATGCTGTAGATTTTGAGCCATCTTCAAAAAAAAAACAAAGTATAGTTACTACGAATTTCTAGAATGCAGTGATCTGAAAGATGCAAAAGAATACCAATAGCGCTAATGAAATCGATGAATGTCGATGGGCATAACAGAATGAGCATTTGCTTGATTATTTGACAATTAGAACATATTATTGCATCCAGGGATAATATTTTAACGTGAAATTTGATATTTTATTTGATGAGTATAATAATATATTGTGATGACATTTTTATAACTCTACGATTAAAGTCCGTTTTTCTTTTTAAAATTTATAGGGTTACAAAATGTGTTTGTAAAATGGACGATTTTTTAAATATCTGATGGATTTTTGATATAAAATTTCTTTGGAAAATTATGCAATTTTTAATAAATACTTAATATTAAAATTAAAATACAACTTTACTACAGTATAACTCAAAACTAACTTCATCGATTTCAGGAAGAGGAAAGGAAGAGGAAAGGAAGAGGAAAGGAAGAGGAAAGGAAGAGGAAAGGAAGAGGAAAGGAAGAGGAAAGGAAGAGGAAAGGAAGAGGAAAGGAAGAGGAAAGGAAGAGGAAAGGAAGAGGAAAGGAAGAGGAAAGGAAGAGGAAAGGAAGAGGAAAGGAAGAGGAAAGGAAGAGGAAAGGAAGAGGAAAGGAAGAGAAAGCGATGAAGTTAGTTTTGAGCTGTACTGTAAATAAGTATTTTTTATTCGTGTTTCGATTTTGCATTCTTTAAATTTTAACTTGAAGTCATCTTGTCTCGTGATATTTGGTAATACAATATTAATAAAAAAAATCTAAAAAATTTTGTAATAATTATAAAAAAAAAAGAAGTGTCTTAAAATGATGGGAAGTTAAAGAACAGTCAGTTAATACATTAAATTTAAGAAATATTATGATACGTGTCTCTGAGAAATTACGTAATTTTATGCATTAAAATTCAATTTTATAGATTTTAAACAAAAAAAATAATAATTAAATTCAAATATCCTTTAAATAAAAATTTTAATAAAATTATGCATCATATAATTTAAAAAGGAATGCTTGATACTGTCATAATTATCGAGCAATTAATTTTTTTTTTATAAATTAAGCACATTTATTAATAAATTTGGCAGTAAATAAATTCTTTGGTTTTTAAGATAATTTGAATGAATAAAATTATTTAGTTAAAAATTATAGCGGGATTAGCTTAGTCTTAGCTCTATTAAATTTTAAATGTCTGCTTAAAGAATCTTGTTTTAGTTTTTATAATTTTTAAAAATAGATGAGAGGTGCAATTTTAAATTCTATGATGAATTTCGTTCATTCGAACCTTGAAGTAGTAAAGCCAAAACTTTTCTACGAAGCAATTTCTCAAATCAAAACTAATAAAAAAAATGACCGATTGGAAATTTTGGAACTTGGAATCGGCACAGGAGAAAATTTCAAGCATTTTCCAAAAGGCTCAAATGTGACCATTCTAGACAAAACAGACATTTTCTTGCCTTATTTAAACGAATCAATCAAAAAAAACAATCGACAAGATTTGAATATTTCCAAGCTTGTGGTAAGCAAAGCTGAAGAAATGGTCGGCATCGAGTCTAACAGTATGGATGTTGTTGTTCACACATTTATGCTTTGTTCAGTAGATGATTACAAAAAAGTAATGAACGAAATTTATCGAGTATTGAAACCTGGTGGTGTTTGTATTTTTATGGAACATTCAATTGATAATGAAAACAAGCTTAGAAAGTGTATGCAAAAAGTAATAGAACCAGCATTGGGAGATTGTAAATTTTTGGATATGAAAAAAGTTCTTAGCTCTGGACCATATGATCAGTTGGAACTTAAAAAATATAGAGTGAACAGTGTTCTTACAACATTTACCAATCCTATTGTTTATGGTTATGGCATAAAAGCTTAAACAAATAGAATATTTTTAAACAAATTTGTTTAATTTTTTTTAAATATTCATAGCTAATAAACTTTGTCAATTTATTTTTCTCAAGTATACGATTCTAAATTTAATATAAAATTTTGGTTTTGTGAAATTCAGTACAAAATGATTATAAGAATAGAAAAAAATGTCAAAAAATTGAATAAATTTTTTTCTAAAAGTTTAAAATTAACTCTTTTAATGCAGCATGGTGCAACATTCAAAGTTGCATCAAATATCAATGTCTGCTAAATTTGCAGAGTTAAGCAGAAATTAAATTTCAATAAAATCGAGCGTAGTGCATTTTGCAGAGATTTTGCACCTCATTTGCAGACTTTTACAGTTGATGCAACTTTGAATGTTGCACCATTCTGCATTCACAGAATTAATTTTAAACTTTTAGGAAAAAGTTATTTAATTTTTTTACAATTAGTTCTGTTCTTTTGTACTGAACTTCACAAAACCTAAAATTTTACAGTCAAATTCAAAATATAGATAAATTAGCATTTTATTTTATTAAAAATTGATATTTTTGTTTTGAAAATTTAATTTCTAACACTTTTTTTTTTATTAAAGATTTATCAAAATAAAGTAGATAAAAAAAGTCATCGATTTGAAGTTAAATTTTTTTTGTATCATGAGATGAGAGTTATTACTTAAAAACTGAGATTCTTTATATATGCTAACTTGACACAAATAAATTTGACATTTAAAAACATTTTGGTCTTAAAAATGTCCAGAAGAGAGCATTAAATGACATTGAAATAACATACGATTTACTAAAACATAATCCGGATAGTCATTCACATTCAAATAGTCTATTAATCACATTTTTAGACAAATGTGAGCTCAATTATATTTTTTAATTAAACAGATTTATTTTATTTAAAACATTAGAAATATATTTTAATACTAAATATTTCTATAAGCTGAATATTTGTTTAATTTATTCTTTAAAACAAAATAAGATACAAAATTATGAAATTTTTAAGTAGACTTGTCAAAACTTGAACTTATAAAATTTTTAGATTCGCTAAATTGAGAGGCCATTGCAGCTGCTTGAGATTTCACAATTTGTTCTCCTTCCCAGTCTTCCAAGTCTTCGACCAACTAAACAAAAATCCAATTAGCCTAGAAATTTAATCTAAATTTAAAATTACTTTAGGAACTCGTTGTGGTTTTTTGTCCTTAACAAATTTCTTAAAAGCCTGAGCTCCATGAAGAGGAGCTAACCGAGAATTCTTTAAAAAAAAATATAAAAACTAAATTTTCCAAAATTTTAAATATTTACAATATCTTCATATTTTTTTTTTGCTTCGATTTTTTCAGAATCATTTTTGACTTTAGGATCAATTAATTTCTCATTGACGGGCATTTTTTGCCAATGCTCTTTTCCCAAATACCAAGCTCCATATCTAATTCCATGCTTTTTTCCCTAAAGCAAAAAAAAATAAAAATCTTATTTTCTAGTTTAACAGACAGAATTTAACTGTGTCTTCCTGACGGTAAATTTTTTTTGCCAATTGATCTTCGGAGTTATCTTGCGTAGGCACTGATACATGAGGTCTTAGTTCAGCAGGGATATTAGTAAGCTCAACAATGTTAATTGGAACACTCAAAGGCGGTTTGGTATCGTAGCCACTGGCGAACAAAGTAGTCAAGGTCAATTGATCAATGTTATGCTCGCCTCCAAGCGACTTAACCCAATCACAAAATTGCTCTGTTACTTTTTTAATGTGAGCATCAATGGCTTGAGCCTTGACTTGTTCTGGTTCAGGGCCCTTGCTCCTGGCTTTGGCATCCTCTTTTTTCAACAACCATTTGTAATTGTTTTTTATTTCTTTTTTTTCTGCTTCCACTTTTTTCTTTTCTTCATGATTTTTTTTTAGAAATTCCTCTAATCTCTGACTTTCTTCTCGGCTAGAAAAAAAATGAAAAAATTAATTGAATTTTTTCAGGACTGAGTGATTTTATCAAAAATTATTGAAACAAAATCATTTCATGAGAATTTTTCTTAAATTAATTAACTAATTAAAAAATATTGTGAAAAATTTTTAGTTAGAAAGCAGGACTTTTTACACAAGAATATAAAAATAAATTTTAATTTTTTTCAAATCTAGATCTTATAGTTGCCAGAATTAAAAAAAAAAAACTTAAATATTTTTCAATCAATTCCTTCATTTTTTTTCAGAAATTATTTAGATAATCATTAATAAAATTTATTTCATGGAGCATTATAATGAAACCTGTCTTTGAGAACTGATACAAAGAAAGTGATTTAAAATCATACAAATCAATGCATTTTTTTAAATTCGCAAATTAAATCGATAAGTTGTTTTAGCCATAGAAGTACCAAACGAATCTTTATTTTAAAAGGCTCTATATTTTTTTAGAGAAAAAAATCAAAAAAAATTTCGAACATTTTTTAAAGAGCAATTGTAGAGAATAACTTCATAGAAAATATTTTAAAAAAACTCTAGAATTTTATAACAACTTGAGCGAAAAAACTTTAGGGTGAAGTTTGATTACATCTTAGTCTAAATTTTCTAAAAAAGAGATAAAAAATTTAACCCCTAATTAAGTTTTAATTTTCATCACACTGCTATGTTACAAATTTTCAACATATTCAAGGGTTAAAAAAGATGGTTTAAGCCATTCTGGAATAACCAAAAGTCTGCATCTTAAAATCATTTTATTTAAAATAAAAAAATTTTATTTTGTAAAAGAGTATGATTATTGGAATATTTGAATAAAATTCAATTTTAAATTAATTATTTAGTAAACTAGTTTACTACGGTAGTTACATTAACACTCAAGGATCCTGAAACTTTGCTATAAAGTTAAGTTCACTGCGAGTTAAATAATAAAAAATACTCTAATGAAAAATGCTTGATTCAACATTCTATGATTAGAACCTAAAAATGAGCCAAAAAACATCTGAATATTAAAATTGAACAAGAAAAATAGGGGGTCTAGTATTTTGACAACCAAAAATCTGCTCATTGCAACCAAAAAACAGATTTTCACACACAACGTCAAAAAATTTTTTTTTTGTGTGCATTGAGAATTTTTACAAAAAATATTTCACATAAAAAAAAAAGTAAAAAAAAATTAAAAAAAAAGTACATGAATTTTATTTCTTACAATTGCTTTATAAATATTATGTTAAATTTCAAATTTCATAAAATGCCAAAAATTCTAACCTTACAAACCGGTTAAAGTATCACATTAAGTCGGCTCTAGAAGTTTTTGGTGAATGGCACTGAAAGAGTTTCAAATAGAATTGATAATGATAAAAAAGGCTCAGATGCCAAAGAAGGTAAACGTAAAAGGGGAAGACTTCCTTTGATTTTATAAAAATTTTAGTAGTTTTGATCTAGAATTTTTTTTGTGTGTGAAAACCAGTTTTTTGATTGTCAAAAGACTTTTCCCAAAAATAGGTTGAGAAAATTAAAAAAGCTATGGCTTTAAGTTTTAAGGGCGTTTAAATGAATTAAATTTTATTAATCACTTGACTTTTGCCTTTTACTGAATACATTTTTCTTGAAAAATTTAAAACGAAATGATTTTGGTCAAATTTTTTTTCAAAAAATCATCATTTGCATTTTTTTCAATTTACATATTGCGTCGGTACAATTGACTGTCTTCATCCAAAACTTTGCTTTCTACTTTTTCGATTGAGTCACCTGGCCTATGCTCATGTGAAAAACTCGACTCGTTTTGGTTTCTAGACGGTCGACTGATCTCAGGGTCGAGAATGTCCAAAATTTCTTCGAATAGCTCATGTGGAATGCCTTCCTCCAGATGAGGGTACAACGCCAAAGGATGCTTGTCCAAATCTTCCAAAATTTGGTTTATATAATCTTGTTTTGTTTCAGTTAAAGGAATTTTTTTCGAATAACATCTCTGATAGGTGCTCAAATTGCCTGAGACTGGCTCAGCATTTTCCTTATACTTCCATTTATCGTTTTTAATAGTCGGACTAGGTCCTTTAGTCGGCTAAGCTCTAATTAGCCAAAAGTAATTAAAATATTTGTCTAATCTTACTTTAATGATGAGATCATCGTGCCGAGGTGGTAAACCATCGCGAAAGTCATCCAGACCACCTTTTATAAAGACCCATTGTTTTGGATCTATTATTTTGTCCTTATTTTTCAAATATTTTTCCCTAAGTCTTTCTTTGTACCAAGGCTGTGGCTTAACGACTCGGGCCTTGTCCTCAATACGAGGCAGCATTACATACTTTATGTCATTGTTGTTCATTTTGGTCTGTATAAAATTATGTAAAATTTAATCGAGTTAGAGTTAAAAAAAAATTTTTTGACTTGTAGCTATGGAAATACCTCTACTTAAGAGATTAACATTTAATTAATGAACTTTGTTTAATATTAATCTTAAATACATCTAGACTAGATAATCAAGCGCAAAAATATATCTTCACAAATTTTCATTACAAAAATGAAGCTCTTAATTTTGATCACTGTATTTTTCAATATTTTCTTATTTTGTTTATGCTGCGATATATTTATAGCAAGCAAATGTCCACCGCCTCCAGGACCGACCAGTGAAAATTTCAACTGGACCATTTATTGTAACGAGGCCAAAGGCCATGTGGACTGCATCAATAAAAAGCTAAAAATGTGCAAGAATATCCAGGAGTTTGGACCTGCATTGGAAACCATAAAATGGAATGTCAAAGTCATAATAGAACAAGTAATTAACTATTTTTTTTAAATAAAATTTAATATTTAAATTTTTTTTAATTTCTTCAATTTCTAAAATTATATTTAAGGGTCGGACTCATGGATGCACGGACATAAGCGATAAAATAAAGCTTCCAAGATTGCCGCGAAAAAAACCTACCACCAAGAAAACAACCACGGAGCAAATAACCGAAAAAGTAACACAGTATATCGACCCAGACTGTAATCGTAATTTGATAGATAAATACTGTGACAGGCAAGAGCCAGTTTTGGACAGATATTTGTTCGAAAAGTCAGAAATAATTGCTGAAGATTTTAATATATGCAAAAAAATATCCAAATTTAACCAATGTTTCCAGAAAAATTTTCGCAAAAATTGCTTTGATAGTATGTCAGATGTGTTTGAAAAAATTGAAAAATCAGTTTTTAAATGTGCATCCAAGGTAAAGTCGAATTCAGCAAATTTAGGAAATGTTAAATCACAGGCAATTAAAATTGATAAAACAATTTCAAATTATTCTATTTTATTTCTATTTTATTTATTTGAGTTTAAATTAAATTAGAAAATTTTTGTGACAATTTAGCGCAGATATTTATTAGTTCTTCTAAATTTATATATAAATTAAATTTTTTAGTTAGGTTAGTTTAGTTTTTTATAAAATGAAAAATTGAAAATATTAAAAATATATTTGATCATATGATTTTCAAATGCATTCTAAAGACTATTGCATTTATGAGTTAGACCGATAAAATAAGTAAATATTAAGTACAATAAATAAATTAATTAAATATAAATAAAATTTTTGTTTATTTAATTTTATTTTATTTTTTCATTACCACCAAGAGCTTTTATTCCTCTTTGAAAGAAATTAATAATATTATTGATTTTTTGCCTACGAGACCTTAAAACAAGTTTGAAGTCAATTATAATTTTCTATTTTTTCGATAAATTTGAATAAATTTTATTTGGCTTTGTTTTACATTAAAAAATTTTCTTCTCTTAAATAAACTTAAATTTAATTTTTTTGATCACCGCTTTATAAAAAAAAACTTCTGATAATATAACTTAACAAAAATTGAGATTATTCGTGTAAAATACATCTAATTATTTGAGCATATCTTAAATTTTTTCTCAAATATTTGGATTCAATATTTTTATTTTTTTGCTTTTTTAAAAATATATAAAAAGTAAAAATTTCCAAGGTTTAGATTGCTTTAATATTATAAACGATTTTAATTCCCCAAAAGAAGGAAATATTGAAGTTTATGGTCAGAAGAAGAAAGAATTTTTTATAGAAATTTTTGTTGCCAATTATACTATATTATACTATAAAATAAAGATACATTATTAGAAAATTCAGTATTTTAATTTTTTAGAATAGATCTTCTGAAAAAAAAAGTATATTCGCTTATTTTAAATTTATTTATCTAGTAAACAAGTATTTTTTCTAATTTCCGCGAAATTAAATCTTTGAAAGCAAAAATAATAAAATGAAAATTTACGACTTCAAAAGTGAATCAATCATGTTATTAATTTTAATATCTTATCTATTTTTGAAAATTTAAGAGCTAAATTGGAAGAAATTTATTTAAAAAGAATAAAAAAAAATTACCTTAGTTATTTAAAAAAGCTAAAAATGAATTTTGAAATTTAGAATTTCAATAATTTTAAATTTATTGATTAATATAGCATACATATAGAACCTATTTTTACAATGTATGCGACAATTCATCGAAATTTTATTTCAAGAACCTTCGCGAGATAAAAAAAAGGCTGTCATCTCTAATATATAGATTTTTTTTATTTGATTGAAAATTTTTGTTATATTTTCAAAATATTTAGCTCTTCTTTTTTTGTAAAAAATATAATATTGCTATTAAATATGATAAAGATTGAATCTTTATTCAAATAAATGCGTTGTATTATCGAATGCATTGAATTGTATTTTTGATATTTTTTTAATTTTTGTTTAATTATGAATTTAAGCATACAAAGATAAAACAGTTTCACATGTAAGGCAAATTTGAATCAATTTTTTTTTCAAATTCAACAAAAAAGATTACTTAAATCTAATCATTTAAGTCTTAGTGCTATAGATTTTTGAACAATTTCAGTTATTTAAGTGAAACTAATTCTACCGTTCTAACATAATTTTAGGCTTACCGTAAAAAACAAAAATCAAATTTGAGAAATAATTTTAAAAAAATGCTTATCTCTGAAATGTGAGTTCATTGTAATCGAGTTAAGATATTTTAATGAAAATAGCTTAAAATAAATTCATGCGAATTAAAATAAATTGTTTCCATGGTTTTTTTATCGCGAAAAAATAAAAGTATGCTAGACCAAAATTTTTTAAAATATAAAAAAAAATAAATGCTGCAATTACTTACCTGTAATTTTATCAATTTGCCTGTGGTATCAAAGCATGTTGTTGTTTGGTACATTTCATAACTTACTAAAATAAAATATTTTCATAATATTTTCAGAAATAAAATTTAGGCAACCTGAATTTGTGTACGGTTGAACCATTGTACTATTGTACTATTCGATTTAATTTATTATTTTCTTTACAACTATTATTATCTTAAGAATTATTTTGATGTACAAAATTATGATTTATCCTTTTCCGAAAGAATTTTTGTAAATTAAATAAAAATGACGAATCTTACAAACAGTACAATGGTACGACCGTACAAAACTTCAGGTTGCCAAAAATTTAAGGATTTTGTTTCTTGTTAGTTATAAGTAGCATTAGCGTATTATATAGTTTATTAGCTTTCTTGAGTTTGGTACAAATATTCTATTGACTAATTAATTTAATGCTTTCTCTTCAAAGATGATCAATATATGTGGAAAAATTTTAATTGATCTTTTATTTTTAACTTGAATATATTACTTGATATTTTAGAATTTATATTTAAAAAAATTTTTTGAAAAATTTTAAAGTATGAAATTGCATTTAAAAAAATTCTTTAATTTAATTTATTAATTGATGACAAAAAAAAAGCAATATAAAAAATGATTAAAAATTAAAAATAAACATGAGACAGAATTCGACCTATTGTCGAAGACAATTGACCAAAATTTAACTAAATTAAAATATATCATTAAGAGCAAAGTAATATTGCAATTCTTATTCAATTTATAATGATCCGATCGATAAATTATAGAAAATTTATTTTGATTTAGATTTGATAGAATCTGAAAGGCGATTAAATAAATTTCGAGAATTTCTTAAAAAGATAATGTAAGCAAAGATTTTAAAGAAATATTTACTTTGCTTAGAATTTATTTATCTTTTCCAAATTCAAATGTAAATGCAAAACAGTTTTTTCTGTCTTAAGGAGGATTAAAATTTATTTTAGGAATTTAATGAGTCAATAGCGACTAAATGACATCTCAATTTTAGAATCATCATCTACATCATCTCAACATAGAATAAGAAGAAACCGAACTTTTAAACGTTAATAAAATTTTAGAAGTTTTTGTGAAAATTTCAAATAGAAGTTAAAATTTTTTTTGATATTTATATCCATTTAAAATGAATTAGTAATTAGTGAATTGAAAAAATTTTGTTATTAAAATAATTGTTTGTAATTTTTTCACTTTACGGTTTCAAGAAATTAACTTTAAAAAAGTTAGTTAATTTTTAACCATGGCAAGAAAAAAAAATTAGGCTCCCAAAATTTAATTCAACCTGAGTTGATAGTCATTCAGCTCATTGCGTAAACAACTAAAAATTTCAAAATTTTCAATTGTTTAAAAATATATAATAGTTTAAAAATAAATATATTTAATTTCATAAATCCATAATTTCGTTTATCATTGATATAAATATAATTTGAGTTTTTATTTCTTAAATAAAATTTAAAAATGTATTCAAAATTCAATTTTCTTCTTGCTCTATCAATCGTCGGTATTGTTTCAGGCTTTCTTCCCAACAACCTAATGGACAGAAATAGCAGCACTCACTCGTCAATGACTAAATGTGCCCTCTATCAAATAGCATATGATACTTTGTCAGATATTTATGAGGAAGTTAACTTATTTAAAAGACCACTTTATTCTAATGAAAAATGTTTAAATGGAAAAAGTCAATTACAACTGATATTCAACAGGCTAAATACAAGTTCTGTCAATTTTTTTTCAGTGGTAAATAACATAGATGAATCTAATCAATTGAGTGATATTGTTGAGGTATTTAGCGAACAAGCTCACTTTCATTCCGAGTCATTTGCCTCAGGAGCAAAGCGAGTGAAAAATTTCTACGATTTTATTCAAGCCGCTTTAAATGAGAATGATTACAAAAATAGAACCCTTAAGTTTACTTTGGCTTACACTTATTTGGGAAAAATGTTACATTCAGTTCAAGATTTTTATAGTCACTCGAATTGGGTTAATATGCATCCATTGGAATTTAACAAAGAACTGACCCAGAGCAATAAACTAAGCAATACAGCATCATTTGAAGAGAGGACTTGCTCAGGCTGTTTGGATGGTATAAATTGTGAAAACAAAATTATTACAAAAAAAATGAGACAAAAAAAATTTTTTACACCCAGGGTTCCAAAAATAGGAAACCCTTAAAAAAGTTGTTGTTCTTTAAGACTCATAATCTCAAAGACAAAACTTAAATATACTAAAAAAGTATATATATTCTGAAAGATCATAAAATTCTCTACATGCTAATGTAATTTAGAAGGGTGTGTCGGTTTTTGTTGGCTAAAAAAGGAAAAAAATGCGTTTTTTCTGGTTTAAATCGTATCTCCTCCGAGGGTTCAATTATGATCCCACTTTTTTTTTTTTTTAATCTAGAAAAAATTCTGAACAAATCTATGGCTTTACTTTTTTACTTTATTGCCTTATTTTTCTTAAAATATCTCTTCAAATCATGTGATTATTAACAAATTTGTATATTAATATTCTATTGATATTTTTTTTTCTAAATTTTACTAAAAACTCTGGGTGTAAAAAATTTTTTTTAGCCCCCCCTAAAAAAAATTTTTTATTGGGTTTTCGAGGGCGTAGATTACAAATTTTGAGTCAAAAATGTGGAATTCAGATAGCACTTAAGTTTTGAATTTTGTGAACTTTATACTTTTACGGGTAACTTTAGTGTTTCTTTTCTTTAGTGCTTAACACAATACTTTATGAATTCACTAACTCTATTTTTTGTTTAAAAAAATTCCTCACACTTTTTAAGATTTTGTCTGCATTAATATTTCTGTTTTGATTTTGTCAATCTCGGGAATCAATTCAATTTTTGTTAATTCTTCCACCTAAAAAAAGCTTCCGAAAGTGATCCTCCTTATTAAAACTTCATTTGTTTTGAAAGTTTTTGATATTCACAATTGTTATACACAAGCGCATTTGATATAATGTTTTGTATTCAATAATTCTAGAGATTTAATAAAAAATGAGAAGAGAAGCATTCTAATAAAAATATGAATTCAAATAAGTTCATGATAAATATTCAGATATTATATTGATACCTGCTTTTTTCTCTTTTATTTGTGAAAAAATCTTAACTAGCATTCCATTTAAATGCTGGTTTTATCACGTAAATTGTTAAATCTAAAATTTGAATTAGATTAATTTGGATTAATTTTTTTTACTCTTCATGAAATACAAGTGACGGCCAATTGATCAGGCCAAATGTGAAAATGGTAAATCTATGGACGATTTCATAAAACTTTTTAGCCAGATTTTAATTTAAATAGTTGGTCGTGTAATTATTATATTTAATTTTATTTTTTGTGTGTTTTCGTTAGTTTTTTAACATTACTATTTAACCTTACAAGAATGAATTAAGTTTAGAATACTTTTTATCTGGTAAAATTTTACTTGAAATAAAGAAGACCGAAATCTCAAAATAATGATACATTGGATAATGATAATAATAAAATTTTTTATCCAAATTCAATTTCAAAATATAAAATAAGAAAAAGAAACACTTTAATTTACCATTTAATCAACAATTTTTTTTTTTTTTGATTTTTATATACAGCACTTATTTGCTACGAGGATTTGGCAATATTTTACGTAAATTAACGTTATTTTACGTAAAAAAATGTAATTTTACGATAAATTTCATAAAATGACGTAAAATGGCTTTTATTTCATTACAATAATTAACTATTAATAACGCTTTTTCACGTTAAATGACGTTAATTTACATAAAATTACCGATTATAAAATTCCAAAAAGTCGCTTGATTTTGGCCCTTTTTGGGGTTTTTCCATTCACAATTTGATTTTCAAAATTTTTACAAAAGCAAAATTTTGAAATTTTACGTAAAATTACTTAAATAATTATGTAAAAAATCGTTAAATAAAGTAAAAAATGTAAAAATTCGTAAACGGTTCTTATTTAAAAGGTAAAATTTTGTAAAAAAAAATAAAAATTGACCATTTATTGACATATTCACACTTGGCCAAGCATATTGGCCGTAGATGTTACAACACCCGATATTTTTGATTACCTTTTAAAAATCTTCTTAAACTACTTTTATAACTCATTATTCATTTGTTTTTTCGAAAGTGTCTGCATTGGTTAACATCAGCCGTTAATTTTTAGATTTTTAAAATTTGGGGATACTTTAGTTAAATATCTCACAAAATAAAATATTTAATTTAATTTAATTTATTTTAGGCTCGGCGATGATAATAATAAAAATAGAAAAATGATTATATTTTTAGAATTTTAAAGTTAAGTTTTTTCTTCAAATCAAAAAAAAAATAAAATAAAAATAAAATTTAAAAATTTATATTTCATAATTTTTATCTTTGTTTTTTTTTTCATTAACAGTAAACAAACAAAAATTATAAATTCATTTCATCTTTTTACAAATTAATGTTTTTTTCCTTATTGTTTTTTAATTCAAATTCAGAAAAAAAGCAAGTGATCTCATCATTCACAATAAGTTCTTTTTAAACAATATTTTAAGCTCATTACAAAATAAAATATATTATTCAATATTAAAAAAAGAAGTTTTCTTATACAAATGATTAAATGCATGTAGTAAATTTTTTTCTAAATTAAAAACCAAACATAAAGTTAGATTTGATTCAAAAATATTATAATGTTAAATAATTTTGAAATTTTTTTTGAAACATTTCAGAAAATTCAAATTTTTTAAATTAATTAACAATGCATTCAAGCTTGGCAAAGCATCTCCATTCCGACGAATGTGTTCGTTGGATTGAAGCTTATGAACAATGTAATAAAGAAGTTGGTCACTTATAATCAATTTATTTTTTTTAATGCTTGGATTAAAATTGAATTTTAGAATAAATATAAGAAATATCTAGGAGTCTGCAGTGATCTTCAAAACAAAATGGCCGGTTGCATGCAACGAGAAGTATTTTAAAATTTTTAAAAATAATTTTGAAAAGTTAAAATTTTATTTCTAAGTTGAAGAACAGGAGAAACATAGGCGCTGAAAATGTAAAAAAACGCGAACTAGATAATTATGCCAAACACAATCCAGAATTTGCCGCTAAGCTCAAACTTCTTGATGATCTTAAAGCTCAAAAGGAACATACTAATTCAAAAGAAAATGTCTAGTTTAAAATTAAATTTTTTTTTAAAAATATATTTTAGATAAATTACAAAAAATAGTTATAATCCTCTTTTCAATGGAACTCATTAAGTAGAGGCAATATTAAAAATAATTATTATAAATGGTTGTTGTTAAAAAAATATTAAAATAATTTATTGACAAATATTTTTTACTAATCTAAATTTATCAGCTATCTATTTGATTAAATAAAATAAAAGGAAGAATAGATAACAAAACTAAAGTGGAAAATTTAAACAAATACCCCTTGGAGTGCTATAATTTGCCATTTACATTTTACAAAATTTATGATTGATGTAGCAAAGGAAATATCTGAAAATATTTTTCATCTATTCATAATGCATTTAAATGATGTATTTTTTTACCAAATTAGTTATTTATTTAGACTTAGTCAGAGTCAATTTTTTGAATTTATGAAAGTCATATCTGACTTTGACTTTTGACCAGCTCTGTATTTGTGCATGGTTATAAAATTTTCAAATTCACTTTAAGACATGGAATTCTCCATAAACAATTGACTTTCTGAAAATAAAATATCAAAATAATGAAAGCAAATTGGTTCAACTAATACTTAAAATACTAATTGATTACATTGTATAATTCAATATTTTCATTCAATACATACTGTTAGAGGCTTAAAGAACTGCTTAATTTGTAGCTAACATTACACTTCGTAGTTATTATTCCCTGGTTATTATTTATATTTTATTAATTCCTTTAATTGGTGGTTTGGATATATAATATTTTAATATATGTTAATATGGCTAAAAGAAAGTTTGATGATTTGCAAGTGTTTTGGAAAAGACTTCTGTCGTGATTTATCATGTTGTGTTGTATTTTATTCAATAATATTATTTGATTTTTAATCAACTTTTATTATTATTTTTTAATTGAATTGAAAATTGAGGTATTTATTTTGTGTTTAAAAGATTTTATAGCTTTTAAAATTGATTTTATTTGATATATAATAAAAATTACTAGAAATATCAAATTGTAAATTTCACCCTATTGACCCTTTTTTCTAACTGATTGAGTCAAAATTTTGACAGAAATTCAAAAGATAATCCTTTTTTAATCTTGTCTAAATTAAAAATTATATTTCCACCAAACCAAAGAACCATATAATTTTTTGATGGTGGCTTTCATATTTTTACCAAACCGGCTTGAAGGATCTTTAGGTTCATACAGTGGTGATTTGATAACAGTATTTTACGAAAAGTTACTTAAATTTTCATGATCTGAGATAATTTTGGTAAAATTTCAAAAATTAGACAAAAAAAGAAATTTTTTCAAAAATTTTGAATTTTGAATTGACCGTTTTGAATTTTACCAAATTTTACCAAAATTATCTCAAAATCCTGAAAATTTACGTAATTTTTCGTAAAATACATCTTTTTCATTTTTCTAATTTTACGTTAATTTACGTAAAATGTGGTAAAATTTGGTTAATTTACGGTATTTTACGTAACTTTTCGTAAAATACTGTTATCAAATCACCACTGTATAAAAGCGAACAATGTTTTGGAGTTTGAATTTTGGTCTCAATACATTTTTACTTTATAAGTTTTTTTCAAAAAGTTTTCTGTCTAATGACTTTAATAAAAAGTTGTTAATAGATTTAAACTAAAAAAGAAGATAAGCATTGTCAATAATGGAATAAAGAACAAAACTTAAATAAAAAATTTTATTTAACTTTTTTAAAAATATCACACTCGCTTTGCTGAATGTATCGACTGAAATCAACCAAATTTAGTCGCTGTAATAACTCTGCAATTTGATGATAATTATTTGCTAATACTGAAGGGTTTACCCATGTAAAATTCTCGTAGGCGATCTCTTAGAGATATTAAAAGAAAAAAATTATAAAATATCTTTCAAAGATCCTTAAGAGAAATTTCATTGAAAAAATTTGCCAGGGTGTATTTTTTTGTCTCGTAATGTTATTTTTATTATCGAGAGGTAACCTTAAGATCTCCTAAAGAAAAAAAATGTTTTATAATGAGGTGATTTTGGTTAACTAGATGAATCATTAATAAAAAAAATTATGATACTTTATCTAATTAAATGTAATTTTTTATTCATTATTTATTTGTTTTTCTATTGTGTATTTTATTTTAAGATGAGTTCAGTATTTCACTATTTTTCTCACTAAGGAGTAAATTTTAAATTTTATTTTAAAAAGAATAAAAAAAAAACAAAACATAAAAAGTATAAATAATAATAAAAAGTGCTTGTAAACAATTTGTTTTTCTGTACTAAAAATTGATTTTTTTATTATATTCATAGTGGCCTTTAATGTAAAGTTAAACTAATTTATTTGAGTAGTATTCAAAATTTATTTCATTGAATTTCTAATCGGAAAATTACAAAAGAAGGGATGGGTTAAAAGCAACTTCATTCAATATTAAAAATGTGTTTTTGTTATGGTTGTTTTTTAATTTCTCTCTTCTTTTTTAATTTTCCGAAATTATACCAGAATCCCATTTATTTCATTTGACAATCTTATCGGAAAATTACAAAAGAATGGAGAAGCTAATAAGCAGCTTTATTGAACTTTATAATTGTGGAGCGGTTCTTGAAAAACATTTTAAAGTGAAGCGACAATAAAATCTTGCTATTGGCTCCAATTTTATAGGCCATATGTGGATAATAATATAATAATTTGTCGAAGAAATTAAATCCGGAATGGCAAGGTGAAATTTCTGATCAATTTTCAATTTGTTCTTTTTGCTCAAAATTTTAAATGAGTCATTTTATTGCATTGCATTGCAAAATAAAATTGAAATTTTAAAGTTTTAAAAGGCTTAAGACTGTGTAAATTGCAATGCAATGAAATCGCGCATTTAAAAATTTTGTACAAAAAAAGCAAATAGAAAAAATATTAAAAATCCACTTTGCCTAAAAAAAATTTGTTTTTTAAAAATGTCAGAATCGCCATTGACTTTTTTGAAAAAAAAGAAAATTTTTGAAGATGAATCTTCCGAAGATAATTTATACCTGAAAAAGAAAATCAAACATAATCAAGGAGTGAATGAAAAAAATAAAGCTCGCCAAAAACGATATCGGGATCGTCTCAAAAAGCTTTCTTTTAGAAGAAAATCATCATCTAGTAGCTTTTCGGAAAATGACGAACGAAAATTAGAAATTAATCAAAATAAATTACCTGTTAAAGAAATAGACGATCAAAACATTCTTGGTAAAACTTATTAATTTTTTCTTAATATTTTTTTAATATTGATAATTATTAGATTTTCACTCAGATAATAATTTAAGTGCTGATGATTTAAGCAACAAAGATATTTTTTCCGAGTCCGAATTATCAAAAACAACTACTGATCTTAGTGATAAATCCCAATCTTCTGAGGCAGAAGATAAAATTGATGATTCACCTACAGCTTTGTATGAAAAGGCTGATATAAAGAAATCAGAATTTCTTCTAGCTTTGAATTTAATCAAAATTCGTCATAATTTAGCAGAAATTGCAATTAATGATATATTAAAATTAATAAGAATCATTTTACCACAGCCTAATATCTGTCCGAAAACATTCAATTCATTCAATAAAAAATTCAGCAATGTCAAAGAATCGATGTATTATGAATTATGTCAATATTGTAATATTTCGGCTCCTCCAATTTTATTCAATAACAATTTTTCTGAGAAAATAGCTTTGTGTCAACAATGTCAAAAACCATGCTCAAAGATGGTTTGTTTTGATTTAAAATCTCAATTAATTACTATTTTAGAAGACTCGGAAAAATTAAATCAAATAAAAGAAAGTTTTCATCTTGCTAAAAAAAACAAAAGTCAAGGCTTAATAAAATCAGCTTTAGATGGCAGCGTGTATAAATCATTCATTAAAAATTTAAGTGGCAATGAGATTCCATTGTCACTAAATCTTAGTACTGATGGGTGTCCTTTGGTCAGATCCAAAAATTACTGTTTATGGCCTCTAGTTTCAACTATCATTGAACTGAACCAATCGACAAGAGAAAATTTTAATAATTTAATTATTCTTGGTATTTTTTTATCTCCCTTTATAATATTTTCTATTATGGAAGAATATATTAAACTAAAATATGATAATGTGAAATTTTGGTACAAAAATTACAGTACAAAAAGTAAAAACGCTATAATTTATTTTCTAATTGTGCAAAAATGGTCCTATAAAATGTACAACTGTACAAATTTGTACAACGGAATTCAAAGCTCCGCAAAAACTCTGCAATTTATTGCAATTATTTGGTGGTGTGCATTTTACAGAAAATTTCAGTATTTTTGCAGATCTTTGAATTCTGTTGTAAATTTGTTCAATATTGTACGTTTTATAGGACCATTTTTGCTTATTTAGAAAATAAATTATAGCGTTTTTACTTTTTGTACATTAATTTTTTGTACTAAATTTTCACATTGTCCTAAAATATTACTTATTATTTAACTTACTTTAATTATTAAATTTAAAGGCCTTTGGTTAAACAAACAAAAACCTGATTACAATTTTTTTTTCGAAAAATCACTGAAAAATCTTTCAGAGTTAATTAATATTCCTCTTGAATTCAAAGGTATATTTTTTCTAGTTTTTATTAAACTTTAACTTTAAATTTTAATATTTTATTAGGATTAAAATTCAGAGTTAGATGTCAAAGTTTGATAGCTGACTTACCAGCAAAGGCTTCCGCTTTAAATATAATACAATTTAATGGAAGATATGGTTGTGCAACATGCTTTCATCCAGGTGAATATGATAATGTGTCCAGGAAAATGATTTATGGTCCATTAAATGTAAGATATTATTATAAATTTTACTTAATTGACACATTTTTTTCTTACATTTGTTTATTTTTTTTTAAATTTTTTTAAATTACTACTGTCATTTAGTTCAAATTAAAAACTACAAAGGACTATGAAAAATTAAGCCTTTTGACAGATAAAAGAGCAAAAGAAAACTTATTTGGAATAAAAGGACCATCACCATTCTTTAACGTTATTTCAATTCCTGAGCAGGTTCCGTTTGATTATATGCATCTAATATTACAGGGACATTGTAGATGGCTGTTAAAACAATATTTTGAAAATCAAAATTCAGATTGCTTTATTGGTAATTTGTTATTTTTAAAAATGAAATTTATTGAAAAATATTTTAAACTTTAATAGGAGACAAACTATGTCAAATAAACAAAATTCTTTCAACTATAAAATTTCCAAGCGAATTTTCCAGAAAATTTAAACAATATGATTCTAAACTTCAATACAAGTCATCTGAATTAAAACAATTTTTATTTTTCGTTTCTGTTCCTGTTCTAATGAAATTTTTGCCAGTTCCATATTGGAACTTACTTATATTATACGTTTTTTCAACAAGAATTTTCTATGAACCGATTGATAACCGAGATATGCTTGAAGTTGCTAAAAAGATGATTGAAAGTTATCACAATTCAATAGGCAAATATTATGGTACTAGTGAATATAATTACACTATTCACGCACATCTTCATCTATATGATCAAGTTATTATGCATGGTCCACTTCAATGTCATAGTGCTTTTTTTTTTGAGGTAATTTTTGGAAAAAAAAATTTAAAAATTCAAAAGTTTTAAGGGTTCGCTTGGAAATATGAAAAAACTAATGATGGGAACTAATGGGTTTTTATGCCAGCTCAGTAAAAAGCTTTTTGTTTCTAAGAATTTTTTCAATTTTTTAAAAAAATATCAAAGTAAAAATCATGAATTAAAAGATTATATAGATTTTTTAATGAAAGAACATAAAAAGAAAGATCAACTTCTAAGGCCTGTTTTCAGAGAAAGATTAAGTGAATTAGAAAAAAATTTGTTCAAAAAAATTAAAATTGATTTTCAAGATGAAATTTTAGTTAAATCAGATCGAGCCTTGGTTTCTGGGCAGATTTTTTGCACTTCAAATTATGATAAAAAAGGAAATAATAATCATACAGTATGTTTTATAGGAAAGAAGTCTGAAAAATATGGGAAAATTTTAAAATTTTATGAGTATGAAAATAACTTTTATGCATTGATCGTAAAACTTGATGTTTTAAATAGTTTTCGAGATTTGGATAATTTATTTTCTAAAGATTTTTCTGCACTTGTTAATATTGAATCTTTTACACATTTTTTCAAAATATTTGAGCTAAAATCAAAGCATAGAATAATAAGATGCGATGCTATTATGTGTAAATGTATAATAATAGAAAAATATATTACCAAAGTCTCATATAAATTTGAACATGACTAAGCTTAATTTGTAATATATAAGCTGTAATTTATTTTCAAAGCAATTATTTTTTTAAATAAAACAGAATGACAAAAGATTTTCTTTTAATTTATTTTGAGAGTGATAACTCTTTTACCGTAATTAATGATGAAAAGAAAAAATTCATTAATAGTAAAAATATAAGAGTTGAGTTCAACAAAAAATGGTATAATGGAACAATTAAGTACAGAGGTATTAAAGAAAAAACTTTTAAAAATATTTTTATAAATTAAAAATATTTTCAGGAAGTGAAACTAAATGTCATTCAAAAGCAGAAAAAATGGAACTTGGGGAATATTTATCATCAACCAGTGAGTCTGAAATTTTAGACGAATCTTTTAATGTGAATAATATGCAAAAAAGTAATTTTTTAAATTTAATTTCTTAAAGTTTACAATCACATTTTTTCAACAAATATTTAATTTTGTTTATAATTCCTAAATACGTTAACTTTTATCCAAATTATTAAATATATTTAGAGAATAAAAGAAGCTTGAATGAAAATCTGTCTATTCTTGAGACATTTCTCAATGAAGAACAAATTGAAAATGAACAACCATTTACCTCTGAAGGGGAAAGCACTGAAGTATTCATTAAATTAATTTGAAATAAAATTTTATTTTTTATTTTTTAAGTTAAAAAAAGAAGTTGAATTATTACATTTCAAAATAGATGAGATTAAATCAATTCTAGTTGAAATGCTAGAAAACACCAAAAGAAAAACAAAAAACCAAGTTTGGCCAACAGAAGTGGTAATTTTAAAAAAATTTTTAACAATATATCTCAAATTTTATTAATTTCAAATTGTGTTTTGTAATAAAATCAAAATAAACTTGAATTATTAAATAATAGTTAAGTGTATTTTTTTTTAATTCAAAAACGAATTTGAAATTTATTTAATTAAATATTGTTAGGGTTTAAATTAAAATTAAAAAATTTAAAAAATATTTATGCTATTTAGATGTGGAATGGCAAAAACATGCTTGACATTGCTGCTTCGTCTTGGAATAAATATATCACTTCCTTAATGGAAATTCTTTTTTCTGAAGAAGAAAGAACAAATGGTATAATAATTTTACCTGGCCAAACTACCAAATCAAAAAGATATCCTCTTGAGTCGGAAAGAGTTGAAATTTTGAAAAGTAAGCAATTAATAAAAAAGATAACAGATTTTTCATGTTCTTTTTATTTAGATTGTGCAATAGCTAAAGCTAAACCTTCTCCCGACAAAATTGAGCAAACCTGGAAAGAATGTGTAACAATTGCTAATAGAAAATGTTGGGACACAAAAATCAGAAAAAAATAAATTTCTTTATTAAAAATCTTAAAATAATGTTTAATTAATAATTTTTTTCCATGTATTTTTTTTTTCAAAAAATTTCAATTAGTTTTTAATTTAAATAGCAATAATGAAAAAGTTTAAATTAATTTGTTTTTTAAAATTTGTAAAAACTATCTGACTCAATTAATTAATCTTAAAGATTGTGAAATATGAACATTTTTTTTTTCAAAATTTTATTTAAAAACTGAATAAAATGATAAAATAAATTCAAATCTTTTAATGCATTAAATTCATTTGGTTTTATTTATAATAATTATTAAATAAAATTTATTCGGGAATCTACAATTAAAAATGAAGAGATATCTGAGAGAAAAACGTAACAATTATCTCCTTAGAATCTTAGAAGAATATTTTCACGATCTCTGTTTTTTCTCGTTATATTTCTAAATGAGATCTCTTGAGAGTCTCTTTATTTTTTTTCTTATGGGTATGCAGTGATTAGATTTTGTAAAGTAAGTTTGAGATTTAAAAAAAGTTATTTAAACTTTAAATTAAAGTTTTTGTTCATTGTTCCATTATTCACAATTGCGAATGTTGTCACTTTTTGCTTTATATTTAGAATTGAGAAGAAGATTCTATTTTCTATTCATGATAAAACTCAAATTTTCAAAAAAAAATATTATTCGCAAAAAAGACTTTATTATTTTTATGCAAAATCTCAATCGAAAATAAATTAATAAATAATAAGCAGATATTAAATTTTATTTTGCAATTTTTTTTATACTTTTTCTTATAACTCAAATTTTAATTCAATTTTTTAGTTTTACATAAGAAATAATATATTTAAAAATATATAGATATTTTTGAATATCTAGTATATTGGTTTAAATTTATTTAAAAATTTTCCATTTTTTTATTTTGAATTAAATAATCGGTATTTTTGTCTGATTTAATTCAAATCTTAAAAAAAAAAAACAAAATTGAAAAAATTAATTATTCATCATTTGATTGCTGCATAAGTTACACATATAAATGTAAAATAATATAAACTCATAATACATAAAAGAATAAAATTTTAAATAAAAATAGAAAAAAATTCAAATGGCTTCGAGTACTACAGTTCCACTATTAACTCGTCTGATAGCTGCAGCGGTAAATGTTTCACAAAAATCGGCTCGTATCTTGCGTGATGTAAAAAAATCAGGTGAAATGAATGTACAAGAAAAAGGCATCAATGACTTTGTGACCAAAGCCGATTTTTTGTCTCAACTTAACATTATCAAATCCTTGGAAAAACAATTTCCCAAATTGAAATTTTGTGGGGAAGAGGGAGACCTAAAAGAAGATTATTCCGACTTGGAGTTATCTCTGAACGAAACAGTTCTTAAAGAAGGCAAAACTTTACCAGAAGTTTATCAAAGTATTAGAGAAGAAGATGTAAATTTTAGATAAAATTAAATTATTATTTTGGTAAAATTTTTTATAGCTAATTGTCTGGGTCGATCCTTTGGATGGTACCAAGGAATATACAATGGACTATAACGTGGCAAACGAAGTGACTGTTTTAATCGGTGTAGCTTGGAATGGACGACCAATAGCTGGTGTTATTAATCAGCCATTTTTTAAGTTTCAACAGGAATCAAATTCTTATTTAGATCGTGTCCTTTGGGGTATTGTCGGTCTTGGTGGATTTGATTTGACCAAAGGTAGAATTTCTGTCACACAGAACACATCAAATTTACCTACTATTGTTACAACAAGATCTCACATCACCGATTTGATCCAAAAAAACCTTAATCTTATTCCAAACAAACAAATTATACATTCAGGTAAGAATTTTTAGCATATTTTTTTAAAGCTAATCAATTAAAAAAAAAATTAAATGATTTTTAGATAAGATTTAATAGCTTTATTTGATTTCTCATCTCCATTTTAAAAGAATAATTTTATCTCTATATTATTATTTAGTTAATTGAAAAGTTTTCAATTAATTTTTTTTAATATTTCTTTACAGAACTTTCATTTATTAAAAATTTAATTTTTCAATTCAAGTCGAACAACAGGACTTCATTTTCACGATCAGCTTGAATTCAAGCAAAAATCATTAAAATTTTAATCAAAGATTTTTTTATTTTCTTTGTTTATTTTTCCTTAATTAATGCTAATGTCAAAATTTTTTTATCTTAAATTCTAATTATTATTTAGAGAAAAAAATATTAAACTCGAATAGTATTAAATTCTTTTAGCACTAAATTCACATTATTAAATTCGATTAATACTAGATTACAGTCGATCATTCTCATGTTGGACTCTTAAAGGAAAGAACAGATTAAACAAAATAAAATTTTATTAAGAAATAAAAACTGAAGACAATTAAAAAAAATTTAATATGCTGATAGAAAATCACTTTTTAAATAAACAACACAATATTTTACTTTCACAAAATGTCAAGTCTTTCATATCATAAATCTCAAACACTTATATCCGTAAATACTAAAGACTTAAAAATTTTAATATTTATAATCTGAAAAAAGTCAAAGATTTTTTTAAATAAGTTCCATAATATTTTTTCGTCAAAATAAAAACTGGTATGAAACTTTGCAATCAAGTTTTTTATTTTCTGCCTGAATTAAAAAAATATCTAAAATCTTTTTAAATTAAAGGTGGCGCTGGCTACAAAGCATTGGCTTTAATCGACTCAAAAGCCGATTATTACATTTACCCTAAGAACGGAACAAAAAGATGGGATACATGTGCACCGGAGGCGTTGATTCAAAGTCTTGGAGGCTGCATGACAGATATTTTCGGTAATCAATATTGCTATTCAAAAAGCGAAGGTTTTATTGAAGAGAACTTTAATGGAATAGTATTCAGTCTGGGTCAGAACAACTCTAATATATGTAGCTATTTTAATCAAGAATTAAAAGACGAAATTGAGACTGAAGCTGAAAAAGTTCGACAAAAATATAGAAAATAATTTTTTTTCTATTTTTTTTGACAATTACCTTTATTATATTTTTAATTGAATGTTTTTAAAATTTAAAAGATTCTTTAAAATTTAGATATTTAATATTTAGACGTAAATCAAAAATAAAAATATTAACTTTTAAAATTGTATTTTAGTCCTTAATAAGCGAGCAATCTTTTTTCTTTAATAGTTCTTGACGCTTAGAATTAAAACCTTCAACTTCCGTTCAACAACGTTTTGATTTTTGAAAAGTAAACCTCTAATTAAGAAACCCATTGAATGGCAAAGGTAATAATCAATAAAATAGACTTTATTCTTGATACAGAGCAAGTTGAAAATATTTTTCCCTAATTTTTTTTCCTTATTCACTCCTTGTGGAGCATAGGGTCATTAGCAATGTGAAATTTTAGTACAAAAATTACAATACAAAAAGTAAAAACGTATTAATTTATTTTCTAATTATGCAAAAATGGTTCTATAAAGAGTACATATTGTACAAATTTGTACATCCGATCCAAAATCTGCGAAAACTCTGCAATTTTTTGCATATTTTAATCAAATATTTTTGATGGTGTGCATTTTACAGAAAATTGAAGAGTTTTTGCACCAGATCATCAGTAAAGTCTAAGTATTCAAATTTTGCTGTTAATATCCAATGAAGTAGTAGTAGTAGGAGTAGTTGGATGGCTGCGAGTTGCCGGATGACTCAAGCAAGAGAACCTGAGTCCTACGAGCAGCCTGTTCTTTGGTCGTCAATCCTCTTCTTGAAAGAGTTGACACTTGGTGCATCAATGACTGAATCGGGTAGCTTTTTCCACATTCGAGCTACCCTGTTGCGGATATCGCTGCGTCTGATTAGACCTTCCTTCGATGTCCGCTTCTGGGTGGTCCAACTTATAGAGAGGAGTGCCATTCGACAGTGTCCAGTTTTTTCTGAATTTTGAACATTTCTTTCAAATCACCCCTGGCTCTCCTCTCCTCTAGCGTTGTCAACTTCAGTTTAGGCACCTGCCTTCGCATGTCATGTCGCGGAGTTGAGTTGGGACTTTGGTGGCACGGCGCTAAACTTTTTCCAGTGTGTTTATCTCGCCGAGGAGGTGTGGTCTCCATTCTTGGATTGCATACTCGAGATGCGGTCTGATGTACGTAGTGTACATTTGTTTCCATATATACGCATCCCTCGAGACCATCGTCTTGCGAAGCACCCCGAGCATGGAGTTGGATTTTGCCGCGGATTTATCCACCTGAATCTTTGTGCCCAAAGTTTCACTCACATGGACTCCCAGGTCTTTTTCCGTTTTAGTAACCTCAAGCTCGTGTGGTATACCGGTCGACCTATCTAGGATGTGGTATTTATTCCCCGGGTTATGCTTACCGTTATGCATGACCTTACATTTGCCGAGGTTCAGTTTCATCAGCCATTTGTCGCACCATGCTGCTAAGGCTTCGAGGTCGCGTTGCAGCTGCTCACTACAGCTGCTCGTGAGTAAGCGCACGATGATCTTGCAGTCATCTGCATACAGCTTACATGGAAAGCTTATATGTTCTGGGAGGTCGTTTATGAAGACCACGAAGAGCGTTGGACCTATGACTGAGAACTGAAAGACCGAGCTCGTGACTGGTGCCCAGTCCGAACAGTACTCGCCGAGGACAATTCTTTGCCTCCTTCCCGAGAGAAACGCCCTGATCCATCTGAGTACAGTTCCTTCTACCTCGTGAGCAGAAAGCTTGTGCAACTTTCTTTGATGTTGAACCTTGTCAAATCGGCTGATTCTAAAGGGTTCGTCACGCAGGCCTTTCTAGGAACGAAACCGTGTTGCTCCTTGCATATCAGGTCGTTGGCTACTAAATGTCCAACCAAACTGTCCCTTACCATGCTTTCCATGATCTTATATGGTACAGAGGTTAGAGAAACCTGTCTGTAATTACCCGGATCCTTGCGACAGCCTTTCTTGAAGATTGGAGTCACGTTGGCATCCCTCCAGCTTGACGGCACCTCTCCTTCCGCGAGTGAGCGTTCGAAGATCATGGCCAATGGCACTGCCCAAACGGCGGCACATTTCTTGAGAACTAGAGGGTGAACGAGGTCATTACCTGGCGACTTATCATCCTTCAAGCTCGTAAGACATTTTTCTACTTCTGCAGTTGTTATTTCTAGATTCGCTAGGCGAGATTTAATGCCGGGTCTATCCTCGAAGTCCGGAAGACTTTCATCTTCTCTTTCATCTGCAAAAACTGAAGAGAAATTTTGCGTTTTGAGCGTCAGCAATCTTCGTACCACCGCTGTACTCGATACAATTTGAAGAGATTTTGGCGATTCCTTGCTTGACTGACTGCTTTGAGCCGATGTAGGTGAATAATAGGTTTTGATTCTTTTTGTTATTAGCTAGGCTTAATTCAAATGACCTCCCGGCTTTGTTTGTGGCTCTTTTAACATTAGCACTCATAGCTCAGTATGCTAAAATTGTGGACTTGCTCCTCGTTTTGTCGTTTATGTACTTCAACTGTCTCTTCCGTTTGACCATTCGTTTTAGCTCGTTGTTCATCCACGCAGCATCGGTCCTTTTTCTGGTTCGTGCTATTAGGATGAAATCACTGCATAGCTGGCTGTAGATGTCAAGGAAAAAACTGTACATGTCGTCGACATGCTGTTCATTGAAGAGTCTGGGCCAGTCAAATTTTCGGAGCTCTTTCTCCATCGCAATAAAGTCTCCCTTGTGTACAGCCAATCGACGACGAGGCGGTGAGCCTTGTTGCTTGCTTGCTGATGCTAGGGCTAACTCCCATTTCATCACTACGTGTCCTTGAACGGCTGGGCCAAGTGGAGGGGTCTATTTCACCTCGTCGATTCTTGTTGGATCTTCGGTTAAAATCAGGTCCAAGGTTTTAGTGGTTTTGCCATCCGCCTTAATAAATGCTGGAA
This sequence comes from Brachionus asplanchnoidis, assembly GCA_025491095.1. Lineage (NCBI taxonomy): Eukaryota > Metazoa > Rotifera > Eurotatoria > Ploima > Brachionidae > Brachionus > Brachionus asplanchnoidis. Next base: position 6,045,006 of record JAILYF010000008.1, on the reverse strand, counting down.
ACCGCACCAGTTGCCTCAAGTCGCCGTCGTTGATAGCGTCCACGAACTCTTTCCCGAGAGAGCTCTCGCCGCTCAGTACTGATGGACATTATGCCTCCACTCAATCCCTGGATAGTTGAAGTCTCCGCATATCATCAGTTCCGAGTAGCGCTTATCGTCGATTGATTTTTTGGCCGACACGATCGACTTATTGATCCTTTCCGATAAACTTTTAGTTCGTGCCGAGTCGCGAGTGCATGTGGGTGGTGGACGATAAATGCAGCCGATAAATTTATTTCGCACCAGACTTGCTCTGTGTCATTAGTCGTCAGTTGTTCTATAAAAACGCCGTCCAGTACCGCGGATGACTTTAAGTCTGAGCGCACATAAATGGCCACTCCGCCGCAGCATCTCCTTGTTCCATCTCTATCCCTCCTGTAGAGCACATAGTTACTCAAATGCGCTGCTGATGTTTCGTCGAACCATGTCTCGGTGATGCATAACAGATTACTCTAATGCTGCTATTATAGCCAGCTCACTTAACTTCCCCTGGTTCAATGAAGTTGCATTTGTATAAAGAAATTTTAGTAGACTTGACTGCGCGCTGGGTGTTTCGTTGATGGCTGATGGGCTAGAAGCTACAGTTGGTAGCTGCCTGTCCAACTGCCTGGGCTCTGGCAGTTATATCGATTTCAGCCAGTGGCTGGTTGTTGGTAGTTGCTGCTATGGCAGGCCTCACTCTCGCCTTGCAAGCTTCTTTCCAGTTGGCATATGGATACTTCCCACCGTCTTCTTGCCCCCTTAACACGTCCAAGCAACGTATCCTGTCACCTCGTATGACGAATCGGTATGGTTGGTCAAGCTAGTCGTTTGACTCCAAGTCTTTGTTGGCTTGTATGCGCTCTTTCAATAGCTTGCTGAACTGCTCTTGCTCGGCTGGGGTGCGGTCTGGGTGGATGTATATTCGGTTTAGATCAGGATCGGCATTGAGTTTCCTAGCCTCTGACAGTAGCGCCCTCTTGTCCTCCTCGTCCTGCATCTCAACGACTATTGCGCCGGGCACCGTCTCATTTGAGTCCCTCTTCTTTGTTGATCTCAATCGTCGGATTCGTCGCATTCTGCACTTATTGACTCCAAGCGTGTTGATAATACGATCAGTCCAGGCCTCATCATCGGCCATCCTTGCTATCTCTGTGTTCTTTGTCGACAACGGCACCCTGACAACTACGACATTTTTGACTCGGTTTGATTGGTCCTTCATGTGCGAGTCTATTGTGACTAATAGCTCGTTATGCGGTTTGTTTCCTTTTTTCGTCAGGCTTTTAACCACTTGGGATCAGTTGCTACTGTTTGTTGCAGCTTCAGCAGGGACAGCTGTCCGGCTTCCCTCACCTTCGTCGAGTCGGTCCTTCAAGGCTTTATGTGTACCCCTCGCACTGACAGTTGTTTTCTGCATGACATTGTCAATCTGCATTAGGAATAGTTTTGTAGAGATAACGCACCCTTGTCTGACACCCTTGTCAAGCTCTCAGATTGTCTTTTTTCCAGAATCACGCTCCAGTCGAATTTCTTGTAGAAGAGTTTTATCAAGTTAACTATCTTCTGTTGCAGGTCATACGATCTTAATATGACCCACAAGGTTTCTCTGTGTATGCTATCAAAGACTATATTGTAGTCAATGAAATTAAGACACAAGGGGCTTTTTCATTATTCAAGGTTTTATTCTACGATGTTCTTAAGTGGAAATATCTGTTCTATACAACCTCTACCTCGTCCAAATCCTGCTTGTTCTTCTCTAAAATAACATCCTTAGCTTTCCTGATTCTTCCAAGAATTATGCTGCAGAACGCCTTGCTTGCTATTGGGAGCAGTGTTATTGTCAAATATTGTGTGGTCAACAAGAAGAAATACCGACAGATCAAGTCGCTTATAATATTTTTTTGATAATTAAAAGAATTATAAAAAACCAAACAAAGTAAAGATATTCAAATCAAAAAATGAAAAAAGCATTATTTTTAATTTTTTCTTTAATGCTTTTTATTATTTATTTATTTGTATATATATGCTGAGCTAAAGCTTTATCTATATCAGATTTAAATAATTAAAAAATCAAAAAATTAAAAATAATTCTTTTTGATTTAAGTATCTTTATTTTGTTTGGTTTTATTTAATTATCTAGTGATGAAATCGAAATATCAATTATTAAAATTATTATTTTTCGACGCTGTGAAATTCAGTGTAAATTTTTTCAGGACACTGAACAAAACTTCAGTATGAAAAATTTGATCATTGATTTGATTGATTTAAAAAAGAAATTGAAGAATAGATTTTAAGTTAAAAGGTAACTTGCATTTAGAGACTTTGGTGACGACTAAATCTTTTTATCTTTTTTACAATAAATATATTTTAGAATTTTATGTCCATCTTCTTTAAATTATGTATTTTTTTACAAATTTTGTGTGTTAAAAAAATTAAAACCAAATAAAGTAAATTTCCTTAAATATGTTAAATTAAATTATTGAGAACAGATAAAAAATGACAAAATGTAAATAATTTTAGATTTTTACATTTTCTAATATTTTTTGTGCAATGTTTTGAAAATTTTTATTTTGAATTTTAATGATGAATTTTTTTTAATTTTCTGAAATATTGCACAAAAAATGATAGAAAAAATTTGTAAATGTAAAAGTCTAAAATTATTTGCATGATGTAAATAGTATTACATTATGTACATTATGTTCATTAGGCAAAAAATTGAAAAATTGAAAAACTAAAGTCTTGATTATTTCGCATGTTTAGGTCTATTAAGAAAAAATAATATTTCACCAAGTCAAAAGGACCTAATCAGAATGGCATTCTATTGAGAAGATAGCAAATTTTTTGTTTATGTTTTATTTCATGAAGTTTTTATATGACAAGCTCTCTACTTTTGACTTTCTTCTTTGATTTATTATTTTATTTTTCAATCAAAATCTTTCAATAATCCTTTCTAAAAACGCGATATTGATATATCAAAAATAATTCAAAGAGAAAAATTTATAACAAAAAGAATCAAAGATTTTTTAAAAATTGGGGCACAAAAGCAATTTAATAATTTTTATCTCATTTATCATACCAATATAAGATATTTAGCTAACGTAACAAAAGTTATCATGATAGGACCAAATTACTGGGTCTCAAAATTTTTTCGTCGTCTTCAATGAATTATTTTTTACCAATGGATATATTTTTCATCAATTTCATATTGAATTTCACATATTTTTCTTTTTTTTTCAAAAATTTAATTAAAAGGTGAACAAAATGGTATCTTTAGTCTTTTGAAATTCAAAAAATCTTACATGAAAATAAATAAATTGACGTATATTTAAAAAAAAAATTCTACGTGGAATACGATTAAATTTTGAACCAATTTTTTGGCATTGTATATGACAATTGAGCCGTCAAAGATTTAGTTTACGTATCATATTATATGCTTTACATTGTCATATTAGCATCATGTCATATTGTAAGCTTGATTTTAGAAAATAACTATGCTATTAAAAAATATTGAATTAAAAAGGATTTCCATATAAAAATTTTTTTGAAAATAAAAAAATTTAATATTTAATTTAATTTGGAAAAATTTCAATTTTTTTAAATTTTTTTTTCGTGTAACTAAGAATTATTTATGAAGTCATAAGAAAAAGGATTTTATTCTTTTTTTTTAATGAATTCAAATTGTATGTGTTGTGCAAATCAAGAGAAAATTCTACTCGAATCCTCCCATGAGAGTAGATTATCCTTTTTATTTAAGATTGTTTACTGAGAAAAATCTTTGATTCCCCTCGGGTGTTATTAGTCGTGCTTTCGGAAAAAAAACTAAAATATTCTCGAATTATGCTTCATATTTGGTACTAATAAATATTCTTAAGCCAAAAATCAAACACTAAATTTCCCAATCTTATTAAAATTCGCCATAAATTTGATTAATAAGTCATCTTTAAAACAAAGTAAACTATTTCAACTAAAGCAACTTTCAGTTTTCTACTTGTGCTAATAATGTTAATAATCAAAAAGCAATTTTTAATTTTTTATAAAAAGGTTTAGTAGCAAAAATTAATAGATACTCAAAATATGTTTGCCAAAAACATAGTGATCTTTTCCGGATACAAACCCATGTCAAACTCAATCGTCACCGGCTAATCACTTTAAGTACCAAGACAAGAGTGTCTAAAAAAAAAGATTATCTGTTCAATTAAATATTAATTTTTGATTCTTTGAGGGCTTATTTTATATTAATTATTTTTTGTGATTACATAGCTTAATTCTAGAATTTATTAAATATTCTTAAAGACCTGGATTCATTTATTTACTTTTGACTATTTGGATTAGAGCATACACAGGGCTGAACACACTTCCAAATCACACTATTTAACCTTAGCAAATAATAAATGTTTGCTGAGGAATCGGATATGGATTTTTTATCAATTTATTTTTTAAAGCGAAGAGTGCCTTGAGGAGGGCATAGAATTACTTTGATAGCTGAACACCAAAGTTTGGCTTCGTTTAGTTTTACCCTCGTCATCAGGCAATTTATTGTTAATTTGGTCCAATTTCTTAAAATTTGGAGGGTTTTAATTTAAAAAAATTTAAGCCATTTGGTTGAAAGTTAAAAAGTAAACTAGATATACATTTTTGTAGATTAAGTTTTTAAGATTTTATTTAAGTTTTTAAGATTAAAATAAAAAAAAACAGTTGTTAAGTGTGTATTAATTGTGTGTCTATTTGATTGAAGTCATGTTTTGATTATTTTTAATTAAAGAACACTTGCCTCAATTGGTTTCTAAATTTAATCAAAATTGAACTGTTTTTAAATTTGGTGAAAAGATTTAAAGAGTTTTAGGCGAATTGAATTTTTAATACTATTTAAATTCAAAATTAGATTGTAGAATTTATTTTATTAAAAATTTTCTCAAGTCTTATCATTTGATCATAATTTTCCAGATTCATCTTAGAACAGAAATTGGATTTTATCACGAGGAAATCATGATTAACGATATTTGTCTTTTTCAATTTTGCAAAAGAAGAAAAGGAATTAAAATTTTTACTTTATCTTAATTATTAAAAATCTTGATTTAATTTTTTATGAAATAATTTTTTTTCAAATATTTTCAAAATTTTTTTAGATAAAAATCTGTGTTAGTTTATTTGGTATTGAGAACAAATAAAGGAAACGAGGGATATAATTTATTTTAATTGAAAATCTGAATTAAATTTGACTTTAGTGATCAAATAAGAATTGATTGTCTAGTAATAGGAGCCTCGAATGAAATTTTGTTTACCAATTTTGAACCTAAACGCTTGTTTTAATTGTTCGTTTAGGCATAAATACTTGCTTGGATTATGAGCTAATTCGGGAGAATTGCCTTGAACACTCAAGCTTGTTAATGACGAACTCTCGAAGAGCCTTAGTTAATTTCTATTTCAATTAATTAAACGCTTCAATTTTTTTTCTCAGCTTTTTCCACCCTCTCTCTCCCCAACTTCTAATCTAGAATTCATATCGATTTCATCAGTTATCTCATTTAGATAAACTTTTCAGCAATGAAGTTAAAAGAATGAGCAACGTTAGAACAATCATCCTTTTGCTTTACACGTAAATCTTAAATCTTTCAATTGAATTTTTTTTTTAAATTTTCCCATTAAAGATTCACCAATCTTTTGGCAATGCCAAATAATAATTTTCAAAATGTGTCCTCTACTCTGGACAAATTATTGAAGAACTATGATATAAGACTTAGACCGAAATTTGGTGGTAAGTCGCATGACCATTGGTTTTTAAAAAAATTTAAAAAAAAGTTTTGTTTTTAGCAGAAACATTGAACGTGTCAATGGAAGTTGTGTTGGCAAGTTTTGATGCAATATCAGAAGTGAACATGGTATGCATCAATCAAGCAGATTAATTAGATTTTCTATTTTAATTTCAATTTAAGGATTACACAATAACAATTTATTTAAATCAATATTGGAATGATGAAAGATTGGTCTTTGGCAATAGGAGGGATTACTTGACTTTGATGGGGGATTTTGCGGAAAAAATTTGGCTTCCGGACACATTTTTGGCAAATGATAAATTTTCATTTCTGCATGATGTTACCGAGAAGAACAAAATGATAAAAATATATGGAAATGGAGACGTTATTTACGGAATGAGATTTACGACCACTCTAGCTTGTATGATGGACTTGCACAATTATCCACTTGATTCTCAAAACTGCACCGTAGAAATCGAAAGCTGTAAGTTAGCAAAAGAGTTAATTAGTTTCCTTTGAGAAAGAGTTGTCTCTAGTCTATTTGTATTAAATTGGCAAAGATAATGATGATTAATTTTTTAATCAAGAATTTTGAAGATAAGTTACGTCATTAATGCACCCATGTTAATTTATTCGTCTGCTTGAAAAATACTTGAAAATATTTAAGAATTTATTAATTCGAGTTTAAAAAATTAACTTAAAATTGTTTTTTAAAAATAGCTTGTTCAATTCCTCAAATTATTCAAACTCTTCAAAATCTAGTTTTAATTTTTTGTTTTCTTATTAAATTTATTGAAAAATCACAGTAATAAAAAAATAAATATAGCTTTGTGGTCATTAATATTGTTCATGATTTTTCTTAAGGCTTTTTTTTTCTTCAACTGATATTACTACTGCTAAAAGAAGTTTCCGAAATTTATTCATTCTTATCTGTAAAGAATTAAATTTCTGACCAGAAATAATTTACTTAATAGAATGTTATATTTGCTGTTTGATTATTACCAATTATGGAAAATACTAAGTATATAAGAAATTAAAATTATTTACACGAAAATTAATTTTATTGATTACAAATTTTTGAACTAATTTAATTATTTTTTAAAGATAATTAGAAAATTTTCTTAATTTTTAGCTTGGTAAAAAAAACTTTAAATATTAAAAGATAAAACAAAATTAATAGCTAGTAAAAAAAAATGAATGAAAACCAAATTCTCAACTCCTTTAAGATTTTTATTTTTCCCAAAATTACTTTATTACTTTACCTATTACACATTTTAATAAGTTTCCAGAACTTTATGCAATTTTTAAAAACAGAAATTCAAATTACATATTTTTAATGACTCTATAAATAATAAATCAGAGTATCATTGGCAAAGTTTTTAAGATGCACAATTTTTAAAAATTCAACTTTTAACAGCCATTTGGGCAGGCAGAAAATAATTTTTTTCAAATTTTAACGTCTAAATTGACATTCATTTTTAATTAGAAAAAATAGATTTTAAAAATTTCGAAAAAGCTTAAGCACCAACTTTATTAAATAATGAAAAAAAAAATTATAAACCAGAAGTTCCGACAGAAAATTTTCAGTTTTTGGTCTTAAATTAAGGAATAATGTTTAATATTTAAAAAAAAATAATTAATTAAAAATTTTATACAGAATCAAAAGTAAATCTTTATTTTTTGATTTTTTTAACTTTCGAATTTTTTTTAAAAGGGCTAGAATGATCCGACTGTCAAATTTTTCATTATTTTATTCTATTTTGAAAACTAATTTTGTATCTTTTGTATTATTTTTATACCTAATTTTTATCGTTAATAACAGAAACTAATAAATACTGTGAAATTAATAAATAATATTAAACAGACTTTAAAATCAGTATTAAATCGAGGAAGCCGAAGATCATACCGACCACCGAATTTTCAATTTTTTGCTCAGCTTTTAGATAGTTTGATTTTTATTCTATAATTCTAAATTATTTTGTTCTGCAAGGAACGATAATTAATCTGAAAAAAAAATCTCTTAAAAAAAGTTTCGCCTATCTTGTTTAATTAATTTATTCCTAGTTACTGAGTACTTAAAAATAATTAACAAATTAAGAATTCATGAATAAATTTCAACAAACTAAGAGCACATTAAACTGAGGAACTTTTTGAACCATCCAACAACAACATAAATTTAATTAACTTTTTTAAATTATTAAAAATTTTAATGCGTAGCATCTTTATTTTTTAATTATTTAGATGGTTACACAAACAAAGAAGTGAACATTTGCTGGAAAAACTCCAAAGCCTCTGTAAAAGGAGTTGACAAAGTTAGCTTGCCTCAATTTCAAATCCTGAATTACAAGACCTCGACCTATCTGGAGCAGCAAGCTACCGGATACTATACTCGCTTATCTCTCAGCTTTTTATTACAGCGACACATTGGCTACTTCATTTTCCAGACTTATTTGCCATCTACTTTAATTGTGATGCTAAGTTGGGTGTCTTTTTGGATTAACCACGAGGCTACATCAGCTCGAGTGTCTCTCGGCATAACAACTGTACTTACCATGACCACAATTAGCACAGGTGTACGTGCTACCTTGCCCAGAATCAGCTATGTAAAAGCAATTGATATTTATTTGGTCACGTGTTTTGTGTTTGTTTTCGCAGCCTTGCTGGAATATGCTGCAGTAAATTATTCTTATTGGAGTCAAAGAGCAAAGAAACGCAAAAAACTTAACCAAGCAATTAATCAAAATATTGTAATTTTACATTTTTTTTTAATTATTTGAAATTTTTTTTAATTTTTTAAAATTTTTTTTTTTAATTTTCTAAAATTTTTTTTTAAAATTTAAAAAATTTTTTTTTTAAAATTTAAAAAAATTTTTTTTTAATTAAATTTTGTTTTAAGAGTGAATGTTATGATGAAAATGAGGTTTTACCAATTTCAAGCAAAAAGTCTAAAAAAAAAGAGACTAGTTTCATTGATGATGATTATAATCGGATGTCACCATTGCCATGGTTCTATAATTCGAGGAATAAAAATTTTAATTTTGAAGAAGATAACAACCCTCATGCTTCATTTTATGCAAAAAGTCAAGACATACGCCCTGATAAATCCGGCTCGAATTCAATACTAAACCGAAAAAAGCCCAGTGTAAATCAACGAAAATTGGTTAGATCAATTGATGCCAAATCTAAGAAGAATAAATTTTTGGATCAAAATGGCAACTATAATCAGTTTCCAAATAAGCGAACAGTCAACAGGCATCTTCTTAGTTCGTTTCGGTTTAAAGCTAAAGGTTTCAAGAAAATTTTACCACAAGTTAAAGATATTAGTATTATTGACAAATACAGCCGAATTGCATTTCCTAATTTGTTTCTCTTGTTCAATTTAATCTACTGGTGCTTCTATGTTGTCCAGAGTTCGTTTTATAACACTTAAAGCCTTTGATACGTTGTTTTTTGTTAAATAATAAAAATGAAAAATTTCAATAAATTTTTTTTTTAATTATTTTTTATAATTTTAATTAAATCTAATGCTTTTTTAACATTACACTATGATTTAGAATAAACATTTTATAACGAAAGATTTGATTTTTTTTTGTTCTTTTGAAAATTTGAAATTTAAAAAGTGAAATTGATGAAAACTTATAGGTAGCCAAAAGTTTTGACATTCTATTTGATTTTGGAAGTTATGTATCTTTTTTATTTGAATGCTCAGTACAAATTCTTATTCCTCATTTAATTAGCTTTAGAACATGTTGTCATTTTAATCAGTTGAAAAATTTTGAATTTTTTTTAAATCATAATTTAATTGTCATTTTAAAAAAATATTAAAAAATTAATAAACAGCGAATAAGAAGGTATATTTTGTTTTGAACATCTAGACAGTCGAAAATGGTGATTATGTGATATGGCAAGTTTTTGATCTATTTATATTTAGAAACTAAGTTTTGTTTTTTGAATTTTTCAATATCCTTAGTAAAAAAAGCTTTTTTGTTTAACTGGAAAACCAAAAATCACATGGAGCTAAGTCTGGTGAGTAAGGAAGATGGTCGATTATAGTTATATTATTTGATTTAAAAAAATTCATAAAGTTATGTCTTGCGTGAAAACTTACTTTAAAAACTATTGAAGTAAAATAAAAAAAACTATGATGACTGAGAAAATATGTTTCAGGCTGAAACATATATTTTCACAAATTTTAATTCAAAATTTTTTTTGCATATCGATGTACAAATTTTAAAAAATTTAGATATATAAAATGATAAAAAATATCTAATTTACTTAAAACTATTTTTCGAATTAAATTTTGGATTATTATTCAATGAATGTACTTAGTTTTCTCATTTCCGTCTTTTGATGAACATGAGGTCGAGCATTTTCACGCAAAATTTTCATTTCTTTGATACCCGATGTCAATTTTTGTGTATTAATCACTTGAGCAAGAGGGCCTAAAAATTTTCTGCATAATAAATTTAGTATTTCCTTTAGGAACTAATGAATCAATACGGCACCTGATGTTTTAATCAACATACATGTCATCGATTAAAGCTAAAATTGATTACGCTTAACATTATTGGGACTTTGGTCAATTGCTCCCCTGCTGTAAATGGATGACTTTCCTAATTTTTTTGTGATATATCAAAGTCTGTTACTATATGGCAGGATTTATTTTTTCTATTTAACATTTTTCAATATTACTTTAAGTTAAAAAAGCCCAAAAAAGAAGTGATTTTTTTATTAAGAAATTAAACAGGATAGAAAGGTGCAATGTAGTTCTCTCTCACAAACTGGTCCAGCAAGGGGAATCAGAGGACACAAGAGAAGACTCTCCGGGCAGCCCTCAACTAAATGTATGCAGAGGTACAACTTCTTCACGAACAGAGTTGTTAACCATTGGAATGCCCTGCCAGCTGAAGTTACCGACTCTCAATCAATCAACCAGTTCAAGAATAAGTACGACGCCTTCAAGTCTAGCATATGATTTCACTAACGCGCACTAGTTCCTTCCACCTTTTTTTATTGTATACTTCTACTATTTTAATTTTTCATTGTAATTCTATTTAAATTGTAATTCTATTTAAACTGTAATCTATTTATTATGTAATTCTATTTTTGTATTCTTGCATATTTTTCCTTTGTAAAATTCTTGTACATAATACTTACTTAATTCAACACAATACTTTCTTAGATTAAATTAAACAATGACTCTTACTGAACTAAAAAAAAAAATAATGTATTTGTCTGTTATTTTCCATTTATTCTGCACAATTTCGGCTACCATAGATGTCCTCCTAGTAGGTCATCTCCGCAAGCTTGCTTGCTGTAGCTTTTTCTTCTTATTATTATTATTGAAATTGAAAATATCTCTTTTAATAAAATAAAATAGCATGATAATTTTTCCAGCTATCTTTTTCAAAAATTTTAATATCTGTAATGCGTTTTTTTTTTTTTCATCGAAATTTTGGGAACAAAATTTAAGAAAACTATCGAACACATTTTCTTAAATTTTTGACCAAACAAGATTCGATATGTTTTAAATTTTTTGTTAGATTATGTTTATTGATTTTTAAAACATAATATAAAGAACAAATCAGTAAATCTAATCGCTTATTTCGTACTTCTAAGATAATTCTTTTTTTTTCTTAATTTGCAACACCAATTATTGTTTGTTTTTTTTTGGGTATATATTTTATATTTGATTGAAATTTAAAACTGTAATTAACTTAGGCCTTCATTTAACGCGCGGAACTAAATTCATCCTTTAAACAGGCACAAAATTACCGCATTCGTATATTTGTCGTTCGTTACCATATTCGTAAAAAAATATTTTTGGTGTTTTTTGATAATGATCAATTAAATTTATTTCCAATTTTATTGCTAATCAAAAAGCTCGACAGTTTCACCATGTTTAAAACTGATTAGCATTTCATTTATTTAAATTCAATAAAAAAGTATTCATATTAAATTTTAAAAATAATGATAAAAAATTGATTTCATTGCAGAATTACAGTTTTTTCTACACAATTCATAATGTTTATTTCAGAAATTTTTTTATCCGTTTTATTTAGATTTTTATCAAATATATTATTTTAAAAAATTTAAATAATTAATATGTTTTTGGTATTTAACATCAAAAATTAACTTTTAGAACTCAAATATTTTCTCGATCGCATCATATTCATTTTTTATTTTTATCTCTCAAAATTTTATATCTCATGACAAAAAATTTAAATCGGACGATTTTTAATTAAGTTAAATATTTCGACAGTTATCCTGAATAGGTTCTGTATAAAATTAAGTATAAAAGAATTAAATTTGAAAAAATATTCCGGCAATAAATCTGTATTCAAATTGCATCAAGATAATTATCAAAAAAATAAATTATACAAATATGAATATAAATAAAAATTTTAAAAAATTTATTAATTAATCATTAATTTTGTAGTCAACTATGCTGACTTAATGTATTTTTTTGTTTCATAGAATAATAAATTTAAATATTTTAGTCTGTATTATCAAATACTTGAAGATTTTTTTTTTCTAAATCGCAAGAAAAATTAAAATTAATGACTAGCGAGTGTACAGGGATCAAGCTTTCAATTTTTAATTTAAAAAATTAATTTTGATAATATTGAGTGAACTAATGTTTTAAGTCTTTCCTATCTCGATTAAATTGATAAAGTATTTCTTGTTAACACTGAAAAACAGGAAACAATTGTCTAAACCTTGACCGCGACTTGGATTACACATCAAATCTAACCTTTATACAAATCGAATTTTGTAAAATCAGATAAAATAAGTCATTGCTGATAGAGCAATGGAAATAAAAAAAGTGAGAAAGAAAAAAAGACCAAGCAGAGATAATCATAGGTTGGTTTTGCTGATATTTGCATGCAACTCACGATGATTAATAACCGATCTAATCTAGACTTATAGCACTTGTCAAAATAAACGAGAGCTCTGAAAAAATAAATACCTGAACAATTGTAATTTACACCTAACTGAACTAAGTAAAGCAAACAACTCGGAAATAATTTCAATTCTCGTTTGGTTTTGACCAACAAGCTAGAAAAATAAAATATTTTATCTCTCTGCATGATAATGTGTTTTTTACAAGTTTTTATCATTCAATAAGGCTCACTCGTCCATCTCCCACTGTCAAAATTATCTTTTCTTCTGAGACTAGCCGATTTTATTATACTCCAATTTAATAATTCACACATATCTCGTTTTTATAAAATACTGAGTCTCATGTGGCCTAATAAATTATCATTTTTTCTATTATATTTTATTTTTTAAATTATTTGTTAAAAATAAATTTTTTTTATTTTAGTAACATAAAATTGTTATTTATCTTTAAATTTTTTGAATAAACAAATTGTTGCCTTAAAATTTTTAACATAATCAAAGTGAATTTTAAATTTCAAGAAATTTTAGATTTTATCGAAATAAATCAAATTGTTTAATAACAGAGTGCTCAAAATAAAATGTAATTGATTAAAATTGAATTTCTTTTAAATTTTTTATTTTACTTAAATTTAAAACTTAATTATAAGCTTAATAATCAATCTACTTTATTTAAAACAACTCAAAATTGATTTTAGAAATCTATATTTCGAGAGAAAACTTTAATTCGGAACATTTTCGACTCACAAAAACAAGATACTGATTAAGTTTTATTAATTAAAATTACTCGTTTATTAAGAAATTTTTAAAATTTTACGTATTTTTTTATTATATATCCTTTCAAGTTAATATACTTTTATTTAATTAATTAATAATGTTCAAATTGGATTACGTGGGTCATAACGATTATGTAAACAATTGATCACCAAAAAATGTGATCAGGGGTATCATGACGACTATGTAATCTCAACTGATCACAAAATCAGTGATCACAAAAAAAATAAATGATCACATAATGTTTACATTTTTTTTAAATAAAAAAAAATTAAAATTTCATAAATTTTTTATTATTTTGATATTTAAATCCAAAATTGCATGCCTTTAATGTTTAATTCTTAAATCTAAAACTTGTCGGAAACAAAATTGTCGAAATCGACGAGTCCTTAAATGCTAAAGTAAAGCATAAAAAATGCAAAGATTTGAAAAGACCCCAAGTTTGGACATTTTGCCTTGTACAAAGACCCAAGTCATGTGATACTAGGATTAATACAACATTGAGTGATAAAGAATTAGATAAAGATTTGGCTAACGATATTAGCAAGATATGTATAAGTAATGTAAGAGATAAAGTAGACAATTATATGGAACAAGCCATGGCTGGGCTACCGATCTCAAACGAGACCGAGATGATTGTCAAAAAACCCTTAAGTAAACATTTCAACCCAGTACCATGCAATATATGTGGACTTATTATTATTTAGACTTTCGTTTCGATGTATTTTATTATTTGATCACATTTTTTTATTGATCACATAAATTTTCTTTAATTTTTTTATCTTTAAAAAATGATCACATTTTTTGTGATCACTGATTTTGTGATTAGCTGAGATCACATAGTCGTCATGATACCTCTGATCACATTTTTTGGTGATCAATTGTTCACAAAGTCGTTATGACCCGATAACGTTTATATATATTTTTTTTAAGACCAGAAAGACTTATTTTTTTTGGAAAAAAATACATGAGTATGCATTGTACAGAAGGACAAGATAATTTCGGACAAAAAAGGAAATTATCTGATTAAAATCAAAAAAATTAATTATGAAGAGAAAATTTAACTGAGAATCTTACGTAATCTTAGGGTCAATTTTAATCGGTAAGGATTTGTAATTTTAAATTTAAAATGTAATTGTAAATCTTAGTAAAATAATGACAAACAATGGGTATTTTGGTAAAAAAAATAATATTTTACCATTTCTTAACTTTATTCACGTAATTTTTCGTAATTTTACGCATTTTTGGTGAAATCTGATAAATTTTCGTTATGAAATTTTTCTTAACGAATTAAAAAAAAGGAGGTAAACAAAAATATTGCTTTAATGATTTAGAATCAATAAAATATTTAAATGAAAATTTTTTATTTATTAATTAATTTTATGAATGCTATAAATGTAAGATATTATTTTTTTTTCAGTAAGATTTATTCAAAATTAGCAAAAATATGCACTTTTTTTTACCAAAAAAACAATTTTTTTAGCCGTTAGCATTTTGGATTTATTAAACTAGATTTTAGTAAGTCTAATTCAAAGTTACCTCCCAAAGTTGACATAGGATTACGTTAACTTACTAAAAAATTACGTAAAATAATGTAATTTTAGCAATTCTATGCTTTTTTTAGAAGTATTGTTTTTATAATAGTAAGTTTTAGTAAGTTTATGTGTCTGAATGTGATACATACATTTCTTCGAATTCGAGTGCATACCTTTTTAACAACATAAATTTGGTACCATTGCTTAGAAAAGATACCTAAAGTTTTAAGATAAATAAAAATTTTTATTAAATCAAACTTGCTAAACTATTTTGAATAATTCACTATACACAATAATTCTTTTTAAACTATGACGATACTTTAATAGTTCTATAATTCACACATATCTCTCTAGACAGCCTGCTGATAGGCAATAAAAAAAAACACATAAATAGAAATTCAAGTACTTGTTTTCGAGCTGAATTTCAAACATAATTATCTATCAAGTATCCAAATTTGCACTCAATTACCGCTATTTTCTTCTAATTATCTTCAACTTTATATTTTCATTTTTACTTATTTTGAATAAATTATAATTTACTTTTTTAGCCTAAGACTTGGCCGATAAATGGCATACTGATTGCGTAAAATCGGAAACATAAGGAAAAAAAATTTTATTGGTAAAAATCTTATTAAATTTTGTTAAATTAAAATTTGCTTGAGTTTTTGAAATTTTGATAAAATAATTTAACTATAGTACAGTTTTACTATGATACTCTTTTATTTGCATTGCATGGTTTAAGTGTTAAAAAATTAAAAAAATATATTTAATACTTTCAAATATGTTCAATTATAGACATCATCCGACTTCATTGGAAGACGAGTTTGAATTCATGCGTCCAAAACCAACACCACCTCTTCCTTATTCCCAATCTCCAAGTCTCAAGTATCATCAAAACATTTACAATCAAGCGAGTCAGCCCCCTCATCTAGAAAATACTTCATTTCAGTCAAATTTGAGCTTGAACGAAACAATAAGCAAAAGTGTCATGTTCGGCATTCCGAGAAATAACTGTCCTAGACCTCTGGATTCCCGGCCTTCGGTTGGGGTTGATTTTCACCCGGCAAATTTGGGCAGTCCATTTGTGGACATCACATTGAATAATTGCGATGATTTAAGTCTTTACCAACCAGTTAAGTCACAAAATCAGCTCCATCCTTTGAGACAGTCATATCCCCAGATGCAAAGTAGGCCATCTCCAATTGGCCACTTTGTCAGACCAAATATTCATCCATCTCCTGTTCAAAGAACTTCTAGCCAAATCGAAACTCCTAAACCTATTCTAAAAAAGACTCCAGAGCCAAAATGGAATCAAAACGACCATGTCCAATATAACCAGAATTTTTACCAGGAGGAAAGTTTGTTCAAAAATGAAGACAAATTTAATGCAGAAGAACCGGATTCAGATCAGGATGAGAGTGAAACTGTTTTTAGTGCATCTTTAAAAGATTTAAAAGGGAATAGCAAAGATTGGAGTATTGATCAGTCATCGATCAGTCAGATCAAGAGCTCGAGTTTTCAGTACCAAAGTTTTATGTTGGATGATGAATCTTTAAGTAATAATACGAGTATGAATACTCGTGCATTGGCAGCTAAATATCTTTTTAAAAAAGACGGAAGTATTGTTAATAGCTCAACAGGACACTCTTTAATTTTACCTAGATTGGAAACTCAAAATTTATTTAAACTTTACACGCCCGAGGAAAGAACAATTGAGGAGTCTAAATTTTTAAATAAGTCATCAAGTAGCAGTAGTAGTGACAGTGATGAAGATGTTTGGTTGTTTGGCAAACCAATTGAGGACAGTGATAAAAAAAAGCCACGGAGAAAATCAACCAAGGATTTCAGTGATCAAGACAGCGATATTGAACGAGATGTAACCAACATTCTTGATATTCAAAAACTTAAGCTATTGCCAAAGCTTTTATAAATTTTATTTTACAATTTTTGTACACTAAAAAAATCCTTTTCTATTTAATTTAGAATGATTTCTTAATAAATTTTTATATAAAATCAAAATATTTTTTTTTTCTAAATGTAAGTTCAAAAGAATTGGTCCAGACTAAATTTTTCGAAATGAAAAATTTCAAATAGAAAAATAATTTTAAGCTAATATTGCAAGTATTTTCATATTTGAAATTAAACTCTTTGGTGAAACAGAATGAGGTTAATTTATATTTAAAAATTTGAAAAAAATATTGAAAATTCTTTTTTTAATTCTTATTGATTTGGTGTTAGAATACATCAAACGAGCGTGAAAGTTTTTAAACAATTGAATTTAAATTTGAATCTAAATGAATTATTCAAAAATTAAAAAGAGAATTTTCAATATTTTTTGTTCCACATTTTAAAACCTAAATAACTAAAAAGTAAACTAGATTAGGTTTTTTGTTTATTTTTAATGTCTGATCTTAATAGCTTCTTTTTTCTGTTTTAGTTGATTTATATTATTATGGTCGAAAAGTATGTTTTCAATTTATTGAAAAATTAATTTGATTAAAAAAGGGATTAACTTGTTACAAGAAGTTCATTTAATTGTTCAGCACTAAAATTTTTAGATTCATAATTACTATTTTAGTCCTAATTTTTTAAATAAATAAAATAACAATATTGTTTTTTCAATAAGATTTCTTCTAGCATATTTTTATGTTATTTTTTTAATAGTTGTAAAGTTTTTTGAAAAATTACTGTTTATAAAGCTATTAAAAAGCTAAACGATTAAATTTGAATTAATAAAAAAACTTAGAACATTCTTGAGAAAAATTACATTTATTATTCTTAAAAATTATTAATTTATTTTCAACAATCAAAATAATGTTACAAAAATGAATTTAAGTTATTTTATTTTGCTCAAAGTAAAGACAAATAATTATCTAATTTTATAAAATATTTTGTTGCAATTTCGTTTATTCCTTAAGATTTTGAAAAGCAATTTTTTTGCAGCTCACCTAAACCATTCTTAACTGAAACTCTTTAGCTTTATTTAAAGAATGGGTAACAGAGATTAGATAAGCATAAAAAGAGATCAAAAACATAAAAAACATAAATAATGTGAGTAACACATAAAAGAAAAATATTGCATTCAAAACAAGAAAATACAAAAAAAATTCCTAATCTGTGAATTACATGAAAATTTTTGTTTTGAAACGTGAAAAAACACATAAAAATTATTCAAATTGATTTTTACATTTGGACTAAAACAGTCTGAGAGATTTAGTCCAGAGTTGTTTAAAAGTCACAAGTCTCAAGTCAAGTCCAAGCCCGGAATTTTTTTTTTCTTTCAAAGGTCCAAAAATTTTCATTTTTTTTTCAAGATGAATATCATGACTAGAAAATTCCCAAAGTATTTAAAATAATAAATTACCTTTATCTTGATGACTCGAAGCTCCGAGATTCCAATTTTTTCTCCAGTTTTACAAATTAATCAAATAAATTTTACTGTTTTTCAGAATCAAGGAAAAATGATATTTATGCAATCCCAGGTAGTTATTATGGCAGTCAAGCAAGACTTAAAAATTTTAAAGACTTAAAATAAAAATTTTAAAGTCCGGACTTTATTTTGGGACTGGTAAACAACTCTGATTTAGTCCATATTTTTAAT
This sequence comes from Brachionus asplanchnoidis, assembly GCA_025491095.1. Taxonomy (NCBI): domain Eukaryota; kingdom Metazoa; phylum Rotifera; class Eurotatoria; order Ploima; family Brachionidae; genus Brachionus; species Brachionus asplanchnoidis. Next base: position 6,026,425 of record JAILYF010000008.1, on the reverse strand, counting down.
TATGGAATAAATCTCATTAATATCCATTAAATTTAAGTCATTAAATTCGGGGGGTGTGAAGTTAAAAGTAAATTTAAAAATTTCTAATACATTAGGCAAATAACTTGTTTAAAATAATTAAAAAGTTTTATTTTAATTATTGTAAAATTAAAAGCAATTTCAGAATTCATTCAAATTATATAAATAACACTTTTTATCCAATCTTCTAGAAAACTTATTGACTTATAATAATATCAATTTTTTTCAAGAATTTAAATGCATCATTCAATTGAAATAAAATTTTTAAAAACTCATGCTAAAAACAATTTATTGAAATAAAATTTAACAAAAAAAATTTTTTTATTTATAACAATTAACTAAATATTTCTAATAATATTTCAATGCAAAAAAATAGATAAAAATTTTGCAAGTTAATCCGCCAAAACTCTTTATCTCAATTTTTAAAGCTGACATGCTGACAAAATAATTAGTCTATCTTCAACTTTCAATTTTTGATTATTTTCGACTCAAAAAACAAACTAATTTTTGTAATTGCTCTGGAAAAATGTTATCATATTACACTGTCAGTTAGTCAAGTAGCTCTACTGAGACGCTAGCCGTCCCCGAGGCAAAAAATGATCGATTCTACAGTTAAGCATCATATTAAAGTCAATTTATAAATTTAATTTGACATTTTAATAAATTTAATCAGTATTTCATGAGTAAATTAATACAGACTTAAATAGCTTCAAGACCACCAAGCGTATCACCAAATTTGCACTAAATTGACTTGCTTCAATACCCGTGCCGCGCACATATTTGCTCTAATCCGATCAAACCAACTGTAAAGCCATTCAAGGACACGAGTTATTTACTCTCGACTCATGTTTTTTATTTATCGCAGAAGAAATTTAATCCATGAGCCGTTTTTATGTTCCTGAACCGAATAAATCACGACATTTTGACTCTCGAGTGCGGCATATCCTCATACTCTAAAAGACACTCAATAAAGCCTCAACAAACAAAATTTGTTTATATGAAAAATAAAAAGCAACTAAAAAAAAATTTTCTATTCCTTATTTTTTTATTCCATTATAAAACAGATAGTAAATAGAATAAATATCCTGAAACTAAAATGCGCAAGTTTGTTCGATCAGGTATGAATTAGAAAATGAGGGATAAGTTTAAAATTTTAATCCGAAATATAAGACGGATTTTTTTTTATGTTTCCGATTTTACGCAATCAGTATGCCATTTATCGGCCAAGTCTGAGGCTAAACAAGTAAATTATAATTTATTCAAAATAAGTAAAAATGAAAATATAAAGTTGAAGATAATTAGAAGAAAATAGCGGTAATTGAGTGCAAATTTGGATACTTGATAGATAATTATGTTTGAAATTCAGCTCGAAAACAAGTACTTGAATTTCTTTTTATGTGTTTTTTTTTTATTGCCTATCAGCAGGCTGTCTAGAGAGATATGTGTGAAATATAGAACTTTTAAAGTATCGTCATAGTTTAAAAAGAAGTGAATTATTCAAAATTTTGTTTTAAAATGTATATTTTATATACATTTATTTTTTGTTGACTTTTTTTTCAACTGTATTGGGCTACCATTGATATTTATGACAATTAATAAATTTGAATGGAAACAATAAATAGTAAATTAATTTATTTTATATTTATTTTTTTTAACTCTTTTTTATTTTGGAATTTTAAAAGATAAATTTTAAACTTTGATCAGTTTTAAAAGGTTTTGTTTTAAAATTTATGTAATTTTTTTATTGAATGGGGATACTAAAATAAATTTAATGATTTCAAGCAGGAGATTCTTATATTTAAAAGCCAAAAATCAAAAATGAAAGAATAACTAAGATTTTTTTTAAATTAAGTTTGAATTTTCTAACAAAATTGAAAAATATTAAAATTTTTTGAACATATAAGTTTTTGTTCAAAGATTGTTTTCAAATTTTTGATTCTTCGATACGGATGCATAAATAAATTAATAAAATAATTACATTTAAATCAGTCTTTTCATTTTTTTAAATATTTTATGAATTCAAATAAAATAAAGGCTAAAAATAAGTTTAAATAATTAGATAATTGTCTAATGTTACTTTATTTGTTTATTAAAAGGTATAATCAATTTTAAAATAGATCTTAGGATGTGTTTAAAAAGCTTCATTATATAAAATTTATTTTTTAAGCATTAAATTTAATTAAATGATAATGTAAAAAAATCAATCATTTTTTAAATTTCTTAAGATATTTTTAATTTCCAAAAGTCGTATTATTATAAGCCATATAATTTAATTATTAAATGAAAAAAAAAATTCCTTACTAATCTAAAAATAAAAGATTTTGTTTTTATCAAATAGTAAAAAGTGAAGCTGAAATAGAAGAAATGATAATGTATTTGGCGAGAATAATAGAAGGCCACATGAGACTCAGTATTTTATAAAAACGAGATATGTGTGAATTATTAAATTGGAGTATAATAAAATCGGCTAGTCTCAGAAGAAAAGATAATTTTGACAGTGGGAGATGGACGAGTGAGCCTTATTGAATGATAAAAACTTGTAAAAAACACATTATCATGCAGAGAGATAAAATATTTTATTTTTCTAGCTTGTTGGTCAAAACCAAACGAGAATTGAAATTATTTCCGAGTTGTTTGCTTTACTTAGTTCAGTTAGGTGTAAATTACAATTGTTCAGGTATTTATTTTTTCAGAGCTCTCGTTTATTTTGACAAGTGCTATAAGTCTAGATTAGATCGGTTATTAATCATCGTGAGTTGCATGCAAATATCAGCAAAACCAACCTATGATTATCTCTGCTTGGTCTTTTTTTCTTTCTCACTTTTTTTATTTCCATTGCTCTATCAGCAATGACTTATTTTATCTGATTTTACAAAATCCGATTTGTATAAAGGTTAGATTTGATGTATAGAATGCTGTTAAAAATGAGTGATTGCTATTTTTACAGTTTTACTCGAAAATATAAATTATCTATCATTTCCTAAGTTTTTAGTCTAAATTCTTAAATTTTTCTTTAATCGGTGCAATTTTCACTCAATTCACATTTTCAAGTATTTTGTTTTTCATTTTTCTACAGTCTTAAATATGGGACATTTGCAATGATTTTTCATTCATTAAAGGTTATCATTCATTTTTTTCAATTTTTTCCCGTTAGATAAATTTTTTATTTTATTATTCTCTTATGCAAGTTTGTTCCTCGTGGACACAATAGCTTAGTGTTTTTAATACCTAGAATGATAAAATTTGTTTCGTTAAACAATTACAAATTTGACAAATTATCCTCACGGGATTTTTTTAAAGGTTGTATTTAAAACTGAAAATTTAAATAAAACTTTTATTTTCAATACGATAAAAATATTTTTTTATTTAATGTCAATAGGCTTTTCAAAAGTTTTTTTTTATCTAATTTTTTTTAAATTGAAACGGGAATTCAGATTGATAATTGGAGATGCATGGTATAAAATTATAAAAAAAATAAATTCCAAAATTTAATTTTTTATTAATAAAATTTTGTTTTAATTTTTGACGACTAATCTGATTTATTCATTAAAATGGAATACTTAGATTTTAGATTCTTTTTTGATTAAAAGATTTGCTGTAATTTTATTAATAAAAATGAAAAGGGAACTTAAATTACAAGAGATATTAAACATCCGATTCATTAGATTTTAAAGAATAATTTTAAAATAAACAATTAAAAAATGGTTTGTAAAAATTACTTAAATTAATAATTCTTGTTGTATATATACAGATGATGAAAGGTGCTTCTTAACTACTTCTAGGTCCTTTCTTATTTTATAAATTTTTTAAAAAGTATTTTCAGTAAAGATGTTTTGTGGATGAAAGTTTAAGAGACAAATTTAATAAGCAATATAAAATTTATTGAAAATGCTTCTTATATTTTCTAAGATAATATATTAATATAGTAATTTATTAAACTTAAGTTTTATTTTTTTGTGCTACTTCTCCTTCAAAGTAGGTTAATTTTATCAAATAAATAAATACTGGCTCTATGATTGTTAATGACAAAAAATGACTTAATACAAATTGAGATCTAGCATAAAATTAAATAATTTTTTAAATCAAAGTCAAGCAAAATCCTCAGAATTATTGAATAACTATGGAAATCTATTCCAGTTCAGTCTTTGGTGGAACACGAGTTTTAGTATCGAAGCAGTTATGAAGTCAAATTCTATTTGATGTGTTGTGAGAAATTGTTTGAATTTAGGGACAGGAAAGCTTGTCTCAACTTTTACTATATCCAAAATATTTTAAGTCAAAGGTTCACCTAGCACAGAAAATTAATATTATAATTATATTTTCTTTTCAGTCTGCATTCTAAAAAAGAATCTAAAAATTTATTAAATTTGTTTTAAGAAATTTTAACAGAACAATTTTTTTTTTTATTAAAAGGTAGTTTATGAAAATGACTAGACAGATTGGGGTAAATTATAATAAAAAAAATAACTCATGTAATATATTAAAAGAAGAATATTTGAATAAATATACTATTTATTATCTAATAGTTTGTGACAATTTGTGTCAAAGAAATTTTTATTTTTTTATTTATTAAACTAAGTTTAGTAAAATGGGATTGATAAAAAGGCGAGAGAATACAAGGTGCAAATTATTGAGATTTATTTTTTTCAAATTAAAAAATATCCTTACCAAAGACTATGTGAGCCATTTTTAGAGGAGTCTAATTGGTTTTTTTATGACCAACAACTGTAAAAAAATTTCAAAAAATCGTGAAAGGAAAAATTTATATTTTTTTTGAATGTAAATTGTAAAATCATTGATTGGTTTTATCCCGATTTTTATTCGATTAAAATTTTATTTCTAGATCAATGATAAATAAATCTTACCCTGACGAACCAAAAAAAAAAAGATTTTTTTTTAATTTATATAATTTTTAATTATGACACAAAAAATTTAGACACATTTTTTTTTTAATTTTTTTTTATATCAAAGTAAAAAAAAAATGCACCGCTAAGGTATCATTGATTCAAAATGATCAATTTGTTTAGAAAATGTTCTATTTGCAAAACAAAGGAAGATAATGGCTTAAATATTTGATCAATATGTTAATAATTTACATTTTTGTTTAAAGCAGCAGACTTATGCCGCTACATACAAATATTTGAACAAAGAAACGATTCATATGGGACCACTATTTCAAAGACAGCGAGTACATTTTCTTAATAAATCATTCTCAAAGTGACTAAATCTGAATCAAATTATTATTAATTAGAGTCTAAATATCCGGATAATGATTTGGCCGTGGCACCGCTTATCTTCTCAAATTTTTCCCACTCAAATCCCCGCAATTTCTTAGAGTTCATTTTATTTATTAATCAATTTGCACTCCAACCAACCAATCACTTATTTTATTAGGACTTTGGCTCTAATGATTTTGTTCCCTCTAATTAATCACATACATCATTTTCCATTCAAGTTTGATTGGACCACTAATTGAAAACTTTGACGAATAAAAAAAGAAACAAAAGAAAAACCAAAAGAAAAAGTTCTCTTTCTCAATTTTTCAATTAATTGATTTTCACTCAATAAAAATTCACGTGTTCCTAATTTATTTCTACTTTTTTCTCTATTTAAAGCTCTAGTTAAGCAGACTTTTGACAATTATCTTTCAACTATTTTAACCCAACTGTCCTCCAAATACAACTATGCAAAATCTATCACCGAACTTCTTTACCAAATTTTCTTCCTAAATAAACTAAAGTCTATAAAAAATTTGTTTTCATTTAGCGTGTTTAATTGCATTTAGCGCAGTGTCCGGCATCGCGACCAACTACTTTGCAGCAACAATTTAAGACTTTGTTCTCTCTTTTTTTAGATTTTATTCCAAAAAAAAAATTTATTAAAAAAAATGAATCAAACTTACACAATCGAAGCTGTGGAGGTAAAAAAATCTGAGGGCAGGGAGCAGATCAAGAAGCGACTGAGCCAAATGAGAAGCAGGGCCCAAAAAATGATTTCCAAACACAACTGGCAAAGATTTGTGCACTCGAATGGCAACTTGGTAAGCGACGAGTCGGTGGCCAACAGCACCATCTTCAACAGAACCAAACTGAGCAAAATAGACTTTGACTCTGTGCTGGACAGTGAAAATTCCAAAATAAACTTCATGCCTCTTCTGCTAAATAAAACTGAATTTACAGGTAAATTCTTCTTGGCTTTCAAAAAAAAATAAAGCTGATCATAATTCGGTCTTTTTCATGTGGTGTTAAAAATTATATGTTTATTCGAAAATTAGTATTGACGAAAAAAATAAAAAACTGTAAAGTCCATGTTTAATTCAAAACACGGATTTACGCCGCTTGCCACCAAAAAAGACTTCATATATTCTCTACATATAAAACAAAAATATATAATTATTTTTCTTATCAGAGTCTAGAAATACAAAAATGTTCGAACAAGAAGAAGAGTACAAATTGTCAGTGCCCAAGATATATGTGCCGAAGCGACGCTTTGCGCGTCAAGATTCGGTCACTTTCATTGCCGACTTGGCCTCCACCAGCACACCGACCAAGTCGCAGCCGATCACTTCGACGCCCAAAAAGTCCAACCACAACCCCATGGTCTATCATCCCAAGAAAACCATTCGCAACAAGACCAAAAAAGCACCCACTTCGTCCACACGCATTTACAAGATTAACATTGAATCGTTTGATCTCAAGTTGGTCAAGTCGACTAAGAGAAAGATTGGCGATGAGTCCGAGTGCAAGAACTGCAATGTTTGCCAGTCGGCAAAAAAAAGCAAGAAGTTGAGTCAGAGGATCAAGCTGAAGGGGTCTAATATCGAATTTTCACTCGAGGACTTGTTGTACAAGCCGGCCAAAGGAAACAAAAAGTCTTTGGAATTGGCCCATCATCAATCTAAGATTTATTTTCTTTAATTTTTGTTTTTGGTCTTGCTCACAATTTGTACAGTCTGTTAACCTTGATGTGAATTTTTTTACTTTAAATTATTTCTTTAAACCATAATTTTTGAATAAATCAATTTAAAAATTTTAATTTTAAAAATTGGATAAATGGCACTTTGATATTAAAAAACAATTTCAAAAAGTACTTTGAAATCATCTGGAGTTTATTTCAGAATTTGATAGGGAACTTTGATGAAGAAAAGCGTAGAATATAAATTTGGTGTTCATGATATTTGGAAGTAAATTTTTGACAGTTTCTTGGAAATGGGACAATCTTATAAAATAATTAAGCTAAACGATCCCAAGGAATTTTTTAAGAAGTTATCTTAAAAAATTACTCAATTCATTAGAAAGACCCAAATAGAATTAAATTTGGCTAAATATTTTTTGTTTTTATTTTTGCATCACCATACAGTGGGTGAAGTTTGAAGCAAAAACTGAAGCAAAATATGTTTTATTATATTTAACACCAGTTTTATTTTAATTTTTAGTAATTATTTTAAAAATAAATGTTAAACATTTTTAAACATAATTTGTTAAAAGTAAACAAAAGCAAAAAATTTTAAAATTCTTTAAATTTAAAAGGAAATATCGAATACTGATAGAAACAGTACTAATTGTTAAGTTTTTTTTAACTTTTTTTTTAATTTCATGTTAAAATTTTTAAGATTTTTCAAAATTGTCATCTAATTTTTAAATTTAAAAAAAATTGCTTTGCTTTAAGTTTTTTTACTCCAAACTTCACCGCCGTCTTCATCACATTTGTGGTGCCAATTGAAATGAAAATTAAATATGTTTAAGTTCCACTTAAATTCTTCAAAGAGTAAAAAATTAAAAATAAATCTAAGATTTAACTTTCAAGCCCAATTTTTTTAATTAAAAAGAAGTAATTTTCAACTTAATTTATAAAAAATCTCCATCTTTAACGATGTTTAAAGGATTTTAAATTATCAAAAAAGGATTAGTCTCCTTTTAAATTTGCTTCCAAAAGGCTGTTGAGTGAAATTTAAAAAAAGCAAAGTTTATATAATGCAACTTGATTTTTCAAAATTAGAAGAAAAAATTTCAATAAAAAATACTAATTTTTATTTTTTAGAAAATCAACAGTTTATTTAAATTTGGCATTTTTTTTTTATTAAAATATTTCACACTCATTCATTTGAATAGCAAGTTCAATTTACCACTTGGCTTAAAGGAAAGACAAAGCTCTATTCCAACCTGCCAGGGCTAATTCGTTTATAATTTTTTCTTCTGTATTCTTTTGGGTCGAGATTTTTTGATAATAGTTTATTTAATATTTTATTTTAAATCAATTAAATTTATTGAACTTTTTTTAGTTATTTTTTAAAAAAGTAGCTGGTTTTGAGAATGTTTAGCTGATACTGTGTCACATGTAATTAGTATGGTAATTTTTTCCGTTAAGGTAAGCTGAAAAATTTCTTAAGACTTACTCGTATTGAGCAAATATTTAATTTTTGTCTTAAATCCCGAATGATTCCAATTTGAGCTTTAAAAAATAGGAAAAAAAGTCAGGTTTAATATTAATCTTTTATTCAATTATTTGTCTCAATAAAATAAGTGATTAAAGTGTCCTTTAATTGAGTGATTAGTGATCGCTGGTAAATTTGACCAAAGTCACATACTTCTAGTCCCTAGGGCAATGTACAACCTTAAAGTTTGCTTTCAATTTTTTCTTGTCCAAGCAATTATTTAATTCTATTGTTATTAATTTTAACAGTTTATTTCCGAGTCTCAAGTGGCGAGTGAATGTATCGAAACTGATAATCAATGACATCGAAAATATGAGCCCTTGAAAATTGATTTGTTTACACTAGAGCTGAAAATGGATTGTAAGCGAGTAAATATTTGTGTAATATGAGAGAGTGATGAGCACATGTAAACAAGGTAAGGAAAAAAGTGTCACTCAAATAAGGTATTATTAGGTAAATTTGAAGGCAAATACATTGTCAAAATAAGAAGACCCTTGAGGGATTTTAGTTGATTTTAATACAATTAAAATCATGTTGTTTTTAAAAGTGAATTCTAATCGATCTATTAATCCAATAATTGTTCTAAATCGATTTCCAGTTGATCGATTTTAACATACCTTTTTTTTTATTCATTTCACTGAGTCAATTTTTATTGAGATATTTTAAAAATATTTACTCAGCAATCAACTGTTGTTGATAGGCGAGAATAAATTTTGTTTATTTATTTATTTTAACAGCATGGAGGTCATGATAACAGTAATGATCTTTGGCTAACGTTTTTACAGATGATAAGTTTTATGGAATTTTGTGTGTGTGTGTTGACAATTCCACTTCAGAAAAGATTTTGATGGGTCATTTAATTTTATTGAGGACTCAATCGGAAAATTTGCTTAACGGCAAATGAATTCCTAGCATATGCTCGTGTAATTGACTTTTTTTATTTTCCTTTTAGATCTTTTTGTTTAATGCTGTGATTTATTCACTTAAATGATGATGCTTCTTTACGCCGTTTTGATTTCAAAACGGGAGCTCTTGAACGTTTCTTAAAATTTGAGAATTAATCTTGAAAATTCACAGCCATATGTTTATCAAATAAACTAAATAAAAAAAAAAACACTTTCAAATTTTTTTATTTGTCAAAATAAAATTTGATTTTTTTTTAATTTTTTTTAATTTTATATTTTTTAAAAACACATTTTGAAATTTAGAACATCATTAATAGAGTTAAAAAAGTCCAGAATTGATTCTGTAATTTTTTTCCAATGTATTTATTTAGTGTTTCACCTAAATCAAGCTTCTGCAAATAATATGAATATGTGTGCATTTTTTTGGAATATTTTGCAGAAGCTAGATTTTGGTGATACATTAAATAAATACATTGGAAATAGAAAAAACAACATATTAGGAAACATTATGAAAAATTTTAAATTTTCTTGAAGTAGAATCATGTGACTTTTATAAATCTTTGGTCAGACCGCACTTAGTCTATCTGTTAGCTTATGGTGAACATATTTAGACATATCTAATTTAGGGAAAGTGCTTTGAAGAGATACAATATTAGTTAAGTAATTATGAAAATTTGATTTAGAAAATCTTCTGACCAGACTTTGCATTACAGATCTGAAAACTAAACACTTAAGAATTTGTCTCTTTTAAGTGTTTAAATTTAAATTCAAATTTGTTTAAAATGTTATTCAAGGCTAAACCAAACTCTGTATGGGATCCTAGTAGGTATGATCTAAGAATACAGCTGATTTCTGCATAGATAGAAAGTTAAACATTGCATTTCAAGATACAATTTTTCAACAAAACTTTTTGAGATTATTATAGCATTAATGAATGGAGGGCAATACAAGTATATCAAAATTAGGCTAAATTTTAAAAAAGAAGAACCTTACTTTTTAGTCTAGAGGTCTTAATTTAAAATAGTTAATTTGTTTTTTCAAAAAAATAAAAAGATAATAAAACAATTAAATCTGATTCCTTGTACAATTTATCTAAATAAAATTTGATTTGTACTACAAATCAAATTTTATTTGAAATAACTCAAACAATTCAATAATTATTAATGTTTTTATCAAACAGTTTTTTTTTAGAGAAAATTATTTTATTAATTTAAAATTAAAAAATGTTATCAAATATTTTATAATTTAAAATATCATCAAAAAAAATTTAATATTATATTAAGTTAAATATTTAAACATTAGTAACATTATTTTGGTAAAAATTAATGCTTCTTTTCGTATAATAATTAACCAAATAGAGTAAGTTACTGTATTTTTACTTTTTACAATTCATTCTAAAAAAATTTTAAAATGACGCTTTTCTTAATTTAACAAATTCATCTCCAAAATGAATTTGACCCTCGGTTTTGAAAAATAAAGCGATTTTTTCAGCCTCATAATACAAGTGAAGAAAACTTATTAATCATCTTATTTAAAATTGAAAAGATAATTTTTAAATTATTTTATTACATTCGATTTTAAAGTGTGAACACGAAAATAAGAAATTAATTAATTTTTTTTCAATTGTGTTACTAATTTAAATTTTAGCTTTAATTTTTTCAAATTTATTTTTAAAATAAATAAGTGCTTTTTTAAAATTTCAGTTTATATTAAATTTAAAAACTAATAATTCTATACGACTAAATTGGAATATAATAGTATTTTAGGATTATTTTAATTTTATTTTTTCTAGTTGAAATATTATTTTCAGATTTTAATTTAATATTGATAAAATTATTAACAAGAAATAATGATTGAAAATTTTAAAAAGAATATTTTATTATGTTTTTTTTCTTTTACGATGAAACAAAAATTTCAAGTGTTCTCTCAGATTGTATCGAAAAGTCTTTACAAAGTGTTAAAATAAAGTTTTTCACGGGTCTTGTTATTAAATAAACTCACAAATCGGCTTTTTAAAAAGCTTTTTTATATACTATATTAATTTTATAAAAACATGTTTGATTAGTTATTAACAGCTTTTGAGACAATGTTAATATTTCGTCCTGTTTTGAACATTAATTTCCTTGGATCCATAAACATAGAATTGATGTGCTCTGTTCATTCGATGTTGAATACTTTGATTGAGTGGACGCACAATTTTTCCCGGATGCATTTCAAATCTTGGCAAAGAAACAAATAAAAATGTGTTTTTGGTAACCAAAAATTAATTGAGTTTACTTAATTTCTTTAAATGAATAATTTGCCGGCTTTATTTGAGCTCTAAAAATAAATCTTTAATCTTAGAGTCTTGACGACGGAAGTATTTAATGTATTTACTTTAACTTGGAATTTAAGAAATAAGACGAAATTATTTGCCCTAGGAAAATTTACATTTTAATTACCACAATGATGCTGAAAAAAAGTGATAGATACTTACCGTTGACTGTTTGATATTCACTATTATTTGGCGTTGGGGCAAACAAAGCCGAGTTATCTGGGTCGCTTTTGAGGCGGACTTGTTTCGGAGATGTATGTTGATATCTAAAAACCTGTTCAAATAAAATTAAATTTAAGAATCTAATTAGGCAAATATTTGAGATTACTGGTCTTGAAATTGTAATTTGCTTGGATTTAAATGAACGTTCTTTATTGATTTTAATAAAATTTTTCTTAGGCTTTATCTTTTTTAACCTTAAAAATCAAGAAAAAAATAAAATCTGTTGCAAAATTTACAAATTGAAAATTAATCGATAAAAGCTTTAAAAGTATTATTGGTTAAGCAAAAATTTTGAAATATTAAAAAAATAATTTATTAGATATTTAATATGTGCTAATTTGATATAATTTTATATAAAGCAAAAAAGTGCATAAGATTTTGTGATAACATAACGAGTATAGTAAAAATAGAGAAATAAATTAAATTATTAAAGACATGTTAATAAGAATTATTATATTAAGTTAAAATATTTGTTATTATTTTATGTTTTCAGAATATGATTTCAAAAGTGATAGAAAAAATTAAAGCATTTTTAGAAAAATATTTAACCCTGTTTTTTAAAAATGTTATTTATTAACTTAAATTTAAAAAAACATTTTTTTTAAGGTTCAATCTAAAACAGAAAAAAATAATTTACAGAAATCTAAAGCTAAAAATGTTACAGAAATCATTGCGGCGTCAAAAGCTGGGTTAAAAAATTTGACCATTAATTCTTTTATTATAAATAAATAATAAAATTAGTTTTGAAATGAACTTAAAATTAAAAATTTGTTTTTTATAGAATTTTTTTCATCTTTTGCTGATAATTTGGTGGATATTTTTTTTAAATTATCAGTTGAAAAAAATTTAACTAATCGAAAAAAGTACAAAGTATTCTGTAAAAAAAATTGGTATAGATGAATACAATTAACCGAATTTTGACATTCATGTTAGTATGTAAAATGAGTATTTTAAGTAACAAGAGGTACTTTCTTGAATTAAATAAAATAAAAAGAAGGAAGATATAACTCTTAATTTTTATATATTTAATTTTTAATGAATACACAAAAAAATAAACAAATGAAAATCACATGTATTTATGTTTTAATATATATTGAATCGAATCAACAGATAATTTTGAATTTTTTTATAGGACTTATAAATATTAAATGGCTTTTTGATTTTCAGGACAAAATAATGTCTTGTGAAATTCAGTGTAAATTTAACAAGAATATATAATTTTTTGAAAAATTAAATTTAAAGATAGAAATATACTCAAAAAAAATACAAAATGGTGCAACTTAAAAATTTTACACCTTTTTTAATATAAAAAAAATTTTAAATAATAAACATAAATAAGATTTAATTTCATTAATTCAAAATTAATTAAAAAAGAAATTGATTTCAAGTAAAAATTGAGCAACATAGCAATTTTTTTCTGAGAATTTATTATTATTTTTTACTTTAATTAAAAAAGGAACAATTATTGTTTATTTTTACTGAGTTTCACAGCGCTAGGATGCAAAAATTTTACATATCAATTTTTTAAGTTATGACCTAATTTAAACAACATGCAATATTTTGCGTAATCAATTTATTAATTTACAAGTAAAATATATTTAAGGAACTTCACGTTGTCAAATTCATTATTTTTTATTGATGACAAAAGTATGTATCAAAGATTTCCAAATTTCAACTTAAACTTTTTAACAAGCCTAAAATAGCGCTCAATTTAAAATATTTCTCCTAAATAATTAAGCTAAAGTTTTTAAATTATGGCAAATTTGTCATTTTAATTAAAATTTTTGAATATTTTAGAAAATTATCATTATGTAAAATACTTAAATGTAATATGAAGTCTTTAAAATTGGAACTTAAAAAATTCAAATACATTTTTTACAAATAATGATAAATTTTAATCTGAAAAATTTATTATTATGCAATAATTTTGCTCGGTTCAAAAATCAGTTTTTTGTTTTAAGTAAAAATTAATTTTTCCCATTAAAAAATTATGGGTATTACTAAAAAAATTTTAAAGATCAATTTTTTTTTTTATAAAAACATCGGTATAAGTTTACTAAATGAAAATCAACTTGAGGTAGTCAATTTATATTTCACAAAAGAAAACTCATTCTTTTCTGTTTCTCCAACAAAAATAAAAAACTCTCAAATCATCTAATTCATGCTGTTAAGTATTAAATTAAAGTAATTTCATTAACAAAAATTAAACTAGAAGGAAAGATTTAGAATAAGATAATTTAGTTTAAATAGAAAAATAATTATATTAATAAATATTTAAGGATAATAGCTTTTAATTTTCATATTAAATAAATTCTATTTTGTTCTCATAGTTATAAGAAAAAAAATTTCGTATAAATTTTGACAATCATTTAAACAAAACTTGCATTATTAAAAAAATAAAATTTTATAAACTTAAATCAAGATTTTATTTCAGTATAGTTTATTTAAACGTATTTAAGTGTAAATTTCAAACATTCATAACTTTAAGTGGATGACTAAAGTTTTTTTAAAACATCAACAATATTTAAAGAAAACATTATTCAGTGGAAAAGGTAGATAGGTGAAGGTATGGGAACTAGACAAAATTAAAAACATAAAAACTCAATTTTATTAATAAATAAATAAACGTAAAATAAAATAGAAAAGGTTATTAAAAAAAAAATTAAAATAAAAATGACTCAAAAGGTCGCTTTAAATACTGTTGCCAAATTCTGGTGCTTTTAAAGGAATTAAGAAAAATTTACTTGTTGGCATTTTTTTTGTCAAGCTCAGGCTCTGGTGTCGACGATCGTTTGGGAAGCATTTGATTGCCAATATTAATTTTAGAGTCAAGTCGACCAATTAAAGATAGCTTTGAGTTAAAGTCATAATTTAGATCAAAATTGCCTGGTAAATTAATTGACGACTTGGACTTGGTGCTGAGTGCTTTTGATTTTGCATCGCCAAGTATTGGGTTAATAGAGCGCATTGGCAAGTCCAGTTTGTTTCTAATTTGTAATTGTTTAATCTCTTCTTCTAATGACGTGAATTTCTCAGAGGCAGACAATTTCTTTGGACCTGTAGTTTTGCGTCGGGTCAATTTTTTTGGTGATAAGGGCTTGAGAAAATTTTTCTCCTCGAAAGTAGCTGGTTGGCCTTTTTTGACCTTTTTGGCGCTCAAACTTCCCTCGGCCCGGCGCATCTCCTTGCTCATTTCATTATCTCTCTAAAACACAAAAATTAATCAGCTTCAAATCGGATTCAGCAGCTTACATCTCTGGTCAAAAGACCAATGAATGAGCCATTCATTCGGTTCGATGGTATGAACTGAAGAAATTTGTGATTTTTGACCACTTCGTCATTTTGAATGTCGTCAGCAGTCAAGGCAATTACTGGTGGACTGAGTCTAAGAAAAAAATTAGCTAGCATCGAAAAAAATTTGAGAAAATTACTTGTAAGGAAAGGAAATAGATTTTCGGCTTTCGTTGAATTCCATTAATACTCTGTGAATTAAATCTTCGTTTTCCAAACTATGCTTTGAGTATGTTTGGTAAATAAGTGCCCTTATTTTTGGAACTAGCAGAAATTAATTTAAATTATTTTTTTTTTCTTTATTAAATTTATTAGAGTTACATTTTAGAGCATGTTTCAGTAAAGCTGTTTCATTTTGAATGCACTGTTTGATTTTTTTTGAATTGTTAACATCAATTGTGTAGTCACGCAAAAATCTAACATCTTTGAAAATAGAGAATTTTTTTAATTATTTTTTTTATAAGTCCAACGCATTTCCTAAAAATGAGTTTAAAAAAATTTTCATAAATCCGCTTTAAAAATACCTAAATTTTGGGAAGTAAAAATTATCTAAACAAATTTTTTTTTTAACTTTTCAGCTTGATTTGCATGATACGTATTAAAGTACTTAGTTATATAATTTATTTGAAAATGGTTTTTCCTTAGACCGATTTTAGATAAAACTTTTTCAAAAAGAGATCCAATAGATCAAACCGGTTTACAATAATAATATATATAATATATATATATAATGCCCTGCCCTCTGCGGTCACAAATTCCGACTCAGACAATCGATTCAAGAATCGCTACGATGCTTTTATGATCGGCCACCAAATTTTTACCACATGATAATTTTTATTTAAATTTCTTTTTAATTTCTTTATTATAAGCCCCTCTCAGTTTCTTTAATTTTTTTTACTTATTATTTGTATGATGTTTAAAAAAATTAAAGTTTAAAAAAATGTCTATTTGACTTCATAATCTTATCAGTTTCTCTTATTTCTGTAATTTGCTGTAATGTGCTACCATCGGCGATCTCTTAGTAGACATCCCCCGCAAGCTTACTTGCCGTAGCTTATTATTATTACTATAATATCAAGTTGAAAATGATAGCTTCATTAAATTTTTTTTTAACAGCAAAAATTCAAAAATTTATTTTCATTCAAAAGCTTTATTTAACTTAAATCTCTAAACAGATTTTGAAATCGGATAATCTGATTTTAATCTCGGTTTTCAAACGTATCTAAAAATCAAAACTGGTGTAATAGCCCAAGAAAAAAACATTTTCAGCAAATACAGTTCTTAAAATCTATTTGAGATTCAAATAATTATAGATTAATGCATCTAAAATGACCTTAAATGTAAAAATCAAGTAAGGTAATATCAATTAATAATATCAGTGTTTTATCTAGTCCATCAGACGTTAAAAAATGACTAAAATGAAATTATACGTCCGCTTGGTTTTAGTGCATCTATTTTTAAATGAGTTATAATTTTTTGTATTAAAATTCAAATTTTTTGATTGAAGAGGCTTTTTCTTGTTTGATATCTTTAAGTTTGAATTCTTTTTTTATTAAATTAAATTTTTTTTCAGATTTGAATAAAATGAATCAACAAAAAAATAAAAACATAACACGAATTGTTGAATTTCTTTTTTGACATTATAACTAAAAGTTTCAATAAGTTGACTAAAGACTTATTCACTGAAGAACTGTATCCGTACAAGTAAAGTCATAATTCTGAAATTGATAAAGTCCAGTGGACAGTGACAAAGTCTATCCGTCCACTTTAAAATTTGAGTATGGTAAAATACTTAAACCGTAATATTTAACATATCATAAAATAATAGTTTGAAAGGCGAGTTATTTTTGTTTGTGCATACAATACCTATGATTTTGATAAAATGAATAGAAAAGAATATTCATATTTTTTTATAATAGTGAAATTGCTTGTTTTACCGGATTTTACCAAAAAGTACATAAAATTAATCAGAAAGCTCGTAAATTTTGGTTTAAAGAAAATTAAAAAAAACTTTTCTTTAAAAAATTTTTGTATTTGAAAATTGAAGAAACCAGTCTTTAATAGATGAAAAAATTTTAATGAAAAAAAATTGTCATTTTTTAAATCTACATCTGGTAATTTCAATTTGGATTTAAATCTTAAATGAAAAATAAATTTTCTATTTGAAGTTGCAATTAAGCGGAAAAATATTATTAAACTTTTTTAAAATTAATTTAAAAACATTGAAGATTAGATATCTTAAATTAAAAATTAAAAAAAAACCTTCTCCTTCTTGGAATAAGAATTCCATTGGATTCATGAGAGCTGATTTGCTACAAGGAGCATTGATAAGTATCACTTTAGCATTTTCCAATTTTGGGTCATCGGACTTTAAATCCATAAAGTCTTCTTTTACCAATTTTACATCTAAACAAATTTTTAAGATTAACTGTAAATAGTTTTTTTAAATTTACATTTAGAGACTCCGATTTGGTGAAGTTTTTCCGAAATTTCATGATATCTGCTCTCGTTGGTTGCACCAAAAACATAAACTCGTCCATCATACTCCTCCATAAATGAACCAATGAATGCTCCAACAAGTCCACCACTCAAATTGGCTATGATTACATCATCTTTTTTGGACAAAAGTTTGCTTACAGAGTAAGGAGCTAGGCAACTAGATTTGTCTTGGACAATCAGTTCCCAATTTTTGACATATTCAGAATTTAATATTTTATCCCTTAAAGCATAATGGAACATCAAAAGATTTGAGCAATGCGGATCGAGCATAAAGCATTTTTTTTCCAAAAATTTCTTGTTATCGACAATAGTTAATTCATCAGTGTGAACCAATTTTTCTATCATGTCTACCACAGATACTTTAATTTGATTGACCCAGCAATACATTGGTAATTCAGCTCTGTGCTGCTCGACTTCTCTTAGTTCCTGTGGCAAAAGCTCATCAATTGTTGAAGCATCAGCACGAATTCTATTTTTGGCTAATTCGGCCGCCAAATCTGTTTTTTCTTTATGGATAGCATTTTCAATTTCTGTAACCAAATTGTCCTGATTGTCGAATGGCTCCTCAATTAATTTGTCTCTAAGTTCAAATTTACGTGTCATATAGTCAAATAGCACAGTGCACACTAAGCTTTGTTCGTCTTTGAACTAAAATAAAAAATTTATTTAAGCAGATTGAAAATTTTGGCAATGTGAATTTTAGAATTAAAAACCTTTTGAACCAATTTTAGTCTCTTTTTTTATTAAAAATTCAATTTAATTTTTTTTCATTAATTAAAAAAAATTTTCAACAAAACGAAAAAGGAGTAAAATTACATAATAATTAAATATATCCTATAAAAAAATAAAAGTGCAAGTAATATCACAATACCAATAAAGAAGAATTGTACACATAAATCTATATATCTTTTTCGGCTATAAAATCTTTAATTTTAATTCTCTAAAAATTAAAAACAATAAAGAACTTACTCAAAAGTCTTTAAACTGATTTTGAAAATAACTGTAACTTATATATGGTAACACAGCCTAAATGTATTTAATGTAAATTCGGTGACGTAATTTGAAAAACCGAAATATATCAGTCGTTTTATTTTTTTTTTAAACAACCCACATATTCTTGTAGATCTTGAAGAGAGGAATCCAAATATATATATGAAATATTTTAAAAAATTTTTTAAACCTTTTTTTTTCTAATTCAAAGTAATTTTTCGGCTAATTCGGTAGAATTTTTCAAATTAGTAATTATGTTTGACAATTTTTGATCCGATGACGGAACAAGTTTGAACTGACCTTATTTGCTTATCGTTTTCAGCGGGTCTTAATTAGTAGAAAATAATTTTACTAGAATTTTAAGATAGCCGATGGGTCCGTTGTCTAATGTTGTTATTTTTTATCGAGGTATCACCTCAATACCCAAAAATCCCACCCATTTACCCCTAAAAATAAAATATTTAACTTAATTAGGCTTAAAAGACAAAAATGATCACATTGACACCATTTTTTATGAAAAATATAAAATTTTGTTTCTCAAAAAAGTTTGTTTTTTTTTACAAAAATAATTTGATTTTATTTGATAAAAATATTCGTTCTGTATTATCATAGATAGTTAATATATTATAAAAATGAATCAGAATAAACAAAAAGAAGTTAAAAAAAAAATATTGGGTTTGTTTTGAATGTTTACCGAAAAAGTTTAGAAATAACTAAAGGTTAGAGTTTCACTGTAATGTATGTCTCGACTAATCTTTTAAACTAAAAAAAATCAAACATAAAATTAATTTTAAATTCGTTAATAATTCGTTTAAATTTTTTTCTTGATAGTTATGTTGTAGCTTGTATTTAAAAAATTAATAATAAAGAATATTTTAATTATTTATATTATTAAAAAAAAACAAAAAACACTTTTTTTAATTCTTATTGAGCTAATTGGGTGAATTCGGTGAATATCCTGAAAAAGAGGTTAGTTCTCGGGCTAAATATTTACAAAATCAGGGGTAACTGGGTTAACCTAATTCACCCAACAAGGCCTCACCCAATTAACCGCAGGAGGTAAAGGGGTGACTAGAAAAAACTGGTCTAATTCGGTAGGTATTTTTGGAGTTTTTGAAAAAAATGAGTGCAAAATATGAAATAAAAAAAAAATAGGTCACCCGGTTAGGCTCATTTACCATACTTAAAAAGATAATTTTTTATATAAAATTTTGTGCATGTTTTGATTTTTTTTATGTGAAATTCACTTTTCACAAAGATTATTCTTGGGTATTAAAAGATTTTGGATTAAGTGTAATTAAGAAAGCCTCTAAAATCTTACCGTGGTACTACGTTAAATTTATTTTGAGTAAATTTATCAAATTTTACGAAATTTAAGTAAAAATCAAAATCGCCATAGAAAAAATCGATATAATTTTCAGAAATTTAAAGAATTATTTTTTTTTAGTTTCTCCTTGAATAAATAAATAACTTATAAAAAAATTACCACATATTTTTTTTAATTATAATTTAAAAAATAAAATAAAAAAATCACTAAAATCGATTTTTCTATGGCGATTTTAATATTTAAATTAAATAGTAAATTTACAAAAATTTACAAAGTGAAATAAATGTAAAATATAGTTATTGAAGCACAGCTATATGTATTAAATATTAAAATGTATATATTTTTTTTAATAAAAGTTAAAAAATGTTCATTTAACTTAAATCCTATTTTTAGCTAATAATTTTTAATGGATTGAATTAGTGCAGATCACTTTTTCTTTTATGAATTTATTGTATTATTTAAATAATATTCAAGTAATTTAAAAGATTTTTTTCAATTTATTTAGCTTTGACAATAATTTGCCTTTTTAATATCAATATTATTAAAAGATTTTGAAAAAAATTTAAGACTCTTAATAAGCTTTGAATTATTTCTTTCATTTGTGCTACTTTGATTTATGATTTGGCCACAATATCGATGTCTTCTAAATTTGATAGATAAATCTTGATCAATTTTTTAATAACTTCATTTAAATATGATTTTGATTACATATTAGCTAAAAATATATTCTAAAATAATCCATTACAAAAAAATAATTTTTTTCAAGTCTAGTTAAATTAATTTCAATTTTGAATTATGAACAAAAAATCTCTTTCAAAACATTTTTTCTAATCTTAATGAGACTTTATAAAAAAGAATATTTTATTGATTTTAGAAAATAAATTTAAAGTCAAAATATGAATTCAGAGATTCTAAAATAAATTGTTTAATGTATTTTAAAAATTCATTCAAATATCTATCTATTACTTTCAATAGAGAAAAAAATATCGACTTTATCTAAAAACGTCATGTTTAATAATGAAAATTTAATACTTCAAATATTAATTTCAAGATGAGATCATTAAACATTTTAAATTGTTAATTAAAGTTTTTATTATTCTGATTGCAAAGTAGCTAAAAAATTTACACATAAAATATTTTTATTTACTTTATAAATAGTAGTAGTTGTTGTAGTAGTAGATAACTGCGTGGATCTTATCCACAAAGCTGAGAACGCCTGAGCGTAAATGAATTATATACATGAATTAACTAGATTAGAAATCATCTAATGGATAATCAGTATTAAATAATTAACTAATAGAATAAAAAAATACATTCATAGTGGAAAAAATAAAAATTTTGGATATTTTTATTAATATATGTTTTAATTTTTTGTTTTTGAATTACAAAATGTATCCAATGTTGAAATAACTTTGAAAAAGTGCGATGTTTCAAATAAGAAAATAATTTTAAGTTAATATTGCAAACATGAAAAACTTTGTTATTTTTTTTTAAATTTTGACATTGGGTTTGCTATATGATGATCCTTAACATAATATTTGTAGTTTAAAAAATTATCTAAGCTCTGTTTTGCATTTTTTATAAATTGATTCTCTTTTGAAATGCGTCAAACGAACGTCAATTATCACTAAAATCAAAAATTTCAAAGAAAAAAACAAAGTATCGGATCTAGTCGGTTAGGTGAGCTATGGTTCATCTATTACTGGAACAATTCTTTTTCTCAGTTTTTAAACTATTAGTTCACCTAATCTAAAAATTGTTCACCTATTTTGATATTTTTTCATCTATTTAGAAAAAAAAATAAATTTCATATTAAAATAATAATAACTCAATTGATTAATAAAAATTTAAAAACAAGATTGAATAAAAAAATAACAAGGTAAAAAATTTAAAGTTGGGCGGAGTAGGTAAAATTTGCGAAATAGATGAATCTATGTTTCTCAAACAAACAAAGTCTAAAAGTTTTTCACCTAATTTGACATTTGATCACCTAATTCTGTTTTGGTCCACCTTTACGTGAACAAAAAAATTAAGTGAACTTATAGTCCACAAAACCCGAGAACAAGAATTGTTCGCATAATAGGTGAACAATGGTTCACTAGATCGAGTTTTTAAACGATTGAATATTAATTTAAATCTAAATAAATTGTTTATATTTTTTTTCATTTCGTTTATTTTTTATCTTGTTTAACTTTTTTTTTAAATATTTTTATTCTGAAGGAGCATTAACTCGTTACAGATAAAAAAATAAATAAATAAATAATTTAAAACTTAAAAAAAGAATTTTCAATATTTTTTTTAAATTTCCAAATAAAAATTAAACTCATTCTATTTCACTAAAGAGTTTAATTTCAAATATGAAAATGTTTGCAATTTTAACTCAAAATTATTTTTTTATTTGAAACTGAAAAAATATTTGAAGCATCGCACTTTTTCAATGTTATTTCAACATTGGATACATTTTGTAATTCAAACCCAAAAAATTAAACCATATTTATATACTATTAAGACTTTTTGCAGAAAATTCTAAATAGTATAGTATCCATAGTATAAATAGTAAAGTATAGCATAATAGTATACTATTTATTGTTAAATAGTCACTCAATTTTTATTCGGATAATATTATAAATGCATCAAAATTCTCTTAGTTTGGGTACTTAATTATATGATATATTGCTCTTAAACTACTTACACCAAGACATATAAGTTGCCACTATCTCAAACTCACTTTATTTCTTACTGAATTAAACGAAACACTAGTCGTTGAACAGACTGTAAAATATATTAATCCTATGCCAAATTTTAATTGGCAAGATCATACTAAAATATTTTTTTCTAATTAAGTTTATTTTCTCAGAATTTTTAGTTAAGACTTAACTCGTTTGCTTAGTTCAGTCACAATTTTATGCTACTACTAGAATTTCGAAATAAAAAGCTCAAAAAGAATTTAAATATTTTAGAAAGAATTTCCTGAATAAAAATAATTAAAAATTTATATTTTTCCAAAACTAATTTCTGGTTGGTTTTTCTGATTTTGTTTATTAAAAAAAAATTGTCTATTATATATCTAAAAATGGGTGATGCGGATAATGTGATAATATATTCACATATTTTGTGATCAGTGGTATTATATCCTTTTTAGCATTACTGATCATCAAATTGATGACCACATTACTTATGACCAAAAAATGATCACATAAAAAATTTTCATGAGCACGTGAACTCTTGATTTTTGTCTAAAAATACTTTCAAAAGTTGAACTGATGCTGATGAAAAAATGGATAAGAGCATCCAAATTTAACTTTCAAAAGCTTAATTTTTTTTCTTACAATCTCTTATGAAACTATTATAAAATTTAAAAAATGAAAAATAAAAAAACACTAAACTTCTCTTCAAATTTTGAAATTAATTCAAAATTTTGGCTTTGTTTATAAAAAAAAATCATGAAAATAAAACACAAACTACCTTGTCCGATTTGTAAGAAACTTTTGTAATCTTGGATTATGGTGAGCAGTAATGTCCCCACAGTTGGCATGATATCAATAAGCACAAAAAATGTGTACATATGATCACAATTTTCACTAAAACCAAAAAATATTTATTTGAATTTTGGAAAAAAATTCAAAAGCAATAATTGAACGTATTTTTCTGGAATTAAAAAATAAAAAATTTCAATAAAACTTTTTCAATTTTGTTAGAATTAGAGTTGGATTTAATAGGAAAAAAAGGAATCAGTAATAAAAATTTCTCAATTTTTTTCGTTCATTATTTACATATTCATAATCAAATTTGAAATACGGATCCTGAATACTTATAGTTTCATCACACTAGATACTTTAAATTCGTCTAATGTATAACTTTAATCTTAAGATAGGATTTTAAGTCACAGTCAAACTTTTGATGAAAGCATTTATCATTTAAGTTACATAGGAAAAAAAGATAGTAGAACATCTTTCGTTTTTAGACTTTTTAGGGTTTTGGAAATATCATCATGTAAAATATATTATTAAAATTAAGAAGAGACTTGGAGCAAAAATTGGTTCAAATTGTAAAATATTTTTTAAAATAAATCGCTTATTTTGTAATAATTTTAGCATTAGAATCATAAAATATATAAATATTGTTTCTATCAATATTCGATCTATCCTTCTAAATATAAAGATTTATTTATTTCTTTGATTTTGATTAAGTTCATAAAATTATTTTTAAAAATTTTAAAACCTTTTTTTTTGTAAATATTGTTTATAATTGAGGTAAAACTAGTTTTTAATTTAATAAAATATATGTTGCAACAGTTTTTACTCTCAACTTCACCGCCGATAAAATTTTGATTCTTAAAATTCTTAATAAATTTTTTTGGTATCTCAAAATAAAATGCTTAATAACCAAGATTTTTTCTGATATGATATAGAAAAAGATATTTAGAGAAATTTTTTTTTTCAAAAAAAAAAAGGGTTAATTAATTGTCAATAATATAGAGAATTTATTTCTTATTGGAAAAAATATAGAGAAAGTAATAGATAAGAAAATTGTTATTTTAAGAAAATATAATAACAGCTTTGTAGGCTTATAGTCTTTGTTCGATTTACTATAGATGAATTAAATTGCTTTATTCCAAGTTTTGAATTTATTTTTAAAAACTTATCTTTTTTCTTCTTGCTCTGCCTATTTTGTATATTCTCTATTTTTTTCACGATTATGGAAGTTCACCTTTTTTCTTATTTTTGGAATCAATTTGATAAAGCGTCAAAAGGAACTAAAATTGTTTATTCACTTAATTTTTTTTTCATTTTTTTCAAAGCTTAAGAAAACACTTCTGATTTCATATTAATAAAATTTATCTAGCTAATAAAATTTTCAATGGTGTTCATATAAAAAATTTTAAAAAAAAATTTAGTATTTCATTTCTTACTTGTGAGTAATTTCCATAGAATTGGCATTCATCAAGAAGATCTTCCAAAACTTTTTGAACTAAAACCAAAAATGTAAGTAGGATACATACAAAAAATTGTTTTTGAATTAAGTTACACTTAAGGGTCGAGAACGCTAACTGCAGAGTGCTTTTTTTCTCTTTACCATTTTGATACTCAATCTTGGGCACTTCTGTTACTTGTTTTTGGTCGGCATCTTCTCCCTTTTCAATTGCTTGCTGTTTTTTTAATGTCTTCAAAATCGGATTCTCGTTCAAATCGGCCTTTAGGCAATGAAAAATGCGCGCTGCATTCTTGTACACCACTTGGTTGTACAAGCATGGCTCTCGCCTAAGAAATTCTTTGACCAATTTTTGGTTGCCATTTGATTTTCGCTCGAACAAAAGTCCACATAATTTCATCCGCTCCAATTCCTGTTCTGAATAATTGTTCGCCGACGATAAATAATCTCTTACTTAATGAAAAACAAAAATAAAAAATTCGCCTTGCAAACATATCCAAAGTTTGTCTTACTTGCTGGGCCCGAATTCAATGTTGAAATCATGTTAAGCCACTGTTTGTTAAATTTCTAAAAAGGTAAATTTTGATTAAGAAAAAAAAATTGAGAAATTATTCAAAAATAGAGCTTAGAGTATTTATAAAAATTTTGTTTGACAAATTATATGCGCATTTTTTACCTTATCATTGGAAAGATAACATTAGTCTCTGTCGAAATTGAAAAACAAATGAATTAAGAAAAAAAAATTTTTTTCTTTTTGAAAAAAAAAACTGATTCATTTTCAGTTGCTCTTGGCAACAGTTGCTATCGGTCAAATTATTTGCAGATGTAAATTTGTTCAATTTTCAAAAAACAAAAACAAATTTTTTAAAATTTCAATTAAGAATTATGTCACTGGCAAAAATTAGCTAGATTTTAGCAATAATCGTTTAATTTTTGGCAATATTACGTAAATTGTGTAATTGTTTGCCTTAACCCTAGGCTCACAATACACCTAGAAGTAAACTTAATCTGATTAAAATCTAAGACATTCCAGCAAACATTTGACAATGCAAAAAATTCCTTCAAAAGACCATATTTTTATTAATGCTAATATTTATTGTAAAAAATTTAAATATTTATTTTTTGTAAATAACTGAATTTATCCAGCAGTACCCTTGATTTTTTCTTGATAAAAAAAAAACTTATCTATGAACTTTTAAAACATGTGTAATTAAGCTAATTAGTTATTTTTATTTAAAATTTAAATTTATAATTTATTACTTAGATACAGTTTAATTTTTTTTTAAATATTTCAAACCCTTAACCAAAAAGAAATTTTAAAAATGCGGAAAAACGTAATAAAAAATCCATTCAATTCTTCGAGGTTATTAAAAAGTGTTATCAAATTTTGAAAATTGAATAAAAAATTCTTGTTTACTAAGGCGTCTTTAAAAACTTTGGAATATAACCTGGAGTTTATTTCAAAAATAATATTTAAAAACACACTTAAATGCTCAATAAACAAACATGATTAACTTTTCAATTAAAATATTTACTTTGATTAAAAAACACAATTAAAATTTTAGATTTAAAAGGAAAATAAGCTTTCACCAGTCATTTTGTCCTGGTATCCGTACATTTGATTTTTTAATGAAAAATGTATTTTTTCTTTATTGCAAAACTCAACAAATTAATTAAAATCAAATACTTATATTTTGAGAAATAACTTCGAAATTCTTAGCATATAAATAATTCTTACATTTAGAGTAGTTATAAATTATTAATAAATTTTTAGAATTGAAGCTCAAAAAATATAGTTATAGATCAAATAAATGAAAACTCTTGGGTTTTAAAAATAATTTGTTTGTTCTAACATAATAAAAAATTGACAAAAATTCAACTGGTATTTATTGAATTCTACCAAAAAAAAAACAAAATAAAATTTCATAAACTCAAATGCTTTTTTTATTATACTATTCTAAAAGTGAAAATTTAAACACCCGATTGTTTTTATTAGTTACGTAGCTTTTTACAAATAAACTTTTTAAACTGATGAAAATTTAACTTTTTCTACAGATTAGATGCTATTTCGTAACAAAAAAGGCAAAATTTTTGTTTGTTGAAGCAATAAAAATAAAATTTATAATTTAAATGTTTTTATGTTTGAATTTCAAAAATCCGATCAATAAACTTCACAATTTATAAATGAAATAAAACAAATTGGAGAGAAAATGAAAAAAAGTATTCTTAGTCTCTTAAAAAGCGACCAAATATCTATGCTCTTATCCGGCAAAAAGCTTTTTCTGGCAATATTTTTTTTACAATTTTCTTATATTTATACGCTTTATTCAAAGATTACAATTCGCACAATAATACAGAATTTTAAACAAAAACTCTTAGAAATTTTGAATTTTTTGATATACATCAAAAATTAAATATGTAATGAAAGAAATTGCGCAATTTAAAAATTTACTTGCAATTGAACTTAAGAAAAAAAATCTTCTAGCTTAAATATTTTCCAATTGAGTCAATTAAGAATTGAATTTACAAACCATTTATTATTTAATCAAGAAATAAAAAAAGTTTTTTAATTTTACAATTTTTTTATAATCTTAAGCTTGTATATTTTTAATATCTGAAGAAAAGAAAAGAATTAAAATGAATTTAAAAAGTTATTCGAGAGGCTGAAAAAAAATTTTATCAGAAAAGTAAGTTCCTTGAGAAAGCTTTAAATTTAATAAGTCTGAATAAAATGTATCAAAGAAATCAAAAGCTCTAATTTCAGATGCATAATTATTTAAATTGTAATCGAAATTTTTCTTTATTTTTTTATAATCTTAAAAACTTTTTAAGCTTTTAATTTCTTTAAGAATATAAACTATATTATTTAAAATTTACAAATAAAGCAATTAAAAAAAAACTTCAAATTTTTTTCTTAAACAAAATTCATATGAAAAAATAAGCGATCAATTGTTCGAAAATTTTTAGTGAAAATTTCAAGCGTTATAAATTTAAATTTTCATATAAAAAGTCTGCCAACTTTTACCGGATCCAAGTTCTTAACATCTCTGACATCCGATTTTGAGAAATTTTTTTTAAAAATATTTCAATATGATTGTTTTGAACAAAATAATGAGAAAAGGAATAATTTAAAAAATTATAAAATAAATTAAAAATCTCAATTTAAAATTAAAAATTTTTAATTCCTAATTTTTTTTGCCATTCTTCGTAAATAACTTCTTAGGAAATCAAGAAGTAATTCAATTTTACCAAAATAATTGATTTCACAGAATAAAAATTATAAAATAATTATATACAATGATTTTGAACTAAAAACTTTTCGAAACGAGTTATTTAGAATACTTCTACATGAAATATATTTACGGCATCACTTTGAATACCTTTTAATATTACTTCAATCAAATGTTTGCTTTTCGAACAAAAAAAAAAAATCAAAAATATTTTTAATTAATTTTTACAGGAAAAAAAAATCATGAAAATTGACCTTTGTTAACATTAGCGAAATTAATTTTATTTCTTGGTAGCAAAAATGTTTATTCTTCCAAAAATGAGAAAAAAATTTTAATTTTTAAAATGAAAATCTTAATAATGTAATGCAGCGCAAATATAAGCAGAATTTAATAATTGTGATTTTAAATTAAGTGTAAACATGTTTTTTATTTTTTCATAACCTTGTTTTAAAACCTGCACAAAAATCTTAGCTCTTTTCTATTAGATTATTGATCTTATTTGTAAATTTTCGTATTAAGTGTACTTTTTTATTTGAATTTTATTTGTTATTAAAAATTTGAATATTAAATTCTTATTAAATAAAAACATGAATATTATTTATATTTTAATTTTAATTTTTAAATTGCATTACTTCAAGAGCTTTAGTTTATGAAGCCGTACTTATTTCCATTTTTTTCTAATTATAATTTTTATGCTGTTTTAGTATCAAAATTTTTTAATATTGAAAAGTCCATGTTTAGTTTTATAAGCACCACAAAGAGTCAATCGACTCGTATTAATTAAGACAAAGTTTATTACAGATGAAAATATTTAAAAATGATTTTGTGGATTTGAACAAATAAATAAATATGGGGGGATACAAAATTAAAAGGAAATAAGGCTAGAATTTTAATATTTTTTATTATATGAAAAAAATAAAAAATTTCAGGAACCGAATATCAAATCTAGAAAAAAAGACTCAGTCATTATTTTGATCCTGAGAAATTGGGGAGAAGGAAGTGGTTAGATAATTTTTAAAGTTTACATATAATTTATAGTCATTCTACGTTTTTGGAACCTATCGAAGTTTGTCAAATTTTAAAACAGAAAAAATAATTGAACTTGTATATATTTCTGGGTCCAGGTGTCAGAAAAATGAACTTTTCCTTATTTATTTCTCAATTATAGACAAAAAGTTGCTCTCATGATGAAATTAGACCACACTTTTTAAGTAAGATCTCCGAAAAACACTTTATATAAAAAATTAATCAAATGTAATAAAATTTGTTAGATTATGTAACTTTTTAACAAAATAAAAATAAAATAACTAATAGAATTAAGTTTAATTTTTAAACCGTTTTTTTTTTGTTGTACTTAAGTTCACATATTTTTTTAAAGCAAATAAATTAAGCGTCTCTTTATTTTTATCACAATAATTCAAATTTAAAATTTAAGTTCTCTACCATCTATCGATCAGTTCAATATAATTGTAAAGTGACAATTGATAGATTAATTAAGAATTAAAAAACCCATAATTTTTAGAGGAGAATGGAAATATTGAAATCAAAATCAATAAAATAATATTTTTTTTTAAATAAATTAAGAATTTCAATCAAGGGCTTTTTCACGAATTTAATCTCCTATTTTTTTCCTTTCTTGAATAAATAATCATTATTTTTTAGAAGTAAATATTAAATAATTTATTTTCATGTTTTTTTATGAATTTTTAAACTTATTTTATGTAAAAACAATCATAAACCTTTTTCTACTACTTTGAGAAATAAAGTTATTAGTTATTCAAATCAAAACCGATTTTTTTTTAATTTTGAAATAAGCTCTATTAAAAATTCTTAGTTTATCTTCTATTAAAAATATATAGTGTTTGGCTTAATTCTAGTTAAAATTAAACTTTTATAATTAATTCAAAAATTAAATTTCTGCGTAGAATTAAGTTGCATAATGGATTTAATTAATTGAATTTGAAGTTCTTCCTTTTTTATAAAAAAAGTAGGCAAAGTTCTACGGTAAAGAAAAATCAAAAGATTAAACAATTGTGAAAAAATTTGTTGAATCTAAATCTTTGTTAATTTTATTAAAAAAAACACTCCCTAAAAAAAGTTTTAAAAATTTTCTCTGCTCAAATATTATTTGTGGTCAATCATCTATTTTTTGCATTGTGATCTTAAGTGTCTGCATAGACTTTCAAAAAACAGGTTATTCGAACCATTGCAACTACACGATCTTAAAAATCTACAATTTAACAGGACTGATCCAAATTAAATTGGAGGCTAAATCAAAAAAAGTCAAATTTAATTTTTTTTTTAAATTATAATATTAATTTTTTTTAAATTAAATTATTAATTTTTCGGGACTTACTCATGAAAAATTTTATTAGAAATATTGAAAAAAGATGCATATTTTTATACTGAACTCCCTAACCCGATTGTTTAGCCTCATAACTCGTAATACGCTATGTTAAAAGATTCTTTACTTTCACTTCATGTTCTAAAGATGAGTTTTAAGCTTAGAGTCCGGATTGAAATTAAGTATTTTAAATTTAAAGCGGCATTTAAGCTTGAATTTTTCAAATAATTAAAATACAAAAATTTCTTATTTTCAAAAAAATTTTAAACTTTAGAAGATAAAGCTAATGATGTGGAAGTTTAGAATTCTTTAATATGGGCGAGATGGTATTTATTGTCTGCGCCAAAGCCGTATTTCGAGTTATGAGACTGGAATATCGAACAAGGAAATATGGTAAAATCTACTGGTACTATAACCAGTCAAACATAAACTGTCGGCCAACATTAGATTGAAGATTGTGGGAAAACCATTTTTTTTATTTTCTCAAATTTTGTCCCTGATAATTAGAAAACATCATGCAGCTCATTAGAATTACGTAAAGCTACTCACTAATGAAGTTGGCTTTGTTTTTGGGACATTAGACAAACTCCAATGGTATTTTTAATCAGAGTTGTTAAAAAGTCACATGTCTCAGGTCAAGTCCAAGTCCGGACTTTTTTTTTCAAAAGTCCGATCCAAAGACTTTTATTTTATTTTTTTTTAAGTTCGATGCCTTGGACTTAAATTTTTTTTTTGTTTAAGTTAGTTTAGGTTTTTAATATTACGTGACTTTGACTTTAACTAGGCAGTCACATTAACTACCTGAAAAGGCAAAAATTCATGTTTTTCGGACTTAAAAAAAAAATTTAAATTACGGACTTGGAATTTTTTTTCTATGACTTGGACTTTAATTTGGGACTTTTAAACAACTCTATTTTTAATCATTGTCTTAAGAGATTCAAAATTAGCTGGGATCTCTTTTCAAAACTCATAGATAAAATTTTGAATTTATCCGACATACTTTTTTATGATTTTTTTCATAAGATTTTTCTATATAAAGAAAAAAATTATATTAAAAAAGTAAACATTTTCCTTTTATACAATGTAAACATAATTCTAAATTTGTGGGAAATAAATAAAAAATAATATTTAAAAAACGCTCAAGCTAATAAAATTCACATCCAGAAAACAAATGCTATTTTTTTACTTCTTCCAAATCCAATAATAATTGCTATTGATTTTTAAAAATTTTATTTTATTAAATAAATATTTAAAGTTATAATAATAGAAAATTGTATCCGTAGAAAAAAAATTTTTTTTTGAAAGAGCACCTTCAAGTAAAAATACATGGGCGTCGTAAAAAAACAACAAAATTGTTTGTTTTTAATTTGAATAGAATTTTTCATTGTCATGTACATGTGTCATGTGCTGAACTAGCAGTGCTAGCTAGCTCTATTGTTGGTAGGCAGCAGTAAGAGAAGGAATAGCTTGCTGGGCCAGTGCAGCATAAGCGTAATTGGCAGCTGCTGCATTCGACTGATTGTTGGTGCCAAGGCCGGCGGCAGCGGCCACCTGGCTGCCGTACGGAAAATTAACAGCGTCCAACTGGGCCTGGTTGTACTGGCTGGCAAAGTCGTAGACACCGGCGCCGTACTGCGCTGCCGAGGGGCTCAGCGCTGCGGCCGAGCCAGGATACTGTAGAACATTGCCGCCCAATAAAGTATGCGCTGGATAGATGAGCTGCTGAAGCCTTAAAAATTGGTCAATTATTAATTAGTGCCGTTTAAGAAGCACAACTGGGCCACCATATCCCTAAATCTCACTCAAACCCACACAAAACGGCAAGTCCACTGCAAATTCTAATCAAAATTTTAATTAAATAGAAACAACCAGCAAATCAACTCGTGTCCGGGTGTTTAAGAATCAAAAAAAAATAAGGATTATTATTAAATGGGTATTTATATTAATTATTTGGGTTTTTTTTTTGTCAAAATTATTGCAAAAGAAATAAAAACTGGGTACATAAAAATTATTGTTGAGTATTAAAGAAATGATTTTTGGATATTATAAAAATTGTTATTGAGTATAATAAAAATTATTATTGAGCATATGAAAAATTCGAACACTTGGAAAATAAAAATTCAAAATCTTTTGTTTTTTCATTTGAACTTACAAGTAATCCAAAAGAATGGAAAACTCTATCTTTATCAATAGTTTCTATTATTTGAACAGGGAACCCTTGTCAAACTAGCTTGTAAGTTGCATCAGCATGATAATGAGTAGACATCGAATTATTATTTAATAATCTTATTGATGAGAGAAAAAAAGAAAAATTAACATCGTTAAAGCTGTATCATATTTGGTGCATTTTGACCCTTCATTTCCTTTACTTTTTTCTGCATTATCAGCGTTTTCAAATGCTTGAATAATTTCCCAAATGGGCATTTTTCTTGTATTTTTTGAGATTCATGGACTGTTTTCTCCTTCTCAACATCGGTTTCCTCCTGACTGCTGAAATATTCTGGCGCAAGCATTTTTTGTGTAATATAATTAATTTATTTATTTAATAATTATTCTTTTCCTTGTTATGTAATAATTTTAAATTTCTAATCATCAATGTGAATATTTTTTTTATTTAATTAAGTCACCACTAGATAAATTAGTACTCTAAATGAATTTTTATACACTCATTCAATATTTTAAGCATTCAAATTATTTTTTTAATATCCAAATTGATTTTTGCTAAATATCCATTTATATTAATAAATACCCATTTAAAAACTTGCCAAAAAATAACAACACTCTAAACTCTTTTTTTTTAATATTTTTTAAAAATTTTTTTCTAATTTTGTTCAAATATTCAAATAAAACTTTTACTTCTTGTTCAATTAAATTTTATTCTAATCAAATTTTCTCTTCTATTGCAATTAGACTTGCAATTTTCACCTCTAACTTAAACTGGAACATATTTTAAATTGTAAAGGTGGGATAAAGTCATCACAAAAAAACATACCCGTATGGCTGAAGTCCCGGATAAGCACCAAGATGAATCACTGTGTCTAAAAGAAAGGTAAAAAAATGAGATTTTTATTTTTGGTAAAAATTTTGCCAATCTTACTGGCTGCAGCAGCGGCAGCGGCGGCGCTCGACAGAGCAGTTGCGGTGCGTGGCTTGGCGCCAAGGTAGGCCAAGTTGACGTTGGCCTTGCGGCCGTCAATCACCGGGTTCGGGTCCTTGATCGCCTCCTGGGCCGATTCCTTCGTTGCCATGGTTACCTAAATAAAAATTTAAAATGAGAAAAAAATTTTAACTCAGGCTCAAATTGCTTACAAATCCGTATCCGCGACTCTTGCCGGTCGCCCGGTCCGTGATCACCACGGCCTCCTCTAGGTCGCCGAAGCGCTCGAAAAATTTTCTCAATGTGTCATCGGTGGTGTGATAGGGCAGACCGCCGACAAAAATTTTCGTAAAAGTGGTATCTTTTTGCGTAATTGAAACCATTTTTGGTGTTTTTGTTTGAGAAGAATGTTCGAACTAAAAAGAGATAATGGAAGACTAAGATCCAAGAACTTTGTATAAATATCTGAAGAAATTCTGAAAATAAAAAAGAAAAAAAACGTAAAGGTTAAAATAATAAACGATTTGATTCGTTTATCTCCGCTAAACTATTTGGAATATTTAGATAGAGTACGAATCGAATTTCTGTTCCCAATAGATAAGTTATCATTAATTATTAAAACACGAGTTGGCTGCAAAAGAGGGGGGGCTGCTGAGTTCAGCAGTAATCCAAGACCTAGTTTAATTTCTTAATGAATAAAAACTAGAATAGATAAAATCTGTTGTTAATTTAACTAGAACACGTTTCTTTATTTATTGAATATTTAATTAATTTATCGATTGGAAGATTTGTGGAGTTGAATTTCTGATAAGAAGCCAACTTCCATCTTGAACGAGTGTAATTAACCTTTATTTTGGGCAAACTTAGTTTAGATATGAGAATTTATAGATAGATAAAGTAGAGATTGATTATTGATTGATAAGTATTGAAATATTTTGTTTGCTTGTTTATACGGAAGCATTAGAAGAGATTCTGCTGTTATCAATCAATCGTTTGATATTTTATCTTTGGTTTTGTGAGAGAGTAATTTAAGAAAAATGCTCAAGAGATCAAAATAGTTTGGCTGCTGCTGCTGCTGCTCAATAAATGCTTTTAGCCGGGCCGATTTTCAATGTTGGCGCTAAATCGCTTCGGAAATCAATCAGCCGATTAATCAAAGATAGTTCTCTTTTATTTGATTTATATGGAATTTATTTTATTATTTTTAAACATTTTTTTTGTTTACATTTAATTAATAAACAATTTGTAGAGCAATTTTTTCTTTTGTAATAATAAAAAAGGGATAGGTTGAATAAAAAAAAAACAATTTAAATTAGTTTCAGACTAAAGTTTATAAAGGCTTTTTAGAAAAATTTAAAAAAATTTATATAAAATCTTGAGATTTTTCAAATTATTAGCTCTAAGTATGTTCTGCCTGTATTATTGTATTTAATATTTCTGATTCTCAGAAAAAAATATCTCAATTTGAGAAGTTATAAAGTATTTAGAGCTTTTAAAGTTAATTATTTTATTATTTTATTTTATTCAATTAACGCCAATTCTAGCGATGTTACAAAAAATTAATAAAAAAAATACAAAAAAATGAAAAAATTCAGTCAACACAAATTCAAAGTTGTCTTGGCTTCTAATAAACTGTTTTTGTTAATTTAAATTTTACGAAAAAAATAAATTTTGAAAAATTGTTAATAAATTTATTTATTCAAAGTTAATAAAAAAATTGAGATGGTAAAAAAGCGTTTGTAACAAATTAAAAAAAAGTTAGTTGTTATCATTGGATTTTATAATTTTTAGCTCGCGAAATGTTTCCCCTTTTTTTTAGTTAAAAATCGCAATATGAAAATTTCTTGATAAATTTTTATCATAAATAAAAAAAATAGTAACACTTTTTCCAAATTATTATCATGTGACTGAAAGAAACGATTAAATATCCATTCCAGTCAACAAATAATGTGGCTATATTATTTTTAATAAATAAATAAAACAGAAAAAGAAAACGGTCATTTTTATCGAAATAATATTCGATTTTATAATATCATTTATAAGATATAAATATATATTTTTAATTTTATCGCTTAAATTAGCAAAGCTAATTGACCAAGACCAGGATAAAAAATGAAATTAAAAATCTGGAATAATAATTAATTGAGTACGATGCTTAAATTAGAAAATTTTTTAAATTAAACTATTATTTAAATATTGATTTATCAAAACATATTTTAGCACTTAGGTTTATCTGTTCAATTTTGTTATTAGGATGTGTGTAAGTCAATGCATTAATTTTTTTACTAGCTAATTGATAATATTATTAAGAATTTTAGATTTTTATTTAAAAATAAAATTCTATACATTTTAAATACTTTAAAATAATTTTTAAGATTTTGTTTTTTTTAATTTTTAATTTAAAACACTTGTTTAGGAAGCAGAGTTCGTCCAAATGGCATTCGTTTGCGCATTTTAGGAAATGTTTTTTTTTTTTACCAAATTTAACAATATTATAATATTAGATTAATTGATTAATTATATTAATTAAATATTAATATTAAATTAATTTAAAAAAAAAAATTTTGCGACTAGAAAGAATTAAATTTTTTTCAAAAAAAAAATGGAATTTTTAAAATTTAAAAACTAATCTTTTTAAATTTGACTTCCTCTAAATTCACAGATAATTTTTGATCATTATAAAAAAAGAATCATTCACACAAAATTTAACAATTCTATAAATTAAACTAAATATTTTTGAGTTTCATTGAACAATGTAAATCAACTAATTTAAACAGATAAAATTGAATATAAGCAGATTGAAACAAAGAGTTATTTATAGTGAACTTTGTTTATAAGATTTATTTCGTTAGTTTATTATTGAAAAAAAATAATTGATTTCATATAGATAAACATTTAATTAAGAAAATGTTTATTATACTTATATGTTTATGGCATGAAGCATTTGATTGCTAACAATTGCTTAAAAACTAATTAAACAGGAATTTCTCTTAATTTTAAGCCAATTATATTGAATTGAAAATTAAAAAATAATTACCTACGCCATTTATTAATTTTTTTTCTATCTTTAAATGAAAAAAAAACAGTCCTAATATAGCTAAAGATAACAAAAAATAAAAAAAGAAAAAGTAATTCTCTCTAAATGATTATTTGATGACTGCATTAATTTAATTTAGAAAAATTGATCTAAAAAATCGGATAAATTTAAAAAGTTTTTAACTTAAAGTAAAAAAATTGTCAACTGCCTAGAAATATTCAAAAATCCAGACTTTTCATATTTTCCCCGCGGTATTGAATAAAAAAAATCAAACAAATAATTACAATTTTTCATATTATTTTTAAGATCTTTGGGTTTAAATTATAGATTTAAAACTTTTTTTAAATTTCCCACCTTTGCGTTGAAAAATATATAGAATTATAAAGAATCGCTTAGTTAATTTTTATAATAAAAATAGCTCCATTCAAATTATATGATATAATTTAAATGTACTTATTTTTTGTTTTTAGTCAATCGTTTTTAAGTTTTTTTTTTCATTATAAATGAAATTTTGATTTATCAATTTTCTTATTTTAATTCAAGATTTAATTAGTATTTTTTTTTTTCTATAAGTATAAAGTTCAAAAAATGAAACTTAGTTTAAAAAAATATTCAAATTACCAAAAGTTGGTCAAAAGTAAAAATTATTAAGTATTAGCTCAATCTGATTTTTAATTAAAAATTTAATTTTCCTTCAAGTATTGGGTATTTTTTTTTAGTTTTATGGTTTCTTTTTTTAGGGAAAATCTAATTTGAATAATAATAATTTTTACAATATGAAAAAACAATTTAAAAATACAGTCTTATAAAGTAACTTTTTTTTAAAATAGATAGAAAAGACTTTCACTAGACAAATAAACTATAAATAAAAATAAATTAAAAGAAAATATAATCATAATTTTTTTATTTAATGAATTCATCATTTTTATTGTCTTTTAAATTATTTGAATACATTTTTTGAAAAAATAAATTTAAACTAAAGCGGAAAGGGATTTGGACGAATTTTTAAAAAAGTTGTAAGATAAAATTAAGCATTGGTTTAAAAAAAACTATATTTTTTTTTAAAAAAATGGAAAAATTTTTTATTAAATTCCTAATTTCATCTAAAATTGGTTCTGTGTGATTTTAAATTAGAATTTTTAATTTAATTCTTACTTTATTTCAATTAATTAGCAAAATAAAAAAAAATAAATTTCCATCGTAAAAAATTATCCGTCATTAAAAGGAGAGTAAAAAAAAGCAATTTTTTTTATTTTTTTTATCAATTTAAATGGATTGTGTATGATTCGGTATAAAAAGAACATAAAAAAATGATAAAATTATCAAAACTCTTATCAAAGAATTTAAAAAAAAATTCTGCGATAGCAAAAGATGCAAATTTGCAGAGTTTTCATAGAACAACAATGTTTGCTTTATCTTGTTGCATCAACAGAACTAATTTTGAGATTCAAGAAAAAAACTCAATATTTTAATCATTTTTCAGTTCTTTTAGCAGCGAATTCCACATAATAAGTTTAAATGAAAGTTTTTTAAATAAAATCAATTAATATTTTTTGATGAATTTTTTAAATAAAAAAAAATAAAAATCTACATTTCTTCATTTAACTTATTTAGCATTGAACAATTCACGTGAAATAATCAAACGCTGAATTTGAGCAGTACCTTCATAAATTTGATAAATCTTAGCATCCCTCATCAATTTTTCCACTGGATACTCCGAATTAAAACCATTTCCACCGAAAATTTGCACTGCATCAGTCGCACATTTATTAGCTACATCACCACCTAAGGCTTTGGCAATCGAAGCCATGTAGGTATTTCTCTCGCCACGGTCTATTTGCCACGCTGCTTTCTGGTAGCAAAGACGAGCACTCTCAATCCCAATGGCCATTTCGGCTAGTAAAAATGCCACTGCCTGGTGCTCAGCAATCAATTTGCCCATTGTTTTTCTTTCAAGAGCATACTTTTTAGCTTCATCAAAAGCCCGTCTTGCTAAACCAACAGCTCCAGCAGCGACTGGAGGTCTGGTCAAATCAAAGGCGCCCATGGCAATCTTGAATCCGGCACCCTCAACCCCCAAAACGTTCTCTTTAGGAACTCTAACATCTTCAAAAGTAATGCCTCTGGTGTCCGAAGCGCGCTGTCCCATGTTCCACTCTTTGCGTCCCTTAATAACTCCTTCAGAGTCAGCCTCAACTATAAAGCCTGTAAACGCCTTCGAAGCCGGACATTTGGGATCTGAGTTTGTTCTGGCTAGGACAAAATACCAATTGGCATATCCTCCATTTGTGATCCACATTTTTTGACCATTCAAAATGTACTCATCACCTTTTTTCTCAGCTCTGGTCTTTATTCCGGCCACGTCCGATCCAGCTACTGGCTCTGTTACACAATAAGCCTGTAAAATAAGAATAAAAAAATTTGAAAAAAAAAATTCTTAATTTATTTACACTCATTAAGGGTTTTTCTTGGCCAGGCTCGACCATGCGTGATAAATATTTTTTCTTTTGCTCATCATTTCCAGCATAAATGACAGGTGCTTGACCAAGCGAGTTGGCTTCGATGGCTGTGCTGACACCGGTGCAGCCGTAGGCAAGCTCTTCTGTAATTAGACATCCGTCAGAGTTACTCAGACCTAGACCTCCATACTTCTGCGGGATGTGAGTGTTCATAAGGCCTAGATCAAAAGCTTTCTTAATCAAATCCCATGGATACTCTCCTGTTTTATCGTAATGTGCAGCCCGTGGAATAATTTCTTCAGCTGCGAATTTTCTTGATAATTGTTGATATTCTTTTTGGTCTTCGGTCAATTCAAAGTTGTAGCCTTCATTTGCTGATATTTTTTCTATGTCACTGGAAAAAAATGCTTTTTTGGCAGTGTTGATTGCGCCCAATTTGGATACAAGTTTGCTTCTGATAGCCAACATTTCTAAATTGTTAAAATCAATGTTAAAATTGAATCAGAAATTTTAAATTTAAAGAAAAGCTTTAGTTGAAAAAATTGAAAATTGCTTGATCCACATGTAATGAACATGCAAAAAAATTTCTATAAAATTATAATATTTGATAATTTTAAATTTAAATAGACCAGTTGGCTGTTTACTATTTATAATGCAGTTTGATTTTTTTATTTATCATTTATCTTAAATTTTCTTGTCCGATAGTATATAATTTTGAAATGAATTTCATTTAAATTTGAGTAAAATCAATAGAAATATTTTTTTTTACAAGAATTTAGACTTTGAACTTGATACTTTTATATTTTTTGTTTGATGGTAGATATTTTTCGAGTATTATAAAATTTTTATGTAACAATTTTTCTTTTGAGTTTTTTATTGTATAACTATTACTGCATGTATTTTTAGTAATTCTAATCTAAGATAACAAAATTTTCAAAAAAACGTCACATATATGAAAATATTTTTGGATTCAAAATTAATGGTTAAATCAGCTTTGAATATTTCAATCATAGAAAATAGAAAATTATTACATATATTTTATAAAACAATTTATTCTGACGATTCTTTTTTAGTAAAAAAATTTATTAATTCAAAATTTAAAGAAAATCCCTTCTGACCCTTCGATTTTTGTATTCTGACCCTTATTAATTTCATCAAATAAAAGAGCCAAACATTTTCAAGAGGTACCAATATGAATTATTTAAAGAATCGAAATATTTAATAAAATTAAGTTAAAAAACAATTAATTTTTCTAACATAAGCTTTGAATCCAAAACATGATAAAATTTTTTTATTTAATTATTTTGATTTAATTTGAAGTTATCTTGAGATTTTTTTTGATGCTGGTTTTTGAAAATCAAGTTTGTTAAGTAAATTAATGAATTATTTCAGAAGGATTAAAAACATACATTTTTAATAGAAATTTTTTTTGCTAAGAAAGAATAACATTTATATTCCTGAAATTCCCAGTTACTCACACAAAAATAAAATTCGGAATTTTATATTTTAAGCACTAAAATTTCAAAAAAAAATTTAAGACTTTAGTTAAACTAATTTAAAGTCAAAGCTAAGACTAAAGTTAAAATTTTTTTATAAGTTCGGTCAAAAATACGGAAAAAATTTAAATTTAAAAGAAGCTTCAGAACACACTGTTTTATATAATTTTAAATTAAATCTACAGTGCTTTTAAAAAGATTGCAGAATGGGCTAAATTATGTAATTTTACATTGTTTTTGTTAAGCTAACGTAATCTTACGTGAATATTTGTCGGTAGGAGTATATAATTTTGCAAAAAATTATGGATTTTGGTAAGAATAAAATAAAATTATCTTCTTTTCCAAAATATTAATTTATTTTTATATTGAAAATCAAAGAAAATTTCAACATTACTTACCGTTTCTTACTTAATTTTGCGTAAAATTTCACAATTTTTGGTTACATTTTGTAATGAAAATACAAATCATCGAATAATTTACAAATAAAAAGTAAAATTCAAGAAGTCTCAAAAAGACTTAAAATGAAAAATTTTCCGCTTAAAATTTTTTTAATTACTGAATTATTCATTAAATAAAAAAATTCCATTACCTTTAATTTAAATTAAATAAAATGATTTTAAATACTCTAAACGAATAAATTTTCTTTTTTTAACCTTATTTTTTGATCTATGAAACTAAATCTCTTTGCGAAAAAACTAAAATAAAAGATAATTTTAAATTAGATGAACACATTTTTAAATTTATATTTTTTTTTACTCCTAATTTTTATGTTAATCATCAATATTTATTTAAAGGTAATGGATATTGTAGTAAAAAACGGTGGTGAATTGTAAAATAATTTAAGATTGATCTTTTCTTAATCACAGAGCGATTGGTATATAAAAAAAGACATACAATTTTTAAATATTTATTAATTATAAAAAGTTTTTATATTACCACTTAATAATGAAATAAGTAGTGGTCAGTAATATTCAGTTTTTTGACTGGTCAGGATTTTAGTTTGGGTCAATTTAATGAATAAAATATCTGATTTATTATATCAAAATTTTTTTATCTTTTTATAGTTTCGTAGATTTCTAAATTTAAGTGCTATCAAAATAAGCAATAAATAACTTATTATCTCATTACTTTTTATTAATTCTGAGATTTTACAATTAAAATATGTGAAATTCAGTACCAAAGGATAAAAATACCAGAAAAAAATGTAAAAAAATTGAATAACTTTTTTTTTCTAAAGGTTTCAACTTAATTCTGTAAATGCAACATAGTGCAACATTCAAAGTTGCATCAAATATTAAGGTCTGCTAAATTTGCAGAGTTTGGCAGAAATTAAATTTTAATATTTATTTTATTTATTTAATTCAAATTAACCTCCATTAGGAGAAGTAAAATAAAAATAAAAATTAAAGTTTTGCATAAAAATAAAAAGAAAGTAAATTTAAATACAGATAAAAAGTAGAAAAAGAAAAAGACATATGTACATAAAGAGATTTGAGGACAAAGGGGTTCCAATAGTACTATTGGGTGACTTTAATGCTGATCCGTATAGAGGAAATAGATTTGATAAATTGTTTAATGACATGATAAAAAATTTAGATCTTACACTGTTAAGCAGCTTAAACTTACAATCATGCCGTTATACTTATGAAGGTTACTCGGTAAAAAAACAAAAATATTTTGCAAATCTTGATCATATTCTCATTAAGTCTCATAATTCTACTTTTGTAAAAGACGTACAGTGCAACATTATTGACTCAATAGTAAA
This sequence comes from Brachionus asplanchnoidis, assembly GCA_025491095.1. Classification (NCBI taxonomy): domain Eukaryota; kingdom Metazoa; phylum Rotifera; class Eurotatoria; order Ploima; family Brachionidae; genus Brachionus; species Brachionus asplanchnoidis. The sequence goes on along the minus strand of JAILYF010000008.1, from coordinate 5,984,065 downwards.
TATGAGTGATCATAAGGCAGTCATGATTGACTTCATGGTTAATTCTAAGAGTGCTCATATGAAGGTATCCGGTGGGTATGCTTCCACGTACACTAAGATAGACTTCAATAAATCTGACGTTCTTTATTTCTTTAATGAAAATCTTAGGGATAAAGTTGTTTCTAACTGTGAAAGTTTTATTAATGCTCAGAAAGAGAACATAAAATGTAAACAAGACCACATAAATAAATTTTATGAAGCCTTATGCAAAACTATGCAAAATGTAGTAAATGAAACTCTAATTTACCAAAGTAATGTGTCAAATTGTTTAAGAATAGTAAAAAAACCTTGGTTCAATCATGAATTAAAAGATATAAAATATAGATTAGTAGAGATAAGAGATCTCTTAAAAATAAATTTCTCTAAAGTACTAGATGGAGAAAAAAGAAGCTTAAAAAAGAAATTTAGAAGCGTGCAAAGAAAAAACATTTTTCTACATGAGAGAGATAACATGAAAAAATTAGAAAAATTATCTTATAAGAAAGATAAGTCTAAGTTTTGGAAATTCATAAATAAACAGAAAAAAACGAGAACAAATGATAGTGGCATCTCATTATCCCTTGATTCTCTTTTTGAAAATTTTAAAAATATTTTTAGTGAAACTTTCTCCTTGGACAGTGAGAAGAGATTAATTAAATCCAAAGTTGACGAGACTTTAAATGGGTTTAAGCCAGGGGACTTTATTCCTGAGTTTGACTTAGATACATTGGAGAAGGTAATAAGTGAGAGTAAAAACTCAACTGTTAAAGGGTACGACCAAATGTCCTACTCACTGTTAAAAAACTCTACTTCGTTCGAATTTAAAATAGTTGTCCTTGAATTCTTCAACCAAATTTTAAGATTTCACTCTGTTCCTGATGACCTAAATATTGCCAAAATCACCCCAATCCTAAAGGACCAATCAAAAAATCTCAACGACTTAGGTAACATTAGACCTATCTCAGTGTCCAATTGTTTTGCTCAAATTTTTGAAAAATTGATACTTCACTCATGTCCAGGTCTGCGTAAAACAAGTATTAATCAATTTGGTTTTAAGAGAAAAACTTCTTGCAATCATGCAATATTTGTTTTAAAAGAAGCAATTCTAAAGTATAAAAAAAACAACTCAGGGTGTAAGCTTGCATCCTTGGATGCAGAAAAAGCCTTCGATAAAGTTTGGAGGGATGGGCTATTTTACAAGCTTATACCAAGGATGGACATTAATTTTTGGATTATACTAAAAAAATACTATGACAAATCTATAGGGATAGTTTGTATAAATGAAATGAGAAAGTCAAAATTATTTAAAATAAATTGTGGGGTAAAACAAGGTGGATTTATATCCCCGTGTTTATTTAATGTTTTTATTGATGAACTAATTGAAGAATGTCTATCAAAAAATATCAGTGCATTATACAATAATATGAATACAAGTATTATTGTTTATGCTGATGATATACTTTTACTTAGCCCAGTAGACTCTCATCTTCAGGAGCTCTTAGATATTTGTTCAAAATATGGAAACAAATGGAAAATAAAATTTAACCCTAAAAAGTCATCAATAATTGAGTTTGGTCCGCAATTATTTAAAAATACTTTTTTTCTTGGAAAAAATATCTTGGACAAAGTAAATAAAATTAAATATCTAGGAGTAGAAATACCAAATAACTTTGACTATCATAATATTGCAGTAAATAAATTTATTAAAGTACAACACGCCTTGTTTTCTCTCTCATATTTGGGGTTAAAAAAAGGGGAAATTTCTCCATTTTTACAAACATTCATATACAAAACATACTGTTTATCACAATTCACTTATGGGCTTGAGACGCTTACACTTAATAAATCGACAAGAAATTACCTAAACATATCTCAAAACAATCTAATTAGGCAAATATTAGGTCTTAAACCAAGGTGTCACATGACCAGCGTTTTAAATGCACTTCAGTTGTTCAACTTTGATCAGCTGTACGTTTTTTCCAAACTTTCGTTTATAAGCACAATCAAATTTAACAGAATGGCTTCTGTTATCTATCAAGATTTGTGTCTAAACAAACCAACTATGGAGAATAAATTAAAGTCATTCAATCAGGACATTGTTCTTTTGGAATCTCATTTTACTTCAGAAATAAGTTTTATAAATTCTAATGTTGAAGCTCTCAAGAAGGATCTAAAATTACAGTTTAAGCAAGAGAATGGACTAACTGACTCCGTTAAACTTTGCCTAAAAAATATTAACGACAACAAGTACTTTACGCTACTTATTAATTTAACTAAGTCATTTGGTAATTCCAGCGGAACAAATATTGGTGATTAGTTTTTTTTTACCTTTTTTATATATTTAACTTTTTTTTTTTTATACTCTTTCTCCTTCAATGGAGGTTAATTTAACAATAATAATAAATTTTAATATAATCGAGCGTAGTGCATTTTGCAGAGATTTTGCACATCATTAGCAAACTTTTACAATTGATGCAACTTTGAATGTTGCACCATTCTGCATTCACAGAATTAATTTTAAACTTTTAGAAAAAAAGTTATTTAATTTTTTTACACTTTGTTCTGTTCTTTTGTACTGAACTTCACAAAACCGTAAAAGATATTGACAATGTTTTGGGTTTTCAGGAAATTTATATTAAAATAATTTTTTTTCTAAGTTAAAAAAAGCTTACTCTTATCTTCTTAACATCATAATTAACTTTGGGGAATGGTAAAACCTACTGTTAATCCTTGCAAATTACCCTGTTGGTCTGGTGTATAATAGCCATAATCCCAGTATCCAAGACTCGGTTGAAACCCCAATTATTTTCAATTTCATTTTCACTTTAACACCTTGTCTTATAAAAAAAATTAAAAACAAATCTTCTAATTAAAAATAAAATTTCAACTGTTATCTCATTCTGCTTTTTTATATTTATCATTTAGTCTCATAGGATGAAATTATTGAAATTAAAATTAGATTATGAGTTTAAAATATATAAATTTTTTTAAAATTTCATCTTTAATAAGTACAATAACATTCAAAAAATGTTAAATGTCTCCATTAAGAATAAAGAACAGTGGCTCTCGCTTTTGAGCTTAGGTATGGCAGCAACAAATTATATAATTTTTTAAGGACTTATATTTTGTAATGATATTAAAATTATTTTTCTACTTCAAAATAAAAAATAAAAAATGATTTAAAATTTTAACTCCTTGATTAATAAAAAAATATATAAATGATATCTAAATGTTTTTTGATGGTGACAATTTTTTTAAAATGTTACAAAATAAATTAATTACAAGACAATTTAATTTATTTGTTGAACTAGATTTGAAAGCATGGACAAAAGCATGGCTGTTGGCATAAATACATCGTAATCCCAAAAAAGATTTTCAAAGTTGTGTTTATGATTGCGAAGATGTAGACTTTTATAGATCAAATAGAAGAAGACCAAAACAATCAGTCCGAGATGCAACCTATTATTGTTGAAATGCTCACTGAAGAGCATGCTGGAAATTAAGTTTTATTTAGTCCTAGTCAACAGCTAGTTCTAGCAAAAGGACCAAGAGGTAGACCAAGAAAAATTCAATTACAAAATCAAGAACAACCCGCAAACAAAAGGCCATGAAAAAATTAATTAATCTTTTTTTATAATTGACTTTATCTTTTTTATATCACTTAAATAAAACTTAACATAATGTGAGAAAACGAATATCATTCTTATATTTTTTAAAGCAATAAAATAAATAAAAAACAGTATGATATCATTTTTTTATTTTATATCAAATGATCAAATTTGCATCTTCACAAAATACATGCTTTTTTTAAGTCCGAAAAAAGTTTAAAATGTCGAATAAAAACCTAACACCTTCAGTTAACATACATCAACATTTGGGTATAAGATTCGATCATAGTTTGAGTTTCAAAAATCAGGTAGAATTTCTAAAAATAATTATCAGCAGCGTCTAAATTGCTTAAAAATTATTTCGTATAAATCGTGGAAATTGTCTAAAAATACCTTAAAACCAATCTACTTTGATCTTATTTATTACGATCAGTGCCAGATTATTCTTTGGTAATTTTACCAAGATTATTTGTAAAAAATCTAAACAAGTCACAGAGAATTCAAAATAGTGCTATTGAGGTAATTTTTAATTTAAATTATCCAGAAAACACTCAAAACGTTCATAGATTAGCAGGCATTAAAGTTCTAGAGGATAAATTTAGGGAACTAAATAGAAATTACTTAAATGCTCTGATTCATAATAAAAATCCATTAATTAATGATTTAATAACCGAGCATAAACTTTTCAAAAGAGGTAGAAATCATAAACATAAATTCGATTCTATTCTTTGAAATCAAAAAATGTAGCAATAAAAGGAAAAGACACCTAATAGAAAAATTGCCTAAATTGTGTATAATTCTTTTTTCTCTTTTCTTTTTGTTTTTTTTAGAATATTGGGTTTTTTTACTTTTCTTTCTCTGTCTTATTTAAAAAACATAAAACAGTTAAGTATTTTTTTAAGGCACGAACGTAAATAATAATATACTTTTTTTGAATCTTTGAAACAGTTTTCATAAGCTTTGAAAAGGATTATTTTTTCACTACGCTTAGTGATTTTCTTAGACACTCCTGCTAATTAAGCTCGTCACGGCTAGCTCGTTCCTCGCAATCATATTGTTATATTCTACATTAGTTCCTCTAAGCCTTTATCCTAGTATATTTCCTTCAAATAATTCCTCATGCCATTATAGCCCTCTTTAACACTAGAAGCACCAATGAGTCAAAATGATTCTTTTTCGATTTTTGGCCGCTAAAATCCAATTCAATTTTTGTTATTTGAGCATAATTTTTTTTTAGCATAAAAATAAGAATAACAATCTAAATTAATTAAATTCAAATAAAAAAATTTTTTCTTTGTGCACAAAAAAGCGACAATTTTTTTTTTCAAAATATAAAAAAGCAGTGTGTGGATATTGTACAAAAGAAATAGAGAATATTTTTAAAAATTTGATTGACTATGAATATTTTATAAGGCCTAAGAAAAGACTAAAATTAAATAAATTACTATTTTTAATCAATTAATTTAATAATTTCAATAAATTTGAACATAAAATATATGATCTATTCTTTATAGTGTTAAAGAAATTATTTTTAGTTCTAGTAAACTTTCTTTGCTTATTTCCCTCTTAAATACTGATCATAGTTAAAAACAAAACTAATCAATGTATTAAAAAAACGGTGAATTATAAAGAAGTTATTCTTGACTAAGAAAAATTCAATTGAAACAAAACTTGGAATATTCACTACGATTGAATTTGCATATTCAATGAATGAACAATAACTTTAAATATTTTTTATACCAGAATATGAATTTGAAACGGCAAAATGTAATTTATTGTACATTTTTATATTTTTACATTTTTACATCTCTGAGAGAAAAAATAAAAATCACAAAATAAAAAAACTTAAAAAGATTTTCATTAAGAAAAGTAATAATAAATTCGCAATTAATTAAAAGGGATTTTCAAAAAATTATCCTTGGTTTTTACAATTAGATTTTTCTAAAACTCTTTTTTAACTCTTTTCTCTCAAAAATGTAAAAATGTAAAAATATAAAAATGTACATTAGATTACATTTTGCCTTTGAAACATAAAAAATAAATTTCGACGCTAAACCCTTTTTTTTGGAAAATAAAAAAAATTTTTGCTTTTTAACATTTAATTCTACTAGAAGTTCTGATATGATTTTCAGTACTACTAATAGAATTTTATTATAACAGCGCAGAACAAACGCAAAAAAAAAAATTTTTCATTTAATTTTCAAGCAATTTTAATCTTTAAATAGTAACTTTTTTTTCTTTAAAAAAAAAATGCAACAAATCATTTGGCTTATTAATATTTTATTAAATAAATAAATCATTTAATTAGTTTAAACAAAGAAGAAACTGTATTATTTACAATAAATATAATCGATTTATTTTAATGTCATGGATATCTAAATATCTCTATAATAAAGAACAAAGCTTTTTACATTTATGGGTAGCGGAAGTTGCGAAATCCGCATCCGTAACAAATTTTCCTTTCTTTCATCACTCAGCGAGTCCTTTCTGGCTTTTTTTGATTGCTGCTGATCTATCGAAGCTTGAGAAGACTCGGTCAAAGAACTTGATTGAGATCCATCACTGAGACCACTGTCCCCAGTTTCTCTTGGACTTTCCTCGTTTTCCTCGCTCTCTTCGTTCCTTTCCTCATTAGGCCTGACAAGCACCAATGCCCTGCTTTGAGCATCCTCGGTCTCATCAGTCCCTAAATGAACAGAAAGTCTGCTATTGGTATCCATCAGATGACCATAAATCATCATCCTCAGCTGATTGTCAATATTATTACCAGATCTAAGTCTGGCACTAAAAACTCTCTCAAAATTTTGAAACATTTCGTCATCCTGTTCCACCTCTTCACTACCACTATCACTTGATCTTCTTTCTGGCTGTTTTGACTCACGATTTGGATTAAAAGTAGACAGCTCTCGCTTTATTTTGTAATAATTTTCATCCTGGCTTTCAATTGATTGTCTAATTGATTTTCTTATTGCAAAACGGCACAGTTCTTGCAGTGTATATGGCTGCAACTTTGGCAAATTTAATCGAATACTATAGTCTACATTATCAGTCACCAAAGAAGCATAAGATACGGCCATTATAGTGTTTTTCTCCCAGGTATTCTCCTCTAGTCTCTTTATTTTTACCAACTAAAAAAAAAAATTAAAAAAAATAAATATTCTTTTATTTAACTTACACTGTCATTTAAAGGTATGATACAAATTCCATTTATTTTTAGCAAATTTTTGACCAAGTCTTCGTGTGCAGTGGTGGCACCTGCACCAACATATATTCGGTCATAGAGCACAGAGCCCGGAGTGACCACATTGAACACGTTTCCATTTACAAACTTGGGTTTACAGAAATCAAAGTCGTCAAAATAGGGCGCTTTTTGCACAAATTCAGTCACTTTTTGTCTAGAGTAGTCGACCATCTCTTGGTGCAGTTCAATGTTGTGGTTGATCCCATTCGAGCCCAGAACAAGCCCAACCATGGTGCTGAAGTATCCACTGCCGGATCCTATATTTAAAAAGTACTGTGACGGCCTTAGTTCCAGATTTTCCATCACTTTAGCATAGATGCAAGGTGCTGATATGTGTATGAGGCCTTCTCGCCAAGCCAGGTCCCTGTAAGCTGTTTCCCGCTGACCGGGCAAGTAAAAAATGCCACGGTCGACTGCGCGGAATACCCGCTCAACATGCTGTGACTTAATCAGACCTCCATCTATCAAGTTGTCCACTAGTTCGTCGTTTGTACGACCTGCCGAAACACTTCCTCCCATTGTGTGCAAAATTTTATTTTTATTTTTAGTCTATTCCTTGAAAGAAGAGCAAAAATTTTCAGGCTTTGTTTATTAAATAAATTCTTAATTGCATAATTTAAAATTATTTCAAAAATTTTAAACTAATTGCGTTTTAGTTAAATGCAAAATAAAGATTACTTGAGGTCTAGCGGCACATGTTTGATTGAGAAAAAAGGCTTTGAAATTGTCTAGGCTCGTTCTAGCTCTAAGGGTTTAATTTCGAACTTCTAAGTCACAGGTATTTTAAATATATTCAAAGTATTTCTTTTTAATTTTTTAAAATTTTACCTAAAAAATAGTAATTTTTTTTCCTCTATTTTGAATTGTTTGTCGCACATGTTTTTTTCTCAGATGCCAAATTCGAGTGAATACGAATCTATTGTGAAGCAGTATGTTCCGATATTGAGCAATCAAATCCAGGTGATAAACAATTCGAACAAAAAGGAAAAAATTCGAATAGGTATCTTTTTGAAGAATTATCTAAAAGGCTTTAATTTTTTTATGTTTTTTTTAAGCAATTGTAGGAGCAGGAATAGGTGGCTGTTCGACCGCATATTTTCTAGAAGATTTTTTCAATGCCATGAATGAGAAACAAGTGAAAATAGATATTTACGAAAAAGAAAGCGAATTAGGAAAGAGTCCTAGTACATTCAAATACAATCGATTCACTTATGAGCTCAATCCATTTAAATTAAATGAATCAGAAAATTATATGAGATATTTTGCCTTGAATTCAGGTATTTTTTGTTAATTAATTTTTACAAAATTCGTTTAGTCCTCAAGCAATTTTAGAACTAATTTAAATTTTAAAGCTACCTAAATGTAAGCAGAAATCTACAAAAAATTTTCATTACCTTTTCAAAATTTATTTAATTTTTAGAAATATTATATAAAATATTTCTTTATTTTTAAAAATTAATATTCACAAATTGTGGAATTTTTAGGGTATGACAAAATGTTAATTTTTCTTATAAATTTATTAAATATTTAACTTTTTCACATTTTTATCATGATGTCTAAAAATGTTAATTAATTTTCCGCTTGTACTTCATTGAAACATTTAAAAATATGAATTTAACTTTTAAAATTAAGCAAGAAAATTTCAGTTTTAAGATTTGATTAAAAGCAATGACATGATATTATTTTAATTTGAAATTTTATTTAAAAATATTAAAATAGAATTTTTTAAACGTCGAATAAAAATTAAGAAATTAAGAAAAATTTTAATTTTCAAAATTATGAGTAAAATATAAAAAATATTTTTAGACCTTTAGGTATTCTGATTTAAATTATCTTGTTTATTCTTTTGAGTTGAAACTTTAAGCTTTAAAATGCAATTCCAAAAATCCAAAGATTCATTTTAAAAATCCAAAGGAAAATTTTAAAAATAATCCTTTATTTTAATCTTAATTACAAGCGTGCTAAGGCTCAGACAGAAAGCTTTTTAGAAATCTATTCATGCTCTTTCAAAAAATAAAACCAAATTTAAATAAAATTTTCGTTTGCTTTATATGTTTTTAAAGATTATTTTAAAATTTTTTACATGAAAACGAGTTTAACTTGAACAAAGTTTTGTGAAATTGTTGATAAACTAATTTTAGGCTTTTAATTGTCTTTAATAAATTATCATATTAAGCTGGAAATAGAACATTTACAAAATCTTATTAAATATTGTTCAAAACATATTTTGAAAAGTTAAGAACTTATTGATTTTATATTTTGATAGCATGTAAAAAACTCATCTATAATATTTGGCTATTGGGTCAATAGTAATAAATTCCTTTTAAATTGGTTTATCCTTGGTATTGGATAATTTTTCATGTCCTTTACTTTTTTTATCACTAATTTAACTTCACCTTTTAAATTTACTTATATCAATTTAAAATAAATTTTATTGTAAAATACGATTTTTTAAGATAAAATTACTTATTATATGTTTAAAAGCGCCTTTTTCTTAATTTTTGGACTTTACTTTTTTAATAGCAATTGCTTGAGTGTCCATTCTTTTAATAAAACTAATATCGGATTCATTCACCAAATCAAGGATTTTAAAATAAGACGAAAAAATTATATATTAATATTGGAAAAAATACCTCTATCAGAAAAGATTTTTATATAAAAAAGTTTATTTTTATCAGAAAAGTTGTTTTTTTATAAAAAAAATTATTTTTAATTCACATATGAAAATTTTAATATGACGTAGCATTTTTGTTAAGGAATTTTATTCTAGTGATATAAATAGGAATTTTAGTCACAAAATAATTCTTGTCATTCAGCTCATTTAGTAATCTTGGTATTTGAAAAGCAATATTTTTAGCGAGTCAATTCAATAAATTTTCAATTAGCATGCCAAATTAACACCGCAATATTTTGATTTTGGTATCTCTCTTTGACTAGTCTTGGGAGCATAAAAAATATTCCAAAGCTAAATTTGCTTTTTATACATCAAGTTACTTTTGAATAATTTTATTGCGTCTTTCGTTGGACTATACATTCTTCATAATAGTTTTATCCTTCCTATCCAAATTTTTTATCATAAAATACTAAAAATCTTAATAATTTTATCAAACGATAGGGAAGAATTAAAATTTTGGAATTTTTTTTTAAAAGAATTTTTTATTTATTAATCAGGATGAATAGTATTCAAAAGGGATATGCTATCGAACTTTTCAACAGGATATTTGGTCATTTTTTCAATTCAGAATTACTTGATTAGTTTTTCTTCCAAAAATAATAAAAGATTAAATATGGAATCTAAAAATCTTATTTTTTAACCATAAATCATAAAAAAATACAAAATATTTTTTGTCTTTAAGAGCGCATTAGGAAAAAAAAATCAAAATAATTTTATCTGAAATAAATTCGAATGCTTAATATCAGATTATAAAAGTTCGCATTCAAATATTTTATGATCTGTTCTCATCTTAACCAAATTTTAAAATCCAATTTATAAACTTTTTGGGAAAATGATTTATGTTAAGATTTATTTTTCATTTTCAATATTATAATTTTTAAATATGCAACATGTTCTATTTTTTTTTATTCGGAATACTTGGCTTGACAAGTAAAGTTGCTAATTGGAAAAGAATTGTATCAATTCATTGAATAAAAATCGAAAAATTGATTTTAGATTTTATAAATGAATTTTTTAATGCTGGAAATTTATAAATATTCATGTTTGAAAATCACCGTAAACTCGTAACCATTACTCTTGGAACTATGTCAAAATTTGGGTTTATTCCATACCGAACTAATACAATCGAAACCATGTTATAAAATTTTTTTATTTTTTTTAGAATAAACCTTGACGTCTGCCTTGAACTAAGAGTTAGCGCAAAAGTTTGTTTTTATTCTTAGAATAATTTCGAATTTATTTTGTAATAAATTTAAAAAATTGTAGAGCTAAATTAAAAATTAAAAAAAATTACAAATTAAAGTTTATTCTAATTTTTGTATTTATTCTAAGAGTAAAAGTTAAATTCGATTAAAAATTAAAATTAAATTTAGAATTAAAAAATTCGATTTAATAGCCAAAAAAATCTGTATAAAAACATTTATTTTTAATTTTGCCTAATAATTTTACCATTTTCGTCACGAGGTAGCCTTTTTCTACCACGTTTCTTTGGTGTTAATTGATTTGAACGAGTTTCGATATTGGAATTTATTGAAATTTGGGATTTGGCTTGGTTGGTCTGAAGGTTCAATTCCCTAAGAGAGTTTCGATTAGTTGCCTGTTGATACGCAATATTACTCAAAAATAGATATAGATCAAAAAACATATGTTTCACCAATGTCAACTCAAACCGTAAATACAAATAGACAAAGGGGGTTTGTGAAGTTCGTTTCAATTCGATCTTTTCAATTCTGAATAACTTTTTTATTAAAAGAGATAATTTAGTTCTATAAATTGCTTAATTATAAGCAAATTTGCTTAATGCAGTTAAATAAGCCTGCAAAAAACCAACCAAGCCAAATCCCAAATTTCAATAAATTCCAATATCGAAACTCGTTCAAATCAATTAACACCAAAGAAACGTGGTAGAAAAAGGCTACCTCGTGACGAAAATGGTAAAATTATTAGGCAAAATTAAAAATAAATGTTTTTATACAGATTTTTTTGGCTATTAAATCGAATTTTTTAATTCTAAATTTAATTTTAATTTTTAATCGAATTTAACTTTTACTCTTAGAATAAATACAAAAATTAGAATAAACTTTAATTTGTAATTTTTTTTAATTTTTAATTTAGCTCTACAATTTTTTAAATTTATTACAAAATAAATTCGAAATTATTCTAAGAATAAAAACAAACTTTTGCGCTAACTCTTAGTTCAAGGCAGACGTCAAGGTTTATTCTAAAAAAAATAAAAAAATTTTATAACATGGTTTCGATTGTATTAGTTCGGTATGGAATAAACCCAAATTTTGACATAGTTCCAAGAGTAATGGTTACGAGTTTACGGTAACAAAAAGCTCAGTCACATCAATTGAATAAAATTTAAAAATTACTAATTTTTTCCTTAATTTTATTGTTTTCTATTTAATAAATAATAGCCATAATGATCTTCGGATTATTTTAACAATGATTTTCGTATAGTTTTTATTGAAAAAATAATTTTTGTAATGTAGGTTGCAAACTATCGAATGATGTTGATGAGAAAATTTTGACAGCACTGTTCGACTCAAATGGCATCTTGGTTCAAAAATATGGCCAATTTAACAAACTAGAAAATTTGAAAATTTTCATTTTAAAATTTGGAATTCGGAATTTGATCAAAGTATTGAAATTTATTTTCAATTTTTTTAAATATAATTCCGAGTAATATTTTAAAAAGTCAAATCTTAAATACTTATTTAAATTAAAACGTCATTACAAGGATTTACATTCTTCAAGATAATGGATACACTTTTGATAGTGTGGAAAAATTTGTTCGTAAAATTGACCCATTCATTTTTACCATCTCACAGAAATCGTTCAGCGAACAAATTAAAAAACACAAGACAAAATTTCTGAACGATTTGACCAATTTGGCATGCATGGAAAACATTGGACAATCGAACCATGTACCAGGTCTTGTTGGGTTCCACTCCATTGCGACTTTTTTCAATTCAAGTTTTATAAAAAGCGATAAAAAAAGCGTGCTAAAATTTCTATTAAAAAATAGTCTCAGAACCAAGCTTTATCTGAACCAGCATGTCAAAAAAGTTGCCTATGATCCGAGAAATTCTTATGAAAAAAATGTAATAGTTTACACCAAAAATAGTCAAGAATATAAAAAAACTTATGATTATGTGATTGTAACTTTTCCACTGACAAAAAATATTTACAAAGAAAATTTTTCCTTGGATATTTTGTACCGCGACTTTTTAGATTGTGAATTGGTAGCTTTTAATTCATACATAATAGATGGTGTGTTTTCAATGCTTTCACCAAGAGAAAATCAGCAGTTGTTTAGATTGTATACAAATGATCAGAGTTTGAAATTTTGTTCGGTTAAAACATTGAGCCCTATGGAGAGTGGTGGTCCTATTTTATACAGTGTGAGTTCCTATAAGGATTTGAATGAAAATGTGCTTGATTCCTTGTTCGACAAAGGATGGAAATTGGTTAAAAAGATAAACCATAAAGTTGCTCCTTTGTACAAAAAAGTCAGGTATTCACATACACCGTTTCCGCAGATAATTATTGATGATAAGACTAGGTCTCGCGTTTTTTATCTAAACGGGATTCAATGGTTCACTTGTTCAAAAGAATCAAGCTGTATTTCGGCCAAAAATGTGGCAATGCTTATTAGTAAACGAGAATGTAGCAATACTCATTTTAAAAATAGATTAAATTTTGTTCAAAAGTTTTCAGATGAAGACAGAAGTTACGTCAAAAGGTTGAATAACTTGGTTCTTTGGACTTTTTTTACAAGTTTTTGTACTTTTCTAGTTTATAAAAATCTTAATTTATAAATTATAAATTAGATATATATTAAAATGATTTAATTTTTTGTGTTTGAATTACAAAATGTATCCAATGTTGAAATAACATTGAAAAAGATCGATGTTTCAAATATTTTTTTCAGTTTCAAATAAAAAAATAATTTTAAGTTAATATTGCAAGCAAAATATCAAAATATATGAAAAAAAAATTAAGTTAAATAAGAAAAAAAATAAAATAAAAAGTAAACTGTGGTTCACTAGATCGAGTTTTTATGCGAACAATTTTTTGAACTTTAACTTCACCTAATTTTTTTGTTCATGTAAAGATGAACCAAAAAAGAATTAGGTGATAAAATTTTAAATTAGGTGAAAAACTTTTAGACTTTTTAGACTACTGAATTGAATAGCTATTTGATAGAATGCCTAATTCTCGAAACTGATATAAAAATAAACAATTGAAGTTTGGAAAATTTTTGAATTTGAAGGAGTTTTAGAAATAGCATTTGCTTTGATCTAGTTGGCCAGGTATCACTCTTTCACAATCCAAAATACCCAAATGCCTTCTCTACTTGAGTCTTTGCCTTTAAACATAATTAGTAAAAATTAAAGAAAATTTTTATTAACCTTCAAGTGTTTGACTTTGGGAAACATACAGTATGTCACAAAAAGTTAGAATCAAACTGAAAAATATAAAAATATTGTTTTTTTGCAATTAAAAAAATAGTTAATTATGAATTTTTATTCTTGATTTAGGTATCAAATTACGGCTCATTTTTTCTAATTTTTAATCAATTAAAACACTTACACTTAAAAATAATAATCTCATAATTAATTTACTTCAAAAAAAAGTAAGCTTTCTTTTAAATAAAAAGAATTGGCACAAAAAGTTAGAATCAAACTTTTTTATCGAAATAAAAATCGGATATCCGAGCTTTGTATAATTTTTTTACCGAATTTGCTAAAAAACTTAATTATCTTTGATTTGAGACCATGCTTGCCAATAAATGCGCAATTTACTTATTTCTTGATCTCATTAAAGTAAGACTACCTAAAAATTTGCCAAAATAGAGAAAAAATGGGTAAAAAAAAAATAACCGATCAACAAAGATGGCAAATTGTAGGTCTTTTGAAAGATCAGACAAAGACTGAAAGAGAAATAGCCGAATTAGTTGGAGTTTCGCAAAAATGCGTCAATACAACCAAGCGGAATTTCCAAGCGACATCTAGAGTGCACAACTTTGGCAACTGCGGACGACCGCCAAAGTTATCCGATCGTGACGTATCGTATATTTTTAGATTGGTCCGAAAAAACCCTACAACGAGCTTTTGGCAAATCGCTGCAGACTTCAATTCGAAATTCGAGGAACATAAGATTAGTAGAGAAACGGTCCGAAGAGTGCTTGCGAAGAAAGGTATAGAGTCTTATTCCGCCGTTAAAAAGCCGCTTTTGACTCTCAGCGATAGAATAAAACGGTACAAGTGGTGTAAAGAAAAACGCAATTGGACCGACAAAGATTGAGCTAAAGTTATTTTTAGCGACGAGTCCAACTTTGAAGTCCTAAATAGAAAATCTAGAGATTTTGTCAAACGATTCTAAAATGAGAAATATCATCCAAAGTTTTGTGTCCCAAGAATTCAGAAGGGCGGAGGCTCAGTCGGTATATGAGGATGCATGTCTTACGAAGGAGTGGGTTGTTGCTCCACATACACCGGAAGAATAAACCAATATGTTTACATGGACACCCTAGAAAACCACTTAATACCATCCGTACAGCTTTTGAATTGAGCCTGACCAAGAGTGGATTTTCCAACAGGACGGCGCACCTGCACATACGGCGAACTCGGTAAAAGAGTGGTTTAGAGAGCATGATTTTGGGATTCTCCCATGGTGTCCAAGATCACCTGATCTCAATCCGATTGAAAATTTATGGTCGTATATTGACCATAAATTGCTGAATTATAGGATTACTTCAGTCGACCATTTAAAGCAAGTGCTCCATGATGAATGGTTGAAAATTCCGACTGAAATCTGTAACAATTTGATTTCTTCTATGAAAAAACGGGTCGCCGCCTGCATTAAAGCAAAAGGCGGTCATTTTAAAGCTTAAAAAAATTTTGATTCTAACTTTTTGTGACATTTTTTTGGTTTGTTAAATAACAATAGTAATTGTTTTTTTATTTTTTTTTTGGATTTTTTTTTACTTATCCTTTTTTATTTTTTTTTCCGACATTTGAATAAATTAAAAATAAAGAAATTAAAAAAAATCTGGATTTTTATTTTTTTTTGATGACCGAAATAACGAACAAAAAGACAATCCAATAGAAAAAAAAAGTTTGATTCTAACTTTTTGTGACATACTGTAGATTCATCTATTTCGCAAATTTTACCTTCTCCGCCCAACTTTAAATTTTTTATCTAATTATTTTTTTTTCTGTCTTATTTTTTGATTTTTATTTATCAATTGAATTATAAATTTTTTAATTTTACATATAGTTTTTTTCTAAATAGATGAAAAAATATCAAAATAGGTGAAAAATAGTTCACATAAGCTCTGAGAACTATAATTTTTCCAGTAATAGATGAGCCTTAGTTCTACTTACCGACTAGACCCGAAAAACTTTGTTTTTTTCTTTAAAATTTTGACTTTAGTGATAATTAACATTCGTTTGATGCATTTTAACAAAAACTCAATTTATAAAAAATAGAAAACAGAGCGTAGATAGTTTATTAAACTACAAATATTATCTTAAGGATCATCATATCACAAACCCAATGTCAAAACAAAGTTTTTCATGCTAGCAATATTAACTTAAAATTATTTTTTTATTTGAAATTGAAAAAAATATTTGAAACATCGATCTTTTTCAATGTTATTTCAACATTGGATACATTTTGTAATTCAAACACAAAAAATTAAACCAAATTAAATAATTTTTTTTTTTAATTTTTTTTTAAATTTTAAATGGCTCTAAATAACGAAATTTCTTTCACGTTAGAATCTTTTCATTTCAAATTTCTTTCAGTATAAAAAGTTTTTTTTTGAAATTATAATAGACTTAGTATAATTTTCTAAATAAATTGGTAAAATTAAATTATTATTTTTATTTAAGACTTTAAAAACAAAATTAGTTTCATTGGTTATATTTTTTTTTCAAAAATTAAAATTTTTGGGTCTGTTATACCTCAATATCATTGATATTGAATTTTCAATATCAGTGATTTTCAATATCAATTAATTAATTCACACTTCTTTGATATTTGTTTAAATATCAAGGTAGGAATTCCAATATCAATGAATTAATTTCAATATCAAGGTAAATATTTCAATATCAAACTGATTAATTGGATAATTAAATTTGCACATTGATATATGTTGTAAATTCTTTGAATCTAAATGTAAATTATATTTTTCGTGCAGCAAGTTTTTAATTAAAAAAAAGCAAAAAAAAATTGTTTGAAGTTAATTTTCTTACAGAATTGATTTATTCTAGCAATATTGACGAAATAATAAAATTTCTAAAAGAAAATGACTTAATTCAAAATAAAGCACCTCTTTGCAAAAAATGTACTAAAGAAATGAAATGGGACATCAAAACAACTTTAAGTGACAAATATTATTGGCGTTGTACAACTTGCGGTGAATCCAAGTCATGTAGAAACAATAGTTTTTTCTCTCAATTTGATCTACCACTGGCAAAAATTTTAAAGATAATATTTCATTGGAGTCTCCAAGTCTGCCAAAATGATATAAAAACTTTAGTTGGCGTGTCTCCCGTAACTATAAATAGAATTTTCCAAAAGATACGAAAAGAGAAAGAAAAGAGAAAAAGCGTGTTGAAGAAAAGAGAAAAAGAGGTAAAAATTAGTTGTAATTTAAAAATAAAACTTGATTTATCTTTTTTTCAATTGATTAATTTTGATATTATAATAAAATAAAGTTTCAATATCAATTAATTAATTTCAATAACAATCAATTCATTTCAATATCAATTAAATAATTTCAATAACAATCAATAAATTTGAATATCAATTAATTAATCTCAATATCAAGTGTGATATTGAAAATCACTGATATTGAAAATTCAATATCAATGATATTGAAAATTCAATATCAATGATATTGAGGTATAACAGACCCAAATTTTCTAATGTGCCTTAAAAAAGCTTTTCTAGAAAAATTTGAAATTTGAAAATCAGTGCATCTTTTACTGCTGATGATGGTTTGACATATTTCAACCTGAATGCAAGAGCGACTTAATAATTGCACATGTACCTATTAAAAAATGTTGGACAGATGCATTTTCCTTCTTTCCAAATTACTACCATATTATCTTCATTTGATAGAGTTTTTTTTGCCAGAGTTGTTTTGTTGAAATGAAAACTCCAAGTTGCTTTTCTTAATGATCAACTACAAATTCTGTGTCTTAATTCATTGCTTAATTGTGGTTGATGTAAGATTAATCGTGTTCACCGAGACTTTAACCTGCTGGACCAAATTGTTTTTGTTGCAATTGAGTAAAACAATATGTTGCAAAAGTTAAGAAATTTTTTTATTTGTTAACACAAAGATTCTTTTTATGTATTTAAAAGACAGGAAAATAAGAAAAAAGCGGCTTTTTTAATTTTTATCTGACATCAATCCAAAAACATAAAACCAAACAAAAAAAAATTAAGTATAAAAAAAAATTCACCGAAAAAATACAAAAAAGAAAAAAGCTATACAATTAATAAAAAAAATCGGTTCAAAAGTTTAGAAATTTTAACAATTTAATATTTGAAATGACCGCCTTTGGCCTTAAAACAAGCCAAAACTCTTTTTGTCATTGATTCAAAAAATGAAATCAATTTTTTCTTGCAAAATTAATATTGATTGATGCTGTAAATTAATGAATAGAAAAATCTTTAATGTACGAAATTGTGACTTTAATAACCGATTAATACACCCAGTCAAGCAAAAAACGATGACTTCATGTATGTTTCATCTATGAATCAACTCATTTTATATAGATGAAAGATGTTTTTGGATTAAAACCGGAAAATTTTCATTGCATTCTCTTCAAAACATTTAGAAGTGATCCAATCATGAAAAACTTAACATTTTCATCTTTTTTTCATTCTTGAATTATCTCAACCATTATGAATGATTTTTTTTGGATTAAAACCAAGAAAAAGTTTATGAACTAATTGAATTTATTGTGATATATTATTGGTTCTTTGTAAAATTTTTCGCTAAATAGATGTATCTATTTTGACCTTACTTTTTCTTTAGTTGGCTTGTATCAACAACAGGCCTTCTTCTCTTGTTATTTAAATTTGATCATGAGAAAAAAACTATCCACTCTTATCAGTCCAAAATTAAAAAAATACGTTAACGACCAGGAAGGGTCATTTTTGACCCAAACAAAAAAATCAAAATATAACAAAAATTATCGTTTATTTTTATTCATTTTATTTTAAAAATAAATAATTGTTTATTTCATTTTAAGTTTCAAAATCACAAAACTAATTTTTAATTTTTTTAGATAAAGCTTAAAAAAAATCAATTTTGATTTTTAAGAGAATAAATCGTAAAATACTGTACGAAAACATTAAGAAAATTATAAATTCAGTCAATTTAGAATAATTACATACTCTCCTAGCTGAAAGATATGAAGCTTAAATATCTAATACTTCTGAAAATTTAACTACACATAATGCCGATAATTAGTGTAAATTCTTAATCAATTGTGTATCTAGTGGATCTCCTCTTAGGATATAAAATGATATAAAATCCATCCTTTAGCTCGGTACAGATATACAAATAAATAATAAAATTTGTTAAGTTGGATTGCTAGCAAATTTCTTTGATTCAAAAATTTAGTCAAGCTGCCTTTTCGTCTAGTTAAAAGACAATACAGCAATTCTATATAAAAGACAATAAAGCAATTCTATATAAAAGACAATAAAGCAATTCTTTATCTATTAATTTACTTAAAAGTAAAAAATTTAATTTTTTTATTGATAAAAAGTAAACTGATGTTTTTCATGAATCATAAGTTTAGATTAATTTTGAAAAAAAATTGGAAAAAAAATGCTTTTAAAAATTCTGCTTATTCTTTAAAATAATTTGAAAATTTAAAAAAAATTATATTTAAAAATTAAATAAATTATAATGTATCAGAATAATTTTTCATCGATTATTTTAGATGAAATATTCTAATTTTCATCGATGAATTTCGATGAAATGGTTCCTAACTCATTAATGATTCATCTATCAATTTTCATCGATTAATCATCGTTTTTTTTGTGACTGGGCAGTGCTTTTAAAAATAGTCGAGAATTAGCTAAATTATGTAATTTTCCGTAATTTTACATTATTATTAGTAAGCTTAAATAATTTTACGTGAATATTAGTCAACTCAACTGTCGCATCAAAATAGCAAGCAAGTTAGAATTAAATTTTCAAAAAGCAGTGTTAAAATTTATTATTTTTTATAAAGGTTTTATTATTAATAAATATTTAAAGAAATATAATATTTTTACCAGACTCTCGATTATTCTAAAACCATTCCGTTACCAGCTTTTCTATTTTCCATCACTCTCAAGTCTTTCTTTGTTAAAGTCTTTGAACTCAATCCATGTGTTTTACCTCTAGAATTGAATTGATAAAACTGATAAACACAAATGTTTATTTTAAGCTCGATTTCAAATTGAGCTGTTTAAACTGAGACCTTTTTTAAAGATGATATTTGATATTTTTTATTTTAATAGATTTGGAAGCAAATTACTTAACATTTAATACATTTAATTTGTCTAGCTATTTTTTTTAGATTTGCTATCTCAACTTATTACTTAAAGTTATTTAAAAATATATTGAAACATAAATTTTTTTTATTCTATTCTGTAATCGAAACAATTTAATTTGATATTTTTTTGAATAAAATATTAAAGGCTTTGGCTTGTTTTCTTAAGATAGTTTTTATTTGAAAATAAATTTAATCCCGAATTTTGTTTTCAGCGTCACTTTGATCGTGAAATTCGCGGGGAAAGTTATCTATAAAATCGTCTATTTTTTCTAAAGATAATTATAAATCTAAAAAAAAAAATGAAATTTTTACCAATTTTAGCTATTGTTTTGATTGTTCACTATTCGGACGCGGGAACATTGTCCTGTTCATCATCCTCTTCATCAGCTGCATCAAGATACTATTGCACTCCAGCTGACAATACATCAACTTCAGCTTGTTCTCAATGTGCTGCAGGTGTTAAGTACTGGTGCCCAACCAATCCTCTATTATCAACAAGATCATGGAAAAAAGGTATTAAAGTATTAGACAACTGTAATTCAATTCCAAGATACACTGCTATTGCTACTTTTCCAAACGGAGGATATTCTGGTCATGCTGCTGTCTTCATCAGTTGCTCGGGAACATCTATTCAAGTATATGACCAATATAGTGGCAAAACATGGAGTTCGAGAAATATATGGAACACTGCTGGTTCAATTTCAAATAATCCAAATTATTTCTATACAGTTATTGTTTAGAAATCTTTTCAATTTTATTCAAATTTTAATTAAAGAAAATAAATGAATTAAAAATTAGATATAATTTATATTTTTTAAATGAAATTTCATTCGACCTTTTTCGATATCTATTGATTGATACATCAGTTTTGTAAAAAATAAAAATCATGTTTTTTTAGATTTCCATTCTTATTAAAAATAAAGAATCATCTTGATTTATGAAATTTGTCAACATGTTTTCATTATCTATGTAATGTAATGATCATATGTTAGTAATGATCTTTGGTCTATAAATTTATTTGAGTGAAAAAGAAATTATGGCAAATTTTTACCAAAATTCTTTAAATGCTTTTTTAATATCTAAAATCAAAGTTCAGTAGAACTTGATTCGTTCTACTCAACAATTCTACACTGTATTTCAAATATGAAAAAAATGATCTATAAAGATGAATACTGTCTGATATAATTATTCCTGATAAAATAGATTTTCTTTTTAGCAAAATAATGATTTTTTTCAGTCCCATTTTTTAAAGAAAAATATTAAAAAAAATAATGTCGTTATTGAGTCATATGTTTAATGCTGTCTTTATTAAAGCGGCAAGAATTTTTTGGATTTAAGTAATCAAGATAAAAAGTTTTTATATAAAACTTAATAAAATAATGAAGTTTATAAAATTTTTTGATGTTTTTTAGTAAAATATTTGTTATTAATTCAAATAACTTTTTTTCGAATTAATTGATGCACCAAAAAAATATTAGATGTCATTTCTGATTTATTTGTTTTTATATATATTAGAATGGGATAAAGTTAAGGTATTTACCAATAATACTGAACTTGAAACATTTCTCAGGAACGATTTACATCGAAACATTTCAAAAAGTGGTTTTCAGGCTCTTAAATGTAACGAATGCCAACTAGAAATTAACCTCACTTCATGCAATCGACCCTTTAAAAAAAACTTTTACTTGTAGATGGTACTTATCCAGACTTGTGCGTAAGTCAGTAAGTCAAAGTCAAAGTCAAGTCAGGGACTTTAAAAAAAAAATTTTAAGTCAAGTCAAATGACTTGATAACTCAATGAACTTAATGATGAAACGCTAACAAAATTTGTACTTAGGCCTCGGTCAGGAAAAAAAAGACACCAAGCAGTTTTAGTCAAAATTTTGTCAAAAAACCCGATATTTTTCAAACACAGATTGATGTATTTAAACCAAAAATAAATGTTATTTAGCCTCAGGTAGATCTTGTTGAACATATTGATTTTGTTGAACCTCAAGCGAGTAATGAAAATGAGGCTATAGGAAAAACAAGTCGCAGACGTCCAAGAAAAAGGAAAGTTGAGGATGAGGTAGTTGATTTATATTAACCAACAAAAAAGAAATCAGGTCTTCAGAAGAATAAGAACAGGTAAGAACCGCCTTAGAATCTGATTGATTTTTTATACTCTTGTTATGTTATTTTTTTTATTCTTGAATGTATGAAAGTATTCTAAGAGATACATTTTTATTCTAAATTTAATTTACTTTTTTTGCTATAATAATTTGTTTTTCTTACTAAAATAAATAAAATTTTGTTTATACTCGTAAGAATTTTTTTTTATTCTATAGATAATATTTTTTATTCGTCAAAAGCTTTTTCACTATTTTAGTTTTATTAATAGTTAGTAATTTTTGCAATTTGAATCATTTTCTTTTGTTAGATGTCGGCTCCCAGGTAAATCTTAAGGACTGTCGAGGAAAAGGTGAAGTTCTAAGAAGCATAATTAGATGCACTGATTAAATGTTTAACCCAAAATAAATATGCTCGTTATTCATGATTGATACGAGGATTTTAAATGAAGACACACCAGTGCCATTAAATTCTGAATGAATACAAATCTTTTAAATTTTCACAAAGTGCTTTTAAACCAAAGATTTTAATATTTGTGCTAAAATTCTTCAAAAATACTGTGAAGATTCATTAAAATTTAAGAAATTATTTTATTGTTAAAGCTGCTTAGTGTCCAAAATTTTTGATAAATCAAACCGAGAATGCAATACTTTCTTAGTAAGGTATGTTTATCAAAATTAAAACAAAAAACCTATTTATATTTCAAAACCTATTCATTTTTTTTTTATTTCAAAACTATAATGTTCTTGAAATAGATTCAGAAATTTAGCGAATTTTAAGAAAAAAAACGATTAATCTATCAGAAAAGCATTGCAAATAAAGATTCAATAGAAGACTTTTATTCAGGTGAAAAATGCAAACAGATAAATTGTTGAGTGGTGAATGTCTTTCAATCTCATTTAGCAAATCTTAAAAGCACACTATCATCTACCTACGATAGCAGTGAAAGACTTAGTTAATGAGGTAATTTTTGTACTTAATGGTACAGTAAAATTAGGGAAGCCAAGACGTCTTTTAGAAGAACTTAAACAATGGACGCCCTGTACACTCCACAGACCTTAACCAGGAGATTACAATACAGTCAATCTTAAACATAAATTGAAATGTAAAGAAAAGTGAGAACAAACAGCCTCGTAGAAGCAAAATCGATATTAAAAAAAGTAGACACATCGTCTTTCGGGGTGCCGGAACTTTAAATGAAAACTTAAGCACAAAAAAACTCTGTGAATAATATCGACCGCTAATTGACTGGGAATATTAGAATTGTCTAAATCTACTTGACCGAAGCGCGAACAACAGCAGAAAGCCAAATAGCAGACATAAGGGTATCACCTTTAAGCGACACTCCTCTTAAAAAAAGAGTCAACAAATGAGGAGCCCCATTCCACATCAGAACACGTCCAGTCCAATATGCCAAAAAAGAAGAATTCAGAAAGCTATTAAGCGAAATGTTCGGTCGTTTTAAGAACTGGGACGACACAACTCACCGTGACTAATTCAAAGCCATTCGAAGCATGTATTTGATATCTGAATTTGAAAACCCTAATACCATGCATACGACAAAGCTGTAGAAACCTTCCCGGAAAAATCAGTCGGTCTCGGGGACAAAACACATTCGAAATTGGAATTTATGAACAAATTTTAATCCCAATATCAAAAAGCAAACGTTTGAGGAGAGGATTGACCGAAAATGGGAACGAATACAACGAAAAAATAACCCTATGTGAGGCGGCCCCTCAAAAAATAGCAAGAAGAAGCAAGGGCAAGTTGGAGAGAGGAAGAGATCGAGTGAAAGCCAGTGTAAAGGAAAGCACCACAAAAATGGGCGAAGTGATGCAGCAGTTTGATCTAAATTTTACGCATAATTAAATTCGTTTTTTTTTTCAATTTTTTAATTTATGCTTATGTTATCAATTTAATTCATTAAATTAACTAGTTTTAAATTTAGTAGTTTTAAGTTTACATATAATTTTAGTTATAGTATGTTTTTGGGTTCGGACCTTGTCTCCAAACTAAATTACTTCAAAATCTTATTTTTTTAATTCGAGAGCATCCAAAAGTAGTACGGACTTCTGATTAAACGGAAATAGAATACTCCAATCAAAAAATATACACAATCATCTTTATCAGTAAGTTCGTTGTTAGATTTTTTTTTGTCCAATAAGAATTAGATTCATCGTTTTAGTTATATCTGTTTCCGATATAGTAGTAAATAAAAAATTGTTAGTGGAGACCCAAGTAACCCTTTTAACGATACAAAAACTAGAATTATCGATAAGATCCTTAATTCTCGCAAATTTTTGCCTAATTATCGTTATTTTTTTATTACAATTAGTGTTGGGCGGCAGCCAACTTTGGCCGGCCGGACTTGAACGGCCAGTTGGCCGGCCGGACTTGAACGGCCAGTTGGCCGGCCACTATAAACGGCCTATTTTGGCCGTGAATTTAACGGCCGCATTTTTGACCGTCCGTAAATTGGCCGGCCGTCTGTGGACCGTTTTTAAAAAGGCCGACCTTTTCAGGGCCGGCCAACTTACGGGCCGACCGTGAAGTGGCCGGCCAACTTACGGGCCGACCGTGAAGTGACCGGCCAACTGACGGGCCGACCGTGAAGTGGCCGACCGTGAAAATTTGCATTTATTATTTATCAAATATTCTGAATAAGGTAATTTCGTCTATCCCATACTTTTTTATTTTTTTTTCTAAAATAATCTTTCTTATGGTGAACTTGTTTCTGATACAATAGCAAAGTTGACGAAAAATTCGTGAAGAATTGGATATTTATATTTGTTTAAATTCCAAAAATCTACTGCATTATCGAATTTAGCTTCAAATATATAATTATTTATTTCCTTTTTTGCAGCTCTTCAATTTATCTCAACATTATATTCCTCATCAGATGAGTCGCTTAATTAAAATCTGTTCGAGTCAATTATAGAGTTTTGATTTTCTGAACTTCGTTTGTTTGTATCATTATTTATATCCCTAAAGTCCCTTACCTTTATCTGAATAAAATTAGTCGTTTTCAAATATTTCGTATTTTTTTTGATAAAAATGAATATAACTATTGAACATTTCTTTTAAGCCTGCTTTTATTTATTGCCTTCCGGATAAGGAGTTGTCAATTTAAATAATGATACAAAAATTGGAATAACTAGACAAAGGGTGATATCTTTTTCGTTTGACAGCTGACAAGTAATATCGAAAAAAGGTTTTAGTATTTCCAAAGAAGCTTTTAGAACGTCGATTTCGGCACTTTTTAACTGAAGATGCTTGGATTTACGATCGTTTGAGAAAATTACATTTATAAATTCTGAATTTTCTACAATTCTTTCCACCATTAAATAAGTCGAGTTCCATTGAGTTGGCACCTGTTGAATGATTGAGTGAACTGGTTTTTGACTTTCATTTTGCATATTTGCCAATTTTTCTTTCATTGTTGTTGAATGATTGTAGTGCGTTGCAATTGAACAACATTTTTTTAGAGCTAATTAAAAAAAATATTAGATTATTTATTTTTTTTAATAAAAGAAAATTACAATAATTGAATAAGTTTAAATCATTTGAATATGTTTCGAAAGAAGCATCTAATCTTGATTTCAAATTTTCTGTCTCTGTTAAAGGAACATTTTCGGTTAAGTGAATTTGTTCGGTCTGAGATAAAAATACTGATTCAGAATCAGAGTTTGTATCAATTGTCAACCTACTATTTCTACTGATAAATTTTAATGTATTAGTGACTATTAGATGCAAAATGTGGGCAATGCAAAGGATTCGATTTATGCTCAAAAGCTCAGACATTCTTATCATGCTATTCACATTATCAGTTGTAATTGATTTGATTTTATTTATAATATTATTATCGTTGAAAATTGATAATATTGTCTCTTTCATGTTTTGAGAAGAATGTTCACCAAGTATGTGACGAATTGACAACAATTTATTACTTAACTTAAAATTCTCATCCAAAAAATGTGCAGTTACATCAATGTAAGAAAAATTCTGAACCAAAGTCCAGCAGTCTGTCGTCATATTAATACCTTTAGCTTTTGAAACAATATTTGAAAGAAGATATTTTTTAAGCAAATAGTGTTCCTTTGACAAATCAGAGAATTTTTTTCGGTCAGGAATTTTAAATTCTTTGTTTAAGGAAAAACAGAATTTCTGGAAATATTCATTTTCGACACATCTGAATGGCAAGCTAGCTGTGATTATTAACATAAGCAGCAAATAAATTGGATCATTTTCTTCCTGGTTTTCGGTATTTTTCTTTATGGAAATATTATGCTTTCTCTCAAGATGTCTTATCATTTTCCCAGTTGAACTATCATTATGCGATAAAACATGTCTACAAATGCCATTTTTTACCTGAGCTTTACAAACAACAATATGGGAAGCCTTTTTTTCCCATTTTTATAAACAGCATTTGAGCTGATAAGTTTGTTTTTTGTAAAGTAGTCCTAATATTTAGAAGTTTTTTTTCAGGTTCTGGTTCCGTCTCATAATCAGATTTGTCTGATAAATCTGAATCGCTGGATGTTTGACCAATATGAATTGAATTATCAAAACTTTCCTCCAAAAATTCTTCTTCATTGCGTTGAAGTGACCGTAAACGCGAATCATTTACAATAGTTGAATCTGATCTAGGAATTTTCGAGTTTTCACCAGCTGACATTTTGTAATGATTTATACCGAAATTTTTAAATTGTTAAAATTTTTTACTTGATATTTATAACAATAATTTCTCTAAGCCAGTAGTTTTTTTTACCAAAAATACAAAGTCCAAGTTCAAATCCTTGTTACATCAGATTTTGCACATTTGTAAAAAGTGTTAAAAACATGATAAAAAAGGTCAGAAAAATAGGAAAAATTTTATCAATTTGCTTTTTCAGTTTTTTCTTTAATTTAGTCCAACCCAGTCAACTTAATAACTGAAAAAAAAAAGAAAAATTTTCGAAATTAATTTTCGAAAAAAAAACATCAAAGATGGCCAAAAATTTCGAAAATTTTTCACAATTATTTTTCGAAAAATTTTCACCATTTTTTTTTTCGAAAATTTTTCACAATTATTTTTCAAAAATTTTTCATAATTATTTTTCGAAATCGATTCGCAGGGGAACTTAAAAATTTCATTATTAACTTAATTATTTTGATCATTTGATAAATTTTAGAATGATTTATAAAAAAAATATTTATTAAAATTTAAATTATTAATTTAAAATTTTTAATTTGTTTATAAAAAAATATTAATATTAAAATAAAAATTCAGTTTATTTCTTTTCGGTTTCAGTCTTGCATTCCGAACAAATCCCACGTAGAACTAGTTTGTACATTGATTCATTGAATCCAATGTTCTGATCAAACAAAAAATCTTAAAAAAATATGATCAATGAAAAAATAAGTTACAAAAAATTTGAAATTCTTACCTTTTGCAGCCCTTAGAGCTGGAGTGTTCTGGTCCATTTTTGATCCTGTACTTTTAGCCCAAAAATCAGCATCAGGGACAAGTGCTTTGGCCATTACTCGAAATATTGATGTGCCACTTTGTTTCTGTTCAATCATTATTTTAATCCGATTAAACAAGTTTTTGTGCATATAGATTCCTTCGTAGCTATTGTGAATAAGAATTTCTGTAGTGTTCGTACCAAATTTCCTTATCTCTTCAAACTCTTTTTCAGAACCTACATATTTTAATATTTGCACGCACAATGGTAAAATATTTTGTATGAATGAAGGATCTTAAATTTTGAAAGTGATAAAAAAATATTGAAATTTGAAAAATTTTAAATTTACCCGTCAATTGTTTATATGTATCTATTTTTTCTATCAATTCTTTGTTTTCCCTTTCCTTGTTTTCTAGTTTTTTCTTTAAGTCATTTATATATTCATCTCTTTCATTTAGTTTCCTATCATATTCATTATGTATTGATGTTTTTTTTAAATTATGATCTAACTCAACTTCATCTTCATTTTCATCAAAGCTTTCATTTTCTTTATGGCCATTTTTTAAGGAACTATTTTTATACGACAAATTTTTTTTTATCCGTTCAATATTTTGCCTACTTACACTAATAGAGCTCTTACAAGTGCTATTTTTTATGTTTTTTGGAGGACTGTATTTTTTATAAGTACTTATCTTAGTTAAATTTTTCTCACACATATTTTTAGGGCCTAAGTACTTAACTATTCCTGAGCTTACATCGGAGCCTTTCTTCTTTTTTAGCTTAAACTGATAAGATTGTTCAATCAAAATTTCTTCGTCATCATCATTTAGAAAAATATCATTGATCAAGATTACAGAAAAAATTTTTTGTCCATTTTCTTCATATTGTACAATCGCATGCGTTTTTTCTATACTATTAGCCTTTTTTTTAGATTAATGATGAATTTTAAAAAAAGTTATTTATTTTATTTTCAATTTTATACAATAAAATAATTAAAGATTGGTTTCTCTTTTTATAAGTATCACAATACCCAATACTAATTCATGATGTTAAAAAGAAAGGAAGGAAGTTGCTAACTTGAAAAAAAAATAAGAAGCCTTACAAATTGATTGTAGGTTCATAAAAGGATTAAAATTTATGTTTAGGCTTTTTTGATATAATAAGTCAGTTAATTATCAACTTTTTATATTTTTAGACCTAAGTGACAAATAAAACTGAATTAAAATGAGAAATTTTCCGACTTTCTAGAAATTAATTAGTTAAAAAAATTTTTTCTAGACAAAATTAAAAAACGAAAGATTAAAAAAATTAATTTCTATCAAATTGCTTATTTTTTTATCCATTAAAGAAATATATTTAATTTTAGTTTTAATTTATCTTAAGTCCGAATTAACTAAAAATATGAGATGTATTCATTTCACAAACATAAATAACGTCGTTGGCATTTATTAGTGCACATTTTTGCAATTGATCTATAGGAGCAAGGAAAATATTGTCAGTCTGATGGCAGATAGTAGTTGATGATTTTAAAAAAGGAAATTTAGGGTTATAAAATGGATTATGTAAAGCAGACAGAACATAACAAAATGCATAAGATTGTTTTGAGGTTTTGATGAAAAACTTAATAAGACCAAATTTTTTATCACATTTTACACAGTGGTCAAGACGTTTAGTTTTCTTATAACACAAAGAGGAAAAGAAAATATTATTAAACTTACAATAACTATGTATTGTGAAACTATTATTATTATTTTTCAAGAACTTAAGTTTTTTTTCGGTAAGGTGACGATTAATCTTCTTACCAAATAAATATTTAAACTCTATCTCTTCATTTAAAATTTCTGAGCTAATATTTTTAATTAAGTCAACATTTTTTAGAGCCTTAAATGAATTAATTATTTCAATTCCAATTAAATTTTTGCCTTTGACTAAAAGTAGAAGTTCTCTATTTAAGTTTTCATATGGAAAACAGTTAAATTCGTTTAGATTGCCTATGTTTCTTATATCTCTAACCAGATGTAGAAGTTCATGAACACCAGATAACATTGAATTTGGTCCGTAGAATTTTGACATATCCCTAACAAAATCACTTAACAAAATATTAATATCATCTAAATAACTTGTATTTACTTGTTTCAATAATAAATTTTCTATGACAACGACCAGATTTATTAAATGGTTTAACTGGTCTAAATTCATTATTCCTCTAAATATTGGTAAAGCGTAAAAAAGAATGAATGACAAAAATTCACTAGCTTTCCAATATTTAGCACTATTTAAGTCTCTAGGTATTCTTGGGACATATTTTGGTATCCTTATTTTATGAAAGTTTTCATTAATTTTTTCTAAATGTGGTCTCAGTGAGAATGGTTGCTTGGAAAATCCAGGTGAAAACCAATATTCAATTAGTTTTCTTATAACACCCTCTAAAATACTATGCATATAGTCTATCATCGTACATTCAATAGGCAAAAAATATTTGAGCTCATCTAAAATACAAGAACCTTTAACACCACGAAATGCTTGATTATTTGTAACTACATGTATTAGATCCTTATGGTAAGAATTTTGTGAACGTAGTGGTCCTTCATGATTATAATTTTGGTAGGGATATACATGGACTGTAACTTTTTTTTAGTAGATAAATTCTGTCCTTTTTGATAACATTTAGTACAGCCATAATTTCCATTAAATTGTTTAAAATTAAGCAACGATGCGCGAGCTGGTTTATCTACTACAGCATAAATTAAAAAAAATTTCACAAGCCTGAATTCATTTTTAATCTTTATTACCTCGCCTTTTTCTAAGCTCTTAATTTCATTAATTATTGGTTTTAGATAATTTATAAAGCAGGGCTTATTTTGGCCTACGAAAATACCTGCTAAAATGATATTTGAAAAGTTAAATCTATACTTAATCTCGATTTCATTTATTACTAAATAAATAGGCCAAATACATGTTTTTGATGATTTAAAAGGACTAATGCCATCAGTATTGAAAGTAAAAGTATAAAACTCACCTTTTTCTTGAAGTTTGATTTTTGAATATATCTCAGAATGAGTGATGGTTGATTTGTTTATTAAATGCTCGGAAGATTCGAAAATTTTTTTTAGCTGATAGAAAATTTTGATGTGATAAAATTTGACATATCACTTGGACAGTTGTCACATTTTTGGGTAGAGTTGTTTGAAGTTTTTTTTGTTTTTCGGCACAAATTGCAAAAGTCATACGGTTGAACGCCAAACTGATTATTTTCATTTCTGGATAAGTAAAGGACAATTTTGTCAATACATGCAGGAATTTTAACATCATATCTTAGAATTCCTATTAGCTTAATGACTTCGTTAATGCAAGTTTTGGTCATTTTGTTTTTTATGTAGAGTTTATAAATCGATAAGCAAATATGCAATTTCTGGTCTATATGCTCATTATGGAGTGTTTTTGGCTCCGAAATCACTTCCCAGGTTGGTTGAAGGAGTGGTGACTGACTCACATTATTATTTTTCTCGGATTCATTAAAATGAGCATATTGCGTAAAAGACTGACAACTTTCACTAATTTTATGACTTTCTACAACTTTTACAAAATCCATGGGTTCTTTGATTGATGGAGATCCAAGTGCCGGGTTCAAGGTGAACAAATGTTGAGATTTTCTTGGAATCAGATCTGTGGAATTTAGACATAAATAATTTCGCCTAAATTTTTTAGCCATATTGATAAATTATTTCTTAAAAAAATTAATTGTTTTTATTCTTTCTGTATAAAATAATTTTGATTTTATATGTATTAAAAGTATAATGTTCAGAATATTTTAGTTTAGGAAAATCTAACAATTAAGAAAAAATAATAATTAATTTTTAAAATTCTGATGTGCATCAAGTCTAAGTTATTGAAAAAAAATTGATTTACTTTGAGAATTTTAGCTATGCATAAACAATATTCAAGTATGGCGGGTATTTCAAATTTGTCTAAAATAAAAGTTTCTGATTGGATATTTTTAAATATTAAAAAAAATAGCTTGTTTTCAAGTTTGTCTTAAATATTATTCATAAAATATGTATTAATTGAAAAAATCAGAATTTTTAATTAATCTAAATAAAGGAAAATTTTTTTTTAATTAAAATTAAACATATAAAATTAGTTTTTTTTGTATTTATTATAAGAATTAAGCAAGCCCAAAAAAAATTTAATTTTCGAATTTATTGTTTTCTATAAAACAATAAATTCGAAAATTAGATTTTTTTTAGCATAAAATTAGCATAATCATTCTACCGTTGTTAATTAAGCTTAATTAACAACGGTAGAATGTTTATTCTAATTTTTATCATGATTTATTATTTAGGGGAAAAACATTCACATTTTTAAAGCTTTCATTTAAAACTTTAACCGCTTAAAACAAAGAATATTCGAAAATTAAAGGAGTAATACATACTCCTTTTTTTAATACTTGCGCTTTTTTTCTTTGATATTAAACATTCTATTTTCAATAAATAAAGTGAATATGTATTACTGAAAGTTAAGTTTAATCATTAATTAAATTATTTGTCAGTTTTTGCCAAAAAATAAATATCAATGTAATTTCTTTATTATTTTACACTTTTTTTTTTATATATTTTTAGAAATTAAATTTACTAAGCATATAAATCAAGTCAAAAGTTTACTTTATTTTAATTATATCAGTTTATTAGACAGATAATCTGATAGAATCATTATAGTCTTCATTATTTCAAAAATTATTTAATAATTCAAATAATTTTTAATTTAAAATAATATTGACATTTTGGAAATTGTTTTGGAATTTTTTATTTTGATTAGGAAGCTATACGAAAATTTCGAATTTATTTCGAAAATTTTTCGAAAGGTATTTGCGTTTCAAAAAAGAAAAGTTTTCTGAAATTGTTTTTCGAGAATTTTTCATAGAATTTTCGTAGTGCTTTTTTTTCATTTTTTTTTTCGAAAAAAATTCGAAAAATTTTCGTAATTTTGTGACTTTTCGAAATTTTTTCGGTAGATTTTCGAAAAGCAATTTGACTGGGAATTATTATTGATCAAAATCAATTGTTAATTTGAAAGAAATTTTAAACGGAATTAGAATTTGATCCATGCATCAGATGATCTTAAATGAATAATTGCACTAGACAACTGTGCTATAAGGATTTAAAAAAAAAATAGATTTTGATCTTATTTATATTTTTGAAAATTTTAAATTAAAAAAAAACATTAAATTTTATTTTATTTCAAATAATTTGTTTGGATTAATTTTTTTAAATTTTTGATTTAAATTTTTATTATATTAAAACGTTTTTTAAAAAAATAACTAAAATTCCGAATTCTAAATTAATATATATAATTTAAGGATTTCTGAAAAATATCGGAAAAATTTGAGGTAATAATTAAAAATTACCTTATTCAGAATATTTGATAAATAATATATACAAATTTTAATGTCTTTAAATTTTTTTAATCATCTACGTAAAATTTTTTTTTTGGACCTTTTTGTGGCCGGCCGGTCCGCACCATCTGAATGGCCGATAAACGGCCGACCATGGTTTTTTATTTTCCCGATACTCGGCCGGCCACCACACGGTCTTCTAAAATTTGGCCGGCCATTTCAGGGTCGGTCTGCCGGCAACGGTCTCGGCCATTTCACGGTCGGTCTGACGGCAACGATCTCGGCCATTTCACGGTCGGTCTGCCGGCAACGGTCTCGGCCATTTTTTTTTCTGGCCGGCCACATGTCCTCTCGACCGGCCGCAGCACTGATTACAATAAGCTTTTTATCTTTTCTTATCGATAATTTTTCTTTAATTTTTTATTAAACACTAGAAAGTCCCTCGGGTCTTTTTGACCCTTTTTGTCCATTCTAAAGATAATAATTTTTTTTTAATTCTTTTATTTCACTTTATTCTTTCTAGACCCAAATACTGCATAAAAATGAATAAATAAATTATGTTTTTGAAAAAAAAAAATTAATTTTTCGCTTAAAATAATAATATTACTAAAAAGACAGACGGGTCTTTCTGAACCGACTTATAGATTGTCTTGTAAAAAATTAAAAAAAAAATTCTTTCACTTATATATGTTCTTTCAGAAAACGTGTCGCCAATTCAGCCGATTATGGTTAAGATTGTCAGAATCAAAAATATCAGAGTCAAATTGTAAGATAAAAAAAATGTCATTAACAATTTTAACAAAGAGATAGCGATAATTTTTTTATTGATTAATTTTATTATAGAAATATATTAAATTATAAAAAAAAAGATCACAAAATAATTATATAAATAATAATAATTAGAAATAAAATATTAATTTAAGTCGAAAGTAATTTCATTTTTTGTAAATACATAATTTTCAATTAATGAATAAGAAAATAAAGTAAGAGATTTATGTTGAATTATAAAATTGAACTCTAATATTTTTGTGTTCAAAAATTAATTTACCAGGATCAATATCCATTGCTAGATCCAATGCATAACCAAGCGCAAACATGCCACAGTCAATCGATCCAATTAGTAGAAGAACTGGAATATGATTAATTTTGATAAATCTAGACCCACCATTTATACTTTTTAATACATTTTTATATTGTATAAATAGTAACTGGGATTATTTAAGCATTCGTAAATGTACCAATTATTTTAACAAGCGGGCTCACTTGGATTACACATTTTCAGATTTGGATACTTTTTTAATAACAATTTATTTTATTATTTATTTATTTGTTTTCTGTACCGAGCTAGAACTCCTTCAGAATAAGTTAAAAAATAAAAAAAAAAAAAAATAAAAATAGAATAAAATAAAAATAAAATTAAAGTTAATAAAATGAGATAAAAAAATGAAAGTTGAAAAGACATAAATAGCTATAGATTGTAACATGTAGCACATGTTTAAAAAGTTCAAGTTTCAGGAAAAAAAGAAGAAATAGTAAGGTAGCAATTACACAATGAAGTTGGGTATTCAATATATCTTGATTCGAAACCTTCTTTGTATTCCTTCACCAGTCTTACAACCAATGGAATAGAATGACTCAGTACTGTCCCAACATATCTCTCACTCAATTCAAAAAGCCGATTCGAGACTGTTAGTTATTTTAGTTTATTAAAAGCCTCATGATGCATGATGTTGGAGGTAGTATCATATTTTAACTTAAAAATAGATCTGACTGCTGTATTCTGAATTGCTTGTAGTTTTTTTATATTATTTTCTGAAAATGAATTTAAGCAAGGAAAAGAATAGTCTAAAATTTATCCGACTAAAGATTTATATAAATTTCCTAGTGTGTTTTGATTAAGACCCCATTTTTAGTTTGACAATATCTTAATAATATTTAGCCTTTAGATTTCTTTTTGGCTCACTATTCTGTTTCCATAATTTTTTTAGTTTAGTTTTTCTATTTAATAAGCCATTGTTCTAGTTGGTTGGTGTATTTATTAATCTTATTTTCTAGGTTTCTCTTTTTGTTAAAAATGATGAATGTAACTAGATCATCTGCGAAAAGCAGAGAGTATTCTTATTTGTTTTGTTTCTTTTGGGGATGTCATTAATATATATACTAAATAAAAGAGGACTAATTACAGAGCCTTAAGGAACACCTGCAGTTATTTGATAACCTTCGCTTAGATGGTCATTCACATTTACCTTAAAAGTCCGAGAGTCTAAAAAGGATTTTATCCAGTTAGTCAAGTAATGAGGTGTATTTATTTTAATCAATTTAAAAAGTAAACCTTCATGCCAAACCCTATCAAAGGCTTGAAAAATATCAAAAATAAGGCCGCATACTCTTTTTTTTCTATTAAATGATTCCACAATTTTTTGAATTAAAAAAAAAAGATTATCTGCTGTTCGCCGGTGTTTCCTAAATCCAGATTTCTCCTGGATAAGGAGTGAATTTTGTTCAAAAAAATTGTAAAATCTTGAATAATCTATGCGTTCCAGTAGCTTTCCTAAACAACTCGTTATACTAATTGGTCTATAATTTAAAGGATCTTGAAAAGAAGAGGCTTTTTTTTGAATCATAGTAATGTTCGATGTTTTCCACGCTTTAGGAACTCTTCCTTCTCGAAGAGATAAATTAAAAAGTTCTATGATTTCTATTAATGAATTTCTAGGTAAGTTTTTTAACATTAAATTATGAATTTGGTCAGGTTCTGATTGCCGCTTCATTTCTCAATCTTTTTAAAGCCATAATTAATTCATTTAAGCAAATTGGATCATTAAAATTACACTGGTTATAATTTCTAAAGAAATCAGAGTAAGAATTTAGTATTTCGATTTCTTTCTGAGAATCAATTAAATCAGAATTAGGACTAAATATTTAAGATAAGAGTTCTCCGAAGCATTTTCCCTTTTCTTCATTAGTTGTGAATTCCTTGTCATTTAAAATCAAATTAGGAATTAAATTTGATCTTTTTTTTTTTTCTAAATTTATTTATTTTTTTCCAAAAAGGTCTACTTGTCAGTGGGTTTTTTTCCATCTTCCCAATAAAATCAAACCAATTTTGATTCCAGAATTTTTTTAAAGAGGCCTTTAACTAAAATATAAGCTGAATAGAATTTTGCTTGAGCTTTTGGCAGCGGGTTTTCTGGAAGTTTTTTCTTACTTTCCTACTTTCTTTTATCAAATTAACAATGTTCGGCAGACTACGAACACTCGTTTTGTAGATTTTTTGAGAAAGATATGGAATGCTTTTATGTGAAGCAGAAATATTTTTTTCTGTTATTTTATCATTTAGTTGATCTATTGTGAGGGAAATTTCAGTGATATTCACTATTTGAGAATTTAAAATCTCGCTGAATAATTGCCAGTTTGCTTTCTTATAGTTAAACCTTTAAGCTGTTGATTAATTTTCTAATTGAAAGCCCTTAGAAAACGATGCTTCGATTGGAAAATGGTCACTAGTCATGCCTTGACTATTTAAGACACTTAAATAGGAAATTTTGTCAATTAATGAAGATGAAACTAAAAAAAGGACAAGAATTTCAAAGTAATTCTTATTAAAAATATAGAAAATAGGACGCTTATCATTGATTACTGAAAAGTCTAACTAATTGATTATTCTTTCACCATTATGCCATTTTCATGTTCCCCTACGCAGTCTATTTGCTTTGTTATAGCGTTTAGATCACCACCTAAAATGTAGTTTCTTCATTTTTTATTAACTGTTTTAAAAAACTCAAAATTCAGAAGCACAGTGGGTGGATTATAAAGACTAAATACAAACAATTCATTATTCTTTCCTAAGTTCATTTTTATACAAAGGATTTCGGAATTGAATTCCTCATAAGAAAAATATTGTACAAATTCAATTCCTTCATTAACTAAAATAGCTCCTCCATACTTTTTGCGTGGTTTTGTTATGAACTGATAGTTGTGAAAATCAAGAAAAATATTTGTCACACTCAAATCTATCTTTAATTCATTGAGCAAAACAATGTCGGGACATTTTTGAGCTAAAAAATTGGCTAAGAGATGAACCCTACTAGGGAAATGAAGACAATTCCATTGTGTAATTACTAACCTTGTTTTATTTAGAGGTTATGTTCTTAAAGTTGATTTATTTGTCTTCTTGTTCATTCAAAAATTTCTTCAAAACTGTTTTGACTGGCAGTTTGCTGAAAAACTTCGTTGGATGATTGATCTACTTGATTTGAACATTCAGTAATTGAACTGTTTGATTCAGACTCGAAGGTATTGTCGTTTTTATTTTCATTTTCTAAGACAACTAATGGTTCCTTTGATTTTTTTTCGGTGAACTCTTTTTCATTTGGATCAGATTCAGAAAATCTCTAGATTTGATTTTTTGTTTGAAAAAAAGTTTCAGTCTCATTCTGATAATTTGAGCGTTCATTAACAGGTGACTGACATAGTGGTAGAAAATCGTTTAAACTACTTACCAAATGTTCTTCTAAAACTGGAGTTTTAAGGTCTTATGGGCTAATTTGTGATATTACTTCAATGAAATTTGTTGGCTGATATTCAGGTGTTTTTGGCATCACATTTTCATCATTATCTTTTTGGCCAGCTTTAAATATTGATTGCGTTTCTTCTTGGTCAATGTAAAGATCATCGTAGTCAATCTTTTCCTTCTCAAGCAACTTAAGCTTTTCGGCAATGGAGCATTTTTTTGTCAAGTGTCCTTTCTGTTGACACTTTTCGCATAGTGTTTCTTTGACAGGGCATTTCGCTATGTTGTGTCCTTCATAATCACAAAAAACGCATTTATGCTTTTGTCCAACAATTGACACAACACACTTTAAACCATACATTATTGTGGGGCCTGACAAGCTTCCAATAATGTTTTCAATTTCTTTTGGAAATGATATTCTCACTCTTCTGACACCATTTTTCCTCTCGGATCTATCTTCATATTTTTCTTCAGTAATGTGTTCAATATTAAGTCTATAAATTCGAACAGCATTAAAGAAGGTTTCAAGTCTATGATTCTCGAAATCAGAGGGCAAGAAGTGAAAGCGAAAAGTACAATACCTTCTGAGATCCGGGACTTTATTTGCATCTTCAAGTCTGAAAATGGTTCCATTATTATTGATGTCACGATCGAAAATTTTGGCAACATTAAAAGCAGCGTTAAACTCGATTATCCAAACTTTGTTTGAAGAGAAATTGTAGATACTTGTGATCGCATCATTTTCCACTTGGTTCAGGACGACATCTAGTGCACTAAATAAGACTTTATGGCTAATCGGTTAGTCTAACCTCTTCAAGTTTAGCTTGTCCGAATTTTTAAATATCCACCGTCGGCATTGGTTTGTTTTGTTTAGCGACATTGCCAACACACAACTTTCAACGGTTTTTTAAATCAAGTGATGACGCTATTAATTAAATTTTGGTTTTTCAAATTTGCTAAGACAAACGACAATTTTTTCAATGTATATTATAATTGAGTTATCATGACTTTTTAAAGGAATTCAATTAGGTCACTAATTTTAATTAAATCTAAAAGTGAATTAAAACACTTGGATATTCTTCTTTTTATATTCATCTTCATTGCCTATTTTAATTTAACTTCAATAAAAATTTTTATTATTGATGTTCATTAACTTTTATTTATTTGGATACAATTTAATTTAATTAATATTCAATTGTCAGTTAATTAAAAAAAAAAAAACGTTTTATCTTCCAATAAGAAAAAATAAAAACAAAAATCAGGATTGGTTTGATATTTTTTTTTCTGACAATTTTTCTCTGATATTTTTGATTCTGACAATCTTAACCATCTCCATTCAGCCACCACGACAACGCCACCATCGTCAAAAAAATCAATAAACAGTGATAGAAAAAAATTTTAGCTTAGACTGTGCAATTAGAACAAGTCCAAATTTACTTGTAATGATTGCGGAAAAATGACTTGTGGGACATGTTTACATGAGATGGTTGTAAGAGCAATATGTAAAAGATGTCATGATTCAAAATCTAAATAGTTTTTTAATGTTTTCGAATAAAAAAACAAGAATTTAAACATTTAATCTTTGACTTGTAAAAAAAAGGTCAGAAAGAACCTTCAAGCCTAAAACATTTTAAATTATTTTTTGATCTTTGTCCGACCTACCAGTCGGCATTATTTAATTGATTATAAAATTTGGAAATAAAAATGTTAATTGGATAACCAATTAATTTTATTTATTCATAGAACATATTTTTTATCCTTATGACAACATTTCTTCACAATATTCATTATTTGCGAGGAACGAGCGGTGCGTGACGAGCATATTAAGCATAGACCCACGCAGAGATAGGGACTCAGCAAATTAGTGATGACTGAGTCGGAGTCAGAATCTTTTGATTTTTAGTGACTCGACTCGAGTCTGAGTCAGTCCATTTTTTTGTGGTGACTTACGAGTCCGAGTCTGAGTCATGACTTATGAGTCAAAGTCTAAGTCATTTCAAGTCTTAAAGTCAAAAAAAAAAAGATTGTTTATTCGAAAAAATTTTATTACAAAAAAGATTTTTTATTCGAAAAAATTTTATTACAAAAAAGATTTTTTATTCGAAAAAATTTTATTACAAAAAAGATTTTTTATTAATTATTGAGTTTTTTCATTCAATTAAAAGTTAAAAAAAAAACCTAATTTAAATTATACAATTTTTTAAATGAATCATCATTTTCTTTCAAAAAAAATAAACTTTCGGCTAATACATTTGTCATTTGACGTCTGTGTTGACGCAATATGTAACCAGACTTGCTAAAAAATCTCTCAATTGAACCTCTCGATGCCGGAATCCCTAAAAATTTTTTAGCAAGCTTAGCAAGTGTTGGGAAAAGTTTTTCATTTTCTTTCCACCAAACTAGCGGCTCAATATAAGAATTACCTTTCTCTCTATTAATAAGCCGACACTGCCGCTGGAATTCAAAAAATTTTTTTAACATTAAATCGTATTCAAAATTTTGTTCAGTAAAACTGTTTTCATCATCATAAACTAAAACCCAATCGGAACTCGCTTTATTTTTCTTTTTCGTATTCGAAATCGATTCTAAAGTTTCATTTTCGTCTAACTCTTCAACCATTTTTTTAAGCCTATTAATCCGATACGATTTATATTCCGGTTTTATCCAAGATGTACCATAATTTATGTCGAGCATAGACGAAATTGCAAAAAGAGGTTCTGTAAATACATCTTGAAATCTTGATTTAATCGAATCTATTAAGCTTGAACTTAAGTCTTCAAAATAAAAGTGCTTAGGCTTTACTGTTTTATCTTTAGACAACATGAGTTCATGGCTTCGTTTAGCTTTAGCGCGTCTTTAATGGCTAATTGTAATCGATGAGCAGTACAGTTGATTCGCGAAACGTTATTCAGCTCATCACAAATTTCTTTGGCAATTTGGTCACTAGATATTTCTTCCTCTGTGTCTTGTTCAACGTCGTCCACTGCTTCTTCATTTTCTTCTGCCTCTCCTTCCCCAGACTCCATATCGAACCTAGGCTATATAAAAAATTGGTGAAACTTCAGGAAATATTTTATTATAATTAGATCCATAATTATTTATTGAATTATATACTGTTGGTTGTTTTTTTAAACTTTATTTGAAAAAAAATATTAACAAAACTTTTATCCTTTTTAATGAGAAATTTTGGAAAAAAAATTTGAAGCGGAATAAATTGGCAAGTTTATTTTTCTTTTTTAATGTTTTTTTGAATATTTTAGATATTTTAAGCTGTATAATTTTGTATTTGAACGGAAAATTAAAAAAAATAAATCGTAAAATACAGACAAAAAGAAAGATAGAATAATTACCGAAAAGTATTTTTTAAGATTTAATATTGATTTCTTCTAAAATACAAGTCTAAACGTTTTATGTTCCAATAAAGATTTTTAATTTTTGAAAGACTCGTATTTTAGAAGATATCAATATTAAATCTTAAAAAATACTTTTCGGCAATAATTCTATCTTTCTTTTTGTTTGTATTTTACGATTTAGTTTTTTCAAACTTTCGTTTAATTGTAAGATTTTACAGCTTAAAAGATATAAAATTCAGAAAAAGCACTAAAAGAGAAAAAAAACTTGTCAGTTCAAAAAAAATGCGGTTTGAGTTATATTTTTTTCTCACAATTTTACTGATACAAATAATCATCTATTCGCAACAGTCGAATCAAACTAATGAAATTCATTGTTCTATTGTTTTATAAACAGTTTAAAACTGTCGCCAGAATTTTCAAATCTTAAAAAAGACCGATTTTTTTCACATCAAACGTTATTGTTTAACAAAAAATTAAAGAGAAAATAGAATATTTTCGACCAATCAAAATCAACTTGCAATTTTAAAATTAAACAAAATATAATATTTTCTAAAAAAAATTAACAATTAAAAATTGATATGCTTCACTTGTTTCACACAATTCCAAAAAGTTTTCAATATACTCGTCAATATGCTCTTTGTTAAAAGCTTTAACCATATTAGAAGCCCCATCGCTCACGATCTTAAAAATTTTCTCTCCAATTTTGTACTCATTTACTACATCTATAAAAGTGTTAAATATTCTTTCGTTATTATGTGAACCCTTTAATTGTTTTGAACAAATGTTGAATTTAACTCGCTCCCATTTAGGATTGATTCCTGTAACTTCAAAACCAATAAACGATCTCATTGAAGGATCAGTCCAAATGTTAGTCACCACATTCAAACTATCGATTTTTACGAATTCTTTAATTAAGAATTCTCTTAATTCTATTTTACATTTCGGTAAAATAGAGCTTTTTAGTGTTTGTGAATTGGGCGGTTTGTACCTTGGATCTAATCCATTTGAATAGTCGCGAAACTCTTTAGCGTCTACCAGAGTTATTGGTAATGACTTTGAGACAATTAAATGACATAATTTTAAGTCCAACCTAATTTTTTTCGGGTCGCTCGGTCTGTACTCTTCAAAATTTTTAATGCTTTTCAACGGGCTAAAGATTGGATTAGGCTCGATTTCGCTAAGTTTTCGTTTTGCTGACCGAACTGGTGACGGTTTTTGACAAATTTCTTTAAGCAACTCTTCATGCTTAAGAATAAGCGAATTCGAGTTTTTGATGTGTCTTGATAAATTTGAAGTTGGATCTCCTAGTTTATAGGTGATGTTTTTGCTACATCCTTTGCAAGAAACCATATTATCGGGTGAATTTAAATTGTCTACATTATAGTTGTAACAATTCAAAATAAGCGGTAATAGTGTTTTTGCAGTTGGAGTTTTTGGTTCTGTCGATTTTTCATGCGGGGTGTCTTGATTAGACATATTAGTTGAATCAAGAAGAACAGACGGAGTCGTAATCGTTTGATCTTGATCGGCTAATTCTGACATCAAATTTTATTTTTACAATTTTTTAATTAAAAGCCTCTTTATACCTAAATAATTTTTCAAAAATAAGTTCTTATTTTTTTTGCGTATATAATTGTTAAGCCGAAAATATCAAAGAGAAATAAAGAAAGTTGAAAAATTATAAAGTTAAAAAAAAAGAAATTTTTTTACAAATTAACACATGATTTTTTTAAGAAATTTAATTGAATTTTATTCAAAGCGCTTTTTTATGTTCTCTTTTTTTTCACTAATTTATTTTTTTAGTCTTTATATTCATGAATACTAAGACCAAAAAAATAAATTAGTGGAAAAATAAATGCAAATTCATAAGTAATTTAAATTAAATTTAAAAAATAATTGAAAATCTTAAATTTAGAATCATTTTTTTTTATAAATGACTCGACTCGAGTCTGAGTCAGTCAAATTCGGTTTGACTCGGACTTGAGTCAGAGTCAATTTTTTGAAAAAAAAATGACTCGACTCAAGTCACTCGAAAATGACTCGAGTCTGACTCTGAGTCATGTATGACTTGAGTCAAATTTGCGATTCCCTACCTCTGGACCCACGTGAATAATTAGCGAATACTGAATAGTTATTAAAAAAATTCTGGACGTAAATCGTCAATACACTATACACATATAAACAAAAATCTTATGTATTTTCTTAATAAAAATTTTTGAAGTCAATAATTAAAGATATTCAGATAAGACATAACATCTAGTTAAAAAAAAATTTAATAAATAACGGCTCGTTACTCGCATATATACAAAGCCCTGCTTCCCTATCTTTTAAGAATAAAAAAAAAAACGAGTTGATCAACGTCCATTTTAATAGGCTTTGAATTTTTCTATCAAAAAAATCATCATTTTTCTAAAATTTCTCCATGCATTCTAAAAATACTCTTGGTGATTTTAAAGTACTTTTTTGTCTAAAAATACTCTTGTGAAATAAAAATAC
Organism: Brachionus asplanchnoidis; assembly: GCA_025491095.1. Taxonomy (NCBI): domain Eukaryota; kingdom Metazoa; phylum Rotifera; class Eurotatoria; order Ploima; family Brachionidae; genus Brachionus; species Brachionus asplanchnoidis. The sequence goes on along the minus strand of JAILYF010000008.1, from coordinate 5,940,637 downwards.
TGTTTTTGTCAAAAAATACTTAAGAAAAATTAAAATAATTTTTCATACAAACAAAATTTTAAAAAAAAAGTTAAAGAAGTATAGACGTCTAAGAAAATAGCAACCCACTTTTGCTCAAATTATTGTTTTCGTTTTTTATAGACATGTTTCACAAGTTATTTCAAGTTAGTTTATTATTAGTTTAGTTTTTCAGTTATTAGTTTTTGTTTAAATTATTTAATTTTGTTATTGTTTTGGTTTTGGATTTGGACCTCGTGTACCAATAAAGTTATTTATAAACCTTATTGTTTAAATCTGAAACCCTCGAGTCCAGAAGAGCTCTTGAGGTCTGACTGGAAAGAGTTAAAAGACCTTCTAACAAAACCAAGAAATATTACAGAAGTAATGAAGTAATAAATTTTAAAGATGGAATTTTATTTTAAAGAAGTAATTTTATATTCAAGAAGTTATTTTGTTTGCAAGTAGTAATTTTGTTTCAAAAAAGTATTTTTAGAAAAGCGAGATTTTTTGATGGTAAAAAAAGTAAAATTATTGGCAAAAAGAATTTAAAGCCCATAAATATTGAATATTTTTATTCGCTATAAAAAATAATGTAATAAATTAATATAATTAAAAAAGATAGCTATGAATTATAGCATCGTCAAGTGTCTTGACATTTTTGCTTTCCAACTTAGCTCTAAAGCGAGGGTCAACCACGTCAAAATATCCATACCAACTCGAACTCATCTATTTTTTCGATTTTGTTGACTATTTGCTGGAATTTCAGAACATTTTCCTCATAATTCATGTCCAATTTGATTGTCTTTAATTCGGATCTTAAAGTTCGTTAGACATCGTCTAGCTTATAAGTGGCCAACAGGTGAGATTTCAATTCAACCCATGTCAGGTTTTCTTTCTTTTTCTTAAGATTCCTGACCAATTTTAAAGCATTTCCTCTTAAGAATTTGTTAACTGCAGTGAATAATCTATTTTTATCAATTCCCTGGTCTTCCGCCTCTGTTTCGACAAGGTAGATCCATTCCTCAATTTTATCCTTGTCGTTACCATATAGTTTTGCAATATCATCCATCTTAAATTGTACACGTTTATTGAAAACCCTATTTTCCATTGGTGACATATCTGGTTCAATAATATGCTGTTGTTAATGAGTACTTTCCGTCGTAGTTGATAAGCTTGATTGGGGTGTTGACTTATTGTGCTGACTCGCTTCTGGCTGTTACTTTTTATTTGCTGCAAGTACCGCTCTTTGGGTCAGAAGACTAATTAAAAGTTTCTCAGGAGCCTTAGTAGCGCTTGTTTTATCCAACCAATCAGCTTGTTCTTCTTCTGAACCATTTACTAATGTTCCATTTTCCTCAAGGTAGTGAAAATCGGTTTCCAAGTGGTTCTGAGCTTTTACCATGTGAACAAGTGCCTGAACGGGCAACCTTTCGCAATAATCCATGGACATTGGTAATGAATAGAAACTCATGGTGGACATTATTACTTATCGCTGCTTCCAAGATGTAAGGCGGGTTAATGAATAATAAAACAAGTATACTTTTGAATAGTTTATTAAATAATTGTTGAGCTCTAATAATTTATATAGTAAGTGTTATCCCTAAAATATCTCTCCAAGGACTTAGAATGGAATCATTATTTATACCCATGAGTTCATGTCAAGAACACGGGCTTATAATTAAGACAAGATGTGAGCTATTATATAAATGTTTATATCAGCATCTTGAAGCGTCTATCTTCTGAGATACGTGACAAGTATATTAATTCCTTCTTATCATTGCACATCAGTTGAGAAGCTGATGATCAAGTGATACGTAGAGTGTATTACAAGTATTTAGTGGATCTGCTTTTAACAAAAGATGCTAAATGATGAATTTTTAGCAATTTATTCCGATTCAAAATATACACAAGCTGCCTTTGCAATTAAAAGGGATTATTAAAATATTTTAAATTTAAAAACTTTTTAATTATTAAATAAATTGTGATGTAAAAAAATAATTTTTGATCGATTATTATTGATGAAATGGCTCCTAACTCATTAATGATTCATTCATCAATTTTCTTCGATTAATCATCGTTTTTTTTCTGACTGCGTACATAAATAACTTTTTTAATGTTTTATCCAAATTGCCCCATATCCTTTGAGGCATAAAATTATTAACTGTTCTGACTGACATTCCTTATATGGTCTATTGATTGAGCGTATTGCTTTTTGGCTCTTAAAGAGCAAATCTGGTCGGCTGGTTATTTTTACTATCCAAACGAGCAATATACTCTTTCTGTGGTAAACCAAAGGTTTCCATTATTCCATTAATCAATTGCTATTTTTCTAAATATCAAAATCTGGTTTTTTAAATTGTTTTAGTTGATACATTCAATGTATTACCCTATTTATGTCTCTGAAAAATATTCGATAAAATTTGTGATGTGATAATCCATGATTTTTACCCATAGAATTGAATTGATAGAACTGATGAAACACAAATGTTTATTTTAAGCTCGATTTCAAATTGAGCTGTTTAAACTGAGACCTTTTTTAAAGATGATATTTGATATTTTTTATTTTAATAGATTTGGAAGCAAATTACTTAACATTTAATACATTTAATTTGTCTAGCTATTTTTTTTAGATTTGCTATCTCAACTTATTACTTAAAGTTATTTAAAAATATATTGAAACATAATTTTTTTTTTACTCTATTCTGTAATCGAAACAATTTAATTTCAAATTAAATTGTTTCAATATCAGTGATATTTTTTCGAATAAAATATTAAAGGCTTTGGCTTGTTTTCTTAAGATAGTTTTTATTTGAAAATAAATTTAATCCCGAATTTTGTTTTCAGCGTCACTTTGATCGTGAAATTCGCAGGGAAAGTTATCTATAAAATCGTCTATTTTTTCTAAAGATAATTATAAATCTAAAAAAAAAAATGAAATTTTTACCAATTTTAGCTATTGTTTTGATTGTTCACTATTCGGACGCGGGAACATTGTCCTGTTCATCATCCTCTTCATCAGCTGCATCAAGATACTATTGCACTCCAGCTGACAATACATCAACTTCAGCTTGTTCTCAATGTGCTGCAGGTGTTAAGTACTGGTGCCCAACCAATCCTCTATTATCAACAAGATCATGGAAAAAAGGTATTAAAGTATTAGACAACTGTAATTCAATTCCAAGATACACTGCTATTGCTACTTTTCCAAACGGAGGATATTCTGGTCATGCTGCTGTCTTCATCAGTTGCTCGGGAACATCTATTCAAGTATATGACCAATATAGTGGCAAAACATGGAGTTCGAGAAATATATGGAACACTGCTGGTTCAATTTCAAATAATCCAAATTATTTCTATACAGTTATTGTTTAGAAATCTTTTCAATTTTATTCAAATTTTAATTAAAGAAAATAAATGAATTAAAAATTAGATATAATTTATATTTTTTAAATGAAATTTTAGTCGACCTTTTTTCGATTTCTATTGATTGATATATCAGTTTTAAAAAAATAAAAATCATCATGATTTTTATTTTTTACAATACAGTGGATTTTTTAGATTTGCATTCTAACTAAAAATAAAAATTTATCTTGATTTTCTATTTAGAAATAAAACGTTTTTGTATAAATAATAATTTATCAATGCTAATATGATTATAACTGACTTGATTTTGGATTAGAGAGATCATCTGGCATCGTTTTACAAACTGTTTTTTAAGCTATACGGACCCATCTTCAGGCTAAAATGTTAAGTGATCTCTTAACAATCATATGATGCAGATTTTTTATTCAAAGGTTTAGATCAAGTCTTTACCAGCTGCTTTTTTATTTTTTAAGTGATAATTGAAATTTTGGTGATGGTAATGGATTCAATAAAAATTTCTTTCAAGAAAGAAGTGCAAAAATAGATCGAAAATTGTTTGCATTTTGATATTAACGTAATCATCCGAATTGAGTGACATGTCATTAAAATAGAGTAATCTATTTTAGTGACACGCTAACGCTGTTATAACATGTAAAAGATTCCATAGTGACATGTCACTAAATTCGGATAATTACGTCATTAATAATCATAGAAACTAAATTTTTCTTTTTTGATTTTTGTCATACGAAATGAAAATATTTTTTTTTGCACTGAAATAACAATTTTATTTAGTTCAGGATGCTTATTGATGTTAAAATATATAATACATAAGTTTAAATAAATATTTATGATTTTTACTTTTAAATAAACAAGGAAATTTTTTATTTCATGATCATTTTTTTTCGATTCATTGACATAAATCAAAGCATTTTTATGAACACATATTATTTTAATGTAAAATATTGCTTAATTTCTATTTTTTAAAATAAGGAAATTAATAAATTACAAAAAAAGATCAAATTAGATTACATCTAATGATAAAAACTTAAGAAAAATTGCATAAAAAGAAATTTATTTTGTATTTTAGTATTTATCTAATATCTCTTTAATGTAATCCAAATGAAAAAAATAAAAGATAAATAAGTTTTTATTTCAAAATTATTTTTCGTTTTTAATATAATGAATTTAGAAACTTCATGGTTTGCTGGCTTTTATTCATTAAATTTTAAATTGCATCAATACTTTTAATTAATTCATTTTGCTTCAAAATAAACTTAAGCTAAAAGTCAAATTTTATTATAAAATCATCATATGGAAGCCAATAAAAAAATAATAAACGAAAAGATGTAAAAAAAAGTCATCATAATTGAGCATGAGTGCATCCTTTATTGACGCTGATATAAAAAATGTTGTTTATCACTTTTCTTTAAAATCTATTATGCATGATATTGTGTTGGCTTTGCAATTAGAAAAAATGAGTTTTTAAATTTTTTATGGATTTCAATTTCAATTAAAAATTCACTAAAAAATACACTAGAAAACTTTTTAATTTTTAACATTGCAAAGTTGAATAATTGTGAAGCAAAGAAAAAACTTTAAATAAAATTTAACCACTCTTTCAGCTTACAAAAAAATTGTCTTTCAGGAAGTGAATATTGAAATTTTGTTTAAAATTTTAAGATGGCTAATCAATAAATATTTTCTTTTAATCATTTTTAATAAAAAATTGTAATTGTTGTGTATTTTATTTTCTTAAATATGTCTTTGTTTTTTAAGGTCATACGAACAAATTGTTTAATTGATGGTCTGTTAAATTACTGTAAATTTTATAAAAGAAAACATTTTTTTTCTAAAATATTTTGTTGAATAGAATTCATTTGAATAAAAATCTAACCTTTCAATGAGTATCAGACCATTAATTTTATTTAAAGCTAAATCTAGTCATGAATGCGGTTCATTTTGTCAAATTATTCAAAGGATTTAATTTAGAAACCTTATAAAAATTCAAACTCATTCTCAACAAAGATTTAAAGAGCGATTAGAATTAAAAGTCGAAAAATTAGATATTTGCATTGCACTTAAATCGGCTATTAACTCAATTAGAATTTTATTTTTAAAACAATAAAATTGAAAAAAATATTTGTTAAACAATTGAGAGAGAAGAAGTTTTCGAAGTGATTTGACAAATAAAAATAGGCAATAAAAAAAAGAAATTAATTTTGTTACATAATTTTAGAAAAATTCAAAATTTATCTTAAAAAATTTTTCTTTATTTTTGTGTTCGGCTTCTTCTTCTTCTTAATTTTCTTGATTTACGCTTTTAAAAGCATGATTCAAAATTATACAAAAATATTTTTTCACTATTTAAATTTCTTACTCTAAGGTCCAAGCAATTTTGGATTTTTTTCTAGGATATACCTTAATTCGAATAATAAAAAGTATTAAAAATTAATGAAAACAAACAAATTTTTATTGAAAACAAAAAAATCAAGAAAAGTTTATAAATATATTTTTGAAAACTATTTTTGAATTAATTTGTTTGAACGGGTACCTGTTGAAAATATTATCGACTAATTTGAGATTTTACTAAACAAAGGTTTTTTTTCAAATTTTGCTGAGTTTCTTTTATTTATAAATTTATTCAATTAATATTTTTAAATTTTATTTTTAAATCAAAAATTGATTGAAAAGAAGGCCAAAATTGTCTGTAGGAGGGTGGATCCCTTAAATTTTGTTTTAAAGGACAATTTTTTTCTATTGTTTTTAATTATTTTTCGCAAATCCTAGAATTTCAGTGATTCTGGATGCCTCAAAAGTTGGTATCTTATTTGAGTCTTGCGCTTAATTAAATTATTTAAAAAATTACGAAATTTTTAAAAATAAAATAATAAACAAATTTTCACACTTGATGAGTAAAGACAATATAAAAGGATTTTGATTGATTCAATACATTTTTGTGTATGTAAAATTCAAAAAGCTTTTTGATTTTAAAAATTTAATTACATTGTAGGTATATTTTAATAATTAAAAAATGGTAAATAAGATGAAAAGTTAAGTATTCGATTAAGGCTCAATTTGATGCCTTACAAACAAAAATGTTTTATAAACACGCTGTTCTCAATAGAGCCATGTGTTTATCCATCCAAGAAATATAAAATATCAATTAAATGTTTGATAAGAATCCGATATGTTTCGATTACGGTCAATGAATCGAATCAAACTATTGACAAAGATTAAATTTTTTTTCCATTATGAGTAAACAAAAATTTAGTTTTTTTTTTTTATTATCTTAAAAAAATACAAGATAAACCATATTTGTACTCTCTTAACCCATTTATTATTTTCCGCGTTTATTTGTGATAAAATTTAGTTTATTTGTTCTAAAGACAGAAGTCTTAGCAAATATTCGCTGTGGGAATGGAATGTTTATGTTTGTAGCCAAATTTCGGAATAGCCGAACTATCTTTTAATCATCTCTTCATTCGAAAAACACCCAAGTCCATTCAAAAATATGTTCTAAATTCCAAACAAATGAAAATCAGGCCACCTGATTGAACAACAACAAAATTTCTCTTTATTTTACAATTTGCTTTATCTAATAAAACTTTATTTTTATTCAGACCTAAATTAGTAAAATTTCAATTGTCATCATTTTTTTATTTTATCCCAACAAAAAAAATATTTCAAAACTTTAAAAATCAATCATTGCCAAGAGACTTTTGAAACATGTCTTACTCTAAGGTCTCTTCATCATGATTCATTTTTCTAAGTTATCATTCTCACAAACGTCACCTTAATAAATAATCAATTCCAGTATCTAAGTCATCTGACACTTGAAATTATCGAATTCTTAAAAGATATGTTTAATTTAAATTATTTAATTTGGGTCAATTTGCAGCGTCAAATAGTGTTAATTTTTAAGTCATAAAATTTAAAATAATTTTATTATCTTAACTTTTTTACATATCATTTCGAAATTTTTAACTAGGATTATAAATATTTTAACATTTTATTATAGTTTATTATGACTAAATTAAGGGTCGAGTTTTTGGCCCCGAACAGCAGTGGAGAGGAATCATAGATAAAATATTGACATAAAGTTTTATTAGGTAGGAAGAGACAATCACTTCACCTAAATTTCTAGTTGTTTTTTAATTGATTTAAGCAAAGGTAAATTTTGGTTTATGTAATTAATCAAGTCCTAGAGTATTAAGAGCTTGAATAAAACAACCAAATACAAAAAATTCAAATCAAATTTCAAATAAACTTGGTATACATAAACGATTTGGCAATTAAAATAAACATTATTAAAAATTTATGTAACTACTTGGGTGCCCTAAACTTTATTGTTATTTCATTATCTTGTTGTTTAATGTTAAAATATCAATTCATTTGTTCTAATAAAATCGACAGATCGCTCAGATTCGGCATACCTTGCTCATTCGAGTCTGTTTATCAGATTAAGTGAATTTTAGAGTTTTTCCTAGATCAGATAATGGTTGCATTAAACTGGGACCTGTGCTCAAAAAATATTTATGCACATTTATTTTCATAGGTAGAGCTGGGAATGTTAATTAATAAAGGTGTCTTATTTTCAGCCATTTTAAATAAATGCTAAATTTTTTCAAGTGTTTGAGTCTAGGAAAAATGATAAATTTAAATGACCCATTTAGATCAATATTTAAATTTTTATCAATCATTTTGCAAATCATTAAAGATCACTTTTTTATTTTTGAATGTTGATCTATAATTAAAAATAAACAATTTGTTTTTAGATAATGTACAAAAGTGCGTTTTCGATACCCACGTCCAAAGATGATAAATTAGTGAAAGATTTATGGTCGAAAAATTGTGCAAATATTAGTTCGACCATCGCGCCAAAATTTATCACACAAACCAACATGTCGACTTCCAATTATTCCCTTAAGCCCAAAGTTTATCCACTCGCTAACAAGTAAGTAATTATTTTCCCTTAAAAAATTGAAGCAACAAAATTTTAATTAATTATGACTATTTTTTATTTTTGATAAATTTTTTTAAATAATTATAAATGACTAATAAAATGATTAATTTTTTTAAATAACATAATTTTGCTAATCGCATTTTTTAAAAGATGTTTATCATTTTTTTGCTACTGAGAATTAAAATGGCGTTCTTCTGTATAGAAATAAAATTAAACAATCTTTTCAAATATTAATTTGTTGTGTATTCAAAGGTAAGAAACTCTTCATCAAATATAAAAATTTAAATTATCAAAAAAATAATGCATAGTCGTCTTTTAGTTAAGTTTTTCTGAAAAAAAATGTTAACAACTGGGGTATTTTAAACTTGTTAAGTTCAAGTCCAAAAGCCGATTTTTAGAGTTTTTTTAAATCTAAGGTGATTCAATCTCCTGGGTTTTTGCCTTCTAAATCTTTCACATAATTACCAATATCAGGATCGAGAAGGGATTCAAGAAACTTCTGATTCATAGTAATTTTAATTGTTTATTTATCTAAATTAATATTAAAAAAAAATAACTCTAATTGAAGTAATTTTGAACAGAAAATGGATTATCAGAAAACTTTGCATAGAATATGGCAACATGGACCATCGATTCAATATTATATGCTTTTTATTATTATTATTATTATTGACAAATTAAACTACGTCCCATGGACGATTTAAAAGAAAAAAAAAACAAAATAAAAGAAAATCTTAAGTTACTTAAGTTATCTTAAGTTATTATATGCTTTTGTCAATTTTTTATCCATTCAAACAATAAGTTTTGTATTGATTCTAAGGCGAGAGAAAAATTTTATTTTTAAAATATATTCTTTTCTAAAATTTAATTTAAGAAAATTATAAAAATTAATTTAATTATTATTAAAATTCGAAATTTATATTTATTTTTAAAAATGATTCTTCTTTCAAATTAAGTTACGGTACATACAAATTTTTTTGCAAAATTTTGTAAAAAATATAGATTTTAGGTTGTCCCTAAAATCCGGATCCACAATTTTATAAATTCTAAAATACGAATCCGGATTTTTTTTAAATTCTAAAATACGGACACGGATCGAAAAAATTTTAAAAAATGTACAAAAAAAATACATGATCCTTGAGAATCTTCACTGGAAGTCAGATTGTCACAACTATCTAAAATGCATTGGACAAAGACTGACGCATGTGTATTTGGTAGAGAAAAAACGTGCTTAATAAATTCTTTTGATTGCTTTATAAATTTGAGGCTCATTGGGCTGAGCTTTAAACGGTTGTAAACGTTTGACAATGTTGGCCACTTGTACCCATCACATCGCCAATCATCTTATTTTAATTTTACTAAAACATTCTTCTTATTTTTCCAGAGTTGTTTAAAAGTCACAAGTCAAGTCCGGACTTTAAAAAAAAAGTATTTTAGTGAAAAAAAAAATAATTATTATTAATTATTTCAAATCATGTAAGCTTAGTTAGTACACCTACTTGAAATAAATCTTATTGATAGTAGAAGCCAAGTTTCAGCCAATGACTTATAAAATATTCAATAAAACTTACAAAATATTTCAAGAAATTTTTTCTTTTTATCCAAATTATTTTAGTACCTTAATTCACTGTCATATTTAGTTGTAATTTTAGTTTTCTGTAGTTTATTTCAACGTTCACTGGGTTGTCAAGGTTTGTGAAATTTGTTTATCTCATTACAAAACAACAAAAAATGATTAAAAAATCAAATTATTTAAAAAAAAAAAGTAAATTCTGTAAGTAAAGTCTCATCGATACTGTGTATTTTTTTAATTTAGATATTGAGGTTTTTAACGAAACTTGGTTCCTTTGTACAACAGCTAATTAGATAGCAAAAAATCCTTTTATAAAATTTTTTAAACAATTTCTTTTACCTTTTTATAAAATTTTTTTGTTCAAAATCGACTATTTTTTTATTCCTCTCATTTTGCATGGACTTCAACCAAAATTTAACATTATCGAGATTAATAATTGAATTTTAATAGCATATTATTTGTATCATTTTGAATCTTTGTTTTGAGAGTCTAAATTTAATATTTAGAACCTTAAATATTTTATTCATAAAAGTACTTTTTATACATTGATTCAATATATAAGACTATAATAATTACCTTGTTGTTTTAAGTTATTAGCTTTTAGGTAATATCAAATAACGTTTGTCAAATAAAAAGAATTCCGATCAAATAGCAGATAGTCGAGTCAATGCAAGGAGAAGAGCTGGATTAGCTTAATAACAGAAAAATGGGATCAGAGGATGAATCTTTTGATTTATAATCTTTTAACACTTAATAAAATAAGTTTTAAAAAAAGTTTTTCTTTTTAATTTTTTTTCACAATATTTATTAGGTTTTCTAAATAGTTTCAAAACTAGCTCATCTAATCATAAATAGAAGATAAGGATTTTTTTTTAATTAAAATTAAAATTATTAAAATAACATTGAATTTTTTTTCTAAATTTATTTTTGGAGTTTCCAATTTAAATAAAAATTTTTTAAATTTAAACTTAAAAATTTTTGCTTTGAATACAAATATTTTATTTAATTATGTTTCGAATAATTTTAGCTGAAACGACAAGAGTACCATTTTAGTCACAATATTTGTTCTGGTTTAAGTCTCACTGAATTAAAATTAAATAGAAACAAACATTTAGTAGTAGTAGTAGTAGTAGTAGTGTGAGCTGTAACACATAAGTGTGAGTGCAGTTCATAACGCTGCACTTTATCAGCTTGCAACCTTAGTTGCATTAAGTCAAAGTTCCTCAGTATCAGATTCTGTAAACAGATCTTCTCCAGGTCTCCGACTTCATATGTCTATCAATTTTGGCCTTAAACTGATTGACCGTATCAGTCCCTACTATTTCCGAGGGTAAAAGGTTCCAGGTTGTAGCTGTTCGGTTAAGTAAGAATTTATCCCTCATTGTCCCACCCTGCATATCCCTTGTTATTTGGCTATTGTGTCTCCTGCTTGTCCCCTCACTTACTCTCTCATTCTCTCTAATATCCAAATCTACCTTCTCGAACCCTTTCCTTATCTTAAATATTTGTAATAAGTCCCCTCTTTTCCTTCTTGTTTCCAGGTCTGTTAAACCAAGCTCCCTAAGTCTTTCTTCGTACTCTAATCCTCTTAATTCTATTACCATCTTAGTCGCCCTTTTCTGGATTCCCTCGACCTTATTAATTTCACTTCTAGTCATAGAATTCCATACCGCCGAAGCGAATTCTAAATGCGTTCTGACGAAAGCTGGGTACAGCTTTTTAAACAACTTTTTTCGAAGGGTCTATAATTATTTAATTAAAGAATAGACAGAACTGCTGAAGTTTGAATTACTTGTTTTCGATCTGAGTTTCTGAATTATAATAAGGAAAATAATAATCTAAAATTGATGATAATTAAAGATTTGCAATGATTTCCTAATGTTTTGACTTTAAAACCTCATTTCATTTCTTAGATATTGTTAATTAACTAAGTATGGAATTACAGCGTTCTTTAATTCATCTGCCATGGGGCCGAAATGTTAATTTTGAGTATCGTGTAATTCCTTGGAACTTAACTTTTGCCTCACAATTTTAATATATAATTTTAGACCTTACTTACAAAAAAAAGTATTGTTAATTGTTAAGTATTTAGATTCAAGAAAATTAATTTTTTAAATAAATATTTTTCTCTTTATAATTTCTTGATTTTCTGAACTTTGAAATTTGGATCTCATATTCGAAATTAAAAATCAGATGATTAATTTAAATAATTTTTATTTATTTTCCAATCATTTGAAGTCAAAATTTGGAAATTTAAAATAAAATTTTTTTTTTCAAATCAAACGTTACCAACCTGGAGCAATTTGTCCCCACATTTGGTCAACTCAAAAACAAAAAACAGCTTTAAAGCCAAACATGATAAATTCATCGATTCATCAAATACTAATTGAACAAAAATAATCTAGCCATTATTATAACTTTTATTTTAGTGAAATTTATCTTTTTCCTTCTTATTTTTATCTTGAATGGATCTAAAATTTAAACATATTAATTCCCTATTACTATTGCATGACTCAGATTATTGTATATATAATTGTATATATATATTATTATTTTAAAAATTTTATTAGGATTAGGATAAAGTCGAAAGCTTTATCCATAGCTGTCATAACATGTAAAAACGATTGCAAAGACCTGGTCTTCTGTTACGACTTATATTATCATTATTATTATAAAAAATCTTTAATTCCAATTTTTCGTGAGAGCGTTCAAGGTTTTTTTGAATGCTTATTATTTAAAAAAAGTACTAGTATTAGCTGTTTCTTTGCTTCAGAAAAAAAAGACGATTAATTTCTTTCAAAATGTATATTTAATAATAAATAGAAAAAATAAATAATATTATACTGAAAATTGTCAAGATTTATTTATTAGTTATATGTGAAAAAGCCAAATAAATTTGTACAAATGAAGAAAATTTTTTCTTTTAAACCCTTTTTTCTTTATTCTCATCTTTAAATGGCGGAAATTTAATAATCTCATCTTTAATTTCAAAAAATTTTTTGACCAAAATTTTGTGATGTTAATCGAATTTTTTGCTTCATTTTGCTGATTTGATTGGCATTTTTCTATATTTGAAAATATATTAAGAATAAAATAGTTTATAATGAACATCATTTTTTTAAATTCCAAATAGAACTTCTATTTTGAATTTAGAAAAATGATGGACTTATTAAAATAAAATATAGGTTTTAAATTCTTCAAAAAAAGCAAAATTTAGTCATTATTTATTTTATTTATTAGGTTATCTGTACGAGCTATATCTATTTCAGATTATAAATAAAGAAAGAAATTGAAAAATAGAAAATTTACATTTAGATAAAAAAATATTATCAATTCACTTTTTGTTATTTAATTTATCTTTTAATTAGGTCGATAAAGAATAATTAGTTTAATAGTTAGAATTTTCAGAAGGATTTTTTCTATTTTCTATTTCTGTCGAATTTCTTGGCCGAGAATAAAAAAAAATTGGTCAATTTTAAATTATAGATTTTAATTAGAATTTCATTGCTTTAAATCTTTGATGCTGATTAATCAATCACAAAAAACGCATCATTTTGAGTTGAAGCTTTTTCTACATTTGAATCAAAAGCTGCTTCGTTTATTTTTTTGGAATTAGAGTTAAAGTTCTCAAAAAATTGACAAAAATCAGTCTTTAAGATCTTAATCTTAAGTAATTTAAAATAAAATAATTACGATATATTATCTATGATTGTATTTTGGTTTTCAACTAATCTAATCCTTTTGAGAGGCTCAGAAGTCAACAACTTTACTTAAAGATTGTTTTATATATATTTTTTGCCAAAATTTCACATATTCCATTTATCAATTCAGCATACCATGTATCCTCAACTCTCATTTTTTTTTAACTAAAACAATTTGTAGTGAAATTTTTATCAGTACTTGAATTTTTGAGATAATTTTGATCCCAAATCGCCTAATAAAGTAAACGGTTTTTTTGAGTGACATTTTTATGATTTCTCTATTAGGCTAAAACGATTTTTTAAAAATTCGGTTTAATTCAAGTTTACTTTTTTAAGTGGATAAAAACAAAACAACAAAATTTTAATCTAAAAGTGTTCTAAAAGTCAACAAAGAAGACTCAAGAGCATTTTTTATTTTAAATTTCTTTAGCAGGAAGAGACTTTTGATTAAATTTTTAAGCGTTTCGATCATTTTCGAGGCTATTTTTTGAAGCAAAATCTAGGCAAATAAAATTGAGTGATAAAGAGCCTGGAATTATTGATTTTCCAACTGTTCTCGAGGCCAAATTTTACAAAAAATAAAATAAATTAAAATAGATTAGACTCGTTAATCAAATAAAAAATGTTAGTTAATCAAATTATTTATTTTTTTGTTATTGTTGTTGTTGTTGTAGTTGGAGAATTCTATCTTATGTAATAAAACAAAAATTTTAATTTACGAGATTTACAAGAGGCCTTTTGAGTGCTCAAACAAATAATCGCCATTTTAACAAGATAAAAGTTTTTTAATATATTAAAATATAAATAAAAGGCTTCTCTTTGCTCTTAGCCCGCTCTTCTAAACTTTCTTTTTTCCTCTTGTTTCTAAGCCTCGATCATTATGCTTAAATTTACAACTACCACAAAACTGATTAAGAGCATAGAAATATAATTTTTTAATTAAAAAAAATAAATCTTTGCATTTGTCATTGGCATCTTGATTTAAAAAAAAAAATTATCTTGATGACAGCTATTTGGTGCACTTGAATGAATACATAATGTATTAAAAATCGATTTGAGTGCCAAAAAGCAGTCACTGCCTGTCTTATATGACTTATCTAAAATTTTTGATTTAAAAGAGATCAAATAAATTCGGCATTGCTGCCCTCACCAAAGAACCGATACAACAAGACTACACAAAATGAACTGTGCATAATAGAGGACTCCGAAAAAGTAAGTCTACTGTCAGATGAAAATGTTTAATGCTTGAAATAAATCTCTTTTTCTAACACTCCCCCCCCCCCTTTTTTTAATTGTAATGGAAATTTTTTTAAAATTATATCACAAATCTTATATTATAGCTAATTATTTGAGCTATTTCAGCTTTTATACTTTTTTTTAATTTTAAAATTATTTCTAATAATTAAAATATTTTGTCAAATAATTGGAATGTAAAAAAAATTTGGCCTATGAATGGTTACTGATATTTGCTAATTAAAATCCCTAGACAAAATATTTTAACTTTTGTTTAATTAGCGAAAAATTGCACAACAAATTAAAGTAGACTTTGGGTTCAGTCAGCGGCATATTGCATGCCGATTAATTTTTTTCCTATTGACTTGCATCCGAAGTTATCTCATTAGCTACACGAAATCGCTTAGATAATTTGATGTTTAGCATAAAATTTTGACTATTATAATTTTCTCTTTATCTAAATAGAGTTGATATTTTTTTTAATAAAAAAGGTACACAATACCAGTGCTCAAAAAGAGTTAAGTCAAAAGAGAAGAAGAAATTTAACTACTAGCGTGGACCAAAACTACTGCTTGGACAAAATACTCAAATCACTGGAAGACTTGGACAGTCTCTTGGAACGGAAGTTTAAGCGAACAATTAGCCACAAAAATCCGCGACGATCCACACAACCAATTTTATACAAGTAAGTGAATTTTATAAGATAGTCTAATTGGATTTTTGGATTAAACAAATATTGATCCTTGAAGCACATTTGTACGCAGTTTTGGATCAATTTAATTAGAATTAAGCAAATATTGTTCATGTAAGCAAATAAACTTCCTTTTAAAATAATTAATTCTGATCCAACTATTAAACAAATAACTCAAAGCACTTGGGTAGATTGAAGAAAGAGGCCATTTGGGTAAGAAAAACAGCATCTAGAGTATACCAAAGCGTGAAATCTATAATTAAGACCGTAATTTAATAAAAAATTCCCAAAGGCTTTGATTTAAGATTGTTAATCCTTTTTTTAGTTGTAAATAGTTCAGATGAACTTTAAGGTTGATTATTCCTCAAATTTATCAGTAAGCCTTTGACAGCAGAAAAATTATTTGACGATTGCAACATGTCTGAAAAATTAATAATAGAAAATAAATTTCAAAATTTTATTTAAAATAATTATTAATTAAACAGCTCATTTCATATCTTTTATTTTGTTAATGAGATTCTTGATTATTTCAAAAATCTTCTTATTGGAAAAAAATTAATTATTTAAATTTAATGTTTTTCTTCGAATTATAAAACTGAAGAAAAAAAACGAAAATTAACTTTTTGTTCTATTAGGATTTATTTTAAACTTGATGAATCATTTAATAAACGAAGAGTATTTTTTTTGGAAGTTTATTAGAAAAATAATTTTGTTCAAAAAATGAATCAAATTTTTTGCAAGTCAAGTCAATTTTATTGAAGGAATTCAAGTAATTTTTCCTTTAGGATTAAAAAATATAATTCAGTTAATTCTGATTTAATTTTTACGAGAGAAACATAAAATCAGAAAAATGAAAGTCAATTTTTAGAAAAATATAAACTAGAGATTAATTTTTTCTTAATTTTTGGATTTTTTTAAGATTAAATAATGGCACTCTTTAAATAATGTAAGTTAAAATTTTAGTAATTTTCATCATTATCAACCAAAAAATAATTTATCAATCTAAAATATTCAAAATTTATTTAAGAAATCAAATTCTTTATCTTTATTTTGTTTAATAAATATATACATATTATTATGATTTAACTAAAAGGGAATCATAAAAAATTATCTAATTAAATTTAACTATTAGAAACACTGGGAAAACAAAAATCAATCATTGATAAAATAATTTTAAATCAAGGATATAAAATAAAAACAAGATAACACGTTTGAAAATATTAAATATTGTTGTCAAAGCTAATAGACAAAAGTAAATTATCTAAATAAATTTATTAAAAAATTGTATTTCGTATTTTAATCAGTTTAAAAAAATAACTTTAAAAATAAAAAGTTAAGAGAATTAGGGAATTCTGATCGCTTTAAAATTTTTAATCTTTTATCATTCTTTAAAACATACTATCTGAACAATATTATTTCAATTTCAGATTAAAATTCTGAGAAGCAAAAAAAGAATTACAGTCACAAAGGATAATTTCTGAAGAACTTCATAATTTATTTTTATTAGACTATGTAATTATTAGGAAAAATATAATATATTAGAAGGAAAATTAGGAATTTTTAATGGAAGTTTAAATGTAATTTAGAGCAAAATTAAATTCAGGCTTTAAACGATTGATTCAAAAAATCTAATCTGTAATAAAATGTCATCTAAAGAGACATTCATTGAGGAAAATTTTTCAAAAAAGTCCAATCTTGAGCATAGATTGCTCAGACGGTAGATTAATTGTTGAAGTTTTAAAAGATGAAATGTGGATATGGAACCAACAAAACAATAATCTGATTATTGTTAATTTTTTTCTGTAATTTTATTCAAGTTTCCTTCTAAAATTGAAAAAAATTACAAAACAAATTAGAATTTAATTAATAGACTTATATTCTTTTAAAAAGCTAGTTTATTCGACTCCACAATCGAGATTTTTATTTTTTATCAAAAAATTAAAAAATTAATTTTGCACACAGAATTCTAAGTAAAATTAAGATATAAAAATTGTTTTTACCAGATCCTCAAAATGGGTAAAATTAATATTCTGAAAATTTCATAATTAATTTTTTGAAAATACAATTATTGAGAATATAAAGATTAGTGTTTATAAGTATTAATTTTACACAACCCTGCTTTTAAAATTTTTTAACATAAAAAAATAAATCCGATTCCATGTTTTAAAATTTGTATCATTTTTTATGTAATTTGACCAATCATTAAATACGAATTAAATAAATAAATAATCATTAAATACAAATTTGATTTTAAACTGATAATGATTGAATTTCTCCTTTTAATATTTAATGAGTATATTAATAAAAATACAAAGAAATTAAATTTTCTATTTTGCTTTTAGGCAAAAAATAAGTCTAAAGAGCCTATCGGGTTTTTATTTTAAATTCTTTTTTGGCACTTTATTTATATAGTTACAATTAAATACTTTAAATAAAATAAAATTAAAACTTTGATTTTTAATCGGGGAAATGAAAATTATGTGTATAATTTTTATAGAGAAATTTCAAGATACCTAAAAGGAAAATTATTTCAAATGCTATTCGCATTTTAGTCAAAACATGGTGTACGACCGAAATTGAGTGAAAAAGGTTGAACTTGAGGCCACATTCTCTAATATATACTTTTAATGCTTACCTTCGTTGATTTGATGCAACTTTTAATTTTCTATGATAGCCAATGTCAAAATATAAAAATTTGCTTGTTAGTTTTTTCCCCTTTTTCTTATTTCATGTAAATTTAATTTATTAAAATTTCAAATTTTTATAAAAATGATTTTTTAATATTTGGAGTGGTAATTTAAAACAACACAAATTTCAATTTCATTTTTATTAAACTTTTTGAATAATATCATATTCTTAGTGCCATATTAAAAAAATTGAAGATCAGTATTTTTATTTCTAAGTTATTATTTCTGAAAGAAGTAAAAGAAAATGATAAATCATGCTTGAAATTTTTTAAATTCTAGTCATGAGAATTTATTTAATAAAATTAAGAATTGTTTAAAACTGGTTTATTCAAAGAGCTTTAAAAAAGTACCTAAAATAAGCAAATTCTAATTTTTAATTAATTTAAAATGTTCACAATATTGAAGTTAATTTTTAAATTAAAAGAAATTTGATTAAAGTCACAATCCTTTATTTGAACTCTTAAAAATTTTATCTAACTAGAAAATAAATTATCAAATTTGTAAATAAAACTTTTTAATTTTAAACACCAAAATTGCATTTTTTTCTCTTGCATAAATGAACATAATGGAAGCTCAAAATTACCATTTAGTGATATAAACCACCAATGAAAATTTTCTAAATGCATCCATTTTTTTATGAAATTTGGCAAAATATTTCCTAATATTATTTGCCTGATTTTGAAGCCTCTCACAATACATGATTTTGGTCCAATATTTCAATTATTTTAATTATTTTTTTTATATAGAGCTGATAGAGATGAGTTGATAAAATTTGATAAAGTAAACAAAATGTCTGAGACCAAACAATCGAACCAGAACATGCAAAAAAAATATGTTTCTTTGTCCAATATACTAAGTGAAAAGTCTCTAGCAAGCAAAGAAGCAGAAAAAAAGCCTACTGTAAATGTCAAAGACGAAAATAAATTTGTCGATTTGGACAAATTACTGTCTGATTTAGATATTTCTGTCGATGAGGAACTAAAAAAAATTGATGAGTCAGAGAAAGAACGACAAAAAATTGCGTTGCAATCAAACAAAATTCTGGAATCAATAAATTGGAACTATTCATTTAAAAATAGACAGCAATCGGTTAGAAAATCTAGTCGGAAAGCTAAGAACCAAGAGATATTTGACGTACTTAGACCCAGACTAAAAAGAAAATTGAAAAAAATACGAATTAGAATCAAAAAATTTTCTTTAATTAAAAATTTAGTGACTTTTAAAATGAGACTAATTCCAGAAAATATCGTATTAGCAAAATCTAGATCGTATAGAGCTTTGGTCAAAGATGGACCTTTTCGGGATGCAATTAAAAAGAAAAAAACAAATAGAAATGTAAGTATATTTTTTTTTAAATTAATTTTCTTTGATTTCGAGTCTCAAATTTATAGGCTTTTTATGTTATTTTTTATATTTTGTCATTTAAAACCATAATCTTTGCCTCAAATTTTATTCATTTAAATTTTCTTACTTGGATGATTAAAATGCTTTAATAATTTATCTGAATTCACCTACTTGTTTCTTAAAAAAATTATTTCAAAATTTAAATTTAAGCAAAATTATTATTAAAAGGTTTATATTTTATTTAATTATGTTTTATAAAAAATCATAATTAACAAAATAAGAAATGAGGCTTTTGAAAATTCTATTTTTGCTCGTGATGGTAAATTGGACACCTGTAAATTGAGAAAGTACTAAAAAAAGCATCAAAATCGATTTGATATATATAGATATGGTTGTTTAAGATATTTCGGATTATTTTCATCTTTTTTGTTTGTATAATATTTGATATTGAACTTTTTTTAAACACAATAAATAATTGCATATTTTTTATTAAAAATTACTTTCAAGTATTCTTGTTAATTTTTTTTTAAAAGTTAAACTAAAAAATTTAAAAATTATTTAAAAAACAAAGCATCTGAATCTTTAGATAATTTGGATGCGACCTCAACTGTTCAATCTAGAGCAGAAATGTTACCTTGTTCTTAAAAATATTACAATTACAGCATTGGTCTCAAGCTTTTATTTACTTGAATACTATTTTTTTTTTATTTAAAATTCTTTTCATAATATAAATTCTTTGATTTGTATCGTCTGTTTTATCTTTATTTTTTTTCTTTCTTAGGCCTTTTATCAGACAATATGCAAATGAAATGGTTTCGAATATTAAGTTTCTCTACGACAAATCAATCTCTTTTTGTGGCCAAATAAATATTTTTCAGTTTTGTTTTAGTAAATTAGTATTTTAATGCTAAGGTATGAGCTATTCAGAAACTCAGAAATATAATGTGGCATGATTCTGTAATTATTGTTAACAAAGTTGTTCAAAGATTTCTCAGTTTGACAGTTTATTTTAAAATCCCACATTCGCAGTGCTGAAAAGATGGTGCAGCGATCAAGTTTAGAAAAAATATTTTAAATTAAAAATATTTTTTTTATTATTTTTTCCTTCTTTCTTATAAAACAAAATTTATTCAAATTTTTTTTAAAATACTGCTATAATTTTTTTGTTAAACCTTTCAAGCGAAAAATTAAATTTCATTCTTGAATTATTTTCTATTCTTTGATTCAGATCCAAACAACTTAAAATTATTTAACCTTACAATTTATTTTGATTCCAAGTAGAGTCCGATTTGCTTTGCTATTTAATATGTTAAAAAATTTGTCATAGAGTCATTGAAATTTTTGGAGTAATTCTTCGTATATTCTTTCCGACCAAAGTCTTAATTCAAATAAAATTTATTTTATTTTTATTTATTTAAATAGCTTCTATAATGAGATAAATAAATTGAAAAATTGTTGACTAGTTTAGATAAAGAATACTCTGAAGTATTTAATAAAATGTCCACTAATCTAAAATTAGAATTCGATTAGAAACACTATTACAAAAATTTAACTAATCTAATCTAAATGTTTACCGAAGCGATAAAGTGAATATCTACAAAGTTCAGATCAATATTAAAGCATCTAAAATCTTAGAAGTATTTAATAATAAAAAAAAAATTTTATAAATTTTATCTTAAAGGGCATCTTGCTCAGTGAGGAGAACATCACAGGCAATCAAAGTAAGCTCCATTAGACCAACTCTTCAACTAATCAAGCTTATCTCTTTTCTCTTCTAAGAACTAATGGATTTACAAGTTGCATGCAAATGGCTAATAAACGCTGGATTCTCAGGCATTGTTTATTCTGTTCTAGGTAATTTAAGGACAAGTATTTTAAGAATTTTTGCTGAATTTGTTCAATTAGAAAATGCATCGAGCAGCATGGAGTCAGTGCTGGGTGGAATCGATAGCAAAGACTTGCACGAATGTGATCATATAGCGATCAAAAAGTAAGCACCGAAGCTGTTTGTCTGTTTTTAATTAAACTCAAATTTGATTTATCAACACCTGTTTTATTTTCTCATATACTTTTAAAAAAATTTAATTAATTTTCTATTTTATAAAACAGACGACTTGAAATCTTATACTCTTCAATAGACCAAAATCTCGACCGCAAATATTTGATTCAAGTAAGTCGAATTTTTTTTTTTGTTTTAGAGTCGTGGCTTTTTGTCGACAAACATTCGGACTCTTAAACAAATTTAATATTTACATTCTATTACTAATTTGGCAAGCTCTAGTCACGTACATTCGTACACAAACTTCTTAAAATTAATTTCTTCATTAATCTTGGTGTATGAATTTGAACAAGGGGCTCATAGTAGTCATTACTAACCATAATTTTTTATTAATTAGCGACAAAAATTTTATTTTATTTGGTCATTTTTTTTTAATAAAATTAAAAACATTTTTTTTTTTAAATTTAATAATCAAATTTTTTTTTATTTTAAATTTAATTAATTAAACTGCACAAATTAGAATTAGAAAATACAAGAAAACATTTTGAATTGAGATAATTTTTTGAGCTTTTTTATTTTTTATAAAATTTAAGATTAGTCCGCGACATTTGACTAAGCCTGATGCGCTGCAAAGGATTAACTCGCTAATCTAAAGGTTAATCATTTAAGTAAATGTTTAAAATTAATAAATATATTTTTGATTGATTTGTTATTCAATAAATTGGCTATGTAGTGTTGAAATCGGGCCCGCACTGGTAGCCAAAGTTAACCTTTAGTAAAACTATTTTTCTTTCGGAGAAGCCTTTTCTAAAAATAAAATTGTTTATAGCGCATTCTTGGATAACTAATCATTGCATCATCTATTTTGTATTTGTTTCAAGATTCTCATTTCGTTGCAATAGCCCAAATGGCCTAATTCTCATAGAAATTGCAAAAAAAATGAAATTAGAGAGCTTTATTGAATTAATAGTAGCCCAGACTATTTAATAAGAATTTAATAGATAAGCTTGCTTCAAAAATGTGTTCAAATCAGCTAGATTTTAATTGAAAAGAGCCAATTTCTCACTCTTTTTATCTAAAAATATGCTCTGGTTGAATTTAATTTGCATTTTCCGTTCAAGTCTGCTTTCAAATCAATATTTGAGATCAAGTGGTTCTTAAGCTAGACTTTTCTCAGACTCTAGTCCATAGTTACTAATTTAAAGAGCACGCATTTCCAAGCTATTTAGCTCATCGTTATTTTGTCAATTTGTCACAGTTATCAAGCTTTTAATCCGCTCAAGCGTTATTAAAATTTTAATTAATCTAAATTGACCAAGAGAGCTTTTTTGAAAAAAAAGTTCAACCTTAAAGTCATCCAATCTTGCATGCTTTGATGATTTTAAATTTCAAAGAGTTTTTTTTTTCCGACTAAAAAAAGTTAATTAAAGTTAAGTAATGCGTTCTAGCAAAAACTTATTTAAGGTTCAATTCTGAATTTTGGAAAATTTTTGAGATGAATATTAAGATAATTTAAATAAAGATATTTTCTTTTAAAATAAAAGAAACACGAAAAATTTTAATTTTTAGTTTGAAGAGACAAATTTATGCTTTTACGATTTAAATTTTGCTGGCAAGTTATTCAATAGATATTCTAGCAAGATTAAGTTGAAGAAAACTTTTTGACAAAAATCAATAAGCAATCTGATTAGAGTTAGGTATTTAGAAAAAAACCAAATCATTTGGTTTTTTTCTAAATATAAATAAGTTAAGTTAACTTATTTATATTAATGAAATTGTTGTAAATTTATAAATGTTTTTCTTAGACTTGAGCCACTTTACTAAAATATTTTACTTTTTGTGTTCTAAATACCCTAATTTATGGCTCATTTTTAAAAGCAAATGAATTTAAATTAGGCTATGTTTTTAAAAATTCCAAATTAGATCTTAAAGGATTTAGAATTTTATTTACTGAGAGTAAATTTAAAATTTTAATCGAGAATAAATTACAAGAAAAGCTAACAAAATTGCTTAATCGGTTTATATCAAATCTTGTAGTTCCATTCTCTGAATATTAAAATTTCATATCAAAAATTTGTTTAAACAAAGTGAGTCTAGCAAATATCATATAAAATAATTAATTATTTTTTTTAATCAAGCATTTATATTGCTGGTATGTTATTAAATTAAAAATTTATAATTTATTTGGATTGAAATTTTTTTTTAATTATCTGTTTAAAAAATAGAATTTAAAAGTTGTAAAATTTTAATTTTAAACTTCGAAAGAAAATATTTACAAAAATTTTTTAGAGGTTTTGGTTCTTGTCAAAAAGAAAATAGAAAAATAAGTATTTTTTTGATTTTACGCTTAAGTGAAGCTTAATAGTCACTATTTGTAAAATTTTTATTGCATTCACGAATTGTAAGAAGCTAAAAGAATGGAATTTAAGTATGATCAAAAAATTAGAATTCGTTATATTGTTAAAAAGAATAAGAACAATTTTTGTACGTGATTGTTAAATACGGTTTTTTTTTTTTAAGTTTAAACATATGACTTGAGAAAATAGTATTTAGAATAAAAGTTTACATTTTTGAATGGGAAATAGTGAACTCTTAATCTGGACAAAATTTAAAATGTCACCTAAAATTTAATTTTTTTTTAAACATATTAAAATATTTCGCACTTGAATTTTTTTCTCTTATTTTGCGTCTTTACCTTTTTGTTTATTTGTTCCAAAGACTTCTCTTTTGTGTAAATTTTTCGCTTTGTCAATTAGGCGTTTACCAAAATTTTAATTGTAACATCACCAATTTATAATATTTAAAAGACATTTTAAATAGATGCATCTAAACATCGTTGTTTGGTAATAATTGTACAGTCGAGCGCTGAAAAATTTTCCAAAAAAAATTATGCTTAAGTTTCAATTATTTTGAAAAAATTTATCAGAAGACTTGAAGCAATTATTCAAACTAGGTAATCTGCTAAATCTACTAGGTAATGAAAATTTAGTTGATAGTTGGGCAGAATTGTTTATAGTCCAAGGGTTAGGGTTTTAAAATTTTTTTTTTCATAAAAGTCTGAGCCAAAGAATTTTATTATTTAAAAAAAAAAATTCTGAGCTACATGAATTTTTGACGTTTCAGGTAATAATTATGGGGATCTAGTTATAGTCAAAGTCATTAAAATTAAAGTACAAGTAAAGAGTTTTGAAAAAAAAATAAAAGTCTTTGGCTCGGAATTATGAAGAAATAAAAAGTCCGGCATTGGACTTGACTTGACACTTGTGACTTATAAACAACTCTGTAGATGAGTTAATTATAAAAAATAAATAAAAATAAATTTTTTAGAAACATTTGATTCTTGGAAAAAATTCACATTTTTAGTCCATTGATCAATTTATATTCTTTCAACACTTTAGGCTATTAATTTAACTTATTCAATTTTTGAAGTATCATAAAAATTTTAATAAAGTTTTAGGCTTTTATTAAATTGATAATCGATTATTAAAAAAAATTCATTCATATGAACATTATTACTTTTAGAAGTACACTTGATGTTATATAAACAACAATTTTTAGCCATAGCCACTACCATTTAAAGTAACACTTGGCAAAAATCGTGACTATTAGTTCAAGTTACACTCTCGTGATCAACAATAATTTTTATGCCGGAACAAAATTTTTCTTATCTCATTTAAATTGAGTAACTTGTGTCAGCTAGAAAATTCTACCACATCACTACACTTTCTATTCTACTATAAATTCAAATAAATAATTAAATTTAATAACTTTTTTTCAAGAAAATTTTCGAAGACGACGAAGACGACTACAGTACTGAGGAAGAGTACTTGGGATGTTCAGCAACTGATCCACCAGTAGAAACAATGCCAAAGACTGATCCGTCACTGCAGGATCGGTGCGATCAGCGCACCAGTCTTAACCTTAGCCAAAAAATCAGACAACCATCGAACATTTCTCGGCACCATTCGTTCCGCCTAGATGACACAAAACACAAGACAAGAAAATTCTTCTCACCAAACCTTGCCGATAATTCCACATTGTCAAAATCATTTTTGGACTTGACCAACCCGAGCATCCTTGAGTCGCGCCATGAGCTTTTCGATTCGAATGCGAGCTCGGCGCCAGCCTCCCCCAAAGATCCAAAACAGCCGTCAATGACGGTCTACATAGTCTCAAGGACCAAACGTGAGGAAAAAAAAATCGAGGACAATTTACCTCAGCTCGAGCTCAAGAATGAAACAATAGTGCCCGGAAAAAACAGCGAGACAAAGCGTGAGCGCCGCGACTCTGGTGTTGGCGGCTCGTTGACCAGAGACATTGGCAAAAGGCGCGAAAAGTGGTCGAGTTTTGTCAAATCACATCGACCAAGCTTGAAAACATCCAAAATGCTTTTGACTAATTTAAATGTGAAACAAATAGCTGAGCTTAAGAGTCGGTGTTTCATCAAAATTGAGGCTAAAATTGAAAAATATTATCAAAATCCGACAAAAAATGCCTGGAATCGTCTAAAGTATAATTTTTTTCTATTTTTTAAATAAATTTTTAAAAATGTAAATTTTTTTTTTATTTTTTAAGAACAATGCCAAAGTTTATGAAAAGACATCAAAAGTCAATAGATCAATCTGTTTATAAGAATAAAAATATATTCGGTGTTCCATTGAAGGTCAACTATCAACGCTATGGCCAGCCACTACCTCAGGCCATAATACAAATTATGAAGTATATACGCAAAAATTGTGTAAATACCATCGGTCTGTTTCGCCGAAGCGGTTCCAAAGCTCGCATGAATGTGATCCGAGAGTTGGTCGAGAGAACTAGTCAGTTCAGTGCTGAGGAAATTGAAAAAAAGCTCGCCTATCTTAATTTAAATAATTGTACTGATTTGAACAGCATTGGAAGTATTGGTAGTGGATTGAGTTCGCACAGCACGTCTAAGTCAGACTTGACTGGCGAGGACTTTAATCACCACGAAACTATGGGAATCGATTTGGCAGATATTTTAAAGCAATATTTCCGTGATCTTCCTGAGTGTTTGCTCACAAATAAACAATCACAAAATTTGATTGATATTTTTACATGTAAGATTTTTTTGTATTTTGTCACATATTTATTGTTAAATAAATTAATTAATTTTGATATTCTAACAATCAAAACGAAAACATGTTGGACTCGATTTTTTTGATTTTTCTTTAGAAAAGTGGAACTCTTTGTTAAATTTTGTTTAAATTTTATTAGACGATCTTTGAAAATCTTCATAAATTAAAGAAACTGAGATTTTAAGTTAAATTGAGCTAAGCTTTAAAAAAATAAAAAAGTTTATTTTAAAATTTAGTACAAAATAGAAGATTTAAATAAAGATTGACGCAATTTTTCAAAAGCATCTCCATTTTTTTCTTAAGATGCTAAAAGAGAGAGTTTAATAAAAATTAGAATTTATTTATTCGATCTATCAAATAATTCAATTCTTGGATAAAGAAATATTCATTTTAGAATTATATAAAAAAAATAAAAACCATCAAAAAAAAAAAGAATGCCTCAAAAAAGTTTGGAAAATTTTTTTTTCAATATTCCGGAATCTACTAGACGGTTCTTTTCACTAAATTTATTTTTGAGATTTTTTTATCCATGTTACACCCAAAAGCTCTGCGATTTCATTTTTCTTTTCTTCCTACTTTCTAGAGGACCTTTTAATTTTCATTTATTTCTTTGACGGGGCTTTTAAATTTTGTTTATTTCAAGGTATCAAAAATATCTCTTGCAAAATAGATTGACAATAATTAATAATAATAATAATTTTGTTAGAGACTATTTAAAAAAAATTTATTTTAAAAGATCTTTTTTAATAGAAATTTACTGATAAATATTAAAAAACAGCGAAAAAAACTTATAGTCTTGATAGTTTGAAAAATTCTTTTGTCGTTCTTTTTACATTTCTATTGTTATTTTTTAAATTGGTCCTATTTAATGCGCTAAAAAAAATTTTACTTTTGGCAGTTTCCAATTGTGGCCTCACTAGTGCTGTATAAAAAGGTTCAAGTATTTTGTGACCAAAATATCTACTTGATTAATTTACTTTTCTGTGTAGTCTTTTGTCATTTATAGAGAAAAATGATCATTTCGTATTGAATCAAACCATAACTTAAGATCTTTTGGTTTTTTTGGTTTTTTTATTTAAAATAATATTTTTTTAATGATATTAAGACTTCATTTTTCAGAATTTTAAAGTCTAGGTCTAGTGAATGTAAATCAGATTAAAAAAAAAAGTAACTTTAAGCTTAAGGATTCAATTTATAGAATAGTGATTCAGTGAATTTAATTAATTATTTTTAGTGCAAAATTTTAATTAAAATAATTAAAGATTAATTTGAAATTTTATTTAAAATAAAATTTTTTATGAGAGAAATTTTTGAATGTGGTCAGTATCTAAGCAAAAACCAAAGGTTACTTTTTTAAGTATTTGATAAAGACAGATACTAAAGCGAGTCCTTGAGGTTTCGTTCAATAATTTAACCAATGCAACATATTCTGATTGTTATTAAATTTTTAAAAATATAAATAAAAAAGCATTTTTTAAATTTATTTTTAAATTTTTAAAAAGATTTACCAGAAAATGAAAGGCTTGAAGCTATTCAATTTTGTATGATTACTTTGGATGACGAGTACCGGGACTCCATACAGTGTTTGATTTATTTTCTACACGACATATCACAAAATTCTAAAACCCATAAGGTATTACTAAACAAACTCACTGGACTTTGTTTTCTAGTTTTCTGATTTAGATGGACGCGCGCAATCTAGCCATATGTTTGGCACCAACTTTGTTCAATTTGAACTTTAAAGATGTTAATTCAAGTGGTCATTCGCCAACGCCGACAAGTCCGCATTCCATAACCAACTTTTTTTCCAAAGACACCACTCAGTTAATGTCTCGTCAATGCAATTCATCTCTAGAATGCCTCGCGTTCATGATAGATAACTCAAAAAAAATCTTCCAAATTCCCACTAAGCTGTACGAAGAATGTCCCTATTTAAAAAATACGGACATTTATGGCTACATAGTAACGCCTCACAGTCAAATGTCAAATTTAAATGAAGATCTAAATTTAAAAATAAATGAAATGTACAAAGAATTTAAAGACAAATCCCGTTGGAAAAAGTTTAGAAACGATTCTGTGTGCGAAATTTATTACAAACAAGTCGATGATCAGCACCCATTGCTCAGATTGTGGAAGTTGACCATTGAGATAGAATCAGGCGCTGCCAATATCAGGAATAAAATTCTTGGCGCAAGGGGTCTTTGGGACGAGGATTTAATTGAATCAAGAATTGTTGAACAAATTAATGAACAAACAGACGTTTTTCAATATGTCATGCACTTTATGGCACCACAACCCAGTAGAGATTTTTGTGAATTAAGGCATTGGACTAAGGCTTCAAGTCTGAATCCAAAATACTCTTATCTTATTTTAACTTATTCTGTCGATCATGAAAAAGCAGGTTTATTAGGTGATCTTAGATCAGTTACTTTGAGGAATTTTTACCTGATCGAAAAAATAAATGATCAAAAGTGCAAGGTTCATCAGTTGTACCGCGGAGATTTAATGTAAGCTAAAACTAACAATGATAAAGAGTAAAAAAAAAATTTATTATTTTTTCTCATTAAAGGGGTTTTTCATCGGAATGGTACAATAAAATGCAGGTGTATTTTTTGAAGCGGAATTTGGTCAATTTGAGAGAAACCTTTAGCGTTAAATTTTAAATTTGGCTATTTAATTGGCAGTATTAGTAAAGACTATTTGGCTTTGTATATATGTGTAAATAAATTATTATTTTTTAAATGTTTATCAGAGATTGTTTAGTCAAATTAAGTTAATATTAATTTTGTAAAAGTTTTTATTCAAAATATTACAATAAAGAAATTAAAATTTAAAAAATGGAAGTTATTTTTTATCAAGCAAAATTTGCAAACAACTTTGATAACGATATAGGAAAATATTATAAAAAATAGAAACTCTACCTATTTAAAAATATACAAGATCAAATTTTGGCAAAAAATAAAACTTTTTGAAAAGCTATTAAACCAA
This sequence comes from Brachionus asplanchnoidis, assembly GCA_025491095.1. Classification (NCBI taxonomy): domain Eukaryota; kingdom Metazoa; phylum Rotifera; class Eurotatoria; order Ploima; family Brachionidae; genus Brachionus; species Brachionus asplanchnoidis. Next base: position 5,910,999 of record JAILYF010000008.1, on the reverse strand, counting down.
AAATAAAATGAATGCGAACAATAATTTATATATTTAAAAAATAAATCATTTGACCATTAAAATATAATTAGAGTTTAATAGTATTCCTAGTTTACAATATTAAAAAAATATATTTTTAAAATTTCTTGCTAGTCTTGGTAAAAATATCGTTTTTGAGTCATTAAATTTGTATGATTTTTTTGATTTTTGCCAGTTTGATTTTTTCTAAGGAAAACACCTTAAAAAAATATCTTGAAAAAAAATGATTTTTTTGAAGATACTTTTTTTTAGATTTAACAATTTTTTTTTTCAGCTATACAATAAAAAGCCCAATTTATTATAACCATTAGAGTCCTATCTGATCAATTTAACCCGATAATCATTTTATTGATTGTTTGGTTAAAAATATTCGGATGAGCTTTTTTTAAAGGCCAAATCTTTAAATTTAAAAAATAAAAAAACAATTTCAAGACTCCTTTTCAATTTGATCAAAAAAATTTAAATCTCTATACCAGCTTTGATTTCCAGAGTGGCCAAAGCAGAACTCTGTTTTAGCATTTGAATTAAAATTTTCATTTAAAAGCAAAAATAACTATGAAATTTTTTTTTTCATCTTAATCACTTTAAGCAAACTAATGAGATGGTCAAATTGACCCGCCAGGCTTTTTAAGCATAGAACTTTGTTGGCTATTATAAAGATAAATTTTAGCAATAAAGTTACATAAATTATTCATTATTTTTGAAAAACGAATTGAAGTTAAAAAAATATTTAATAGATCAAAAAAATTTGTTCAGTTCAATTTATATTGAAGTTTAAAACCGAAAATCGGGTTGATTTGACCCGCTGGATTTTCTAGTTTAGAATAAAAAAAATTATTTTTTTTAGTGGATGCAATTCAAAGCTTTTCATTAATCCGATGCTCAAGCTTAAATAGTTTGATAAATAAAAAAAAATCCTTATTGTTTATTTTTTATTTATTCCATCTCTATTCAGATCTAAATCGGCCTAGTTGCACCATATATTTTCAATAACAAATTAAAATATTTAATGTTATCTCCTTTTGAATTAGATTCTTCGCTTAACAAAGAATTTATTTATTGAAACATGGGGCAATTATTAAATATGAGAACCGGGTGACAACTTTTGAAAGTATTTTATTTTCATTATCAGCATTATATGTCATTCAACTTTTTAAAAAAATTTTATAATTCAGAATCCGTAAAAATCTTGTTTTTTGCTTGATATTCGCTTATCATCTTAACGGTGAATTTTAAGCTCAAAAAACTTCAGGAGCAATTAAAGAGATTAAGTCAAATTTTTTAATTTTTGGGTGCTTTTTACCACGAAAATATTTGATTTCAACCAACCTGCTAACTTATTTAGAGCCAAGGATCCAAACAAAAATAAATCTTAGCATTTTTCAATAAACGAGATGGTGATCTTAAATTCGGTGAATGGCTGTACTAACTAATCTGGTTTATCCGGACTCATCGATTCCCAAAAACCCTTTTCCAGATTAAGTTTTCCGATTTATCCCGTTTTTAAATTTAAAAAACTCACCACATGGTCTAAGAGTAAGTCTAATCAAAAATGGTCTAAGAGAAAGGGTTCAAAAAAGACTCAATATGATCTAAAAAATGTTTATGAATATATTGTTCCTTTGAAATGAAAATTCAATGATTACAATGAAAAAGCACTTGATTATTTTTATTCAAATTTCATCAATAAATTCATTCTAGACGATCTTCAGATTGATCTTGCCTTGTTTAAGAGTCGAATTAGCTATAATGTAAATTTAATTATGATGCAATTTTGTAAAATATTTTTTAACTTTGATATTAATTTCAAAAACTTAATTTTTTAAATATTCTTTTTATTTTATTTATATTTTTAATGAATTTATGGGCTCAATCATTCCTGTCTAGGTTTTCAAAAATCGACTGGTGTCGATTTCTTAATTAGATGTAGTTTATTGATAAAGTATTCAGATAATTTTTTTTTTTTAAATATATTTTGATTCTTAAAATTTGTAATTAATTAATTACCGTAAAAACAATTATTTGCCTAGAAAGATTCAAAAAATTGTTTGCTTATTTTTATATTTTTGATATTATAAAATCGATTAAAAAAATTTAGTCGATCAAGATATCGTTTCAGTACTGAAAGTTATTAAAATAAATTTGAATTAAAATTAATTTTATAATTTTTTTTTAAGTGAAGTAATTATCAGAGAAAAAACTTAATATCTTTTAGTTAACTGAAAAAATTCTTCTTTTAAAAGTTAATTCAATTTTGAAAATTTTATTTTTGAATGTAAAATATGGTCTCTGGCATTTTGAAACATTCATTGTTCAAAAAAATTCGAAAAAATATTTTTATCGGTATAAAGAAAAAAGCTTTTCATTATTTTAAGAAAAGAGTAGCCTTTTGATACTTTATTACAGTGGGTATTTTAAAATAGATACCACTGTTATGAAAATTTCGTTTTTAAAAAACACATTGTAATTAAAAAATAGGAACAAAATTATTCAAATATTCTTTACATAGCTTTTATTATAATTTTAAATATTCTTTAAATTAAAATCCCATTTACAAACTTATTCTGTTGAGAATATTTTTTATTTAATTTTAGATTTTAATTTAAAAATATCATTTATTAAAACAATTTAAAATATTAATAACAATTTAAATAATTAACATCACATTTTAGTCTCATAAATCATAATAAATCAATTGACTTGATTGAAATACGATAAATTCATTGAAAAACTAGATTACTATTCATTTCAAAACCCATGTTAGCTACACATTTAAAATTAATCCGGGCTAAAATTTTCATTAACAATTTAGTTATCCTTTTTTTATTCTTAGAATTTTTTGCTCGCATTTTATTTACAAATCAGTATGTTTATTTCCCCTCATCCACATGTATTTATAGTAATTTACTAATTGCTCAACTAAATAAAAATTAAACAAACACAAGAATACGCTTTAAATCTATTAACAATTTTGTGAATATTTTATTAAATAAAAAAAGATCTTAAAAATTGTAAACTATTCTAAAAATAGTATAAAATAAATCCAATGATATACACAAAGCTAGCTTTTGAAAATAATTTGGTACTTGTGTTACACATATCAGAATCGCAGAAGCAAAAATGCTTAACCTTTTCTCTCATTTTTATATCTCTGCATCCATTGGCAGTGTTTATACCAATTGCATTTGCTTTCATTAGTTCATCACTGGTAAAGCATCTTCGACTGGCTGGGGTTTCTACAGACATAAAAAAATGTCAATATATTCAAAAACTTGCTGAATTACTTACCAACAGCTTGTTCGCGTTCTTCCTTGGTTTTAGCCTCGATTATTTCGTAAGACTTCCAGCATTTTCCGTCACATTGCTCCGCAGTGTGCTGTGTGAAATCAAAGTATCTGTTGCACTCGCTGTCTTCACATCGCCAGCACATGATAATATTTGCGCCAAAACCCAAAAATTGACTCAAAGCTAAAAGAAAAATTTGATCTTAGCCTTTTATTTTTTATTCAGAAAATACCATTTTGGATTAGGAAGCAAAAAATGAGAGCAAAAGTTAAGACTTGAGATTTCATTATTTTAAAATGAGGAGTAAAAAAATCTTCTCTTTTTAAAACTGAATAAATCCGAGGATTAGATATAAAAAATTTCTCTTTACAATTAATTTAATCCTTGATAACCGAGATTTACGAACGTGTTTTTATCGAATTTTTAAAATTAATTTTCAAATGAGAAAATGGTCAAATTATGAATTGGTTTTATAGTCTATTCGGAACATGCATGTCCTGTTCTCTTTATTTCGACAACCTGTCTTATCTCGAAGATAAAGCAAATTTATTCAATCTTAATCCTTTTATTATATTCAGTAAATATTAGATATCTTATCTTTAAGATTAGTAAAATTATCGACATTTTTTATTAGGAATTTATCCCATCTCATATTGTTTGTTAAAGGATTCTAGAGTATATTCAAGTTTTTTTTGAAAATTAGATCAAGTTAAGTTTTTTGACTAGATCAGCGTCTTACTCTAAATTTAAACTTAATTAAATAATTAAATTTAAACTTAATTAAATAACTAAATTTAAAATTAATCAAATAAACTCTATATGATAATGAACAGAATTTTTTTATATTATTATAGATTAAAAGGAAAACTTTTAGATTATTTTTAAAATACCAGGGGAAATTATTTTAATAAGATTCCGATGCGATTTTTGAGAAAATTTTTATTTTTCTAAATGAAAGATGAAATATTATATTAGAATATATTCTTTTTTTTTAATTAATTTAAAGAAAAAATAAAATAGACAGATTATAAAAAAATTTATTAGTGAAGATAAAGATATTTAAAAAAAAAATATGCTGACTTTTAAATGCATCAAAGTGAATTTTTGAAAAGGGAAAAAGTCATTATTTTGAATTAATAAAATTGTTTTTAGTACTTTTGTTCCGTCACGTAATTTTATTATTACGTTTTAAAAAATTATTCTTTAGTAAAAAAAAAGTGCTAACACTAGAAGCACCAAGCAATTTTTTGTGTTTCTTTTTATTCAAAATATTAAAAAAAATTTAAGTAATTTAATAGAGAAATAATTTTTTTAAAGAATAATATAAAATCTTTATTATTTAAAAAAGATTGATTTATTTATTTGAAAAATCTATTCAAAAGACATAAGGATTTTAAATATTTTAAAAAGAGTCAGAATTGGTTTGGTACTTCTAGTGTTGGTATTGTAAATTTCTCTAAAATTCAAAAATAAGGAAATTTAAAATCTAGTTTTGATTTTTTAAATGATAAATTGACTAAAAAAAAATTACAAAACTTTATTTTAGCTAAAGAACAAAATTTGTGTTGATTTTAATATTTTGTTCTTGATTTTTGTTTTAAATTTTAAAATGGTGTGCTTTTTATACTAAATTTTGGTGGATTTTATTCAATAAAATATTAAATTCATTATCTTCTTCGTCATAATCTCGAAGTCGTTTTCTTTACGTCATCAGCCATTATTTTTCAATCAATCAAGACTAAAAACTTTTATTGAATTCTTAAAACAGTTTTAATCTTTACAAAAGTTTATCTTTATTTAAAATGTGTATGATTGATTTGAATATTAATTTTATAGATAAAAAAGTTTTTTTTTTCAATTATTAGCCTGTCGCAAAAAATTGGTTTTTTGTTTTTTATAGACCATTTGATCTTTTATTCCATGTGTTTGTTATGTAAAATAATTTATTTTTGCGAAACCCTATTTTAAAATTGCATTATGGCTTCAGATTTCCTCAAGTTTTAAAATTATGATAAATTTTCTCAAAATTACAATACAATAAAAAAATTGTGTTAAATTGATTTTTTGTCACAAAAGAAAAATATTTAATGTATCCTTTTAATGAAAATAAATAATAATAATAAGCAGGCTTGCGAAGACGACTTACTAAGGAAGCCGTCTATGGTAGTTTCTCTACAGGATTAGAGATAGGGTTAACCTTAGTAAGAATGACTTCGTTACACCAGAGCTCCGGGACCCAAAGATCCATTGGGATACTTTCATGCATCGTAATGAATAAACATAATAGATAAACTAGTTGAGGAATTAAAATTTCATTTATTTTATCTTAAAAAACATTTAATTTAGCATCTAAATAACTTTTTTTTCAAGTTTCAATCAAAAAAGATCATTTTCGTAAATGCTCATAATTCAAGGTTTATAAAAAACGACATCAAAAATATTTGAAAATATTTAATTCAAAAGTGTTTGCATTTGTTTTTTTATTAACAATTTCAAATTTTTATTGAAAATTATTTCATAAAAAATAAATATAATGCATTAATTAATAAATAGATTTATTCGAAACTTCAAATATTTAAAGTGGCGTCTGAGTAACAGGGCAGCAATCTGTAATTCTCAAAATTTAAAATTAACTTTTATTTAAAATAGAAAATAGAAGAATTCCAAATTCGTTTCTATTCAGCAAGCTAATACAATTCTGAAAATTCAGATGTAATTGTGTTTTTTTTTCAAGCAAAACTTTCTATTAAATCATTATTCAATTCAAAACAGTTTTTTAAATATATAAAATAAAGATGAATGTGATTAAAAGGTGTTGAAAAAAAATGAGCTTTCAGAAAATATTTTTTTTCATGTATATATATGATAATTAAAAATTCTTTAAAATAATTATTTATTTTAACTATTTTGGTCTATTTTTGTCCTGACTTAGCATAAATACAGATAGGAAAGATAGTCAGCAGGATTATATGAATTTATATGTATTTTTCTGAAATTTAAAATTTTTGGAAAATAACCGAATAAAAATTACAGAAAGATCAAAAAGTTTTTATAATTATTTAATCATTTTTCAATTAAAGAATTTACCTGTATCAATCAATACGATAAATAAATGATTTTTGAACTCTCAAAAAGAGAACTCGTAGAACATTTAGAACCTTTAAAACGCTTCATTAGATGACAGATTTCAGTTTTACTTTTTTTGTTACTAGTTGAAAATTTCTATGCACTGGAGGAAAAAGCTTGCGAAAACCTTTCTATTATTATAACAAAAGGCATTTAATTTTTTTAAAGGAATTTTTTTGAAAGAAATTGAAATTTTATTTTCCATTTAATTCTTATTTTACTTCAAATATATTTTACATAATAAATAATATTTTTTTAAAATTTGAACAAAATTCTTTTTATTGATTTAGCCGTTTATCAATGTAAGAAAGATTATGTGAGGATATTTTAAGCCGATTTATCTTGTTTCGATTGTAATCATGCTGATTATGAATATTCATGACTTAAAGCTCGATTTTTTTTTAAATTTTAATTGTACCTTATTAAATTAATGTAAAGTAAATCATATTAATTATACTTTTCTATTTTTATGTACTGCTTTGGTCTTCTTACCTTGATTTGGGTGAAAATGTTTATACTTCTCAACAAGGGAATTTTTTACTTATTATTCCCATAACTTTCCCCTATTTTGCTCCCAAAAGAGTATTGTTCTGTTTTCTTTCCTATAAAATGAAAATCGTTATAACGATTAATATCATCATTGCCTGTTTGAAAGGCTTAATTATTTTTTTTTGTTTTATTTAATTAGATTTTCCATTTTGCTGACAACTTCGGTATATTCTGTAGATGATATAATAGCATCTTAAGAATTAAATTATGATTCAATTTTTGAAAATTCCCTATAAAATCAGGATGATTTGATTCAGTTTTTATAAACGTTATAAAAAAAAGAGCCCCACATCTTTGACATTAATTGGAATTATTGGGATTTAAGCCAAAGTATAGTTTAATTTTAGAGTGTTTTTTTCCAGACATTTTATAATAAAAATTTTGATTTTTATTTTATTTGTTTTTTTTTACTTAATTTTCAGAATAAATTTGTAATCACATAGCTTTCTACTTGTTTTTTTTTTAAACATTTGTGCATGAAAATTACACCTTTTTTCGTAGCATCAGCTTATTTGATGAGTGAATAAAATTTCCGCTTTTCATAATTAAAAAACCTATTTTGATTTATGCAGACAAAAATAAATAATTTTATTAATCTTTTTCAATTTTCATGTCAAAACATCCAAGCCAAAAATATAATCAAAATGTAAACGTTTTTGAGTAAATATTTATTTTAATGAAAAGATTTGATAGAATATTTTAAAAAAAATTTACATTTAAAATTATTAATAGCATAAACAGCTCTTAATTTCTGATAATAATTTCGAAAACTGGAATGCTTGATTAATTCAATAGTATTTTTCTTTTTTATCAAGTGAAAATTTTTCAAAAGCTTCCCTTTAGAGAACAAAAAAAAACACAATAAATAAATATAGACTTCAATATTTGAATTCGTTTATATCAGGATTTTTAGGAAATTAGCTTTAATCAAACTAAATAAATTACTTAATATTTGTTTACGGATTTTGTTGGTCCGCTAAAATTTTCCTCTAAAATCTGATTTATGAGAGCTTATATTTTCTAAAGCTTTAAAAGCTTTATGAATAAAATTTATAATTAATAATTGGGTTAAAAACAACACTAATATTTAAATATCAAATTATTTCAAAAAATTTAAGAAAATAGCTAAACCTTTTCAATTTTTTAATTTTATTTTTGACCCTAAGACAAACAATTTTTGAGTCCTTAGTTTCTTTACTTTATTTTTAAAAATTTAGAAATCGTAGAAATTTTCCGAATAATTTTTTGCTAATTTAGTCAAAAATCGGATCATTAACAACAGTTTAAATTTGTTCTCATCTTAATAAAATGACCGGATAAATAATCGATTTTTTTACTAATTAAACCAAAATTGTTCAGATAAAAAAATTATAAATTTGATAAATTGGAAGTCGATTGAAACATTTGTTTACACCATATTTAAGCTTCTGATTCAAATCAGCTGAAAGATAAATAATACAAGGCGTCAAAAAAATCTCAATCATATTTGAGAAGTTTTTCAAATTGTTTATTAAGTGTCATTCAATCTGATAAGACTACTCGTCTAATATCATAAAATAAATTATTGATTTTTTCTTCATTTTAAGTTCATAAAAACAAAATAATTTGCATTTACATTTACTTTTATTTTTTTATTTTTTTTGTCAAAGCTTTAAATTCAAAATTATAAATTAAAATATTTAAAGGTTTGTTTAGAAACGAGAATTTAGGTTACGAGCAGATTCCTTAATTTTTAGTTCGAGTTGTTGAATCGACTCTTGAACAAAATAGAAAAACAATATCAAATTCTGCCTTTGTGTTTTTTGTATTAGGATAATGGAATATTTTTTTTCTTCAAATAAATGTATTTTCGTGATTTTGTTTCTAAACTAATAATCTCTTTAAAATCTTGTTAAACAAATTTCTCGGCTTGTTATCTCAGTCCAAATAAAATCTCTTTCCTTATTCTAAAAACTTCAATTATTTCATAATGTTCGCTCAAAAACCTGTCTAAAGCATATATTTTTTAGTTTTAGAAAAATATAAAAAACAAGTTTTGCGGATTAAACATTCCAGCAGAGCAATAAATCCATTTAATTATTATAAATTAGGTTTTATTGATTTTTTTCCTTCAGAAGCCATTCGTGATGGATAACAAGCTATGCATATCGATCAGAAACTATATTGGAATCCCTTAATAGATTGTGAAAATCATTAGATTCCAGCAATTGCATAAATAATTTTTGTTCTAGAGGTCTTTTTAATTGTGCATGCCTAGGGCTGTAACCAGACCCGACACAGATCCCAGAAACTTTTCAACAAAACTAATTTTTTTTTACTATTTTAGATAAAAAGAATGAAAATTGTGCCAAAAAACTGAAAGGTAAGTGCTTTTGACTAATATTGGGGTTCAAGATGCCAATTCGACCGAGGATTTGGGCCGACTGACGCCAGCAATTCCCGCTAGGTTTTAAATCTCGTTCCGTGTGTACAATTTTAATTAGATGAAATTAGTGAATAATTTGCATGATTTTATGTAATAAATATTTAATTAATTAATTTGCATTTTTCACTGCAAATTTTCGGCAAATGATTGAACATTCGTTCAATGCGGAACAAGATAATAAAATGCAAATTTTTTTATTAGGAAAAAAAAATTTTTTTTAATTATTTTTATTGATAGAAAATTTAAGACTATTTAGAACCAGAACCGGTTGTAATTAAGAATGTGTTTACCTTTTGTCTGCTTGTTTAGCACTTCCAAGTCTAGTGAATATTTATTCTTTAGATGTGTAACTTGAGTTTTCCGCAGTCAATTGAATATAACTCTCAGCCTGGATATATGAGTTTGTCAGTTCTTTTCTTGTTCCATTGCTCAAGTGTATTAATACCCCAAATGTTGGGTTTTAAAGAATTGGTACAATAGAAAATAAATTATTTTATTCTTTTTTTATCGAACCAGTCCTCTGGGAAATTAATTCTTGCTAAATCAAATTATTATCAGACCAAGTTATCTCTAACAAATTGAAAAAATATAAAATTTTCTTGATCTTAGAATTTAAAACAAAAATTTAGAGAAAATACAACAAAAAAAGATATTTTGCTTTAGAGGGCAAAACGCCTCTATTTCTAATTACTCCCATAAATCAAAACAGAACCAAATTGAGAACAACAAAAATAGGATCTTTTTAGTTTGGGATAGACTGGTCGTATTAAAAAATAATTTACAATTTTTCAGACATATTAGCTAGTTAGACTTCTTTATAAACTAAAATTAAAAAAAAAATTACTACAAGTTTTTTGTGAAAATTTTAAATTTAGTTAATTCCGTTTTTTCAACAGTTCCATTCAACAAAATTAAGTTTATTTTGTTTTAAGTTTTTTAATTTAATTCAAATCAAATTAGAGATTTTTTTCAAAATAGCATTCTGCAAATAAACTAAGCTCATTTTTCATAATGATTTTTTTTCAATCAATTTTAGCTTCTAAATCAAATATAAAATTTAGAATGGTTGTTTTTTTCTAAGATGAGATAAAAACCATTTATCAGAATTTTTTCTCTAAACCTGGTTTATATTCCAGACTTTGCAAGAAATTGTTTAAATAATACAAAATTAGTTAAATTCATTTTTAAATTAAGATTTTTTTGCTGGATAAAAACTAATAAAATTAAATAAAAATTGTTAAAGGTTTAACACTAAAAGCAGCAAACAATATTTTATTTTTATGTCAAATCGCTTTGGCAAATATAAAGCAAGACTTCAAAATTTTTACAACTAGATGAGATCTGCATAATTAAAAAAAATTAAAATTTAAAAGGATTCTAAATTTGTGATGCTCCTAAAAGCTTTAAGTTTTTTGTTGCATTCACGGAAATAGTGTAAGCTCAAAAGAATGTCGTGAGCGCTCCAAGCAATCATAATCTAATATTGTTAAATTAGCTATTTTTTTAAACTTATAGAAGATGCCATTAACAATGGTGAATGACTTGGAAAATTAATGTTGAGTCTAAAGCGTGCCTGGGAACTAGCTCTTAAGTGTATCTAATGTAGAAGAAATTTCAAGTGTTTTTTTTTTCGAATAAACTTACTTTAAATTGTAAACATTGATTTCTATCAGTTAAACAAAAACTCATTAAAATTTTCAATAATTTACTTTTAAACAAAGCCATGAGAGAAAAAGCTATAGATACTTTGCTATAATATTAAATCATAATTTGTTTATTTGTTCAGAAACAAGAGAATGGAGGCAAAATAAGTTGAGCAATTTAGAAAGCCTAAGGCGTAATCGATTGAATTTAAAAATCGATTTAGACGAATTTTACGACTCGGCACCGGATCGATTAGATTAATGTGCTCAGCTTTTTTGCTATTAAAGTAGCCTCGCGCTTTGATTCTTCAAAATTAATAGCGCATTTGCTCTAGACTTTCAGATAATTTGAAACGATTAAGCGATTTTTGATTAAGCTATTTTCTTTAAGCCTTTCAGATGAAAATCTCATTTATCACCCTTTGGTTTTAGCAATGAATATTCTTTGCCGAATTCGAGATTCATTCAATTTAAATCTATCCTTTAGACTCAAAGACTTGTTTATTTCTAGGCCCAAATTTTGTCTCCAAATCATAAACTTTTTAAAATTTTGAATTTTTTTAAGAATCAAAAAAAGTAGAAGACTATTCAAATTTTTTATTTTTATTAAATATACCAGCGTTCTTAATAAAAATAACATAAAACAAGTTTTACTTTAATCTCTTTAAATTTAAAATTTGTTTTTAATTTGATTTTTTTTTGAATTTCACTTCTGTCTCTGTATCATTTGTGAAATTGCTGCTTTCATTTACTTTTTTTTTAATTGACCATAAAAGATAGTAAAAAAAAGCAAATTTTTCAATCTTTTTTTTTTACAAAATGATTAAAAAGTTACTAATTTCATTTAAAAATTAAAAAAAAATTTTTAAAAATTTTAATTTTTTTTAGCCAAAAAGAGGTCTAGTTTTTAATAAATTATTATTTTGATAGAAAAAAATAGAAAAATTAAAAAGACATTGAAATTTAACTGAGAATGGAAGCGATTTTGTGGCCTAACTTTAAAAACGATTGATTAATTTTTGATAGGTATAGCCTAAAAATCTTTAAATCAGTTTTAAATAACTTTTGTATCCTTAAATTGTGCGTTAAATTTTTTAAAGGTTATTTTAGAGTAAAATCATTTAATTTATTTGCAAACAATATCAAAAATAAATTACTTTTATAATTCATTGTAATCGTAGAGTATCTTTTGATAAAATTGTTGGCATTTATTCTTACTTTAATTGACTTTCGTTTTTTCTTTCAAAATACTTTTACTTCAAAACAACTGTAGCTGTTTTAATTGACTTTTTTAATATATTTCAGCATAGTAAATTCATATCTTATAATTAATATATTTTCTTTATTTTAATATCAATGTAATTATTTTTCAATTTTTAACAATTGTTAAGCAGAAATAAAGACTCTATTAAGATTTTTTTCTCGAAATTTTCTATTCAATAAACAATTGTGGCAAATATTTAAAATATTTTCATTTCAAAATTCTTAAATTAGTTAAATTTAATAAATGTTTGTAAAATAGAAAAATTTAGCAAGCAGATAATTTATTTCAGAAAATAAAAAATTGTTTTAAAAATTGGAACAACCCTTGAAGCCTTGTTTAGAAAAAAGTTACAGTGTCTCAATTTTTGTCTTTCATGGACTGGATTTAATTATTTTTCCAAGCTAAACAATCAATGTAAATATCGGAATTGTTATATTAGGTTGAGAGAGTTTTTGAAAATCGACTTGACTAATAGAAAAGCTAATTAAATATAATTAAGTCTAAAGTCATCTTAAGGAAAGATAATGGTTTTTATCGATCAAGCCAAGTCTGATAAAAAAAAACTAATTACAAATAGAAAAAGATTAAAATTTGCATTTTATTTTGAAAAAGAGCAAAACTCATTATTTAAATATCCGGTAAGAACGCGAAAATTTGATTGTTATTGTAGAATTTTATTATCTGTGTAGAGGCCTAATTAAACATAAAGCAAAAGACATGCATCAGCTCTTAGGCTGGAAAAAGTGAATTATGGTGCAATTTAGGCTCTTCACTCGGCAAATATTAATTAATTTCAACAATAGATAAGAAATTTGAATTTAGACGAAACAAAATAAACATAATTTGCAATCAGTCAACAAATTGCAGTTTACAAATAAAATTATCTATTCCTTTAACTTGAAGCTTTAATATAGCGTAATAAATATCATCAGCAGTGTTCATTTTTTTCTAAAGGCTCAATTAAGCCACGAAAGGAACTTAATTTCGGACTACAATATAAATATTTAGCCCAAGAATAAACAAAAATTGTGCTTAGTAGTTAAAAAGTATTTCAAGTATGTGTGTAGTTATTAACTTTCCGGTAGCTAAGTGGCAAGTTTAATTTTGGTCATGGCACCAATAAAGCTTCAAAGAATGCTATTTTTTTTCAATTTTGAATGTTATAAAAATAATTAAATTTTGTAAGTTACAAGCTAAAAAATTAGACTACATTGCTACACATGTAATTACGATGTTGATTTTTTCTATAATATTTTTTTTCAAGACTAATTTACTCAAATGTTTAATTTTGATAAGTAATGTTGTTCGAGTTAATTCAAAAATACACTTAATCAAGTCTAGGGTTTTTAAAAGTCAATTTCAAATTTTTAATCATCCAAAAATTAAGTTTGCCGGAATTTGAATAAGAAAAAAAAAATCTTAAATTGATTTGACTTAGAGGCTGAAATAGAATCAGCGCTGATTGATTTAGCATTTACCGAAATTTAACACTAGAGGCATAGTAAACAGTTTTAACAAAATTAAAAATTGATTAACTTTTTTCATTAAGAAAATTTATAGATTATAAAAAAAAATTGTGTAAAAATGAAAAATGTCTATGAAAGTTGAATCTGGTCGTAAAATAAAACTAGTTAAAGAAAGGATATCTTTGTATAAAAATCAGGCTGAGCTAAACAATCACTTGAATGCTCAATGCAGACAGGTATTGAACAGTATAAGCCAGAATGCTCGGCAAGAAAAGTACCCACTAAAATCTAGTGCATCAAGGGCCCCGCACAAAACCAATAATTTAATTAAGTATGCAGGATTACGTGAACACTACATTCAGCACTCGAATTACTGGCAGCAGATCTGGTCCTTTACTTTTAATCCAATTTACGAAAGTGGTAAAATGAACCCCGAACTTGTCCAAATAAAATCCTAAATATTTTCCCTTAAAGATCAAAACGAAGGATTCGAAAACCCATTTTACTCTCTTATAAACAATAAGGAAAATTCTCTTAAGGCTATTGATATGTACGAAAGTATTTACGACTTAAAAAATTACAAGAATAGGTAAAAAATTTTATTTTTATCTATAAATTAGTTTTTATGCAATGGTGATTATTAAACGTAAAATCCTAAAAGTGGAAACTAAAGAAAACTTTCAAAAAAATCGTAATTTTAAGTTCATTTAAATAAAAATAAAAAGATCACATATTAAAGCGCCATTTATTTTTGATTTAAAGTCAATAAAAAAGATTTAAAATTATTATTTGTTAATCGTCATTTAAAATTATTATTTTTCATTTAAAAGATAAATTGACAATTATTAATATTACACAGAACTAAAAAGTATTAAAGGATATTTCTTTTAATTAAAAAGAAGTTATAGCTATTAATTGTCAAAAAGAATAAAAAACCGAGATAAATTTTAATTAATCGTAATTTGAAAAATTAAATGTCAAATAAAAATTTTCATCAATTAAATTTTAATGATATAAAGAATAAAGAATCATTCCTGGAATTTATTTCGGTTCAAAGGGTGAAAAGTCATAAAAGACAATAGTTATTCGATTCCTTTCGGGCTGTAGCCTATAAAAAGAAGCAAAAAGAATTGGTTAATTAAAAATAATTGAATTATTTATTTTGAAAATTGTATAATTGGTTTCTTAATTTTTATAACTGATAAAATTTGTTTAACGTAATTATCCGAATTTATTGATATGTCTTTAAAATAGAGTAATCTATTTTATTGACATGTTATTCAAAATAAAGCACTTTTTTGAAAAAAAAATTATTCATTACTAATGACACGTAATTAAAAGTGAATAAATTTAAAAATTATTAAAAATAGTTTCAGCTTATATGAAATTCTTTTAAAAATGGTGATGACAACTAATACTTATAATTTACGAATAATATATTAAATTGACTTTTTTTAATTGACGATTTAATATTTTTTTAATTGAAGCTATATCAAAATAAATGACACTTTAATATTTAAAGAGGATATTAAATAAAAATAATATTGCCTAATTTTTTTGAAGGGAATTTAGGAGAATTTTCAAAATCTTGGTTTTTGAAGATTTAAATATTTGATTTATATTTTGTTTGTAATAAATAGACTTAAAGTAAAAATATTAAAAAATTTTAATTAAAAAAAACACTAATTTAATTTTTAAAAAAAATTGTAATATATTTTTTTTCTAAATTCAACAAAAAATTACGACGTTTTAGCAAAATTTTCGTAAATTCTTAATTTTTCAATTTAAGGATTTTACGGTATTTTACGTGAATTATCGTCAAATTTTGTGAAATCACTATTGAAAATTCTTAAAAAATCTTTCTTATTTTTTATTAATCCAAGTGAGCTGGATTTGATTAGCTCGCCGGACAGTGGCATCCACTCTGAAAATTTGACTCGTCATAACTCGGAACAGTCTAAATGCTCGAGCATTCAAGCATCCCAAAATGGAATAGATAGTTTATATTCAAGTATAATTAGCAGTAAAAAAAGCTCAGACAATTTGTGTGACTATGATGATTCGGATTGGGAGAGCTCAGCAACAAATTTTGATCAACATGAATTACCATTGGGATGGATGCGGTGTTGTGATGAAACTGGCATTTACTATTGGCATAAGCCTTCCGGGACTGTGACTCGGAAGCCCCCACAACTTGATCTAGCGCCTAAAAAATTCGACTTGGATGCCGAATTCCAAAATTCTGCATCAATTAGTCCACAAAATTTTTTTGATCAATCTTTCATGAAAAATTCGATTTCCTGCTCAGAATTTTCATCCGAAAAATCCGAGTGCAGTAAAATTAGATTTTATGTACGCTCATTAGGCTGGGTGCGAGTAAACGAAGGAGACTTAACGCCTGAAAAAATAAGCCAAGCTGTAAATAAGTGTATCAACGAGTTATCAAGAGGAATTAAAGATTTTAATGACGTGGTTGCCAGATGGGGAGAGGTAATTTAAAAAAAATTAAATTTAAAAAGAAAATTTTTTTAATTAACCATCTCAAAGGGAAAAGACTTGTTCATGGATATTGATGATGGCTACTTGGTACTTTTAGATCCAATAGATGAAAAGATCCTCAACAAACAATCGATTGCTTCCATTAGAGTTTGGGGAGTTGGTAGAGATAATGGGAGGTAGGAATTTTTCTTATCAAAAATATGATTTTTTTTTTTAATTTTTGTTATAGGTTTTTCTTAATTATTTTATATGTTGATTTAAATAGAAAGGTTTTTAAAAAGCATGATTTATTGACTTGATAATAATTTTTTGTAAAAATTTCCCATTCATAAGATTATCAAATTAAAAGCAAGAAAAGTTTTCAATTCAATTTAGAAAATTTAAATTTGATTTAAGTAATTTAAAATTATAAATATAAAACATTGTATTTCAAACTACAACGGCAAAAGATAACTTTATCGAGATTTATTGAACAAGATTATTGCAGATAAAAATGTTTGAAAGCTGAAGTTCCTAGTGAAGTTGGCTAAATTTTAATTTTTTAGACAAATTACTTCTGAAAAAAAATTGATACAATTCGTGATATCATTTTTTCAAATAAAAACTCAAGTCTACAGTTCCCTGCTAAGAAAAATCGCGCATTTGATAAGAATACTTTTTAATGACGTGCAAAAAGCAAAGAATTTTAGAGTTTTTACAGAAATTAAAATATGATTCAAAAATGATTTATATCTTCTATAAAAATAAATTCAAACTTAGCTGAACTGAAAATATAATTAAACCATCTGAGTTCAATAAATCGTAAAAAAAAATTGTATATTTTATATGTAAGAAAGAGCTTCATTTTTATGATAGAGATTTATTAAATCTGAATTAAAGTACATTTGTGAATACTCAGATTACTAATTTTTCTTTCTCAATTTTTTTAATTCGTTTTGGTTGCTCTATAAATAATATTATTTAATTATTTTATTCTTTGTGAGCAAAATACGAAAATCAAATTCATCTATTTAATTAGATTTTCAGTATTACCCCATGGGATAATTATAATAATTATAATATTGTCTCATGGGATTGCATTATTAAAAATAATACACACCCATGAGCTTAAAATTTTTAGAAATTTGCATCATCATACCCACGCTTTGAACATCAAAATTTAAAGTCAAGTCAAGTTAAATAGAACGTAATTTTTTTATTAATATTTTAATTCTCTTCTAAAATTTTGACTTAAATAATTTACTTAAAAACTAACATGAAAAGTCCAAAGTAAAAAAATGATTATTCAAAACTCGTTTGATCAAGCAGGAATAACATCCAACATTATCGACCTATTTCATAGACAGCTTAGGCATTTTATTATTAATCAAGAATTTATTGATGATGTAGAGGATGATAATGCGTAAGATTTGAACGCTTTTATTTCAGGGGATGAAGCTAACATTCACGATTTAGATTTAGATGACTTTGACGATGATGAAGATGATGAAGATAATTCAGACACAGAAATGGCTTAGTTTTTGTATATTAAAGAAATCTAATTGAAAAACTATTTGAAACGCTCAAAAATATGTAAAAATAATTATAATTTTCCACACATTCATTTTTTTTCTTTAATTTATTAAATTAGTAGCACCCACTTTATATATAAGCTTTGTTTCAAAAATAATTACTCAGAAATTATTAGGTCTATTTTTTCTAATCTTTTTTTTACTTAATTCATTAAACACAATATTATAGACATGCTAAAGCCCACAAGTACAATATTTTTTATTTTTTCATTTGTATTTTAATTTTTAAACTTAAAACTCTCTTATTCTTAGTTTCAGCAAGAGTTTTCTAAATCGATTTCATGACTTTTGAATATTGTTACCATCAATCACTATTACTGATATTATCTTCATATGAATTTACTCCATCATCTGGTCTTTTACTTATTATCAGTTAAAAATTGCAAGTCATGACTTTGATTTAAACTTGTGACTTGAAAAAAGTCTGATTTGGTTTTAGAATCAAAATGCTGTTTTACCATAGATTGTTTTACCATTCATCAGAATTTTCGGGATGTATTGTCTGAAACCCGTTAAAAGTTGATTTTTCAATTTTTAATGGCAAAATTGTGTTATTAAATTAAAAAAAAAATACATTTTCTAGTAGATATTTATGCTATCTTTTCAAATATATGATCAGCTTTTGTGCGTAACTGGGAAGTTTTATGAGGGAGTTTTTGTGTGTTTAGATTTTTTTTTCCATTCGAAATTTAAAGGTAATGATATTTTTTTTTAGATGAAAAAAGGGTGCATAGTAAAATTCAAATAATTAAAAATAGATGAATCAAAAAAAATTTGAGCTTTTTTAAAAAAAATTGGTGATTTAGACCCGATGTTGTTTTTTCACAATCTTGATGGGTGTAGGTTTTAGACATAATCTCAAAAAGGTATTAAAAAAATATAATTAAATTTATAATATCAAAAATATATTTAAATATGAATAAAATCACATAATGAGTTTAAAAAAGAAGCTTTTTTTTACAGTAAATTTTTTTCTAAAAAATATAATAAAAATTTCACTTGTTTTTATTTATTGAATGTTACTTGGTTTTCTTAATTTTTTCTCCAGATAAATACGTTAAACGATTAAATTTCAGCTTTTTTAAATTGTAATTTTTCAATTAACAATAATTTAGCTTAGAAAAGCATATAAAATATCGACTAATTCGTAATAAATTTATTAGAATTTTATAAAATTATAAAAATTTTATTCAAAAATATTTTTTAAACTTGCTTTTTGTTAAAGAGATTTTGCCTATGTGGCCCGGGACCAACAATCCAAGATTCACATGTGCCACGTATTTCGCTCTGACAGTGGACCAGCAAAAGAAATAGCAAATTATCTTCGTGATACATGCAGACACCTGATAGAAGAAAAACGTCAATCAAACTCGCATATATCAGCTCATTTGAAAAGGCCTGACTACCTGCCAGACCTAGTGAATACTACGAACAAAAAAATAGACATCAACCTCAAATTCAAATCAGTAAGTTACAGTAATGACACGTGTGGAAAAGGCTTCGAGAATGCGTTAAATTTTCCCCAAGCTCAAGAAGAGCCCAAAAAATCAATTCGGTGCAAATACCTCGGGTGTACTCAGGTAAACAAAGCCTCTGGCATGCTTACTTTAAACGAAGCCATAGACAAAATATACACAAAATGTTTAAATGAATACAAAAAAGCCAAAAGAGAAAAACAAATGGAAATTTTTGAGCAAAAAATGAAGCAAAATTTGGACGATGACATGCTCAATTTGAATTTAGAAGACGATGATGTTGATGACTATGACTATGATGGCGAAAATGACATCGAAAATTCTGTATCATTTGACAACTTGTCGGAGATTAGCTGTGGAAGGAACTTGGGCTCAGATGTGAATGTGATTATATCTCCGTCAAGTATAGTGGTCAAGAAAGTGGATGGCAGAGAGCCCTCGTGTCTGTCGATAGATTCAAACGACAATGATTTGATAGTGGAGTGTCGTTTGCGCTACCTTAGCTTTATGGGAATTTCTACTGATATCAGAATAAGTGGATTTATAATGCAGAATGCAGATGGTACTTTCAATTGCCACGGTTTTATGTGCGACAATTCGTCAGGGCTTTTGTCTAAAACAATAGAGGCAGCCTGTAAATTAAGATATCAAAAGTGCTTAGATGCTCACCCGGAAGCCTATCAGACAAGTCAAATGAGAAATGATGTAAAAAATACTCGATTAGCCAGCTATTTGACATCTCAGTTAAGAAATGTATTTGACAATTTTAGAGCTAAAAATCTTTTTTCCAAAACTAGCTAACGCATTTTTTCAATACTAAACCCTGATGCTTAATCTAGTCTATTTTTTTAAATGTTGTTTTTTTTTTTATTTTAATTTTTTTATAAATTTTAAAATCATTTAATCAACTTTTATTTTGAAAATTATTTTAGATCAAAAGAATTTTAAATCTGATACACATTAAATTTAGAAAATAAAAAGGTTACAAATAATAAAAAAAATTTAAATTAAATAAAGACTCCTATTTTTACTCCTCTGTAACTCATCGATAAATTAGCTTAAATAAAAAGAATTAAATTACATTTTGGAAAATTAATAAAAAATGATATACGTTTTCAAAAATACCAGGCATTGTGAATTTTTGTAAAAAAAACAAAACAAAATATAAAAATGCCAAATCTTAATTTATGTAGAACCAAAACAAATTCTGTAAATTTTATCAACACTTATATATCCTTTGTACCACCAATGATACTGATTCTGCAAATTCTGCAATAAATCTGCAAAACTCAGTAAACTGTGAATTTGGGATATTATAAATCCAAATTTACTTTAAGTGGTGGTACAGTGGATGTATCAGTTGCTAAAATTTACTAAACATGTCTTGATCTGCCCCAATTAAAGCTCTGGCGATTTTTATAAATTTTTTTTTTGTACTAAAATTCACAATTTTCTCAATTTTGCAGAATTTTTCTGAATCATTAAATTGGTAATACAAAGGATGAATCAGTTAATATTATTATGAAATTAAAAAAAATTAATTTTTTTTATTTGCTTCTTTTTCTATAAACAAATAAAAAGAGATTGACACATTAAAAGAATTCATTCAAAATGATGAAAAACGTATAAAATAAATTTATTAGAATGTGAAAATTACGTAAGTTAAAGTTAAGTCAAGAAAAAATATTAATCTCATAAAAATGTTAATTCAATATTTCAATTAATCTTTTTTTTTAATAAAAATGAATTTTGATTTTAACAGTGATATAATTGTCCAACATCACTATTTACTGACTCTTTTTTTGTATTTCTTTTTTATTTTGATCTAATATATCTAAATTTTAATTTTTTTATGAACAAAACACTCAATTCTTGATGAGCACACCACTTGAATAATATGCACATGTAGTATTTTTAGTTTAAAAAATAATTCAAAAGTCTTTTTTGGTATAAAAAACAAGTATTAAGTTTGGTATTAAGTTTGTGTTGGTCAAACCTTAAGTGATTATTAAAAATTAAATTTTGAACTAAGCAAAAAAAATTATTCAAAATAAAAAAAATAAATCATAAAGGAAAATACTATTATGAGCCCACATTCTGAACAAACTTTAGGAAATTATTAAAATACTTGTATTGTTACGACAAAATGCTGTTAACACACACTTTAATTTTTTAGAATTGAATTCTAAATTAAAATAAATTAAAATATAATAAGAAGGATTGAAAGCATGCTTAAAAAATTAATCAAAATAAAAAATTCAATATTTGCTAGAAAAAATTATAAATTTACAAGATTTAGGCAAAAAGAATTTTTTTATTAATAAAATCATAGTAAAATTTTTTAAATAAATCGAATTAAAATTATAATTTCTTTTTTTGGAAAGAAATATGTCATTAAATTTTTTGTTTGTCTAAAAGATTTTTATAAACTTTTTTGTATTTTGAATTTATAAAAAGAATACTTAATTATACTTAATATTTAATTCCGGTGCCTTTATTTTCTTGGTAGATGTTTTGCCAATTTAAATTAATCATTTTAAATTATATTTTTAGTCAGTTTCTTTTATTTTTCAAAATTTTACAAACTTCAATGAAATAAATAATAATAGCAAAAATTTGAAATTTAAAGATTATTTTATAGATACTCGATGATCGCTTTAAACAACTTTTAGAATTTTTTCATGAGGAAACAATGCTTACTTAAGTTTACGCAAGATAAAAATTCTCAGAGTTTATTCACTAGTATTTGAACAAAATTTGTTCTGAATTAAAAGGATGTCAAACAGCAGAGATAATAAAAAAATTCAATTTTTAAACCAAAATGTTCGATGCCAAAGATTATTCATTAGCGTTTACTTTTAAACAATCATTTTTTTGAAAATATTTTTATTTGGGAAATTTTGCTATAAATTTTACTTTATTAAAGACTAAAATATATCTACTACATAATTTATCAAGAGATAATTCAAGCAAAAATTTGTTTAAAAAAATAAAAATAGCTTCTAGTTGAAGATATTAATCAAATTCTTGCATAATCAAAAATGTGTCTTGTTGTAAGATTAATTTAAATATTTTTCAACATTTAATAATTAATTATACTTCTGTAATTACACAATTTTGTTTTACACTGCCAAAACTAGATTGCTTATCATATTTTTTTGACGTTAGTTCTTCTTCTTTTTTTATTTTATTTCCATTTAAATCTTGATATATTTCGCCTTTTTCCTGACTTAAATCAATTTCACTTTTCAAAAAATTCCAGTTGACATTTCCTTTTTTTGGCTCAACTTTTTTCTTATCTACCTCAATAAACCAAACACTCTTGCTCTTGGGCTCAGACCTTTATAAAAGCTTATTATTTTATCTTAATATCAAAATTAAATTACCATGTTTTTTTAATGAATCTATTATAAACAACATGCCACAAAATGCACATACCAATAATAAAAAAGATAATTGCAAACGAAATTGCCACTGTTCCGATTAAAATACCGATTTGTCTAACAGCATTCTCATCTTCAAATTTGTTATGAAATGTGACCAAATAGCTGGGCCATATTCTGGTTGAACTTTCGTTCATATCGACATTTAACAAATATCTTATTTTATTTAAATCTAATAATCTAAACGTTTGCAGTATCTCACCTTTTTTTTAAATTTTATATGAAGTTTAAAAGGTACTTATTATGAATTTAGTTCCAAACAATCTAGAACACGAAATAAGCTTTTTTGACTAGGTCAATTTTTGAATTTATTTTTAAGATCTGGCTTTTTTTAATTTTGTTTAATTTATCAAAATAATCTAGATTTTTTTTAGATAACTAGTGAAAAATAGTTCTGCATTAATTCTTCAATTACAAAATAAAAATTCGCACTGTAACAAACTTTAAATCTTGCTTAGATTTTTTAAATTTGATTTTAAAAAGAGTTTGAGTGATATATTACCTTTTCCCTAAGATATGTTTTCAATTTTATCTTTGAAATATCTTTAAAGTTATTTTAAAAAATAACTACCATATTTGTATGCATGTTTTTTGTATTGTCAGCTTGAATATCATTTCAAAAGCTAAGCGATATAAATTTTTTTATATTTAAGTTTTATTTTTCGCACATATTAATTTGCTAATAGAGTTTTAAGCGAAGAAAATGAGAATTAATTAACCTTAAATCTTCTTGTTTATAAAAGTATTAGATAATTCATATTTAAAATATTCAGGGAAAAAATTATTTACTTTTGTTTATTTTTAAGAAAGAAAATTTTATTGAAAAAACAGCTAATTAATATAAAGTAATCAATTGTATTTTTTAATTATTGCGTCGCAAATATGAATAAAATAAAGGACTATTGGCGCTTTTTTTTTCATATTTTTTTCTTTTAATCAAATCCAGCTGATCTAAACATCAATATTAAGAAAATAAAAATATGAACCATTTGATGTAAAAATGGCTTTTGAGAAATTCAGTACAAAAAATAACGAAAAGAACTGGATAATATGATGAAAAATTAAATAAGTTTTTTATTTATAAGTTCAAAATTAGTTCTATAAATGCAAAGCTGTACAACATACATAGTTACTATCAAAGTTTGCTAAACTCTGCAAATTTAGCAATATTTCACTATATCGGTACATTTTGCAGAAATTTTGCACCTCATTAGCAGATTTTGGCAGCTGGTGTAACTATTTTTTTATTTTTTGAATTTTTTTTTAACTTTTAGAAAAAAAAAGTTATTAAATTTTAATTGACAATATTCTAAAAGAATTTGAGTTTGTTATTGAAGAATTGACCTTATTGTGCAGCTTAAATAAAATAGACTGGAGCAATACTTTATTCGGCAAAGTAAAATTTTTGTTCAATTTTCAATTTGCTCATTTTGCTCAAAAATTTCAAATGTGCAATTTAATTGCATTGCATATTGCAATTTTTTAAATTGAAATTTGTTATTGAAAAAGTTTTAAAAGTTAAAAGACTGTGTAAATTGCAATGCAATGAAATTCCGCATTTGAAATTTTTAAGCAAAAAGAGCAAATTGAAAATGGAGCTAAAATTTACTTTGCCCTTTTTTCATGGTTTTTACCGATTAAAAGATCAAAATATAATATATAATATTTTTTTTTATAATAGAGAAAGATTTTTTTTTTCAAAGCATTTACTTGACATGTTCTGTCAAGTTTATTTTCATTTATAAGATTTTAAAATATTCCTTTTTATTAGACTTTGAAAGGTTTAAATTCTTTAATTGATTTTAACAAAAACTTTAAAAGACAAAAAAAATGTTTTACAATCTCGTTTTTCACTGTTCTCTCCATGACCTTGCATGGAATAGTTGTAATTGAAATCGGGCGATAATTTGACGGGTCATTCTTAAGTCCTTTTTTGAAGATAGGTGTGATGTTTGCTTTAAGCCACAAGTCTGGTAAGGCCGCAGTATTGTAGGATTTCTTAAAGATTAACGATAATGGGTTTGACAGGCTTGTTGCACATTCATTGAGAATTATTGGACTTATTCGTCTAAGCCTACTGATTTGTTCTTATCTAGTTTACTTAATTCACGAGCTATCGTCGACGGGTCAAAAATTGTGTCAGATGGTTCACAGGTTTCAGATGTACGTGGTTCAAAACTTTTAGACGTCGCATCGTTACTTTGTTTGTTAAAAACACTGAAGAATTGTTCATTCATGACATTTACTATTTCGTGTTTGTTGGTCACTATTTGGCCGCTGGAGTTTTTTAATGAGCGAATTTCGTCTTTCAATATGTTCTGACGTTTTATGTACGAGAATAGAAGCTTCGGATTCTTTTTGGATCGATGCGCTAAGTCAAGTTCGAATTTTCTTTTGGCTAGTTTAATTTCTTTCCGCAGTATTTTACAAAAACAGTTATAGTCTTCTTTAAGGCTTGAGAATGAGGATAAGCTTAAAGATGTCGATTTTAGTTTATTCCATTTGTTGTACTTAAGTCTGGTTAGATTTTTAAGATTTTTGGTAAGCCATTGCGGTTTCTTGTCTACTATACTGTTTTTGATTGTTGCTATGGGAACCTGTTTCTTGATTGAGGAATTAAAAATGTTAAGGAATTTTGAGTACATGGCGTCTACGTTTAAGTTTGAGAATTGTTCGAACCAATCCACACTGGCAAAGTAGCCATTAAGATTTTCAAAGTTGCATTTGTTGTACAAGTATTTTTGGACGTGGTGTCTGAATTACAACGTGAAATCAAGACAAAATCCCAAGAAAGTGTGGAGTGTGTTTTTGTTAGATGCACTAAGTGACGAACCAGAGTTTATCATGAATATTCGATTTGGTTGGTTTGTGATTACTAGGTTGAGGATGTTTTTTTTGAAGTTTGGTTCAAGTACCATCTGTTAATGAATTTTAATTATTAGGTTTTACCTAAGATTCAAAATTAAATTTTATTAAACTAGAATTAGAAACGTGTCTGGCTGTAAATCGAAAGCTCATTTCGATAATTATTAAATATATTAAATATATATTTAAATAATAATATTTAATATTAATTCTAATTATCAAATATTAAATTTGATATTTAAAATTTTTGTCTGTTGATTAAGACAATTAAAGCTATACAAGCTCAAATTCATTATATTCTATAAACTGAAAGAATATGAAGCTTCAAATGAAATTTTTGGAAAACACGTTTCTTAAATATATACAAAAGAAACTTCCGAAAACACTGTAATGAATGAATATTTGAATTACTTTTTTACTTATTTAAAAAGACGCTCAAAAAACAAAAAATTAATTAGAATGGTATCATGTCGGTAAACAATATGATCTGGTCGCCAAATTGGTCATTTTAATTATATGAACCAGATTAATTTTGGCTGCATATCAAAATAACAAGTATTAAAATAAGACATTTAAAATAACAATATCAAAATAACAAAAATAAATGCATCAAAACAACTAATAGAAAATAGCGTGCATTTATTATCTATTTATTTGTATATTATATGAACCGAGCTAAAGCTCCTTCAGATTAAAAAAAAATTAAAATAAAGTTAAATAAAATATAATAAAAATAAAAAATTAGAAAAAAAATAAAGTAATAATAATATATGTCAAAAATTAGGGAAATATTAAAATTAAAATTGGATAAATTTAGATAGAGAGTAACAGAATACATATTTTAAATATCTGATGATTCATGAAAAAAAAAATAGTAAGGTAGCAATTACACAATGGAGTTGGGTACTCGATATATATTGGTTCGAAACCTTTGTTATATTATTCCACCAGTCTAACAGTTAATGGAACAGAATGGCTCAGTACTGCCCTAACATATCTCTAACTCAACTCAAAAAGTCGATTTGAGACCGTTAGTAGTTTAAGTTTATTATATGCCTTATGATGTAGTATGTTGGAGGGAGTATCATATCTTAGTTCTAGTATACAACGAACTGCTGAATTTTGGATTTCTTCTAACCTTTTGATATTAAATTCTGAATCAAAATAACATCACTTTTATGTGTTTTTCATAATAACAAATAAATTAAAATCTAATCAAAATAACATAATTCTAATAAAAAATTACTAATGGAGAGTTTGACTCAATCTATTAATTCTTTAACACTTAATAAGCCTGTTAAAGCTTTTATTACATTATCAAAAAAAAAACGCAGCTACACAATCTCGGCTATTATTTTAAAGTATCTTATTTTAGTAAAGAGCAAAACAAGTTTTCTTGGCGCTGTATTGAACGAAATTGTAAGGCTGCGGGTTATACATACACAGATAAAATCGGAGAAATGTGTGATTTTTATATTATATTTGAGGCTCATTAGACGTCATGATGTAGCCAAAATAGAACTTTTAGAGGGAAAGCGTGCTATTAAAGAACGTGCTGTCAATTCTGATAATAAGGCTTATTAAGCGTGGTCGTTATAACAAAAATATAAAAGAAAGAGATGAACCAATGTTTTCGATTAGTTTATGGAATATTCATGATAGATTAATCGATGATATGCCAAGAACAAATTATTGCTGTGAGTCATTGTACACTTCATTCACTGGTATATTAATCATCCATTAATCTATGAACTAATCGATGCCTTACGCCACGAGCAGAATAAGATAGAATCTATGATCGTTGTTACGATTAAAACTGATGTGGCAAGGCTAAAGCAAAAAAGAAGAGGCAGCGGCGAATTTAATAAAGTTTTATGATCCCAATAAAAAATTAGAAACTTTGAATAATCTTGCATTATTATAATTGGCTCAGTTACTCATTGATTATGTTTAAAAAATTTGATTTGCTGATTATATTGATTTAACTTTTTACTTTTTTATGTCATTTTAATAAAGATATTTAGAAATTCATTATTTTGATTTAGTCATTTTGACACTTGTCATTTTAATGCAATGTATTTTTAATCTTGTTATTTTGAAACAGTGTCAACTTGACACTTTTATTTTAATAAATGGTATTTTGATGATTTACTTAAAATTTTGATCACAAAAATTTTTTTTTGATTTTTTTGAATATCTATCTGAGAAATTTTTTAAATTTGTAATTCAATAACATACAAACAATTAACACTAGAAGCACCAAGGTGTCAAAATGACTCTTTTTAATTTTTTACTAAGTTATAATTCAATAGTCTGAAAAGATTAAAACTTGAAATTGTTAAGTTAATATAAAATAAAGTTAAATTTTAAAAATTTTATATTAACATATTCACATGATGCTTCATTTTTTTAAATTGACTATATGCTACTAGAAGCACCAAAAAGGGTCAAATGACATTCAATGGGTCATTCTGCACCCCAAACACCTAAAAGTGTACGTAAAAGAGCCCAAAGTTTAGATGATCAAGAAAACAGTTCTCCAAAGCGTGTTAAGTGTCAAATTCGCCTTTGCAACAATAATAAAATTAATTTAATCTGTTCAAACTGTAATAAATCAGTATGCGGACAATGTACAACGGAACGTGTGATTATTTGTAAAAAATGTGAGAAATAATTTTTATTGGAGTCTTTTTTTTTATTCACTACAACAATATAAAATTAATATTTCGTTTTCCTATTAACTTGAATTGAAAATTTTTAGGCAATGTTAAAAGATGGGTATACGAGAAGTTTAGATTTCATTTACATTTTTTTTATCATTGTTCTTTTTTTTTAAAAATGCGCTCAATTTAAAAAGACGTTTCTACTTTCTAATAAATTTGATCATTTGCGCACCATTTTTTTTTTACTTGATTGTTTTTATTTAAATAAATGGCTTCATCTGAAAAAACAAATAATAATTTCGGAAAATTTACAAAAAATGCCCAAAACAGGTTATACACTCATTAACAACAATGAACTTCATGAATTTATGATGCGTACAAAAATTTTAAAAAACCTCTCAGAGGAGCGATCTAGAATTAACGAAATGAAGGCCAAGTTAGCTGATTATGCCTTTGAAAATTTTCAAAACAGAAGGGTATTCACTTTTACATGTTTTTTTTATTATTAAACTCTATTTTCATTTACAGTTGGATGAGCTTATTAGTTTGGACACTCGAAAATTCAGAAACTATCTAAATTTTCTGAGTCATTACAATGAGTTGCTGAAAAGGGTAGATCCGCTGCGTGTTGAAAGAATGCATAAGACAAATGAAAAAAAGACTAAATATATGAAAGATTATGTTTTCAATAAATTTAAAATTCCATTTACAGAGTTTTATCAATTTGTACAGGATTATGAGGATAACATGATTTCAAGCCAAATGGATTTAAATTCAGTTCCGAAACTAAATGAAGCTTCAACAATTAAGGATTGTTGAAGCTATTTTATTACCCTAACTTTTCATAAGAACTTTTCTTAACTTAACTTAACTTTTCATGAAGCTTTTCATAACCCTAACTCATTGAAAATGTAATAAAAAGTTTGCAAAGCACTTAAAAAAAGCAAAATTTTACAAATCGTTTTGATATTGATAATAAAGTTAAATCATCGAATATTTCTTCAAGAATTTACACCAATAAAACCTCAGGAGATGGGAATAGTCTTTTTCATATGATTTCACTTTGTCTCTTCGGTGATAAGATGTATTCGAATCTTTTACGTCTAATTACGGTTTTCTACATTGTAAAAAAAAAGATTATTACAAAAATGTTATCAGATCAATAGTGACTCAAGGACGATCTAATGGCTTCAACTTAGATATAAATTCTCATGTCGAATATAATTATAGAAAATTGTTGCATGATGCAAGGAAGAATGGTGTATGGTGTAATGATTATCATTTATAAGCTTTGAGTTCTGTGTTAAACTTTAAAATTTATATTTATTATCAAATGAATGAAATAAAAGACTTGACATCTGTTGAACAACTTGTTTCAAAATTTAATGATAACCCTTTAAATTTATGTTCCTGTTTAAAATATATACCAATAAATGGAGAGTTTGCCGATAATTTTATTTGTGATTTCTATAATAATCAAATTGGAAAATTCCATTACACAGCCATTGTCCCAAATTCTACTAAAAGCTAAGAGTTTGTCCCTAAAAATAACTTTTTTACTTAATTTTTTTTTATCATTAAATTTTATCTTTTTTTTATTTTTGTATTATATGTATTTTTCTATTTTTTTTAATAAAAGTATTTAAAAATTGAAACCTAATTTTAATAATTATTGATTAGTCTGAAAACAAAACTAAATATATCTATGTTGTGGGGGGAGGTAAGGAGGGGGGCGAAGCCCCCCCTCCTTGTTACATGATTTAAATTGATATATGATTAATTTAATATTCTTTTTTTCGAATGAAGCCTTAAAACATCTTTAATTTTAAAAAGAGTCATTTGACCCCGTTTGGTGTTTCTAGTATTTTTTTTTGGTGCTTCTAGTGTTAAATATCCTTATTTAATTTTAATTTAATTTAATTTATTCAAAAAATTACGCCATGCTTGGTGATGCTATACATAGAAAAATAATAAATATAAAAAATAGTTTAATTCACAAAAGTAAAGTTTTTTTCCTCAATTTTTCTTATTAATATTGAAAAAATGTAAAACTTTAAAAATCAAAAATTTAATAAAGATGTCGAGTCAAGTTCGCCTACCGTGAATGACGAGAATAGATTACATGTCAAAAAAGTAAATATAAAATTCCAGGATCATGCCCGATTTATTCAATTATCATCAAAAATTAAAAAGGTCCTAAAACTCATGTACGCTGAAAACACCACATTTTTCTTAAAATCGAATCTTATTTTCTAATTGTTTTTCTGACTATCGAAAACTCTTTGAAGATGCTTTTTTTCTAAAATATATTTTGATAAAATTTTTTTTTACCATAAAGTTAAATATATTGATACCCGTAAAACAAAAAACACCTGAAAAACGCCACAAAAACGCGTGTTTTTTATTTAAATTTAATTAATCTCCGTTTTTTTTCGCATTCATTACTTAGGATTTTTAAAGATAAGTTTTTTAAAATTTCAAAAGATAAATTTTGGAAAAATATTCATATTTTTTTCATAATTTCAAATGAAAATCTATCAAAAAAAACAAAAATAAATGCTTTTTCAAAATGACGTAAATCAAAATTTTTAAAAGATTTTTAAAATTTAGACTTGAACTTGTAAAAATTAGAACTTAAATAAATCTAATAATAAACTCTATTTTAAATTTTTGATTAAGCATCACCTTAAAGTTCTAAACTTAAAATCGTTTGTTGAGTAAATTTAGGACTGGTAAAATTAAAATAAGATGTTAATATTAAAATTGACTTTTTGAATTTTTTATTTTAATGTTTAAGTATGTTAACATTAATGTTAGAGACTTCATAAGGGAAGGCTACTTAACCGCAAAAGTAGTATCGGCCGTTTTGATGTTTGCTAGGGACAAATTAAATGTCTTTCATATCAAGACGTTGTAATGATTAAAAATCTTTTAATCTTTGTTTTAACATATGGAATAAAAATTTAAATAAAAAAAAAAATATGAATTGCATTTACGTTTTACGGGATTATAAAAATATGTTTTAATTTTTTGGATCATATAATAATAATCATCAATTTGGTAATCAAGGCTTTTGTAATCAAAATTTTCACCAAACCGGCATGATCTAATTGTGTTAAATGAATTTACTAAATAATTTTTCAGTCTTTTCACTTCTAAACAAATCAAGAGGCCAACCGTGCTTTGGTAGACTCAATTTCAAAGTTAATCAACAGGGTAGCTTTTAAAATTATTCAAATTGTATTAAAAAATTCATAAAATTTAGATAAAATTTAACAACAATATATTGAATTAAAAAATTAAAATTTTAGTCACAAAAATTATTCAGATACATTTTAAATTGAAATCTTGATCTCACTCAGTATAAAATATGGATATTTTTGAAAGTTTGAAGATTTTGATGGAGTATTCTATTTTTGTTTGATTGTCGATCATAGCAATTCATTTGATTTTTTTGCTCTCATTTTTTTTTAATATTCTTTTATTTTAAATCTAATAGATTTCAATCTCAAAATAATAAAAATCTAAATACATACATTAATTTTTACATTAGAATCAATAAAATCTTCACTTAAGAATAAAAATATTAAGTTCTTGTACTGTACAAAAAATTTTAAACAACATTTCTAAAAAAAAATAAATGGAATCTTATTATTTCTTGTATAATTTTCCAACTTTTTTAATATTTGAAGTTAAAATCTTCCTATACATCTTATTGAAAAAAACAAATATAAAAAATTTAATAATTATCAGCAAATAGAGGAATGATCTGGATACAGTTGACAATATAAAATTGTCTTTTAAAAAGTTAAAAGCTTTAAAACAATTGAACACCGATGATGGCAAATTTGCCAAAGTGAATGCACTGGAGACCACCAAAACCATAAAGGTGATATTTTTTTTGGCTTTACTTTCTTTTGTGCTCTTAGTCCTCGTTACCCATCCCTTGGATGGCTCCGAATCTGTCACAGTACCTCCATAAGTTTCTGTATTTCCTTTCGAAATAAAATTTTAAATGAAAAAAAAATGTTTCCAAAAGAATAAAATTTACTTCTCAAACTACTAATTTTGATTGCCAAGCTTGACTTTTTGACCATTAGTTTTCTAAATCTAATTAGATTAAACCAATTGATTATAAACAAAACAACTGAGGCAACTATTAATCTCGTCAAAGACAAAACAATACTAAATACTTTTCCAGCATAAGATGATCCAAATTTTGTGTACTCGAGTGCATAGGCATCATTCGATTCAGAGACTATGTTTTTCAAAAATATCACTGGCAGATAATAGATTAGGGAAAGAACTGAAATAGAAATGATAACTAAAATAGGGCGAGAGTTTTGAAGAAATTTTTTATTAGTTATTATCATAAATCTTTGAAATGAGACGAAAACTTCTATAAGGATATTGTTGATGGCAAGACAGCTTGTGAAATAGTCTTGAAAGTAAAGTATATAAATAAGTGTACTTAGATATTTTTTTCTGAAAAGACATTGTGAACCACAAGTAATGAATATTTTAAAGGCGATTATAAGGGCATATATTAAGTCAATTATCGAAGAGGCCAAATAGTAATTGTACACTGGGTCTTTTAGTTTTTTGCTTGAAAGAACCATGATATTAATTATTGAAGTAATGGAGCCGAATGAACAAATTAAACAATAAATAACCTCATCTATTTGAACATATTCGGTGCTCAAGGTTGAATTTTGTGCCATTTATTTTTAAATGAGTGATGAAAAATCTCTTATTTCGTTTTTGAATCATTAATAAATTTAATTGAAAAATTTAATTTATTTTGCTGCGAAATTTTCAAAAATTTTCTTAAACAAATATTTAATTTATATCAATTTGTGTAAAGAAAGTATGACAAAATAAAAGACTCTGAAAACTGTTTCTTAGACATAATTAGAAGAAATTTGAACTCGACTGGATTTACAATCGATCGTTTCGGTTATGAAATATTGATAAGATTTACAATAGCTTGGTATAATTAAAAATTTAAATTTTAAAAATGAACGAATTTTATTTTCATTGAGCAAATGTTTAACTTTTAATTTTTCATGCAGATTGTTGCAATTGAATCTTTAAAAAAATTACATATGAATTATATCTTAAAATTGATTGCTTGGTAAAATGTTTCAAATAAAATTTTTCATTTAAAGTTCTTTTTCGAGTTGAATAATGCAATATTTTACAAAATGTTTAAAAAAAATTTTTTTTCAATATTTGACAAAAAATTTACTTAACACCCTTAACATTTTGAGGTTTATAGAAAAAAAAACAATATTTTGATTTTTTTTTTAAATATTTGAAATCCATACGCAATTAATACTTACTTTCGGCTCTATTTTTATTGAGCAGACAAAAAATAAACATTTAAAAAAATGAAAAAATTAAAAGAAACAAATTAAATAATACAAATATCTAAAATAAAAATATCAACTAAAAAAGTCAAATAAAAAGTAAGTGTATTTTTAAAAAAACTGAAAGAGCTCAGAATTTCTGGTCATATTACATGGTTGTATGGTGGAAACAGCGTCAAACCGAACCCCGAAGTGCTAAAATAGGGTATTTTAGGTTTTTCACTTGTATGAGCTTTCATATTTATAACCAAGTCAAATCCATTATTTAGTTATATGTTCTAGCTCTTTAGCTAACTATCGAGGGGTCTGCAATATCATAAAGTTATTTTGATCCTGAGATATTGGACTTCAAATACAACATACTTTTAAAAGTGTTTAACTTTGCCTGTTATTTTCCAAAAGAACGGAATTTTCAAAAATTATGAAATTTGGTGGTTTTATGTATTTTTAGGTCTTTTTTAATTCTATGATATCTGTTTTGTTATATTCCTTTGAAAAACATTCAATTTTGGGGTGGTTCATGTCCTTTACATGAAATTTTAAAATTTTATTAAAATGAGATTTAGTGATTTGTCTGCTTCGTTCACGTGTGATTTTAAACTCGCTTTTGTGGATGCAATTAGATCACTGTTCCCTTATTCATTAGTGTGTTTGTTGTTTATTTTCCAATTTCTGATATTGTGAGTCAATTTAATAAATAAAAAATGAGCTTAATAAGTAAATGGAATCAACCGAAGAATAAAATAAAATTTTTTTTTGGTGATCAAAAAATTATTTATGGAATCAGTAAAAAAATTGGTTAATTTTATTTTAAATTTAATTATACAAAATACACAACAAAAAAAATAAATTCGGAACCATATATAATTTTTTATTCATTTTTTTAATACAGTGTATTTAAGAAATTAATTAAAATTAAATTTGATAGTATCATGTTTTTTTTTGTTTGTTTTTTGTATAAATAAATTTTAACCAAAATTTACCAATTTTTACGTTTTTTACGAAATTTTACTGTAAAATCTTGACTTTTTTCCAGTTTAATTTGGTAAGAAAAAAATTTTCATTTTTTCTTAAATTAACCAAAAATATCGAAAAATTACGATAATTTTCGAAAATTTTCAGGGTTTAGAATATAGTTTCACAATTATTTATTTTAAGTCTTAAAACAAAAACATTAAATTATATTATATATTATATGTATTATTTATTTTTTATTATTTATATATTATTATTTATTTTATATTTTTTTATTATAAAAATCGACAGTCAAAATTAATTAAAAAATTATCTTTTTTACAATAATTTGAAATCTTTGGATAATTATTTTCGTTTACATGATTTTTAATCAAAAAGATCTCTAAGCATTAGAACAAGTTTAATAGTGCTTTTGGTTTGTCTACTACCATTATTAAATTCTTCGATTAAATTTTTAATTATCTGTTTTTGGCCATCTTCAATCAACTTATTAGAAGACTCATCGTATGAACAAATAATATTATTCGGATCTGATAGATTGAAAGATATTTCTTCATCATTTTGTAAAAATTTAATTCTCAAAATTGCCATTTCTTAAAAGAAAAAAAAATCATATTATCATTAATTTTGATGAAAAAAACCTCGATCGAAATTTATCTCAATATTTGTTTCTTCTCTTAAACAAGCATTTTTTTCCTCATAAAATTCAATTTCAGCCTTTATCTCTGAAAAGTTCTTTAGTTTAAATTATTATTATTTATTAATCGTTTACTATCTAGAAGTGTTTCGAATGATTTAGTTGTTTCATCAGAACATGCCCTGGCTTTTAATTCTTCTATTTTGATTAAGGAATTTTTTTGGAAAATTTCTTCATCTAATTTCTGAATTTCCTCAACCAGACTTTTGACACTCCTCGAGTTTTCTTCTAGTTTTGCTAAAATATTTAATTAAAATTTTTTTAATAACGAATCAATTAAATGAGTACTTTTTTCTTTTGATAATTTTTCATTCAGCTTTTTATTTTGATTAGTCAACAAAACAAGCAATTCTAATTAATAAGAAAAAATATTATTTTTTATATGGTTTAGGTCATTCAAATTACTTTGAGCTTTTTCTTTTTGTTCATTTAGGGATTTAGGGATTTTGTCTATTATTTCTATTTTCATTTTTTTGAATTTTTAAAATAAATTCAACATTTAATTTTTTATTCAATTTTTGTTTAAAATTATAAAACAATTTCAACTTGACATAAAAATTGTCCTTATAAGATGAACAAAAATGTTGGTCTAATGAAAATAACCTCTGTATGAATTCAACTATGCTGATTATGAAAAAACTAAACATAAACTCTCTTTCAAAATAAATTTAATTGAATAACATTTTTGGTTGATTGAACATGTATTTAAAAGAGCTACGTGTATCTTTTAAATGATTAAAAAAAATTAAAAAGAAATCGAGAAGATGCAAGAAACAGTTCAAACAAACGAGCCAAATGGTTTCGTCGATATTAAAATTGAAGAAAGCGAAGCTGCAACCAAGACCCAAAAGGGTTCATTCTGCTGTTTTTTTTGTATTCCATTTAGTTGCTGAAAGATATGATGATTTCATTCCTTTTAAATTGGGATTGACTTTAATTATTTAAGAAAAACTGATTTTTATAATAAATGCTAATGCTTTTAATCTGAATACTAAAAAACATCAAAAACTAAATAAGAATTTACTTCTTTACTTTTTGACTCTTTTTAGATAACAAAATTAAACGACTCAATAAAATAATAATAAATTTTTTCTCATTTTTTTTCCTTAAACGTGAAATTTATTAAGTTTTATTCAAATTTTTAAAGATCATCAATTTGGTGATCAGTGCTAACAAGAACTAGAAATTAAAATTTGTTTTTGTGGTCATTATTTTTTATTTTTTGATCATTATTTGTTATTAGGGAAAAGCTTCTTGGAAAAGTCTTCAAAAATTAGAATTTGAATCACTCACATCAGTATTTATTTTTTTAAAAGTTTAAAATTAAGTTTTTTGCAGAATTTCTGGCATCTTGAAGTTGATGATCAATTCAAAATATCATTTCAATTCAAAAAGTTTATTCTTAGATATTAAACTTAATCTTTGATTTAATTTTAATAATTGTAATGTAACATGCTTTACATGCAATGTAGATTTAGAAAATAAAAAAAAAATTGTAAAAACACTATTTCAATCCAATGATAAAATCGATTTTCAATTTAGTTAAGTGATTTTTTGTAAAGTTTTATTATCATTTCATTACTTATTTTGAATTTTTTATTTGAATTTCTTTTTTAAATTTAATTGTGAATTCAAAACACAAATACTTTTGAAATAAAAAATCTCAAATAAATTTTACAAAAAATCAGTTAATACATTTAAATATAAAAATCGATTATCATTGGACTGAGAAAATGTTTTTTCAATTTTTTTTTACTTTCTAAATCTACATTGCATGCAAAGCATGTTACATTACAATTATTTAAATTAATCAAAGATTAAGTTTAATATCTAAGGATAAACTTTTTGAATTGAAATGATATTTTGAATTGATAATCAACTTCAAGATGCCGAATTTCTTTATCACTTTTTTAATGATTTGCATTATTAAATACATATAAATCATTTTTTAGTGATCAAAATTTTCACCAAACTGATACCATTGATCACATTATCGTGATAGTTCTAAAGCTTACTTTTCCTTTTCGAGCTGTGTATTTAATAAAATTATTTAACGTTGATTTTTGTGTAAATTTTTAAGTTTTACCTTAGTTCTATAGAATTTCATGTACTTCTATATTTTTAAACTATTTACGGCTTGTATTTAAATAATTGGTATTTTAAATAAATTGATATGTACTGAGCTAAAGTTTCTTTAGAATAAAATATAAAATAAAGTTAAATAATTTTACTCTGCAAATTTAGCAGACCTTGATATTTGATGCAACTTTGAATGTTGCATTATGCTGCATTTACAGAATTTAGTTTAAACATTTAAAAAAAAAAGTTATTCAATGTTTTTTCATTTTTCCTATTCTTTTTATCATTTGTACTAAATTTCACAAAACCAGCTGAAGCAAATGGTCCAAATTTTTTTCATTTTTTTAAATTTTGAATAATAAACATTTATTATACTAAAATAGATAGTTTTTAATAAGATCTACAATAAAATTTTTAATTTTTTTAGAATCAAATTACAATTACGGTATATATACAATTAAGTTTTCAATTAAGTATCTATTTTAGCTAAATAATTAGTTTTACTTATTCGAAACGAAATAGATACCCTCTGTTTAACCTTCGTTTGTTTTTTTATTAAAATAATAGTTAGAGGAGGAACCCGGGCAGTTTGGAATGGTAATTAACCTCCCTTTCAACCCCGTGTTAATTAGTCTTGATAACTAAGAAAAAAGTTAACAAAATTATAAAAATGCTACAAGACAAACAGATGAAGAATTTTCTTTTTAACCTTCGCTTTTCTTAACACTTATATGACATTTTTTCTTTGGATTTATTTAAACTTTCAGCTACATATGAAAATTTTTATATGGAAATCGACGCATAAGACTTTTTTAATTTATTTAAATTAAAATCAAGCTAATTTGTATTCTTCTAAAAATTCAAAAAAAAAATTAAACTTTAAATTGAAAATTAAACAAAACATCGAAAATTTTTTTTTAATTTACCAATTCTTGCAGAAAAATTCAAGAATAAGTTCTGACTATTTGTTAACTTGACTTATTGTGTGGTTAACCTTATTCTATAATTTTTTAACATCATCAAATCCATATTCATTTGAATTGTCCATCTTGTAAGTTCTTAATAAAGTATTTATCAAATCTCCAATGTCAAAATAATCTGACTAATTACTTTAAAACAATATAAATTAAATTTTATGTGTTTGATGTGATCCAGTTAATAACAATGTAATAAGATTGCAAAATTAGCTCCCATTTTCTATTACAAAAACAGAATTTTAAACATCGCACTTTTTTCATTCTTTTTCAAAATTGTATGAAAATTTTTATTAAAATACGAAAAAATACATCATTTATAAAATAATTTTATTTTAATCGAATATAATTTATTTGATCCGAATTTTTATTTTTAGTATAAAATTCAAAAAAATTTATTTAAGCGATTAGCAGAAAAATCATAATTTTTTTTGGATGACTACATTTGCAAATTGCACACCATTTTTATCTGTATAATTTTGTATCATTTTACAGCATTTTGTTCTTCTTTTTAAATTTTGAGTTTGTCTTCTCATCTTTCAAATTAAAAATCCTATTTATGCTAAAGTTTGATCTAACCTCTTCTATTTAGTAATGGAATTTGAAGTAAAAGAAAGTTAGGCATCTTTAAATAGATAGTTATAAATGTGTAATTTATCAATGATGCTTTGAAATGAAATTAAAAATTATTCATTTTCAAAGATTGACATTTATCTAAAGTTTGAAATAAAAATTAAATTTATTACAACAGATATGTAAATTAAAAAAATAAATTTCTCTTTGATAAAAAAAATCTAGTCATCAATGTTGCCTAATTCATTGAATTTTTGAATTTTTCTAGTCCGAGATTCCTAGCTTTGGGGTAAAATAAATAATTTTAGTGACTTTGACTTTAACTAGACCACTACAATAACTACCAGGATCGAATTAAATTTAAATATTAATTTTGATTTAAAAGTCACTTGATTTTTTTGTCCGGACTTAGACTTTAATGGGGACTTTTAAAAACTCTGTTTGGAAATATAATCAAAGGTCTTAAGGATACATTCAGAATATTTTTCACTTTTTTATTTTATTATAAATGTTTTAATGTATCTTTATAAATTATTAAAGCAACCCTTGGAATTTTTTTAAAAAATTTTATCTTCTACCTTGAAATGTGTTCAGCTAATGAACAAGTTTAATATTTTTACTCAAGTCTTTTTTCAGTTTTCTGATGTGATTTCATGTGGATAAGTTTTTAATAATTGTGGGTAACAAGAATTAAGATTGAATTTGATTTACGTGATTTTGATCAAATATAATATGATAAAATATTCCCTAATAAAATCTTAAAATAACCTTTCTATTAATCCAAATAATTTATTTTTAATTCGAAAATTTTCTAAAAATTAATTTAGCAACTTTACTTATCATATCCTAATCAGCTGATCAAAAATTTTTGGAATAAGATTCAAGCATGACTTGATATTTCTTTGATATTTTTTTATTTTTTTTCTTATTTTTCTTCATTTTGACTTGCTCGAATATTTCTATTCCTAATTAGTTTAATTTTTTAATTTTTTTTTTGTTTTCAATAATATATCTAATTTTTCTGATTATAATTGAATCATGCAAATTTCTATTCATCTTAGAAATCCTAATTAAACAAATTGAGACCAATCGATTCAATTTTTATTTTGTTGCTTATTTTTAATTAAAAGGTTCATTTAATGGCAAAGTAAAAATTTTGCTCATTTTCATTTTGTTCAATCTTGCTCAAAAATGAAAAAAAAATTTGAAAAATTGCAATTTGCAATTTGAATTTTAAATTAAAATAATTTATTAAAAAATTAAAATGTTAATTTTGTAGATTTTTTTTATTTTATTTGATGTCCAGTTTGCAGTCTTCTTTTTTTTAATATAATTGTCAAGATTATCACGACTGCTACTGAAAGTATCCGACTTACCGGTATTTATTAATAGAAAACATAATGTCCATTGCAAAATAAAATATTCTTTTATTGATAAAAAATTATTTATTATTTTCAGTTTTCAATTTTTTTTTAAATATCTTTTATTACATATTGGATAAAAGATCAAAATAGATTTTAAGATAATGAATTACAGTCAGCTTTCGTTGATCCGGCAAAATTCGGAAAATACTTTATTGACGTATTGTCGAAACTGCCGAACTCTCGAAAGTCCAACATTAGAGGAAAATTTTAATCTTACCGGATTAAATAAAATAATGTTTTACAAAACAATTAACATAAGTTTTTTAAAAAATTTAACAAAAATAAAATTCTATTAACGGATTAAAATTTTTTAAAATATTTAATTCATTTTAAAATAGTCAACAATGTTCGATTGTTTATTTTTTTTAACAATGAAAAAATCTTTTCTTTCGGATATGTTATTTTTTAGCGACATTTTAAAACATTTTTGGCCGAATTAAAAATCCAAAAATAGAAATAATTTATAAAGAAGATGTCAGTTGTCTTAGCCTAATTATCGAATTATATACAAGCTTTTTTAACGCTATAAGAAATTAATTAATTTTATAAGAAAGGGAAAGGGAAAATGAAAAATTATTCGGCAATCGAATTTTTCGGATAATCGATGACCGGATTAACGAGGGTTGACTGTATATTATTTTAAAA
The DNA here is from genome assembly GCA_025491095.1 of Brachionus asplanchnoidis. Taxonomy (NCBI): domain Eukaryota; kingdom Metazoa; phylum Rotifera; class Eurotatoria; order Ploima; family Brachionidae; genus Brachionus; species Brachionus asplanchnoidis. Next base: position 5,869,971 of record JAILYF010000008.1, on the reverse strand, counting down.
TATAATAAAAAAATATTTTTCAAAATTATAAAATTAATTTAATTTTTTAAAAATATATATTTATAATATATCTATTTAAAAAAGTACTAATTAAGGTTGCTTCAATCTTCGAAGCTCAGCAAAAATTTAATTTTCAAAATAATAAAAAAAATTGTCACTAAAATTTTTTTATTTTTCTCAAAAAATTAAATTAAGAAAATTTTCTTTAATTTTATACACTTTAAAAAATTTTGAAAAAATGCATATTCAATTTAATTTTAGAAAACCTTAAATATCAGTATCACAAAGATACTTTAGACCACATGGATCATTTTTAAGATTACTAAAACTAATTGAATTTAAAAAAAAAGTGAGAAATTCAACATTTAAATCAACAGTGCCTAGGTTCAAAAGATGGTGCAATTGACCCATAAAAGTCCGTGAACAATTTTTTATGTTTACTTTTACCTCTCCAATTTGCACTTTTGTGCTAACCATGGCCTTAATAGCACTCACTCTGTCCGCATACACATCCAAGTCCAACTGGCATTCAACTAGCAAGAATACAACATCAATACCCAGAACTTTTCACTTTGGGAAAATATGCGCGCCTTGCTCTCCACACAAAATCTGACCGGGTCCTGCAGACCGCTGAAGACAAGGTCAATTGCCATGGTCATGAACACCCTCGCGTTCTTTTGCGTCTCTTCATTGAGCACCTGGAGCGCAGAGTTGGTCTTGCTTGGCTGCCATTGGCCGTGACCACATAGCCAGTGCTTTTGTAGCTGCTGCTCGACACAGCCGACTTTCCCATTGAATCAAGATCTAGCAGCTGCATGTCCTTGTTGCTCACATTTCTGCCCTGACACATCAGCACGCCAAAGCAGCGCTCAATTTCCAATGAAGCATTGGTGATTTGTTGAATGTGAATGTTGATTTGTTTGTCGATGTTTTTTCTCAGCTTGAAAAACTCTTTTTCTCTTGGCACCAGCTGAAAAGTTTGGCTCTTGGGCTCCTCTTCTTTTATGTCCAATGTGGCGCTGAATATATACTGGTCGTCTTTGGACCCGTTCACGTACTTGAGAGCGTAGTCGCAAAAGTCAGGGTTTAGAGTGCTGGTGCTTTGGGTGGTCAGGTTTACCAGGTTGGACGAGCCGTAGTTGGTGAGCGAGCAGAGAAGGGAGCTCGCCACCGAGCTCAATTGGCCGGCTGTGCTGCTCAGACTTGTCTCGCTGGTTCGGTGCTGGCGCGAGCTTTGCAACTGTTGGTTTTGCCGGTTGAACACCGTCCAAAATGAGTACAATATTTTGCTCACTGCATCCACCAGGTTGCATCTGAAAACGTGACAAGAAAAAATGTAGTTGTCGCTTGAGTCGCCATGGCAGGTTGTGAATGCAAAGCAGTTGCTTTCGGAATTTACAAAATAAAACTCAAGAATGACAAATCCATTCAGCACATATTTGTCGTTGAACGGCGGAGTGGGCAGCGGCGAGCGCGTCTTCCTTCCCAGATCCGGCCTAACCTACTCCACTTGGCTCTACATCGACAAGTTCGCCTCCAACGCCAAAAGCCTCCATCCCATCCGACTGCTCATTCTGATCAAGCATTCCAAGCTAAAGGACACTCTCTCGTCTTGTTTGTGCGTCTACTTGAGTGCCAAGAACAACTCGCTGTTCGTCAACACGGACGAGTGTCTGCTGAACCAGCTCAAGCACGTCGAGGAGCTGAGCGACTCTTCGGTCAATTTCAACTGCTCGGAGCTGTTCCAAGAGGGCCAATAGCTGCATTTGGCCATAGTGCTGAGTCGGGCTGTGCTCAAGACGAGCACGTGAGTGCGTACGTGAACTGCAAGCTTGTGGGCAGCCAAGAATTGAGCTATTTGAATTCGATAGTTGTGGCGAACGGGCCGCCGTGCACGCCGTCATTGTTTCGCTGTCAGTCGGCGGTGGTGCCAACTCGTCGAAATGTTCGAAATGACAAATTTTCGCCGCGTCTACAACAAAAACGACAGCAAGGCCATTGGTAAACAAATTTTTTTGTTTAGATATATCAAAATTAAACTCAATTAACAGTTTTAATTTTTTAATAAATTATTTTAAACAAAAATTCAAATTGCAAACTGCAATTTTTCAAATTTTCTTTTTTATTTTTGAGCAAGATTGAACAAAATGAAAATGAGCAAAATTTTTACTTTGCCCATTTAATCAACATTAGTTGGATTTGGTATTAATTTTTAGAAATGTTTATAAGAAGAAAAGAATTGTTTAATTAAAGGAAAATTCGCAATTACTCTACTTAAGAATATTTAAAATTAAGACCCTGGGAAATTACTCATTCTTTATGAGTGATCCATGTCATGGATGAAAGACTATAAGTTATATGCTATTATTTATAAGAAGAAACGATTTCATTACTTAGAAAATTTTTGAAAAAAAAGCTGGTCTTGAAAAAATGGCAGTATTTAATCCAAGAAATAATGTTGTTTGTATCAATGAGCCGATTTCCACGAAATTTGCTGACGAACCAAAAAATCAAAAACCCTCAATTTATGAAATGATGACTGATTCATTTTTCAGCAAAGAAATCTATGATGATCCGATTAGTATAAGCAGTTTTAGTGATTTTTTTACCAATCTTAACAAGTTTTTTGTTCAAATATGGTTAAATTAATTAATTTTTGATTTAAAATTTTCATACTTTATATAAATGTTTTTCGATGACAATATGAATGATTATTGAATAAGTATAAGCTAAATGTTCTTAAATTAAGAAGTGTTTTATTTGTATCTATAAGAAAGCTTTTAGCTTATTTAATTTTTTTAAGTTCTAAATTTGTGTATTATAAAAAAATTGAAAAAAAAATTAAAAAAAAAAATCTTTTAACATTTTTCTTTTATTTATTAATTAAATTTAATATTTATTCTAACTTTTATATTTTGTAACAATAAGAAATACAATAAAATTTTTAAACTCATAATTGATATATTTTAAATTAATAACGCATTGAGGTCATTTATTTTATTATTTACTAGATTATACATTTTTTAACCCATTCATCAAATTTTTACCAAATAAAGCTATTGGGAATTTAAAAAAAAAATGACTCAATTTGAGTTTTCATGGAATAAAAAAATTCATGTTTCATTTATTTAAAAAAAAATAAAATTTTCAGATAAATATGATTTTTTTATGCATTTAGACTATTGATCATTAGGTAAATAAATATAAAATTCAACTAATTGATCTTAGTTAATAATTTAATTCGAAATTATAGTTTATTTTTACTTAATTCTAAAGTGGTTTTAAAATCCTGTGATAAATTTTAAATTTATTAAAGTTTAATTAGTTATTTGTTGCAGCTTTGCTCGTCATAATTATCATTTTCCAAATAAGAACATCGAGAGAAGAGAGAAAACTTAAAATTCAGTCGAGCTAAGGATCCTTAAGAGTCACATTTTCAAATTTATGAAAATTCAAAGAATATTTTGATGCTACCACTTTGATTAATTACCAAAATAATTATTCAAAAGTAAGTAAAAGTTTTAAACTAAAAGATTTAATTAGAAAAGTTAAAAATTTACAAATTTTAGCTTAGCATTTTTTAATATAATTTTATAGAATGTATCTAGGTATATTTTTTTCTACGAAAAAAAATTATTTTAAAAAGAACTCCTACATTTGTTGATTCATGATCAGAGTAATTATTTATAGTTAAGATTTTTTCTTTCTTAAAACTTTATAGAATTATTTTGATTGAAAATAAAAATTATGATTGAATTTTGCTGGATTCACCAAATTTATTCTTTAAAAGAGAAACGTTTTGAATTGTAAATTTATTAGACATCTTGATGCTAAAATATAAATTTTTTAAAATACAAATCTAAACAATAATAGACACGCAAATTTTGACACTCTTTTTCAAAATTTCGCTCCCATAGAGCATAAGGCATCCAAACGTTCCACCCACTTTGTTCTGTCCTTGACTATAATCAAAAAGTTTTAGGCTTGTAGATATTCATGTCACTCTCGGAGTAGGATCCACTAGATATCATTTCTATTATTTTAATGGCAAAATATCCAAGGTTCAGGCGGAGTTACTGATAATGTATGCATCTAGTGTTCTCAGAATAGTTTCATCAATTTCGAAAGCATTTTTTGTAAATTTTAATTTAAACAATTTTATTTCGTAGTTTTTAAAAATTTAATTTTTTGAACTAAAAATTCTAAATTATTTCATTTTAACTATTTTTCTATACAGAATAAAAATTATTATTGCTTAATATAAAATTCAAGAAAAAAATTAAAAAAATTCCTAGAGATATCTGCAAATCACTTTTGTAGAAATAAGTTTAAAACTAACAGAGAAAATTAGATTATTTGCTTTATAATTAAATAAAATATAATTAAATTTTTGGATTTTTTCCCAAATAATTTTTAGAACTTGGATAATTGGATAATCTGGTAGTTTTTCTATCAATAGGCCCTATTGAATAGGGCTAAAAAACATCAACAAAGTCTATTAGATTAATTTTTTTTAATTTTTAATTAAAAAAATCTTATGAAATAAATCAATTTTATTAAAGGCAAAATTATAAATTTTAAAGAAGTAATCTTTTTAGACTTTATTAAGTTCTGATCGTATTCATGATCATTCGTAACGTTCTGGTCGGGCGGTCATTATCTTTAATTAAATTTATTTTTCAACTTTAAATAAATAAATTAAGAAAAATTGTTTGCAGTTGATTTTCATAATTTCGCTCTTGTTTTAAAAAAACAAAAACTTGTTTATTCAAAAAAAATATTTATTAAAAATTTTTTTTAAATTTTCAATCACAATGTTTTATTAAAAAATCTCCTTGTAAATTCCAAAACAGTTACAATTTTTATTGATAATGAATTCTAATTCCAATTCTGATCTCTTTATTTTTCTCAATTTAAATTTCCTGACTAGTATAATAATTAAAAATATTAAGAAATTTATGAAAAATTGGAGGTATTGTTTTTTTGATACCATTTTTAGTTTCACAATGTTACATTGAGTTCGACTTTTTTAAGAAAAATTCAATATTTTTATACTCGAGGAAAGACTATTCCAACTTCCAACTGAATTTTTTTAATTTAGGAAAGCTACACTCTTAAAATTCTAATTCAACAATGTTAATTAAATATTTTGGAAAATTTTGAAATTCTTCTTTAAAACTGTGATTTTTTTTAATTTTTTTGTGCAGAATTCAGGTTTGCCTGAAATTTCATCTCTCATTTAAATTTGGGTTATTTAACAATACTTAATTTGAAATCTTTTTGCATATCCATTATTTAATTAAATAAATAAACTTTTTATAACTCAAAAAATTCAAATCACGTCAAGCATTTTCTAATGATTTATGCGTTATTTACGGTATACCCTTGCAGAGCTCGAGGGCTAAAACACAAAATATGGTTTATGTGAAAAATTTTTAGCTTAAGAAAAAATTTTTTTTAAATATTCTTTATGATTCTTATTTTTGTAATTTTCTTTTAAAAAATTTACACCTTAAATATTATATATGTTTTGAATTTCAGCCGAAAATTAAAATTTAACTTCAAAATCGCTCTTGAAAAGGTTTAAAATAGGAAGCAATGCAAATGCAAATGAACTAAGACAAAGATTTTAAACATTTTAATTTTAGTTTTATTATTTAAATATATAGAAACGGTTGTCAAATTTTTAAATAAATTTTTACTGTATTTTTGTAAAATAAATTTCATTCGTTTTCAAGAATTAATTTTTTCATATATGAAAATAAAATTAATAAAGAAAATAAATAAAGTTAAATGTATAACCAAGGATCTGTCCTGATAACAATATTGTTTGTTTTTAAATTAAACGGCATATTAAATAGATGTAAGTTAAGTATTTTTTCTTCTTAGAAAATAAAAAAAATAAAAAAAATTTATTTCCTAATTAAATAAGTACATTAAACAAAAAAAAGTAAAAACGTTCGACAAGTTATTGAACCTCCGATAGTTGAAGTGCAAAAAAATGTTGATGAAAGTACCGACGAAGATGATGTTGATAACGATAAACTTAATTTTAATGGACCTAGTACTAAAAGGAAAAGAGCTAAAATTGGTATTTTTTATTAATAATTAGCAAAAAAAATTAAGAAGGCTAAACATTGGTATGAAAGAGACAATTTTTTTTTATAACTTGGGATTAATGAAATAAAATTGTGGTGTTGTATCTAAATATAAATTATGAAACTTAATTTGTGTTTTTTTTATCAAGTAAAATTGGTGATAGTTTAATAAATTTTATGATTTAAAAATAAACTAGCCTTAACTGCTAAACTTAATTTTTGATGACTTATTAGAATAAAAACTATTTAGAATAAAATATTGGCGATTTATTATTTTTTAACTAAAATTACTAAAAAAAATCTTTTTACTAAATTTACATTCCTGATTTTTTTCTTATTAATTTTTCAAAATTACATTAAAATTATTAATTTAACATAATATTACTTAAGAAAAAACTAAAAAATCAGATGTTAATGAATTAGCACACGTCAAAAAAATATCTAAATTAAAATTTTGAGCATGATCAGTAAAATTTTATAACAAATTTCAATTAATTATGATTTGTTATTGAAAATTTTAAAATCTAAGCAATGACTTAGATTGATGTTAGTTAATAAAATTAACCTTTTCAGCTCATTCAAATATCAAGAGCCGAATTTTAAACTAAGTAATGATAGGTTATTTAAAAATTTATTGAAATTTAATTAATTAGTAATACAGATATGAAACTGAGTTGGAACTTATTTGGACGGTTAGGATTCTTTTTTAAATTATTTTATCTATCTTTATTGCTTTGGTTCCAATCATCGAATATGTTTTGAAGAGGAAAATTTTAAATGTTTGCTGCTTTTTCTACAAATCTCTAATGGAATTTATTAATTCCTTGAATTTGAAAATATAAGTTGTGCGAAAAACTTTAGATGGAAATAAATAAGGTGTCATAATGGTTTTTTTATTATGGTCTTATTTGTACCGATTTATAATATTTTAAGATAATTTTTTTTTTATATTTTTTTATATTCATTTAGATTGATTAGATAATTTGTCTAAAATATGGCATGAAAAATCAGAGTCATGTTTTTGTTTGATACTGTTTTTAGTTTCAGAATATTGCATTGAGAGAGAGAGGAGAGCTTCATTTTTAAAATTCCAATTAAACAATGTTAATTATTTATTTTGGAAAAATTTGGAATTTTTCAATTAAAATGTGATGCTCTTATTATTTTTTAATTATTTTTCTCGCAGAAAATTTTTTAGTTTCCAAAAGGATCAATTAATTTCTTATTTATTTAATAAAATTTTCAGCTTCATAGACAATATAATAAAAATTAATTGAGGGCTATAGAAAAAAGTCAATAATGAATTGATTATCTTAAAGATTTAAAAAATTCCAATCAGTTAAGAAATTGAAGGCTTATTTAATAAAATTAATAAGAGAGTTAAATTTTCATATAGTGTAAATTTTATCGTAATTATTACAAAAAAGATACTAATTTCTTAATCCAAAGTTGATTATGATGAAAAAATATTTTGAAATATTTTTTTTAGATTGGCAAACAAATTGGCATTTTAAATTTTAGAGCAAAAAGGCACATCAATCAATTTTCAATAGCATGAATTTGCTTTACAATGATTTTATTAAAAAACATCCTTTTAATTTAAAATTAAAACTTTTTACTCTTTTTTTTTTAACATTTAATTAATTTTTGATGATTTTAAAAAAAACATCAAGACTCGAAATTATGCTTGGCTAGATTTGACGATCACCTGAGTTTGCATGGTTGCTACTTAACCATTCATGGAAAAAATTCAGCTTGGTATAAGTGTGGAGTGCGAATTTTAAAATTTCTTCAAAAGTGCCAAAGCTGAGCAAAAAATTAATTTGTGTAGTTTTGTAGAATTTTTTGTGGTAAAAAGCATAACACTTGTGAGAATTTTATTTTTAATTTATAGTCCAAGAATTTTTGAAATCTTTTAAAAAAATTGAAGAAAAAAATTTAAATCTATGCTCGACCTGATAAAAAAAAAGAAGTTTAAAATTTGACTTAGTTTGATAAAAATCCTGAGCGTCCCAAATGAATGATCATTAATAAAGATGTCAAAAAAATATTTTTTGAATTTTTAAAATGAAATAAAATAAAGTATGGACCTTTGCTTCTAAAATGCAGCGAGTGGTCGTTGCATGCTTGGTTAATTCGGCACTAGCAATTGCCATTTGGTGCTTTGAGGAGTCTTTGGCTCGCTTGAATTATTCGGTTAAAGGACAAATGGACTTGGGAACAGACCCATTTCATATTCTACTGGTTGACAGCTAAAACAAAATGAAAAAAATGAACAAATGTCGCCAAATATGCGACAAAATCATTAACCAAAAATTGAGATGTTCAAATGACCCCGAAACTAAAATCTCGTAGTCTCGGGCCTTTCAAAAATTTAGTTTCTTTGCCCAATTATGCTATTTCAAATAGATTTGACTGAAAATAAATTTGCAAGATCACTCTTGCGTATCATGTCAATTAAAAAACGACTATCTTCTCTTTCTATCTATTTGCTTTCATCCACTTTTTATAAATATACACATCACAATGGTAGTTTTTCGTGTCGAAGCGATGACGATCATCATCATCATCATCATTTTGCCAAAGTCTGACACCCATTTTTTTCCATTAGGAAAAAAACTCAATTTTTTCTCTTCTCCTCTTCCTAACATCAAGCTCTAAATTAGTCATTCTCATTTAATTAAAACTCTTCAACTATTTAAACTATTTTATTTGAAAAGAATTCTCTAAAAAATAAAAATAAGAAAAAAAATTATTTTTTGTTGTTGCAGACCAAAATGTCCAAGCACTACGAAGAACGCTACTATAGCAGAGATGAAATGCGCGACTCGTTCGACGAAGACAGGCGCTCGAACTCGCAGCGTCGCAGCTCGAGCCGCTCCAGAAGAGGTCCTGCAGCGGACGAGCATTATTACAGGCGCGGCATGGACCGGTCGGGCTCTGGGTCGTCGATAAGCTCGATGGCCAGCGACTACGAATACAGAACGCACTGTGTAGGCGACAGACCGATGGTGCGCGCGCCCAGAGACGTCATTCGAGCGCCCACGCCGCCTCCCGTCATCCAAAGAGTGGTCGAGAGGGCGCCCACGCCCGAGCCAGACATTGTGGAGCGAGTGATAGTCAGGCCACAGCCCCAGCAGTTAATTGAGAGAATAATAGAGAGACCGAGGACCCCTCCGCCGAGAATAATCGACAAGGAGATTTGCGAGCCAGCGCCGCCACCGATTGTCCGAACCAGGATTGTGAAAGTGGACCATTCGGCAAAGCATTACTCATCGAACGGCAGTCGGTACGGCATTCCGTCGTCGCGCAGCGGGGTCTACACATACTCGCCTGTCGAGTATGACTGTGGCTACGATGACTCCTATTCTACCTCTTACTCAACAACAGAATTGTATCCTCCGCAGAACTACAACACGTACGCTTCGCCGTCCATTTTTAATGCGCCACCGCCTCCTCCTCCGCCGCCAATAGCCAATATTTCTTACCAACCGGCCGCGCAAAACATGGGAATGAACAGTCAGCCTGGATACGCTCCAGCAGCTTATTCGACTGGCTTTTCTTATGGCTACAGAGCGCCTACTATGCAAGGATATCCTGGTCCTTCGGTTCAACACAATGGTCATGTATATCCAAGACAATATTAAATTTCTGCATGCGGAAGTTTAGAAGTTTATCTCTTTTTTTTTTATAGTTTTTTATTCTTAAATAAAAGTTTTGGTTAGATTTTTTTCTATTGATTTTTTAAATTAAAAGTTTCTTAAAAATAAATATTTTTTTTTTCATTTATAAAAAATTTAATTTTGGATTTTGTGTCATTTTTTTTTTATTTTTATTTATTTAATTTAAGTTTAAGACCAAATGAACAAATTAAAATATAATTTTTATTTAAAAAAGGGCAGAAAAATTTCAAAGACAGATAAATGTCTATTTTGTGGCATTTATTGTGTACTTTTATTTTTATAATTTAGGTTTGAAACCCATTGACAAGTTGAAATATGATTTTAGTTATTATTGTTATTTTCAGTTTACGTCAATTCTGGTGATGATAAAATTTTAGAAGAAAAGAAGTTGAAAAAAAATAATTTGAATTGAATAGAAATGAAAGTTATTAAGTTAATTCATTTAATTTTTATAATTTAAGTTTAATTGCAAATGGACAAATTGAAATATGATTTTTACATAAAAAAAGGGTAGAAAAATTTCAAAGAAAATTAAATTTCTATTTTATGGCATTTATTTTGTATTTTAATTTTTATATTTTAAGTTTAAGTCCAAATGGACAAATTGAAATATGATTTTTGTTATTCTTATAATATTCAATTTACGTACATTCTGGCGATGCTAAAATTTTGAAAGAAAAGAAATTATTAAAAAATAATTTAAATTGAATAGAAAATAAAGTTTTTGTTAATTCATTTAAATTAATTTTGAGTCCCATGGACAAATTGAAATATGATTTTTATGTGAAAAAAGGGAAGAATTTCATTCAAGAAAAAATTTCAAATACAATTAAATGTCTATTTTGTGGCACTATTGGAATCAAATAGAAGCTTTTTTGCAAGAAATCAGACTTTGCTTTAAAATTTATTTTGATCACTATATTAAAATTTTGAAGAGAACACCTTTCAAATACAAATCAAATAATTTTTTTCTCAATTTTTAAATCTTTTTTTTTAAAGAATACTTATCATTCGATTTTAATCCGAACACCATATGAATTAATAACAATAATTTAGTTTTATTTTCAATTAATTTAAAACATTTGAATTTTAATTATTTTTTTTTAAATTTTATTCAAAAAAATTTTCATGGATATTTAAATTTGTTCAATCAGCATATAAAGCTAATCGTTCGATTGATTAAAAAAAAATAATTTTTTAGAAATTTTAGAAATTGTGTAAAAATTAATTATAATTTTGTTGTTTTAGTCTTTAGCTTTTTTGGAATCACTCTTATCTCAGTATAAGTACCAAATTAAAACTTTACACCAGTCTAATTAATTAATTTGTTTATTTCAACAATTGCGCCAGATTTGGCGATGATAAAAAAATTAAATATTAAAGAAAAATTTTATTAAAAAAGTAAAAGAAAAGAAAAAAAAAATTAAATGAGTATTTAATTATGATTGTCTAAGAAAATTTTACTAGATTTGTTGGCCAAAAGTTATTTTAAAAAAGAGGTGTACAGTAAAGCAACAACTGGACTAATTTGCACCACGATACACAGAAGACGACTCAGATGCCTTTAGCATAGGCTAAGAATGTGATAATACAGAATCACTAGAGTCGAATTATTATGAATACGGCGTAAAAAAGAGAAAGTAAGGAAGACAAAAAATAATCTGGAGGAGAAAGAGATGGAACACGCATGGAATTAAGCAGAAAAAGTCACCAAGGAAAGAACATAATAGACGTGACGAGGCTTTATGCTCGATGGGATTTAGAAGTAGAATTTTATTTTTGCTTGTGAGAATTTTTATAGAGGAAAATGAGATTTTAACATCAAGTAGAAATCACTCTGTTAGGTATAGATGCCTAATAAATTAACTTCTAATAAATCTTCTTCATTATTACTAAAGATCAATCTAGCTAAAAATCATCATAAATTTTATCATAAAAATTAACTAGTTTATTGAAAAGTTTACAGTCAAAATAATTTTAGAAAGCTAAAAGATAGAATGAATCTTAATTTTGAATAATAAATGCTCTCAAAATGATCCAACAATTGTAGTAATAGTGTTAAATGAACTTTTTTTCGTTAAAAAATTATTTCGATACATTCTTTATAAAAATAGATTTAAAAAATTATCTAGTACTAGGCTGAAATTTTAAAATTTGAACTTTTTCTATTCTTAGTCTTCTAATTTTAATCTTTTTATTTAATTTTTTAAGAATTGCTTTTAGAAGAAACTTTAAATAAATCAAATGATGAATGTGAAATTCAGTTCAAATGTTTTAAATAATTTACTTTATATTTTTAAATACTAGTTATTTAAATCTAAAAAATATTACATTAATTCCTTAAGTAATTTGAGCTTTAAAATATCTGTAGATCGGAAAAATCTGATAAACTTGTTAAAATGTGAAATTTTTTTTCGCTTAAATATGTAAATATTTGAAAGAAAATTTCTTTCAAAGAAATCATTTTTATTCTTACTTTTAATTGATTTAAATTAGAACTATAAAAAAACAAGCAAAAACAAAATGAAAAATAATTATAGAAATTAAAAAATAAATAAATATTACAAACTAGATCTTTTTTATATAAATTCTATTACACTAATTTGTGGCGTATATATTTTATTCAAATTATTTATATTCTATCTTACATTTTACATTATTTATTTTTGAATTTTTTTCAATCTTAAAGAGCTTTAGCTCGTCACTGATAAACAAATATATGAATAAAAGTTTTTTTACATGCCAAATTAAAGAATTTCATTTTTTTCGTAAATTTATTTATAAAATGGCAATTTATATAGAATGCAACAAAAATACAAACATTTTTTTCCAAACTATCAACTTGTATTGTTTTTGATATATTTAAATCGGATTGCCATATATGAATTTTGATTTTAAATTTTTAAACTAATTCAAATAAATCAAAACCATTGAATTAAATTAATTTTCTAATTAGATTTTTACTTTTGTGAAAATTAAATTTTTTTAATTACATAAAATTTGAGCCCCTTTTGACCCCTAATTTTAAAAGACACGCACTATTTTTCTTATGAAATTTTTTATAAAATTTAATTTTATGGTTAATTAAATTGAATTTCACGTTTTTTAAAATAAAAACCAGGCTAAAATTACACCAGTGTATAGGTTTTAATCAGGTGTTTTTTGTGTCATTTTTCGATCTAAAGATTAATTAAAATTTAAATTATTGTAGGTAATGTCTAGTCGAATTTGTTATGGGATATTATTTGAGCTCAATCAAATTCTGATTAATACAAATAAAAATGCTTCATCACAATCAGCTTTATTTGTACCATAAACAATTAATTTTATGAAAAAGGAAGCATTTAAAACCTAAAAAAAAAATCATACGTCACAAAAACTAGTGATTCGGTAAAAAAAAAATTTAATTCTATAAATTTTTTTAAAGAAATACTATTTCCAGTTCAAATGTGATGTAAATATCGGTGTTAAATGAGAAAAAAATTCAAAACCCTTAATATCACCATTTTTGTTCGGTCCTTTATTCAAATTGGTCTTTTTATCTAAAAAAAAAATATCAGCAACACAGCTTGTTCAACAAGCTTAATTTATTTTAAAGAGCATGATTAAAATAAAAAATTAAAATAATAACAAAACATTAAAAATCCTAAGCTCTTCCACTTCCGCAAAAGCTACAAAATCTAGCCCATTCGACCGGAAATTCCGATCCACATTCATGACAAAATTTAGCTCCATAGTTTTCTTGGTATCGTGCATGAGTTGCCCTTTGTGGCGCAGCTGCTGCTCGACGGCTTAAATCCAAGTGTAAATAACAAAAAAATTTTCGTTTCCAAAAAAAAATTCAACTTTACTTAATTGAAGGGTCGCGGCTATTTTTCGGAGATTCTCTTTGACTATTTCCACTTCTGTTTCTGGCCAGAGCATTCAGTTCACTGTTGGTCAAATTTCTACCGGTTCTAAGCATTTGGTCATTGGGTTTTTGAATTGTTCTCGTAGCATTGGCAGCCACAGTGGCTCGATTTTTTTTAGCATAAGCACCACCTGAATCAGCATAGTCACTGTCATAATTTCGCGCTTCATACCTGATCGGTTTGCGAGTGCCGCCACTTCCGGTCCCGTTGGTCATAGAATGGCCACTGCCGCCAGCAATAGGGCCTTGGTTGCCGGATCCGTAGTTTCTGGGCCTCGCGTATTCACTGTGGCCTCCGTTGGCGTAGCCGTACGCCTCGGAGCTCTGTTTGCGCTGCGGCGCCGGCACTGGCTTGTTCCTAACTACTTGTTTCTGGTTTGCCGAAGTGTTTGCTTTTTGACGCTTGCTCTGGTTCTCGCAAAATGGTATGTGGCGCTCGGCCGCGTTCCGGTTGAAATTTCTGCCGCAAAATTGGCAGTTCACATAGTCCGAAGGTACTGCACTAGGCTCGTTTTTGGGCAAAGGCGCCCCGGTCCGCAGCGCTTCAGTGACTCCTCTGGCTGCGCGAATCGACCTGATGAACTCGGTGTGCTTTTCGCGCCATTTTGACGTGTTCCTCACCGCTTCCACCGGCTTTTCGCCCTCTATTTGCACCCGAAGCGTTTCTTTGGTCTTTCTGTAATTTACATCGGAGTTTTGGGCGCGCTGACGACCCGAGTCGAACATTTTGCGTGGCTTGGTGATATTTTTGCATACTTTTCGGTGCTTGGCCAAGGAGTCTTGCTTAAATTTGCGTCCACATTGGTCACACGGATAGGTCCTTATTTTCATGAAAGGATTGTCTTTGGTAAAAATAATGGTTCAATGGGCCTGATAGAATAAGTTAGCCTGTAAGTGTTACCTTCGTCATCAGCCATCTTGTTCGTGTTGCTATGGTTACCAGAAAAAATATTTCAAAATTTTTGAAATTTATTATTTTTACTAAAAATGAGAATCAGCTAAAAAAGTGAGAGAGAGAGAGAAAATAATAGGCGATAAGTTTATTTTTGTGTTACCAATAGAAAAATATAAACTTTTAATAGAGTTAAGAATTTTTTTTTCTTTAATTTAGGTAGACTTTTGAAAATATGAAAAATTTTAATCCACGTTAGGACAGAGAATAATTCGTTTTGTTTTAATATATTCATTTAGAAAGAAAAAAGAGAGCTCAATTAGAATTTTTGATGGTAATTTATTCTGTTTTGTTGCCTTGGTTAATCGATCCAAATACATTTATTAATTATCAAAGGCATGTCATTCTGGCATGTCATTTTTTAATTCAATTAGGTATGTAGATTAACCAAATGGGTGTTATGTCAAATTAGATTT
The DNA here is from genome assembly GCA_025491095.1 of Brachionus asplanchnoidis. Taxonomy (NCBI): domain Eukaryota; kingdom Metazoa; phylum Rotifera; class Eurotatoria; order Ploima; family Brachionidae; genus Brachionus; species Brachionus asplanchnoidis. The sequence goes on along the minus strand of JAILYF010000008.1, from coordinate 5,854,912 downwards.
TTTTTGTTTAACAAAAAATAATTAATTTTTTGATGCAAACGGGTAAATGGGTTCAAGTAGACCAAATTGACTTTTATTTAATGATTTTAGATTATATATTTTTGGCTCCAATTGAAAAAAATTTAAATTAATTTTTTATTGTTTTATTTGCTACATTTTATATTGCTACATTTTTTTCAGATCTGATACTTTGGATAGTCAAGGCAAGGCCTATTAATTCATAATTGGAAATGTTAGATTAATTTTTTATTTATTTTTTTAATATATTAACTTTGTGTTATCAAATAAATCAATGTTTTAACTAAAAAAAATACCAATTTAATTTATTATTAAATTATTTAATTAATTAAAATTAATCAACTTTTTTTTCCTATTTTTAAATATCTTTAAATAAAAGATAAATTAACCTTTGATAGCTTATTTCAATTTATTTTTTTATTAGATTTTTATTATGAAAGAATTAATTCAGATATGCTCAAAAATTTTAAAAGGGTAGTATCAAAATCTAATCAGATACATTTAGATAAAAAATTTCCAAAATTTGTTGTTTAAGAACCTTGAATTCTGTTTTGATTATTAAAATAAGATGATCAGCAGAAATTTTGAGCTAATTTTTATTTATTAAAAAAATTATAAATAAAAGTTTTATTTGATTTCCATTGAAAAATGTTTATATTTAAATTGACAAATAGCATTTTAATAACAAATTTTTTACTTTGAATTTAAAGAGCAATTTTTCTAAATTCAAAATTTTTAAATTACTTCTTTAGAATTAATCAATTTTTTGTTTGCCTATTTTGCTCTTTGATTTATTTATTTTTTTCTTTTTCAAGTGTATTGCTTAATTTTATTTATTCAAAGATTTGGCTCTCGGGATTTTCTGTGAGCAGTTAAGTTGCTATTGATTGTTAATTCAATTTATTAGTTAAAACGCAAATGGAGTGTATGCATAGTTTAAGAGAGTAGGATTAATAAAAGCCGTAAAGGAAATATAAAAAATTGAGAAATGGATTTTGTATTTTTTTCACAAAAATATAAATTTTTTTTTAAACTCCTATTATATATTATTACTTTTTGTAATATTTTATAAAGTTTTAATTTTAAAAAATATCATAATTTGAGTAGTTATTTCAGTTTTCCAAATAAAACGTTTAAATATAGCGTTTTCATTGCATTTTATTTATTTTTTCTAGATAAAATATCCTAAACAAAAATTTAACAAAATTTTATTAAAAAATAAAAATAAATTTTCGAAATGAATTTGATTCTGTTTTCTGATCAACCTTTTTTACTGTATTAAAATTTAATTCATATAATAAACAATGCTTGTTTTAAGTTATTTTATCCAAGCCGTTACTTGATACTTTCTTTTAAATTTAAGCCATTTTTCTTGAATTAATTTTCCATAATTATTTCTAGGAAACGTGTAGTTTTTGGATTAAAAAATACGGGATTACAATAAAAAATTGGATTACTTTTTCCTTAAAGTTCAAAATTGTTTATTTAAATTTTATTCGTTGATAGATATTTAATGTTTTATCTGAATCCAGCTTTTGTAAATAATCTTTAGGAAATTTTCATATATTTTAACTGGGTGAAATTTTTTTTAATTTTTTTTTCAGAGAATGTATTTAGGCTATACATTAAATATATCAACTAAATCAAAATATAGAACTAAATTTTGAATATCAAAAAAAATTTATTCAATTTTTTAAATTTGGTTCTGTTATTTATTGATAAAATTTACATTGCTGATTTCGTTTCATTTGCCTATATAGCGCTAAAATGTGACCGACTATTTTTCAATTATAAAATCTTTAAAAAAATGTTTTATTTGTTGAAGAAATTTTTTATTGATACTTTTGATTTTATTTCAATGAATTGTAACCAATCATTAGTATAGGGAAACGGAGTGACGTCGGTACTATCGAGGTCTTTACTTTTAGCGATTTAAGTGAAAATTAATCTTATTTATTTTACCAACTACTTACAAAATTGGTTCAAAATTAATAAAAATCAGTTATTCAAACTTTTAAAATTTAGAAAAGCTTATTTATGTCTTTTGAAGGTGAGACCGCAAATGCCACAACCGCTTCGTTTACCAACACTATCAATCTTCATTAAACAGTTTTAAAATTTTTCATAATCGATTATAAGCAATTTAAATTATTAATTATTTTTTAAGGAATTTCAGTTGGTTACGCCTTTTACGCGAGGTTAAACTTCCTTCCAGTTTTATTTGGTCTTAATAATTCAACATGCAAAAACCACTAAATCCAACCAAACTGATTTTAGGCTCAGATCAATTTTTTTTGTTTTTTGAATTTTTCTCATAGACAATTTTTTCGTATAGTAACTATATTTTCGTAAAAAAATCCTTATTTAAAAACATGCTAGCAGTTAAATATCATTGATAATGAATTGTTTTGTTTTCTGTAATCTTATTAGTAATATTTAAAGCTGATTTAAATTTAAGTTAAAGTTTTGGTCTCTTTAAAGCTCTAAACTTTGATAAATTATGTAATCAAAATTTTAATTGAGACAAATGGCGACTGAAAAAATCACAAAAATTTATGTATCTAAGAATTTCGATATTATATAAACTTAATTTAAATTTTTCCTTTTTTTTACCTTATTTACTATTTTCCAGGTTTGTTTTTAAGTCACAGTTTTAAGTCTAAGTCACAAAAATTTAAGTCAAAGTCATGACTTTGACTTAAATTTTTTTTTATTGAGTCTAAATAACATTCCAAATCTGGTGGAAAGAAGAAAAAGAGGTGATCTAATTCAATTATACAAGTTCATGCATGGAATAGAATCGGTTGAAAAAAGCAACAATTTTAATGTCACAAAAAAACAAGGAAGAGGTCACTGGCTCAAATATCACAAAGAAATTTCGAGGCTCCAACATAGAGATAACTTTTTTTTCAACAGAACCGCTTACATATGGAACTCGCTGCCAAATGAATTAGTTGAAGCCCCCAATGTTAACAGCTTTAAAGCAGGCATTGATTGCTGGATGAGCAGCAATCAATCACATCATCTGTCTTAGTGTGCCTTATCAGCACACTCGCTGGCTAGCTAGCTACAGTCAAAACTACTACTTCTACTACTAAATTATGACTTGCACAAAATTTAATCAATATCTGCTTCATTTGGACCAGTTGAAAGAATTTTTTCACAATTTGGTTACATTAACAGACCACATGGGTCAAGATTAACAGCCAGGAATTTGGAAGCAGCTTCTTTATTGGTATCAAATATGGATTTATTAAATCAGTGACTTGACTTGACTTAAGGCTTGTGACTTAAAAACAACTCTACTATTTTCCACTAAAATCCATAAAAATTACAAAATACAATTTATTTTTATTTAAAATTTTCTGTTAATTGTTTAAAAAAAACTAAAAAAAGTAAAAAAAAATTGAAAAAATTTTGACTTTTTTGTCTCTTTTGGTTTTTTGCGTAAAATCAGTTAAATTCTGGTCAATTTAGGTAAAATTCGGTAAATTTACTGTTTTTCACTTTTGCGATTTTAGGTAAAATTACCGGTATTCCGTAAATTTACTAAAATTTTGGTAAATTCGCGTAAATTTTGGTAAAACCATTGGTACAAATCAGTACTGTACAATAAAAATGATATTTAAAACAAGCTAATCGTTTCAGAATCAACTTAAAATGTTGTAATTATTTACCCAGAACTAAAAGATTTGATATTTAATTCGAATTTTGATAGCAACCAAATATTAAATACCAAGTAGTTATTTATCTCCTGCATGTCTTTTTTAATCTTTATTTATTTTATAAAATTTTATAAATTTCTGGTTACAAAAAATTTATTTTTGTGAAAATAAAGTGCATCTTTGAACATATAATACATTGTAAAAATTAAATTTTGATTGACGACCGGTTTTAATTTTGTATCAGTCTTAGCTTGGCAACTTGCACTGCTCACAACTGTCCATGCCACTTTTGAAATACTCCACCTGAATTGTAGTTCGATCTATTTTGTATTTAGAGCGCAAAATTTGGTTAGCTTGTGCCAAAACCTCTTGTGTATCTGTTTCTCTTTCGATGGCCAAATGAACCGAAAGGGCTATTTTTTCCATGGTCAGACACCATATGTGCAAATTATGAGCTTTTCTTACATTAGGGATATGGCACAGGTCTCGCACCACTGAATCGTAGTCAACATTTACCGGCAACGCTTCCATCAGAACAAAAAATATATCTTTGATTATCGGTGCAGTTGTCAAAACCACCAATACTGAAAAAATAAAAGTGCATATTGGCTAAATAGAATAAATTTTTTAAAACAAATAAGTCTTTATAAATTTAGAGTTGCAAAAAGTCGAACTCATTACAATTAATCTATTCATTTTTCCAACATTTTAAAAAAACTTAATTTTTTTTAATTTTGAAGCTATTTTTTTTTTTTAATTCCCGAAGGTGATTCACTCTGCTTTTTATCAACCAATTTCTAAATAGCTTTTCTAGCTATGATGCGGCAAAAATTTAATTTAAATTTTAAATAATTACCAGCAGGTTTTTCCAATCAGTCAAAAAAATAAATAAAATATTTAAAATTAGTTTCGTAATAATAAAATTCAGTAATAAAATAATAAATATCATAAAATTTTTAATATTCTGCTGCTTTAATCAACCATATTGGTATTTTAAAATTACATGCTAAAAAAAAACTCAAGCTAACTTAAATCATAATGACTTTGACTTTTATAAAACTCTGTTTTAAATTATAAAAAAAAATTTAAATTAATTAATTCAAAACTTACATCAGCCAATTTATATTCAGGATTGATGTAGATAATTACAGCAGCTATAAGTACACCTACCGATTGAATAAAATCCCCAATGACATGAATAGCCGCGGCTCTTAAATTTATATTATTTGAATCATCAACTGAAGTTAACTCTTCATCGCCAGCGCCCATGTCACCTTCCAAAATACCAATCTGACTAAAATTATCATTAATAGGCACATTTAAAACTGTTTGCTGTTTGGCAGAGTGCGAATGACCATGACCATGACCATGACCATCGCCAGAGTGGCTGTGACCATGATGCTTTAGTTTGATGCCATTAATGCATATATCTGTGTGAAGGACAAAATACATAATAATGTTAAAAACAATACCACACGAGGCCGTGATTACCATTATTTTTGGTTCAATGTCAAAATCAAGGTAGATAACTCGAATGGCCGCTAGGTAAACCAAAACACCTGTTAGGACCCATATGACCAGCGTGCTGAACAAAGCGCCAAGCACTTCGCCCCTATGATAGCCGTAAGACATGCGTCTGGTAGGCTGCTTATTTGAGACGTACAAGGCCATGATGCTGAAGAAAAATCCGGCTATGTCCGCGGCCATGTGCGCCGCATCTGTCTGGATGCTGATCGATTGGGCCATGATGCCACCAATTATTTCCAAGATCATAAAAATTACACACAGTACCAAGACAGTGATCAGCTTGCGCCACACCACTCGGTTATTTTTGTCCTTATTTTTATCTTTGTACACGTGACAGTGGTCGGACTCGAGCAAGCTCGGACAAGGCTGTGTCTCTGCAGCATTGTCTGGCTCATAGTTTGGATTCAACATTGGAATGTCGTCGTCGTCGTCTTGGTTAAGCAAATGCCTTGATTGATTTAGATCAGATACTAACCCAATATCTATGTTATGACTTTTATTCTCGTCAAGCTCTTTATTATATAAAAGAAAATGTTAAATTTTAATTATCACATGGCCCTTAGCAAACAAACCGATATTTTGTGATAAAATATTTGATTTGAAACTTGGTACTCGCTTGAGCTTTTCTTTGAGATGAAGCATCTTATCTCTATGTTTGTATTTTTTTTATCTTGAAATAAAGAGAAAATTGGTTCATAAAATATTTCAAATTATTTAATTAATTTTTTTTAAAAGAATAAAACTAATTTTAATAATTTATTTTTTGATTGAATTGACTTTTTGAAATTTAAATGAAACTAGAATTGCAACATTTGGATTGGCCTGAGACGGCTTTGATCATTAAGAGCCAAGATCTGGATCATATTGCAAATATTTTCGGTGTCAGATTACTAAGAACCAAAAGAAAAACATTTATTTGACACCTTTTTTTTCGGAACTTAATTTGAAAAAGGATTATACAACTTTTGAAAGTTTCTCGGTTTATTATTGTTTTTTCATTAAAATTTTTTATTTGTTTTTATTTTCATGGGTATTCTGAGAAGTCTTTAAACTTTGTATTCTAGTCAAATGAATACTTTCTCAAGGTTTGAAAGAAAAAACAATCAAAACTTGAGTTCTGAGCCTGATTTCATCATTTGAAATATTCACTAGGATTTCTATTATGAATCATCTTAAATTCAAATACTTGAGAATCTATTTTCAAAACAATTTTTTTAAAGCTGACAATAAATTTGTATTAATCAATTAAAAGAGAAAAAATTTGTTTTTTGTCAATGGCAATTTGGGCTTTGTTAAGTTGAAATTTAATTTAATTAAGAAAAAAAAATAATTTTATGAATATATTTTAATTGACAAAAATAAAATTCAGAAAATGTCTAAAAATTATTTCTTTTTAAGTATTTGTTCTTCAAAAAATAAATCAACAAAATATTAAACTGAATAAAAAATTTTCGGAGACAAAGGTATCATTTCTTTTATTATACCAAGCTAAATAAAAATTATTTTAATCTTTTTGATAATTGTATATTACTTAAACGTTTCAAAACATGAAAAACATATTATTTCTCAACTGTCTTTTTTTTCGATATTTTTATTTTAAAAAAAAAGAAAGGAAGAAAAAACACTAAGTACCGTTTCAACCTGTCTCGGCAATTCCCAAATAAAATTTGTATAAATCGATCTAATCTTAAGAATTTAGAGTTAAAAAAATAATAAATAACTTAGCAGCAGACTTGTCACGTCACAAGTCAAGTGCAAGTTAGGACTTTGAATTGTTTTAAAAATTACAAATTATAAATTTTTTTATATTTTGAAGATGGTTGTGTTTAATTTATTTTTAAAATTTTTTTTGAGCATAAACATATTTTCGCTTTTTATTCATTAATTCACTTAAGAAGAATATAACGATTATGTGAATTGTTAAAAAATCAGATTTCAATTTTTACATTGAAAAAAAAATTTAGACAAATAATTTTATTTTTTCCTGAATTAAAAAAATTCAAGACATAATTTTTTTATATATTTTGATTCTATTATTAAAATAAGTCAAAATCATGACTTGTAACTTTGAAATTTTTGAAACAGGACAAGACTTGTATTTCTTAAAATTTTTTCAAGTCCAAGTCACACTTTGACTTGCATTTGGCTTGTTCAGACTTTTTTCCTGACTTTTATACAAGTTTGAATGCAGCCAAATTATTGCTCTTCTACAATTTAATTATTCTTTAATAGCTTAAGATTTTTAACGAAATAATTGGTTTTATAGCCTCGGAAATCTTAGTAGATTTTAATTTTTTTAAATAATGATATTGAAAAAGTACGATATTTTTAATAAAAATAAATTGATCTGAATAAGCAGTTTAGGTAGATTTTAACGATTACTGATTCAAATTATTAAGAATTAATTTTTTTAATTTATTCAAAATTTCTGCCTTTTCCATTTTCTTCTACCGAAGTTTGAACTTTACTAGCAGCCATACTTCTATGTGAGTCTAAGATTCATTCTTTTCAAGGCAATTATTAAAGACGTTTTCTCTTAGTAATCTACATTTTTTATATCCCAATTTTACAAGCTGATCTTGAATTGAATTAATTTCAGTTTCTTTATTAAAAGGTTATAATTTATTTATTAATTAGAAAATCTTCTAAAAAGACAACACGAATATATCCATTTAGATAAATGAATCATAATAATGATAAATCAAATAAAATCACATTAAAAAAAGATTTAATAATACTAAGGTAGTAAATAAGATCAATCTAAGGAAAATAAAAAGGTAATAAAAGTATTTTTTCTAAAATTAAAAAATTAATATTTGAATTTTCGAAAAATTATTTGAAACAACATGCTAAACTGTAAATAAAGAGTTGTAAAGTTTTATACAGTACGTTTCTGAACAAAGTTGACAGTTTTTTGCGCACTGCGCAAGCAGCTCTAGAGCATCGCTTAATCACTTGCTCTAGAGTGCTTAAGCAGCGCTAGAGCGTGTTCTTGAACATTTATTTTTGTTCTAGCGCAGCTCTAGAGCATGTGCTCAAACGCTGCTTAAGCAACCTAGCGCATCTTTAGAGCGTGTTCTTGAACATATATTTTTGTTCTAGCGCAGCTCTAGAGCATGTGGTCAAACGCTGCTTAAGCCTTATCCGTCGGAAATAGAAAAAATAACGTTGAAGACGATAATCGGTCATTTTTGACCCATTTTCTAATTCGTTGTTCAGCTCAGGTGAATAATTAATAAATTTAAATTCTTAGAACTCATTTTTTTAAAATTGATTGAATCAATAATTTTTAATTGATTTATATAGCAAATTTTTTATTTTGAGAAATTCGTTGATTTGAAAACAATCTTTCAATTATGAAAAATATTTCAAGGATTAAAAGTAAAGCGGTTTTTTTTAAGATTCTAAAGAAGGGATAAGCAATTTATAATATGAAAACTAATTGCTTGATTTGTTAAAGTAAAAACTATTGTATATTTAGTTCAAATAAGATTTATCAATTAAAAAAACGATAAAAATAAAAAAAAATTTGCTTGGGTCAAAAATTACCCATTTTCGTCTTCAACGTAGTGCTGGGTCACTTTTGACCCAGTTTTCGACGGGTAAGGGTTAAGCAACCTAGCGCATCTCTAGAGCGTGTTCTTGAACATTTATTTTTGTTCTAGCGCAGCTCTAGAGCATGTGCTCAAACGCTGCTTAAGCAACCTAGCGCATCTTTAGAGCGTGTTCTTGAACATATATTTTTGTTCTAGCGCAGCGTTAGAGCATGTGCTCAAGCGCTGCTTAAACAAACTAGCGCAGCTCTAGAGCATGTGCTGCGCTAGACTGTCAACTTTGTTCAGAAACGTACTGTAAGAAATAAACAATTTTTGCCAAAAGCTAATAGGTAAAGACAATCGTGAATTGTAAAGAGTGAAAAAAGGAAGTGGTAGAAGTGTTAAAATTGTGGACAAACAAATGGTATCTTAATTGTGAGCTTATTTCGATCACAAGTAAGTACGTTTGCGAAAATATATAAGAAGGAATAGTATTGTAGCCTCTATCACTTGATTTTTCCATTTAAGATTTGTATTGAAAATAACTCCAAGATCTCTTTCGGTATCTGACGTTGCTAACTGCTTACCATTAATAAAATAAGGAAATTCTTTGTTTTTATGACCATAATGCATAACCACACATTTTGATGTGTTGAAGAGAAGTAGCCAATCTTGAGTCCACTTGAAAATTAAATCTAAATCTGATTGTAGTTTCGCGGCGCTTATTTCTAATACCGTTTGCGAGAAAATTTTAGTATCATCTGCATACAATTTCACAACATTCTCTATTCCATTTGGTAGATCTTTGATATACAAAACGAACAATAGTGGACCAATCACTGACCCTTGTGGTACACCGCTAAAAATCTCAACCCAATCCGACAAAATTTCACCTTGAATAACTCGTTGTCTTCTATTTTTTAAGAAAGCTTCAATCCATTTTAGTGTCAGACCATCAAAGCAATACGCTTTCAATTTAGCTATTAGTCGTCTGTGCGGAACAGTATCAAATGCTTTCGCAAAATCTAGCAGAATCACATCAACAGGAATACTTTTGTCTAGACTCATTGAGATGAAATCTAGTGTTTCCAGAAGATTAGATGTACATGACTTTTTCTTAACAAATCCATGCTGTTCTTTAGATATAATATTATTCTTATAAAGATGGTCTTCCATTTTGGTTCTTATTATGCTTTCCATAATTTTGCAAGGAATTGAAGTTAAAGACACAGGACTATAATTGCTTGCCGTTGATTTATGACCTTTTTTATACAATGGAGTAATATTTGCTGATCTGAATTGAATTGGAAGCTGACTATTCGATAATGATTCTCTGAAAATCAAAGTTAAAGGAACAGTAAAGGCTTCTGCACAGTTTTTTAGCAATAACGGATGAAGCTTGTCTTCACCACATGATTTATTTTGATTCAGGTCTTGTAATTTTTTGAATACCATTTCATAACTAATGTCATTTGGCTCAATGTCAATATATTCTGACCAGTTTTCATTAAATTCAACTTCAAAAGGAGGAAGCTCACCATCTTGTTCAATAACAAAAATGAATCTTGAAAACATTTATTAAGAAGATTTGATATCTCTTTCGGTTCTTGCGTTAATTCATTGTTTGACTTTTTTAATGCTTTGATAGATTCTTTGACTACTTGTTGATCATTTAGGTATTTGTACAATATTTTTGGATTCTTCTTAGCTTTTTCAACTAAATAGCTTTGAATTTTGCTTTTATCAGCTTTATTTTCAGCTACAAAATTTTACCAAAAAATGTGTAATTTTACTAAAAATTATGTAATAAAAGGTAAATAACGTATGAATCTTTTTATTTTTTATTTTTGGAAAAAATTAAATTTTTATTTTATCAAAATCCTCAATTTTATTTGCCATAACCATTTTGGAACGGTTTTACTAAAAGTGACGTATTTTGATACAAGCTTACATAATTTTTTTTTAAAATTACATATCCTTACCGATTAATATTCACGTAAGATTCCGTAAGCATTCACAAAAAAATGTAAAATTACGTAAAATAACGTAATTTAGCCAATTCTGGGTCTTTTATAGAAACACTGTTTCTCTTTTACAACCAATATATCAAGGAACTTTAAAACGCTTGATTTTATTTAAAGGAAAAATTGATATTGTTTTTGGCTGAAATGACCAAGAGTTTGTTCTGAAAAAAAAAAATATTTCATTCCACCTAATATCAAAGATTGTACAAATTTTTGAAGCCAATTAAATATATATTTTCCGAACTTATAATAAGCTGGCAATTTTTATGAAAGCGTAAAGATTTAGACTTCTTTATAAGTTGATTAATAAATTTTGTTTTTGTTTTTTTTCTAAAGAGTAGTCCATTAGAGCAAAAGTTAAATCATTTTTCCTTTTAATAGTGCCGAAGTGTATGAAGTTGCAGAATGCCGGGACTGCTAACGTCAAAGAAAAATATAATACTAACTTTTATCAAAAGCTTTTTCTTTATAAATACAAAAGCAAATTTGCATTTATGGTTAAATAATGAGACAATGTTTTGAAAAAAATATTCGAACTATTTTATGCTCTGTTTGAATCTGAAGGAGCTTTTTGTGTTTATATTTTTGTTGTTTTTGTATAAGTTTACAAAGAAACAAGTAAGCTAGCAGGTCCAGAGTTTTCAGCTTTAGAGTAATTCTTTCAAATTGCAGTTTTTTTTTATAAAAGTACATAGTTTTATTTTAATATTTTATAAGTATTTTATTATCTTGTTTTTTTTAGACTCAACAAAATTAGTTGATAAATATGATTATGATTGATTGATAAATATAATATCTTGATTAGATAATTTGCTTAATTTTCAACTGAGCGATTTTTATGTATCAAAAATTTAAAAATAATCAAAATAGATTGGTTTTAAGTTTTGTAAGGATATATATTTTATCACTTTAGACTCTAGCAAGTTATATTATTTCAAATGTCTGGGTTTGTATGCCATTTTAATATTAAATTAATAAATTAATTAATTTTTAGAACTTCTATTTTTTTTCAGATTTCAAAAATTGAAGCAAATAAAAAACAAGTAAGAATAATTTTTTTATTTTTATAACTCAAAAACAAGGGACCTAACCCTAACCCTGTATTTAGACTAAATAATATGAAGACCAATGCCTAAAATAATAAATAAGTTATTCTTAATTGAGTCAATGTCAGTTGATATATGATTCCTTTTCTAATGAATACTCGAATTTTTTCCTACTTGGTTAGATTCTCTCAAGGATAACATCTTCCAAGCCATTATCAATACATTTTCCCATTCTACAAGTGTAGCTGTGTTAAGTAACTGAAATCTTTGTCAGACTTCGGTAAATATGTTTAGGAATTTTCTGTAGCTTCAATTCAAAACTCTCCTGGATACATCTTTTCAGAGAAGCAGTATTTTGACACTCGAACGTTTACAAATACGAAGCTGAAAGTTGCTTTCTTAAACCTTTGTTGATACACCTTTTTCTTTTCGAAAAATAATAGAACCAAAACCTAAAAATTTTGATTTAAAATTAAAATTAGGCATTGTAAATTCTAAAAAGAAAAAAATATTTTTTTTATTAAGTCTAAAATTGTTAATGTAGATTCTATCATCGACAACATTTCATACTTTCTTCCATTATTAAATAGTTATTAAATTTAAATCCAGCTCAAATCAGTCGAAAATTTTAAGTTTTTCAAATCGATTTAAGTTACAATTTAAGAAACCAATATAATATTTTATTTCATTCAATGAAACCTTGTGAGAGTCTCACAAGGTTTTTTTATTTTAAAATTTACAGTACTTGATTTTAATAAATAAAGTTTAGGTCTTATAGATACTAGCAAGTTGAGTCACCCCAAAAATGAAATTAAGAGTCTTACAATTTTGATTATTTTTTAATTTAAGTTCTAAAACCGTTATAGATTCGTTTAAATAAAATTAAATTCTCTTCTAATTGACAACAATATTTTGATTTAAAATATTAGCAGTGTGGATTTTAGAATTAAAAAAAAAGAATAAAAATGAAAAATTTTTTAAATTGCTTTTCTTTAAGTAAAAATTGATTCTGTAGATTTTATCAGTTGATACATTCAGAGTATTACCTTAATAATAATAATAATAATAATAATAATAATAATAATAATAATAATAATAATAATAATAATAATAATAATAATAATAATAATAATAATAATAATAATAATAATAATAATAATAATAATAATAATAATAATAATAATAATAATAATAATAATAATAATAATAATAATAATAATAATGGTGGTGGTGTTGGCCTACTAGGAGGTCACCTATGGTAGCTCTTTGCGCATAACACATAGAAAAATACTGAGAGAAGAAATACAATTTAATTTTTAAGTTAAAATAAGAGTTAAGAAATTTTTTATTCTAAAATGCTCTAAAATTCACTCAATATTTTAAAATCAGATTATTAATACCATTTTTGAACGACTTAAAATTATTCTCAGAACTAGAGATAAAAATAAAATAAGCAAAATTGTTTCACTTTTTCAATATTTTATTTTTAAGGTGAACCAACAGATTAGTATCTATAAGACTAACACTTCTTTTGCTTAAATTAAGTATTATTTTTTTAAAATAAATTTAAAATCATAAAATCTTTTTTATTTGAAAAAGAATTTTTTAGGTATTCTATTAAAAAAAAATTATCTTTGCAAATCAGTATTTCTTCCATATTCTGGAACCCTTCAATTCATGCTATTTCATTGTTGATTTTATATAAATTTTTTTTAATTAAAAAAAATACAGTAAATTTTTTGCAGATCACCAAAAAAGTTTACAAAAAATATTTGATCCATAGATAAAAGTGTCCCAATAAGTATTTTCAAAATTTGTTCAGAGTATTTTTGCTTGTGTTGGTCTTTAAGGGTTTGGATAAAAAACTGAACAGAGTTGTAACGAAATACAAAGACAAATACCGGACCAAACGGTGTCATATATCACGATTGTATTTGAAATATGGTCCTAATTTAAGTACACATGTCACAAAATTTTGATAATCTTTATTTTATATTTTAAACGGTTTTAAATAAAAATTGATTTCAAAATATGCATAATTTTAGACTTATATATTTTTTTTTATTTGTTCGAATTTTCTCACCTGCCCATAAATAATAAAAATATTTTTCAAATTCTAGCATTTATAGAAAATGCTAATTCTCCCAAAGAAAATCTTTGTCTTCTTGCAATAAAACTAAATCATTATTGACTTATTAAACAAGCTCAAGCCATTTTTCCACTAGTAGATAATTTCAGAGACTTTTTAAATGTTATTTTTGAATTTTTTTCAAAAAGCATCTTCAAAGATTAAACTAGGTCTCCGCTTACTTAGACCTAATTAATAAAGAAAACTTTTTTTTTTCTTAAATGAGTTAACGAGAACTTTAAAATTTAATTTTAAAGTTAATTTTTTTCAAGAGTGTTATTAAAACCATTGTTAAAGTAAATCGAACTTATTTTTCCACTGCTAGCTTTGGTTTGCTCAAATATTTTTATTGAAATTATATAACTAAAAAAAAAAGTTAAAAACAATAACACATCATTTTAATAACAGAATCCTTTTCGATTATACAAATAAACTTGGAGCTATTTAACTACAGTACACTAAGATCTAAAAATGTTAAGTGTTTGCCAAGATCGGTTTAGGAATTTGCCGATTTTTAAGACCAAATTTGCTCAGTTTTATTTGTTGAAAATTTTCTTTATCTTTCACCTTTCTAAATGTTAGAAGAAAAATCTTAAAAAAAAAAGATTATCAAGTCTAGCTAGCTCGACGGAAAGGATTTACATAATTTAGTTGATTTTTAGTCTTAATAAAATAGCCACGCGAATACTTAACTCACAAGTCTAAATCTCGGACAGATGACGCGAGTTACTTAAGAAAATTTGGCCAAATCTGCCAAAGTACTTAAAATTATTGTCGGCTTGGTAGGGCTTTCGAATAATTCGGTCAAATTGGGCTTCAGCAAACGGAATTCATCGAAAAATTCAATTAAAATTTTAATTACCTTTTTTTTGGCGAACAATAAATTTCGCTCTAATTAAAAGCTTTGACGAGCTAAGTCACTAAATAAAAGGTCCTGCATAACAAAGAAAACTGGTCACATATTCAAATTCAAATCGAAAATATTTACTCAGACTTAATTTGGTGCTTTCTTTTGAAATTTTAATATTTATTCAAAATTTGACAAAAAAAAAGCAAGCTAAGAGTTGATTTCAGCTCTAAACTAAATATTTCTTTCGATTAGAGAGCCTTAAGTAATTGCAGAATGAACCAATTGAACAAATTGCCACAATGCATGGATACGACTAGCAATTTTCTAAAAGTTTTTTAATTTACTAGCTCCAAATTTCAATCAAGCATTTAGCATACTTAGCTAAATGGCTTTTACTAAACTATTTGGTTCTTTGATCATATGATTTATTGTTGTAGCATACTGGAATTTAGGTAAAGTCACGGCTTAAACTTACCAAGGTTACTTATGAGATTGGAATTTTGGCTATATATCTTGAAACAATTTGATTTTTTCAAATACGGATAAAGAAAGATAAGATCTAGCATTTTTTAAAGACTGTTTAGACAAAATAAAATATATAATTTTTTTTTCTCTTCGTATTATTATTATTGATAAATTATTATTTTTTGCTGGTGAGAATGAACCTTTTGAAAAAGGTCAGCTCTCAAATTTTTTTCAGTTCATATTTTTAAAATTTATATTTTATATTTTTCTTTTATAATTGACAATTTTCGTATAGTACTTGGGAACAAAAAAAATTTAAGATGCAGCAGTGGCCTCAATGATTGTCATTTTAACAGGAAAATGGGGTTGCTATCAAAATATTTAACAAGATTTATCATTTTTTATTAGGAAAAAAAATAGTGGACATGAGAATGGTAACTATTTGCGCCGAATAAATCAAAGCGCAATCGAAGAATTGCTTTAAAAACCAGCTGGATAATTATTTTAAAATGAAATAACGGCAAATACTTTAGCTTTTATTACGTTACTTTATTTATTAACTTTTTTATTGTAAAACTACAAGATAACTTTATTATTATGGTATGTAAAAACCAGACAGCTACCATAGCGAGGTTACGTCTAGCCTTGCTCCGCAGGTATCCTGCTGTAGCTTAAATTATTATTATTATTATTTTTTGGGACAAAGGCAGCCTTGCTTCCCAAAGTTATCGTGCGAAACGAAAAGGTTTACTTTTTGAGGCTTAGAGTATAATCTTTTGATTGACCAAAGAGCAGATTACGCTGGCCTTTCTCTATCCTAATAGATCAACAAAATCCGATTGGCCACCCAAACTAAACCGATAAGCTATTCAGTAAATATTTTTCAAAAAAATTTTTTTTATTAATTAAGCAAAAATCATTTCGAAAATAGAGATTAATTAAGTATGTTTTCGAGTCGTCAAAAGTCTATTTTTAGCTTAATCAAGGAAAAATTTAATCAAATTCTTAATCTTGTAGCTTTTATGTATATTGGTCAAGCAATTTGGGTCAATTTTTATTTTAAGAGCCCAAACCCGTTCTTCAATACAAAAATTATCTTCTTTATTTTTAAATCAAAAAAAAATTATTTTTTTAATTTTAATTGATTTTATTTTATGGAAGAAAAAACAGATTTTTTCGAATTTTTTTGTTTAATGTAGATTTAGTTCAAGTGTGTTTGGTATTAAATTTTACATTCTAATCTCCTATTTAAAACAAAAATAATCTTTTTTTAGAACAAGAAAGCAAAAATTTTTAAATTTTAATATAATATTTTTATTATTGAAAAAAATTGAGTATTTTTGTTTAATTTGTAAAGTATATTTTGTTCTAGCGTGGGTTAATAAAATTATTAATTGAATTCGGCCCCGGGAATAGTTCGACCTTTTACCAGAGGTCCAATTATACGGGCCACCCTCTGCGCCCTTTCTTTATTTCGCAATATTAAGTTATATAAAATGAGAAAATTTGCTCAGACCAGACAATATTTATCGAAGAGTCTGCTCAGCCAACATTTACATCAATTAAATGAAGCCTGTGCAAATTTAAAATTTTAAGGAATTAAATTCCGATTTAATGAGGCCAAAAAACTAAACTGGTTCTTCACAAATTAAGTTTATTTGAATCAAATTTTTGAAAATTTTTAAATTAGAGTTTTAAGTCTCGATTTAGTTTTTTTTTAAGCGACTAGTGAGAAAAATATGTTTCTTGAAAAATTCAAATATTTAAAATACCATTTGAATTTTTCGTAGTAATTAGTGAATAGAATTTCGAGCACTTGCTCCTGGTCAAACGCTTGAATCAATAAAGAATTGTGCATGAACGATTTTCAATATGTGCCAAGTGTCTCAATAGATCAATCAAATGAACATTTAAAAAAATCATTTCTTTAATTTTTGATTTTTTTTTAGATAAATAATTGAGGAAAATTATTCTCATATAGAAAAAAATAGTCATCCAAATTAGGAAAATTAATTCTTGCTTTTCAAATCATAAAAAAGAGAATAGTTTTATTCAAAGAAAATTTTAACATTTTTCGTCTTGTCGATGGACTAGATCACATCGGGCATAATTCAGTAGCCGAGCAACCAAAGTCTAGTTTAAAAAAATTGATTTTGACTCATTTGCATTTGACAATTGAAACAAAGAAAGACTTAGGATGCATTTGAAATTGATTCAATAGATCGAAGTTAGTTTAAAAGTGATCAAAAAAGTGTATGTTTGCTAAAATCTAAAAGGCTTGATAAACATACCTATAAGTTTGTCAACAAGCTAGAAAAATATATTATATCCAATAAACTAGCAAATACTTATAAATTATTAATTGTTTATTATTGAATTAAAAAATAAATTTATTTGCACCTCATTGCTAAACAGTACTAATTTTTCAGGTGCTTTAGTGTTTATGTGAATTTTTTAAAAAATAATTCATTTTTTTTTCAACAATTTTTATAAGGGTTCGACTCATTTTTGATCAAAAATAGATTTTTTTTAAATTTGTCCTTGTCAGAACATTAAGATAAAAAACTTCTTCCCAATTTAATACTCGATTTTTTTTTATAATTTTTAAATGGTGAAAAATTTAAATATTTTTATATTTGAAGGGCTTTAAAAAATTCTTGTTTTCTTTTGTAAAAAATCCTCTCTTTTCAAAGGTAGACTCAATTAATTTCAGCATTTATCGACAGTACCTTTTTTATCTAAAAATGATTATGATTTCTAAAGTAAATATTAGTTAATTTAGATTTAGATTTAGATTTAGAAAATTTTTTGTTTGATAAGCGTCTAAAGTGCGAATTACGTCTTTTTTTCAAGACTTTTAAGATTTTCGAGGTGGTGTGGATACTTTTGAATATAAAGGAAAAATATTTCTGAAAAATATGACAATAGAAAAAACGCTTTTACAAAAACAACTTTTGCTATTAAATTTTATTTTTAAATTTTTTTTTGCTTTCATTTTTGTCAGATTTAGAAAAAAAATAAAAATTTTATTGTAAATGTTTACAATGGAATTATAACAGGAATTTTATAAACAGAATTTTCTAAAATTTATAAAATAAATTGCGTTTGACATGGTTTTTCTGTCAAAAAGCTGAAGACAACTTTCCGATTTTTAAGAAAATTTCTTCAGGCAAAAAACTGAATTTGTGAGTACTATTTTGTAAGATTTCTAAAAAGGATTTGTAACAAATATTTTTTTAAAGAATCGTTTTACGACTAGTGGTTATGAATTTTAAAATTAATGCTTCACTATGGACTTATCTCTGGAATTTTACTAATTATCTATTTTAATAATATTCTGCGAATTTTTCTAGATAATTTCGAATTGACTGTATTACTACTAAGATAATGATTAAAATAAGTTAATTATGTTAGCTCTATTGAAATAAAAATTTTTAATTTTTTTAAAAAAAATTCAATAAAAAGATTCAAATTAAAGAACTTTAATGAAAAAAGTCTTTGGAAAATTTTATTTTCTGATGAAAAAATATTTTTTTTGTAAATTGGAACAAAGTTTTTTTCATATTAAATTTTTAATATATTTATTAGGCTTTTTAGTTCAATAATAGTTCTTTAACAATCCACTGTTGCATATTTGATGTTAATATTAAAAATAAAAATCACTGATAGCCATTAACTCGAAAAACGGGTTAGCAATATTTTTAGGTCTTTATTTTAGTTAATTAATAATAATAATAAAATCGAAATTTTTATTTTTTAGGAATCAAAATAAGAATTGTGAAACTTATGTTTTTTTTAAACTTATCATAAAACTGGCAATTTTTTTATATACAGTGTAGGCTTATTCTAGGTATGATATTTCGTAGCACATTTATGTTATATATTTAATAAAAATAAATTTTAATGAGTTTCAATTTTTTGTTAACTAATATTGATTGTTCATGTTTGTTTTTGAAAAACTTTAAATAATTATATCAAATGAAAATCTATAAGTTTAAAATAATTCTAAATTCCAAAATGTTTCAGAAGTGTTGTTTTGGAAGTTTAGATTGCTCGATAACTATATAAAATTTTGCATTAAAATGGATAAGAAAAATATTTAAACATAATTTAATGAACATGGACGACAAATTTTTTGTATCAGTAGTTTACTGAATAAGTTTTAGAATTAAAGCAAAATTGCTTTTCTTTGTTTCTCCTTAGTTTTTAATCCAAAAATTAGATAGATTGTAATTTATTTACATAATTTTTACTAGAGAAAATAATAAATCGATTCTTACTTTAATAACATTTACGATTTAAGATTCTTATTTTTACTCTTTGTAAATTAGAATTTAATGATGTAACTAATAAAAGTAAAATTATTTTACCATATTGGATAATCTTTTAATATTTTTTGACAAAGATAAATATGTGTCATCAAGATATAGAAAATGTAAGATCGTCCAAAATTGTTTTTGAAATAAAAATTCAAGAAAAACCTTAATAAAGATTTTTCAACTCAGATCTTAGTTTTTTTTTATTATTTCTAGAAAAAATTTAATTATTAATTATACAGCAACATTGATTGGATCATCACTACCTGTGGCTAAATAATTTCATAAATAGTATTGCTGAACAAAATTTTCAATCCTTTTAAAGCTAGTTAGTTTCATTAATTTTTCTTTCTTATAATTAAAAATTTTTGTCAAAAATTTTAGCCAGCTCATATTTTATTTTTTTTAATTAATTTAATTATTTTGTTCCTCAAAATTGTTTAACTCGCAATATCCACCAATAAAAAAATCCGATTTTTAAATTTTCACAAAAACGACTCAAAAATGATTTAGACGATTATATCATTGATTTTTTTATATTCACCCTTTAAAAATTTTTAAATTAAATTTTAGAACAAAAATAAAAAGGAGGCTATTATGGATACATTATTTAGCATTTCAGTCTTTATTTTTTTTTAAACAATTAATCAAATTCATTTGTTAAATATGAAACAACTTTAAAATTATGTTTTGGTCACCTATATTTTAATAAGATCAAATCTCTGGATATTTTTTTTCTGTGAAAAACTTGCAATAATTCTTTCTTTAGAGTTCGTTTTATTAACTTATTTTACAAAATGAACTTAAATAAAAAAGTCTGCAGTTTTTTAATTATTATTATTCTACAAAAATTCTAAATTATTATTTTAATAAATTTCTATAATTTTTTCTAAGCGGTTTTTGAGTCTGATTAGTCTATTTTTGTAAGAATTTTTTTATTTTAATAAAAATAATATATTAAAATTTGAAAAATATTATTAATGAAAAATAATGTTAGAGGTGGTCAGAGTAAACCAGTCCATTTCACGGATGTCTTTTTGCAGTCATTTGGCAGGTTAAACGGTCTCATTTTTAGACCGCTAAAAAATACGGCCAAAAAAATAAAACGGACGGACGATAATACGGACAACTTTTAGGCGGGCGGCCACATAAATCGTGGAATTTTTTGAGGAAAAAATTTCAAAATTATGTACAAATAACCTAGAAGTATCTTAAAATAAAAATAATTATTTTTTTGAATAAAGTTTTTTTAATGAATGCTTTTTCTTTTTTCTGCGAAAATTCATCAAGTTAAATTCATCAAGTTTGTCTGCAAAAAAGTTTTCCCGTATTTTTTGGTGGTCCAAAAATCATACCGCTTAGCTGACCGGCCAAATGACCGCCGAATCAATGATATCAATTGGTAACTTTAAAAAAGATTATAAGTGCAATAAACAATACCATTATATATTTTGTTTTTTTTGTTGCCATTGCAGAATCTGGCGCAATTTTTGAAATAAAAAATCTTATGAATTTTTAAGGTTACACTATACTACGCGATGGTTTAAATTGGATAATTTACTGCAGATCCTTTGATTTTTTTAAGCTATCTATTTTAATTTGTACTTTGACAATTAATAGCTTACTTTTAAATTTACTTAATACAAAATAGTTTATATTGATTCATTTTTTTTTTCAAGCTTTTTATTTAACAAGCTGAAATTTTAAATTTTGTAGCCAATAATTTTAATATTAAAATATTGGAAATATATGTTAACATAATTCCAAAATGATTGAACAAATTCGTTGATATTGATTTTAAGCCATTAATAAATTAAGTAGAAGAAGAAAATTTTTAATTTGTTAGCCATAATCCGACCGATAGATTTGACCAGTTTTTAAAATATCGTGGCTATAAAACAGATTCAGTGACTATCAACAATTATTATTCTATGTGTGATTCAATTTTTGATTAAATTTCTAGAGCTTTTAAAGAGTATGATATTAAATTAGTAATAATTTCTCTTAAGTGAATTTAAAATATTTTTTCGATTCGTTTATTAAAATTTTTAAACTGGCTCTGCCACCAAGAGAATGCTGAATCAAAGAAAAGTTAAAATAAGTAAAATTTATTTATTTACTTATAACAATCCTTACATTCATTTAAAAATTTCAAGGCTGAACAAGGTTTTTGTGAAGTTCAGTACAAATGAACAGAACAAAGAGTAAAAAAATTAAATTTCTTTTTTTCTAAAAGTTTAAAATTAATTCTGTGAATGCAGCATGGTGCAACATTCAAAGTTGCATCAACTGTAAAAGTCTGCTAATGATGTGTAGAATCTCTGCAAAATGCACTACGCTCAATTACATTGAAATTTCTGCTAAACTCTGCAAATTTAGTAGACCTTGATATTTGATGCAACTTTGAATGTTGCACTATGTTGCATTTACAGAATTAAGTTTAAACCTTTAGAAAAAAAGTAATTCAATTTTTTAACACTTTTTTGTTCTTTTTATAATTTTGTACTGAATTTCACAAAACCCTGAACAAGACTATTGTAAAAAAAGAGTCAAATAAATATATTTTTTAATTCACATTTAAAATTGTATATAACAAGTAATTAACTATTGAAACAGTATTATTATTCTTTTTTTATTTTTTAATAATTAAAAAAAAATTTAATTTTAAGCATATTTAATTTAGATAGAATTATAATTCCATGATATCCATAATATTTTGAGTTTTAATATTTTAAATCATAATGAATTTAAATAGCAAAATAAATTCAGAATTTAAAAGAAGAGGAGACAAAAGGTCCGAATGATCACAATCCGGGTTTTTATAATTAATAACAAAATAATTTTATTCTGTATAAAAATAAGCAGCTAAATATTTGAAAATATTTTTTTTTCCCTAAATGTCAGAATAATTTTTATAAGAATTACTTTTTTCCTTAAACATATAATTTTATCAGAATGTCTATATTTTTTGTAAAGGCAATCTTTTCTTTTAATTTATCAAAACCATTAAACTTACTTATTAAGGATACTTATCTTGCTTTTTTATTTAATTCAAAGATTTTTATTATCAAATAATTAGAAAAAAAATTGAATTTTTTAATTTTTAATTAAGTATTTCAGAGAATTTAATATTAGGTTTTTTTCATTTTTTTTTCAATTAGAAATTCAAAATGCACTTCAATTTTTTGATCAAATTTGTCAACAAAAAAATTAAGATGAATTTTTCTAAAATTTAAAGCTCCAACTCAATTACTATAGATACTGCTATTAAAAAAAATATTTCCAATCATTTTTTCCTGGATCATTAGAAATGTAAAATATCCAACCATAATAACTTTTATTTTTTAAAGCCTCTCAAATTTAAATCAAAAAAACATCAGTAAAAAAATAATTTGGTGTTAAATTTAATATATTCCTAAAATCATTAGAAAAAATAATTGTCATAAATTTAAAAAAATTTGAGAAAAAATTTCATTTAAAATCCAGTTTAACCTTAAATAAATAATTTCAAGAAAAAAAATGTTTTCTATCTGTTTACATTTTACGCAATTAAACTATTGAGTCATAAATTTCTCTAATTTCGACACCACATTATGAAGTCACGGTAGAAAGACTTCGTCACCACATCTAGACCCGAAATTACATCTTTTTAAATACACCAAAAGCTTATTCAAATAAAAGACACTTAATTGTTCTAATTACTCTAGATATAAATGAGCTCGACGCAAAGCCGACCATTTTCGACTAATTTTCGACACTCGATCGAAAAATCCAGTCTGAGCAGCAGCAGCACCAACTCGAGCGCCAACTCAAGCGGCTACCAGTCTCGCATCGGCTCCAACAAAAAGCTCAACATCTCAAAGCCATATTTGAACTCGAGCAAAAACTTCCAAGAGCTGTACGCCACCGACAAGCTCGGCCTGTCATTGACCAACAGCATGAGCCAAAAGCCCAAGAGCAACCAGAGCAATCAGAGCAAGCCCGACCTGTCCAAACAAAACATAAAAAGCTACCTGAAAAAGCATTTGGAAAAAAGCGACGCTCAACCACGCATCAAAAATTCCAACTTTTCCTCATTTAAACTCAAGAACAGCACCGACTTGCTGAACACGAACCGACAAAAGCTGTCGGTGAGCCGCGAGGCGACGCCCAGGTCCCCGTCAAGCATCAAGTTCAACCAGGGCTCCAAGATGGCCTCGTCGTCCAACTCGTTCATGCTCGACGACATTTCCCAAATGATAGTGGCCATTGAAAATGACCAGAAAAGGGCAAGCAGTCAGAGTTCGCTGTCGAACAAGCCGGACCTAGTCGACCAGATGGCATCGTTCATCGAAGAGCTCAAGGACTTCATTGATGACAGATTGATTGACACAACAAGTCAATTGGAAATGGCCAACAAGAAAATAGGCGATTTGTGCCAGGGCATCAATTACTTGACCAACGAGCTCGTCTGTCTCAAGTACCAGAACCAGGAGCTTAAGAACATAATCAGTGATCAGATGAGTGAAAAGAAACAGGTGCAGAAACAAGAGAGGCAATCGAAGAATTCATCTCTTAAGAATTTGGACACAGATTTGCTGTCCATTTACAAAAAAGAGGACAGCCAGGGCTCGAGCATCAACTTTTATGACAATGTGCCCAGTGCGGAGCCCAAGTCGTACCGGACCTCGTCCCAAATTGACTTTGCGCCCATACAAATAGTCAACTGTGTGTCGTCTGATTTGAACCAGGAAGAGGATGATGATGAGGTGAAGAGCGCTTTTCAGAATGAGGACTTGGACGAGAGCAACATAGAGCTGTCGTCGTCGTCCAACAATGAGGAGGTGTCCAGTGCGGCTGTGGATGAAGCCGGCTTCAGGGCGGAAAGAGAGAGAGAGCGCAAGCAGCAGCACTCTCAGCAGCAGCGGTGTCTGTTGGATATGAAGAGAAATGATTTAAATAAAATAAAATTGTTAAATCAACTGCAAACATCTATAAAAACGTTTCCAATTAATTTGTTGAATGAGTTCGATGCACAGTATTCGTGGGACTACACGGATCAAAATAACTTGCCGGTTAGCGCTAATTCAAAAGTTAACAAAGTGAAGAAATGAATTTTTTTTTTTATTTTTTTTTTATTTTTTTTTTTTATTTTTTTTTAAGCAAAATTTTTTATTAAATGTGAATCATTTTTTTTTGATTTTTTCATTTTCGATCAGCTTGATGGATTTTTTTATATTTACAGTGATGAAAATTTTGAAATAAATTATAAACTTTTTTTTTGATTAATTTATTTTTATTGTAAATCAAAGAAATAAATTTTTCATTTTTTTTCTTATTTGATTATGCTTTTTTTCCAGCGAAATTAGCTGCCAATTTACAAGCCGGTTCTCAAGTGAACAAAACTACCGCAAAAGTTGGATACCTGACTTGCTCAATGAAATAATCCAGACAAGGACGTTTCTTATACCTCCATCCAGTACTAAACTTAAATAAAAAATTTTTAGAGAAAAAGAGGATATTTCAAAAAAATTAGTGTCCGTTCCGAATGAAGAAGAATACAGCTCATTTCAATGACCAATGTGTACGGTGGTTGGCAGTAAGGGGGCTGAATGGGATCTGGTAAAAGCTTTTCAGTCGAAGGCTCTTTTAGTGCTTCGTAATATTCCATGACTAATTTGAATGCACGCTGCGGATATTGAAGGAAAACGGACACTTAAATTTTGTTAATTATTTTAAAGATTTTAGATAATTTTTTTTTTACTATCTGAAATTGCATCTCTTAAGGGCTTATTGTTTTCGTCTAGCTTTGGTGAACCCCAGTAAACCAGGACATAAATTAATGATCCTCCAAATAAGGCTCCGAAAAAAGTCAAAGAAAATTTCCAAGCGTGTTCACGGTTAAACATTTTGGCAAACTTGGATTCGGTTTTGGACGGACTGCTTGGAAGCTATCTGCTTCCTTTCAGCCCCCGTTTGAACTTGGGAGTTTATTTAAAAATCACAAAACAAAAATTTAAAAAATAAAATAAGAATTTGATAATTTTAAAGATTAAAACTGAATTAAATAAGACCAGTCAAAAAAAAATGACTTTGAAAAGATAAACAAAATAAATTAAGTTTTAAAATTTAGGTTGTAAGTCGAGGTTGTTAAATTTTTAGGGCTGGTTGAATCATTGATTAGAAGGTCTAGGATGAAGTTCGGGTTGTGCTCAGCGGGCGATTTGACTTTATTTGATTATGCTTTTTTTCCAGTGAAATTAGCTGCAAATTTAGTTTAAACTTTAAAGGAATCATTTGCTTTATGGATGCAAATTGAAGATAAAATTTTTAAAGTGTTCAGATCAGAAAAATCGGTCTTCATAAGTTGAGTTTAAAAATTTTTTTATTAATATTATCTTTCGAAATTTTTCAATAATCAAATACTTAAAATAAAGAGTATTTTGATATGTTTTTTTTTATATTTTGTACACGAAAATAAATCCAAAGCTTTGTATTTTCGAAAATGAAATAGTATAAATTGCATTTTAAATTTTTTGAATTAAATTTTAATCCAAGGTGTTATAACCAGTTTTGAGAATTTCAGTTCAAAATAATAAAAAAATCTAACAAGTTTTTATCTAAAAGTTTAAAATTTATCGAAAGAAAGTTGTCTAATTTGAAGGAGCTTTATCAGGGCACAGAAAATAAAACAAAAGTCCAAATCGTTGTGTAGTTTATTTTATGTACTGAATTCAGCAAATTCCTAAAACCAAAATTTAATTTGAAATTTTTTTTTAAGATCATTTTTTTTGAAGATTTTTATATAATTTTGCCAAGTCTTTGAATTAAATTTTCATAATTTGTTTCAACTATCTAATTTTTAAATATTTTAGACAAAAATTATAAAATAAAAATTTATAGCAAAGATGGATTTGAAATTTAAAAAAAAAATTATTAAAAACCTAGTTTCCCGAATTATCAGATTAGTGTATTTTAATAATTTAATGCACATTTTGCTTTATTAAGTTTATATTTTCAATGATTCTATTTTTGGTCTAAAAATACAATAATTAGCTAGCTGAACTACAAATTCATTAAAAAAACAATTTCAAAAATATAAAATTGCCATACGATAATGCACTATAACTAATTAAAACCCAAACAAAAACAAAAATACAAGAATTTGTTTTTTACAGTACGTACATCAAAGCCTGCTTTTTTGATAATTTATTCTAGGAAATTTGAAGATGTTTATTTTGATAGATTTTA
Source organism: Brachionus asplanchnoidis (assembly GCA_025491095.1). Classification (NCBI taxonomy): domain Eukaryota; kingdom Metazoa; phylum Rotifera; class Eurotatoria; order Ploima; family Brachionidae; genus Brachionus; species Brachionus asplanchnoidis. Next base: position 5,828,107 of record JAILYF010000008.1, on the reverse strand, counting down.
CCAATCATTTGTTTTGTTTTAAATTTATTTTCAAATTAGGTTTTTCCATTTTTTAGTCAATTTAAAGTTTAAATCTTAATATTCTGAAAATTAAAATAAAATAAAAATTAAAAATAAAATTAAATAGAGGTACAAAATTTTGTGCCTAGTCAAAAATAATTAAAAAAAATAATTCATATTGCTTTTTTTAAATATGTCTGATAAAAATAACATCTGAAGGATAAAAGGGATTTATTTTTGAAAGGTTTTACTACATGTTTTTTATGTAGACCAACATTTAATAACCTAGTGCCATTCTTTTGCTTAATGGCGGTAATAAAATAACATGATTCTTTCTGATTCAAAATGAGATATTTAAAAATTAGAAAGATTGAATGTATTGATTTGAATGTGTTTAAGGAAAAAATTAATATTATTAATTAAAGTGGAATTATTAATCCTGTTTTGATTAATTAATTATTTATTTGGGATCGAATCAATAAAAAATTAAAAATAATATTTTTAAATTTAATTGATTTTGACTATAAATATTTTAAAACAAAATTTTAGTTTCAAATATTTAAATAAATTTGTTATTCGACCTAAATTGAACTCTAACTAGGCTTTATTTTATTAATTGTAATTTTTAGACACTAAATTAGGTTTAAAAAAAGTTGAATATATAATTGGAATAAAAAGGGTAAACAAAATTTATTTAAAAAAATGAGATTTCTTTTTGGTAAGTTTAAATTATCATACAAAAAAACTAATAAAATTTTCTAATCAATCAACATTAATTTATCATGGAAAAATATTTAAGCATAGTTAGAATTAGACAAGCTTGCATTCATGTTTAAGTTTAAATTTGAGTTCAGTGGCAAGGCAGTTTCATATTGTCGCTTAATAGCCCTATTCTTCTTGTAGATAATATACAAAACTTTGGACTCCAGTAACAACAAAATCGCTTTTTAAAAAATTAAATAGAATAAAATTTTCTTAGAAAATAAAAAACAATTACTTGCTATAAGCATGAAAAAACTTGCCACAAGCTCGAACCAATACGACCATGAATAAACATTGAATTCGGGCCTGGGCATCCATTCCCGATTATCACCATTAATGCCATACACCAGCAGAGCCAAAAACATATTTATTTCTTTGATAAGAATTTATGAAAAACAATCATTAAGATTAGAGTAAAAATTACGTGCAAAAAATGTTAAAATTGTAATTGGAAAAACAAAGTAAAATTTGAATCTTATGTTGGTCATGAAGCTAACAGCCAAAAATGCCAGAACCACAAATGTGAATATAAGTCCAAAACACGCAAAAAATTGAACAGCAATAAACCAAGCTTTTACAAAAAATTAATTTTTATTTTATTAAATTTTCCTACTCTATTTACGAGGCATGATCCAGTCTCGGAATCTAATCATGTCTGGCGACCAGAACCAGAAACATCCCGTATAAGGCTTTTGATTGTCGTCTTTCCAATGTCTGTAGCGATAGAAGCATGCTTCCCAAAGACCAATATTTTTGAATTCATTTCCTGTTGACGGGTAAGATTGGGACCAGTATGGACCGGCAAATGAGCACAAAGTGAACAAACCAGACACGAAAATTAGAATGCTGGCGACAAAAAATTTTGCAGAAAAAAAAGCCTGACCAATCTTTACCATTTTTCGCCTCTTTAAATAAAATATTTTTCAACAGCGTACTTTTTTTTATTCGTCTATTCTTTACTTGTATGTCATTGAATGACCTATGTAGATCGTCCAGCTCAGGTAAATAATCTATATTGTTTTCTCTCATATTTTATGTTAAATTAAAAAATTTATAATTTAAAAAGGTAGCTTTGTTTTTTTGTTTTTGATTCAAGGTATGACTGCAATTTAAAAAAGTTGTCTTATTTTGGCCTAAAGTTTTGTTCTATCAAAGTGTTTTATTTATTAGAAGTTGATTCCTTGTTGAAGTTTGATAAATATTGTCAAAGAGTAGAAATTCTTTAAGTGTTTAAGAAAAAAATTCAATATTCAATTCACAATATGCATGTGAATATTGAACAAGCTAGATATTTGAAAATTTTAATGGAAATTGCATGATTTAAAAAAAAATTCTATATAAGAAAATAAAATAACAAAAAATGTTCATCTAAAAAATTTGAAAAAAGAATAATAATTGATGAAAAAAAGATAAATATTTTAAAACATAATTAGAAAAAAAGAGGCATTGTGAATTTTGGAACAAAGAACAAAAACAAAAATTTTAAAAGGAAATAACTTTTTTTGGTTAAATGTATCTTTAGATAAGACAGACAAAGATATTTCAGCTCTTTTTATTAACATTGTAAATTTTGGAACAAAGTACAAAAAAAAATTTTTAAATGAAATAAGTTTTTTACTATTAGTTTAAATTTTTTTCTGAAAAATGTGTCAACTGATACAAACTCTGTACTAACCACATTTAGTCTCTGAAATAGCTCTGCAATTTAATTTTGATGATTTTCTAATACATTTAGTGCTTTGAATACTTGTAGAATTTTTGCAGAGACTAAATTTGGTTAGTACAAAGTTTGTATCAGCTGATACATTTTTCAGAAAAATTTTTAAACTAATAGTAAAAAAGTTATTTCATTTTAAATTTTTTTTTGTACATTATTCCAAAATTCACAATGTTAATAAAAAGAACTGAAATATCTTTGTCTGGCTTTAGTGCTTCAGTTTGGTTAAATAGTAGACAATTTTCTTAGATTGAATTAAAAATTTTCTCGTTTGTCATTTATTTTTTTATAAATTCACTAATAAGTTTTAGTAAAAAAAATATATCTTAAAATTTAAAAATAAGATGGAAGCTTTAAAATAAGCATAAAAATTAAATGTTTAATATGAATGAAAATTTAATGATAACAGACTAAGGCAGATAGTTAAATCGGTTTTTCCTGAGACCAGCTGATAAACTGATTCAATAAACCAAGCGGGTTTTAAAGCCGGTTTTAAAAAATCAAATCAAAAAAAGGGTTTTTAAGCTAAATTTTTGTCGAAAAATAAACAAAATTTTATTCAAGAGTTGGCTAGTTTATAATTAATTATTTTTTTTCAAAAAATAAGTGATAATATTATATTTCCAATCTATTTACCCAGGAGTTCGAACAAACCAAATTTCTAACATTATCTTGAATCAATAAAGAAGCTGAAAAAAGATGTCGCTATATCACATTATTTAAATTAATTTATTTTTTTGATTTAATATTTCTTTATAAAATTGAATTAAAATAGTTTCTATGATTTTCCTATTGAACTTTCTGAGCGTTGAATTTAAATTTAGTATATTTTTAAAAAAAATGTTTCCATCAAAGCTTTTGGATTTTCATGCCTAATTATTTCCTAATGATAAAATTCAAATCAAATACAATTTTAGAATGAAATGGAACAGAATAAAATAGAATAGAACGAACTAAATAGAATGAAATGGAACAGAAAGGACTTAATCGGATAGATGGAATAGATTAGATGGAACGGGACAGAATGAATTGAATTAATGGAATGGTAATACTTTTTTTTAGAATCAGTATTGAGTTACTTCTTTACAATTTAAAAAAAAAACATTGTATTTATTCATTTACATACACAATTTTTTAAGCAATTTTAGCTAATAAAGTGGTGATTTGATAACAGTATTTTACGAAAAATTACGTAAAATACCGTAAATTAACCAAATTTTACCATATTTTACGTAAATTAACGTTAAATCCGAAAAGTGAAAAAAAGGTTTTTTACGAAAAATTACGTAAATTTTCAGGATTTTGAGATAATTTGGGTAAAATTTGGTAAAATTCAAAACGGCCATTTCAAAATTGTTAAATAAATGTCTTTTTTTCCAAATATCTCGAAAATTTAAGAAAGTTTTTTTTGCATAAATTGGTTAAAAAAATAGTTATTTTTAAAATCGTTATAAAACAAAACTTTCTTTTTGATATTTGGAAAAAAAGACATTTATTCAAAAATTTTGAATTTTGAATTGGCCGTTTTGAATTTAACCAAATTTTACCCAAATTATCTATAATCTCAAAATCCTGAAAATTTACGTAATTTTTCGTAAAAAACCTTTTTTTCACTTTTCGGATTTAACGTTAATTTACGTAAAATGTGGTAAAATTTGGTTATTTTACGGGATTTTACGTAATTTTTCGTAAAATATTCGGCAAAGTTTAAATCTTTTGCTCACAAAAATTTCACTTTATTCAAGCTTTTGAAAGTGTGAATCTATTTCAATGTTAATTTTTTAAAAAGTTTATTTCGAAATTTTTGCCCCCAAATTTGAAAATTCCGGAGATGCGACTGCTAATCAAAGTTGGAAAGATAGTCTTATTTAATATTATTTCATAGCTCTTTCTAAAACTGGAAAGTATCAGAAAAATACCGAGTTTAATATTTTGATTGACAACTTTGGTCTCTTCCAATCTTAGTTGTCAAACGCATTTAAAAAAAATCTCCGATATTTTTGAAATGGTTTGTTAAAAATCTTTTTTTTTCGAAAAATGCTATTTTTTTCATTTGTTTATCCTGGAAAAAATAAAGTAAATTCATTGACTCAAAGTGTCTTCTATTTTCATCATCATCCTTGGAAGAGTGATATTCATTTTGTTAAATACTCTTTAAAATATTTTACCTTTGAATAATATTTAATAATATTTAATATTTAACATTTAACTTCAACAATGAATAACTTACTAATAATTATAAAACTGTCTTCTTATTTTTGAAAAAGTCTCTTGATTTATTTATATGTCTTACAATTCTCTGAGGAAGGCTTGATTAACGAAGGACACTTTTTGGGACATTTTAGAAAAAAAAGAAAAGATCTCAATAATTTTTTACTTTAAGTCTAAAAATGATAATTGGAAATTTACCAAAATTAAACAAAAAAATTCATTAATAATTTTCTGAGTCATAATTTTTTCATTGGAAAATCTTCCCGTGGCAATTCTTTAAAACATCTTATAATAAAAATTTACCCGAACCCTAAATAAGTGCAAAAAGCACAGATCAAGGTAAATCTAAATATTAAAAAAGCGAAAAGATAATAAGTTAAATTGATTATATTAACTATCTCATGATATATCAATGTCAAAATTAAATTGAAGAGTATTATCAGAAGTCGCATTAAGTTGATAGATTGAAAACATCAACTGATACAATACACTTATTCCATTTTGGGTTTTTTGGGATTAGAATAAAATTTATAAGGTTTTTTTCATTATTGTTCAAAAAATGACGATGCCTTTTTTTATATAAATTTGTTTATTAGAATTTTAAAACCACATAGACTATTGTTAACAAAGACATAAAAAAAAGTTATATTAAGAGTTCTAATAAAACGATTGTATAAAAAAAATACATAAAAATAAGTTTTAGTTAATTGTTAAGTCGATTTTTGATAGATCGCTTAAAATTTTATACAAATAAATTTTTTTAAAATATGTTGAACATCTTCATATCAGCAAAAATTGATCACATTGGAATATAATGGATGGAAAGAAATGAACGGATAGGATGGATGTATGGATGGAATGGTAAAATGTGTTCCGTTGCTTTTCAGGAACGGAATGTTTTACTTCAGAAAGAAATACAAATTGTACCAAATTGATGCCAATTATGAAAAAAAATAATCAATTCTAAAAAACTAACATCAGCACTAATTTTTTACAAGATTAAAATTTAAGGTTTAAAATAAAGATAATTTTTGATTAAAATTTTTATTTTAAAATTCAATTACAATTAACTATGCAGTACTGATTTGTTCCGATGATTTTACCAGAATTTACTTAATTAAAAATTTAAGTAGTTAAAAAAAGTTTAAAAAAAAACATCTTTTTATAACTACTTAAATTTTTAATTAAGTAAATTCTGGTAAAATCATCGGAACAAATCAGTACTGCATCTTTTTATAAACCAGAAAGAATAAATTTTCATTTTATATCATTAACCGCTCATTATTTATTTCCAACAGAATTTTCGGCAACTTTTTTGGCCAAATTGTAGTACTAACTAAAGTAAAGTTTTTTCGTGACATAGGTGCACTTGGTCATTTAAAATATCATTGCAGTTGTTTTAGAATCTATTTCAAACATCTCGTCTTCAATGGTTGCCTTGAAGATATTAATCTTTTTTGATACTCCTGCTTCATTTAGCAATATGTTCCATGATTATACGGCAACATTCTTTTTATTATAGATTCTGTCCTTTTTGGTTGATCTCTCTCACAAGTTTCTTGTCATTTGTTTTTCTAACATTCAGGTAAAAGCTATCCACATAATTTATTCCTTTAACTAAATTCACTCTTTATTTTAATTATCTTAAACGTGTGATTCAAATCTCTTCTCAATTTTGTTTATTCCAAAGTAGTCAAACCGTGGATGCGATTTCTTTCCTCACTTGACTTATTTTTTTTTCTCTTTCGGAATTTTTGGATAATTTTTGTGTATGACTTAAATGAAGAGCACCAAATGGCATATTCTGAAATAGGTGTTTCAAGTGAAATATGCAATGGAACCATAATCTGCTTTTCAAGGTAAGTGAGAGAGCTTTTGATTTGCCTTTTTGTTAACCATCTGGGTTGATTAAAGTAACGAAATAAGAATATTTTGGCTAGATAATTAAAAAATGTTAAAATGGAATTGAAAACAAGTTTTTTTTTTAAATCAAAAAAAAATATTTAATTTCTTTTATTGAAAAAAAAACGACCATTTTTTTAAAATAGTTAATATATTGATTTAAAATATATAAAGGACTGAGAAATTATAAAAAATATAAAATAAATTTCTAAAATTCACAAAGTCATTTTACGAAAAATACGCTATTTTTTTTAACTGTAAAATAGTAAAAAATCTAGATTATTTTTTTTTAGATTAACTAATTATTTTAGATAAAACTAACTATGACTATAAATTTCATTTTTTTAATTAGTTTTTTATTCTTACAGCTACATTCTTAGATTTTTACAAAATTCTACGTAAGTTTTCGATTTCAAAGGGAAATTAAAAAAAAAGAAATTGAAATTTTGAACTATTTTTGATCGAAAATTTGAAAAAAAAATACAATTTTTGCTTAAATTTTTGTTAAATTATTATATTTTTTAGTCAAAAATAATTTAAAATTTTTATTCAATTATAAAAAATATTTTTTTAGGATTTTCTTTTTTAATTTTTTAGATTTTCTACGTTTTTATGATTTTAATTGCTTTTTTTAAGTTTTTGGGCTATTCGATCCAACGTTATTTTTCATATTATTTCGAGTTATCTCTATCGAGTTCAACTAACGAGTAAAAATTTATCAATTTTTTATCTCATGAAAAATTTAACACTAGTCTCACAAATTAATGATTTTTTTGGTCGGAAATGTACTAACAAAAGAGTCTATAGTTGCTCGAAACTGTTTTAGTGTTTATTTCGAAAATTATTTTTTATAATTTTTTATATAAAAATTAGCAGAATTTCACATTTCTTCGGTACTTAATGAGTACTGTTTTTTCTTAGTAATTATTACTACATTCAAAAGAGCTTTCAGTGAATACTATAATAAAAAAAACATTAGAAAAGTAAAATAAATTAAAATATAGAATAAGCAATGAAGGCGCTAGATGTTTTAGAACTGAACGGTTCAGGAAAAAAATAGGAAATTGTTATGTAGCAATTACTCAAAGGAAGGAATAATGACGTGTTTAAAGATTTTTTCTTCCAAAACTAATTTCGAATTAAATTTAAAAATTAGACTGATATAAAATTACGAAAGAAATTTAAATCATAAATTATGGAATAGTGATAGCTTAATTGAACTAATGGTTAAAACTATTGATGAATAAAAAATAGGCATTTTTTTTATACCGCTATCTTTAATAAACTTCATTTAATAAGCAAATGTTATTAAAAGAGTAAATGGCTACAGTTAAAATAATTCAATTAAAAACTTTAAATAAGTAAATTAGTTTAGCAAAAAAATTCAAATGCCACTGCAAACATACTTAAAATGAAGAAAATAATTGCGTACAACTTGAAACATTCCAATGGCTAAAATAATCTATTTTTTTATTCCAGATTCAACTCAAAAAAGTAATAAATCTATTATAATTTTATTAAGTTAGATTTTTTTAAAAAGGTATTTTTTTTTTCATAAAGATGTATTTTTGTTAAATTAGCGATGGAGAAAACAACGGACCGAAAAAAATTGAGATCTTATTGAGATAATTCAAATCCGGACTAAGACTTTTAAAACAAATCTGAACCAAATAAAATAAATGATCTGTTAATCAGTCAACTATGACAAGAGCTCTATCTTGAATCGAGCTCTACCTTGAATTATTATTAAAATCCCTAAGTGAATATTGTTGTTTTATAGTTTTTGTCTTCAAAAACAAATGTCGATTTAAATATAATAAATAATAAAACCTTGCCAATCAATGGGGAAAGGCTGATCTAGAAGCACCGAGTTAATGATTTAGGAATCATTATTATTTCTTTTTCATTTCTATTTTTTTTATTTTATTAGTTTTTCTTGGTAAAATACTTTATTTGGTTTTTATTAGTGTTAAATTATTTATATAGAAAGACTAAGACTTAAATTTTGAAATTGAACTGCTATAGCTGGACGCTACTACATTGCAGCTTGTGGATAAGATCCACGTGGTATTACTACTAATACTACCTTTGTAATTTACACTTCTAAAATGAGTACCAAATAAAATTATAACATGTGCATAGATTCAAGTAATTCGGAAGTTTTATTTAATTTAGTAAACTATTGTAAACCCGTAAAGCCGAATGGTGTGTGTTGGTCATACAAACAGAGGATCGAAGGTTGGAATCCCACCTAGGTTGAAAGAATCGTAAAAAAAACGGTATTTGGAACCAGTTTTAGAGTCGGTTTTATTGATTTTTGTGTCTCATTTATTGAATTTTTTATCATTTGAAAAATAAAAAAAAACATAAAAAAGTGTATTCAATTTTTTTTTTCGAATAATTAAAAGTTTAATTTGATTTACTAAAAAAATTTTTAAAATTAAAATTGAAGCCTAATTTCTAAGAATCTGTAGTACACACCAAGCATGTGAATAATAAGCTTAGTATTTAGTTAAACACTTTATTTAAAATAAGTTTTAGAAATAAATATTAAAACTCTCTTCTCTTTAAGTAACAAGTTATATTTATAGCCTGATAATGTCAATATACTACAGTTCAAAGAAGACGAAAATTTCATAAAATGTATATAATTAAAATAATAAGACTCTATTAATCTAATTTCAAAATTGAAAACACCCCTTAACTTCTCAGAGCCAATTATTTTTTAGCCAATTTTTAAAAAGTTTAAAGTTGTAATTTTTAGAGATTATTGCAAAAAAAATTAACAAGTATTTAAATATCCATCTTTTTCTATTTTTAAGAATTAAAGGGACCTCGTTAATTAATCTTTTTTTGGAAAATTGAAGTTTGAAATCAAGATCAAAAGATCAAAATATAAATTGTAATATTTTTTTTTATTAATAGAGAAAAAAAAATTTTCCAGAGCAATTACTTGACATGCCATGTCAAGTTTATTTTCATATTTAAAATTTTAAAATGTCCCTTTTTATTGACCTTTAATAGGTTTAAATATTTTAATTGATTATAATGAAAACTAAGTTTAAAAGACAAAAAATTTTACTGTTTTAAAATTTTTAATTTGTTTAAGTGGAAAAATAAAATTATTTTTGCTTGAATGAACGAATACAAAAGTTATAAATTTGAAGTTGAGAATTAACTTAACATGAATTATTTAAATTATTGATTGTTTTTGTTAAATGAATTAGAGATCCATCATTTTGATGTAAAATAATAATAATGAACCATTATTAGACATAAAATGTCTAGTAATGTTTGGTATTTATTTCTTAAAAATTATCAAAATCATTAGATTAATTAAGTTTTAAAATTTAAAATGATCGTTTTGATCTTAAAATTTGATCTGAAACTTCAATTTGCCCTTTTTTATGACCTAAACACGAATTATTTATTTATTTATTTTTCTGTACCGAGCTCAAGCTCATTCAGATTAAAAATTAAAAAATTAAAAAATGAACAAATAAACAATTAAACAAATATCTTAATTAAGTTTAACCTTGGTTACAGCATTCTTTAATTTTGTCAAACATTAAGTTGAAATTTAATTTAAAGTCAAATTTAATACCTAGAAATTAAAATTTTTTTTGGCTTTCAATTTTATTTACAAATAACATAAGATCAAAAATATAAGAATCTGTATTAATTAAACGTTGGTTAAATTTTTTATCGTTCTTTATCGTTTATTTGTTATCGTTATTTATTATGACTAGTATTCAAACAGGTCTACCATTCATTATGTAGATGTATAAGCCAATGCAGTAACCAATGTGTCAGATCTGAGCCATTGCTCAAAAAGGTGCCGTTTTTTTTTTGATTTTTCCTTTTGGTAATAAGCAGGACATGTCCTTAAGGTCCATGGTAATTATATGAAATTATTGCTTTTTTTACCTTTAAAATCCACCGGAAATTAGTTGAAACATATTTACTTTTTAATTTGTTATTTGATAATTAAAAAATTGTGTTAAATAGATAATTTTGTTTAATAAATGTGTCTTATTCTTTTGACTTGTATTTCATATTAATTTTTACAGTAAATCAAGTATCCTATATTAACAGAATGTGTAAAAATATATATATTTAAAAGTTGGTATAAAATTTCTATTTAAAAAATGCTTAAGATTAATAATCAAAAAAATGGTTATATAAATTTAAAATTAAATTAAAAAAAAATATTTTCAAATTATGAAAATATTTAAAGACAAGATAAAACAACACATTTAGAACGATTTTAATACTAATTAGAATCAATTTCTGAGTCCAAATAAGAGTTTGAATCAGAGTCCGAGGAGTCAATCAAATTATTATTTACATCATCTACAAATACCTCGACATCATCTGGATGATTATAATCATCTATAATGTCTATTTGATTCTTTTCTAGAAAAGCTTTTAATTTAAATAATAATAATAATAATAATAAAAAGCTACAGCAGACTAACTGCGGAGCAAGGCTATAAGTAGCCTCGCTATGGTAGCTGTCTGGTTTTTATACATTAATACTTTCCAAGTTCAAATCAGGACCTGGGACGGCAGAAAATGTATGTGACCGGACTTAAAAAAAATTAAAGTCTTAGCTAAGTCTTTTTTTTTTTTTATTTTAAAGTCCGGACTTGGACTTTTATTTGGGACTTTTAAAAAACTTGATTAAAATCTAATAATTCACGTGATTAATTTATTTTTTATTCATTCATCTTAAGTCCTTAGTTTCATTTTTTTCACTATTTTCACTTAAGTTACTAATATTCATTCAAAATAACTGAAAAAAATTTAAATGTTTTCAGATCCAATTCGTGATTTGGAAATATTTTAAGATCGATACATATAATTATGTCTGTGAAGTCATGGAAGATAATAAAATGTGTAGCCGCCAAATTTAAGAGAAATGGTAACTATAGGTCGTAAATTATTAGTTAAATATTTGTCCGTTTTACAGTCAACCCTCGTTAAACCGGCCAAATTCGGAAAATATTTTTTTGCCGGATTGTCGAAACTGCCGAACTCTAGATAGTCCGGCATTAGGGAAAAATCTAAATTTTGTCGGATTAAATTAAAAAATTATTTTACAAAACAATTTACATATATTTATTATAAATTTAACAGAAAAAAAATTTAATTAACGGATAAAAAAATATTTAAAATATTTAAATTCATTTTAAAACAGTCAAAAATGTTCGATTGTTTTTTATTTTTATCAATGAAAAAATCTATCCTATCAGCTATGTTATTTAAACATTCTAAATCTTTATCTTCAGTCAAACATGAATCGGTAAAAAAAAATTTTAAGATTTTTAAAACTGATTAAAACTTCTTCTTTAGTTACTTTAACTGGTTCTTTGTCGTTTACATCTAATTCAACTAAGACTGACTTTTTATCAGAGACAGCCACTTCTTTTAACAATCAATTATACAAAACTAAAATTGTTTGTTTAGAATTTATAGTCAAATTATTATCATAATTGAAAAAAAAATTCACACTTATACAATTTTTATAATTGCCGAATTAAATATTTAATTTTCTTAACTTTTGGATTTATTTTTAAAACAAAATCTTGCCGAATAGAAGAAATAATCCGGCACTAGAATGCCGGATTATCTAAATATTTATAATGAAAAAGGATTACGAAAGGAATGGGAATTAAAAAAAACGTTCGGCATTCGAGTTTGTCGAATAATCGAGGTCCGGACTAACGAGGGTTGACTGTATATGAACTTTTTTTTTTTAAATATTAAAATTTATTTTTGTCAAATTTATTCAAAATTAAAACACAATTTAAATTTTTTTTTTAATAAAACAATAAAATTTGATGAGAAAAATGTTCGACCTGTTTGACTTTCTGAAAATTGGAGTCGATTAGTCGAAAAGTCGTCTTTACTTAAAGTCACAACACTTACTTAAAGTCATTTTCATTTAATTTACAGGGGTTAATGTTAAAATTAATGCAAAAATTTCTTAATTTGTTATAATTTCTTTGGGAAATAAGATCTTGTGGCATTTAAGTTCTAAATGGGATATTACGCGGGAAAATATGGTACTGGAAAAGGAGATGAACACCTCCGCTGTTTTGATGCTAGAGTAGAAAAAAAGTAAACTACTATTTAACTATTAATGAGCTTTGAAAGTGAAATTTTTATTTATTTTTTACTTTTTTCATTATCTAATTTTAATTATAGTAGTATAACTGCGTAGATCTTAGCCACAAGCTGTAGCGTAGTAACGTACAGCTTTAGCAGCAAGAAACTACTACTCCTTAGATTTATTAAGAACAAAACTTTATAATGCTAATTTAAATAAATAATTTAATCCGATTAAATTAAACTTCTAAGGCTAAGAAGTTAATATAGATAAGTGTAATGTAGTGAATCAAACATTATATTACATTATATTACCAACAACTAACTAAAATAAGAGTTAGCTTCGATACGCGTGAACATACGACGCATACGCATCAGATCAAGCAAGTTTAATGGCTTGAGCTAGTGGAGAAAAGAGAAAAATAAGCGATTCCTGTTTTTTTTTTACTAATTTATTAAATAAATAATATTAAAACAAAATCTAATTTATTTATTAGATTAATTTGATATTCTAATTAAATTAACTTCACCTGCCATCCACGGCTACCAATTGACAACCAGCAATCTTTCAGATAAGCTTAAATATTGTTTTAATGACTGATTTCCTGAACGGCTTATTGTGGATTATTTTATACCGACTAAGAGTCTTAAATCTCTTTTCTTTTTTATTTTCTTAATAATGTTATACAAGTGGACAGGGTCACTAATTTTTTTTAAGGGACACTGACAAGGTGGTTTTAATCGGCCTTAGCTTCAGTTAATAAAAATAAAATAAATTATTTATCTATTGTTAAAAAATGGACGATTAAAATCAATACCACAAATTTTGAATAAAAAACCCCAAATTTTTTTTCCCCAAATATTAAATAAATTCCCCAATTATTAAAGTTAATACAAAAAATAATTAATTAACACTAAATTAAATAGAAATACACTATTTTTAACTTATTGACACTAGCACTTTTTAATAAAAAATGATAACAAATTTAAGAAAAAGTACCTAAATTTTGTAATACTAATACAGTAATGTTCCTCTATTTTTTCCTTAAAATTTACGAAAAATAAAGAGAATTTACGTAAATTTTCAAAAGTAAAAAATCATAAATTTAACAGATTTAGACGTCTGATTTTACATTTAGAGCTTTGGCGTCTTTTGAGTGAGTTAATTGTAAAATGTTAATTTATTTTATTTTATGCTTCATAAATTTTGGATTAAACAAAAAGCGGAATATTACTTTATTTTTATTACAAAATTTAGGTACTTTTTCTTAAACTTTTAACATTTGTTAATAAAAAATGCTATTTTTTAAGAAAAAGTGTAAATAAGTTAAAAATGTTAGTCACCCTAGTTTTCTTCTAATGTTAGTTAGTAACACTAATTTTCTTAAAATTACGTAATTCAACACAATAATTTCTTAGGTCTTCTATCTAATTATTTAAGCAATACACCTCAAATGCTTAGTCAAGGGAATGTAAAATCTAAATCGGCTTCAACAAAAGGTTCAGTGTTAGATTATCTTATTTTTGTCAATTTTAATTTCTTAATTTTTAAAAACTTACTTATAGAAGACTTTTCTAGCTAACTACATCCCTAAAAATAGACTCATTTATTTTGCTATATTTTGATTATTGTTCCATTCTTGAATGTTATTTTTTATGCAATAATCGAACTTGCTAAAATTTATTATTTTTCGATTTTTTAAATTCTTTAAATTTAAAATTGAAGCTAATAACTTCAATGGCATAAACAACTTTCTAGAAATATATGGCTTACACAGCATAAATAAAACATAAAACTCGATTGAATACTATCTATTATTCTAGCAAACACTCTCTTCTCATTATTGAGGTACTTTTTCTTAAAATTGTTATAATTTTTTAATGAAAAGTGTCAATAAGTTAAAAATAGTGTATTTCTATTTTATTTAGTGTTAATTAATTGTTTTATGTATAAACTTAATAATTGAATGAATTTTGGTCCAAATTATCTTGCTTTCTAACTTTCATGTCTTTTTCTATTTTCGAACTAATGTTCCTTTTTTAATTTTATTCTTAGGTAATAATTTTTTTTTTTCATTTAAAAAAAAAAAACATAAAAACACAAAAAAATTTTATTTTTATTTTTTTTTCTTTACTTCTCCTTAAAGGAGGTTAATTCAATTCAATTCAATAAATAAATAAATAATTGGGGAATTTATTTAATATTTGGGGAGAAAAAATTTAAAATTTGGGGGTACTCAAACTAAATTTCTCTTTTAAAAAATAGACTAAATAATAAAAAAAATTTATTAAAAATTTAATATAAAACTAAACAATTTAATGCAATTATATACAAAAAAAAACAAAAAAAAAAACTTAATAAAAATATTCAATTTCTATTAAGTAGAAAAAAAAACATTAAAAATCAAAATATATCAAAAATTTTGATACAGACACGCACACACACAAACAAATATATGTATATTTATAATTATTCAATTTAAAGCTTAATTTTAGACAGCAAAAAAAAATCTTTTTTATATGACCTAAACACGAATAAATTAAACACACTATTTATACTTGAGCCGCCATGTACACATAAAACGCTCTAAAAAAAAGTAGTCTACAAAAAACGAAAATAAAAAAAGACATCCAACAAAAAAAAAGTTCCAACTGTTAGGAACTTGTCACAAGTAGGCCTATTATTTTATCATTTTTTTTTGTTTGTTCTTCGGTGGAATTTTTGTTCTCGTTTGATGTGAGTAAGGCCAGTTGAGTGGGCTGCATTTGATTTTGATTGAGACAAAGCGCATTCAGTTGCTTGAGGTCAATGTAGCACATGGAGGCGGCGGCGTTGGCAGAGCTGGCCTGAGCGCTCTCCTCGCCCGGGTACTTTCTTTTCTTGGGCGGTTTGTTGACGTCCGGCTGCTCGAGAGCCCTGGCTCCCTCGACATGCTTGATCGCCTCGAATATAGTGTTTAAGTTGAGGTTTTTTTTGGTCGGCTCGGACGCCGAGTTTGACGGCTGGGCCGAGCTGGACGGCGCCGACGAGCTGACGGCCGCGGCCGCGATCAGCTGGTCTATGGAGCTGGAACGGGTGCGTACCTTCTCGGCGTCGTCCGGCTCGCTGCTGCACTTCACGCTAGGCCTGTTTGTCGAGTCGGTGAGCTGGCGCGACTCGTCCGAGCGCAGCAGGCTCGATATCGAGCTCAGCGATTTTCGTTTGGCGCTTATTTTTTGACAGTGGGACTTGGCAGCGGATGTTGGGTGCGAGTCGTGTTCGTCGAGACCGACGTGCTTGTGCAGCTCGTCCAAAAGACCCTGCGACTCGATTAGCTTGACGGCTATTTGCAGACGATAGTTGAGCTTGTCTTTTTCTTTGGTGAGAAATTGCATGTAGTCGGCAGAGCGCTGCAGAATGCACGCTTTGCTCAGCTTTTCGCCGCTCGAGTGAGGTATCAGGCTTTTGAGGGTCTGGAAGCCGGCGTTTATGCTCTGCATGCGGCGCCGCTCGTTGCTGTTGGCGATGGCGCGTCTCTTGCGCTTGTCGTCCTCGTTCAGCTCCGACGGGTTCTTGTTATCGTCGCCGGCCTCTTTGCACTTTGAGTTCTCCAGGTCGTCGTCCAAGTCGTCCGTCGAGTCCATGACTAAATCGTCGTTTGTGTTGTTGTTGCCTGATAACATTTTTGTTGCCTTTTTTTTTCTTTTTTTTGTTGTTGCTGTGCTGCTGCTGCTGCTTCTACGTAGTTTTAATTCATTGTACGAGTTATCTAATACAGTAAAACATATGAGTTTTTTGAATGAAGTGGAAAAAGTGTGCAAAATGAGGGAGAAGGCGTAGAGAGAAAGAGTATGGAAGGCGAGTGCGAGTACTGCATGCATTTGTGTGTATATAAATATTTTTTTTTTTTGTTATATTACTAATAGAGAAAAATAAAGGGAGAAAATTTTTTTCATTTTTTTTATCTTGGATCCGATCCAAAATAAAAGCAAATTTTATAAATTAAGTTTTTGTTTTTTTACGAGAACATCATTTGATTAGGCCCTAAAAATGCATAGTAGTTATGGTATTTTGAAATATCATAACATCAAAAATAAAATCTAAAGGTAAAATTAGCATAATTTATTTTTTGGCGCTGATTCAACTCATGAATTGAGCTAAATATCGAAAATTCATTCATAGGTTTCAGAGACGCGCCTTTTTTTCTCTTTTAGCCCACTCAAAGGCTCAAGCCTAAATAGTAAATCAAAAATCAATAATTTATTTATCTTTTAGCATAGTTTAGATTTGACACCTTGGCACCTTGGTCTCTGAGACACTGGCTGTTTCCAAATGAGTCAAACTTCTCAACTCCATTAGAAGTGTATCCTAAGCGGAAAATGAAAATAGTTCTCTCTTAAACATGTTTAGTGATATCTGTCACTGTCGATTTGTAAAAAAATAAAATTTTCCTTTTTTCTTTGACTAGTCGTTTTAAAAAATTAAAAAAAAATCAAAATTTTTAATTTTTAATGTTTTTACAAAAAGTTAATTAGCAAAGATTAAATTGATTTTCCATGCAAAAATAAATTTTTTAAAATTTAAATTTTACAAAAATTAAATAAAAAACTTCATTAATAATTTCATTAGTCAAATTTTTTTTTTGAAAAATCTTTCCATGACATTCCAAGTCAAACCTGATTTCAGCGTTTCGAATAGGGCATCTCATAGTGCACACTCGACAGCAAAAGAGTAATTTAGAAATTCCTAACTATGCCCAAAAGTTAGCACTCGAACTGCTTCATGTGAATATAAAATTTATTTTCTCTTAAATTATATCATTTGCCAAGTCATTTTACAAAATGACACATTTTATAAATTGACAGTGACGTCTATAAATCGCTCATATCCTGAAAGAGCATGACTTTTTTTTCAATTTAACATTTTTCAATAAAACTTTAAGTAAAAAAAGCCCAGAAAAGAACTGGTTTTATTTAAAAAAAAAACACACGATGAAATTCAAAATATTTCTTTATAAAGAATTTAATTATTTGATAGTTTTTCCGGTTATCTTTTTTAATAATTGTAATATCTTTAATGCACTTTTTTATTTTTTGTCGAAATTTTGGGAAAAAATTTTAAGAGAATTATCCAAATAAAATTCAATATGTGTTTATTAATTTTTTTGATTTAAGAAAAAAAAGTATAAATCAATGCATCAAATCACTTATTACGTACAGTGGTGATTTGAAAACAGTATTTTACAAAAAATTACGTAAAATATCTTGAATTAACCAAATTTTGCCACATTTTACGTAAATTAACGTAAAATCCGAAAAAAGAAAAAGAGGTATTTTACGAAAAATTATGCAAAATATCAGAATTTTTCTATAATTTTGTTAAAATTTGGTAAAATTCAAACGGCCAAAAATTTTTGAAAAAATGTTTTTTTTTTTCTAAAAATCAAAAATTAAAAAAACTTTTTTTTTTATAAATTGGTTAAAAATAATAATAATAATAAAAATAATAATATAAGTAACAACAAGCTAGACTTGCGAAGATGGGAAACAGTAGGATCTCATCTATGGTAACTGTGGTATGTGTTTAGAGCACAGTCACTTCCCCAGCTTTGCCTTCATCACACTGATGATTGTTATTCGTTAGGTCACCATTCCCTCGTGTCTATTCTACCGAGCCTCAGGGCTGCATCCATTGTAGAATTAGTTATTTTTAGAATCGTTATAAAAAAAATTTCTTAAATTTTCGATTTTTGGAAAAATAAAGACATTATTTCAAAAATTTTTGGGCGCTTGAATTTTACCAAATTTTACCAAAATTATCGTAAATTCCTGATAATTTACGTAATTTTTCGTAAAATACCTCTTTTTCTTTTTTCGGATTTTACGTTAATTTACGTAAAATGTGGTAAAATTTGGTTAGTTAGCGGTTATTTTACGTAATTTTTCGTAAAATACTGCTATCAAATCACCACTGTACATCAGAGATTATTCTTTTTTTTTAATTTGCAACCCGAACCCTTGTTTTTTTTTCATTAAAATATAAATTTCTTATTTTGATTGAAATATAGAAGAAACGGTCTGGGGTGTAATGATTTAAATTGAAGAACTTGAATTCTTTAGGCACTGTACAAATATCTTGCTTTGTTGTTGAGTATATTTTTTTTATCACAAACAATTTTCCTTAAAATTAATAATTTTTTTAAATTACCCTCAAAAAGAGTCTGCTAAAAAGTGACAATGGCTTTGATTTGGAAAATTTTGATTTTCGGCTTAACAAAATTTTCATATGGCACAATCTTAATTGTCCAGAACGGTAAAATTTTCATTTTTCCGCAACTTTAACCGGTCAGAATGGGAAAATCATTGCTAAGACAGTTTATTAAAATGATTTTAATTACAAGTAAAACTCCATGAATTTAACTTTTAAAAGACTTGTTTGGATTTTTTTTTCATATTTTTTGTACCTAAGTCTGGCCTCAAATTCAAATTATTTTCTTTTAATAAACTTATCAAAAAAAAATAAGAAAGAAGCCCATCAAATCTATTAATCTTGACAATCATCAAAATATATGAGATAAGGTATGCTTCCTGTTTCTCATTTATTCTTAGAAAGAGGTGAAACAACTCAATGAACGATAGAGATTAATGTTTTAGAAATGTTATTGTATAAACATTTGTTGGAAACTATACATGATTCACAGGATATTCTTTTTAAAGCAATTACAGAACAGTCCAAGATACTGGGATCTCTTGATATTCCTCCGTGGTAACTTTAAAGCGTACAATCAGAAAAATACCTCGTTTTGCAAGCTAATTATTAATCAAGAGAAAAAAACGTGGTCTGTTTGATTCGTTTAATTTGTTTTCTCACAAATCAAATTTTATATGCAACTAAACTTTAATTTTCAATATACTAAATGACCTGCTCAAGATAGAGTCTTTTACATAATTAAATTTCTTTTTTTTTTGAATTTTTATATTTTTATCTGTACCAAGCTAAAGCTCATTCAGATTAAAATAAAAATATAAATTGAAACAGAGAGCATTTTCAACTTTATCTCTCTTTCAAATTTTATTCAGTCCATGGGACTTAAAATTAATTAAATAAAATGAATAAATAACATTATCATATGTTTTTCTCAGAAACCACATCCATATTTTGTGTGTGTCTGTTTTTTACTATTTACCCATAAAATGTCTAAAAAAAGGTTATTAAAATTTTTTCGGAATTTTGAAAATAAAGTTTATCAAATCACACCCTTCATATTAATTTGTCCCATTATATCCAAAAAAATAGAGAAGGTCGACCAGTTCCCCTTTTAAATTATGAAAAATATTTTAACGAAGGCATTTTTCCTAAGGATTATCATAGCCGGCTTCCTTATTAAGTCGTCTCCTCTGTTGTAGCTTATTATTATTATTATTATTAT
The DNA here is from genome assembly GCA_025491095.1 of Brachionus asplanchnoidis. Classification (NCBI taxonomy): domain Eukaryota; kingdom Metazoa; phylum Rotifera; class Eurotatoria; order Ploima; family Brachionidae; genus Brachionus; species Brachionus asplanchnoidis. The sequence goes on along the minus strand of JAILYF010000008.1, from coordinate 5,807,995 downwards.
TATTATTATTATTATAATTATTATTATTATTATTATTATTATTATTATTATTATTATTATTATTATTATTATTATTATTATTATTATTATTATTATTATGTGAAGCTCTGATTCCCTTTATGGATGACTAACACAAAAAAGCCCTCGGCTTTATATATATACAGACCATTTATATTCAAATATATTCAGACCTTGAATGATGGATTATTATCTAGTATTCTATTATTTCTACAATATACTTAAAGATTGCCTTAAAAAAATAAGGCAATTTTTACTATGTACACTCAGTCTTACATTGAAATATTAGCTGATCAAAGACTTGATCTACATAGTTAAAAAAGTCGTTATGTACAACAAATTTTAAAATTGAAAACCAATTTAAAGCTTTTTTTTGTCAGAAAATTTATATTGCTTTTAAAAACGTGTATAATAAATTTTTGAGTAATATCAAAAAATAAAATTTAAAAAATATTCCTCTAATGTACTTAATTTTTCGTTTTCCCAATCCTTATCAATAATTTTCTTAATTTCATTTTATTAAAAAATTAATAAGGCTTATTAGTTGATTAAAAAAATACTTCAAAGTGATAAAGAATTTGACACAATGAATGGTTTGAATTTTTGATTCAATAAGCTTAATTTTCAAAAACTTGGATGTAATCTTTTTATTCTATTTTCTTAATAATTTCTTTGTTGATAAATTTAAATTTAATAAAAATTAAATTTTCATATTTCAATTTTGAGATAGAGAATGTGAATTTATTACAAAAGACTGGCTAATAACATTGATTTAAAAAAAGTTAATTAAACAAGTCTTCTAAAGCTCTGAAAATTAATTGCGCATTTTATTTCAATACTTTAAAATGGCATGCAATTTTGCAAAAACTTCAGAGTTTTAACAGAATATTTTAATTTAACAAAAATTTACCAGTTAAATGTCACAACATTAATTTAAACATTAACAATATTTATCTTAATTTTTTTCAAAAATATTGTTTGATGCAAAGATAATATTAAAAAAAAAACTTTATTTAGTGATGACGAATTAAAAGCTAAAAATAAAAAAACATTGAAATTAGGCTCCCTTTATTTGTCAAATAATGTTTGCAAGTATGAAAGTTCTCCAAGGGTAAAGTGAAAAGCAATTAACGATTTTCCTATCCTCCAAATAATTAGCCATATATATTAAAAAATAAAAACTTTGTTTTGTTAAGGAAATTATATAATAAAACTTTTATTTTATTTGAGTTTAATTAAAATTTAATTAAACGAACTTTTAAAGGATATACACAGAAATGGTTCGTTTTTAGTCATGTTTCCAATTTTCACTCGAAAACTAATTCTTAGAGAAATATCTTTTAGATGAAAAATAAAATTAAATCAAAAGCATCCCTGTTTAGTTCAAAAAATAAAGTTAAGATTTAAAAAAAAATTTGAATATTTTACAGTCATAAATGATTGCTTACTTTAAATTCACCTATTACTTTTTAAAAAATAAATGATAAAATCATTCCATTTATTATTTTGTTTGATTTGCTTTTTATCTCTCAAAATTATTTTATAAAAAGTGTAAGAATGTAAAACAATAAATTTATTAACTGATATAAGGTTACATATTTATTTTCCATTAAATTGGAAAGAAAAACTTAATACATTATTTGGCTTAAAATTTTGTTTTAACAACAACGAATCAATCATTATTGAAAGAAGGAGGTAAATATTAATCAATCTCGACGTGATTCATAAACTAATCAATATTTCAATGAATATTATGTATTACAAAAAAATTTTACTTGAAACACACTCAAATCATTCAAATCGTACTTTATGAAAATCTCCCACTTAAATACCTCCCACTTAAGGTATCAAAACATTATGAATCTTACCTAAAAAATTTTCTGCAACTGTAATTTCAAAAAATTTATTTATTCCGTTTTATTTTAAATCATTTTTAATTTATTTTTAATTCATATCTTTTAATATGGTACAGTTTTTAAAGCTGTTGGATCATTGATAAGTTTTGCTATGCGAGGTAAATTTTCCGAAAAATATCAAATTCAGTAGGATTTTAAATTAAGAATAGATAATAAATATTTTCTGGCATTCCTAAAATAGTCAATTAATTGACAGTTAACTCGAACTTTCTGTCCACCACAACAAATTCTGGACAAGACTTATTTTATGACTTGAAACTTTTACTTTAAATTACTGAAAAAAATTTAATAATTAATTATTATTGGGATAAATATTAACAAATTAAAAAGAAATGATAAAATTATCTTTTACGTCATTGAAAAATTTAAAAACAAAAAGAAACTAAAATTTAATATAGATACTTTAAAAAATCTTATTTATAAATTACTGCTATTTAAATTGAAACTTTTTAAATTTTTAAGTTATTAAAAATTACGTTTTTATTTTTTACAAAATAATGATTTTCTTTTAATGAACAAAATGTAACTAGATAATAAAATTTAAATAAGATTTGGAAAATTGAACAATAAAATAAGACTTAAAAAAATTTAATATGTTTTTTAAGATAGAAAATTAAAAAATATTACAACAGATTTAACAAAAAAAAAATCATAATTATACCATAAAGATACATAATTCAAAGTGAAAGAACATTTATTTAGCTTGGTATGAACTAATAACTCAACAGAAAAGATGAACTAGTAAATACTCAATTGAAATAAATCAAATAAAATATGAATTAAACATTAAATTTATTTTAAAGCTTATATCTAATGATTAGCTCTAAAAGGGTCTAAAAGTAAATTTGGTTAAAAAAATAGTTTCTTATCATTTAAATCTTATTTAATTTATTAGATCAATCTCAAATAAAAAAATCAAAACTTAAAATGAATACTGATAAAGCAAACTTTAAAATAAGCTTTTTATTTGAATGATCTTGAAGAAAAAAAATCAAGTTTGAATTTCGACGAATTATATCTCTAATCCCGTCGGATCAAATTCATATTAATACAAAGAAACTACAATATTGGGCTAATAATTAGATCCAAGAATATTTTAAAACCCAGACAATTTAAAATATTTAAAATTATAACACCATTTACAAGAAGAACTAGGTTAGAGACTAAAAAACCTTGATTATTAACCTAAGACAAATATTATTTGAAATTTCGAAATTAAAATAAAGTTGTTTTTTTGAACATAATTGACAAAATGTAATTATATTGGTTTGTGTTAATCATTACTCAAAATTTGCGTATTTAATCAAGCAGCTGACTAAATAGTGAACAATTGAAAAACATAATTTAAATATTTAATAAAAAAATGCGTAGTTTGAAAATACTTAGAACATACGATTGAAAAACAAATTTCAACATGAAAAAAAAAACATTTTCAACATTTGTTGTTCATTCATTCTTTTTTTGGTAATTCAAAATGCAAAATTTGTTTAGCTACAATTAAAAAAGACGCAAAGAGGTAATTGACTGCTAAACTGGTTAAAACTAATTTAGCTTCGATATGGTCAAGTTAAGTCCTGGACTGGTTTCAGGACACTCGCTAAATTTAATTATAATTTAAGTGCCAGAAATAGCAGACACTATCTCGGATCAGGGTTATTGACTGTCAAAATTGATTACTTTACTGGCTGATAGTTTAATCTATAATCTAAATAAGCAATCTGTTCGAGTCTCCAACATCTCAATCTGAGAATTTAATTTATTTTTTGATTTTAATTTAAAATTTGCCCAAAAAATAATCAAATTAAAAAATATTAATTTAAAAATTTTATGCACTCAATGTTCTTGCTTCAGCTTTCTTAAGCTCTAATAGTAAATAATAAACAACACAAATATCTATATTGTTTGATGATGGAATAATTTATTCATAGACATTTTTTCATTTATTTTTTGTATCATTGATGTATTCTTAAATTGTTCGTCTTATTTAATTTTATTTAAAGAGAAGCAAAATTAATTAAAAAAGAATTGGTAATACTGTAATCAGGAAACAGTTGTTTCATAATTTTAAAGATTGGAAAAATAACACATATGTCAATAAATCAGTGTATTTATTTTTTTTCTCTTTTCCTGAAAGAACTTTGCTCGAAAAGACTTATAAGTAAAATAAATAACATTTCATTATTTTCTTCTAATTAATAAATGAAAGCTTAATTTAGGATTTTTAATTACTAACAATTATTTGTCACTATCAAATAATAAAAATAGAATTCTTTAAATCTAAAGATTTAGACCAGAAATAAGTTAGATATTAGAACCGCCGTAATTCCAATATAAATATTATTCTAACATAATAATTTAATCAGTTTGGTTATAGAGTAGTTTAAAAAAATTCGATTAAACTTTATTAAAAAGGCATAAGGAAAACTAATTAAATTAGCAGATATTTTTTTTTAATTTGTGTTTTATTTTTACTTACTCTAAAAGTTGTTTTAAAGTAACATAAGAATATTTTGATAAAAGATAAATATTTGAAAATCGACTTAAAAATGCGTTTTTTGATTTCAAAAGGTTCATGTTTTAACAAAATAAAATATATCTCAGTTTAAAAACATTAAAAAAAGTGTCAAATTTATTTGACAATAATTGGCTTTATTTTAATTATTAACTTTAACAATTTTCTGATTAAAAAAATGATTATAGGAATTTAAAGATGAAATTAAAATAATTAAATTTTTTTATTTTAATTGACAAATTAAAGAAAAAAATCCTATTAAATAATTAAAATAAACTTTACAAGAATTTAAAATCAAGTCATGTTGCTAACAAAAATAACAACTATTGTTTAGGAATTTTACTTTAAAGAGAAATTTGATTAACTTTGAATTTTCCAATTTTTCTCTGCAAATCTATTAAAAATGTATTAAAAAGTAATTTTTATTATTTAAATTATTTACCTTGAATAAAATAAAAATACAAAGAGAAAGTTCAATACTAAAAACACCGACTTAACACTATTTTGATTTAATACAAGTGTATTTCGACCAATTTTTTGTAATGATTAAGTGATTATTTTAGGATTGATAAAAGATAAAAAAGCAGAATTATTAAAATAAAATTTCCATAAAAATTTAAAATTAATTAAGATGTGACGTTCCTGGATAATTTTCTCTACTTGTTAACTTGGCCTCATAAAAATAGACCCAAAAACTGACGTATTATGTTACTTGTAATGGTTTTTACCAGCAAACGTGCACGTACCCGAGGTTTAAATAATTCTGATGTTTTTACTCAGACACGTATAGGTAACAAGCTTAATTTTCGGGTTTTTGAAAATTAAATATAGGGTTATTATAAAATTTCAGAAAAAATCAGAAATACTCCTTGTCTAATCAAAATAATAAGACTCGAAAATAATATGAAAGAGTAATTATTATTTTGTGTTATAGAAATACCATAAAGGGCTCTAAAATAATAAAATTTAACTTTTTATATTTTAAATTGACTCCATTTTCGGTTAAATTTATAAGTTCTTCAATTTAATTCTTTAATTTATAAAAAAATTTTCTTTTTTAACATTTTGATTTGATAAAATTTTCATTAGGAAAAATTGTCTTGCATTGCTTGTGGCACCCAATTCTTGGCGTAACAGTAAATTAATATCCGATTGTTCAGAATATAAGCATTATTTAAAAAAGGAAGGTAAATGGTAAGATTTATAAAAACTAGGCAAAAATTAATCTTGATGATATAAATATTAAATAAAAATACTATCGACAAGTCAACTTGATTAATTAAATGTTAAAAATAAATTATATATCTTATAATATATTATATGCTCATTTTGTTGGCGAAATTCTTCCAGGAGCTGTTTAATAAAAATATTAAAAAATTCTAAGTTAACTCAAAAATTTTTTATTTTCCTATCCTTTTTGTAAAACAAAAAATTGACAAAATTTTGATTTTTGACTCAATTTTATATAATGTTCTTTTAGTTAATTTTTTTTTATTAATACTTATCTAAAATTATTTTGGAATTAGATTAAACGAATTTTTTTAAAATAAAACAAATAAAAGAGAACCGCTTTAAAAATTATACCTAAAAAAATAATTAAAAATTATAAAAAAAAACAAGACGTGTCCTGACTTTCATTTATCTATTATCAAATAAAACTTAAAATTTTTTATTCTTAATCTTAATTTAATTTTATTATTAATAAAAGCATTTTTAGCAATTCCTTAATCTGGTAATTTTGACAAAATATTTTTGATTAAATGGACAAAGATGACTATATCATCTTTATTTATAGATCTTATCATCACTTTTCACTTAAAACAGGCGGCGGTGAAGTTTGGAGCAAAAAAATTAAAGCAAAGCAAAATAGTTTTTTTTTTAATTTTAAAATAAACTGATAATTTTGAAAAATTTGAAAATTTTTGACATTAAAATCAAATAAAAATTAATTAATTCAAAACAATGTTTAAAAAACTTAACGTGGTGTTTGTATCAATATTCGATCTTTCTTTCAAATAATAGAGATTTTTTAAATTTTTCGCTTTTGTTTACGTTTAACAAATTATGTTGAAAAATTTTTAAATATTTATTTTTAAAATAACTGTAAAAAATTTTAATAAAATTAGTGTTCAATTAAATAAAACAAATTTTACAGCAGTTTTTGCTCCAATCTTCACTACCGCTTAAAACAACTGAACTGTTTGCCAAACATAAAAGCATATTGAAGAGCAAATTTAGACGATTTTTCATAATACATCGTTATTGCAATGGCGTGATCCATATTGAGCAATGATTTCGAATTCATACGCTTGCAGAAGTGTTCTGATGCCATTAGAACTAAGGAATTCTTTGATTTCCGAAAAAATAAAAATTTATCTTTATTAGATATCTTTATCCAATATAAAAAAAAACAAAGTTATTCTTGAGTTCATCTAAATCTGAAGAATTGAACGAATAAATCATTCAAATAAATTTCTATCTTTAACCAGTTACCAATGGTGCTGTGTTTCATTAGACAAAAATATTTAGGCTTAGCACTTAAAAATTGTAATTAAAACAGTAAACTTTAGTCAATTACTAATTTTTCAAAATTTTTCATTTTTAAAAGAAAAATGACACAAGAAATTTAAATTACAATTTAAGGAATTGCGACTATCTAATTAAACCGATGTCAAAATGGCTAATGATAAAAAAAATTGAAAATTTTTATACAAGATTGGTGAAAAGCTTTGTGAACAAGAGATCAACGTAAAAGTTTGCAACATTCAACCTTTCTTTATTCATAATATCAATTTGATTTTTACAGTTTTTGAATAAGTATCAAAAAATTTAATTTAAATATTTCAATTTTTTACTTTTTTAATTTTTTTTTAATTTGTAATATTTTTTTCATAAAATTAAATAAATGAAGAGTTAATCAGTCTTTCATGACATGGGCACTAGCCTATTTGTTAACCTTGAAAAAGTAAAAAATTTTAAAAAGCTTAGGAAATTAGTTAAAAAGATAAAATTTGTTCCTTTTTTTTAGGAAAGTTACCTTTAACTTGTATTAAAGGTTTTAATTTAAAGATTTTTGTTTTTAAAAAATAAAAACTAAATATTCTATGTTTGATGTAATCTATTTAATTTATAATGTAATAATTTAATAAAGATTGCATAAGTAACTCCCATTTGTATTTTTTTTAAATAAATTTGAAATATCGCACTTTTATGACAAAAGTTTATCATTCTTTTTCAAAATTGTATGAAAAAAATTATTAAAAGACGAATAAATGCAACAAATATAATTTGACTTAGTTTAATCTCATTTATCAAATAAATCTTTATTTTTATTTTATTAGTTCATTAAAAAGAGAATCTTAATTTTTATAAATTAAAAGTTTTCGGAAAAAATACTGTATTTTGAAAATGATTTTCTTAAATAAAGACAAGATCCATCTTTAATAATTATCCAGCTATTTTTGTCAACTATTTTAAAAGATTTAGCTTTTCAAGTTGAATCAATTTTTAATTTTTAAAATTGTGCCGCCTGTTTTCATCCGCTTGAGACAGGGTGTAGAGAGGTATTGTGTTGTTGCGGCGGCTAAGAAACTGAGATCGATTCCGGGCTACAAGGGCCTATACATCTGTCCCGACCGAACACAGTGTGAGAGGAATCTTGAAAAGCAATTGCGCGAAAGAAGAGATGCGCTCAACAGTGAGACTGATAAAGATGGCTCAGAGAAGCCTTACCGATGGGTCATTCGAAGCAACAAATTGCGTCGCGTCAAACAGTCAACTGAGACCAAACGATAATTTAAAAAAAACAAAAAATTTCAAAAATTAAAACTGAAGATTTTTTAAACAATATAGAAAACATTGGCGGTAGTAGCAGTTTTTTCTAGGAACGTAACAATCCAGAAGTTGGAGCTCTAAGTAGAAGGAACTCAAACAGTTAAGTAAATATTTCTCAGTCTGGCTATTTCAGCTGCATATATACAAACGCTACTTCTCTAAATAATAAGCTCGCTGAGCTTGTTGCACTTCTGGACAGGATGAACTGGCCCCACATTGTTTGCGTTTCGGAGACTTGGTTTGTTGAGACTTCGGTCGCAAACATATGTGGGTACACTTTGTACCGGAAAGACAGACTGGGACGAGGTGGTGGCGTGTGTATATATGTAAGAGCGGATCTCTGTTCGATTGAAGTGAGAAATTGTTGAGAGTGTGGAACAAATCTGGTGTGCCGTAAAAAATGGATCGGAAAGTGTATTGGTGGGCTGTCTGTATAGAAAACCTTTAAGTAGCTTGGACGTAACCGAGTGTTTGAACAACTGTTTTAAATCAGCGAGAGAAGAGATAGAGAAGGGAATTTATGACTCGATGATGTACTGTGGAGATTTTAATTTTCCAGAAATTGTTTGGACTGATGCTGGTGGGATTTGCGAATGGCAAAAACGAAGAGCGATTTATCGAAGGTCTAGAAGAAGCGTTCTTGATTCAGTGCGTGGATTATCCTACTTTCATAGAGACATTGAGAAAATAATGGATCAAGCCTTCTTGATCTTATTTTAACTAGTGATCCTGAACGAGTCCTTGAAGTTAATCATCTTCCACCGCTCTGTTCTTTAGATAAAGCTCATGTGGTGTTAGAATGGAAATTTGTAATGAATGAGGTGAGAGTAAAAGGTATGATTGAAAAAAAAATGGTGAGAAGAGCAAACTTTGATGGGATTTGCGAGTGAGTCAGTTCTGTTTGTTGAAACGTGGAGTTGAGTGGGCTGGAGGTGGACGATTGTTACTCGAAATTTCTTAGATCATATTCATCTTTATGTGAATCTCTTATTCCAGAAAAAAAGTTAAACAAAAGGTTTGGAGAGAAATGGATGACTAACGAGACGAGAAAATGTGTAAAAAAAAGCATCAAGCGTGGTATAGACTCAAGTCTTGCAAGAAGGACTTAAAATCTGAATGTAAAATGAAGCACAAGGCTTCATGTAGAGAAGTTAAAAAAGTCTTAATGAGAGCGAAACTTAAATATGAGAATACACTAGCTAGTAAAGCAAAGAATGATCCAAAGCTTGTATACGAACATATTAGAAGCAAAATGGGTGTCAAAGATGAAATCCGTGCGATTAGAAAAAAAGATGGAACCATTACTGTAGACCGAAATGAAGTTGCAGAGCTTTTAAATGAACAATTTCGTTCAGTTTTCAAAAATGAACCAGATGTTAAACTTCATTTGTCTCCGCTACGCACTTCAGCAACTTTTTACATTGAAGATGTGTCTAGTTATTTGAATAATAAAATCATTTAAGAAAAACTTGAGAAACTTAACGGTAGTAAATCTATTGGATTCGATGGGGTTCATCCTCTTAATTTAAAAAATTGTGCCGAAGGGATGTCTTAGCCGTTGGAAATTGTTTTTAAGCGGTCTATTGAATTGAGCAAAATTCCTGAACAATGGAAAATAGCAAATGTTTCTCCGATCCACAAAAAAGGGAGAAGACTTGAACCAGAAAACTATCGACCGGTCTCTCTGACATCAGTGGCTTGTAAAGTACTTGAAGGTATTATAAGAGATCGACTTATGTCTTATTTAATAGAGAATAATCTGATATCCGGAAGTCAACATGGCTTTGTTCCCAAAAAAGGATGCGTCTCTAATCTTTTGGAGTCTTTTAACATGATCACGAGTGAGTTAGCTAAGGGAAATAGCGTTGACGAAATTTAATATCGAGAGCCTTTGACACAGTTCCGCACAAACGCCTTCTACATAAATTGAGCAGTTTCGGACTGAGTAAGCATCATCATCGTCCATTCGTTAACAGTTCGCTTGGATACAGAACCACCAAATATTTCATGGATATTTTTGGTACTTTTTCCCTGTTTAAACGAATCAATAACTATTTGCCGAACTTCATTGGATTTATGTTTTCCCATTTTTTCGATTATTTTCAAGTTTAAAGAATTTTTTTTGTTATATTTTAAAATGAATTTAAAAAAAAAGCAAATTTTCAATTTTTTTTTTGAAAATAAAGAGTGCAGCTATCGAGTATTGCATATTAAATTAAAGCATTTTCTCTCTGCTTCAAAATGATATATAGAAAGCTGATACTTCAAAAAAAAACTAAAAAAAAATTTTACACTTAATCCTTTCATATAGACAAAAGTGTATGTTTTAAATAGACAATAAATTTAGACTCAAGGTGAACACTTTTTTTCATATTCGAGTATTATTTAGATAGATGATTGAAAGTTTTATATAAATGTAAATTATCAGACAACCAAATGATTCTGTTCAAAAGCAAGGCTTAATAAAGCAAAAAAATTCATTTTTTTCATATTTTTGGACAATCCTACTATTTATTAGATTTTTATTTATATTTTTTTAACCGTTTATCACATTAAAGCGACCAATTACTCATTTTAATCACCATTAAATAAGGATTCAGAAAACATTTAAAACATGTATATTTGAAAAAAAAAATTTGGAGGATAATTTTGGTCATTAGTAGTGGTCAAGAACGCTGACCCATCAGGTAGATGTCTCATTTTTTGAAAAAAAAGACTTTCATTTTCGAAAAACGGATAAAATTTTGAACAAGTGTGTAAAATGTTAAAAAATTTGTAAAAATAGAACTCTATTTTTTTTAATTCAAAAATCGGGCGGACCTTTTTTGAACACCCGTTACTACTAAATAATCTGATTTAGAGTAAAATTTTTAATGGACAGAAGATTGGTTTGTCAGGTTTGACTTGTAAAAATTTTTCTAAATGCACAAAAGATAATCAAATACAAAAAATATTTTCAGCATAAATGGTTTGCTTTTAATGAGACAACACTATAAAAAGATTTTAGGTAATACTTTTTCAAATGATTTATAATGGAAACAACATGTTGTACTAAATTTATCTAAAGCTAACTGAATGTAAGGTATGCTCATGAAATCATTTTTCTAAACGGATGTTAAAGCTCTGAAATTACTTTAAACAGCTTCGAGAAAGAATCAGACTAATTAAAACATTCCCAAAGCAATTAAGCAAGCATGGACTGCTTCACATTTACTACTTTAACATGTGCTGGTCCACTGCTGGAATATACGTTACCAGTATGGTCACCTTACCTTCTGGAAGATATTGAAATGCTTGAGAAAGTTCAGCGTCCAACCACTAAATCAACCCAATGGTGAGAAAGATTTCGTATGAAACCTGACTGAAGAATATTGGAAGTACAACATTGAAAATAAGAAGAAAAAGAAGTGAAATGATTCAGCTCAGGCATGCTTCCGTTTTTTGAAAAAACGTTATTTAACGGAAAAATTTAACGATTTTGAAAAACAATAAATTTTTCTAAAAAATTAATTATTAGATCATTTTTTACAATTTTATACCTGAAAAACCATAATTATAAAACAGTTATTATCGTTAACGTTATTAACGTTTTTTTTCATTTTTATTACCCAAAATTTAAAAATTATTTTTAATAAATTATTTAAAAAATTCAAATTTTTAATACCGTTAACCTCGTCAACTACCGTTAATTAACGTTAACGATTTAATTTTTCCTGATTTAATCGGTATTTGAAATAAGAAATTTATATTTTGAACATTTTAAATTTTATTTAAGATAGTAAATTATTTTTTTAGTTTTTTTTAATCTAGTAACTTTTTCATTCGAAATTTAAATCTTTTTAATTTTTCTTTTTCTCTTAGAATCATTGTAAAACGTAATGACCTACTGCTTAACCGCATTCGATTCTGTCTCAGAATATAGCCTGAAATGCTAAAGGCAGATTCAGATGGAACCTTTGAAGAAAAAATTTTGAATTATTATATAAGATTAAAAATTAAATATTTTTGTAGATAGCATACTGAAGTTGCGCATTTGATATTAAATTTTCTTACTAATTTTGACAATTTAGAGAATAAAATTCCATGAGTTGACCAAAACCCTGCGAAATCCTTAGTATTTAAACAATATTTTAGCGATTCTTCAATAGTTTACATTTTTATTGATTACTTGTTTTTCAGTAGTTATCAAAGTTTGAAAATAAAAACATTCTTGTTTAATATTCGTATCATCTTTTAGCGAATTATTTGCCTGAAATCCCAGACTATAGACAAATTTATCAATATCAAATATATTGTCATCATTTTCTCTATTATCAACATCATCATTGACTATTTCCATTGTTACAGAGTGTTCGCTTTGATCTCTATTTCGACTACGAAGATTTCTTCTGCTAGTTGGCAAAGGGTAAAATTTTTCAAATTCTCTTTCAACAAGCTCAATTTCGTCCTCTTCTAAATATTTATGGGCAACGGGATCAAGATAAGCGGAAATCTTAGCAAAAAAAATTGTTTAAAAAATTATCTTAAAATTGTAAAAATTAAGTACCAATTAATCAATTTTTTGCTTATTTTGTTCACTAAATGATTATTCAAATTTTCATATAAAGCTTTAGTCAATATTTTGATATTTCTATTAGTACTTGTTGCAATTTGCTTAGTACACCATTTTAAAAGAACCTTTTCAATTATTTTACTTAAACCAAACATTGTGCATGTTGTTTTCTGTAATCTCAAAGTTGCTTCATAAAAAGTCTTCAAAACACAAACTAAAGACTCAATTAATTCCCAATCATTCGAATAAATTCTTAAATTTTCAATCTTTTCTTTTTGTTTGAGTGTTATATTAGGAATTTCAGTCGGATCAAGAGTAATTAAATTTATGATAAACTTAAATTTGTAAAAACGTTCAAGCATAAGATAAAGCGTATTTCAGAGCACGTTAAAATCCAAAAACAAATTATAATTTTTCAAACTAGCACCAGACGATTTTTTTTTAAAAGTCATCTTAAAATTTTTTGACTTTCTGTAAATTTTAATAAGCTTTCTAACTTTACAAAGGACAGCTCCTTGATTAAAGAAATAGTTTATTTTTTATTAAAAGCAAGGCCTACTTATTTTATTAAGTAATTCTTCAATTTCGTCTGCAGATTGACTTTCTTGACTTTCTTCTTCCTCATCTTCATCATCATCGTCTTCACTATTCCCTTCGTTTTCCTCATCAACATCATTGTCTTCATCATTTTGGTCGTCCTGTTCGCAAATAGAATCATTGTCTGAATCAACAGACTCACACTCATCTTCATTTTCAAACACATTCTTTTATGTTTTTAAAATTTTTCAAATTCTAATAATTAAGAAAAAAATTACGGTTCATTTTTTTTCCAAAGTTTTAAACAATTTTTTATAACAAGATTTTAGTTATGTGCTTGACAGGGTATCCAAGTTGATTTCTGTATTAGCCCATTACAAGCATTTTTAACAGCGGGTTCATTGTCAGTCGTGATACTGACTATTTTTGATGTAATATCAAGTTTTTCAATTTCGTTTAAAATAAAGCTTCGAATATCGTTTGATGTATGAGTTGAGTGAAAGCGTCGAAAACAAATAACTAAAGATTTATATTCGTACTGCTTGTCCAAAAAATGACATGTAATTGTCAAAAAGTACTCAAGTTTCTTATTTTTCCACAAGTCACTTGTAAGAGAAACGTATTCCACTTTAGCCAATGCTTCCTTCAAGTCTGTTTTATATGATTTATAACTTTTTTAAAAAGAAAAAGAAATATTTAAAACATTTTCTTTTATTTAAAATAAATTACTTTTTTTTAAGCATTTTACTAATTGTATTTCTGTTAGGAGCTTTGTATCCTGGTAATGCAAGGCTCAAAAAGTTTTGGATACCTTCATAAAATTAAAATAAATTAGAATGAAAAATTGAATTTGCTATCACTCGATATAATCTTTAGTTAAACTTTTTGATTCTAGATATTAGGCACATTGATATTTATGTATAAATTTTTTATTTAGATTGGTAAAAAGAAAAAAAAAACAAAATATTTTGGTTTGTCATAACTTATCAGCTTTAAGATCGTGTTTTAATATATCCTTAATCAGTAAATACCTTAAAATTAGCTTTTGATTAAAAATGTTTTAAAAATTATTATCTAAAAATGTGCTAAATCGATGTTTGATAAGAAGAAATATTCAGGTTTACTAATTGCAGGTGATTTCAACCACCCAAAAATCAAGTGGAATAGCGAATTTGGTTTTGTAGAAGGTAAAGGAAATAGCATGGGTAGAAACAATAGTATAGCTTTTCTTGACACTATACAATCAAACTTCTTAACACAGCATGTGCATTTGCCAACTTTTGGGGAAAATGTTTTAGATTTAATATTCACAGAAGACTCTTCTAGAATATATACAATTGAAAACGGACCAAATCTTAGTACATCGAAGAAAAACAAACTTCACTCAGTGCTCTCTTGGGATTATCACCTAGAGTGCAATATTGTAAGAAAAACTGAAAATAGACCAGTATTTGAAAAAGGAAACTACTTCCAGCTTAACCAACACTTTGATCAAAGTATTAAAATAATCAAGGAAGCTACCAGTGATGTTGAAGAACAATACAATCTTTTAATGGAATCCTACAAAATAGGGACATCTAAATTAATCCCCACAAAATGTTTCGTAATTGACACCAATTTGACAAAAAAAAGCCCTAAGTGGTTTAACAATGATCTGAAGAAGCTTACAACTCGAAAATATAAGCTACACTCAAAAATGAAATCTCCATTAGGATTTGCTGCACTCAAAGACGAATACAAGAAAACTTGCAAAGACTTAAAGCGAAAGATCAAAGCTACACGCCTGTCTTATGATGAAAACATTATTCGAGAGAGTAAAAAAAATCCCAAATTAATATATAGCTACATAAACAGTCAGAAAAAGCACAAAGATAAAATCAGATCTTTAACTAACTCAAATGGTGATCTTATTGTAGACAAAAAAAAAATTACTAACCTGTTAAATGACCAATTCCATGGATGTTTCAATACAGATTGTGGTTCAAATTTACCAAATTTTGAGTCAAGATGCCAGGAAATCTGTGAAATCGACACTGAATTATTTTCATACTCAAATATCACCAAACATATTGGCAAGCTAGATATGAGAAAAGCCGGTGGTAACGATGGATTACATCCATATGTTATCAAAAGTTGTGCAGAAAGCTTCTCGAAAATGCTGGAACCGATTTTCATAAAATCATACACAACTGGTAAGCTCCCATCAGCATGGAAGAAGGCAAACATTACTCCTATCTTTAAAAAAGGTATAAGGACAGAGCCAAGTAATTATAGACCAATCTCACTAACTTCGGTTCCGTGTAAAATCATGTTGAAAATCATTAAAAATGCAATGATGGCTCACCTAAACAGATACAACCTGTTATCCAAACAACAGCATGGTTTTGTTGAGAAGAAATCATGTATGACGAACCTCCTTGAAACAATTGACATAATTACTGAAGCCTCGAACCGGGGATTTGCTTCTGCGGTAGTCTTTTTCGACTTTGCTAAGGCTTTTGACAAAGTATCACACCGAGCTTTAATAAAAAAGTTAGAGGCTTACGGATTTAGAGATAAGATTTTAAACTGGTTGTCCGATTTTTTGTCCAGCAGGAAGCAGCGAGTAGTACTTGGCGAGAACGTCTCTGAGTGGAGGGATGTGTTGAGCGGAGTCCCACAAGGATCTGTTTTAGGACCTCTCCTTTTCGTTATTTTTATAATTGACATCCCAAGCGTTGTGAGTAGCCTAATTAAACTATTCGCAGATGATACAAAACTGATTAACATCATCAGAAATCATCAAGACGTAGAACAACTACAGTTAGACATCGACAAGATTGTTAATTGGTCAATTGATTGGCAATTAAAATTTAACGACGACAAATGCAAATTTATGTTCTTCAAAAGTAATAATATTAATTCAGTAGAATTATTAATGAACAACTTACCAATGAATCACACTAGCGTCGAAAGAGATCTTGGAATAATTCTAACTGATGACCTCAAATGGACTCACCAAGCGGCACAGGCGGCGAACAAAGCAAATGCAGTACTAGGTCAACTCAAGCAAGCGTTCAAATACTGGTCCAAAAGTTCGTTTAAACAGCTGTATATGGCATTTGTGAGGCCACATCTGGAGTATGCTGTAGCAAGCTGGAGTCCTTGTACCAAAAAGGAATCAAATAGCTTGGAACAAGTACAAAGACGAGCTCCGAAATTAGTTATTAATTTAAGAGACCTAGATTATGACAAAAGACTTACCAGATTGGGTTTGACGACGCTAAAGACAAGACGTGAACGGGGAGATCTAATCGAGACCTTCAAAATATTAAACGGTCTGATTACAGTGGAATGGCAAAATCCTTTTATCAATAGCAACGCACTGTCAAGTAACGGTCCAGCTGGAGGAATTCGTGGACATCGAAGAAGATTGACCAAGCAATTGACAAGAATAAAGAACAGGGAGAGCTTTTTGACAAATAGAGTGGTTAACGCGTGGAACAAATTACCGACTGAAGTTGTTAATGCAAAATCTAAAAATGATTTCAAAAACAAACTTGATAATTATTTAAAACAAAACAATTAATTTATTTATTTTTTTTTTTTTTTTTTTAATTTATATTTACATAAGTGTGTCATTATGATGGATTATGTTGAAATCAGACAGCTACCATAGTAAGTCTATAAATAGCCTTGCTCCGCAGCTAGTCTGCTGTAGCTTTTATTATTATTATTATTATTATTATTATTATAAAAAGAGTAAAAAATCATAAACCTTTTTTTCCAAAATCTCTAAAGCTTCGTGAATCAGAAACAATGGCATATATGACTGCCTGATCGAGTTGTTTTTTTAGTTCGGATGATACACAAGATTGACTACGGTCATTTTTTTTTTTGGGAATCGCTTAGAATTTCTTTAATATTATGGAAGTGTCCTAAGTGTGATTTTAAATTTCCGCAGGATCCTTTGCTTATTCTGAATACTTGTTTTTCTTGCTTGATAAAAAAAATTAATCCAATTTAATGAATAAAATAAAATTTTACATCTTCTTTAAGGCAAATTTTGCAGCGGTAAGTTGAATTATCAATTTTTTAAAAAATTCTCAAACTTTTTTTTTTTTAACTTTTTTAGCAAATTGACTCTGATTCACTTCTCTATGTTGATAATCCATTTCATAATCCGTGTCGTCACTATTTTGTCTATCAACTGGACTCGATGTAGAATTGATTCTGTTTAAACTAGTGTTACGAGTTAAATTTGCATCGACTTCTATTGAATTACTCAAACTTGAGCTGATTAAACTCGTATTTCGAAGGATATTTACTAAAACTTGAGTCGGTGTTTGACTTCATCGAGTTCCTTAACTCATTTTGAGTTTTTTCAATATTTTTATTTTTCATTTTTAATAAAAAATCTTCAATTTTTTTTTCAAATTTGGTTTTAAATAAAATTTATCATAGTTTTAAAGATTTTTTATAAGATAGCAAAAATAATATAACAAAATTTAAATATATTTAAACTTTTAATTTAAGAATAATTTATTCAAACAAGAATATTTTTTTAAAGACAATCAAATTTGTATTTAATTATATTTATTGAAAAATTCAAATAATGTAAAAACATAATCGTTAACGCTAATTAACGGTAGTTAACGGTGTTAATGGTATTTAAAATTAGAATTTTTCCAGGAAATTATTTAATAAAATTCTTTTATTTTAATAATTGGTCAAAAAAAGAAATGAAAAAAAACGTTAATAACGTTAACGAAAAAAACGGTCTTAGATTTGTCAAATATAATATTTTATTTTTTTTTGTTTTTACTTGTTCAGTTGTTAAATTAAAAAATTTTGCAAAAAAAAGAATCGTTAATTTTTTTTAACGATTGATAACGATAGCATACCTGATTCAGCTATTCAAAAATTTTAATAGAATCTTAGCGATTGACTTATTAAGAACAAATAAAATACGTAAGAGAAATATGTCAAGTAACCCTTCGAAAAACTTTATCACAAACAGATCAGCATCACACTTGAACAATTTTAACGAAGAAAAAATTATATAATTCAAAAACTTCAGGAAAATTTTGAAATGAATATAGACAATTTTATTATTTAAATATTTAGAAATGACAGTCAAAGACAAGTGCTAGTGCTTGTACTAGTCAAAGTTAAAATAATAATACTACTAAATAATATTAAAAAATCCTTGAAAAAAAGGAAAATGTCAAATATGAAATTTTTTTGTATGAGAAATTTAAAAAACATTTTTACATTTTATTTTTTAGAATTTGTCTCGTATTTTTATTTCTAAGTACTTTTGGAAGCTATTATCTAGTGTTGAAAATCAAATATTGTATTTGATTTAGTATTTAAATATTATTTAATTAGAATTGAAAGTATTAAGATAATTGAATATATGTTCGAATAAAAAAAAAATCTAATTTGAATTTGAACTTAAAATTATGCTGATTCAAAAGTCTAAATAAACCAAAAAAAAATATTCATTAGATTTGTTCAAAAAAATTGATCTAAAATTGAATATTAAATTTATTTAAAATTTTAAATCGAAAACAGAATTGGATAGTTTTATTTGTTTGTTATCGAAAAATCAAAAGGATTTAGCTTCTTTTTTCACAGTGTTCTGATTATGATACTATTTTTTAATTTGTTTCTTAGATAATATCAAAAATTTAGATCAAAAATTAGCTTGTCGTATAGCTATTATTGCTCTACTACTCAATTTCAAACAAAAAGATAAATTTCTGAATAAATTTTTAACAAGAATTTAATTTATTCTACCATATTTGAATTCATAAATTAAATGTTAAAATAGATCCAATTTATGTTTAAAATTTTAAATAATTTGAATTAAAAATTTAACAAATAAAAAAATTCAAATGCGAAATTAAATAATCTTTTAAAATTGATTATTAAAATTTATTTTTATGTTGTTTAAATTTTGTTTTAAAAAATTTTTTATCTAAATTTGTAAATGTTGTTCAAAAATATGTTCAATTTCAATACTAATTTTATCTGGGTCGTACTTATCCATCCAGCTTCTCTCAAGAAACTAGAATATAATCTTAGGACAGTGGGATTTAATTAATGGGAACAAAAAATTTTTCAAATTGTTTTTTAAAAATTTAATTAAATTAATTACAAAAGAACAAAGCGAAATGATTAAAAAATCTTTTTACTTTTATTCTATAAGTATAATGTGAATGCAACATGGTGCCACATACAAAGTTGCATTTTTATCAAAATTCTGAAATTTTACCTTATTATACGTAAATTAAAGTAATAATAGTAAAAATATAAGTTACAACAAGCTAGCAAGCTAGACTTGTGAAGATGGGAAACAGTAGGATCCCATCTATGGTAATTATGGTAAATTTCTGAATTTTTGCTTTGTTTATTAACCAAAATTTAACTTATTCTACGTAAATTGATGTAGATTTAAAATATATTGTTGCTAAAAATTATGTTAAACATCACTGGAGTTTCATTTTTAAAACAAATTCTTGTAAGATTCTTAGCAGATTTTAACAGTCGATGCAATCATAAATTTTGGGTAAATTATAGATTTTCACCGTTTTAATTTTTCCCCCTTTAAAATTTTCCCTGTAAAATTTTCCCTGTAAAATTTTCCCCTTTTTTATTTTTCCCTCTTTTTATTTTCCCTGTGTAAAATTTTCCCCGTGTAAAATTTTCCCCTGTATAATTCTTCCCCTAATAGGAGGAGTTGTTGATTAGCCAATCAAAAATTAATTAATTAAAATAAAAAAAAAATTTTTATTGATATTTTATTGATAAAAAAAAGTAATAAAAATTAATTAAAGAAAAAAGATAAAAACGGAAAGAAATTACCAATAAACAATTATTGGGTTTAAAATTTTTTGTTTATTAGATATTTCTATTGCTTCGAAATCAAGTAATGGGCCAGATTTAACAAAAAAGTTGTATAATTTCCTAATGGAATTTTGGTTGAATTTGTATTTGAAAGGATCTTGATAATTTGATAGCATTTGTGTGTAGGCGATACATAATAACCCGCAGTCATTTGAACCATCTTGTTGCTCTACATTTACCATTGAGACCTTCTCACAGTTTTTGTTTGGATATAATAAGCGAAATATTTGACTAGCTTCATAAACATTGTTAATATTATTCATGCTGTCATAAACGTACCATTCTTCCTCTATTGTCTGATCCCATCCATAATATTTATCAGACGGACTTATGTTTGTCGGATTTATATTTGTTAGCAAAATCCAATGAACACTACTGACATTAACAATAAATATTTTATCAACTTCGGGAGACGCTTGTAAAAAAAAATTATTTCTCATACATTCGTCAATCTTCCATAATTCAATAATTGACAAATTGAGATGACCACGAAAGATCGCCCGTTTGCTTATATAGTCTAACGCTAGGTCGATATGACGTGATATTAACCACTCGTTGTCATCAATGAAATTGGTTACTGGTTGAACTTGGACATTCTCTTCAACATAGATTGTTTCTGGAAAAATTATTGCTTCAGCGATGTTGCTTGTATTTTGACACTTAACTTTTTTGTTTGACCTTTGGGTCGGTTCTGACATCTTCCTTTTATGATCTTTATTAATTTCTAACGATACACCCGGCTTTTCCAAATTCACCTCACTCTTTTTTCTCGCTTTTGCTAGATTTTGAATATTGCCAATAATTTGGATGGTACTTTGACAAAAATTTAGTTAACTTTGAGTGGAAGCCCTCGAGATCATTGTTTGTTCTTTATTGTGAGCGATGGTGATTCCATATTTCTGGAGAAATTGAGCCATTGAGCCATTGCTTTTGAAAATAAACAATAAATTTGATTAGATCTTCGTCGAATTGATACATTTCATCGATTATAATGTTGATACCATCTTGTAACTTTTCGATTGGAATAAGGGCTAATGCTACGAACCGTTTGAGCCAAAATCGCAATTGCCAGTTGCCTAAATATTTCTCCTTAAGGCCCATTGAGAAAAGTCTTCGTCTAAGAGCTTGTGATAAGTGAAACCAACAGCCTTTTAACTCAACCCCTGGGAAAACAGATACTATACTTTTCATTAGACTTGACTCGAAATCGCACAAAACTCTCTTTAAATTTTTAGGAAAACATAAATTTCGAATTTGTTCTAGGGCTAAAATGTAAGTCTTGGTAATTTTTCGCTCCAAAAAAATGTACGCACATGGATACGTTTGGTTATTTAAAACCGCGTGAATAGTCATGATTTGGTAAAACATTTTTGGAGCGTTTTTGAAAGTCCCATCTATATGATTCTCTTCAGCTTTGTTCAAAATTTCGATGCCCGTGTCGGAAATAATTATTACAATCGGATTGCTTGATTTGCTTTGATTATCGTAGCGCAAAAACGCTTGTTGTTTGTTATTGATTGTAATATATTTAAGACTCTCTTCAATTACAAAATCGATAGTTGTTTTTGGTTCAGCTTTAAATTTTTTCGATCGGCCCATTAGACACGTAACTCGAGCTGTTTCCTCGGATGGAAAATATTCGGCAACTTCTCTCGGATCGTTTGCAGCTTGAAGTTGTTGAAGAATTTCTCTATATCGCTTTGAAAAATTAAAGTTTGGGTCATTTTTTGCCTCATGCTTTAAAAATTCATATTGTGCAAGGCAGTGTTTTTGAACAGGAAATAATTTTATGCATACATGTGGAATATGCTTTACGTTAGACTTCGGTTTTCTGATAATATTATCATTTGAGTCGACTGTAAGGCTAACTGTTTTACAAGCTTCGCATCGCAAACGAATGCTACCATTTGTATTGTTTTATTTTCGATGAAATTTGTAATTTTCAAAAATCAGAAGATGTTTAGAAGGGTCTAAGTATTCTACTCTTTCCATTTTTAAATTTTTTTAAGTATTTTCAGTAATGTTCATGGCATTTATTATTTAAGTTTAATTCATCAAAGTATTTTTTTTTGTCATTTCAATCAATTATCATTTAGGTATTAAGCCGGAACATTTTGATTAAGATCAATTATTAAGCGTTCTTTAAGGTAACGGAATTGAAGTATTAGAAAGATAAAAGATTAACTCAAAATTTAATTTTCTATTATTAATCTGCTTATTAATTCAATTAACTTTTGATTGGCTAAAATAAAAAAAAAAACGGGGAAAAATATACACAGGGAATTTTAAACGGAGAGAAATTTTTACAGGGGGAAAATTTATATAGGGGAAATTTATATCGGGGAATTTATTAAACGGGGAAAATATTAAGGGGGAAAAATTTAACGGGGAAAATCTATACAGAATCAAATTTTGCACCATATTTCATTCACATAATAAATTTTGAACTTGTAAAAAGAAAGTCGATTTTTTATCATTATTTCATTTATTCAATCTTTTAATGTTCAATATAATTTTTTTCCCTAATAAACAAAAATTATTTAATTTTTTTTTATTGTTCTTTTATTTTGAACTGAATTTCACAAAATTGACTTTAGCTCTGGCCGTAACCGACACTAAAAATATTTGATTAATTTAAGAAAAATAAAGGGAAAAAATTAATTTTTTTAAATATTTTATTGGCAAAAATAAAACTTTAAACAATTCTATTCTATAAAATTAAATAAATATGAAAAAAAATAATGCTCGCTGTGGAATGCAGCTGGTCGCATGCATCAGAGTCAAGTAGTAGTAGTAGTAGTAGTAGTAGTAGTAATAAATGGCTGGCAGCTTCTGCCTAGTGTTACACTTTACAGCCCTGAAACTAATAAATAATAAATAATTATAACCACTTGTCCAATCTTGCTCTAAAAACATTTAAGCTTCGTGATTCAACTATCATCCTTGGTAGCTGATTCCAAGTTTTGGACACTCTATTCATAAAAAAATGATGTCTATTTGAGTTGCTAGTGATCTCTCGCACTATCTTTTGATTGTGGCTTCTCAAATTCAATGTACTTGACGGTGTGTTGTCAAAGAAGGGCCAATTTATTTGTTCTGCTCTGTGGGACAGCTTAAATTGTTGAATTAAATCACCTCTCGTCCTTCAATCTTTTAATGTTCCAAATAATTTTTTTCCCTAATAAACAAAACTTATTTAATTTTTTTTATTGTTCTTTTATTTTGAACTGAATTTCACAAAATTGACTTTAGCTCTGGCCGTAACCGACACTAAAAATATTTGATTAATTTAAGAAAAATAAAGGGAAAAAATTAATTTTTTTAAATATTTTATTGGCAAAAATAAAACTTTAAACAATTCTATTCTATAAAATTAAATAAATATGAAAAAAAATTATGCTCGCTGTGGAATGCAGCCGGTCGCATGCATCAGAGTCAAGTCTTTCATAAATTCACTTAACTCGATCATGCGCTTTTCTGTTAAACAACTACTTTTTACACATTTAAGTTTAACATGATGGCATTAATATTAATTGTAATAAAAAAAAAAAATTTACAAAAAACCTATGCTCAAAATCTCTTTTTCTCTTAAAAAAAATTCCTTAAATTCATCTAAGCTTTAAAAAAAAGTGCAAAAAATTTCCTAAAATTGGCGAGTCACATGTACAATGGGCGGCTTGGCGGTCACTAACTGATCTGGACAGCAATTCTTGGTAGTAGTGGTGGTTGTTTGTTGTGTTGTTGACGTGGTCGTAGTCTTGGTTGTAGTGGTGGTGGTAGTCTCTGGACAGCACGGCTTGGACACCGAGCGGGCCCTGACCATCTGATTGCCGGCCAGCTCGTTCAAATTAGTCGTGCTCTTGGAAGTCGCGGTGCGAAAATTCCTGCCCAACTCGCTACCCTCCGGCAACGGGATCTCCTCCATCTGTTTCAGGTTGTTCGACGACGGCAGCTTAAGCAGCGACTGTGTCAGCACTGCCTTGTCCACCCCGTCCTGATTTATAAGCTTGGTCACACTAAACTTACTATAAGTACCCCAATTGTCAATATTGTAGGCAGTGATCACTTTCTCAATGGTCTTGATGGGTCTTGGCGGTCTATTAAGACCGTCATGCATGCTAGAACTTCTTTGTCTATTTGACAACACTTTGAGCTTCTCGCCCGCATTCAACACAGTGTCATTGGCAAATTTAAATGTCACATTGATATTCTGATCGGGTACAAATCTGTGTATGTACCAGCCTTTTCAAATCAAATTTAAGTAGTTTAAACAATTTAATAATTAATCAAATAGTTTATTTAAAAATTTATTCTTAAGTTTATTTTAAAATGCATTCAATAGTTTAATGACCGTAAATTACTTTCGGCATTTCATTTTACTGCTAAGCTCTACTTTGACATTTAAATAAACCAGAAAGCATTTTTTAGTTATAAAAAAGTTAAAATTTTAATTTTTTTCCCGGTATTGTGAATTTCAAATACTAATTGAACAAAAATTCTTCCTTTTTTTATATAAAAAATATTTGAAAAATACTGCAACATACTCAGTTACAACTTTTTAGCATAAGATAAAATTTTTATTTTCTTTTTTATTAGTAAAAACAATCAATAATCTATTTATATCTTATTGATTCTTTTTTTTCTATTCTTTCAAGAGAAAAATTATTTAAGGTAAAATAGATGTAACAAAGTATATTGCACTATGTTGCAGTATTTTTTCAAATATTTTTTATTAACTTTAATTTTAATTTATCAAAAAATGAAGAATTTTTGTTCAATTTGTATTTGAAATTCACAAACTTTTTTTCCTCAAATAAATAAAGTATTTTTTTCAACTGAAATTTTTGATCAAAATTTAATGATCATGGTCTTAAATTATTGATGTCAATAAATTTTAAGTATTTTTATAAATTTTTGCAGAGGATTTTTTTTTGATGGCAAGCATCAAGCGTTTATCTTAATTTTTAATGACTTAAAGAAATTTTTGAATTTTTGTTTAATGTTGAATTATTCTACCTCGTTGTGACTTAGTATATTCTGTTTTAGGATGAAAAAAAAAATTTTTTAAATGTGTTCACGACAATGCTCAAAATCATTTGTGAATATTTTAAAGAAATTAATATTTTTTTGTCACAGTAAAAATACAATTGAACATTTTTATTTAATATTGAAAAAGAGAAGGGATGACGCCTGGTCTCTATTCAAACACCAGCTACAAATTTAGATGCGAAGATAAAATCTCAAGAGAGAATTATTTTTGGCTAATTTGTGAGAATTTTTTTTGAAGCTTTTAATTTTGGAAAATTATTTTCCTAAGCCTTGATAAAGTATTGAAAATTCTTTGGCCCAAAAATGCTTTGAATGTAAAAAAAAAGACCCTAAAGAGCTAAAATTTGTATTTTTTAAAAATAAGAAAACATCTGCTAAAGATTACATCCATTGAAAATTACAAAAAAAATGAATTTAGTTCATCAAAAAAATTTCACTTTTTAAACAAGTTTAAATCTTCGAAATTTATCTTTCAAGGGAGCAAAAATATGATAATTGTTCAATTAAAACTCTTTTCTACTTAATTTTTTTTATATATCTTCAGAGTTTTTTAAATGTCAAAGTCTTAAGTCAAGTCCAGACTTGAACTTAAGTGTTTTAAAACATTACAAACTAAATATCCTATGTTTGCTTTAATCTATTTAATTTCAATGTTATAAGATTTATTTTAATGCTATTTTTTAATATCCTAATCCGAAGGAGTTTTAGTTCGAGGAATTAATTTTCAACATTTTTAAAGATCTTAACATTTGTTTACATTTTAATTAAAGTCAAAGTCTGGACTTAAGAAAAAAAAAATTCCGGACTAATACTTGACTTAAGACTTGTGACATTTAACACTAGAAAGACCAAACTAAAAATAATAATTTTTTATGAGACTAATTTGGAAAAATTTTTCGTTAAATGTTGATAATTTTGTTTAGTCCCATAAATTTTACATAAATGATCAAAATAGAATAAATTTAAACAAAAACTAATAAAACATGAACCAAGTGTTAAACAACTCTGTATTCTTCTTTACATTTAACTTTATTTTCGAATTTTGATTTCTTTTTTAATCCGACAAAGCTTTAGCTCGTCGTTACTGTGAATTTTAAATACAAATTTAACAAAAAATCTTCATTTGTTGACATATTAAAATTAAAGTTGATAACAAAAATTAAAGAAAATACTGCAGCATAGTTAGACCTTTTTTACCTAAAATAAAATTTCTGCTAAAAAACAACAAAATAAAGCATAGATAAGATTCAAATTGATCATTGATTTGATTTCCAAAAAAAAAGAAAATAAAAATTTTATTTAGGTAAAAAATGTGCAACCAAAATATGTTGCAGTATTTTTCCTAATTACATAATTGCTCGATTTTTATGACATGTATCGAACACTGGTTTTCATTCAAAGACTTTAGTGCCATGTCACTTTCGTCTTTCAGAGAGATTCAAATAACTCATCTCTCCCTCATTACACATTTTGTAGTTATAGCATGGGGAAAATTAAAAAAGTAAATTTTACACGAGACTTCCTTTTTAAATCTACGGTATTTCATCGAGTAGAAGTAACCAGAAATAAAAGAAACTTGCTAGTATTTGAGTTAAAACTTTGTCTTTATTTGAGTTGTCTTTCTCAAAAAAATGTGTCTCAAATAAAAGAAATTCACATGTTTTACCAGTCATTTGCCATGTAAAACATGAATTTTTTTGCTTCTAATAAAAGAAAAAAAATGGAAAATTTTCTTTTTTTGAGTCACCTTTTGGTAGTGAAAATAAAGGAAACCCTTTGATGACCGAACTTTCTTTTATTTGAGGAAATACCCTAGTTCTGAAAAAGATGCTTGGATTTAATGTAAAAAATGCGAAAATTGCATTTGTGGAAATTGTTGGCTAAAAGGATTTTAAACAAAAAGATTAAATTTATTGTCCAAATTGTAAATAACATTAAAATGATTTAAAATCTAATGACAATAATTTTTTTTACTTTAATTGTTTAATTTATGATTTTTAAATGAGTGCTTAAAATTCGTAAAATAAAAAATTTAATTGTAAAACACTTTCTTGTCCTCCAGACAAAATATAATAAAAAATAAATAAATTACTCAAAAAATCATTTTGATACTTTTTTTTCGACTATTCTTACAGTGCCGATTTGACAAGTGGATTTCTGGTAATTTTATGTAAAAATTGGTAAAAATGAAAATGCCACAAAAAATTTGAATTTTTTATTATTTTCTAATAAATTTTGAAAAAAGTAGTTTCTATTTATTAAACCAAATTTACCAAAAGTTACTTTTTCTAACTTTTTTTTTACTAATTTTTACGTAAATTTATGTAAAAAAAGGTAAAATATGGTAAAAAAAAGTAACTTTTGTTAAAATATAATCAAATAAATAGAAACTTCTTTTTTCAAAATTTATTAGAAAATAATAAAAAATTCAAATTTTTTTTGGCATTGTCATCTTTACCAATTTTTACGTAAAATTACCAGAAATCCACTCGTCGAATCGGCCCTATATTACAATTTATTTCATAAAAATTACGCCTGTCTTGGCAATGTTTAAAAAAATTTAAATAATAAAAGTTATCAATGTTATTTGTTAAGTAATTCTTGTTTCTAGCTACAAAAAAGATGAAAAATATAAGTACAAAGTAGTTATAAAAATAAATTATTAAACTAAAATTTATCTGTTTTTTACAAAATAAACAGAATTATTCAAAACTTTATTAATTATTCAAAAATATTGTCATTTTGTGTGTTAACCCTCGGATAAGGTTAAGTTAATAAAACTCAGTTTAGTTGTTTTTTATATTTTATTGTATTAAATGATAAAATAACACTAATGACAAATACGACAATAGGCCTAGGTAAACGTTTTATATGGTTTGTGGATATATTCGAATAAGACGAATAAATGAAATAAAGTTTTACATTTTTATAGTAGAAGAAATAATTAAAAAACATCAATCACAAATCAAGATAATAAAATATTAAAAGTAAGAAAGATAGTAGACAATGGTCATTGCGATAACGATGACACTTTATATTTATTTAATTTAATTAAAACATCAAGATAAATAACTTGATAAGTTATTGAATTTGAGGATCGTAGACCATAGTAACATGTGTTTGTTTTTTCTGAGCAATTACGCTATCTTTTTATTAACTTTAATTTATCAAAAAATGAAGAATTTTCGTTCAATTTATATTTGTAATTCACAATACTAGCTAGTCACAGACAAACAAATACAAAAAAAAAAAAAGGAAAAAAAAAATTTAAAAATACCTTTGAGGTTAACAGATTTGTTGGAGCTCAAATTCTCAAGTATTATGTACTCGCCATTGAGCGCTGTTTCCAATATGCCAATGGCGCCCGACACATATCTATTCGCCTTGTGTTTAATGGCGTACTTGTTGCTCGCCTCTGCCTTGTTCAATTCACTATACGAGCCATTAACTGCCAGCCGGTTCTTTGGCGGCGACTGCGACCTGTTCACATTAGTGATCACAATATTTTTGTGCACAGTGTTATTGTTCAAATTGGTGTGCGACTGCGACCGTTGACTAGGCACTGGATTCAATTGGATATTTATTTGCTTTTCATAGTTGCCACTGCCGCCATTACAATCATTCCTGTACTTGTGCTCTTCAAATGTCTCGCGCGATCGCTCATTTTGTTCAATAATGCGCTTGGTGTACGTGTGCACATTGTCCACACAATTGACAGGCAGTGGCGACCGGCTCACATATTTGTGTCGCTTCTGTGCCTCAATAAGCTCTTGTTCTTGTCTAAGCTTTTCCAGTATGTACTTTTCGTGTTCTTCTCTTTCTCTTTTGAGTCTGTGCTCTCGTTCAATGCGCTCCTGATCAAACTCGGTGTTGATGACCACGTAATTTTGAAATTTTTGCTCGCCCAACTGACGCCTTAGTTTGTCGTCGATTTCTTTGTCACGCTGTCTGCGTCTTTCTTCCTCCATTTCTCTTTGTCGCCGAATCTTCTCCTCATAGTCCATTTGAATTCGGTGCTGTTCGATGCGAAGACGCTCTTCCTCTTGTTTGCGACGCTCTTCGAGCTCGCGCTGCTTTCTCATCTGTTCTTCGTATTCTCGCTGAACTCGGAGCTGTTCGCGCACACGCTCCTCTTCACCTTTCTTGTGTCTCATCTGTTCTTCGTATTCTCGCTGAACTCGGAGCTGTTCGCGCACACGCTCCTCTTCGCCTTTTTTGTGTCTCATCTGCTCTTCGTATTCGCGATGAATGCGAATTTGCTCTTCATACTCGCGACGTCTTTTTTCTTCCTCCTCGATCTTCTGCAAACGAAGTCTTTCTTCGTATTCCCGCTGCAAGCGCAGCTGTTCGTCGCGTCTTCGCTTTTCTTCGTCTAGCAAACGAAGCCGTTCCTGCTCCAGTTCGTATTCTCGTCGTAGTTTTTCTTCTTCTTGACGTTGACGCCACAGTTGACGTTCCTTTTCCTCGGCCTCACGCCGCAATCTTTCTTCTTCATCGTGCTGACGCTTCATTCTTTCTTCGTCGAGCCTGCGTCGCTCTTCGGTCTCTCGCCACACTCTTTCCTCCTCCTCCCGTTGTCGTCTCAGTCTGTCTTCTTCTTCGCGCTGTCTGCGTAGTCTGTCCTCTTCGGCTTTCTTGCGCATTTCTTCTTCATACTCTCTGCGGCGTTTTTCTTCTTGTTCGCGCGTTCTGCGTAGCCTGTCCTCCTCGGCCTTCTTGTTCATTTGTTCTTCATACTCTCTACGACGTTTCTCCTCTTCTTCGCGCTGTCTACGAAGTCTTTCTTCTTCTTCTTTCTTGCGCAGTTCTTCCTCATGTTCTCTGCGACGTTTTTCTTCTTCTTCGCGTTGTTTTTTCAACAGTTCTTCATATTCTCGCTTTCTACGTTCTTCTTCCTCTTTTTCTCGTTGTCGCCTTCGCTTCTCTTCCTCTTCGCGTTCACGTTTAAGTCTAAATACATTTAATTTTTTAATTCTTCAAAAATAATAATTTTTATTTAATTTTCTCTTATTTTTTTTTAATCTGAAGGAGCATTAGCTCGGAACAGATAGAACAAATAAAAAGATAATTATTGTATTTTATAATATATCAATTTTAAGAACAAAATATCTTATTAAAGCAAGGTTAGTAATTACACATTAATGACATCCCTAAAAGAAACAAAACAAATAATGAATACTCTCTGCTTTTCGCAGATGATCTAGTTACATTCTTCATTTATAACAAAAAGGGGAACCTAGAAAATAAGATTAATAAATACCTCAACGAACTAGAACAATGGCTTATTAAATGGAAAATGAAGATATCAGTTGAAAAGTCGTGTTCAGTAGTCTTTTCTAGGTACAAAAAAGAGAGTGATAATCTAAACTTAAAAATTTATGGAAACAGAATAGTGAGCCAAAAAGAAATCAAGTTTCTTGGTATTAAATTTGATTCTAAGTTAAACTTTAATATACTGGTAGACGAAATTAAAGAACGCTGCAATAAAAGGCTAAATAATATTAAGATATTTTCAAACAAAAAATGGGGTCTTAATCAAAACACACTTATATAAATCTTTAGTCGGATCATTTTAGACTATTCTTTTCCTTGCTTAAATTCATTGTCAGAAAAAAATATCAAAAAACTACAAGCAATTCAGAATACAGCAGTCAGATATATTCTTAAGTTAAAATATGATACTCCCTCCAGCATCGTGCATCATGAGGCTTTTAATAAACTAAAATTACTAACAGTCTCGAATCGGCTTTTTGAATTGAGTGAGAGATATTTTGGGACAGGACTGGGTCATTCTATTCCTTTCGTTGTAAGACTGGTGAATGAATACAAAGAAGGTTTTGAATCAAGATATATTGAATATCCAACTCCATTGTGTAATTGCTACCTTACTATTTCTTCTTTTTTTCCTGAAACTTGAACTTTTTTTAACATGTGCCACATGTAACAATCTATTCCAATTTATGTCTTCTTAACTTTCATTTATTTAGCTTATATACTTTATTTTGATTCTTTTTTTAATCTCATTTTATTAACTTTAATTTTATTTTTTATTTTTATTTTTTTAAATGTATTCTGAAGGAGCTCTAGCTCGGTACAGAAAACAAAAAAATAATAACACATTGGACTTGTTCTCATCTTCCCAGCCAGATCAACCTCTAAGGAAATTTTTTATCTCAATTTTACCCAGATATTGTATTGCTTTATGAAATAAAAATTGATTCGAGTGAATCAAGCATATTCTAAGATTTTAATAGTTATAAATCAATAACTAAACATCGAAATAAGAATGGTGGAGGAGCAGCAATTTTAGTAGAGGAGGAATTAGAGTTTTTCTAAGACTTTTCCTACGATGAATTTTCTTCTGAATTACTTTGGATCAAAATAAATCCAGGAAAAGATCAATTATATATTTTCAGTTTAAATAACTCACCTATTAAACTCAATAGAGAATATTTGAAATTCTTGATTTATTTTTAGTTTCATCTTCATTAATTGATATAATCACACTGATTTAAGAGTGCTAAATAGTCAAGATTAGAAAAAGTCATTTTTTACAAGACCCAACTAACTACCGACCATCAATATGAAAAGCTGTCTAGGGAAACTTTTGGAACGCTTATTCTACTCGAGATTATATAGTTATTTAGAACAAAACTCATTACATTACTAATTCAGTAAGAATCAGGTTTTAGAATCGTTGATAATCTTTTCTTCCTAATTCAAAAATTGTAGAATCATTTAATAGAAAGAAAAAAGTTTGTTTCCTATTTTTGATATATTCAAGGGGTTTGATGGTGTTTGGCATGATGGCCTTATTAATATCCTAATCAAAATGAACCTATTACATACTAGGAAACCTTTATAATTTTTTTTTTATTTTATAATATATTGATATTAATTTTTAATTGGATCTAAAATTGATTGGGGTTGTGAAGTTCGTTTCAATTCGATCTTTTCAATTCAGAAAAACTTGAATAACTTTTTTACTAAAAGAGATAATTTAGTTGTATAAAATGCTTAATTATGAGCAAATTTGCTTAATTCAGTAAAATTGCTTAAACATTAAGCATTTTACAGAACTACATTATTCCTTATAGTAAAAAAGTTATTCAAATTTTTCTGAATTGAAACGATCGAATTGAAATGAACTTCACAGCCCCAAATTGATTACTCTTTTCCGTGTCTGAATTCATTTTCAGAGACAAGCATTAAAAAAATTCAAGTCTTACAAAACTCAGCAGTTTGTTTTATACTTAAACTAAACTATAATACTGATTTCAATATGTTCTATACTGTTCAATATTTAAAATTTAGCACCTGCCTTTGCTTACAATTTATCTATTTTAATTTTCTTTTATATTCTATTTTAACTTATTTAACTTTTATCTTATTTTTACTTAAAATTTTTATTTTATTTTTTCTAAATTTTTTATTTTTATTTTTATTTTTTTTTAATCTGAAGGAGCTAAAGCACGACACATATAAACAAATAAATAAATAATAAGCTGTCATTCTTTAATTTTGATTCATCGTTTTAAAATTTTTATTCAATTTACCTTATATTTTATTTTATTTGTTTTAATCTGAAAGAGCTTTAGTTCAAGTAATTAATTTTTAACATAAGTTTACATTTTAATTTCAACGCAATAATTCAAGTCGTTTTTAAAGAAAAAAAATTAAAAATATTGGATGGATAGATGGATTTTAGATAAAAAAATCAATCACTTAACTTTTTTGTTTGACCTTTGGGTCGGTTCTGACATCTTCCTTTTATGATCTTTATTAATTTCTAACGATACACCCGGCTTTTCCAAATTCACCTCACTCTTTTTTCTCGCTTTTGCTAGATTTTGAATATTGCCAATAATTTGGATGGTACTTTGACAAAAATTTAGTTAACTTTGAGTGGAAACCCTCGAGATCATTGTTTGTTCTTTTTTGTGAGCGATGGTGATTCCATATTTCTGGAGAAATTGAGCCATTGAGCCATTGCTTTTGAAAATAAACAATAAATTTGATTAGATCTTCGTCGAATTGATACATTTCATCGATTATAATGTTGATACCATCTTGTAACTTTTCGATTGGAATAAGGGCTAATGCTACGAACCGTTTGAGCCAAAATCGCAATTGCCAGTTGCCTAAATATTTCTCCTTAAGGCCCATTGAGAAAAGTCTTCGTCTAAGAGCTTGTGATAAGTGAAACCAACAGCCTTTTAACTCAACCCCTGGGAAAACAGATACTATACTTTTCATTAGACTTGACTCGAAATCGCACAAAACTCTCTTTAAATTTTTAGGAAAACATAAATTTCGAATTTGTTCTAGGGCTAAAATGTAAGTCTTGGTAATTTTTCGCTCCAAAAAAATGTACGCACATGGATACGTTTGGTTATTTAAAACCGCGTGAATAGTCATGATTTGGTAAAACATTTTTGGAGCGTTTTTGAAAGTCCCATCTATATGATTCTCTTCAGCTTTGTTCAAAATTTCGATGCCCGTGTCGGAAATAATTATTACAATCGGATTGCTTGATTTGCTTTGATTATCGTAGCGCAAAAACGCTTGTTGTTTGTTATTGATTGTAATATATTTAAGACTCTCTTCAATTACAAAATCGATAGTTGTTTTTGGTTCAGCTTTAAATTTTTTCGATCGGCCCATTAGACACGTAACTCGAGCTGTTTCCTCGGATGGAAAATATTCGGCAACTTCTCTCGGATCGTTTGCAGCTTGAAGTTGTTGAAGAATTTCTCTATATCGCTTTGAAAAATTAAAGTTTGGGTCATTTTTTGCCTCATGCTTTAAAAATTCATATTGTGCAAGGCAGTGTTTTTGAACAGGAAATAATTTTATGCATACATGTGGAATATGCTTTACGTTAGACTTCGGTTTTCTGATAATATTATCATTTGAGTCGACTGTAAGGCTAACTGTTTTACAAGCTTCGCATCGCAAACGAATGCTACCATTTGTATTGTTTTATTTTCGATGAAATTTGTAATTTTCAAAAATCAGAAGATGTTTAGAAGGGTCTAAGTATTCTACTCTTTCCATTTTTAAATTTTTTTAAGTATTTTCAGTAATGTTCATGGCATTTATTATTTAAGTTTAATTCATCAAAGTATTTTTTTTTGTCATTTCAATCAATTATCATTTAGGTATTAAGCCGGAACATTTTGATTAAGATCAATTATTAAGCGTTCTTTAAGGTAACGGAATTGAAGTATTAGAAAGATAAAAGATTAACTCAAAATTTAATTTTCTATTATTAATCTGCTTATTAATTCAATTAACTTTTGATTGGCTAAAATAAAAAAAAAAACGGGGAAAAATATACACAGGGAATTTTAAACGGAGAGAAATTTTTACAGGGGGAAAATTTATATAGGGGAAATTTATATCGGGGAATTTATTAAACGGGGAAAATATTAAGGGGGAAAAATTTAACGGGGAAAATCTATACAGAATCAAATTTTGCACCATATTTCATTCACATAATAAATTTTGAACTTGTAAAAAGAAAGTCGATTTTTTATCATTATTTCATTTATTCAATCTTTTAATGTTCAATATAATTTTTTTCCCTAATAAACAAAAATTAT
Source organism: Brachionus asplanchnoidis (assembly GCA_025491095.1). Lineage (NCBI taxonomy): Eukaryota > Metazoa > Rotifera > Eurotatoria > Ploima > Brachionidae > Brachionus > Brachionus asplanchnoidis. The sequence continues at coordinate 5,773,081 of JAILYF010000008.1, read as the reverse complement.
TTAATTTTTTTTTATTGTTCTTTTATTTTGAACTGAATTTCACAAAATTGACTTTAGCTCTGGCCGTAACCGACACTAAAAATATTTGATTAATTTAAGAAAAATAAAGGGAAAAAATTAATTTTTTTAAATATTTTATTGGCAAAAATAAAACTTTAAACAATTCTATTCTATAAAATTAAATAAATATGAAAAAAAATAATGCTCGCTGTGGAATGCAGCTGGTCGCATGCATCAGAGTCAAGTAGTAGTAGTAGTAGTAGTAGTAGTAGTAATAAATGGCTGGCAGCTTCTGCCTAGTGTCACACTTTACAGCCCTGAAACTAATAAATAATAAATAATTATAACCACTTGTCCAATCTTGCTCTAAAAACATTTAAGCTTCGTGATTCAACTATCATCCTTGGTAGCTGATTCCAAGTTTTGGACACTCTATTCATAAAAAAATGATGTCTATTTGAGTTGCTAGTGATCTCTCGCACTATCTTTTGATTGTGGCTTCTCAAATTCAATGTACTTGACGGTGTGTTGTCAAAGAAGGGCCAATTTATTTGTTCTGCTCTGTGGGACAGCTTAAATTGTTGAATTAAATCACCTCTCGTCCTTCAATCTTTTAATGTTCCAAATAATTTTTTTCCCTAATAAACAAAACTTATTTAATTTTTTTTATTGTTCTTTTATTTTGAACTGAATTTCACAAAATTGACTTTAGCTCTGGCCGTAACCGACACTAAAAATATTTGATTAATTTAAGAAAAATAAAGGGAAAAAATTAATTTTTTTAAATATTTTATTGGCAAAAATAAAACTTTAAACAATTCTATTCTATAAAATTAAATAAATATGAAAAAAAATTATGCTCGCTGTGGAATGCAGCCGGTCGCATGCATCAGAGTCAAGTCTTTCATAAATTCACTTAACTCGATCATGCGCTATTCTGTTAAACAACTACTTTTTACACATTTAAGTTTAACATGATGGCATTAATATTAATTGTAATAAAAAAAAAAAATTTACAAAAAACCTATGCTCAAAATCTCTTTTTCTCTTAAAAAAAATTCCTTAAATTCATCTAAGCTTTAAAAAAAAGTGCAAAAAATTTCCTAAAATTGGCGAGTCACATGTACAATGGGCGGCTTGGCGGTCACTAACTGATCTGGACAGCAATTCTTGGTAGTAGTGGTGGTTGTTTGTTGTGTTGTTGACGTGGTCGTAGTCTTGGTTGTAGTGGTGGTGGTAGTCTCTGGACAGCACGGCTTGGACACCGAGCGGGCCCTGACCATCTGATTGCCGGCCAGCTCGTTCAAATTAGTCGTGCTCTTGGAAGTCGCGGTGCGAAAATTCCTGCCCAACTCGCTACCCTCCGGCAACGGGATCTCCTCCATCTGGTTCAGGTTGTTCGACGACGGCAGCTTAAGCAGCGACTGTGTAAGCACTGCCTTGTCCACCCCGTCCTGATTTATAAGCTTGGTCACACTAAACTTACTATAAGTACCCCAATTGTCAATATTGTAGGCAGTGATCACTTTCTCAATGGTCTTGATGGGTCTTGGCGGTCTATTAAGACCGTCATGCATGCTAGAACTTCTTTGTCTATTTGACAACACTTTGAGCTTCTCGCCCGCATTCAACACAGTGTCATTGGCAAATTTAAATGTCACATTGATATTCTGATCGGGTACAAATCTGTGTATGTACCAGCCTTTTCAAATCAAATTTAAGTAGTTTAAACAATTTAATAATTAATCAAATAGTTTATTTAAAAATTTATTCTTAAGTTTATTTTAAAATGCATTCAATAGTTTAATGACCGTAAATTACTTTCGGCATTTCATTTTACTGCTAAGCTCTACTTTGACATTTAAATAAACCAGAAAGCATTTTTTAGTTATAAAAAAGTTAAAATTTTAATTTTTTTCCCGGTATTGTGAATTTCAAATACTAATTGAACAAAAATTCTTCCTTTTTTTATATAAAAAATATTTGAAAAATACTGCAACATACTCAGTTACAACTTTTTAGCATAAGATAAAATTTTTATTTTCTTTTTTATTAGTAAAAACAATCAATAATCTATTTATATCTTATTGATTCTTTTTTTTCTATTCTTTCAAGAGAAAAATTATTTAAGGTAAAATAGATGTAACAAAGTATATTGCACTATGTTGCAGTATTTTTTCAAATATTTTTTATTAACTTTAATTTTAATTTATCAAAAAATGAAGAATTTTTGTTCAATTTGTATTTGAAATTCACAAACTTTTTTTCCTCAAATAAATAAAGTATTTTTTTCAACTGAAATTTTTGATCAAAATTTAATGATCATGGTCTTAAATTATTGATGTCAATAAATTTTAAGTATTTTTATAAATTTTTGCAGAGGATTTTTTTTTGATGGCAAGCATCAAGCGTTTATCTTAATTTTTAATGACTTAAAGAAATTTTTGAATTTTTGTTTAATGTTGAATTATTCTACCTCGTTGTGACTTAGTATATTCTGTTTTAGGATGAAAAAAAAAATTTTTAAAATGTGTTCACGACAATGCTCAAAATCATTTGTGAATATTTTAAAGAAATTAATATTTTTTTGTCACAGTAAAAATACAATTGAACATTTTTATTTAATATTGAAAAAGAGAAGGGATGACGCCTGGTCTCTATTCAAACACCAGCTACAAATTTAGATGCGAAGATAAAATCTCAAGAGAGAATTATTTTTGGCTAATTTGTGAGAATTTTTTTTGAAGCTTTTAATTTTGGAAAATTATTTTCCTAAGCCTTGATAAAGTATTGAAAATTCTTTGGCCCAAAAATGCTTTGAATGTAAAAAAAAAGACCCTAAAGAGCTAAAATTTGTATTTTTTAAAAATAAGAAAACATCTGCTAAAGATTACATCCATTGAAAATTACAAAAAAAATGAATTTAGTTCATCAAAAAAATTTCACTTTTTAAACAAGTTTAAATCTTCGAAATTTATCTTTCAAGGGAGCAAAAATATGATAATTGTTCAATTAAAACTCTTTTCTACTTAATTTTTTTTATATATCTTCAGAGTTTTTTAAATGTCAAAGTCTTAAGTCAAGTCCAGACTTGAACTTAAGTGTTTTAAAACATTACAAACTAAATATCCTATGTTTGCTTTAATCTATTTAATTTCAATGTTATAAGATTTATTTTAATGCTATTTTTTAATATCCTAATCCGAAGGAGTTTTAGTTCGAGGAATTAATTTTCAACATTTTTAAAGATCTTAACATTTGTTTACATTTTAATTAAAGTCAAAGTCTGGACTTAAGAAAAAAAAAATTCCGGACTAATACTTGACTTAAGACTTGTGACATTTAACACTAGAAAGACCAAACTAAAAATAATAATTTTTTATGAGACTAATTTGGAAAAATTTTTCGTTAAATGTTGATAATTTTGTTTAGTCCCATAAATTTTACATAAATGATCAAAATAGAATACATTTAAACAAAAACTAATAAAACATGAACCAAGTGTTAAACAACTCTGTATTCTTCTTTACATATATCTTTATTTTCGAATTTTGATTTCTTTTTTAATCCGACAAAGCTTTAGCTCGTCGTTACTGTGAATTTTAAATACAAATTTAACAAAAAATCTTCATTTGTTGACATATTAAAATTAAAGTTGATAACAAAAATTAAAGAAAATACTGCAGCATAGTTAGACCTTTTTTACCTAAAATAAAATTTCTGCTAAAAAACAACAAAATAAAGCATAGATAAGATTCAAATTGATCATTGATTTGATTTCCAAAAAAAAAGAAAATAAAAATTTTATTTAGGTAAAAAATGTGCAACCAAAATATGTTGCAGTATTTTTCCTAATTACATAATTGCTCGATTTTTATGACATGTATCGAACACTGGTTTTCATTCAAAGACTTTAGTGCCATGTCACTATCGTCTTTCAGAGAGATTCAAATAACTCATCTCTTCCTCATTACACATTTTGTAGTTATAGCATGGGGAAAATTAAAAAAGTAAATTTTACACGAGACTTCCTTTTTAAATCTACGGTATTTCATCGAATAGAAGTAACCACAAATAAAAAAAACTTGCTAGTATTTGAGTTAAAACTTTGTCTTTATTTGAGTTGTCTTTCTCAAAAAAATGTGTCTCAATTAAAAGAAATTCACATGTTTTACCAGTCATTTGCCATGTAAAACATGAATTTTTTTACTTCTAATAAAAGAAAAATATGGAAAATTAGTGAAAATAAAGGAAACCCTTTGATGACCAAACTTTCTTTTATTTGAGGAAATACCCTAGTTCTGAAAAAGATGCTTGGATTTAATGTAAAAAATGCGAAAATTGCATTTGTGGAAATTGTTGGCTAAAAGGATTTTAAACAAAAAGATTAAATTAATTGTCCAAATTGTAAATAACATTAAAATGATTTAAAATCTAATGACAATAATTTTTTTTACTTTAATTTTTTAATTTATGATTTTTAAATGAGTGCTTAAAATTCGTATAATAAAAAAATTAATTGTAAAACACTTTCTTGCCCTCCAGACAAAATATAATAAAAAATAAATAAATTACTCAAAAAATCATTTTGATACTTTTTTTTCGACTATTAATACAGTGCCGATTTGACAAGTGGATTTCTGGTAAAAATTGGTAAAAATGAAAATGCCGCAAAAAATTTAAAATTTTTTATTATTTTCTAATAAATTTTGAAAAAAGTAGTTTCTATTTATTAAACCAAATTTACCAAAAGTTACTTTTTCTAACTTTTTTTTTTACTAATTTTTACGTAAATTTATGTAAAAAAAGGTAAAATATGGTAATAAAAAGTAACTTTTGTTAAAATATAATCAAATAAATAGAAACTTCTTTTTTCAAAATTTATTAGAAAATAATAAAAAATTCAAATTTTTTTTGGCATTGTCATCTTTACCAATTTTTACGTAAAATTACCAGAAATCCACTCGTCGAATCGGCCCTATATTACAATTTATTTCATAAAAATTACGCCTGTCTTGGCAATGTTTAAAAAAATTTAAATAATAAAAGTTATCAATGTTATTTGTTAAGTAATTCTTGTTTCTAGCTACAAAAAAGATGAAAAATATAAGTACAAAGTAGTTATAAAAATAAATTATTAAACTAAAATTTATCTGTTTTTTACAAAATAAACAGAATTATTCAAAACTTTATTAATTATTCAAAAATATTGTCATTTTGTGTGTTAACCCTCGGATAAGGTTAAGTTAATAAAACTCAGTTTAGTTGTTTTTTATATTTTATTGTATTAAATGATAAAATAACACTAATGACAAATACGACAATAGGCCTAGGTAAACGTTTTATATGGTTTGTGGATATATTCGAATAAGACGAATAAATGAAATAAAGTTTTACATTTTTATAGTAGAAGAAATAATTAAAAAACATCAATCACAAATCAAGATAATAAAATATTAAAAGTAAGAAAGATAGTAGACAATGGTCATTGCGATAACGATGACACTTTATATTTATTTAATTTAATTAAAACATCAAGATAAATAACTTGATAAGTTATTGAATTTGAGGATCGTAGACCATAGTAACATGTGTTTGTTTTTTCTGAGCAATTACGCTATCTTTTTATTAACTTTAATTTATCAAAAAATGAAGAATTTTCGTTCAATTTATATTTGTAATTCACAATACTAGCTAGTCACAGACAAACAAATACAAAAAAAAAAAAAGGAAAAAAAAAATTTAAAAATACCTTTGAGGTTAACAGATTTGTTGGAGCTCAAATTCTCAAGTATTATGTACTCGCCATTGAGCGCTGTTTCCAATATGCCAATGGCGCCCGACACATATCTATTCGCCTTGTGTTTAATGGCGTACTTGTTGCTCGCCTCTGCCTTGTTCAATTCACTATACGAGCCATTAACTGCCAGCCGGTTCTTTGGCGGCGACTGCGACCTGTTCACATTAGTGATCACAATATTTTTGTGCACAGTGTTATTGTTCAAATTGGTGTGCGACTGCGACCGTTGACTAGGCACTGGATTCAATTGGATATTTATTTGCTTTTCATAGTTGCCACTGCCGCCATTACAATCATTCCTGTACTTGTGCTCTTCAAATGTCTCGCGCGATCGCTCATTTTGTTCAATAATGCGCTTGGTGTACGTGTGCACATTGTCCACACAATTGACAGGCAGTGGCGACCGGCTCACATATTTGTGTCGCTTCTGTGCCTCAATAAGCTCTTGTTCTTGTCTAAGCTTTTCCAGTATGTACTTTTCGTGTTCTTCTCTTTCTCTTTTGAGTCTGTGCTCTCGTTCAATGCGCTCCTGATCAAACTCGGTGTTGATGACCACGTAATTTTGAAATTTTTGCTCGCCCAACTGACGCCTTAGTTTGTCGTCGATTTCTTTGTCACGCTGTCTGCGTCTTTCTTCCTCCATTTCTCTTTGTCGCCGAATCTTCTCCTCATAGTCCATTTGAATTCGGTGCTGTTCGATGCGAAGACGCTCTTCCTCTTGTTTGCGACGCTCTTCGAGCTCGCGCTGCTTTCTCACTTGTTCCTCGTATTCTCGCTGAACTCGGAGCTGTTCGCGCACACGCTCCTCTTCACCTTTCTTGTGTCTCATCTGTTCTTCGTATTCTCGCTGAACTCGGAGCTGTTCGCGCACACGCTCCTCTTCACCTTTCTTGTGTCTCATCTGTTCTTCGTATTCTCGCTGAACTCGGAGCTGTTCGCGCACACGCTCCTCTTCGCCTTTTTTGTGTCTCATCTGCTCTTCGTATTCGCGATGAATGCGAATTTGCTCTTCATACTCGCGACGTCTTTTTTCTTCCTCCTCGATCTTCTGCAAACGAAGTCTTTCTTCGTATTCCCGCTGCAAGCGCAGCTGTTCGTCGCGTCTTCGCTTTTCTTCGTCTAGCAAACGAAGCCGTTCCTGCTCCAGTTCGTATTCTCGTCGTAGTTTTTCTTCTTCTTGACGTTGACGCCACAGTTGACGCTCCTTTTCCTCGGCCTCACGCCGCAATCTTTCTTCTTCATCGTGCTGACGCTTCATTCTTTCTTCGTCGAGCCTGCGTCGCTCTTCGGTCTCTCGCCACACTCTTTCCTCCTCCTCCCGTTGTCGTCTCAGTCTGTCTTCTTCTTCGCGCTGACTGCGTAGTCTGTCCTCTTCGGCTTTCTTGCGCATTTCTTCTTCATACTCTCTGCGGCGTTTTTCTTCTTGTTCGCGCGTTCTGCGTAGCCTGTCCTCCTCGGCCTTCTTGTTCATTTGTTCTTCATACTCTCTACGACGTTTCTCCTCTTCTTCGCGCTGTCTACGAAGTCTTTCTTCTTCTTCTTTCTTGCGCAGTTCTTCCTCATGTTCTCTGCGACGTTTTTCTTCTTCTTCGCGTTGTTTTTTCAACAGTTCTTCATATTCTCGCTTTCTACGTTCTTCTTCCTCTTTTTCTCGTTGTCGCCTTCGCTTCTCTTCCTCTTCGCGTTCACGTTTAAGTCTAAATACATTTAATTTTTTAATTCTTCAAAAATAATAATTTTTATTTAATTTTCTCTTATTTTTTTTTAATCTGAAGGAGCATTAGCTCGGAACAGATAGAACAAATAAAAAGATAATTATTGTATTTTATAATATATCAATTTTAAGAACAATATATCTTATTAAAGCAAGGTTAGTAATTACACATTAATGACATCCCTAAAAGAAACAAAACAAATAATGAATACTCTCTGCTTTTCGCAGATGATCTAGTTACATTCTTCATTTATAACAAAAAGGGGAACCTAGAAAATAAGATTAATAAATACCTCAACGAACTAGAACAATGGCTTATTAAATGGAAAATGAAGATATCAGTTGAAAAGTCGTGTTCAGTAGTCTTTTCTAGGTACAAAAAAGAGAGTGATAATCTAAACTTAAAAATTTATGGAAACAGAATAGTGAGCCAAAAAGAAATCAAGTTTCTTGGTATTAAATTTGATTCTAAGTTAAACTTTAATATACTGGTAGACGAAATTAAAGAACGCTGCAATAAAAGGCTAAATAATATTAAGATATTTTCAAACAAAAAATGGGGTCTTAATCAAAACACACTTATATAAATCTTTAGTCGGATCATTTTAGACTATTCTTTTCCTTGCTTAAATTCATTGTCAGAAAAAAATATCAAAAAACTACAAGCAATTCAGAATACAGCAGTCAGATATATTCTTAAGTTAAAATATGATACTCCCTCCAGCATCGTGCATCATGAGGCTTTTAATAAACTAAAATTACTAACAGTCTCGAATCGGCTTTTTGAATTGAGTGAGAGATATTTTGGGACAGGACTGGGTCATTCTATTCCTTTCGTTGTAAGACTGGTGAATGAATACAAAGAAGGTTTTGAATCAAGATATATTGAATATCCAACTCCATTGTGTAATTGCTACCTTACTATTTCTTCTTTTTTTCCTGAAACTTGAACTTTTTTTAACATGTGCCACATGTAACAATCTATTCCAATTTATGTCTTCTTAACTTTCATTTATTTAGCTTATATACTTTATTTTGATTCTTTTTTTAATCTCATTTTATTAACTTTAATTTTATTTTTTATTTTTATTTTTTTAAATGTATTCTGAAGGAGCTCTAGCTCGGTACAGAAAACAAAAAAATAATAACACATTGGACTTGTTCTCATCTTCCCAGCCAGATCAACCTCTAAGGAAATTTTTTATCTCAATTTTACCCAGATATTGTATTGCTTTATGAAATAAAAATTGATTCGAGTGAATCAAGCATATTCTAAGATTTTAATAGTTATAAATCAATAACTAAACATCGAAATAAGAATGGTGGAGGAGCAGCAATTTTAGTAGAGGAGGAATTAGAGTTTTTCTAAGACTTTTCCTACGATGAATTTTCTTCTGAATTACTTTGGATCAAAATAAATCCAGGAAAAGATCAATTATATATTTTCAGTTTAAATAACTCACCTATTAAACTCAATAGAGAATATTTGAAATTCTTGATTTATTTTTAGTTTCATCTTCATTAATTGATATAATCACACTGATTTAAGAGTGCTAAATAGTCAAGATTAGAAAAAGTCATTTTTTACAAGACCCAACTAACTACCGACCATCAATATGAAAAGCTGTCTAGGGAAACTTTTGGAACGCTTATTCTACTCGAGATTATATAGTTATTTAGAACAAAACTCATTACATTACTAATTCAGTAAGAATCAGGTTTTAGAATCGTTGATAATCTTTTCTTCCTAATTCAAAAATTGTAGAATCATTTAATAGAAAGAAAAAAGTTTGTTTCCTATTTTTGATATATTCAAGGGGTTTGATGGTGTTTGGCATGATGGCCTTATTAATATCCTAATCAAAATGAACCTATTACATACTAGGAAACCTTTATAATTTTTTTTTTATTTTATAATATATTGATATTAATTTTTAATTGGATCTAAAATTGATTGGGGTTGTGAAGTTCGTTTCAATTCGATCTTTTCAATTCAGAAAAACTTGAATAACTTTTTTACTAAAAGAGATAATTTAGTTGTATAAAATGCTTAATTATGAGCAAATTTGCTTAATTCAGTAAAATTGCTTAAACATTAAGCATTTTACAGAACTACATTATTCCTTATAGTAAAAAAGTTATTCAAATTTTTCTGAATTGAAACGATCGAATTGAAATGAACTTCACAGCCCCAAATTGATTACTCTTTTCCGTGTCTGAATTCATTTTCAGAGACAAGCATTAAAAAAATTCAAGTCTTACAAAACTCAGCAGTTTGTTTTATACTTAAACTAAACTATAATACTGATTTCAATATGTTCTATACTGTTCAATATTTAAAATTTAGCACCTGCCTTTGCTTACAATTTATCTATTTTAATTTTCTTTTATATTCTATTTTAACTTATTTAACTTTTATCTTATTTTTACTTAAAATTTTTATTTTATTTTTTCTAAATTTTTTATTTTTATTTTTATTTTTTTTTAATCTGAAGGAGCTAAAGCACGACACATATAAACAAATAAATAAATAATAAGCTGTCATTCTTTAATTTTGATTCATCGTTTTAAAATTTTTATTCAATTTACCTTATATTTTATTTTATTTGTTTTAATCTGAAAGAGCTTTAGTTCAAGTAATTAATTTTTAACATAAGTTTACATTTTAATTTCAACGCAATAATTCAAGTCGTTTTTAAAGAAAAAAAATTAAAAATATTGGATGGATAGATGGATTTTAGATAAAAAAATCAAAATTTTTGTGAATTAAAGGAATTAATTTTTAATATGACCTTAATCAATATTTGTAATTTTTTTAATTTTTTCGAATTTATTTTTAATTTCAGTTCGTGCCAAAATTATTTCATACATTTTAAAAATTTAATAGAGGCATTAAATAAATTTTCAGAAACAAATTTTTTTAATTTTTCTTTAAAATGATTTTTTCTTTATAATAAAAGTAATTTACATTTATAAATAAAACAAAAAATTTAATTAGAATTAAATTTTCATTAAGTGAACATTATAATAAAATGACAAATTAAGGGGTTAAATACAATTTAACCAAACAAATATTTACCAAGAACTGAGTAAAACTAATTAAAATGAAAATTTAATCTTAGAAGATGATGAATATAATTCCGGTATATTTCAAAATAAGATTTAATTCATACAAATAAAGTATAATTAAGTCAATAAATTTATTATAATGGTTTGGTGATTTTTTCCTTCAAAATTCTACTTGCAAAAAAGGTCTTTAACCAAAGTCCATTTAAGTAAATAATCTTAAATGATTTTAAATTAACATTTAAGTACTTGCTTTTCTTATAATTATTTATAAAGAAATAATTTAAATTGCCAGTCTTTTTATTAATATGCCCAAAGTGTCAAAATTAGATTTCTGTTTTGATGATGATATTTTAAATATTGAAAATGAATACTTTTTCTAATGAATTTAAGACTTAAATAAAAATTCTTTTTTAATAACTTGATTAAAATTCTACTTATAAAACTTTTTATAAAGCAATATTTAAGTATTTAAATTTTAATATTGTTTTTAACGAAGAGTGTGCTTAAGGGAATAAAATTTAAAAGAAAAATAATTTTCTACCGAGAATAAGCTATCGAATTATTCTTGAAAAAAATTAAGTCAAAACCAAAAGTAAATGTTTTATTCAGCTCTTCAGATTCTTTTTCAAAATAAATGAGTTCAGAAAAAGATTAAAAAAAAAAGCTTGGAAATACTTAGCATATTTATAAAAAACCAAATTCCCTTAAAGTTTTTTTCTTCAGTCTAATGCTCGAGGATACAATTAACAAAAAGAAAAAAATGAATCTTAAGATAAAAAAAATAAATAACAAAAAATCAGATTTGAAATAAAATTAACTTATTTTTTTTTTCAAGCCATTTAAAAAAAAAACAATGTTTGATTTTTTCTCATTAATTTGGAATTATTTCCTTTTTGTAAAAAGTAGTGGACTAATGTAAACAAAGCTTTTATTTATTAAATCTCTTTAAAAACAGGCTAAAATTATTCATTGTTTTCTTAAAATCTTTGAATGTTTTAATTTTAAATGAGTTTTAAAAGAGGAAAAAATTATTTTGTATGTTTGATTTTAAATTTTTAATTGAAGGATTATTTTTTCTTTTGTTGAAGTGATAAATATTAGATGAAAAAAAAGCTTTCCATGGATACATTTGATGCAAAATTTTTTTAGTCCAAGTTTTAGGAAAGATAAAAGCTTTTTTGTCAAAATTTGACTGGAGTATAAAATAATTTTAAAAATTCAAATAGTTTTCGACTATCTAATCAACTCAAATATCATTTTATAATGATAGAAAATTTTATGTTTAGCAAACAAATCGTAAACAAGCTGAATGACATAGAAACTAAATTTCGATTTTGATATCTAGAATATTTACTAGATCAACATAAAATGATAAACTTACATTTTTATTTTCTTTATTTAGGTAGAATTTCGAAATTTTATCGGCTTGGAAGCCCCAGTCAAAAAAATTAGCTTAATGGCTGACAAAAAAAGCTAAACACCGCTAAGTCTTCGGCAAAATAAAAAATTAAAATGATATAAATTTTTTTTACAAAAATAATAATTTCTGAAAAAACCTTATTAAAAAAATCTATAAAAATTTATGACAAACAAATAAACTAGAATTGAAAAAAGCGTATTTTATTAGCAAACAAGCTATTACTGGCAAACAACAGAGTAAAAAAAAACAAAGTTAAATATCACGGATAATTATTTTTTATGGCCATATTCTTTTTCCAGTTGACTCTAACCTGTAATTAATAACAAAAAGAAAAAGAAAAGAAGCAGCATAAACTATTTAAAACAATTTATCTAATTAAAAAAAAATTTAGCACTAATTGACATTTTTCTTTAATGGTCTGGACAAGTAATTAAAAAAAAAATTCAAAATCTAGTTTTATTATTTGTGACATGATATTCAATTTAACCTTGCATTTGAATAAATATTATTTTATCTTTTTTTTTTTCAATCTCTCTCTCTCTTTCTAAATCAATTGACCTATTTTAAAAAAGTTTAATGATCTTTTATTTTAATAGTCTCAAAGTAAATAAAGACAAGATAAAAAAATAGCCGGAACAATCTTGACAATCAAAATTAAATCTAACCAAAAAAAGTCAATCAGCCCTCTGGCAACTTCCTCTCCAAAATCTCAAAAATCTCAAAAATAAAATTAAATAAAAATTTCAACAAAAAAATTTAAAAATTTAATTAAATCAAAAAAAAAAGCCGCTAACCTTTGCAGTTCGTCAAGTTCCTTCTGTCTTCTTCTTTGTTCTTCTAGTTCCTTGAGACGCCTGTTGTTCTCCTCCAACTCCTGTTGCTTGCGCTTCAGCTCATTCTGTTCGAGAATACGATGACTCTCGTTGATCTCGTCCTTGAGGACGAGATTCTCGTAGTTCTCGAACGTGTAGGTCTGAGTGACAAAGCTATTCATGCGCTGGTTAAGCAGCCTGGCATACACAGCCACTTCGGAGTCAAGCGACTTGCTAAAGCTCAGCATAGAAGACAAATCAGCCTTCAAATTGTTAATCTGCTCGTACAGCTGGTCGATTTCACTCTGCTTTTGGTCCGCTGTTTCCCCATGTCTCCTCCTCAATTCACTGAGCTTGTCGTTCAGCTCCTGCAGCAGTTTGTTCAAGTTAAACTCTTGCAGCTTCAAATTTTTCACCTCTTCCTTATTGCTCTCAATCTCTGCACTCAGCGATTCCAAGCTTGTCTTCTCCTCTATCTCAGCCTTGAGTCTGGCCTCCTCGGCATGCTTCTTCTTGATCTCGATCTCCTCCACTATTTTCGAGTACCTCATCTCGTACTCGTGCCTCATCGAGTCGCCATTGAACTCGTTCAGCTTTTTGAAGTCCTCCCTGATCTTTTGCTTGATGTCGCGCAGCTCGCTGGTAAAAAATCCCATCGGATTGCTCGGCTGGTTGGCGAACAACCGCTCCAGCTCGTCGCGCATCACCCGATGCAGCTCTTGTTCGAACTTTTTCTTCTCAAGCAAAGTCTGAATTTGGCACTCTAGATCAATGCGGCCCTCTTGTTCGTGATCGAGTCCATTTGCCAAATTGGCGAGTTGTTCGCGCAGCCTTTCGTTGCGGTCCGAGTCGTCCAGCAGGGACCTTTTTTTCGACTCGCAATTCTCTTTGAGATAGTTGAGCTCGTGCAGGCTCTCGGTGCGCTGGCTCTCGAGCAGTCGAATTTTGTCATGGTCCCTGCTCTGGCACCTGACCTCGTCGTCGTACTTTTCGCGCAATCTGTCCAGCTCGTACATGGATCTGGAGGCGCGTATCTTGGACATGGTGTTCACTTCGCTGACGCTGTTCAGCTCGACTTTGGCGCCGTGCAGGTCCTGGTCGAGGCGGCTGCGGTGGCCCTCGCCCGACGAGTACATCAGCTCGTTGCGGAACTGGCTGATGCGCTGCTGCAGCTCGTCGTTCTGGCTCTTTTTCTGCTTGACTGCGTCCACCAGCTGGTCGAGGCGCGAGTTCAGCTCGTGCAGCTCTTGTTTTTCGTCGGCGCGCCGCGTCTGCTGCGTGCTGACCACGTTGCGGATGCGGACGCCGCGCTCGATCTCTGTGTTGCGGATGCGGGTGGTGCCAGACGAGTCGTGAAACAAGCGCGACGAGTCCTCGGACCGACTGCGCAGCTTGGCGTCCGCCTGGATGTGCGATGAGCGCTCCGACGAGACGCTCGTGTCGCCGAATATAAGGTGCCCTACCGACGACGACCGATCTGAAGAAGCCTCATCGTCAGACATTATGAGTTTGTCTATCTAAATGGTTTTTTGGAATTTTAATTTTGCCAAAGCCACACAATATAGGAGGATATTTAGAAAATCTGTTGTTTTTTTTTTTTTTCGAAACTTAAAATTTACCTTTAGAAAAAATAAAGGCATTTTTTGTTTTTAATTTTTTTTTTCTCAAGTAAAAAAAAAATGCTACTTTAGACTCTAAAACAGATGAAGATAATATAATGTGAGTTTTTTTTTTATTTTTTTTTAAAATTGACAGAAATTGAAGATTTAAGTAAAACGACATAGTATTCTTTTTTATGGGTTATTAATTGAAGCGGAAATTATGGAATACATTTTTTTTTCTGCAGGAAAAAATATTTTGTTAGACCTCAATAAAGATAACAGATTTGAAAATATGAAATTTTAAAATTTTTATTTTTTTTCTCAAGAAAAAAATTAGCTTATCTAGTGGATGAAAAAATTTAACTAATCATTTGTTCATTCTAAAGACAAAAATTTAAATTTGAATAACAAATAATACTATTTTATTTTTAGATTAATGGCAGCAGAAATCATTCAAACATTTTTTTAGACCCCAAAATAGATCGAAAATCGGAAATTTTTGAAAATGAAATTATTGTAAATTATTTTCTCAAAAAAATCAAATTCCTTAGATATGTGGATGAAAAAATTTAACTAATCATTTGTTTATAAAAAATACAAAAATTTAAATTTGAGTAAAAAATAATACTACTGTTTTTTAAATTAATGGCAGCGGAACCCTTGCCAAAATATTTTAATTCACCTCAAAATAGATAACAGATTAGAAGATCAGAAATTTTTCAATTTTTCTCTTGAAAAAAAATCGACTTATTTGCATACGTAAAAAAAAATGACTAATCATTTGTTTATTAAAATTACAGGACAATTATTAAAAATTGAGTAAGACATTTTACTTTATTGTTGAGAAATTAGCTGAAGTGGAACCTTGCTAAAAATAATTTATTACACTTCAAAATAGATATCACTAGAAAATCGGAAATTTTTAAAATTAAAAATTATTTCAAATTTTTTTTCTCAAAAAAAAAATCATTTTCCTTAGATCTGTGAAATTTAACTCGTCTTTTTTGTTCACATGGACAAAAAGTTGAGAATTCGAAAAATTTGATTTTTTATAAAAATTGCTGCTTAAACAATGGAAAAAAATTTCTTATCCCAAAAAAAAATTTCCCACTAGACCTCAAAATAGAAAATGGATGAGAAATTCAAAATTTGGTTCTTTTTTATTTTGGTCAAGGAAAAACACAGCCTTTAGACTCGCAGATAAAATATTGTCAGTGATTTTTTTTCAAATAGACAAGAAAATTTTAAATTTTAGTAAGACATTATGTTTTTTTTGGTTGTAACTAATGCTGCGGAAACCTTAGAAAAAAAATTAGTCCAAAAAATAGACTATCGGCCTCAAAATAAAAAAACAGATCAGAAATTGAGAATTTATTTTGAGATGAAGCCTTCTTTAGACCTTAAAAAAGATAAAAAAAATTAATATTCTAAGTCAATCACTTTCTATTTAAACTAAAGATTGAAAATTTTAGATTAAAGTTTGAATAAAAAGCATCAAAAATTAATTTTTTTTTAATTATTTCTTTCGAAACTGAAAAAAGAAAATAATTTTTTTCAAGCCACAGTAGATAAAAATTGAATATTGTTAGTCTAGTGCCAGATATACAAAAGAATGAAAATTCTTGATTTTGATCGAGCAATCTGTGCCATTAGAAAATAAATTTTTTAAACAAAAAGTTTTTTTTTATTCTTTATACCCTTAGATAGATAGAAAAAATTTATTTAGTCACTTACATAGATTGAAAATTCGATTAAAACATCAAACTTTCTCTATGACAAATTTGTTGTTGTGAAACCAGAGAAATTTTTTTCTCCAAACTACACAGAGTATTGTTTTAAAAAAATAATTCTACTCTAAAAAACATAAATTTCGAATGAAGAAAAAAAAACAACACACATTTTTTTCTCTTGCTGAAAAAAATAAAAATTTAATTTTTCTTCTAATCCATGTTTAAATTTTGATTTGAGCTCAAACATAAAGGTGAGCAAAAAATCAAGTTTTGGGTTTTTGCGTTCACCTTATGGAGATATATCAATTTTCAAGCAAGCTTCAAACATTGGTTATCTCGCCTCTTACGTCACTTAAGAATAATTTACAAAGCTTGAATTGAATTTTTAATTAAAAAATAGAGATTTCGTTTGATAAACAAGATAAAATAGAAAATAGAAAAAAAAATAAAAAAGCTCTTGATTCGCGAACAAATTAGAAATAGCTCAAGCAAACAATAACCAAGGACTTGTAAAGAGCCACAATTAGACCTGTGCGAATAAATACCTTTAATTAGGTTTTACTAATTAAACTAAATGTCCTCGTTCAAAAATTGTCACCATCTATTCAAATGATTCAACATTGATTTTAAAGAAGAGAAAAAAAATCTTCTTTCAATTATATTTTAAGATTTTTTTTTATCTGGCTTCGATTTACAAAAATTTACAAAAAAAAATTAAAATCTAAGGTTGTTTTCTCACCTGGGAGAAAAGCGCCAAAAATACTTCTCCAATTTCTTAATTTTGCATAAAATTTAGCAGCCTCGAGTACTTTTATTTTCTGCCAAGCAATTCCATTATCTAAACTTTTTTTCGCAAAAAAAAAAAAATGAGCACAAATTTTTCAATTAAAAAAACCTAGGAGCATTTTTGACATAAAAAAAATTGATTTAAAAAAAAATCCAACATTTTTTATTAAAATATTTTATTCCGACTTTGTCGGACTTTATTGATTTTCATTTCCTATTAAATAACATAATTTCTTAAATTTTTTCTTGCTTACTACTATTGTTGAATAATCAACCATGGCACAAAAGATGAGTATCAACTTGTTAAGTCAATTGCTCTTGTTCAAATAGACACCTTGTTGAAAGTGTCAATCAAATTCTATTTAAAGAGTAGATGCACTCGAGTCCCCGCGAGTTACCTCAGCAAAAAAAAAAAAAAATAAAAAAAAATATTTTTTTGAATTTGAATTTTTGTTGCTTTCGGTATTGTATTTAAACTCTATTTTGGTTTAATCGTACAAATTCCATTTAACATTATCAAAACATTTGAAAAAAGAGAAAAAGAGAGAGAGAGAGAAAAAACGGTAGGTTACGCAACTGGTATAGTTACTAATACGGTATGCTTGCGGGCATGTTGGAATTTCAATTGCATCAACAAGAACAACAACTACTCTTTTCAAATGTAATATGATGTAACTGTTTACTAATTTACAACAAAAATACCTAACAATGCCATGACTACGTTTGTGTCATTTTAGCTGCAGTTACATTTAAAACAAATATGTGGGTGAATTGGCATTAGGGAAAGCCTACTTGCAGCAGTGTTTGTTTGTAATTAAATTAAGTCCTATTCGAGCACCCTTCAGAATAGAGCTTAATTGAGAATTAAGTTGACTAAATCTAGAAAAGCGCTTGGCACGCTCCGTGACCAAACTAAAAATTCAAAATTTCTATTCAAATTT
Source organism: Brachionus asplanchnoidis (assembly GCA_025491095.1). Lineage (NCBI taxonomy): Eukaryota > Metazoa > Rotifera > Eurotatoria > Ploima > Brachionidae > Brachionus > Brachionus asplanchnoidis. Next base: position 5,755,208 of record JAILYF010000008.1, on the reverse strand, counting down.
GTTGTGTCACTTTTGATAAATGGCTAAATAATGATAGATTGCGTCGAATAGTGGCACATAGTTTTGGGAGAAAACTATTTAAAATTGTCATTGTTGAAAATAATTGCTCAGAATGCTTGTCAGCAATTATTGCACAATTTAAGCAAGCTGAACGCTTCACTGATCAATTCCACCCAAATTCCACACAAGCAAATATTCTAAACTCAGTTAATGGATCGAATTTTGGCCAGTTTGCCAACCATCACCAGCCAGCCCAAATTAAACTCAAATTAAAACATAATAAAATCATAAAATTTAAATTTTTCTCTCTCTCTCTCTAAATTAAAAAAAAAAAGAAAACATAATAAAATTCGATAAAGCTACACCTGTACAACCAAGATAAAAAATGTCTCTTGGCTTCCAAACGACATTAAATTAGGACTGCAAAGATAAAAAACTGTCCACTTCAATTCAAATATGACCTTTAGAGCAAATTACATTAATGTTTTTAGTATTTAACTAGAGATTAGAGGCAAATATCTAATGGACTAGTTAAATTTGGGCATCCAGTGTTAGCCGGGTATTAGGCCGGGTTGATTTAATTTGATGTAATACCGTGATCCCGGTACGGATAAATAGGAGATTTACTTTCGTGGGTCAATCGCTGGATTGTTGAGATTCTATTTTCTATTTTCTCACTGGCAAATTTGGTTACATCTAAGCTTGTACAACATGCCTTAATTGTTTAAATACGAAGCTTGGAAATAACAAAAAAACTCTAGATAAATAATGGAACGAAGCTAACAGAAAAGCAAAAAACACCTGACTTAATACAACTCTTTTCTATTCAATGCAAACAAGATAACAAAAATATGCACTTACCTGAAAATGTTTCTTTGGAAAAATATAATGTTTTTAGACTATTGTTGAGATCAAATTGAACAAAGATCTCGGGGTGGAATTTGTTTTTTTCGAAAAGAGAAAGAAAAAAAGTTTGCTAAGTGGCAGTTGCTACAAATATTTGTTTTTGCTAGTTTTTCTGTGTTATGCCTTGCCAAACTAGGGCCAACACATTTTGCATCTAATTGTTTCCTCGTTTTTTTTTTGTTAAGTTAAATATTGATTTTTTAAAATTAAATTTTTTGATTACTTTTTAATCCTAAATAATCTTCTTGGCTTAGAAAAAAATAAAAAAGTCAACAAAATTTTCAATTCTCGGTCAAAAACTGAGCAAAAGTTGAATTTTATTTCGAATTTTTTTAAACAAAAATTAATTAATTTCTTCACTCACATAATTTTCATTAAGTTCGATTCTTATTTTTTAACTAAATTAGTCATTACACTAGAAAATGTCAACAAAATTGTCTATGCTCGACTAAAAAATAAATTCTAAAATTTTGAGAAAAAAAACTATAACCATTAGAAAAGAAATGATTATAATTAAAAAAATTTTATTTGTATAAAGAAATTGGGAGAAAAAAGTCAGCCAAATTTGCACTTCATTGTCAAGAATGAGGAAAAAAATCAATTTTGTCTCTGTTTTTTAAAACAAGTTTATTTATTACTTTGACAAAGTGTAAGATAAAAATATTCCTTGCTATGCTAAAAAATAAGGAAAGAATTTTGCAGCCAAATTATTTAAAAACACTGCAAAATCTAAAAAATTATCTTTATCTAAATAATTTTACTCTGACAAAAATTTGCCTTTTAATTAAAAAAAGCAAATCAAATTTTCATTTCTCAGACAAGAATGAGTAAAAAAATTCAATTTTGTCAAAATTTTTAAACTTAGAAAATTAGTCATAACATTGGCAAATTAATGCAAAAAATTCACAGTCTACATTCAGGTAACATATACTCCTACCTTCATATTTATTCACATCGAAAAATGTGTTTAATCAAATATCTCTCGGTTTAAAGAGGAATTAGCAATAAACAAATTTATTTTCCTAATTCAATTGCTTTGCTAAAATATTCTTTTCTTATATTTTAGGAGAAAAAAAATTCTCCAAACGAAATCTTAATTTTAGATTCAACATCATAGATTCTACTTCATTCGTGGGAATGCTCGTATTTTGTTTGGCCCTAATATTAGATATAGGTGAAAACAAACTTTAAATTAGTTCTTAATCTAAAGCATTATATTTAAATGACATGAATTTGGGATATGGAACGGTAAGCTCTAAGCAAACAATGCTCAGATCCTCGGTCCGCAAAAAACAAGTCCTTCTTTCAAATGACGTAGAGGGAAACAATTTTGAACTAATAGTTCATAATGATGGTTGATTAAGTGCTTAATGACAAATTGTGCATCCTGGGGCCATCGAATGTAAAAAAATAAAAACTCTAAAAGTTTTGTCCAAAGGCCAGTTTTGGCCGTGGAAAGACTAAAGGATGCGCAAAATTTCTGAGCGATTTTTTAAAATTTGTTTGTATAGAAAAAAAAAGCGAAATTAAATGCGACCATATTGTTAAATTTCTTAACAAAAAAAATAAAAGAAAAGAAAATAGAAAACTAAATTTTGGAATATTTTCTTAAATATTAGTTGAAAATTTTTCCAACTTAAATATTAAATTACGTAACATATTAAGTTTCATTGAAAAAATTGAGCGCAAAAATTGCCGAATAACCACATCTTTCAAGGTCCCACAAATCAATCAATATCTCAATCAGAAAATTTGTTTCCTCTATTTGACTTGAATTGCGTAAGCGCACAATAAATATTTAATTAAATCTTGTTTCCAGCCTATTCCATCCAAGTTTGTTTGACTTGGCATTAACTCTAGTACCTTTTTGTTCTATGTTGTAAACTATTTGTTTATCTAAACCTTTCAAATGTAAGATTAATTTCGAAGAAGACTGACTAAAAATACATTACAAAATTTTCAATCAATGGCTTCTGTTAAGTATTTAGGCTCTTTATTAGGTATGACAAAAAAATCCAAATTTCTGTCCCATGTATCGCAATTTTCTATAATTACTTACATAATCGCAAAAAAAAATTACTAAAGAAACAAGTCATTTTTCATGATATTTTTATTAAAATTTAAACAAATTTCCAAAAATCGATAATATACCTTGAATTCACTTGAACACGCATAAGGATATTTTTTCAATTCCGAAAATAAAAATCAAATGAAAAATTCATGTATTTTGTGCTAGCTTTAAATAAGTTTTCTCGATTCATAGCGCTTAATCTTTCTATAGAAATTAGGCTTTGCTCAAATATTTACAGATAAGTTGGCATTTAATGGAACATTATGATAGATCGAGCAATTACGTAATGATGCCAACAAATGGTTTCTAAGTAATGGGAAACAATGTTCTAAGGTCCGACTCTAAAGATTCCTCTAGCATTCGAAACACAAAATTTAATTATCAAGTATCATATGCCCAAGAATATGAACTAGCCGAACAAAAAATGGGTTAAATACAACTCGAAATTTTATACGAACTACCTCTAACTTGATTTTAAATGACAGATGATTGTAATTAAAGAGAGCCATTCGAAACAAAGTTGAAATAGCATGGATTTTTGCAATGGCCAACTAGAGCTCTATGCCAACTCCCTAGGCTCTCTTTATCTATTTAAGCTCAACTTTCTTAGCCTAGATTTGTTTTTATCAGTTAGATCGATAAATTTTGACAAATTTTCTCTATGTGATTAATGCGTTTTGTTATGTAATTTTTTAAATATTTTTAGATCTAATTAGAGGAATATGAAGGTCATTAGGAGTAAATCGCTAATTATTAGTGCAAATATTGGTCTAGTAGAGTACCAGCTAGATTTGGTTAAGCTGATAAACAAAAAGTCAACCTAGGAACGCTCCACAATCATAGCCATTTGATCGCACTTAGTTATTAAATAAATTCAGCTAGCAAACCTTTTCAAACATATTCAAAATATTATAAATTTAAATTAATTACTATTTAGCATTTTTAAATTAAAATATTTAGCTACTTTAATAAGAAAATTATAGACAAATTGTTGCATCGAGAAAAAAAAATGTAAATTACATCGCAACAGAGTAACCATTATTGAATTTGGAGAAATTTGAATATTTCTTTTATTTTAGTTTAATTTTAAAAGTAATTAAATTGATTCAGTTATATAAGATTTTTTTTCGCTTTCAGATTACAACTTTTCTTGAATTGAGTTCACTCTTTTTTTTTTCTGAAAAATTAACTTTGACGTATCGCAGAATTATTCCATGCTCAATTGAAAATTAATTTTACTTGAAAATTTAGACAATTTATCACTCAACAAAATTATTAGATCATTCCTTCTGAAAAATGATACTTTTTTTTTATAAAATAAATAAATAAAAAGATGCTTTTATCTAGATTTTCTATTTGCATATCCCATTGATCAATATCTAATTAAATGGTCGGTTTAAATTAAATTTTAATTTTTCGGCCTTAAATCTTACCAAATTAAAAAGGAAAAAATTACGTAACTAAATTCACCAACTAAAACAAAAGCCGCTTGAAAAGATGCCTTTTTGTTAATTAGTTGAAAATTTTAATTAAAAAAATATTTTTTTGAATAATTTATTAACAATTTTTAAAATACTAATTTATTTGTTTTGAAAAATATTATTTACATACAAGAGAAATATATTTAAGCAAGAGAAATACTAATGAAAGATTGTTGATTGTTTATGAATCTTGTGTCAAATTGCTACAAAATTTTATCTTGATTAGCCTGTTTGATGCCATTAATAAGAAATGCTCTCTTCAAATATCATAATATTTAAATATTCAGCATTCTTTATTTGCTTTTCACATTTTTTTTTCAATGTTTAAAAAAAATAGTGGAATAAATACAAGATTATGTCACATCAATCACACACTACTCCAACAACCAAAACATTTTTCAGTCAAGTTTTCTAAATTTTAATAATAATTTAAAATTTAAAATTATGAACATTTATTTCAAATCAGCATTGAGTGCTATAAAAATGATTAATAATTGATCAATCAGATGTCTTAGATAATAGTTTCGAAAACAAAACAAAAAAAATTAAACTAAAACATGAGTTAGTGAGTGTTTTTGAATTTTTTTAAAATTAAATAAAAAAATTAAAATTTAGATGGAAAATTTTAGTTTTTCACTTGTATTTTATTATGTAATTGTTGCATTTAACAGCATATCCTACAAGAAGACATAGATAAGACTAATTTTCTAAAAATATTTATTCTAATTTTTTTGTTCAAAAATTTTAAGGTTCCATCAGAAATTTCTCAAGATTTCTTCTAAACTAAAAATCACTTTTTTGTTTTTTATTTTTTTTAATTTTGGTAAACATATGTTCACATTTCAAAGTAGGCTTAAAAAAATGCATTAACTTGTTCAAATATTTTTCTAATATTACTCCATTTATAAAAGAAATATTTAGCGATTTCTAAAAAAATCTATAATAATTTGTTGATGGTAAAATTTTGAAAAAAAGGTTCTGTTTTGCTATTGCCTTAAAAATTTTTTTTTCATTATCAATTTAAAAGTATAAATTAAAATTATTTGTTTATAAATTTCTATTAAAAATATTTAAACAATCTTTGTTGTTAAATTTATTTTTATTGAAAAGAGTTTTAAAAGAATACCAAAATTTTTTTTTAAAATTGATTCAACTTAAGTAAAAATGGTGAGAAAAAATCGATACCTTAAATGAAGCTAAAATTATGACTTGAATAAAAATAATAGAATTAATTCGTCAAAATAGTCTGCATTCATCAAAAATAGAAATTATCAATTTTTGATCAAAAATTTGACCAAATGATTAAGCAATGATCGGAGTAGTCAATATATTTTTTAGGAAAATTTTTGGGTTATGGTTAGGGATTTAAAATGATTTAAAAAGAGTAGTTTAAATGTCCCAAATTAAAGTCCAATTCATTAAAAATAACCCAAATCCGGACTTGTAATTTTGATTTAAAATCTAAAAAAATTATTAAATTTTTTATAATGTTTATGATTTTGATTTTGAATCTTTTTATATTTTATTAACCTACTGTTTCATGTATTTTTCGATTCAAATATCTTAAATTTGATCCAAAATCGAAAGATATCATCTGGCTAGTGAGCTATCTCCTAAAAATTAATAAAAAATTTGTTAAATGCAGAGCTATTCAAATTATATATGAAATTTCTTGGACTTGAAAGTTCTATAAATTTAAATCAAAACTATTAAATATTAAATTCGAAATTTGGGTTTCTTTAAATACAAGAATTAAAAAAAAACTTTTTTTAATAAAAAATTACTATATTTTTAATTGAAATAAAAATTCTATTTATATATATATATATATATATATATTTAAGAAACCACCATAAATACTTAAGGTCAAAGAATTAAATTTACTTGAAAAAATAGAAATTTAAAATCCAAAAATATTAAAAAAGTAAATAAGTGAAAGTTTTTTTTTTGGAATTTATTCTAAAAAATTATTCCCGAGAAAATATCTTTCAAAATACATACTTTTATTCAAAAAAGATCAAATCAAATTTAATTTACCAAGACTTAGAATATTCTTTGCAAGTTTTTTGCAGCAGTTTATGATTTATAGCACAAAACTCTTCCATTTCTCTTTGTTCTTCTATAATTGTCCTAAAAATCTTCCTAAACTACTTATTAGATATTAGAATAAATAACTAAGGATTCAAGTTTAAAGATCATAAAATAATATTTAAAATAGTTATAATTGTCGTGGAATTAAACAAAATAATATACTGTGTTTTTCTTATTGTTTGATTTTTTTTTAATTTAATAAAAAAATATTTTATTAATCATTTGGTTAATATGAAATTAAAATAAATTTGTTTTCTCATGATTTTAACTCTTTATTTTTAATTATTATATTTCAGCAAATTTTTTTAAAATAAACTAGCAATTTAAAACGAACTAGGAAAAATTAATTCTCTAGATTATTGTCTTAAATTTTGTTTTTCATACAAGTTTATGGAAATCATTTATAAATGCAATTTAAAAAGAATATTTATAACTTGCAATTTATAAATATTTTTTTATGACGAGTAGAAAGTACAATTTTTAATCTAGATTTTTATTTAAATTTTATTTAACTTGTCTCAGATTTTTGTCATGATTACTTAAAATTTTGAAAAAATTTACTGTTTAAAAGAGCACTGGTGGTTCAGTGGTAGAATGCTCGCCTACCACGCGGGCGGCCCGGGTTCGATTCCCGGCCAGTGCATTTTTCTTTCAAATATAAGATTTTAATTTTTAAATTTTTATTAATATTTTTAGTATCGTTTTCACATAAAATATTTTTTTTAAATGAAAAATACACTAAACAGTCTTCACAATTTGATGAATAATGAAAAATTTAAACATATTTTAATTTAAAGAAAATTAATTTCTATTTATTTAATTATTTCAATTTCCACTAATATGGTGAAGTAAAAAAAAAATTAAAAAAAAAAGTTAATACAATAATTTTTCAGTTTTTATTCAAGTTATTTTTGCGCTGAAAATATTTTCTTTTAAAACTAAAGATATTACATTTTATCTTATTTAAATTGTTAGTTCTGTGTGTTATTCACAATACCCATTTTTTTAAGACTGGTGAACAAGCTGATTACTTTCTTTCTAATTTATAATAATTAGAACTATCGACAAGTGGCAATAAATTTAAATGTTTATTCGCTTAAGTAATTATCAGAGTTGTTTAAAAGTCACAAGTCTCAAGTCAAGACTTTTTTTTTTTCAAAAGTCCGACCAAAGATATTAAATTTTTTCTTTCAAAAAAAAGTCTAAGTCAAGGCTTTAAAATTTTGAAAAAAAAAACAAAAGTCTGGACTTGGACTTTTTCTTGGGAATTTTTAAACAACTCTGGTAATTATTAAAAAATTAATTTTTATCAAATAAAAAAAGATAAAATATAAAAATTATCAAGTAAACAATAAATTGTCAATTGTGTTTTTTTGTTTTTCATCTAGAAAATTATGATAAAGTCATAAAAAAGCTTAAATTAACTAAGCTATTGCAAATAACACACAAAAGTAAAGTAAAATAATCTTTGACATTTAAGAGCATTTGAGCCTAAGCTACAGAATACATTTTTTTTTGATCGAAATAAGCAAAGTTTGCATTTTTTATGATCTTATTATGGCAAAAATAATTAGAAATTGAAAGCTTGTTTTTATTTGCACCAGACATCAAAAAATTGATATAATATGATATTGTAAAATACAGTCCATTAGTTTATTTTTATTTTTGAATTGTTTTATTTATTTATTTATTTAAAAAATAAGTTTGGGTTTAACTTAGGGCTGTTCCGGTAGTTCCGGTCGTTTTGACCTTCTTTTCAGTCACCATATTTTACAAAAAAATTGTTTAATTTATAAAAAAAAAATTTTTCCCTAATAATAAATAATTACAAAAGAGATAATACGATTTTGTTTTTGATAATTTTTAAAGTAGAAAAAATTATTAAAATAAAAGAATGAAAAAATATCAAAACTGAAGAGAATGTTTTTATTATGTTTATCTTGTTAAACTTGCTTGTTTTGTATTTCTTTTATAACATCGTGTGGTGTTTTAAATCGTTTTGAGTTGTTGTAGTCATTATTTTTATATATTTCGATTTCTTTTTGAATCAAACAATTGTTTTGGTTCATTTTTATAAATTTATTAAATAGATTGTTTAGTCGTGGGGCAAGTTGTTCTATTTTGAAGTCGGAATGTATGTATGCTGTTTTTGTCTTTAATGGGTATCTCTTGATACCTTTTAGCATCTTATTTTGATCTTTTTGGATCTCATTTACGAATTTTTGGGTTCCTGTGTTTGCTATAACTTGATAATAGTAAATTGAAGTATAAGTGTCTTGTTAATTGTTTTGTAAAGATTTTTGTTATTTTTTTGATTTTAGTTTTTTGATTGATTTCATGAGGTTGAATTTCGGGATTTGTTTAGCTTTCATTTTATTAAGATGTCGCTTGAAGTTTAGCTTTGGATCTAGTGTGATACCTAGAAAGGTCAGATTTGGAACTAGTGGGAGTTCTGCTGATTCTACCTTAAGATTCATCCTAAACTTTATGTTATAATTTTCTCTAATTCCGGCTGATGTAAAAACCGTATAATTGGTTTTATTCATTGATTACAAATTTGTTCTCTTTGCAGAAAAGTACAATATTGTTAATTGCATTTTGTAGAAGATTTTTGAGTTCTTTTTTGCTTTAAGTTGAAGTCCTGTCCTAATACATAAATCACCTGCAAATAAACCTACTTTGACATAACTTAGAATGCTGTTTATTAAATCGCTAAAATAAATGATGGATAGAGTTGGTGATAAGCAACATCCTTGGGTACCTCACATGAGATATTTCTTGTTTTGGAGGGTTTAGATTTGTATTTGACCAATATTGATCTGTTGTTGAGGAAATATATGATCCAATTTGCTAAATTATTTCCCATGTTTAGAGATTTGATTTTGTTTATTATTCCTTGTTGCGGTGTTTTATCAAATACTTTTCAAGATCGAAAAATACTGCGCCGGTTATTTGTTTGTTGTTGAAGCCTTGTACTCCTATCTGTGTAAGTCTTAGAATATGATCTTGAGTTGATTTTGATCTTCTGAATTCAGATTGTTTGTCTGGAAGAATATTTTTGGACTCAATCCAATTTTGCAGCTTAGTACTAATAATCACTATAAGTAATAATCACTTCGAGTAGTTTCATAGAGCAGTTAAGAAGAGAGATAGGTCTATACGACGCATATTCGTCTGGTGGTTAACCTTTCTTTGGTATCATAATTATCTTAGAGATTTTCCATTTATGTGGTATGTGTCCAATTTCAAATGAATTGTTATATAAATCCAGCAAGCGCTTTTGAAAATTGATTGGCTAGTTTTTAATTGTTTTGTTGGTGATGCAGTCAAGACCCGGGAATGCGTTTTGATTTAGTCTTTTTATTGAAACGGTTAGCTCTTATTCGCTGATGATATCAGATCCTGTTAGTGAATTTTGATTTTTAATTTTTAAGAATATTTCTTTGTTTGAATTGTGATCATTAAAAATGCTTGCCAGGTTATCTCCAAAGCTGTTGGCAATTTCTACTTCATTGGTGGTGAATTAGTTTGGACCTATTTTGAATTTAGTTGATTGGTTACTTGCGTTCTGGTTACAGTTGTCCATTTTATTTAATATGATTCATAGTTGAATATTTGATAGGTTAAAATTGCTTAATTTCTCAAATTGTTTGTGGCTTCTTTCGGCGCTTATTTTATTTATTTCTTGATAAATTTTTCTTTCATACATGTTGAATAGTTTCTTGTGTTCTTGTGAGTTTGATTTCTGATAAAGCCGCCGTATTTTTTTTTATTTTTGATCATATTTATGATATGGTTTGGAATCATTACAGGGTTTTTACATTTAACATTAATACTGTATTTAATTGCTTCTTGATCAAGAGTTTTAGTTATGTCATCTGTAATGGCTGACACTTCCATTTCTAGTTGGGATGGGCTTCTATATTGGTTTTGGATCTAATGATGAGTTTAATGCATCGTTGAAAAAAGGCCAATTAATTCGTTTATCTTTCATTTTTAACGATATCTATTTCAATCGAGAATGATGTTATAATTGATAAATGATCACTATCGTATCTTTTATGACTTGGTGTTTTGTGAAGAATTTAGCGATCGAGTTTGACATATACTAAGGTTAATGATGCTGTTACCTTTCTTAAGAGACGGTTCTTGAGAGTTTAAGACTTTGAGTTGGTTTTTAATAAAAACGTAATCTTAACGACATGTCGTTATATCTGGGTATTCAGAATTGACAGGGTCTTATAACATTAAAAATATTATTTAACGACATGTCGGTATATACATTATGACATGTCGTTAAATTCGATAAATACGTTATATTCATTCAGCATTTTTCCTTTGGTGTTTGGATTACGACAGAACCAGTTGGTATGTTTTGCGTTTAAGTTTCTCATTAATAAGTGATTTGGAAAATTGCATGTGATGTAGTTAAGTAGGTTTATATTTATAGGTTCCTTTGAGTGTGAATAATAAATAGGATGGCAATTTGAGTTGACTAGTCTATTAAGCATTTGATACCTATGGCTTCACAGTCGAATGGGGAGTAAATTGGTTCACCTGATATGTTTTTTTTTAATACAAATTGATGCACCACCTCCTTTCTTATTTGTTGCCTATCTGCTATAAAGATGTTGAAGTTTGTTATTTCTAGATTTTTTGATGGTTTTAAAGAATTCTCGTTTATTGAAATAATATTAATGTAATGTTGATTTTTTATTTTTTCGATTTGAAATTTTTTGGTCATTTTGGATTGATTGGAACTTTAAATGTAAGATGTTATGAGGTTCTTATTCTTTATTCTTGATCAATTTCATTGTATATTAGTGGATATGTTAATTCTTGGTCTATTTATTCTCGCATGGTGAGAAGCGTTTCTATTTTGTTTTGGTAAGACTTACTAAGATGTTTCCTATTTAAATTTAGGAATGTTTCTGGATTTTTGGGAATTGAGGATTGTATTGTGTTTACATTTTTGAATAAGTCAATCAGAAGTCCAATAATATTGATTGTGTTGATATTGTTTGGCTGTTGTTTTTCATAATTTGATTCGGTTCAAGTGAATTTTTCTGTGACATTTTTTTCTTGTTTTTCAACTTTTTGGCACTTGCCACTTGAACCAGTTTTCACTTTTTTGACACAGCTGCGTGGTTGCCCCCACAGTTTGAGCATTTAAAGCTGTCTGGGTTGTTTTTATATATTTTGCATGTGTTTGTGAGTGCCAGCACACCTAAGACATGTTGGACCTTGTTGTTTGCATTAGTCTGTTTTATGTCCAAATTTTTGGCAATTAAAACATTGATCAGGTGTGGTACCGAATCTCCAAGCTGTTGCTCTGATCTTAACCGATCCGATTTTTAGGATCTAGATCCGATATCCATCTTTTCTTATTTTATTGTAGGTGTCCATGTTTGACTTGACTGCTTTCACTAGGTGAAATGGTTGCGTTGTTTGTTTTTTGATCATCCTTAGCATACCGTTTATCGAGTATTGATGTTTTACATAATTTTTAAAGAAATCTGATGAAATGTTAAAGTTGATGTCTACATTGTGAAGGGCAAGATGGCATTTTGTTTGTTTCATAACTTGTTCAAGACCACAACCAAAGCACTCTTTCGGCTATTTTTTAAGATTTTCAAGTTCATTTTGGTTATCTGTTTTGATGATTAGTTCATTGTTGCTGTTTATATATAATATGTTACCGTAAATTTCTTAAACACGTAAATATGTAAATTTACTGGTCTTTCAGTAAAAATGTTAAACATAAAAAAATAAATAAATTTTAGATATTTACTGATTTTTTATTTATTTAAGTAATTCACTGAAACCAGTTAAATAAATTACTGAAACGAAGCGTATTTTTTCAAAATAAAAAAACAAATATCTTTCTCTTTAAGTTTTAGTAATTTACTGGAAACTTTTTAGTAAATTACTGAAAAAGGGTAATTAAAAAAAATATTATGTTTTTGCAGCTTGAATTTCCTTCATGACATCTTGAGTTACACAAAAACTGGGATTTTAAGCTTATTCAGTTAATATGATATTCAGTCACCGATGTTTCGTCCAAGTTTTTTTTATCTTTTTATCGGGATTTTTGAAACATTGAAACACAATTCACGAAATATTGTTTTACATAATTACTGACTGAAAAGTAAATTTACAAAATTACGTGTTATAGAAATTTACTGTTACATATA